>OX465595.1:299240769-300490769 GCA_950022295.1 Bromus sterilis
TTCGGCAGTCCAAAAGCGAAGATCATCTGCAGTGCGATCTGGAGCAAATGGACTGACACCAAAGAAACGGTGGCGCTACCGATGCTGTTCCAAATTGAAGTCCGGGCCATGCCTTGAGGAATAACCAGTACCCATGAATATGGGAAAAGTTTCACGAGGGTAATTGGAGTCAAGCTGGGTGTCTTGGCAGGGGCGCGAATGCACGCGAAACCTTTGCAGAGGAGCAATTTGATTGGCTCTAGAAGGGCCAGCAGATTGAGCGACTATAAGCGCTTGCTCTTGCGACAGATTCAGTATTTGAACTTGTTCTTCGTCATCTTCATGTGCTTCGGTTTGAGGCACATTGATTTCAGACTCTTGAGCAGATCTGGCAGGTGAAAAGTCTCGGGTGACATGTGTTCGGGAGTGGGTTGGTGATGGTGCATTAGCTTCATGGGGAGGTGATGGAGGTGGTGCGGGAGCAACTGGTGGAGTGGGAATCCTTGGCGGTGAGGGGGTTGGAGCACGGATGGGTGTGGGTGCACGAGGTGGAATGGGTGTGGTAGTTCGTGCAGGTGTTGGAGTAGGGGTAGGAGCTTGTTGTGGTGGAGTTGGTTTGGGGGTGGTTCTGGTAGGAGTAGGTGTGGGAGTCTTGGTGGGTGGAGCTGAAGGTTTTGGTATGGGCTGGGATGGCTTTGGCTTCGGTGAAGGAGTGGGAACTGCTTCAGGAGTTTCCTTCGGCTGGTCATCACTGGTGTCCATGTCTGCAGCTGAAGCCAAAGTTACCTTGCGCTTCTTTGTGGTCCGCTTCTTGGGTGAAGGACCTGAAGTCTTAGATGCAGCAGGCTTAGCGGCCGATGCCTGTGCAACAACACGTTCAGCTTCGGGCGAAGCTTTGCGTTTCCGCGAATCTCTTTCCATAATGGAAGCATTATGGGTCTTCACCATTTCATCAACAGCGGCCTTGATTTTGCCTTTGAAGATTTTGATATTTTTCTTGGTGGTGGAGTTGACATCGGTCACTTGTTGAAGCAATTTCAGAGCGTGCTGTTTGAATTCTTCATCTGTTTCAGATTCAGCGCGCTTCTGATAGTTGTGAATATTTTTGATTTCAGCCCTGTCTCTAGAATGCAGATCCTTCAGCTGATTGATCATTGTGGAGATCATAGCTTCGATGGAGCTTGTGATATAGACCTCTCCAAGATCAACAGCTTCTGGCTCTTCAGCAGCACATTTCTCCCAAAGGGCTTCAGTGATGCCCAACTGATCCCAGAGTTCGCCTTCACGTGGGTCAGGGAACTGATGGTCACTGTGGCGATCAGCTTCAGCTTGAGCTTCAGGCAGAGATATGCCTTTCTGCTTCGATGGAATGGCTGAGGGAGTCATATCAACTATGTGCTTCTTCTGACTTGCCCTAGCAGCTTTCTCTGCTTTCTTTGTCCTGAGGCCATCAAGGGTGGCCTTACGTTTTGCTTAAAGCTCTACCAGCTGTTTAGCTTCAGCTGCAGCTTTCTCTTCATTCTTTGCGGCTTCGGCGAGCTTGCGCTTCGTCTCAGCCTTCTCTGCAGCCAACCTGATAGAGTCCAACTCCTTTTGCTTTTGAGCTGCTTCCTCATTTGCCTTTTTCTTCTCAGTAGAACTTCTGGCAAGTATGTTGCGCTCGAGTGCCTCTTCGAGGTCTTTCTTTTTCAGTTCTTCTTCAGTGAGCTTGTGCTTCTTTGAAGTGTTTTGAGCCGCAGACTGCTTGGGCTTCGTTGGTGCTGAAGCCTTTGCAGTTGGTTGCTTCTTAGCAGGGTCATGTTTCTGCTTCGTTCGCCTCTCAGTGTTGAGGGCATCAGCCGGTGGCTTGGAGGCCAAGGGCTTCGCAACCACCAAGTTTGACAAATCAATGGTGGGGCGAGCAGAAGACTTGTCCTTGGGGTCTTGAAACTTAATTTCCTTAGCAACAGGTTTCTCTCCTGGCTTCTTCTTCAGAGGGATCTTAAGTCTTTGCTTCTTGGGGGGAGCAGGTTCATCAGATTCATCATCTGCTTCGGATTCAGATTCGTTGTCAGCAACATTTGATTCATCCAGCATTGAATCCTCCAGAGCTGCTTGTTCAAGCTTAGCTTGCTCCTCATCTTCTGTAGTAGCATGAGGAGGAGAAGCAGATTTCTTCTTCAGCTTCTTCTTCTTCTTCGAGCTTGGCCCAACATCATGGGCTTCAGCTTCAGCCATCTTGGCTGTCTTCTTCTCTTCTTTGAGTCTCTTCTTCTCAGTAGCAATCCTTAAACGTTCTTGTTCATCTGGATAATCATCAGGAGTCTTAAGAGTGTTGGGGTGAGGAAGCTTAGGTGGAACTGGGTAGTATAAGTGGAGATTTTCTTCGGTGTACTGACTGCACATAGCCGAAGTATACTGATAGGGTGGAATGAAGGCAAACTGCATAGCCCACTTCCAGTCAGGGATGGTTTTGTACTTATACCAACGGACAGCCCAGTAACGACGAATGTTTTGCAAGCGATTCTTGCGCTGATCCTTGGTTTCTTCAGGAGGTGTGTCATATCCCAGTGCAATGCGAATGGATTCGGGGATGCCTCTTGCATTGTTGGATTCCTTCGTTCGTCCACCTTTCTTCTTCGGAGCAGACCGTTCTGCTTCGTTGATGTGGTCAAGATTTGGTGACTCATTCCCGAAGCCTAACTCAGCAGACATCCTGCGAAAAGCATAAAAGGTTGCGAGGGAAAAGGCAAGTATGGAATGAGCACCAGCAAAAGTTTCGATCAAAAACAAAAAGTTTTGACAAGAGATTCAGTGATGAATTTTGGGTGATGATTCTTTTCTGTTCTGAGCTAGACTTATCTTCATGCAATGATGAACTGAAACCCTAACACAGAACAGAAAGTCTCAAGCCCTAACTTCTAACTTGAATCGGGATGGGAACCTTTTGGCTAGCAGAAACAGATTTCCCAACAGTGCAACGATCCAACGGATCAAAGAAACCTAAGGAATTCATCCCAACAAACAGACTAAGAACATGGATCCGATCTAGAAAAGGAGGAGCAAAGGGGAAACATAGATCGGATCGGGGCTCGGCGTACCCTAACTCGGTGGCGTCGAGCAGCTACAGCGGCAAGGAGCGGAGAGGACGTGCTCGTCGACGGTGCTCTTCCGGCAGTGAAGCGGCGAGAATGGCGACGGGGACGAAGAGCTCGGCGGCGCGCTCGGGAGAGAGAGGGTTCCGGTGAGATGCGAATGAGGAGGTGAGATGGTTTCGCTGGGGTGGGATGCCTTATATAGGCCGGTCTGACAGGAGTTGTCAGATCAGATCGAACGGCTCCCAGCGTCTGTCTCTCCGGATTCTACGGCGAGGATTTCATGGCGAATCGCGAGAAAATCTCAACGACCCGGATTTGACGGGATCTCAATGACCGAAGAATAAGTCCTCGACTTGAGTAAAACTTCGATGAAAACTGGAAGCATTTGATTCGGAACTCAATGATGTTCGAAGCAAAATACTTTCCGTTTCAATTGTGCTCAACCAGTTTGGACAGACAGAATAAGAAAGAAAAAGAACAGAAGGGGTAGGGTCCGAAACTTATCACCTCGAAGAAAAACCAAACGAAGCAAAAGGTGATAAGCATAGAGGACTAAATCCAAGAGAAATAAAATAAATGAAGCCAAATCAAACAATGAAACCAAAAGGTAAGTAACGAAGTAAATGAATATGTACAGGAGTAAAAGGTTCGGTCTTACAGTACATTTCGTGAGTCCAATATATTGAGCTCACACCTTAACGTACAGAACCTTTTCTCATCCAATGGTTTCGTGAATATGTCTGCTAGTTGATCTTCAGTTCTGACATGACTTATAACAATATCTTCACGCTGAACATGATCACGAAGAAAATGATGGCGAATGTCAATATGCTTCGTGCGAGAGTGCTGTACAGGATTGTGAGCAATTTTGATTACACTCTCATTATCACATAGGAGTGGAATTTTCTTCACATGAATACCATAATCCTTCAGCGTTTGCTTCAGCCATAGAATCTGAGTACATCATTAACCAGCAGCAATGTATTCAGCTTCAGCAGTAGATATTGAGACACAGTTTTTCTTCTTTGAAGCCCAACACACAAGTGATCTTCCAAGGAAATGACAAGTCCCTGAACTTGATTTCCTATCCACACGATCACCAACCCAGTCTGAATAAGAATAGCCTATAAGATCAAACTGAGCTGTCACAACCCCAAGTTAGGTATGTGCTAGGATCAGAGGTACCTTGCATTCATGCCAAAAATTCAAAAAGAAAATCAAAAATGGGGAAAAGAAAGCCCTGAGAAATTAAATCAAATGACCAGATAAAAATCTTTTTCCAAAAATCATTTGAACATTTGGAAAATTCCTATAAATGGTGCTGATCATTTTGAAAATGGTTTGGGAGCAATCCCATGCTCAGGGATTTTTCAAAAATTCAAACAGAGGCTTGGAAATTAAATTTAAATGCTATTTGAATTGGATTCAAATAATTTGAATTCCAAAAATCTTCAAATCTTGGGAGTGACTAGTTTTATGTCACATAGGTCCAAGATAAAAATTTGGGGATTTTTAAAAATGCTTTGGTATTATTTTCTCAGAGCAAAACAAATAAAACAGAAAGCAGAAAAGAAAGAAAAAGAAAAAGGCTGAAAGCCACTTACCTGGCCCACCTGGCCCAGCAGAGGCGGCCTAGCCCAAAGGGGCAGGGTCGTCTTCTCCACCAGGCCAGGCAGGCAGGCAGCTCACCGCCGGCCGCGGCATGGCTGCCAGGCAGCTGCCTGGCTGCTCCCCGGCCGCCTTCTAGCGTCGTGGAGACCCCGTGTTCTTCCCCTTCCTTTTCCCCCTCACCTGGACCTCCTCCTCTCCCTCCCGTGCGAAACCCGTGAGAGCCCGAGCGCCCCGTAGCTCGCCGCCGTGCGCCACCGCGGCCACTGGCCTCCACTCGCCGCCCCAGCTTGTCCAGGACGTCCGCCATCGCCGTCTTCGTCACCGTGGCCGCTCAATTGGACCGAGGAGCCCCCGAGGACGACGCAAGCTTCGACAACTCACCGCCGGCCGCCGTGGAGCTCGAGCTCAAATTCGCCGCCACCTCTTCGTCTCCGGCCACCCCGACTCCTCCACTGCACTCAGGGTGAGCCTCCGGTTCGAACGCCACCCTCCGCGCCCTTTTCCGTGCACGCCATCGTCGATCCCCTCCTCGACCGAGAGCTCACCGCCGCGGACCTCGTCGCCGGCGTGGCCTCAGGCCTCCCCGTGTTGCCCCAGTGGCACCAGAGGACGCAGACGAGCAAGAGGACCCTCCCTATGCTCTCCTTTGTCCTCCCCGTGGCCAAAACACCACTCCGGCGAGACGCCGCCGTCCTCTGGGTCGCCGTCGTCATGTCGCCGGCGGGTCCGTTTTGGTTAGGACTAAACCCACGCCCTAATCAGCCACCCAGCCACTGACAGTGGGACCCACAGCCCCCCTAACCCGCGGTTTAACTTAATTAAAACCGGGTTAACCCCCACTGTGGCTGACAGGTGGGGTCCCCTAGTCAGTTTGACTGGTCAGCCCCCCCTGCTGACGCAATAAATCAATTTTTTTTAAAAATAATCAGAGAAATTCCAGAAAATGCTATAAACTTTGGAAATTCATAATTAATTCATCCTAACTCCAAATATAGCAAATAATATGTCTAAAATTATCAGAAAAATACAAGGATTAAGAATATGCAAATTTTTTTCATGTTTGACCATTTTCAAATGGGTGAACAGTAGCAAACATGCATATGGATCCTTTTCAAATTCAAATTTGGGGTGATTTTGCAACACCCTTAATTCCAATGGTTTCATCCACACATCAGAAACATTACTTCAACTATACAACATCACTTCATGATCAAACTTTTCAGATGAACTTTCATGCATTCAAATGCATTTGAATTTCATCGATAAATCAACTGGAGTTTGAATTTGCATTTCAAATGCAATATACTCCTTTTAAATGGAATGCTCAACACATCAGTACCTTGAACATCACCATTACAATCTTATTCATGTGATTGTGCATTGTACATTATGTTGATCCTATGATTGTCATGTTGCTGATAGAAGTGGATTCGAAGCTCGAGATCACCCCCTTCGTTGAAGACTCCGTTATCGAAACCTCGTCAGCAAGGCAAGCAAACCCCCATTGATCATGTCGATAACATCCCACTTCCCTCTCATGTCTCGCTTATGCCTTATTTAGGATGATCACCATGATAACGTTTCTATCGCATAGTTGAACCCATATCCTTTGCATGACCTATCATCTTGTCACAGTAGTAAGCAAACCACAATCCTAGCAGATGTAGGAGTTGGTTGATATCATGTGACCCCTGCAACTGTTACTGCTTATTGCATGCTTAGTGGTACAATGAGGTTGCTTATGATGTGAGTCGGGATGATGATAAACATGGTGTTGATGAAAGTGAAACGTGTTGGTGAATCTACCCTAATACAAGGTGAACGATGAGAGGCTGTGTAGGAGTACACAGTGGGTTGTCTCGTTGAACACCGCCCTAAGCCCGAGTTCTTGTGTAGTGATCCAAGAAGAAGAGTACAACCACACATTGGGCTCACTGACCCCTCTCATCCTAGTACCTCACCCCGTTCGAACCCCAAGAGTCGCAGTAGTTCGGAGTTCTGGTAGGGCTGTGGCACGGTCTGCGAAGTGGATGAACGGCTTTTCAAGAACGGCTTGGGACCCTGCACACATCGTTTGAGGCTGTACTGGAACCTCGGCCGGACTTCCATACGGATCCCCCTCAGATAGGCGACTCTCTGGACTAGAACGGAGCTGTGGGCGAAGTGTTGTGGTGGCATCATCGCTGTCACCTCTTGAACGGTGACATGCAAAAGGCGGTAACTGATGACACGTGTGTGTAGCGGTACACCCTTGCAAGGTTAACGAAAACTATTCGAATAGCCGCGTCCGCGGTTAAGGACTGCTTGGAGAGCTGTGCTCGATTATTAGACAACTTGAACCGGATACTACTAAAATACACCAAGATAAGTGTGAGTGCTATGGTGTGCTTCTCGTGGGGAAATCGAGGAAGTAACCATAGTGGTGTAATTGGTTGAAGAGATGTAGTGGACTCGTGTACGCTTCTTACCTCAAGTCTGGTACTCGTAGTTCAGGACTAGCCAAGTCAAAGCTGGCACTTATGCAAGTGAAACCCCACCGCCCTTTACCTTGATACATGTGCATGAGTAGTATAGTTCCAACGTAAGTCTTGATGAGTACGACTTTGTACTCACGTTTGCTTATTCTATGTTTTAGATGAACCCACCGACCCCGATGGTGGCTTCTACCTGAAGCTCGAAGAATGAAGACTCAGACCAAGACCAAGCTAGTGTAGTCCCAGTCAGACGACTGGTTCCCTCGTGGAGGGCTTGTATTTAGATAAGGCTTCTCTAAGCCATTTGTTAAACTTGTCTGTACTCAAACCTACTTGCTTCCGCTTGTTTGTTGTAATGTTGGATCACATGCTTGTGATCTCTGTGTGCACTCTGTAAGAGTTATTAATAAAGATATATACTTTGTAGAGAATTGCATTGATACCTGCTGTTCATACAAGGCATGTGTGTTGCGTGTATGTTTATAACATGCATGTCTTTGTATGGGTTTTCGAGACCTTAGTTGTGATCTGGCTGGCGGTCTTTTATACACCAAGTGGCCCTTAGATGTGCGCAGCTTGGGGCATCGCGATGCGATTGTTCGAGACTCTGTCTCGTACACACTTTGATGTATGATCGAGCCCGCCCTAGACCCCGACTAAGTGATCGGGCTGGAGTAAGTCTATGTAAGGGTTATAATACAATTGATAATATGGTTGAGGCGACTTGTCTATGAGTATGGGAGTTCACCACCCATATCATTTAGACTTGTGTGCGGACGATGAGGACCCATTTCAGTTGATCATTCAGCCTGGATGGGATGCCCCTCATGTTCGATGCTTTCCGAGAACGTTCTGTGCTTGGCCTTGTCTGCTTAGAAAAGTGGGTACGGTTCTCGGCTCTCCATATGATTGTGTTGTAGCGAGGCTTGCATACGCTAACCCCGGGTCCCGACAGACTTGGTATCAGAGCAGGATTGACTGTAGGATTATCAGCCTTGGCCGAAGTCGAGTCTAGCACTCTATAGTTATATAGTTACTCTGGGTATATAAGGGAACAACGTAAGGCTTCTTTTTCTCCTTATCCTCATCGATCTGAGTTCTGAGTCACCCTTACCTTTTCTACGGGAAGATAGGACTAGGCTCATCTATGTCTTACTAGAACATCTCGTTGATTGCCTCCTTATAGCCGTAGGATGGTTGTGGTTGTCCAGAGTCTCCATGTTTTGAGTTCCTTGAAGAAGTTCTGTCCAATTTCTTCGAGGTTGTTTCAATTTCCATCCCAGTGTAGCCGTTATGCTGCCGGATTTGTTCCGTGTTTCTTTGAATCATTGCCTTTGCATTATAGTCTTCTCCTTGTGAAATCGTATCCTTTAATCCTTGACTCCATCGTACAACCTGTTCTGATTGTTGATTTTTATCACACAGGATGTCAGGTGGAACTCGTAGTGCTGTTCTTCGGAATCGAGACCATGATCGGAATCGAAATGATGATGAACCTCTACCACCGCCTTCTGCAGCGGAAATCATGATGGAAGCCGAGCGGAATAGACGTGATCAAACACGCCTTTTGGAGCTCATCGAGCAGAATACTGCCCACCATCGTAATGTGGTGGTCAGCATTCAGGACTTCATCCTCCTCAAGCCACCGGTATTCCGATGTTCTTCTGAGCCCCTTGAAGCTGATGATTGGCTCCGTTCCATCGAGCGTAAGCTTGACACTGCACATGTTGCTCCCGATGACCGAGTTGTTTTCGCGGTATACTTCTTGGAAGGTGCTTCTCTTCAGTGGTGGGAGAACTATGTTTCAATGCAGCCAGATGGTCACATAGTGACTTGGCAGGAGTTCTGTGTTGCCTTTCGAGGGTACCACATTCTGGATGAGTTGATGGAGCGCAAGAAGGAAGAGTTCTACAATCTGAATCAAGGAGAGATGTCCATCCATGAGTATGTGAGGGAATTCAACCGTCTTGCTCGGTATGCCGAAGATGAGATCACCACCGATGCCAGAAAGCAGGCAAGGTTCCGCAAGGGACTTAGCCCCATCCTCCGTCATGATCTCAACCTCATCGAATTTGCCACCTTTGAGGATTTAGTCAACCGATCCTTCAGAGCTGAGCATGGCAATGAAGTTTTCGAGAAGTCTCGCAAGCATGCTCTTGAGCTTGCCCCTTCTTCCAGTTCACGCCCTCAGAAGCGCATGATCTGAATTCCTAATAGTTTGATCCACCAAAACAACCCACTGAGGCCATCACTTGTGCCGCCTCGTCCACCAGCTCCACCAAACAACCCAGCTCCCCGCACTATCTTTGGAGCCTGTTTCAGATGTGGCCAGCCTGGTCACTATTCTCGTGAGTGCCCCGTCAACCAAAATGCTCCACCCCATGCCAATGGAAACCCCACTGTTCGTGCCAAACCACCCCCGAAGGTTTCCACCGCTAAGCCATCCACCTCAGAAAATCTTGGACGTGTGAACTAAATCTCAACTGAGGAAACTGATAGTACTTCTGACGTCATTCTTGGTACGCTCCCAGTCAATTTTGTTCCCACTTCTGTCCTTTTCGATCCAGGAGCATCTCACTCATTCATGTCGGAAAGTTATGCACTTCGACATGATGTATCCTTTGAAGAAATGTTCACCCCTATGATCATTCAAACTCCTGGTTCCAAGTGGCAAACTAATAGAGTAAGCCATGGTAATCAAATTGCAATTGAGGGTTTAGTATTCCTTGCTTCACTCATAGCCCTCAAGTCTTCAGACATTGATGTCATCCTTGGCATGGATTGGTTATCAAGACAACATGCTTTTCTTGATTGTAAAGCCAAGTCAGTTAGACTTACACATCCTTCAGGCCAGACAATAGATTACACCTCACCCAGAACAAGAAACCAAGTACAATCTTTGAATGTGCTTCCCCTTCCCGACCTTGAAGATGTTCCGGTGGTTCGTGACTTCCCGGATGTCTTTCCTGAAGAGCTGCCGGGCATGCCACCCGACAGATGTGTAGAGTTCATAGTGGATCTTGCCCCAGGAACCGCACCAATTTCTAGACGCCCATATAAAATGGCCCCACGTGAGTTAGCTGAGCTTAAAACCCAACTGGAAGCTTTGTTGGAGAAAGGCTTCATCCGCCCTAGCTCATCGCCATGGGGTTGCCCCGTTCTGTTCGTAACGAAGAAAGATGGAACAGAAAGGATGTGCGTAGACTATCGCCCGCTAAATCTAGCGACGATAAAGAACAAATACCCACTGCCCAGGATCAATGATCTTTATGATCAACTTGTAGGATCCTCTGTCTTTTCCAAGATGGATTTGAGATTAGGCTATCATCAAATCAAAATCCGAAACGAGGACATTCCCAAAACGGCTTTTACAACTCGTTATGGTCTTTACGAGTACACCGTCATGTCCTTTGGTTTAACCAATGCCCCCGCCACTTTCTCACGCATGATGAACTCGATCTTCATGGAGTATTTGGACCAGTTCGTCGTGGTTTACCTCGATGACATCCTTATATACTCGAAGAACGAAGAAGAACATGCCGAACACCTAAGGCTGGTATTGATGAAACTTAGAGAGCATCGCCTGTATGCTAAATTCTCCAAGTGTGAATTTTGGCTACCAGAAGTGACCTACTTAGGCCACGTGATTTCTGCAAAAGGCATTGCTGTGAATCCCGAGAGAGTTCAGGCCGTCCTTGACTGGACTCCACCTGAATCGGTTAAGCAAGTTAGGATTTTTCTTGGCCTAGCCAGCTATTGCCGTCGCTTCGTCGAGAATTTTTCTAAAGTTGCAAAGCCTCTGACTGAACTCCTCAAGAAAGATAAGAAATTCCTATGGACTTCCAAGTGCGAGGAAAGATTTCAAGAGCTAAAAAGAAGATTGACTTCTGCACCTGTACTTGCACCTCCAGACACCAAAAAGGATTTCGAAATCTATTGTGATGCATCACGGCAAGGGTTAGGATGCATACTTCTGCAAGATCGACATGTGGTAGCTTATGCTTCACGCCAGTTGCGGCCACATGAAGAGAACTATCCTACCCACGATCTTGAACTCGCTGCCGTAGTTCATGCCCTAATAACTTGGCGACATTACCTCCTTGGTAATCGTTGTGATATTTATTCCGACCACCAAAGCCTCAAATACATTTTCACCCAGCCAGATCTTAATCTCAGGAAAAGACGTTGGATTGAGTTGATAAAATATTATGACGTAGTAATTTCTTACACCCCAGGCAAAGCCAACGTCATGGCTGATGCACTAAGTCGTAAGTCGTATTGTAACAACCTCATGTTACAACAGTATCAACCACTTCTTCATGAGGAATTTCGAAAGCTTAATCTCGAGATTGTTCCTCGTGGATCTCTTTTCAACTTGGTGGCGAAACCAACCCTTGAGGATCAAATCGTAGTTGCCCAAAGGCGTGCACGAGGTGTTCGCCGGATCAAGGAGAACATTGTCAGCGGAGTTGCTAAATGTTTCTCCACAGATAGTAAAGGAACGATATTCTTTGGAAATCGTTTGGTAGTACCTAAGAATAGAGATCTAAGGCAACTCATCCTCAAAGAAGCCCATGACACACCTCTCTCAATTCATCCCGGTAGCACAAAAATGTACCGAGATCTACGCCAGAGATTTTGGTGGACTAGGATGAAGAGAGACATTGCTCAATTTGTTGCCGAATGTGATGTTTGTCGTCGCATTAAGGCAGAACATCAAAGACCTGCTGGTACACTTCAACCTTTGCCTATTCCTGAATGGAAATGGGACAAAGTCGGTATGGACTTCATCACCGGCTTTCCAAAAACCCAGAAAGGAAATGATGCCATCTTCGTTGTCATAGATAGACTTTCCAAAGTTGCTCACTTCCTTCCAGTTCGCGAGTCTATAACTGCTAGCCAGTTGGCGGACTTGTACGTCTCTAGAATTGTGTCTCTCCACGGTGTTCCTTTGGAAATCAATTCTGATCGTGGTAGCCTTTTCACCTCTAGATTTTGGGGAAGCTTCCAACGTGCTATGGGAACTCATCTCTCCTTTAGTACAGCTTTCCATCCTCAGTCTAGTGGTCAAGTCGAAAGGGTTAACCAAATTCTTGAAGACATGCTCAGAGCTTGTGTTATATCTTTCGGAAATAATTGGGAGAAGTCTCTTCCATTTGCCGAATTTGCTTATAACAATAGTTTTCAATCTAGTCTGAACATGGCTCCTTTTGAACTCCTATATGGACGACGATGTCGAACACCTTTAAACTGGTCAGAAACCGGTGAAAGACAATTCTTTGGACCGGACATGATCAAGGAAGCAGAAGAGCAAGTTCGCATTGTTCGTGATCAATTGAAAGCAGCCCAGTCTCGTCAGAAAAGCTACTATGATCGTCATCATAGGCAAGAAAGCTACAATCTGGATGAGAAGGCTTACCTCCGGGTTACTCCTCTGAAGGGAACCCAAAGATTCGGTATCAAAGGCAAGTTGGCCCCACGTTACATCGGACCTTTCCGCATTATTGCTAAACGTGGAGAAGTTGCCTACCAACTTGAACTACCCCGTCACCTTTCCCGAGTACATGATGTATTCCATGTGTCACAACTCAGGCGTTGCTTCAAGGACCCCATCCGCGAAGTCGACCATGAAACTCTTGATCTCCAAGATGACCTTTCTTATCGAGAATACCCTGTTCGTATTCTTGATTCCGCAGAGCGTGTCACTCGCCGAAAGAAGATCAAGTTTCTAAAAGTTCAGTGGTCACACCACTCTGAGAAAGAAGCCACGTGGGAAAGAGAAGACCGTCTCCGTGCCGAGTACCCCTCCTTCCTCCCGCAGACTTCTGAATCTCGGGACAAGATTCTTTTGAGTGGGGGCGAGTTGTCACAACCCCAAGTTAGGTATGTGCTAGGATCAGAGGTACCTTGCATTCATGCCAAAAATTCAAAAAGAAAATAAAAAATGGGGAAAAGAAAGCCCTGAGAAATTAAATCAAATGACCAGATAAAAATCTTTTTCCAAAAATCATTTGAACATTTGGAAAATTCCTATAAATGGTGCTGATCATTTTGAAAATGGTTTGGGAGCAATCCCATGCTCAGGGATTTTTCAAAAATTCAAACAGAGGCTTGGAAATTAAATTTAAATGCTATTTGAATTGGATTCAAATAATTTGAATTCCAAAAATCTTCAAATCTTTGGAGTGACTAGTTTTATGTCACATAGGTCCAAGATAAAAATTTGGGGATTTTTAAAAATGCTTTGGTATTTTTTTTCTCAGAGCAAAACAAATAAAACAGAAAGCAGAAAAGAAAGAAAAAGAAAAAGGCTGAAAGCCACTTACCTGGCCCACCTGGCCCAGCAGAGGCGGCCCAGCCCAAAGGGGCAGGGTCGTCTTCTCCACCAGGCCAGGCAGGCAGGCAGCTCGCCGCCGGCCGCGGCATGGCTGCCAGGCAGCTGCCTGGCTGCTCCCCGGCCGCCTTCTAGCGTCGTGGAGACCCCGTGTTCTTACCCTTCCTTTTCCCCCTTGCCTGGACCTCCTCCTCTCCCTCCCGTGCGAAACCCGTGAGAGCCCGAGCGCCCCGTAGCTCGCCGCCGTGCGCCACCGCGGCCACTGGCCTCCACTCGCCGCCCCAGCTTGTCCAGGACGTCCGCCATCGCCGTCTTCGTCACCGTGGCCGCTCAATTGGACCGAGGAGCCCCCGAGGACGACGCAAGCTTCGACAACTCACCGCCGGCCGCCGTGGAGCTCGAGCTCAAATTTTCCGCCACCTCTTCGTCTCCGGCCACCCCGACTCCTCCACTGCACTCAGGGTGAGCCTCCGGTTCGAACGCCACCCTCCGCGCCCTTTTCCGTGCATGCCATCGTCGATCCCCTCCTCGACCGAGAGCTCACCGCCGCGGACCTCGTCCCGGCGTGGCCTCAGGCCTCCCCGTGTTGCCCCAGTGGCACCAGAGGACGCAGACGAGCAAGAGGACCCTCCCTATGCTCTCCGTTGTCCTCCCCGTGGCCAAAACACCACTCTGGCGAGACGCCGCCGTCCTCTGGGTCGCCGTCGTCATGTCGCCGGCGGGTCCGTTTTGGTTAGGACTAAACCCACGCCCTAATCAGCCACCCAGCCACTGACAGTGGGACCCACAGCCCCCCTAACCCGCGGTTTAACTTAATTAAAACGGGGTTAACCCCCACTGTGGCTGACAGGTGGGGTCCCCTAGTCAGTTTGACTGGTCAGCCCCCCCTGCTGACGCAATAAATCATTTTTTTTTAAAAATAATCAGAGAAATTCCAGAAAATGCTATAAACTTTGGAAATTCATAATTAATTCATCCTAACTCCAAATATAGCAAATAATATGTCTAAAATTATCAGAAAAATACAAGGATTAAGAATATGCAAATTTTTTTCATGTTTGACCATTTTAAAATGGGTGAACAGTAGCAAACATGCATATGGATCCTTTTCAAATTCAAATTTTGGGTGATTTTGCAACACCCTTAATTCAAATGGTTTCATCCACACATCAGAAACATTACTTCAACTATACAACATCACTTCATGATCAAACTTTTCAGATGAACTTTCATGCATTCAAATGCATTTGAATTTCATCGATAAATCAACTGGAGTTTGAATTTGCATTTCAAATGCAATATACTCCTTTTAAATGGAATGCTCAACACATCAGTACCTTGAACATCACCATTACAATCTTATTCATGTGATTGTGCATTGTACATTATGTTGATCCTATGATTGTCATGTTGCTGATAGAAGTGGATTCGGAGCTCGAGATCACCCCCTTCGTTGAAGACTCCGTTATCGAAATCACGTCAGCAAGGCAAGCAAACCCCCATTGATCATGTCGATAACATCCCACTTCCCTCTCATGTCTCGCTTATGCATTATTTAGGATGATCACCATGATAACGTTTCTATCGCATAGTTGAACCCATATCCTTTGCATGACCTATCATCTTGTCACAGTAGTAAGCAAACCACAATCCTAGCAGATGTAGGAGTTGGTTGATATCATGTGACCCCTGCAACTGTTACTGCTTATTGCATGCTTAGTGGTACAATGAGGTTGCTTATGATGTGAGTCGGGATGATGATAAACATGGTGTTGATGAAAGTGAAACGTGTTGGTGAATCTACCCTAATACAAGGTGAACGATGAGAGGCTGTGTAGGAGTACACAGTGGGTTGTCTCGTTGAACACCGCCCTAAGCCCGAGTTCTTGTGTAGTGATCCAAGAAGAAGAGTACAACCACACATTGGGCTCACTGACCCCTCTCATCCTAGTACCTCACCCCGTTCGAACCCTAAGAGTCGCTGTAGTTTGGAGTTCTGGTAGGGCTGTGGCACGGTCTGCGAAGTGGATGAACGGCTTTTCAAGACCGGCTTGGGACCCTGCACACATCGTTTGAGGTTGTACTGGAACCTCGGTCGGACTTCCATACGGATCCCCCTCAGATAGGCGACTCTCTGGACTAGAACGGAGCTGTGGGCGAAGTGTTGTGGTGGCATCATCGCTGTCACCTCTTGAACGGTGACATGCAAAAGGCGGTAACTGATGACACATGTGTGTAGCGGTACACCCTTGCAAGGTTAACGAAAACTATTCGAATAGCCGCGTCCGCGGTTAAGGACTGCTTGGAGAGCTGTGCTCGATTATTAGACAACTTGAACCGGATACTACTAAAATACACCAAGATAAGTGTGAGTGCTATGGTGTGCTTCTCGTGGGGAAGTCGAGGAAGTAACCATAGTGGTGTAATTGGTTGAAGAGATGTAGTGGACTCGTGTACGCTTCTTACCTCAAGTCTGGTACTCGTAGTTCAGGACTAGCCAAGTCAAAGCTGGCACTTCTGCAAGTGAAACCCCACCGCCCTTTACCTTGATACATGTGCATGAGTAGTATAGTTCCTAAGTAAGTCTTGCTGAGTACGACTTTGTACTCACGTTTTCTTATTCTATGTTTTAGATGAACCCACCGACCCCGATGGTGGCTTCTACCTGAAGCTCAAAGAATGAAGACTCAGACCAAGACCAAGCTAGTGTAGTCCCAGTCAGACGACTGGTTCCCTCGTGGAGGGCTTGTTTTTAGATAAGGCTTCTCTAAGCCATTTGTTAAACTTGTCTGTACTCAGACCTACTTGCTTCCTCTTATTTGTTGTAATGTTGGATCACATGCTTGTGATCTCTGTGTGCACTCTGTAAGAGTTATGAATAAAGATATATACTTTGTAGAGAATTGCATTGATACCTGCTGTTCATACAAGGCATGTGTGCTGCGTGTATGTTTATAACATGCATGTCTTTGTATGGGTTTTTGAGACCTTAGTTGTGATCTGGCTGGCGGTCTTTTATACACCAAGTGGCCCTTAGATGTGCGCAGCTTGGGGCATCGCGATGCGATTGTTCGAGACTCTGTCTCGTACACACTTTGATGTATGATCGAGCCCGCCCTAGACCCCGACTAAGTGATCGGGCTGGAGTAAGTCTATGTAAGGGTTATAATACAATTGATTGTATGGTTGAGGCGACTTGTCTATGAGTATGGGAGTTCACCACCCATATCATTTAGACTTGTGTGCGGACGATGAGGACCCATTTCAGTTGATCATTCGGCCTGGATGGGATGCCCCTCATGTTCGATGCTTTCCGAGAACGTTCTGTGCTTGGCCTTGTCTACTTAGACAAGTGGGTACGGTTCTCGGCTCTCCATATGATTGTGTTGTAGCGAGGCTTGCATACGCTAACCCCGGGTCCCTACATGAGCTCCCTTGGGATACCAGAAGCCCAAAGTTGGTGTGTGAGCAAGATACCGAAGAATTCGCTTTACAGCAGTATGATGTGATTCCTTTGGATTGGCCTGAAAACGAGCACAAATACATACTGAAAGCATAATGTCAGGTCTAGATGCACAAAGATATAAAAGAGATCCAATCATGGATCGATATTTCTTCTGGTCGAAGGCTTTGCCCTTCTCATCTGCATCTAAGAAGCCATTGGTTGACATTGGAGTTTTCATAGTTTTGCAATCAGTAAGACCAAACTTCTTCAGGCAATCCTTGAGATATTTTTCTTGAGAAATAAAGGTGCCATTCTTCTGTTGACGAATTTGAAGTCCAAGGAAAAACTTCAATTCACCCATCATTGACATCTCATATTTCTTCGACATCATTTTGGCAAATTCTTCGCTGATTTTAGTGTTAGTGCATCCAAAAATGATATCATCTACATATATTTGACATACAAAAAAATCACCATTATAAGATCGAGTGAAAAGTGTTGGGTCAGTTGTTCCTGGTTTGACGCCTTTCTTCAGAAGGAAATCCTTCAATGTGTCGTACCAAGCACGAGGTGCTTGCTTCAACCCATAGAGGGCCTTGTGTAACCTGTACACCATGTCGGGTTTCTTTGGGTCTTCAAAACCTGGAGGCTGCATAACATACACTTCTTCCTCGATTTATCCGTTAAGAAAAGCACTCTTCACATCCATTTGATAAAGTAGAATACCATTGAAATTTGCAAAAGCAAGCATAACACGAATGGATTCGAGACGAGCAACTGGAGCATAAGTTTCGCCGAAATCGATACCTTCGATTTGGGTGTAACCTTGTGCTACCAGTCGTGCTTTGTTTCTTACCACTATACCGTCTTCATCTTGCTTATTGCGAAAAATCCACTTTGTACCAATGATGTTGTGCTTCGTGGGATCAGGTCTATCAACTAAGGACCAGACTTTGTTTCGCTCGAACTGGTTAAGTTCTTCGAGCATAGCAGTTAACCAATCTGGATCCTTCATGGCTTCATCAAATTTTGATGGTTCTAGCATGGAGACAAACGAAAAGTTTCCACAGAAGTTAGCCAAACGAGTACGAGAGCGAGTTGTGGGACGGCCTGGTTGATGAATTTCTTCAAGGATCGAATCAACATCAACTCTTCTTCGAACTCGTGATAGGGTTGAATCATTTGCTTCAGGCTCAGCTTTTGCTTCAGGATCTGCATCAGCTTCAGGATCTGCTTCACCTTCAGCTTCAGCATTTCCTTCAGGATTAGCATTTCCTTCGTTCCCTTGTTCTTCTTCGTCCTGTTCATCATTTGCTTCAGGATGTTGATCTCCAGCGCCCCGGGCTAGGTGTGGGAACATTGGACCATCATTATCCCTATTAGCTTGACGAGTATTGGCTTCAACAGGGCGAATCTCTCCAATAGCCATGGACCCGATCACTTCATCAAGAGGTGGTTCATCTAGATCATGAGGCAAATGCTCTTTTTGAGAGCCATTAGTTTCATCAAACCTCACGTTCACAGTTTCCATAACTTTCCCAAAGTGAGAGTTATAGACCCTGTAAGTGTGAGAGTTTGAGCCATAACCTAAAAGAAAACCTTCATGTGCCTTAGGGGCAAATTTTGAGCTATGATTCATATCTCTAATAAAGCAAGGGGCACCAAATACCCTAAGGTATGAAACATTTGGTTTGTTACCAGTGATAAGCTCATGTGAAGTTTTCTTCAGAAATTTGTGAAGGTAAACCTTGTTGATGATATGACAAGCTGTGTTAATTGCTTCGGCCCAGAACCTGATAGGAGTCTTGTATTCAGCAAGCATGGTTCTGGCCATTTCAATAAGAGTTCTATTCTTCCTTTCAACAACACCATTCTGTTGAGGTGTATAAGCAGCAGAGAACTCGTGAGTAAAACCATGATCATCAAGAAAATCTTCAATATGAGTATTTTTGAATTCAGTTCCATTATCACTTCGGATATGCTTCAGAGATAATTCATATTTTGTTTGAGCTCTCTTGGCGAATGACTTGAAGATTTCAACAACTTTTCTCTTGTCATCCAAAAAGAAAACCCAAGTATAGCGAGAGAAATCATCAACAATAACAAGACCATATTTGTTTCCTCCCAGGCTTGCATAATTTTGAGGACCAAAAAGATCCATATGAAGCAATTCAAGAGGACGAGTGGTAGTCATAATAGTCTTTGCTGAATGATGTTTCTTCGTAATTTTACATGCTTCACAAGCACTGCAGAGATGGTCCTTATCGAATTTTACTTCGCTAAGGCCAATAACATGATTCTTCTTCACTAAGTTATGAAGATTTCTCATCCCTGCATGACCAAGTCTTTGATGCCATAACCAACTAGATGAAGCTTTTTCCATTAAACATGTGGATGCAGCAGGGCCCGAAGCAAAATCAACAATGTATAAATCTCCTTTTCGGTAACCCTCGAAGACAAACTTATAGTCATCCTGTGAAAAGACAACACAACGCGAAGCAGAAAATAGAACAAGCATACCCATATCGCATAACTTAGAAATAGACATAAGATTATATCCAAGGGATTGGACTAGCATAACCTTGTCAATGTGCTTATCTTTCGATATGGCAACCTTACCCAAACCTAAAACTTTACCCTTGTTGTTATCACCGAAGGTAATGTACTTCATAGAAGAGTGAGATAGTTTTTCTTCGGCGAATAACTCCTTGTCTCCGGTCATATGATTTGTGCAACCACTATCCATGACCCATTCGGATCCACCGGAGACATAGCCCTGCAGAAGAATTAGTTCTTCTTAACCACCCACAAACGAGCAGGTGACTGAGAAGATGTTGAAGCACTGGTTGAAGAAATATTAAATCTAACAGGAGTGTATTGCTTCGGTGTACCATCAAGCACACCATAAATGTAAGTCCTCTGCGAATGGTTAGCATAAGAATGAGCATATGCAATCTTAGTACGATTATTATGAGGACGATACGTATGACGACCAGTGCGATAGTATTGCTTCTGCGCAACATTTGATTCGGGCACCAATGAATCATTTCTCGTTTCTAGAGAATAGAAATGATTCGGTGGTACCGAAGACTTTCCCTGCATGGTATGATTACCAGGCAGTTTTTCCACAAGTGCTTTCTGCACCCATATCTGCCTCTTATAGAAGCCATTCTTAGGAGGAGTACCAACATACTCAGCTGTAACCTTTCCCTGTTTGTCCTTGATGAGCTTATAGTCAGAATCAAGTGATTCGTCCACAATAGCTTTGTTCATCTTGCAGTCAAAACCTGAAAGGTTAGCTATATCAATGGGGTTCTCCTTTGCTAGGACCCAAACAGTCTTAGGATACTGCTCGGGTTCCCAATAGGTGCCATCAGGGTTTATCTTTCGTTCGAAACCAACACCCTCATTCCTTGGGTTCCTGTGAAGGAGAGCCTTCCTCAGGATGTCACAAAGATATTGGTGACCTTGCACACTTTTGAACATCCCTGCTTCAAATAAGTTTTTCAACCTGAGGAGTTCCTCGGTAACAGCAGGATTTTCCTCATCAGAGGCATTAGTATCATCAATAACAATAGGAGCTTTGCCTTTGGAATCAGTTTTGCTTCGTTCCAGACAAGTTAAGCAAGGTGAATCAGTTTTATGATTTGCTTCAGAACCTTGTTGAGCCATGAGAGAGAGATTGACATTTTCCAACTCTTCATGAGCCTCTTTTAGTCTTTCTAGAGCCATTTTCCTCTGAAGAAATTCATAGGTGAGCTTCTCATAATCAACTGAAACAAGATCAAGCCGAGAGGATAATTCTTCAAACTTTTCCTTCAGAGCTGCATGCTCATTAGTCAACGTTTGACCTTTCTCTATCTCATCGATCAATCGAGTTTCTGATTTCTTAATGGTTTTGCTTAGTGAATCAAGTTCATCTTGTTGGATTGAAGCAATTTTAGCAAGTTTAGCATAACTTATCTTTGAATCACTATCATATGAGGAACAATCAGAAGTATCATAGTTAGATTTTGATGATGATACCTTCGCCTTGGCCATGAAGCAATATGCAGGAGATTCATCTTCACTACTGTTGTTGGTGAAGAATGAGCTCGAAGCTTTTGCCGAAGCATCTGCTGAAGCGAATGCCAAACCAGCAACACCATCTGATTTGGACCCAGACCCAGACCTTGAGCCTGATTGAGCTTCGGACCCAGAGGATTCGTCTTTAGAATTCATCTCCTTTCCCAGATAGGCCTTGGCACGGTGAGAGCTGCTTTGCCGAGACGAGTGAGTCTTCGATGAAGAACCCTCACGCTTTTTGTGATACTTCTTCCTCTTGTCATCATCAGAATCTTTCTTCTTTTCTCTTCTCGAACTGGAATCATGTCTCTTGGATTCATAGCTTCTGGAAGATCTGTGGGACTTGGTTGAGGAGTCTCTGAGCGAATGCTTTGACTTGTTCTCAGCTTCCCACAGAGGGCAATCAGCAATGTAGTGACCTAGTTTCTTGCATTTGTAGCAGCAGTTGTCCTTCGATGGAGAGCTTCTTGAGGATGAGAGGTGAGATGAGTGAGTTGATCTTCTTGAAGAATAACTCTTCTTCGGTGAAGAAAAACCTTTTCTTTGGAAGCGGTTGAAGCGTCTCATGATCAAAGCTAAATCCTTTCCAATGCTTGCAGGATCATCTGATTCGAAACCTGAAGCTGAACTGACCTCGGGTGAAGAATGACGCGAAGCTTTTGCTTTCAAAGCATGATTTTTTCTTCGAGAGCCATTTATGTCACGTTTCTCATCTTCTTCCATTTCAAAGGTATTGAGTCTCTCAAGAATATCAGCGGCAACAAGACGTCTGAAATCAGTCCTTTCCTTGATCATCAGCACAATGTGATCAAACGAATCATCCAATGAGCGAAGCAAAGTTCTTACAACAGAGTGAGGAGTAATGTCATCAGCACCGAGGAAAATCAGTTCATTAGCAAGTGCTGTGAGTCTGCTGTAGATGGAGCTGACTTTTTCACCCTCGTTTCTCTTGAAGCGATAGAATTTGCTTCGGAGTGTGTCAATTCTGGCATCCTTCTGGGTAGAAACACCTTCACTAATCTTTTCAAGATATTCCCAGACACCTTTGGCAGATGGAATATTCTTCACTTCATGATACTTTTCTGGTGTCAAGTGATTGGTGATGAACACCCAAACTTCAGAATCAAAATCAATCATTTTTTGCTTCTTCAGGAGTGATGGCCTTCTCATCGGCAACAGTGACCCCATACAAGAATACTTGCCAGGCAGTCGAGTTGATAGCCATGATATTTCTTTTCATCTTGTCCTTCCAGTACGGGTAGTCCTTCCCATTGAAAACAGGAATAGGTTCGCCGGAGCGAATAGATGCGATAGACATACTTGAAGACACTCCAGGAGGTTAATCCAAAACACACAGAGTGTAGGGAGTGACTAGCTCTGATACCAATTGAAAGTCCAAGTATGTGATCAGAGGGGGAGGGGGTGAATGATCACTTCAAAATTTTCTACTGAAACTATTGAAGTGAAGCATAAGCAGTGCGGAATAGCGAAGTAAAACTGGAAGCGAAACTAAATGCAGTGAATCAAAACACATTGAAGAATAACTGTGAAGCAAATGCAATACTGAAGGTAAATTATTGAAGTAAAACGAACTGGGACTCGTCGATGTTTGTTCGACCAGTTCACGCTCTACAAAGCGCTACGTCTGGTAGGAGGGACTAGTGATTGAACACCTGGAGCAAATCTCTCTCCGTCCGTTGCTCCACTGCACCAAACTCCTTGAGCTTTGTCAGTTCTTCACTCGTGGTTGATTATTGAGGAAATCACCGAAACCTTTGACAAACTGGATTTCGAGGCGAAAATTACTCTTCTCTCTCGGAAGAACAACACTCTAACAGTCTAGGAGAATTGCAGTTCTCCAAGATAAAAAGGCTAGTAAGCTTTCACCTAAGTCATCTCAAATCTACTCAGATCAATGGGACTTAGGCTTCAGTATTCTGGATTCTGGGTTTTGCTTCGGTGGTGTTTTTGTCGTGCTCTCTTCAGTCTCTCTCGGAATATTCTCAGAGCAGCCACCCGCAAATGGAGGAGGGGGCGGCGTATTTATAGTTGGCGATCCCGAGGTGCAGAATGACCAAACTAACCCGACGTGACAGCTTGACACGTGTCCATAACGGTCGGATTTGTCATCAATGCGCAACTTTACTTGAGGAACAAGTAAAGCTGACTCACAGACTTGGTTCTGCTTCAAAAGCCAAAGAACGAAGTCTTTGCTACCGAAGCTTAACTCAGTGCACATGAGATTTCTTCGCTCAGGCTTCTCACTTGGTTTGCATTTGATCTAAGCATTTTCTCAATGACTTCGGTGTCCACAAACTAAATACCCCTCTTGATAGTACGGTTTGTCCTATGACTCAAAGAACCGAAAAAGAACTACACAAAACATCTAAGTCTTGCGCCGTCTTCTTCATTTCCTTCAATGAGTAGAGCTTCAGGACACCTTCATTTTTGGGGGTCATCCTTCGTGATTAGGCTTCGCTCCGTGGGTAATGCTTCGATAACTTGGAGACCTTCCCTGAAGCTTTATCACTTAGCTTATCCTTCAGGAACCTGTACAACTATTTACACTAGAAAGCATTGTTAGTTCCTCTACTGTATTGTACAACAATATCCAAAACACACGGGGGCAAAACTTTGCTCTTACACACAGAGTGAAGCATGCCGGGGGGCAGTGATCAATACCGGTCTTCTTCTTGGTCGCCCCTTTTCGTTTCCGAGAGTTTTGCGTTTCCGTATCCTCTTCCTCCTCCGGCTCATCATCGTCTTCACTAGGGGGGGGTGAAGTTCCCTCGTGATGCCCATAAATTTCAAGTCATTCCTGGCTTTTGGCCCGTCCTTGGTCTTCTCCGGCATGTTGAGCAGCATGCCAAACAAGCTCTCGCACACGTTCTTTGTGATATGCATGTGATCAAGGCTATGAGGACTGCGGAGGAGACTCCAGTATTCCAAATCCCAGAAAACAGACCTCACTTTCCATACCCTCATCAACGACTGAGTCTTCTTTTTTTCTTTCCCGGCGCAGGGCACTCTTTGCAAGTTTTCAGCAAGTTGTCAATTTCTTTGCCGCTCCTTCGAGCTGGGGGTTCTCGGAGCTCCTCGCTTCCATCGAACAGATGTCCCTGTTTTCTCCATGCGTGTTTCTTGGGAAGCCACCTCCGAGACCCCTGGAACACAGTTTTTGAAGATCCGGGATCTTTTGGTAGCTGGCGGTACGTTGTATTATCCATGCACCTAACGCATGCACAGAATCCTTGAACCACCTGCCCTGAGAAATATCCGTATCCGAGATAGTCGTGTGTAACAACCCAGTTTTCATAAAAATAATTTTTTTTGTTTTCGGTGTGAATTGTTTGATTGTCTGATTTGTTTGCGGTGTTTGCATCCCCGATTTATCGATCGACGATTATTTTCCCCCTTCTTATCTCGTACCGGACGGAGACCGACCTTTGCCACCCCGACACTCGACCTTTGCGACACCGGGTTTAACCCGATCACCGTCGCGAAAACCGCACGAGACCAGCCGCAGCCAACGGAACGAAAACCCCGTTTAATAATTAAGCAGATTATTTTTATAGCGCGCCGGAAAGTGTTTTCGGAATGGTTCCAACGCGAGGTGAATGCCTCCGGCTCGACGCGTTGATCGCGCAGTTCGAAGTTTTACCCGAATCGGAGTCCGTACGGAGTCTCGGCAGTCACGAACGCGATCACCGGACACGCGAGAGGGGTACCGAGGGCGTTTGTGTCAACTGGCCAGCCAACCAGCCCTATATAAAGACCACCAGCCTCCCACACCCAATTAGGGTTTCGCTAAGTGAAATTTGCAGCCACACCCCTGAATTATCTGAGATCTGCCCAAAAATCCCTCCACCAGCAGAAACCCTAGCCGAAACCCTCGATCTGGACCGTTAGATCCAGATCAAAGGGCTCCCAATGCCCCTCAGCCTTCCCCAACCGCAGCTCCCAGCAACCGGGCCCCGCAGGGCCCTCCCCTCTGCCGCCGCGGGCCGAACCGGGCCGGGAAGCCCGCGCCGCCGCCCGAGCTCCTCCATGGCGCCCCCGGCTGCCGCGCCGCCGCGGCCACCCTTCCGGTGAGCCCCTCGCGCGCCTCCTTCCCTCCTTCCTTCCTTCTCCCCCTCACCCTTTCTTCCTCAGGTCGCCGCCATGGGGTCCTCGCCACCGGCCGCCATGGCACCGTCGTGGAGGTCCCGAGCTTCAGGAGCCGCCGCCGCGCTCGATCTGCTCGCCATGGACGCCCGGCCGTCGTCCCCGCCTCTGGATCCGCTGACCCCGCGCCGCTCCCACCTCCTGTCCTCCCCGCCATGCCATGGCCTCCCTCGCCGGCGAGCGTGGCCACCGGAGCGCCGCCGGCCGCTGCAGCGAGCCCCTGTCCGGTCCCGATCTGGATCGGGACGGGGCACAGGCCACCAGCCGCCATGGGCCGGCCCAGCACCGAGCACTCGCGGCCAGCCAGGCGCCAGTACGCCGGCTGTCACCCCAACGCCCACCTCGGCCTGTTGGGCCGCAGCCCATGAGGTCGACTTTTTTTTTCTAGACCCTGCTGAAAATTTTGTAAGTCTGAGATATATTGTTGCTGTTACGTTTTTGAACCGTTATTTTCCGTTGATCCGTAGCTCCGATGAACGTGCCCCCAAAACGAATATTGCTCAGAATTGTGTGTACTTCAATTCATCTTTTGTGAGCATTTGCATCTGAGGTCATCTTGATTGTGTTATTGTTGGTCAAACAGGGCATCCCGTCGTTAATTGCAAACTGTTGTTAACTGCTGCTGAAACTGTTGCTTGATTGAAACTTCGGGCGACGGTTGCTTCGCAACCGTACGTCGGAATTGAGTGATTTCTTTTTGCATTGCGTTAAGCATTGTTTCTACTTCAGTTTCATGCATTCACATGCCATAATTGCTTGCTGCATCATGATTGTATCTTGCTCCAAAGTAGCTACCCTGCTGTTAGTGTGCTGCTGTTTATATTTTGTTGCAACTTCGGTCGACGAGTGTGTCGCGACCGTTTATTGAAATTGAGTGATTCCAATTGCATATTGTTAAGAATCATGTCTACTTCCATTATATGTATTGTATTGCCATGATATGCTTGCTGGTCATATAGTTATTGAGCTCCAAAGTTTCTATCCCGCTGTTTTTGACAGCCACCTCTGTTTTTCTCTAAGTCTGTAACGTCCCGATGCCATGTTGCATGCTTAATATCTTTTGATCTATGATGTCTATTTGCATGATTATTTTTGCCATGCCTTACCTGCCATGTCTACCTTAGTTTCATATCATTTGTGAGCATGTTTGCATTGATTATCCTGTTTATGCAATGCTTTAAAGTGTGCTTCCTGATGTTGGCAGATTGTGCCCGTAACTTGTTTTGCTTGTATCTTTTTAACCGTAACTCCGTTTGGGGTGTTCTTTATATGTAACTTGATTAGTTTTTCGTGTACTTTGTGTTTATGCTATTGTTTGCTGTTGTTAACCAACCTAAAATATGGTTTAGGGAAGAACAGTACCAAATCCTTTAATCATCGTGCGACACTTAGTGTTATGCCATGTTTAGGATGTGCCTCACTTAAATTGACTAGCATAGATAGTTTACTTTGTGCTTCACCTCTTGACATGTTTGTGTGATATGCCATGCTTGCTTGAGTTGCCATGTTAATAACCGTTGGTTGATCACCTGTAGCTAAGCAACTTGAACCACCGTAAACGTGCGGTATTCGTCGTGTGTGACCGATACCCCACTTAAACTGTTAGTAACCGTTCTCGACGATAGATCCGTATCGTGTTGCCCTGCCGTGTGTTGTGTTCTTGATCTTGTGTTGCCCCGTAGTAATAGAGTGCTTGCTCGTTGATTGCTTTCCAGTGTTTATCGTCTTGTGTGCTTCCGCGGGTACCTTCGGAGACGATGCGAGCTTGCGGTCAACTACACCTTCGGAACCCGACTTATCAACAGGCAAGGACTATACATTACTTATGATCCATTCTATTTCAACCAGTGGTTTGCATGCCAGTCTAGATTAGCTTCGATGTTTGATCCTACCACATGTTTACAACCTCTTTCAAACCCATACAGCCATGTCCCCTCCCAGCAAACCTTGTACTGCTATGTTATTTTTGCTCGTTGCTCAGCCCCTGCTTAGTATGCATGCTTAGGATGCTACGATGTTACCCTATTACTCCTGGGTTTGGGATATCACATTATTATATTGTTGTTGATGATATATCTATTATAATGTTGACTATATTCGACGAAGGATGGAAGGTCTAGGCTATCCCGCCCGACGCTTTGTTCCATTCGAGTCACCTAGGATCCGAGTTCCGGGTATTGGTTTTAAGACTGAGCGTGCCTAACCGCTTGTGGGATTTTATGGGGTCCCCTTTTCTTACCTACCTAGCTTCAAGCATTTCTAGTGGTGGCCCAAGCTGATTTTACCTTTGGAAACCGCGTGTGTGCTGGTCGTACGCCAGTTGTTTACAAACCAACCTGGACCAGTGACGACTTAGTTCCCTTGCTGGCCCACTTTGTCCGACTGAGGACCCAGTTTCCCATGTGTGATTAACCGGATATCCAAACCTGCGACAGACGGTAGAGACCAGATCGAGAGAGCGGCCGGCTCCTGAGATGGATGTCGACTCACCAGGGGCCACCCGGATTTGTTCGTCGTTAGTTAGAGGGACCTGTCGTTTCGGATCTCTTGGAACTAAATCATAAAATGGTTGCCTGTGATGGGTAGCAACTGAGAGTGATGGACGTGCGTGCGGAGCCTCGTAATGGGCAGTTGGTACACCCCTGCAGGGTTAAATCTTTTCGAGAAGCCGTGTCCATGGTTATGGACGACTTGAGACCTACTCCTTGTTCATAGACAACAACAGCTGAGATAATCTTAAATAACTTGATCAACGTGTGTGTGTGCCTTGACTGCTTCTTCTTCGTCGGGATGCGAAGAGGAGGACAATGATAGGATAGGTGTTATGCTTGCGTAAGTAGTTGATAGTAAGACTTCTTGGAGGCGATTCCTCATCGAATGCTTGGCTTCTTATCTTACTCTCTAGATCGTTAGCCACTTCATAAATGCTAGTTCAGCAGCAACCTCACCACTTACCCCTTCCTTACCGTAAACTACTAGTTGTCCTAGAATGACGAGTGATGAAGTCCTTGCTGGGTCAGATGACCACTACAGTTGGATGCTGAGTACTTCTGTACTCATGATACTACCCCCAAACTCTTTTCAGGGTTCTGATCGACAACATGTATGGTGATCGACGTTTCACGTGGAGACTCGACGACGACTACTTAGGAGGATCCCGACGGAGGGCCTGGACCCGTGTGGTTATGGGATCGATGTTTTTCTCTTTGCCACTAGGAATTTGCTTGTAGTCTGTACCCAGACATGTATCTTCCGCTGTTGTATTGTATTTGAGGCAGTTGTATGCCGATTGTATGAGATGTTGTATCCTGTATCTGTAATGTTGTGATATCATGTTGGAAATCCGGGGCATATGACTTCGTCATATGTCGCGGTGGGACCGATACGTGCTTCGTCCCCGGATCTGGATGGAAACATCTAGATCTGGAACAGTACCGCATATCAGGCCTTACATCGTGCACCGTCATGATCACCGCGGCTTTCATTGGGAAATATTCTTTTGCGGCAGCGTCCCACGTATTGACTCCGTCTTTCCATAACGTTTCTAGCTCCTCTTTCCACAGCTGCTGATATAGATTTAGGTCCATACCTGGTTGTTTCGGCCCTTGAACTAGCATACGAATTGTTATGTACTTTTTCTTCATGCACTTCCAGGGGGAAGGTTGTATATGCATACAAACATGAGCCAGGTACTTTGTGTGCTGCTCTGGCCGCCAAAGGGATTGACTCTATCGGCGCTCACACCAATCCTGAGGTTCCTTGGTTCTTCCCCAAAATCTGGGTATTCGAGGTCCAACGCAGTCCATTGGCCACCATCTGAAGGGTGCCTCAGCATGTCCTCCTTTTCCGGATCCAGGTTCGGGTCATCCTCTTTTAGCTTCTTTCTATCTGCGTGCCAGGTCATGAGCTTTGCTTCCTCGGGATCTACGAAATACCTCTGCAAACGAGGAGTGATAGGAAAGTACCATACCACTTTTCTAGGAACTTTATTCCCTCTCTTGTATCGACTAACACCGCACACCGAGCATGTGGTTTTCTCTTCGTCCTCACCCGGTTAGATCATGCAATCATTTATGCAAACGTGGTATTTAACATGCGGAAGATCGAGAGGGCACATGACTTTCTTGGCCTCAGCGATACTAGTTGGGCACGTGTTGCCCTTCGGAAGACGATCGTGCCAGAATGCCATGTTATCATCGAAGCTTTCGTCGGTCCATTTGTGTTTTGCCTTCATCTCCATAGTCCAAAGTGTTACATTCAAGCGGGTATCCCCGTCGTTGCATCCTTCATACAACTTCGTAACCGCGTCTTTCTCGAGTTGCGCCATCTTGGCTTTCTCTCTAGCTGCACCTCTTGCGTTCAACGCCTCTTTGACAAGCAGCTCTTGAACATGAGGGTCCCGCACCCAGCTTGAATCCTCATCATGTCAGACATCTTGATCTTCATGTCCGGCATCTTGATCTACATGATCTTCTTCGGCATCTTCTTCATGATCATGTACGGGATGCTCTTCGTCTTCTCGACCGCCGCTGTTGTCTGGTTGCCCTTCCTCATTTACTGGAGCCCCACCATTGATCTCCTCCTCCTCACCAGCTTCATCACTTATCCACCGTGTGTATCCATCCATCAAACCATTATGCTTCAGGTGTCTTTGCAATATTCCGGAATCAGGACCGGTCACGCACTGCAGTTTGCATCTCCGACACGGACATCTTATATCCAACCTATTATTCCTTAGCATGTCGTTTGTCACACATTGCATCCACCTAGCCACGGTGATATCGCTCAGCATCTCGCGGACCATGATCGATCGCCTGCGTGCACAGAGAGAGCAACACAATTATATATCACAGTCGTCGCCGGAAAAATCCGGCGTGACCTTCCCTAATAATGCATGGGAGCATGCGGAAATGGAAATGAATCAACATTTCGGCAAAACATTGGACACTCAAGATTCACATATACATCAAGCCACCATAAGCTTCACATATACAACAAACCACCACAAGCTTCACATACACACTTCACATATACATCAAACCACCACAAGCTTCACATATACATCAAACCCAAGCTTCACATATACAACAAACCCCAAGCTAATAAAGGAAAGTATATGGGTGATATATAAATGGAAGAAAAGAGTGGGGAGGAGGTCCACTTACTTTAATATGAAACAAAGTAAATTTAATGCCAACTATGGATGGATAAATGGAAGAAATGAGGTGGGGAGGAGGAGAAAACCGAATAGATCTAGGCTTAGAAGAGTGGATCCAGTTTGAGAAGTGTGTGGAGTGAATGAGAGGTGGTAGGTGGGGTGGAGTAGATAAGGGAAGCTCAAGGTATTTAGTGGCGCATATAGCATCTTAGTGGTGGCGCATTCTTCATATGCGCCACCCCTAAGAGCTTATGGGTGGCTGATACGTCCAAAAAGCATCACTATTTTATATTGTGATTTCACCCTATTCATTGATATATTCCACTTTAAAGTATTGTTCTTATGTTGTTTTGGCTTATTTTACACAGTTTACAACTTTCCGGTGCCGAAGCAGCAGAACTAGAATTCAGCGGTAAAAAGTGGATACCAAGTTGCTGAATCAGATCAAGTCCAAATGCGATGAAATTTTACGGGGAGCAGTTTTATGAAGATTGACTGGGGATCACCGAAGGAGGAGGTGAGGGGACCCACCAGGCAGCCAGAAGGGTGCCTGGCGCGGCCCCCTCCTGGCCGCGCCAGGCACCCTCCTAGGTGCCTGGTGGCCCCCTCGGTGCCCCCTTTCGCCTATATAAACCTCCTGGGGTGGAAACCCCTAAAGGGAAGTCGTTTCCGTGTTTCGCCGCCGCCACGGGGCGGAAACCTACAGAGGAGAAAAGCCATCTACGATGGGAAGATTCCGCCGGGGAGATCACCTCCCGGAAGGGGAGATCGTCGCCATCATCATCATCATCATCGTCACGGGCATCATCGAGATCATCATCAACATCATCCCCAACATCAGCACCATCCCCATATCCATCCCATCTCATCTCATAATTGCAACTTGTGTTGTAATCCATACTATCTATCCTCTCTGCTCTGTTGGTGTTGATTACTACTTTGTGGTGAATGCTATTGAGTTTTGTTGGAGAAATATCATTGTGTTCAGATTGTTTATCACCCATCTATCACCTCTGATCATGATCTGTTTTATGTCTTGTGAGTATTTACTTTAGTTCTTGAGAACATGGGAGAAGTCTAGTTGTTAGTAGTCATACTATGTTGAAGTATTATGTGTTGTTTGATACTTAAGTTGTGTTGTTATTTCTCTAGTGGTGTTATGTGAGTCGAACACATAACACTTCACCTTTCATGGGCCTAGAGGAATACATTGTGCACAATGGATGCTTATGGTGGGTTGCCGGAGTGACAGAAACCTGAACCCTAGTTCGCAGACTTTCGCACAAGGGAGTTATGGATCCTTGATCGTAATGCTGTGGTTAGGCTTATGCCTTAATTACTACCTTGTATTTGCGGATGCTTGCAAGGTGTGTAATCATAATAGTACACTTATCTTAGTCTAGAAGGTGTACTAGGATTTATCCACCCACCGACACTTATCAACACGGTACATATTGCTTGGCGGAGTATGGTGAAAGTGACTTGACTATCTCTCCTGTGTTTTCTCGAGAACGCTTTAGCTTTTATAAGTGCAGTTCTTAGGCTTATCCTTGTTAAAGGATTGGGCCACTTGCTACTCCTCAGTTACCCTGTTTACTTTGCCTGTCTTTTACTTTTCTGTTGCTTAAACCAAAAACCCCTAAATATTTACCTTTGAGTGTTTGCAGCCCTTTCCTTATCCAGTGTCACTTATCAACACCTTCTGCTCCTCGTGGGATCGATACTCTTATTTATCGAAAAGCTACAATTGATCCCCTAGACTTGTGGGTTATGAAGAATCGTTTATTGGCGCGGTTAACAGGGAAGGCAACCCAACTAAACCTAATAACTTCTCCGCCATCAGTGGCGCATACTGCTAATGCGCCACCCGTAAGAACCTTATAGGTGGCGTATTCCCCATATGCGCCACCCATAAGCTCTTAGGGGTGGTGCATTTCCAGAATGCGCCACCTATAAGGTTCTTAGGGGTGGCGCATTTTGCCAAATGCAACACGTATAAGCTCATCTAGGCTGGCCCACTCTTAGGGTGTCGCACTGGAAAATAATGCGCCACCCCTAAGGGCTTATTGGTGGCGCATTCTGAAGCAGTGCTCCACCCCTAATAGATAGTGGCGCATGTCTTAGTATTGTTGGATATGTGCCCTAGGGGCAAATTAATAAAGATATTTGTCACATATCTGTTTGTTCATAATACGTTATATATTGTGCTAGAACTGTATTAAGCGGAAACATTAATACACGTGTGATATATAACAACCTGGTCCCTAGTTAAACTCAGGCATACTAGCTCATTGGGCAATTGATGATCAAGGTTTCCTGATCATGAGAACATAATAGTCTATTGACAATGAGGTCATATCATTAGGAGAATAATGTGATGGACACACTTCCACCTTAAGCATTGCAGTGTGATCAAGTCACATAAGTTCAGCATTGCGACGACTTAGTAACATAGTGACTGAATCCTTAGACCGTGATGATCATACATAATTGCTATCTATTAGGATGCTTTGAGTGCATTAACCGTTACACTGAAACATGGTAACTGAAAAGGTGTATCTTGGGTATTCCTAAGTAGATATGTTGAGGAGTATGAAATAGATCAGAGCGGGGTTTGTCAATCCGAGTGACGGATAGGTACTCTGGGCCCACTCGATGGTGTTGCATCAATAGCTTGCAAGCAAGTGACTAGGTCACAAGAGATGTAATATTCACAGGCGAGTAAACATGTTATGTCAGAGACGAGGAAGAACTAGGTATTGGATACCAACGATCATACCTCGGACAAACATAGTACCAAAGCACAAAGGGATCAAGTCATATTGTTAACGGTTAAACAACGATGAAGTTTATTCGATGGAAGCGTAGGGGCACATCAAGGATTGTAACCAGATCCCACATGATGGTCATTGGTCAGAGAGTGTCTCGATCATGTCTACTGTTTTCCGGACCGTAAGGTGTCACACTTAAGGGCAATCGATGCATTAAGGATTGATTCGGCATCATCGGTGAAAAGAGAGAAAACACCGGAAATGTACCGGGAGGTGCCGGAAGCTGTTCCGGATATTTTGAAAGGTTCAAAATAACATATATTAATGTTTAAATATGTTTTATTATTTAATTAACAGAATTAAATATTAAAAACGATTTAAATAATTAATTAAAAAGGTGAAAAGGTATTTGGGCCTTAAAAGGCCCATGAGGGGAAGGGGGAGCCTCCCCCCTTGGGCTTGGCGCCAAGGGAGGGGCCCATCCCCCCTCCCAGCCGCACCACTACCCCCCCTTGGGGGTTTAGTCCCACATGGGGGAAGGGGAGGGGGTGGAGCCCCTCCTTGGCCTATATAAGGAGGGGTGGGGGTGCCTTTTTCAAAACAACATTGAGTTTCTCTCTCTCTCTCTCTCTCTCTCTCTCTTTCTCCGACCTAGGGCGGTCTCCCCTGGTTTGGAGTTTGCACCTGGTTGGGGGTTTCACCATCATCCGGACACCGTCGCGCTGCCGAAATCGGGATCCGGATCAATCTTCTTTCCGCTGCTCTTCTGGTTCGGAGCCCGGAGGGACGTCGGTTGCACCGTACGTGTGTAATCCCGCTAGGCACTACACGTGTGGTGCTACTTCATCGTCGGAGGTTCTTCAACACGACAGGGAGGTCGTAGGATCAGAGTCTACGCCAACCATGTTCGAGGAACGTTTCCCTCTTTCGGTCTTCAAAGGTATGAACACCGATTCCTTCCGTTACATACATCAGCATAGCATAGATCTTGGGTTCGGGACTCGTAGGTAGGAATTTTTTTGTTTTCTGCGCCGATCCCCAACGGTGGTATTATGAGCAAGGCTATGCGTAGATGTATTGTACGGGTAGAACAGATCTAGGATGTGGGCATCAATTCTCCAATTGTTACCCTCCCACGTGTACTCGTTTAGCGTTGCGGCAATGTCCTGATGAAGCGGCCCCGACGACCTTACGCGTTTACGCGAGACTGGTTCCACGCTTGACATATGGCTTGTACCATATAAGTGGCTGGGGGGTGTCAGTCTCTCTAACATTAGCGACGCGAAGACGTTTGCAACGGAGGGCCCCGACAGGGGTGTAATAGATACATTTGCAGGACTGGTGTTGTGGCTTGTTTTCGCAGGATAGAAAGCGGTTGTCTCTCGAAACCCCTTAGAAGCCACGTAAAACTTTCAAAAGATAAAGTAGAAGGCGTTTTAACTTTAATTTGCATGTAAGGGGGGATCATAGCTTGTATGATTTACAGTTTTACTTCCTGTCTTGCTAATATGCTAGATATGCGACGGTAGCATGATAGGATAATCTCTCTCAATACCATGATTGTATTCTCCCTTAGTGGGCACCGCCTGGAAGGATCTCTTTATGTGTAACAACCCAGTTTTCATAAAAAATTAAAAAAATTGTTTTCGGTGTGAATTGTTTGATTGTCTGATTTGTTTGCGGTGTTTGCATCCCCGATTTATCGATCCTTGCCACCCTGACACTCGACCTTTGCGACACCGGGTTTCACCCGATCACCGTCGCAAAAACTGCACGAGACCAGCCGCAGCCAACGGAACGAAAAACCCCGTTTAATAATTAAACGGGTTATTTTTATGGCACACCGGAAATTGTTCTCGGAACGGTTCCAGCGCGAGGTGAACGCCTCCGGCTCGATGCGTTGATCGCGCAGTTCGAAGTTTTACCCGAATCGGAGGTACTGTGGACCCCCTGCGGTCAGAAACGTGAGCACCGCGCGCGAGAGAGAAAAACCGGAGATGTTTTTGCAAACTGCCAGCCACCGGGGCTATATAAAGACCACCACACTCCCACCCCTTTCTAGGGTTTCCCTAGCCTAAATTTTGCAGCCACACCCCAGTTTTGCCCCAATTTTCGCAGCCCTAGATCCCAGATTTTTGAGCCGTTCGATCCCGCGATCTGACGGCTCCGTACGCGCCACGTCACCGGTTGGGGGCTCCCAGCCTGAGCTCCTCTCCTCTCTCCTCCTGCAGCCGCGCCGGGCGCCTCCACGGCCGCAGCCGCCGGCGGGCAGCCGCGAGCCGCTGTCCACCCCGCAGGTCTTCTCCTCCTCCCTCTCCTCTCCTTCTCTCCCCATCTCCCTCTAACCTCTCTTTTCTCTCTCTGCGTTGGAGCCACCCAGCCGCCATGGCCGCCACGAGCATGGAGCTCGCCTCGGCCGTATCCCGGCACCGCCTCGCCTTGCCCCTTGAAGCCCGCGCCGGCCGAAGCTCCAGCCGGCCTCCCCTCCACCAGAGCCGCGCACCACCTCGCCTCGCCGTGGGTCTCGCCGGCGGGCAGAAACGGCGCCATCGTCGTGCTGGATCGAGGCTGCCGCCAGTGTCGTCGCGCTCGGGAGCGAGCCGAGCCGGCTGCCCAACCGCCACGTGGGCCAGGTGCGCCCCGGCGGCCCAACAGCCAGGCCAGGCGGCCCAGCCTGCCCCAGCCGAGCCAAGCCCAGGCCGCCCCCTCCAGATGGGCCGTGGCCCATGGGGTGAGCGCCTAGCCCCTTTTTTTATTTTTTTATTAGTGCTGTTTTTTTTTCTGTTGGGCCCAATAGCACTAGTTTCGGCCCGTTTAGTTTTTTTTCTAGGTTTATTTATTTATTTAGGCAGATTGTATGAGCTTTTTGCGATGCTTATATGTTTTCACGGGTAGCTCCGATGGAGACGCTTTCTACATGAAAGTTGCTCCGTTTTGCGCGTACATTATTAAAATGTTGTTTGTTGCCATGTTTGACTTTGTTTACCTGCTGTTTGACTGCTAATTACAACTGTCTTCCACTGTAAACTGTAACTGCCATAACTTTTTAACCGTTGCTCTGTTTAAAATGTTTCTTATATGTAACTTGACTTGAATTTTGTGTAGATTGTGTTTATGCTGCTGTTGCTTGCTAATAACAAATATAAAATATTGTTTAGGACAAAACAGTAAAAAATTCGTTTTTATCGTGGGTTCCGCAATAGTTTGCCATGTCTAGGATTTCACCCCACTTAAATTGACTAGCTAGGGTAGTTTATTTATGCTCCACCTCTTGACATGTTTGAGTGCTGGCCATGCTTGTGTGACATGCCATGCTTGAGTGAGATGCCATGTTAACAACCTTTGCTCACCTGTAGCTAAACAACTTGAACCACCGTAAACGTGCGGTATCGTTGTGTGTGACGAGTACTCCACTTAACCTGTTAGTAACCGCTCTCGACGGTAGGTGCGATGTCTCATGTTGCCTTCTTGTTGATGCTTTCTCGTGTTTTCCTCGTAGTTTTAGATGCTTGCTCGTTGATTGCTTTCCAGTGTTTACCGTCTTGTGTGCTTCCGCGGGTACCTCTCGGAGACGTTGCGAGCTTGCGATCAACTACACCTTCGGAACCCGACTTATCAACAGGCAAGGACTATACATTACTTATGATCCATTCTATTTCAACCAGCGGTTTGCATGCTAGTCTAGGTTAGGTTCGATGTTTGATCCTACCACATGTTTACAGCCTCTTTTAAACCGACACAGCCATGTCCCCTCCCAGCAAACCTTGTACTGCTATGTTACTATTGCTCGTTGCTCAGCCCCTGCTTAGTATGCATGCTTAGGATGCTACGATGTTACCCTTTTACTCTTTGGTTTGGGATATCACATTATTATATTGTTGTTGATGATATGATTATTATAAGTGTTGACTATATTCAACGAAGGATGGAAGGTCTAGGCTATCCCGCCCCGACGCTTTGTTCCATTCGAGTCACCTAGGATCCGAGTTCCGGGTATTGGTTTTAAGACTGAGCGTGCCTAACCGCGTGTGGGATTTTATGGGGTCCCCTTTTCTTACCTACCTAGCTTCAAACATTTCTAGTGGTGGACCAAGCTGATTTACCATTTGAAACCGTGTGTGTGCTGGTCGACCGCCAGTTGTTTACAAACCAACCTAGACCAGTGAGGACATAGTTCCCTTGCAGGCCCACCTTGTCCGGCTGAGGACCCGGTGTCCCATGTGTGATTAACCGGCTATCCAAACCTGCGACAGACGGTGGAGACCAGATCAAGAGCGAGGACGGCTCCTGAGATGGATGTCGACTCACCGGGGGCCACCCGGATTTGTTCGTTGTTAGTTAGAGGGACCTGTCGTTTCGGATCTCTTGGAACTAAATCATAAAATGGTTGCCTATAATGGGTAGTAACTGAGAGAGATGGACGTGCATGCGGAACCTCGTAATGGGCAGTTGGTACACCACTGCAGGGTTAAATCTTTTCGAGAAGCCGTGTCCACGGTTATGGAGGACTTGAGACCTACTCCTTGTTCATAGACAACAACAACTGAGATAATATTAATATAACTTGATCAACGTGTGTGTGCCTTGACTGCTTCTTCTTCGTCGGGATGCGAAGAGGACGACAAGGATATGATAGGTGTTATGTTTGCGTAATTAGTTGATAGCAAGACTTGTTGGAGGCGATTCCTCATCGAATGCTTGGATTCTTATCTTACTCTCTAGATCGTTAGCCACTTCATAAATGCTAGTGCGGCAGCAACCTCACCACTTACCCCTTCCTTACCGTAAACTACTAGTTGTCCTAGAATGACGAGTGATGAAGTCCTTGCTGGGTCAGATGACCACTACTGTTGGATGCTGAGTACCTCTGTACTCATGATACTACCCCCAAACTCTTTTCAGGGTTCTTGATCGACAACAGGTATGGTGATCGACGTTTCACGTGGAGACTCGACGACGACTAGTTAGGCGGATCCCGGCGGAGGCCTGGACCCGTGTGGTTATGGGATCGATGTTTTCTCTTTGCCAGTAGGCTTTTGCTTGTAGTATGTACCCAGACATGTATCTTCCGCTGTTGTATTTTATTTGAGGTAGTTGTATGCCGATTGTATGAGATGTTGTATCCTTGTATCTGTAATGTTGTGATATCATGTTGGAAATCCGGGGCATATGGCTTTGTCATATGTCGCGGTGGGACCGATATGTGCTTCGTCCCCGGATCTGGGTGGAAACACCTAGATCTGGAACAATACCGCATATCGGGCCTTACATTATGATAGGCAGGCCGTGACGACCGGGTATCATACATACATCAGCGATCGCATGAGGTTGGGTTTGGCAAGCCTAGCATATGCAGATATGGCCTTGCTGAACAGCCATACACTAAGGTTCGACTGGCAGGCTTGACATATGTAGATATGAGCTTGGGATACGGATAACCGAAAGGTTAAGCACGAGTCATACAACGGAAATGATTGGCATGATGGCCTACCTAGGGAGATGTGTCATCGGCCGTGTGATATTCGAGGACGATCATTCAAACTAGGATTATGTTAATCAGTTAGTAAATTTGGAGAGATGTTTAACTAAGTGGGAGTTTTAGAATTAATTAAAATTGAACTCCAATTATGAACAAAGTCTAAATATGTGTTTTGCCAATAACCATTGTAGATGGCTGCACCTTGCCCCTCATTCAACTTAGGGTCATTCCTAGACAAAGACAAACTGAAAACCGATGGGTCAAACTTCACCAACTGGTTCCGCACTATGAGGATTCTCCTCGTTCCCCTCAAGATGGCATACGCACTAGAGGCCGCGTTAGGTGACGAACCACCAGCAGACGCTAGTCAGGATGAGAAGAATGTCTACCCTCCAAGACGGATGATTACAACCTTGTCTAGAGTGGAATGCTTTACTCCATGGAGGCTGAGCTGCAGAAACGCTTTGAGAGGATGGGTGCATATGAGATAATCACCGACCTCAAGGCCGTCTTTGCACCCCAAGCCAGGGCTGAACGTTATGAGGCTTCTGAAGCTTTCTTCTCAGCAAATATGGATGAGCATAGCAGTGTTAGTGAGCACGTGGTCAAGATGTCTGGCTACGTTCAACGCTTGAATGCTCTGGAATGTCAGATTCCAGATGAACTTGCTGTTGATAGGGTGCTGCAGTCGCTGCCCCCTAGCTACAAAGGCTTTGTGTTGAACTACAACATGCAGGGGATGACTAAGACCCCTTCTGAGTTGTTCGCCATGCTGAAAACTGCTGAGGTTGAGATCAAGAAGGAGCATTCTGTATTTATGGTCAACAAGACCGTTGAATTTAAGAAGTCTGGCAAGAAGGAGAAGGGAAAGAAGGGAATCCCGAAGAAGGGTGACAAGCCAGTTGTCACTCCTCGTAAGGCACCCAAACCTGGACCCAAGCCCGGCGTTGAGTGCTTCTACTGCAAGGGTGATGGTCACTGGAAACGCAACTGCCCCAAGTACCTAGAGGATAAGAAGGATGGCAAGATTGTCAGAAGAGACAAAGGTATATTTGATATACACGTTATTGATCTTTTCTTAACAAGCGTTGGGAACAAATCATGGATATTTGATACAGGATCTGTTGCTCATATTTCTAACTCCTCTCAGGGGCTACGGAATAGGCGACGCTTGATGAAAGATGAAGTGACGATGCGCGTGGGAAGCGGCTGCCGGATTGAAGTGGTGGAGGTCGGCACGAAGCATCTTAGTCTCCCTTCGGGATTAGTTTTGATTTTGAATAAGTGCTACTATGTACCCGCATTGAGTGTGAACATCGTTAGTGGTTCTTGCTTGAAGCGAGACCACTATTCTTTTAAGTCAGATACAATTGGTTGTGCGATTTATAAGGATGATGTGTTTTATGTTCACGCACCAGAGAAAAATGGCTTATTCATTCTTAATCTCGATTGTGATATACTTCATATTGATAACGTAGAGGCCAAAAGATTAAAACCTAGTGGTGAAGAACACATGACGATGTGGCATTGTCGACTTGGTCATATTGGTGAAAAGCGCATGAAGAAGCTTCATGATGATGGACTTCTGGAGTCATTGGATTTAGGATCCTTTGACACATGTGAACCATGCCTTATGGGCAAGATGACAAGGACTCCATTCAATGGAACAATGGAGCGTGCGGAAGACTTGTTAGGGATCATACTTTCAAATGTATGTGGACCTATGAACGTCCCCACACGCAACGCTCTTCGTTACTTCGTGACCTTCACAGATGACTTAAGCAGATATGGGTATATCTACTTAATGAAACATAAGTCTGAAACCTTTGAAAGGTTCAAGGAATTTCAGAGTGAGGTCGAGAATAAACTCGGGAAGAAAATCAAGCACCTTCGATCCGATCGACGAGGCGAGTATTTAAGTCACGAGTTTTGCGATCATCTTAAGACTTGTGGCATCGTACCACAACTTACGCCGGCAGGAACACCTCAGCGTAACGGTGTTTCTGAGCGACATAATCGAACTCTATTGCATAGCGTACGATCGACGATGTCTCATACCGACTTACCTTTGTCATTCTGGGGGTATGCATTAGAAACTGCCGCTTACATTCTTAATAGGGCACCGTCCAAATCCGTAAAGACAACACCATTTGAGGAATGGCATGGCAAGAAACCAAAGTTGTCTCACTTGAAGATTTGGGGTTGTGAGGCTTATGTTAGGAAACTTCAGCCTGACAATCTCGAATCAAAAGCGGATAAGTGCATCTTTGTGGGATATCCAAGGGAAACCGTTGGATACACCTTCTACAACAAGTCTGAGGGCAAAACGTTTGTCGCCAAGACTGGATGCTTTCTTGAGAAAGAGTTTCTTTCGAAAGAATTGAGTGGGAGGAAAATAGACCTCAACGAGATGATTGACCAATCACTCCAAGTGGAAGAAATGTCAATGGAAGTTGTTCCGGAACCATCTTCTGTAGTGGGAGCTGAAGAGAACAGTCATCATGATATTCATAACGATCATGACATACAGGATGATCATGATCAAGATGAAGAGGATCCTATTGTACCCCGCAGGTCATCAAGAGCCCGAGTAAAAACTCAGTTTTATGGGCAACTTGTCAATGCAGTCATGTTAAATGAACCTGACGAACCTGCGAACTACAAAGAAGCAATGGAGGGACCCGAGTCCGAGAAATGGCTGGAAGCCATGAAATCCGAGATAGACTCCATGTATGCCAACAAAGTATGGACTTTGGTGGATATTCCCAAGGACCGAAAGGCCGTCGAGAATAAGTGGATATTCAAGAAAAAGACTGACGCAAACGGAAACGTATCTGTCTATAAAGCTCGACTTGTCGCAAAAGGTTTCCGACAAATTCAAGGAGTTGACTACGAAGAGACTTTCTCTCCCGTAGCGATGCTAAAGTCTATCCGGATATTCCTAGCAATTGCTGCCTATTACGATTATGAAATATGGCAGATGGATGTGAAAACCGCGTTCCTAAATGGCAACATTGAGGAAGAGTTGTATATGGTACAACCAGAAGGTTTTATTGATCCTAAGGACACTGGTAAGGTATGCAAACTTCAATGGTCCATTTATGGGTTGAAGCAAGCATCTCAGAGCTGGAATCTTCGTTTTGATGAGGTGATCAAAGCTTTTGGATTTGTCCAAAATGAAGAAGAATTTTGTGTTTATAAGAAAGCGAGTGGGAGCTCTGTGGCATTCCTAGTACTATATGTGGATGACATATTATTGATAGGGAATGATGTGAAATTTCCAGAGGGGGTAAAGGAATATTTGAATGGACAATTTTCCATGAAGGACCTAGGTGAAGCTGCATACATATTAGGCATTAAAATCTATAGAGATAGATCAAGACGCCTATTAGCACTGAGTCAGAGAACTTACCTTGAGAAGATATTGAAGAGGTTCAATATGGATAATGCCAAGAGAGGCCTCTTTCCCGTTATGAAAGGAATTAAATTGAGTGCGACTCAATGCCCAACAACAGCAAAAGAAAGGGAGGAAATGTCCTCAAAGCCCTATGCCTCAGCCAGAGGTTCTATCATGTATGCTATGCTGTGTACTCGACCAGATGTGGCCCAGGCGGTCAGTCTGACTAATCGTTTCCAAAGTAATCCTGGAATGGATCATTGGATTGCAGTGAAGAACGTCCTTAAGTACTTACGAAGAACTAAGGATCTGGTTCTTGTCTATGGAGGATGTGAAGAAGAGCTCGCCGTAATAGGTTACATCGATGCCAGTCTTTGTACTGATCCCGATGACTCAAAATCCCATACGGGATACGTGTTTATGTTGAATGGTGGTGCGATTAGCTGGAGGAGCGGCAAGCAGTCATTCGTCGCCCAATCTACGATGGAGTCGGAGTATATTGCCGCTTGCGAAGCGTCAAATGAAGCGCATTGGCTGAAGAAGTTCGTCATCGAGCTTGGCGTATTCCCTAGTTGCACTGACCCTGTTAGCATTTATTGCGACAATACGGGTGCCATTGCTAACGCAAGGGAGCCGAGGACTCACACTATAGCCAAGAATATTCTCCGGCGTTTCCATGTGACGCAGGACTACGTCAAGGATGGTCATACTAGGATTTTCAAAATACATACGGATCTGAATCCGCCAGACCCAATGACTAAACCTCTTCCACAAGCCAAGTTTGAACAACACCGAGAGACTATTGGTGTTAGATACATACCTGATGTAAACTAGTGTAATTTGTACTCTAGTGCAAGTGGGAGACTGTTGGATATGTGCCCTAGAGGCAAACTAATAAAGATATTTGTCACATATCTGTTTGTTCATGATACGTTATATATTGTGCTAGAACTGTATTAAGCGGAAACATTAATACACGTGTGATATATAACAACCTGGTCCCTAGTTAAACTCAGGCATACTAGCTCATTGGGCAATTGATGATTAAGGTTTCCTGATCATGAGAACATAATAGTCTATTGACAATGAGGTCATATCATTAGGAGAATGATGTGATGGACACACACCCACCTTAAGCATTGCAGTGTGATCAAGTCACATAAGTTTAGCATTGCGATGACTTAATAACATAGTGACTGAATCCTTAGACCGTGATGATCATACATAATTGCTATCTATTAGGATGCTTTGAGTGCATTAACCGTTACACTGAAACATGGTAACTGAAAAGGTGTATCTTGGGTATTCCGAAGTAGATATGTTGAGGAGTATGAAATAGATCAGAGCGGGATTTGTCAATCCGAGTGACGGATAGGTACTCTGGGCCCACTCGGTGGTGTTGCATCAATAGCTTGCAAGCAAGTGACTAGGTCACAAGAGATGTAATATTCACAGGCGATTAAACATGTTATGTCGGAGACGAGGAAGAACTAGGTATTGGATACCGACGATCATACCTCGGACAAACATAGTACCAAAGCACAAAGGGATCAAGTCATATTGTTAACGGTTCAACATCGATGAAGTTTATTCGATGGAAGCGTAGGGGCACATCAAGGATTGTAACCAGATCCCACATGATGGTCATTGGTCAGAGAGTGTCTCGATCATGTCTACTGTTTCCCGGACCGTAGTGTGTCACACTTAAGGGCAATCGATGCATTAAGGATTGATTCGGCATCATCGGTGAAAAGAGAGAAAACACCGAAAATGTACCGGGAGGTGCCAGAAGCTGTTCCGGATATTTTGAAAGGTTCAAAATAACATATATTAATGTTTAAATATGTTTTATTATTTAATTAACAGAATTAAATATTAAAATTATTTAAATAATTAATTAAAAAGGTGAAAAGGTATTTGGGCCTTAAAAGGCCCATGAGGGGAATGGGGAGCCTCCCTCCTTGGGCTTGGCGCTAAGGGAGGGGCCCATCCCCCCTCCTAGCCGCACCACTACCCCCCCTTGGGGGTTTAGTCCCACATGGGGGAAGGGGAGGGGGTGGAGCCCCTCCTTGGCCTATATATGGAGGGGTGGGGGTGCCTTTTTCAAAACAACATTGAGTTTCTCTCTCTCTCTCTTTCTCCGACCTAGAGCGGACTCCCCTGGTTTGGAGTTTGCACCTGGTTGGGGGTTTCACCATCATCCGGACGCCGTCGTGCTGCCGGAATTGGGATTCAGATTAATCTTCTTTCCGCTGCTCTTCTGGTTCAGAGCCCGGAGGAACGTCGGTTGCACCGTACGTGTGTAATCCCGCGAGGCACTACACGTGTGGTGCTACTTCATCGTCGGAGGTTCTTCAACACGACAGGGAGGTCGTAGGATTAGAGTCTACGCCAACCATGTTCGAGGAACGTTTCCCTCTTTCGGTCTTCAAAGGTATGAACACCGATTCCTTCCGTTACATACATCAACATAGCATAGATCTTGGGTTCGGGACTCGTAGGTAGGAAATTTTTCATTTTCTGCGCCGATCCCCAAAAAGTATATGCGCCACTAATAAGGTTTCCATGTATAGCTATTTCCCTAGTAGTGTCTGTCGATAATCACCCGGAGCTGGCAGTTCATCCTCGGACGAATTCCCGCTTTGAGACAACACTTTGCACTGCGATAGAACACCGTTAACATTGCATATGTTATGCCATGCATCTGTTTGCATATGATTGCTTTTTTTCATTGTTTCTTTCCCCTTCTTCTCTGGTAGACCCCGCTGCTTCCGCCGACTACACCGCTGCTGAGTACGACTATGTCATCGACGACCGTACCCCTACTGTCGATCTTCCAAGCAAGCAGAGCCATTCTCCTTCCCAGATATCGCCTATCTTTTCCGTACATTTCTTGCACTAGGCATTGTTGCTGCGGCTATTACGTTAATTCCTATTCTGTTGCATAGCCTATTTTTGTCGCCCCTTGATATGAACCTTCCTTTATCCTATGCTGCCTATTATTACTTATGCAATATTCAGCAGTTGGCCCTGCGCATTTTTAGTTATCTAGGTTTAGATAGCAGGCCGTGATCACTCTGGGGAGTGAACGCAGATACAATATATTATTATTGCAACAGGTATGATACAGTGCAGACAACGCCAAAGGTCCCTACCACGGCCCTGCGAGCCACATCAAGTGTGAGCTATCGAGGAGTAATCCTTGTAATCCACTCGTTGCTGACTTTGTAGTGCCGCCCTAGGGTCCCGAACCACGGTTGTCCTTAAAGGTAATAAGTCGGGTCTAAGGCCCGATATGCGGTACTGTTCCAGATCTAGATGTTTCCATCCAGATCCGGGGACAAAGCACATATCAGTCTCACTGCGAAATATGACGAAGTCATATGCCCCGGATTTCCAACATGATATCACAACATTACAAATACAAGGATACAACATCTCATACAATCGGCATACAAGTGCCTTAAATACAATACATCAGCGGAAGATATATGTCTGAGTACAGACTACAATCAAATGCCTACTGGCAAAGAGAAAAACATCGATCCCCATAACCACACGGGTCCAGGCCCTCCGCCGGGATCCGCCTAACTAGTCGTCGTCGAGTCTCCACGTGAAACGTCGATCACCGTACCTGTTGTCGATCAAGAACCCTGAAAAGAGTTTGGGGGTAGTATCATGAGTACAGAAGTACTCAGCATCCAACTGTAGTGGTCAACTGACCCATCAAGGACTTCATCACTCGTCATTCTAGGACAACTAGTAGTTTACGGTAAGGATGGGGTAAGTGGTGAGGTTGCTGCCGCACTAGCATTTATGAAGTGGCTAACAATCTAGAGAGTAAGATAAGAAGCCAAGCATTCGATGAGGAATCGCCTCCAACAAGTCTGCTATCCACCTACATGCGCAAACATAACACCTATCCTATCCTTGTCCTCCTCTTCGCATCCCGATGAAGAAGAAGCAATCAAGGCACACACACGTTGATCAAATTATATTAAGATTATCTCAGTTGTTGTTGTCTATGAACAAGGAGTAGGTCTCAAGTCGTCCATAACCGTGGACACGGCTTCTCGAAAAGATTTAACCCTGCAGGGGTGTACCAACTGCCCATTACAAGGCTCCGCACACACGCCCATATCTCTCAGTTGCTACCCATGATAGGAAACCATTTTATGATTTAGTCCCAAGTGATCCGGAACGACAGATCCCTCTAACTAACAACACACAAATCCGGGTGGCCCCCGGTAAGTCGACATCCAACTCAAAAGCTGTCCGTGCTCTCGAATCGGCCTCTACCGTCTGGATGAGGTCGGGATAACCTACCCTCGCCCGGGAAGGCTCCCTAGCTTCCAGGTGTGGACCAACAGGATATACCATCCCACTGGCCCGGTTTATTTTAAATCCACTGGTTGCAGACCAGTTACGCACACAGTTTCTCAAATGGTAAAATCAGCTTGGGCCACCACTAGAAATGTTTGAAGCTAGGTAGGTAAGAAAAGGGAACCCCATAGGATCCCACACGCGGTTAGGCACGCTTAGTCTTAAAACCAATACCCGGAACTCGGGTCCTAGGTGACTCGAATGGAACAAAGTGTCGGGGCGGGATAGCCTAGACCTTCCATCCTTTGTCGAATATAGTCAACATTATAATAATCATATCATCAACAACAATAATAATAATGTGATAGGCCAACCAAGGAGTAACAGGGTAACATCGTAGCATCCTAAGCATGCATACTAAGCAGAGGCTGAGCAACGAGCAATAGTAACATAGCAGTACATGGTTTGCTGGGAGGGGACATGGCTGTATCGGTTTGAAAGAGGCTGTAAGCATGTGGTAGGATCAAACATCGAACCTATCCTAGACTAGCATGCAAACCGCTGGTTGAAATAGATTGGATCATAAGTAATGTATAGTCCTTGCCTGTTGATAAGTCGGGTTCCGAAGGTGTAGTTGATCGCAAGCTCGCATCGTCTCCGAAAGGTACCCGCGGTAGCACACAAGACGATAAACACTGGAAAGCAATCAACGAGCAAGCAACTAGTACTACGAAGCAAACACGAGCAAGCATCAACAAGAAGGCAACATGAGACATCGCACCAACCGTCGAGAGCGGTTACTAACAGGTTAAGTGGAGTACTCGTCACACTCGACGATACCGCACATTTAGAGAGGTTCAAGTTGTTTAGCTACACAAGGTGAGCAGAGGTTATTAACATGGCATCTCACTCAAGGATGGCATGTCACACAAGCATGTCAAGAGGTGAAGCACAAAGTAAACTATCTAATCTAGTCATTTTAAGTGGGGGTAAAACCTATACATGCCAACTATTACGGACCCCACGACAATTATTGCATTTGGTACTTTTTTGCCCTAAACAATATTTTATTATTTTTATTAGCAAGCAAGAGCAGAAAAAACACAATCTACATGCAATTCTAGTCAAGTTACATATAAGAAACATTTAAAACAGAGCAACGGTTAAAAAGTTATTAAATAAACAATTTGCAGTGGCATGCAGTGTAATTAGCAGTCAAACAACATGTAAACAAAGTCAAACATGGCAACAAAGCACATTTTATTAAACTACACGCAATTCTAAGCAAGTTTCATGTTTTACGCGTCGCGATCCGAGCTACGGTTAAAAAGATACGGGCACCGCAAAATACTAACAATAATCTGCCAAAATAAACAGAAAAAGAAAAAGAAAAAAAAGAACTAACGTCTCTGGGCCGAAAGCTACTGGGCCGGCCCAATAGTGCACAACAGCAAAAAAATGAAAAAGGGGGGCGCTCACCATGGGCCGAGGGGCTGCTGGACCTGGGCCTCTGGTGCCTGGTGGGCCGCGGTGGGGCGCGAGGCCAGCCCACCCGGCGGTTGGAGGCGCACGGGACCTCGTCCCGTCCCCGAACGGTGGTGGCGCCGACGCAGGTTCCGGCGAGGAGCGGACAAGGGTGGCGGCGGGAGAGGGCGCCGGAGGACGGGGAAGGGTGCGATGGGCCGCGGGCGGCCGGATCCGGCAGGTCCTGAGGCAGGGACGGCGGGGTTGCCGGCGTGCAGCGTGAGCTCTAGCTCGAGGACGCGGCAGCCATGGCGGCTTCGGGCGGCTGCCGGCTTGACCTGCACAAGGAAGGAGGGAGGTGAGGGTGAGGCAGGGGAAGAGAAGAGGGAGGATGAGCAGAGGGGAGGCGCGGCGCGGCGGCCTGCTTCCGGCGGCGGCTGGAGCGAGGAGGCTACGGGCGGCGGTGCGGGCTCCTCGGGCATGTGGTGGTTGGACAGAGGAGAGGTTGGTGGATCTCCAGGGGCTGACGTGGCACCACCGTAGCCCTCCGATCTACGATCCGACGGCTTCGGGAGTGCCCAGGCTAGGGTTTCGGGATTTGGGGGCAAAACTGGGGCAGATCTGGACATTGTGAGGGGGGTGGCTGCAATTTTTGCAAGTGGGAAACCCTAGAAATGGGTGGGAGTGTGGTGGTCTTTATATAGCCCAGGTGGCTAGCAGTTTGCAAAAACATCCCCGGTTTCTCTCTCGCGCGTGCGATGTTTACGTTTCTGACCACCGGGGGTCCGCAGGACCTCCGATTCGGGTAAAACTTCGAACTGCGCGATCAGCGCGTCGAGCCGGCGGCGTTCACCTCGCGCTGGAACCGTTTCGAGAACACTTTCCGGTGCGCTATAAAAATATCCCGTTTAGTTATTAAACGGGGTTTTCGTTTCGTTGGCTTCAGCTGGTCTTGTGCGGTTTCGGTACGGTGATCGGGTGAAACCCGGTGTCGCAAAGGTCGAGTGTCAGGGTGGCAAGGATCGGTCTCCGTCCGGTACGAGATAAGAGGGGGAAAAATAAGCGCCGATTGATAAATAGGGGATGCAAACATCGCAAACAAATCAGACAATCAAACAATTCATACCGAAAACAATTTTTTTATTTTTTGCAAAATCTGGGCTGTTACATCGGGTGACCCAACAGTGCCCACGAGTGGTATTGCGACGGGATGATAGGGAGGGAATACCAACGTACTGGTGGGCTTGGACCCTGATTGTTGTCCGCGAGAGTTACCAAACCACGAAAGTCGGGCTCCTCCAAGAGCACCCGGGAGACAAGTTAAGAGACGGTTCACCTTGTTGGTAACCGCGCGCTTAGACGAGACGAAAGGGCAGGCACCGATGTACTGGTGCTCCTGGCTTCTGTTAGTTGTCCGTTGTGTGAATTAGTCGGGCAACGATAACGGTTGTCCGCAAGATAATAAAATGACTAATGGTTCGGTGGATGACTTGAGTAGCCTTTTGGCTTATACGCGCTGCCTACACGTGGGATAATGAGTTATGGGCTCCCTTGCATCGTAGTCTCGTTCAAGAGATCTTCATACATCAGCAGTACGGTGGGCTGATTGCCGAGAAGTGAGGTGTCATCTTTGCTCGAGCTGTGTTGTTTGCTACTACTTCCGGGCCACCCACGCACCATGCAGGAGTACGTCAGGGTTAGGGTCTAAAGCCCCGTGTACTTAGGATTTAGACCGGCGGATGGCCTCTCTGTTGAGTTCGAAGGATGGGTTATGGTGTGTCAGATAGCCTCGGTGGGGCATTCCCTAACAAGGTGTACGCCACCCTGGATATCTGTGCGTTGTAGTGTAACAGAAGTGCACCCCTGCAGGGAAGATTAATCTATTCGAATAGCCGTGTCCACGGTAACATGACGCTTTATGCTGAAGCCAGATCCTACTACTACAAACTACTACATTTCTAAACTGTTGGTTCCAGGTTTTCTTCCTCGCAGGGAAGTCGAGGAAGTGATCTCAGAGGCATTGATAATTATTACAACTTACTATTATACAATGTTGCAGCAACTTCTGCTGCATTGTTACTTTATGCTTTATAGAAACCGTTGGATATTCTCTTCTCATGTTGTAAGAACCGCGTGAAGATGCTAGTCTTCGATAGGCCTTGCTTCTCATCCTTATTCCGGTTTTCTGCAATTCATTCCACTATATAGACTCCCCTTTGCATTGATACAAATGCATAAATGCTTAGTAGCCGGACGTAAGACTCGCGGGTATGCTAGGTACTCACCCTTGATTTAATTCCCCCCTTTGTTTTATATACCCGGATTGTTACAACCAGACGCTGGAGCCCAGGAGCAGGACTACCCCGGAGGCGCCTACTACGACGTCGAGTTCCTAGTTGACCAGGAGTAGTTAGGAGGTTACCATGCAGGAGGCCTTGCCTTTTCGATCTGTATCTCTGATGTTATTTGTTCTAGCCCTTTTAAGGCAAAACTTGACCAACTATGTCTGTAATCAGATATTTTGGTTTATATAACTTATGTATTCGGATCCTCGTGATCCCTGGTTTGTAATGTCAGATTTATCTTATTTGTGTCTAGTGTCGTGCTGTGATATTCTCACCGTGGCACCCTGATTTCGGTCGTGTACCCTGCGTGTATGATTATTTTACACGGCTTGATTTTGGGGGCGTCACAAGTTGGTATCAGAGCCAACTTCATGTAGGACACCCCCTTCCAACTCCTTGGTCGAAGTTGAGTCTAGTCTTTGCAGAACTACTTTACTAACAGTGTCGTGTGGCTTATCGGCCCACGTCGCAAATTGGGTGGTATTAGGATCCTTTTCTCCGTACCTTTAACTCTGGGATTCTACTCTGTTATCCTTTCAGGAAATTTTGCTAACTCTGGCATTAGGATCTCGTGGTCGCATCTACCCGGAGAGCTGGATTATCCACAACATTCCTTGCCATTGCTATACTCGGTGTACCATCTTGTCTGTGATAATCCGTTGCTACTATTGGGTATCGACGTTGCGGTCGACATCATTAACAAGTTGACCACTGATGAAAGTTGCACCGAGAATGTTTTCCACCCGACATTCTGCTTCTAAACCCTCTATCGAGTCGTGTCGCAGGAATTCTGGACCAGTATCCCGGACTGCTGGATCCCCTTTCTCATTCAGGGCAGGCCGCACGTTCACTAGCTTAATTCTTGTGGCTGATAACCCACAAGTGTAGGGGATCACAACAGTCTTCGCGGGTAAGAATAACCCAATTTATTGATTCGACACAAGGGGAGCCAAATAATACTTATAAGCCTTAGCAGTTGAGTTGTCAATTCAACCACACCTGAAAAAGCACTAGACAAGATATAAGTAGCAACGGTGTGTTGACGGGTGTAGCCTTTAAGACTTCCCCAATTACCAACACCACAAAGTAGTAACAAAGTAGTAGGAGCAGCAAAGAAAGTAAAAGTAACAACGAAGGAAATGAAGGTGAAAGATGGACCGGGGTTCAAGGTTTCACTAGTGGTACCTCTCAAGCAAAAGAACAAGGTGCTGGGTGAACAAATTACAGTTGGGCAATTGACAGAATTGCACCAACTCTAGCCAAAGAACAAACTAGAGCATCCTAGTCTAAGAACCAAACGTAGGCATGTGTTCCGTATGTAGTTGTACGTGCTTGCAATAAGAACTTTGCACAACATCTTTTGTCCTACCATCCCACTACGAACGGGGCCACTTAAGGGACTTATGGAGATTAAGGTGCTCCTGCGGCGGAGCACCAGAACAAAGCATTAACACTCTATGAACAGATGTGATCCTCAAATTATAGCCCATCCCCTTTGGTGTCCCAAGCTGTCACCATTGGGATCGCCGGTTCCGGACTATAATAGGTGCATACAACCGTAGATAAGATCTAGAACAACAATTATAATCATGCAACCATAACGTGCTCAAATCTAAGATCATGCTACTCGTGCACTAGTAACAAGCATTAAGAACAACAAATTGCAGCAACAATAATTCATAAACCTCTTAGGACTGAACAAGGTAACAATTCATCGGATCCCAACAAATACAACACCAATTACATCATATAGATCTCAATCATGTAGAGCAGCTCATGAGAACTTTGTATTGAGGATCTAGGGGGAGAGAATACCACATAGCTACTGCCAAGAACCCGTAGTCGAAGGAGGAACTACTCAAGAAGCATCATGGGGGGAAGAAGAGTCGATGAAGATGGCCCCGGGGGCCAAGGACCTCCCCGGCAGGGTGCCGGAGAAGGATCCTGGTGACCCCCGAAGCTAGTTTTCGATGGCGGCGGAGATCGGAATCGCTTCTGGAAAAAGTACTTCGATATTAGGGTTTCCTACTCGGGGGTAAAAATAGGGCCCAAAGGGGGCACGAGAGGGGCCACCAGGCAGCCAGGAGGGTGCCTGGCGCGGCCTAGGGATGGGCCGCGCCATGGACCCTTCTGGAGTCCTGGTGGTGGCCCTCCCTTCCTTCCTTGGTGTTTCCGGAGGCTTCCGGGACGCTGATTTTTTATATAATTTTTCCGGAATTTTTGGAGCACTTTTAATGGCCGGAAAACCTGAAATACAAAAACAGCAGAAAACAGGAACTGGCAACTGGGTGCACTGAGTTAATAGGTTAGTCCAAATATGCTTAAAAGTGTATGAAAGTTCAAGAAAAATATGGCAAAGTCACACAAAACATGCATGGCACAAGCATAAATTATAGATACGTTTGGGACGTATCAACATCCCCAAGCTTAATTCTTGCTCGTCCTCGAGTAGGTAAATAATAACAAGCATAATTTCTGTGGTGACATGCCACACAACCATATAAGGACTTTAAAGTAAAGCAATTAAAGCATGCAATTCAATTCAAGTCTTAACAAGCAAGAGTGACACAAGCAACAAAAGAACATAAGGTGCAAGAGCTCTCGCTGTCCGTGAGTCGAAAGTCTCCAAATGGTGTTTGCGTGCAAGAAGGGGAATTTGCGAATACGAGAGAGAAAACTTTTTATTGTTGAGAACTAAATCTACTAAAGTTTCACACTTGGTCTCCTTTGAAGTCTTATCTGGACTCGTCCCCAGACCACTAGCCAGGTACAAGTCAAACTGATCCACTCCCTTTCGATATTTTGAGCACTCATGCAATGGATGAGCGTGAGCAAGAAAGTTGACACCTAAACTGCGAAATAGAAAGATGGTGGAGGAAGAAGACAAAAAGGTGTGAAAGTCTCACATCAATGGGGACAATCATAGGCGAGAGAAAGCCATATGATAGATATGATGTGATGAGTAGGGATTGCCATGCAACATGAGGATGCACATAGAGCTATAAGTGTATGAAAGCCCTCCAATGGAACTAGTGGGAGTGCATCCAACTTGCTTGCTCATGAAGACCTAGAGCTCTTTTGAGGAGGCTCATCCTTGGAATATGCAAGCCAAGTTCTATAGTGTAAGGATGCCCACTTAGTTAAGCAAGTACAACATGAAAACTCTCTACAATCTGAAGTACATGTGCTACTTTGAAGCACAAGTGTGGAATAAAGGATAGTAGTGTTGCCCCCTCTCTCTGATTTTGGGTGGCCTCCATGGCTCTTTATTTCTCTCTCTTTTTTTCCGTCCTCTTTGGGATTTTTTTGTCCACTTTGGGATCTTTTATTCCTTTCCTCATTGTAGGGGCAACACTCTAGAAGAACATCAACACACTTTTATCTACTTACAACTCTGAATCAAAAAGTAATGACTATATGAATGCCTCTGCCAGTGTAGCACTATGTGCAATGATCAAGCGCAACATGCAGCAAAAATATGAATAGCGGGCAAAGCCCAACTACATGCAGGCTATGAGATCATGCAAGGCAATATGACAATGAAGGATAAGTCATATGAACATGAAGAACAATGGATGTTGCATGGAAATGTATCTCGGAAAGGCTATGGAAATGCCTTGTAGGTAGGTATGGTGGCTGTTTTGAGGAAAGATATAAGGAGGATTATGATGACAGAGCGTATCATGCCAAGGGTTTGGATGCACCGGCGAAGTATGCTCCAACTCTAGCCAAAGAACAAACTAGAGCTTCCCAAACGTAGTCATGTGTTCCGTATGTAGTTTTACGTGCTTGCAATAAGAACTTTGCACAACATCTTTTGTCCTACCATCCCACTAAAAACGGGGCCACTTAAGGAACTTATGGAGATTAAGGTGCTCCTGCGGTGGAGCACCGGAACAAAGCATTAACACTCTATGAACAGATGTGATCCTCAAATTATAGCCCATCCCCTTTGGTGTCCCAAGTTGTCACCATTGGGATCGCCGGTTCCGGACAATAATAGGTGCATACAACCGTAGATAAGATCTAGAAAAACAATTATAATCATGCAACCATAACATGCTCATATCTGAGATCATGCTACTCGTGCACTAGTAACAAGCATTAAGAACAACAAATTGCAGCAACAATAATTCATAAACCTCTTAGGACTGAACAAGGTAACAATTCATCGGATCCCAACAAACACAACACCAATTACATCATATAGATCTCAATCATGTAGAGAAGCTCATGAGAACTTTGTATTGAGGATTTAGGGGGAGAGAATACCACATAGCTACTGCCAAGAACCCGTAGTCCAAGGAGGAACTACTCAAGAAGCATCATGGGGGGAAGAAGAGTCGATGAAGATGGCCCCCGGGGCCAAGGCCCTCCCCGGCAGGGTGCAGGAGCAGGATCCTGGTGACCCCCGAAGCTAGTTTTCGATGGCGGCGGAGATCGGAATCACTTCTGGAAAAAGTACTTCGATATTAGGGGTTTCCTCCTCGGGGGTAAAAATAGGGGCCAAAGGGGGCACCGAGAGGGGCCACCAGGCAGCCAGGAGGGTGCCTGGCGCGGCCTACGTCTGGGCCTCTCCATGGACCCTTCTAGAGTCCGGGTGGTGGACCTCCCTTCCTTCCTTGGTGTTTCCGGAGGCTTCCGGGACGCTGCTTTTTTATATAATTTTTCCGGAATTTTTGGAGCACTTTTAATGGCCGGAAAACCTAAAATACAAAAACAGCAGAAAACAGGAACTGGCAACTGTGTGCACTGAGTTAATAGGTTAGTCCAAATATGCTTAAAAGTGTATGAAATTTCAAGAAAAACATGGCAAAGTCACACAAAACATGCATGGCACAAGCAAAAATTATAGATACGTTTGGGACGTATCAGTGGCCAACAATTTTCTTGCGACGTGATTGACATAGTCTTTGCTATGTCGCGTTGTGTATTCCTACCGCGGTCTGTGCGCCACCTACTGTGTCCTTTTTTTCTTAATTTCTACGATGTTATCCTGTCCGATTTTGACTGACTCTGTGTGTGGATTTGTATGTCTTAAATTACTGCCTCTATATATCTTCTCCACTGCTTCTTCATTGTTGCATTACCTCATGCTTGTTTCCAGTATCGCGCTAAATTGTCATCGCTGAAATATCCCTATTAGATTTTAGCAGGATGTCTGGTCGTGGTGGTCATGGTCGTGGTCGTGGTGCCAACGATCCACCTCCGCCACCAAATTACATGGCCGCAATGATGCAGCAGTTTGATCTGAACCGTCAGTTCATGGAGAATATCATGGCTCATTTTCCAAAGTAGAACCAACATGGATACCACCATCAACATGCCGCAGTGACTCTGCATGACTTCACCCGCCTCAACCCCACTATGTTCCGCAACTCTGTTCATCCGTTGGATGCTGATGATTGGCTTCGCGACATCACTCATGAGCTAGAGTCTGCTAATGTTGATCCAGACGACTTTGTGAACTTTGCGTCCTACCACCTGAAAGGCTCCGCTGCTCAGTGGTGGAGCACCCACAAGCATTCAATTCTATTTGGAGAAGTCATCACCTGGGATGAATTTTAGTCCGCCTTCCGCGCCCGCTACATTCCGTAGGGAATCATGTATCGCAAGAGGGAAGAATTCTGCAACCTCACTCAGGGAAACATGACTGTTGAAGCCTATCAGTGCGAGTTCCTCAACCTCTCTCGCTATGTGGAAGAAGAGATCACCACTGATGCCCGTAAACAGCAGAAGTTCCGCCATGGATTCAATGCAGACCTCAGGCTCGCTCTTGCCGTTCATGATTTTTCCAAATTTGCCACCATGGTGAAAAAGACTATCACCGTCGAAGGGTTTTTCTCCTACCAGTATCGAATAGAACAAGCTGAACAAGATCTTCTTCATGGAAATCTTCTCGATTTAGATCGGGAAAATCGTACAGGACTGCCCAGATGGAGCTCAAGGACTCGCAGAAACGCTATCGTGACGTTGTCTCATCTTCGAGCGTAACACAGAAGTGTCGCATCTAGCTCCCTAACAGTGTGACCCAGTCACCTTCCCCTGCTCCAAGGCCTTCTTATGCTGCACCCCGTCTGCCTCCGCCACCACCGAGGCCAAGAGCTCTACCTCCACCACCCAATGTTGCACCCCTGCGTCCTTAGGATGGATTATGCTTCATGTGACGCCAACCTGGACATTTCTCCAGAGAATTCCCCCAGAAAGGGAATCAACTCGTAGTTCACCCTGCTGGCCGTGGAAATGGTCGTGGCAACAACAGGACCCCAACTATAATATTGGGTCTGCTGCTCATGCTCGTGGACATGCTTACAACATTGATGTTGAAGAAGCTCAGGAACAACCCGCTACCATGATGGGTACCTTTCTCGTTAATTCAGTACCTGCTACTGTTTTATTTGATTCAGGAGCATCGCATTCATTCATGTCGGAAGCATTTCCATTGTCGTATAACCTTAGGTTTGAAAAAATGAACCCGTCGATGGTTGTCCGCACCCTGAAGGCCGTTGTCAAACCTCCATGATGGTACACGATGTCACCGTTGACGTCGAAGGGTTTGTATTCCTTGTGTCCCCCATCATCCTGAAGTATTGCACCATAGACCTCATTCTGGGAATGGATTGGTTGAAAGTTCACGATGCCGCACTGTATTTTGGCACCAAGTATGTCCAACTTTTTCACCCCTCCGGCGAGATTGTTAACCACACCACCCGAATTACCCGAGATGTTGAAGCGCAGATCTATATGATGATGATTTGAATGTCTCACCTCTGGAAGGGATTGAGAATGTTCCAGTCGTTCACGATTTTTCCGACGTCTTCCCAGAAGAACTGCCGTGAATAACCCCGACCAAAGAGGTGTAATTCATCATCGACTTGAAGCCAGACACTGTTCCTATTGCCAAGCGTCCATACAAGATGCCGCCACATGAACTCCTTGAACTTAATGAGGAAATCGACAAGGCACTTCAGAAAGAATTCATTCGCCCAAGTTCCTATGCTTGGGGAGCGCCTTTTCTCCTTGTCAAGAAGAGTGATGGAATGAACCGTTTGGTCCAAGATTACCGACCTATAAACCAGGCAACAATACAGAACAAGTATCTGCTTCCTCGGATCAACGATCTATATGATCAACATGCGGGGTCTATGGTGTTCTCGAAACTCGACTTGAGGTTGGGTTATCATCAGATCCGGGTCCGTGAAGAGGACATTTCGAAGACCGCCTTCATTACTCGCTATGGTTCATACGATTACACTGTCATGTCCTTTTGCCTAACCAATGCTCCAACCACTTTCTCCCGATTGATGAACTATATATTCATGGAATGTCTCGACAAGTTCGTCATGGTTTATTGGATGATATCTTGGTACATTCCAAGAATGATGAAGAACATGCTGAATACCTTCGTCTTATACTGGAAAAGCTTCGAGAACACAAACTCTATGCTAAGTATTCTAAGTGTCAGTTCTGGCTTCCGTAGTAACCTACCTTGGTCATGTGATTTCCAAGGATGGCGTTTCCATCAACCCAGAACATATTCAGGCTATTCTTGACTTGACTCCTCCCAAGACTGTTGATGACCCTCAACTGTAGGGGATCGTTTGTAGCGTTTCCGATAAATAAGAGTGTCGAACCCAACGAGGAGCAGAAGGTATTGTAAGTGACTTTGGTAAAGAAATAGCTACAGGAACTGAAAGATAACTTTTTTAGGGTTTTCGATATAAGCAACAAAAAGTAAAAGCGAGCAAAGTAAAGGCACTTAGGAGCAACAAGTGTCCCAATATTTTCTAGAAAAGGATAGGCCTAGCAATTGAACTTATAAAGGCTAAAGCGTTCTTGAGGACACACGGGAGAAATAGTCACGTGCTTTCGCCATATTCCGTATCGATACTATGTGCTGTGTTGATAAGTGTTGAGTGGGTGGATCTATGCTAGTGCACCCTATACACTAAGATAAGTGCACTCTTATGATTAAACATCTTGCAAGCATCCGAAAATACAAGATAGTAATTAAGGAAAAAGCCTAAGCATAGCAATACGATCGGTCATCCATTGTTCCCTTGTGAAAAAGTGTGCGAACTGGGGTTCATGTTTCTGTCACTCCGGCAACCCACCATAAGCATTCTTTATACACAATGCATTCCCCTAGGTCCTTAATAAGGCGAAGTGTTGACTATTCGACTCACACAACACCACTAGGAAAATAACAACACAACTTAAATATCAAACAACACATATTCCTTCAACATCATATGACTACTAACAACTAGACTTCTCCCATGTCCTCAAGAACTAAAGTAACTACTCAGAAGACATAAAAGAGATCATGATCAGAGGGGATAAATAGATGATAAACCATCTGGACACAATGATATTTCTCCAACAAAACTCAATAGCATTCATCACACGGTACAAATCAACACTGGTAGAGTAGAGAGGATAGATAGTACGGATTACAACACAAGATAAACTTGTGAGGTGAGATTGGATGGTGGTGGAGATGGTGCTGATGTTGGGGATGATGTTGATGATGATCTCGATGATGCCCGTGACGATGGTGATGACGATGGCGACGATCTCCCCTTCCGGGAGGTGTTCTCCCCGGCGGAATATGCCCGCCGAAGATGTCTTTTCTCCTCTGTTGGTTTCCGCCACGGAGCGACGGCGAAACTCACGAAAACTCTCCCTTTTAAGGGTTTTTGGATGATGTGCGATATATAGGCCAAAGGGGGGGAGCCGGGAGTGGCCCAAGGGGCCCAGGTGCCCTCCCGGCGCGGCCAGGGTGGGGGCCGCGCCAGGTGGTTGCCTGGGCACCCTATGGCCCCCCTCTGGCCCTCTTCGGCGTGTATTCATCATTCTTCTGAAAAACACCCTCCGTCGATTTTCAGGTAATTTGGAGGTGTTCTGCTTCAGCAACTCAGCGTCCACTTTTTACCTCTGAATCCTGCGTCTGCTGCTTCGGCATCGGAAAGTTGAAAACTGTGTAAATTAAGCCAAAACAACATAAGAACAACATCATATCATGAAATATATCAATGAATAAGAAAGAATTACTATATAAAATAGTGATGCATTTTGGACGTATCAACTCCCCCAAGCTTAGACCTCGCTTGTCCCCAAGCGAATACTGAGCTCGGTAAACCCGTCCACAAGTTTAGAGAGTGAAGTGTCGATAAATAGAATATGGACAAGAAGCATCAAGGTTTCTTCATAAAACTCAAGCATCCTCAACAGCAACCTCAACTCATAAGGTCCTTATGAGAAAGTAATAACAATTATAACCAAAATTAGGGCTGAGAAAACTCATCAAATTATGGCAAACATATCCTTGGTCAAAGGACAACTAACAAATTTTACTCTTGCTTTTTCTCTTTATAATGAAACAATTTTGAAGATTTTGAAAGAACATGTTATTAGTCATGAAGTGCAAATGCTAACACAAAGGAAGATGTTTTCTTGGCAAAAGCTTTCGAAAAACAACTTACTTATCAAAAGATATTGTCAATAATGATGTGGCATGGCAAAACTTAATCCAACATTATATGAATGAATCCTCATCAGGATCAAGTTTTTGTTCTCTTTGGGAAAATGAGGAAGTGGGATAATTGACTCAACATAAAAGTAAAAGAAAGGCCTTGTTCAAGGCAAGCAGGGAAAACTCATGTTCTATCCTTAAATCAAACATAATGAAAATAAATTTTGGGAGGTGCATAGTTTGTCAACGAATGCTAATAGATAACTCAATTATTTCTCAAGATGGACAAGTTTCGAGGAACGGCTCCCAAGTGGGGACGATCACATCCCCTTAATCTCCTTTGTTTTTCACTGCCCAAGTTTCTGATTTCTCATAGACCAAGCATGAAGGAGGGTTTGTTTGTTATATTATCTTTCGAGCTGGGCGCACTCATGCTAGTTCCTCCTCGTATTATGGGTTTGCAGATTATACATGCAATCCCGGGGTAAAACTTGTCCAACTTAAGAAGATCATGAATTACCTACTATTTCCTCATGAGCTAAACAAGAAGCACAAAACAGAAGATTTTGAACATTTAAGGATAACACACAAATTCTATACTTCTAGGAGTGGTAGGGAAATACTACGAATAGGAAGGTATGGTGGACTCAAATGGAAGATATTGGTTTCAGGGTATGGATGCACAAGCAGAAATCTGCCAGGCAAAGGGGTTGGCTAGCAAAGGCTTTGAGAGAGCAGACAATTGATGCTAATTTAGATGCAAAACATATAAAGCATAAACATGAAGGTAAGCATAACACATCAAGTTGTCTTCCTTGTCAACATAACACTTCAACAATAATAACATAAAGGTTTTGGCTATGTCGCTACTTGAGAAAACATGCATGTTGTCAAGACCAAAGCTATGTTTGCCAAAATTAAATAAAGTTTTCAAAGCCATACCTGATATAAGGTCAATACTCCCCATAAGAATCATCATATAAGGTCGATTGCATGAAGAGAATACCGAGTGCAGCGAAGGAACCAATAGACTTCTCATTAATATTCCATCATAGACGACTCCACACTCACGGATACAAACTCTCCACAGAAGGAGTGATAGACCTCAATGCAAACACCTTTTTCATATAATAACTTCCCTAGACATGATACGACTCTACTTGACTCTAAAATACTAAGATAAAGATAAAGATACCGGGCACTCCCCTAAGCTTGGAACAAGCTGAGGTGGTGCCATTACCCGAGGAGATTTACTCCTAATTCCTGTTGTTGTTGTTGATGTAGTCATGGAAGAAGCGCTTCCATGGTAGAGGTTCTCCGGTTCCATGAGAGGCTTCAATATCCAAGATCCTGCTTCCAGCACCTAAACCCATGCGCATAAACTTTAGTTCATACTCACGGTTCTGGTTGTGCAGATCATAGAACTGCCCTTGGAGATCATCAATTCTTTCTTTCTCTGCGGTGATGCTTGACCATATCCCCCTCATCTCCTTCTTGTAGAACGTCTTCAGCTCGTTGATGAGGTCGAAATTGGCTTCAACACCCCGCTCAACCATCTTCTTGTACTTGAAGACTTCTTGCTCCATCTCTTTTAGCCTGGCCTCGACGCTCCCCTCCTTGGCAGGTTCCTTCAGATCTTCTTGGGGTATGACACCATCCTCTAACAAGACGGTTCGAGGATGGTTCTTCACCTGAGCGAGGAAAGGGTAAATGACGTTGACAAATAACTTTTCCTTGGGGGAGCTTGGGGAAGCCATGGCACCTAGGTCTAACTAGAATATTTCCTGGCAGAAACAGCTCGAAAAGAAAACACACGGAATCGTGAGATATGGTGCCGGGACTATCCGGGCAAATATATAGCAAAAATTTCTGCAACAATAGGAAGGTAACGAGCCAAAGTGGAGTAGGAGATGGGCTCCGGGGTGCCCAGGCGGCCACCCGGCGCGGCCAGGAGGTAGGCCGCGCCAGGGGGGGCGCCTGGGCCCCCTGGAGCTACTCTCTGGCTCCAATTAGGCTCTGATTTTTCTATATTTTGCAAAAACTCGTAATCTGGAACTTTTATGGTGGTGTGCGATGTTTCCTTACTGTAATACATACCTTTTCTTATTCTGCTTCTCCTGGTGTATGAAACGGGGGCCGCATCATATTCTTCATGAGTTGTTGTGTGTATTATATTTACATCAATGTTGACGGGGTCTCCCGCCATATAATGCTTGAGTCTTTTCCCATTCACAACTTGAGGTTTGGTGCCATCAAAATTATTAATCTTGATTGCACCTGACCGGTAAAATTCTTCCATATGAAATGGCCCTTCCCATCTGGAAAGTAATTTACCAGGAGAAAACCTGAAACGGGATCTAAACAACAAAACTTTATCACCAACATTAAATTCACGTTTCAGAATCCTTCTATCATGCCACTTCTTTACCTTTTCCTTAAACATTTTAGCACTCTCGTAAGCTTCAATTCTCCACTCATCTAGAGAAGTCAAGTTCATGAGACGCTTTTCCCCAGCCAACTTTTGGTCAGCATTAAGCTCTCTAACAGCCCAGAAAGCTTTGTGTTCTAATTCTAATGGCCAATGGCAAGCCTTGCCATAGACCATCTTATACGGGGACATGCCCATGGGGTTTTTGTAAGCAGTTCTATACTCCCACAAAGCATCTCCCAACTTCTTTGACCAGTCCTTCCTAGAACTGTTAACTGTCTTTTGCAAGATCAACTTGATCTCTCTATTGGTGAGCTCAACTTGCCCACTGGTTTGAGGATGGTACGGTGAAGCAATTCTATGATTGACATCGTACTTGGCTAAAGCTTTTCTAAAAGCTCCATGCGTAAAGTGTGATCCTCCATCAGTCATGAGGTACCCCGGTACACCAAACCTAGGGAAAATTACATCTTTGAGGCTTTTCAAAATGTCTTGTGATCACCACTCTCAGTGGGGATTGCTTCAGCCCACTTGGTAACATAATCTACAACTACTAAAATGTGAGTGTACTTGTTTGAGGGAGGAAAAGGAACCATAAAATAAAAACCCCAGCAATCAAAAGGCTCAATCACTAGTGGGTAATTCATAGGCATCTCATTCCTCCTGCTAATATTACCAAATCTGTGACACTTATCACAAGATAAGACATAATTTCTAGCATCTTTAAAGAGAGTAGGCCAATAAAAACCTGATTGGAGAACCTTATGTGCGGTCCTCTCACCGGCATGATGTCCTCCATAGGGACTATCGTGACATTGTCTGAGAATGTCCTTCTGCTCGTGTTACGGTATGCATCTTCTCACGACCCCGTCTGGACCTTCTTTGAAAAGATGAGGGTCATCCCAGAAGTAGTGCCTCAAATCATGGAAGAACTTCTTCCTCTGCTGAAATGTTAATCCTGGAGGCAAATACTTTGCAACGATAAAATTAGCATAATCTGCAAACCAAGGATCGGAAAGAGATTGTACTTTTAAAACAGCAATTTGTTCGTCTGGAAAACTGTCGTTGACTGGGATGGGGTCATGCGGTATATCTTCCATCTTTGAAAGGTTGTTCGCCACCGGATTGTCAGCTCTTTTCTATCAACAATCTATAAATCAAATTCTTGAAGAAGGAGTACCCACCTGATGAGTCTTGGTTTGGCATCCTTCTTTGCCATAAGGTACTTAAGAGCAGCATGGTCAGTATGAATAATAACTTTAGAATCAACAATATAGGGTCTAAACTTATCACAAGCAAACACTACTGCTAAGAATTCCTTCTCAGTAGTAGCATAATTCTTTTGAGCACTATCAAGGGTTTTGCTAACATAATGTATAACATTCAATTTCTTGTCAACCCTTTGTCCTAAAACAGATCCAACAGCAAAACCACTAGCATCACACATAATTTCAAAGGGAAAATTCTAGTCAGGTGGTTGTACTATAGGAGCGGTTATCAAAGCTTTCTTAAGAACTTCGAAGGCCTCCTTACAATCTTCATCAAATACAAAAAGAACATCCTTCTGGAGAAGATTAGTGAGGGGTCTCGAGGTCTTAGAAAAGTCTTTGATAAATCTTCTATAGAAACCAGCATGACCGAGAAAACTACGAATACCTTTAATGTCCCTTGGATAGGGCATCCTTTCAATAGCTTCAATCTTTGCCTTATCCACTTCAATTCCCCTCTCTGAAATCTTGTGACCAAGCACGATCTCTTCGTTAACCATGAAGTGGCATTTTACCCAGTTTAAAACTAAGTTTGTGTCCTCGCATCTCTGCAAAACTTTATTAAGATTGTGGAGACAGTGGTCAAAGGAAGTTCCATAAACGGAGAAATCGTCCATGAAGACTTCCACAATCTGCTCATAGAAACCATGAAAAATAGCAGACATACATCTCTGAAAAGTAGTAGGTGCGTTTCATAAACCAAAAGGCATACGCCTGTAAGCATAGGTACCGTAAGGACATGTGAAAGTGGTCTTCTCTTGATCGGTAGTGTTGACATGAATTTGAGAGAAGCCATAGTACCCGTCAAGATAACAAAAGTGGGTGTTTTTGGACAACCTCTCTAGCATCTGATCAGTAAAGGGCAGAGGGTGGTGGTCCTTCCTAGTTGCCTTGTTCAACCTCCTGTAATCAATACACATTCTATATCCAATAACAACTCTTTGAGGTATTACTTCATTTTTATCATTAGGAACAACAGTCATACCTCCTTTCTTAGGAACACAATGAACTGGACTTACCCACCTACTACCAGCTATAGGATAGATTATACCTTCGGCTAGAAGCGTGAGAATCTCTGTCCTAACCACATCTTTCATCTTTGGGTTCATCCGTCGTTGATGATAAACAACTGGCTTAGCATCGGGCTCGAGATTGATAGTGTGTTGGCAAATTGATGGACTAATCCCCTTAAGGTCATCAAGGGTATAGCCCAAGGCACCACGATGTCTGCGAAGTGTCTCCAATAATTGCTCTTCTTCAAATCCTGAAAGGTTAGCATTGATAATGACATGATATATTTTCTTTTCATCTAAATAGGCATACTTGAGCGTATCGGGCAATGGTTTGAGGTCAAACACCGAGTCTTCTTTAGGTTGTGCTGGGATTCCCAAAGGCTCAACTGGGAGGTTGTGCTTCAGGATAGCAGCTTTTCTTGCAAATATTTTGTCTAACTCATTTCTCTCCTGCATATGCATATCATTCTCGTGGTCTTCCATATATTGCTGCAAAGGATCATTAGGAGGAATAGAAATAGAAGCAATATATTCAATAATTTTATCATCACTAAGTAAATCAGTACCACGAGGTTGCTTGGAGAATTTAGAAAAGTTAAATTCATATGGCTCACCATTGAATTCAACAGAAACTTTACCTTTTTTACAATCTATTATAGAACCACAAGTGCTGAGGAAAGGTCTACCAAAGATAATAGGGAAAAAACTATCTTGCACTGAACCAAGTACGAGAAAGTCGGTAGGATACTTTACCTTTGCACATAGGACTTCAACATCTCTCACAATTCCAATGGGAGAGATAGTTTATTTGTTCGCTAGATAAATAGTAGCATCAATCTCTTCAAGTTCACAGGGTGAAATCTCACCCATGATCTCCTGATAGAGTGAATAAGGAATAGCGCTAGCACTAGACCCCATATCGCAAAGCCCGTAATAGTTGTGATCTCATATTTTGACAGATACAACTGGTGTACCTGAAATTGGGCTCTTATTCTTGGCTGTAACAATGTCAGTTGAAACAACACAAAAATTTATCTCGGAATCTGAAACATCATTAGTAAATAAATCTTTAACCATCGCAACTTGAGGATCGACCTTGATCAGGTCCTCAGGTTCGTCAGTTCTTCTCCCACTTTTATTTACTATGCCTGTCACAAAAGAGTGCTCCCTCATCCTTGTAGGAAAAGGGAGCTTTTCATAAAAAACTGCAGGCAGAATAGGGTCAGCAACATGAATATCAATAGGTAACTCTTTAAATGGTTTAAGATACTGATCTTTCTCCTCCTTAGAAGAGTCAATGTGAGAGGCAAAGTTCTTACAAAAATCAATCATAAGCTGGGAATCAAGACCAATCTTAGAACAAAAGGTATTAAAATAATCGGTTTTCACATAGCTCTCAATGTAATCATGCTCATAATTTATAGCAGGTTCAATACCTTTATCAATTTCCCAGTCTTCAGTATTCTTCTGGATCCTCTCAATGAGATCCCACTTTTCTTCGATGCTTCTTGTTTGGAATACCCCGCTAGAGGAGGCATCCAACATGTCCTTATCCTGACGAGAAAGCCTGGCATAAAAAATTGTAATTATAATATCTTTGGGGAGTTCATGGATAGAACATTTTAACATTAGGGATTTAAGTCTCCCCCAAGCTTGAGCGATGCTCTCTCCGTCGCAAGACCAAAATTTGTAGATGTAATTCCTGTCTCGATGAATTTCATGAAGAGGGCAAAACTTTGTATAAAAGAGAGACATAAGCTCTTCCCAATTAAGTAGATGTGAGTTATCAAGGAGCTTATACCAATCTGAAGCTTTACCTATAAGTGATATGGAGAATAATTTCTTCATGATGAATTCCAGTGACACACCTGCAAGTTTAAATAATGAACATAGTTGTGTTAAATATAGCAAGTGTTCACCTTGATGTTTGTCTCCTGCATAACGATTAGATAAGACATAATTGATAATACCAGACGGTATTTTGTAAGGAACAATTTCAGTAGGGGTAGGAGTGACCACCACAGTCGTGGGGCGTTTCCCCATAAACAACGATCCAAGAGTAGAGGTGTCCATAAGGACAAAAGCAGCAACGGCAAAATAAAAAACAAAAATATAAAAACTTCCTTACCAGCTTCACTTACTAATAGCACTACGCTCCCCGACAACGGTGCCAGAAAACAGTACTTGATGAACCTCAACTGTAGGGGATCGTTTGTAGCATTTTCGATAAATAAGAGTGTCGAACCCAACGAGGAGCAGAAGGTATTGGTAAGTGACTTTGGTAAAGAAATAGCTGCAGGAACTGAAAGATAATTTTTTAGGGGTTTTCGATATAAGGAACAAAAAGTAAAAGCGAGAAAAGTAAAGGCACTGAGGAGCAACAAGTGGCCCAATCCTTTCTAGCAAAGGATATGCCTAGCAACTGAACTTATAAAGGCTAAAGCGTTCTTGAGGACACACGGGAGAAATAGTCACGTGCTTTCGCCATATTCCGTATCGGTACTATATGATGTGTTGATAAGTGTTGAGTGGGTGGATATATGCTAGTGCATCCTATAGACTAATATAAGTGCACTCTGATAATTAAACATCTTGCAAGCATCCGCAAATACAAGATAGTAATTAAGGCAAAAGCCTAACCATAGCAATACGATCGATGATCCATTGTTCCCTTGTGCAAAAGCGTGCAAAATGGGGTTCAGATTTCTGTCACTCCGACAACCCACCATAAGAATTCTTTATACAAAATGTATTCCCCAAGGTCCTTAATAAGGAGAAGTGTTGAGTGTTCGACTCACACAACACCACTAGGAAAATAACAACATAACATAAATATCAAACAACACATATTACTTCAACATCATATGACTACTAACAACTAGACTTCTCCCATGTCCTCAAGAACTAAAGTAACTACTCACAAGACATAAAAGAGATCATGATCAGAGGGGATAAATAGATGATAAACAATCTGGACACAATGATATTTCTCCAACAAAACTCAATAGTATTCATCACACGGTAGAAATCAACACCGGTAGAGTAGAGAGGATAGATAGTACAGATTACAACACAAGATAAACTTGTGAGGTGAGATTGGATGGCGGTGGATATGGTGCTGATGTTGGGGATGATGTTGATGATGATCTCGATGATGCCCGTGACGATGGTGATGACGATGGCGACGATCTTCCCTTCCGGGAGGTGTTATCCCCGGCGGAATCTGCCCGCCGGAGATGTCTTTTCTCTCTGTTGGTTACCTCCACAGAGCGGCGGCGGAACTCGCGAAAACTCTCCCTTTTTAGGATTTTTGGATGATGTGTGATATATAGGCCAAAGGGGGGGAGCCGGGAGTGGCTCCAGGGGTCCAGGCGCCCTCCCGGCGCGGCCAGGGTGGGGGCCACGTCAGGTGGCCTCCTGGGCACCCTGTGGCCCCACTCTGGCCCCTCTTTGGAGTGTCTTCTTCATTCTTCTGAAAAACACCCTCCATCAATTTTCAGGTAATTTGGAGGTGTTCTGCTTCAGCAACTCAGCGTCCACTTTTTACCGCTGAATCCTGCGTCTGCTGCTTCGGCATCAGAAAGTTGCAAACTGTGTAAATAAGCCAAAACAACATAAGAATAGTATCATATCATGAAATATATCAATGAATAAGAAAGAATTACTATATAAAATAGTGATGCATTTCGGACGTATCAACCGTCAAGCAAGTCAGAAGTTTCCTCGGACTCGCTAGCTATTCCCGCCGATTCATCGAGAACTTCTCCATGATTGTTGATACGTCCAAAACGTATCTATAATTTCTGCTTGCTCCATGCCTCTTTTGTGTGATATTGCCATGATATTGATGAACTTCCATACACTTTTGATCATATTTGGACTAACTTATTAACTTAGTGCACCCCAGTGCCAGTTCCTGTTTTCTGCTGTTTTTCTATTTCAGGTTCCCCCATATTGAAAGTGCTCCAAAAATTTGGGAAAAATCCAATAAAAAATTAGCGCTGCAGAAGCTTTGGGAATCACCGAGGGGGGGGGGGAAGAGGGGACCCACCAGGGCCCCAGGCGCCCTCTCGTCGCGCCCTAGGGTGGGGCCGCGCCAGGGGGACGCCTGGACCCCTGGTGGCCCCCCTGGCTGCCCCCCTTCGCCCATATATTCCCCGTGACGTGAAACCCCCGTAACGGGAACCCTTTTTCGCGATATCTCCTCTGTTCCGCCGCCGCCGCGCTTCCATGATCGGGAGCACCATGAGACCTCTTCCCGGCACCTTGTCGGAGGGAGGAACCACCTCCGAGAGCTTCTCCACAACCATCGATGCTTCCCGGATGAACCGTGAGTAGTCCACCTTGGACCATGGGTCTATGATCAGTAGCTATGTGATGTTCTCCTCCCGTCTTTGTTCTTCATGGATTAGACCTCGTGAGCTGCCCTACATGATCGAGGCACATATGTAATCTTTCTTATATTGCTATGCCGAGTTTGCTGGGATCCGATGGATTATGAGATTATGTTCATATTGTGTTTGAGTAATATATTTGATTCTCCTCTTTTATATTTATGTTCTAGAGTAATTCTTGCATGTTCTCCGTTGCTGTTTATTGCTTTGGCCAAGTAGTAGGTAGTGACTCCAAGAGGGAGCGTTATGCAGGATTGTGGGTTCATGCCCCCTGATGACTAGCTTGAGTGACAGAAACATGAGTCTAGGGGATGTGCTGTTGCCACAAGGGGGAAAACAATGGTGCTTGTACTTGCGGGTGCAAGGATTGTTTACTTTACGCAAAGTTCTTTAATGCAGTTGTCTGTTGCTTTGAGTTTACACTTTGGGTGGGATTCGCAACTTAATACCAGCGAGATGTTCTGGATAGATATCTCAAGGTGGATGATTAGTAGTAGATGCAGATGGATTTTAGTCTAGTTTTCTTGGCGTACCGCCCATGCTTTTGAGCCTCTTCCTTTCTTTATAGCATAGTTAACATTGGTTTGCGCACATAATCCTGTCAATTGCCTAGCTGTAATTTTTTTACCTCGCATGGCTATTTTATCGTCTTTTGGGAGAGAGACATCACTAGTGAACATCATGGGACCCCGGTCCATATTTCCAACACTGTTTACACCCACTATCAATTTATTGCTTTATTTACTTTTCCGTTACTATCACTATCATTATTATCCCGTGCGTTTTATCCTTTGTAAACAACAAGGCCGAAGGAATTGACAACTCCTCTGTACTCGTTGGGAAGCAAAGTTATTTTCTTTGTGTGCAGGTCCAGGTGAAGTAAGAAACCTTGAGTTGTGAACGGCGCCATTGTTCACTTCACCACCTTCTTGTATCTGTTGGAGTCCTACTGGTCGACCCTAAACCTTGGTATCTTCACCAAGGGAAATTGCCGCTACGCTACATCTCACCTTCCACTTTGGTTAACCAACGAGGGGAGAGAAGTAAACTCTCGTGACATCAATTGCTAAGCCTCTGACTAACCTATTTCACAAAGGTGTCAAGTTTGAGTGGACAGAGAAATGTCAGGAAAGTTTTCAAGCTCTCAAGGACAAGCTCACTTCTCCCCCAGTGCTTTCTCCCCCTGATACTCAGAAGGACTTCGTGATATACTGCGATGCGTCTCTTCAAGGATTAGGTTGTGTTCGAATGCAAGAGCGCCTCATGATTGCTTATGGCTCTCGCTAGTTGCATTCTCGTGAAGATAACTATCCAACACATGATCTCGAATTGGCAGAAGTAATTTACGCATTGAAGATGTGGCGACATTACCTCGTCGGTAATCCTTGCGAGATCTACACCGACCACCAAAGCCTAAAGTACCTGTTTACTTAGCCAGACCTAAATCTTCGCCAACAAATATGGCTCGAGACAATAGCCGATTTCAACATGGATATTCATTATACTCCTAGCAAAGATAATGTGATGGATGATTCCCTGAGCCGCAAAGACAACTGTAGTGAACTTGAAGTTCAGGTACAGTAGTCACTTCTGTACGAAGAGCTCCGCAAGCTGAACCTCGAGATTGTTCCTCAGGGATATGTGAATAACCTGGTTGTTGAACCGGACCTCGACGACACCATCAAGTGGATAAAAACATGTGACTCTGACGTCGAGAAGATTAAGAGGTATATCGCTAGAGGAAATCCCTCATTCTTCACTGTTGCTAATGATGGTACATTGTACTTCAAGAATCATTTAGCGGTCCCTAGAAGTAAGCCCAAACTAAACTTGACCCCGCACGTCATGAAAGAAGCTCACGATACCCCTTTGTCGATTCCCCCTGGTAGTACCAAGATGTACCAAGACCTTCGTCAGCGGTACTGGTGGTCTAACATGAAGCAAGTCATCGCTCGATATGTTGACGAGTGTGACGTTTGCCGTCGCGTCAAAGCAGGACATCAAAGACTTGCTGTAACTCTGCAACCACTTTCTATTCCTGAATGGAAGTGGGACAAGATCGAGATGGAATTCGTCACTGGTTTTCCCAGATCGCAGAAAGGCCATGATGCTATCTTTATCGTCATCGACCGATTCTCCAAGATTTCTTACTTTCTTCCAGTCAAGGAGACGATCTCTGCTAGTCAGTTAGAAGACTTGTATGTTTCTAGAATTGTGTCCCTCCACGGTATTCCGTTGGGGATCAGTTCAGACCGAGGCAACATTTTCACCTCAAGATTTTGGGATAGTTTCCAAGAAGCTATGGGCACTCATCTAAACTTCAGCACCGCTTATCACCGTCAGTCGCAAGGACAGGTTGAACGATTCAATCAAGTGCTTGAAGATATGCTTCAGGCTTGTGTCATCTCATTTGGTAAGAAATGGGAGGAATCCCTTCCGTTTGCTGAATTCTCGTACAACAATAGCTATCAAGCTGGTCTACAGATGGCACCCTTTGAAGTTCTTTATGGACGTAAGTGTCGAACCCCTCTGAACTGGTCAAAAACTGGGGAACGAACCCTCATTGGTCCAGACATTATACAACATGCTTAAGATCAGGTTCGCATTATCCGTGAACATTTGAAGGCTACTCAGTCCCGCCAGAAGAGCAACTACGACCGCAAGCACAAAGAAATGGTCTATCAACCCGGCGAACAAGCTTACCTTATTGTTACTCCCATGAGGGGAACTCGTCGTTTCGGGATCAAAGGCAAGTTGTTCCTCGCTACATTGGCCCGTTCCGTATCCTCCCCAGAAGTGGACCGGTGGCTTACCGATTGGAGTTGCCGTCAAACCTCTCCCAAGTCCACGATGTCTTTCACGTGTTGCAACTCCGTCGCTGCTTCAAGGATCCTATCCGAGCAGTGGATCATGAAGTGCTTGAACTGCAACAGGACTTGTCTTATAAAGAACATCCGAGCCGCATTCTTGATCAGTCTGAACGTCGAACCCGCAACAAGACAACCAAGTTCCTCAAAGTTCAGTGGTCAAATCATTCTGAAGATGAGGCCACTTGGGAACGCGAAGATCGTCTTCCTGAAGAATACCCCGATCTTTTCCCCTCTACCGCTTAAATTCTCGGGACGAGAATTCTTGTAGTGGGGGAGATTTGTAACACACTCAGTGTCATGTAACAGTAATCACTTTTGTTAATGACAATTACTGTTGCTAATCTCACTTTGATCATCTTTGCATTTGATCATTTCAAAATCCCCTTTGATTGATATTAAAAACAAAGTAATAAATAAAACTTTGTCCAAAAATTGTGCAACCCATTTTGTTAAGTCCCTAAAAGTCAGTGGACCATGATAAACCAACATTGGGAATTTATTAAGCTATGGAATATTTTGAACAAATATAAACAACAACCAAAAGTCGCCTTCAATGAGTTGCATTCTAAAACAAATGCTAGATGATTTTTATTATTTCCAAACTTTTTGTGGCATCTCTCTTAACTGCAACACAAATGTGGGAACAAGTGGAACCTTGGACAAAAATCATTTGATAGCAGACAAAAATAAAACAGAAGGAATACACAGCTGGCATATAAGGAAATGGAAAAATGTTTAAATCTCGCTCAGTGCTACTGCTCCCAGGCCCGGCCCAAACTCACTTGCCCCCTCTTTTCTTCCTCCTCTTGCTGCTCATCCCCACCCCGTGGAGGCCATCTGCGCCGGCCATGGCCGCGGTCATCGCCATGGCGGCCATCCACGGCACCCCTGGCGAGGATAAGGGCAAGGCCACGCCCCCTGACCACAAACTCTAGATCCACCGCCCACCAGATATCCCCCTCGCCTTCATCTCCCTCGCGACGCCTGAGCCGACATGGGAGCAACCTCGTGAGCTCGCACGACCAAAGAGCTCAACCCGCTCCGTCGTCCTGTCCTGCGTGTTTGCCGTCGCCGATTGCATCGCTGCGAGGAGGGAATCGAGCCTGCACCGCCTGCTTCGGGCGAATGGTCATTGTCTTCTACCTCTGCCACGGCGAGGTCGCAGACATAACTTTGGCTGCTCCACGCCTCCATCGAGCTCACTGCCAGCCCCTACGCCCTCTTGGTATGCCTCTCGGCCATAGCCAATTATTCGCCACCGCCCGATGAGCCTCTGCCGTTTTCCCCCTTTACACATACTCCGGTCGCCATCGTGGTGGCCAAAGCCGCGCTCTCCGTGCCGCTCTGCCCGCGCCAAGTGCACAACCGTGCTCCCTGTGGGCCGTGTGTTCGGCTTGCCTAGGTTGCGCGATCTATTTCGTCCCATTATGCTAGTTGCCATCATGGTCGAATGCTGGCCGCCGCGCGCCTGCTCGTTGGAGCTGCTTCGGCCACTCCCGGCACCAGGCACAGCCACCAATCGATGCATCTCAGCCCCTGGAACACGTAGGAACAAACAGGAGCCCGAAGGTTCCCGGAGTCGCATGTACCGTCGACCTCGCCGAAGTTCTGCCGCCGGCGAGCTTCCGGTGAGGCTGAAAGTGGGGCCTCCTTCGTCAGATGTGTGAGTAGCAGTTAATCACCCGCCACTGTGACTTACATATGGGCCATGCCCCCCTTAAGCTGTTGTTTAAAATTAAAACAGAAATAACCTCTCAGCCATTGACATGCGGGCCCAACACTAGTTAACTGTTGGATATGTGCCCTAGAGACAAATTAATAAAGATATTTGGCACATATCCGTTTTGTTCATAATACGTTTTATACTGTGCTATAACTGTATTACTTGGAAATACTAATACAGGTGTAGTATAAAACATGGTCCGTAGTTTAACTCGGGTAGACTATCTCATTGGGCAATTGATTGATCAAGCTTTCCTGATCATGGCGACACTTAAGTCCATTGACAATGAGGTCATATCGTTAAGGGGAATGATGTGATGGACGTACACCCACCTAAAGTATTGCAATGTGATCGAGTCACATAGTTCAGCGTTGCTATGACTTTGTAACGTATGGCTTAGTCCTTAGACCGTAACGATCATACATAATTGTCATCTATGAGGAGACTTTGATTTGTATCCCACCGCCTGACTGAAATATGCTGGCTATAACGGTGCACTTTGGGTATTCCGAAATATATGGTTGATGATTATGTTAATAGATCAGAGCGGGATTTGTCAGTCCTTGTGACAGGACAGGTACTCTGGACCCACTCGGTGATATTGCATCAACACCTTGCAAGGACGTGACTAGGTCACAAGAGATGCAATGATCATGGACGAGAGAAGTTGTTTGTTGTGAACAAGATATGAACACGGTATGTAGGATACCGACGATCAAACCTCGGACAAACAAAGTACCGCAGCACAAAGGGATTACGTCGTATCATTAACGGTTTCCAAAAGCGATCGAAGTTCATTCGATGGAAGCGCAGGGGCTTTCAAGGATTGTAACCAGGTCGAACTGACTAGTCATTCGTCAATGAGAAGAGTCTCGACCATGTCTGCTGTTTCTTAGACCGTTAGGGTGTTACACTTAAGGGCAATGGATGCATAGGACAGTTACGGGATCAATCGGTGAAATAGGAGGAATCACCGGAATAGTTCCGAAGGAGGACAGAATGGTTTCCGGACATTTTGAATAGTTCAAAATAAAGTTTAATTATTTTAATAATGTTTTATTATTTAATTATCTGAATTAAATATTTAAAACATATTAAATAAATTAAAAAAATGGGAAAAAGGCTAAATGGGCCCATGGGGCCCATTAAGGGAGGAGGGGGTCTCCCCCCTTGGGCTTGGCGCCAAGGGTGGGGCCCACCACCCCCCTTGGCCGGCGCACTCCCCCCCCCTTGGGAGTTTAGTCCCACATGGGGGAGGGGAGGAGGATGGCACCCCCCTTGGCCTATATAAGGAGGGGTAGACCCCCCCTTTTTCCAACACACCAATATCTCCTTCTTCCTCCTTCTCCTTCCCGGAAGTGGACTCCCCTTGTTTCGAGTCTGCACCTGGATTGGAGTTCTCCACCATAAGGCAGGACGTCGTTCTGTTGGAGTCGGGATCCGTAGCCATCTTTCTTCCACTGCTCGCCTGGTTCGGGGCCCGGGAGGAACATCGATGGTACCGTACGTGTATAATCTCTTCGAGGCACTACACCTGTGGTGCTACTTCGTCGCTGGAGGTTTACCGGGAGTCATCCTCGCCGGTGGTGGTCTTCTACACGACAGGGAGGTCGTAGTTTCGAGTCTACGCAGCCACATTCGCAAGAACGTTTCCCTCTTTCGGTCTTCAAAGGTATGAACACCGATTCCCTCCGTTACTTTACATCGCCATAGCATAGATCTTTGGTCTGGGTACCGTAGGTATGAAAAATTTGTGTTTTCTGCCCCGTATCCCAACATTCACCCCCTTGTTAAATAAACCCAGTTAATTTGCCACTGTGTCTATGACACCTGGTTCCCACCGGTAAGAAATTAAGTTAAATGAATTAATAAAATACTCAGAGTATGACATGTGGGTCCAATACATTATTTAAAAAGAAAATGCTTTATTTAAATAGATAGAGACTAACATGTGGGACCCACTTGTCAGTAGGTCCTACTTGTCAGGTTTGACCAGGTCAATATCACTGATTTAGATAATTTTGTAATTAAATAATAAAAGAAATTCGAGAAATTCAATAAAATGTTTAGAACTTTGAAATTCAATATCATTTAAACCGTAACTCCGATGGAAAACTTTATACATGTAAATTGATCAGAAAAATACAACGAATAAGAATAAGCTACCCATATATCCACCCCCTCTAACACAACGAACGCGAGACATTTCCCCCTCCGGGTCGTCTGTCGATAATCACCCGGAGCTGGCAGTTCATCCCTGGATGAATTCCCGCTCCGAGCATAACACTTTGTACTGCGATAGAACACCGTTAACATTGCATATGTTATTCCATGCATCTGTTTGCATATGATTACTTTGTATTTACTGTTTCTTCCCCCTTCTTCTCCGGTAGACCCCGCTGATGCCGCCGATTACATCGCTGCTGGGTACAACTATGTCGTAGACGACCGTACCCCTACCGTCGAGCTTCCAAGAAAGCAGATCCATTCTCCTTCCCCAGATATCGCCTATCTTTTCCGTACATTTCTTGCAATAGGCATTGCTGTTGCTGCTATTACGTTAATTCCTATTCTGTTGCATAGCCTGTTTTTGTCCCCCCTTGATCAACCTTCCTTTATCCTATGCTGCCTATTATTACTTATGCAATATTCAACAGTTGGCCATGCGCATTGTTAGATAACTAGGTTTAGATAGCGGGCTGTGATCACTTTGGGGAGTGAACGCGGATACAATATATTATTACTGCAACAGGCACGGTATAGTGCAGACACCGCCAAAGGCCCCTACCACGGCCCTGACGAGCCACATCAAGTGTGAGCTATCGAGGAGTAATCCTTCTACTCCACTCGTTGCTGACTCTGTAGTGCCGCCTGATACGTCCCAAACGTATCTACAATTTTTTCTTGCTCCATGCATGTTTTGTGTGACTTTTCCATGTTTTGCTTGAACTTTCATACACTTTTGAGCATATTTGGACTAATCTATTAACCCAGTGCACCCAGCTGCCAGTTGCTGTTTTCTGCTGTTTTTGTATTTTAGGTTTTCCGGCCATTAAAAGTGCTCCAAAAAATCCGGAAAAATCAGATAAAAAATCAGCGACCCGGATGCTTCCGGAATAATCAAGGCAGCGGAGGGGGGCCACCACCAGGAGACCAGGAGGGTCCCTGGCGCGGCCCCACCCTAGGCCGCGCCAGGAGGCCTCCTGGCTGCCTGGTGGGTCCCCTCGACACCCCCTCCGCCTATATTTAGCCCTCGGGGTGGAAATCCCTAATATCGATCTCTTTTCCGCGATATCGCCTCTGTACCACCGCCACCGCCGTTTCAAGATCGGGGCTGCCTGGAGAAGCTGCTCCGGCACCATGCCGGGAGAAGTTACCCCCTCTGGGAGACCATCCATAGCCATGGACGCCTCCCGTATGTACCGTGAGTAGTTTCCCTTGGACCATGGGTCCGTGACCAGTAGCTATGTGATCTATCTCTCCCCTCTTTGTGCCTCCACTTTCGAGACCTCGTGAGCTGCCTCACATGATCGAGGCACCTTTGTAATTTTCTGCCGTTGCTATGCTGAGTTTGTTGGGATCTGATGGATTATGAGACTATGTTCAGATTGTGATGAGTAATATATTTGGTTCTTCTCTTTTATATTTTGTTCTTGAGTAAGTTCTTGCATGTTCTCCGTTGCCGTATTTTACTTTGGCCAAGTGATTTGTTGTAACTCCAAGAGGGAGCGTTATGCTTGATTGTGGGTTCAGCCCCTTGATGTCTAGCTTGAGTGACAGAAACATGAGACTAGGGGATGTGTTGTTGCCACCAGGGATAAAACAACGGTGCTTGTATCCGCGGATGCAAGGGTTGTTTACTTTACGCAAAGTTCTTTTAATGCAGTTGTCTGTTGCTTTGGATTTACACTTTGGGTGGGATTCACAACTTAATACCAGCGAGATGTTCTGGATAGATATCTCAAGGTGGATGATTCGTAGTAGATGCAGATGGATTTCGGTCTACTTACCTTGGCGTACTGCCCATTGCTTTTGAGCCCTTCCTTTCTTTGCAGCATAGTTAGCATTGCGGTGCCTTCATAATCCTGTCAATTTCCCAACTGTGATTTGTTTACCTCGCTAGCACTTTTATCGTCTTTTAGGAGAGAGACATCACTAGTGAAAATCACGGGACCCCGGTCCATCTTCATATCACTGTTTACATCCTTAGTTTACTTTTCAGTTGCTATCACTATCATTATCTTTTGTGTTAATCCTTTGTAAACAGCAAGGCCGGAGGAATTGACAACTCCTTTGTACTCGTTGGGAGCAAAGTTATCTGTATCTGTGTGCAGGTCCAGGTGAATTTAGCAACCTCGGCGCCATTGTTCACTTTACCACATTCTTGTATCTCTTCGGGTCCTACGGGAGACAAACCCTATCCTCTTTATATGGGAAATTTGCTGCTACGCTACATCTCACCTTCCACTTGGGGTAACCAACGAGGTGTGAGAGAACTATCCTTACCGTATCAAGCCAATTTATGGCGCCGTTGCCGGGGACTCCAGTCTACAAGATAGGGGAGTTGCACACTATCTTTATCTTTGATTTTTAGTCTTGTTAGTTTACCTTTCAATTTTTACTTTTGTGTCCCTTATAAAAAAATACCAAAAATACCTGCTGCTACTATGGGTTCCAATGAAAACACAAAGTTGTGTGACTTCACTAGTCACAACAACAGTGACTTTATCTGCACTCCTATTGCTATACCTGCTACTTCAGCACCTTCTTATGAGATTAAACCTGCTTTGCTAAACCTTCTTATGAAAGATCAATTCTCTGGTGCTGGAGATGATGCTGCTTTGCATTTAAATAATTTTATTGAGCTTTGTCGTATGCAAAAGTACAAAGAAGTAGATGGTGAAATTGTTAAGCTTAAGCTTTTTTCCTTTCTCTTTAAGGGATGAAGCTAAAATCTGGTTTCAATCCTTGCCTAAGAATAGCATAGATTCTTGGGATAAGTGCAAGGATGCTTTTATCGGGAAGTACTATCCACCTGCTAAAATTATTCAATTGAGGAGTAACATTATGAATTTCAGGAAATTGGATAATGAACACGTTGCCGAGGCATGGGAACGTATGAAGACGCTTGTCAAGAACTTCCCCACACATGCACTGACTACCTGGATGGTTATCCAAACTTTTTATGCAGGCTTGAACTTTACCTCGCGGAACCTGTTAGATTCGGCTGCGGGAGGAACTTTTATGTCAACCACACTTGGTGCTGCCACAAAGCTACTTGATGAGATGATGCTGAACTACTCTCAGTGGCACACCGAAAGATCTCCAACTGGTAAGAAGGTAAATTCTGTCAAGGAGATCTCCTCTCTAAATGAAAAGGTTGACCTTATCATGTCTCTACTTACCAAGCAAGCTCCTATTGATCCTCAGGATGTTCCTTTAAATTCTTTGGTTGCTCAAGAAAAAATAGATGTGAACTTTATCTCTAGAAACAACTTCAATAATAATGCTTATAAGATTAATTTTAGTAGCAATCCTAGACCGTTCCCCTCCAACAACTATGGGAACAACAACACTTATCCTAGCACCAAAAAGTCCACCTCTGAACTAGAGAGTATGCTTAGAGACTTTATCACTACCCAAAAATCCTTCAACAAGAATGTGGAAGAAAAACTACCTAAATTAGATAATATTTGTTTGAAGGTAGATAACTTAGACCTTGATGTTGAGATGTTAAAAATTAGAACCTCTCCCCTTGAGGAGAGTAAGGTCACTCCTATTAATGCTATCCAGTTACAAATCAATGAAAACATTAGGATGATGGCTAAACTTAAAGAAAGATGGGCTAGAGAAAAAGAGGAAGAGGAAAGAATTAAGAGCCTTCCTACCTACCACATAATAGCCACTATCCAAGTAGTTGAGGATGTTCAAACTATTAGCACCCATCACACCCCTAGTCCCACTGGACCTATCAATGGTAATGCTACCACCTCAACCATAAATGAAGAAACCTCTATGAACGTAGAAGCTTTCAAACAAGTGAGCCTAAATGATATCACTACCTCCTTGATAGATAGTAGTGAACTAGACTTTGAGAAATGCACTTTAGCTGAAGTTATTGGTTTCCTACACAAGATGTCTAGAGACCCCCACACTAGCACACTTAATCTTGCCTTCATAGAGCATATCACCAATGCTCTAATCAAAGTTAGGGAGGAGAAGCTTAGACTAGAAGCCTCCATACCTAGGAAGCTAGAAGATGGTTGGGATCCTATGATAAAAATCAAATTGAATAACTTCTCTTGTTATGCTCTTTGTGATCTTGGAGCTAGTACCTCTGTTATGCCCAAAAGAATGTATGATATATTTGAGTTGAAACCTTTTGATCCTTGTTCTTTTGGTGTTCTTCTCATCGATTCTTCCGAAATAAACCTTTGGGGAAGATCGACGATATTCTTATCATTGTCAATGACAATTATGTTCCCGTTGATTTCACTATTATGGACATTGAATGTGAACCTTCTTGTCCAATTATTTTGGGACGTCCTTTTCTTCGCACAGTTGGTGCTGTTATTGACATGAAAGAGGGGAATATAAAATTCCAATTCCCTCTCAATAAAGGGATGGAACATTTCCCTAGGAAAAAGATTAAGTTACCTTCTGAGTCCGTCACACGGGCTAGTTATTCTCTTGAAAAAACTTGATCTTCTGCTTTAAGCCTAGCTAATGGCTCTAAAGAAGCGCTTTCGGGAGGCAGCCCGCAAAAAATTTAGGTTTTTCTTTTTGCTTTTCTGTTCTTAGTGGTCTTGATGATTGTTAGTACTGTAGCAACATCATTGTATCTTTAATTTTCAAGCTTTGTTCCTTTTATATCCTCATACGACAAGGGAAGTAAAAGTTCTGACATGCTGTCCAGAAAACAGATTCTGTCCTCGTGACTAGAAAAATCATGGAAAAATCCCAGTTCATCTTTTTGAGCTGAAATGTTTACACAACGTGCTCTATAAAATTACAAAACTTGCGTATGTTCTGAGTTTTTTGATTTGAGTTGCAGAAGTACCCCTAAAAAATTCGTTTCTACCTGCTGTTCTGTTTTTCACAGATTCTGCCACGTTTTGTCTCTCTTCACTTTTGCAAACCTTAAGCTTGCTTTTTCTTTGCAAATTTTTTTTGGAAATCTTGGGAAACAGTAGCTCTTCAAGATTATATTTATTTCCAGTAAGAGAATTTATTTTTATTAGGGTACTAATCTCTCTAATCAGTCTACAATGAGTTATGTATGAAGGGAGTTTTCAAGTGTGCGATGGAAGATGATGAAAGAAGATCCTGGAGTGTCAAACGCTCAAGCTTGGGGATGCCCATGTGAAACCCCAATACATATTCAAGGAGAATCAAGCGTCTAAGCTTGGGGATGCCCCCGTGCATCACCTTCTTCATTAACAATTATCAGTTCGTCTCTCGTTGCACTATATTTTTATCACTTCATGCGTTGTGTGCTATTCTTGGAGCGTCTCTCTCTTAGGTTTTGTTTTTAGTTTTCTTTTGCTTTGTTTGATATAGTAACAAGTTAGATCCCAGATTACTTTCTTTTGTGTGGGAGAGTTACACGCTCCGCTTGAACTAGAACTCCTCATAGGATTTGCTTGCTTATTCTTTTAGCTGTGAGTTGTTCTTTTTCTTTTCTTAGCTGCTGCTCTGTTTAGTTGTAGTGCTTTAGTTTTCCTAGAGCTTTTCTTTTGTTTTAGGTTGAACTTTCTATAGGTTGCATGTTTTATCTTGTTAGAGAGTTTGCCTGTTGCACTGAGTTTTGTGTCTTGACTAGAAGTAGGTAGTTGAAGTTGCTTTTCTCTTTGTAGTAGTAACTTGCAATAGTTTTGAGGTATTTACTAGAGTAATGCTTGAACTATTGGTGTCAAGAGCTCGAGCCTATTAGTGATAGATGTCGTATTTCGGGCAATCCATGTGTTTTTCGAAAACCAAAAACCCCTGTTGAGAACTCTAGCTACTAGATGGATCACTAACCTCTGGAGGGTTCGAATATTAGAGTACACTCACGTACCATGAGTCGAGGATGCGCAAGGATAACCAAACCCCCATACACTCCTCCTCGGGGTACCTGTCTCTTTGTGAACCTCCTGATTAGATTGAGAGTTACCGATAATAAGTGCATGAGTTCTTTGGACTAATGTGAGTATTCGAAAGTTGACACTTCCACCCACCTATACTTTTTCTAGCCTCTTCGGTATCGTGCATTGCCCTTTCTCACCTCGAGAGTTGGCGCATACTTCGCCGGTGCATCCAAACCCTTGGCACGATACGCTCTGTCATCATAAGCCTCCTTATATCTTTCCTCAAAACAGCCACCATACCTACCTACAAGGCATTTCCATAGCCTTTCCTAGATACATTGCCATGCAACATCCATCTCCTCATGACTTGATCCTCATGTCATACCTTTCCATCATGATAATTATATCTTCTTTATGTGAGTACCTTAGTAAAGTGTGAAAGATCTCCTATATTCTTGTAAAATATAGAGTGTTGCCCCTAAGTGAGGAAAAGATCCCAAAGAGGACAAAATCAAAAGATCCCAAAGATGACAAATGAGAGTTAAATAGAAAGAGCCATTGAGGCCACCAAAAAAATACAAGAAATAGAAAAAAGAGAAAAAGAAAAATAAAAAGAGAGAAGGGGCACACTACTATTCCTTTTGAGAGATCCACACTAGTACTTCATCCTCTATCCCTTGTACTCCATAGAGATCATCATCATGCATATAGCTATGTGGGGACCTTCACACTATAGAACTTGGCTTGTATATTCCAATGATGAGCCTCCTCAAACGAGCTCTAGGTCTTCTTGAGCAAGCAAGTTAGATGCACCCCCACTAGTTCCCTTGGAGAGCTTTTAGCTCACATGTGCATCCGTTGCATGGCAATCCCTACTCCTCACATCATATCTATCATATGGCCTTCTCTCTCCTATGATTGTCCTCATTGATGTGAGCCTTTCACACCTTTTTGTCTTCCTCCTCAACCTTCTTTCTGTTTCGCCTTTTAGGTGTCAACTTTCTTGCTCACGCTCATCCATTGCATGAGTGCTCAAAATATCGAAAGGGAGTGGATCAGTTTGACTTGTACCTGGCTAGTGGTCTGGGGACGAGTCAAGATAAGAATCCGAAGGAGACCAAGTGTGAAACTTTAGTAGATAATTGTTCCCAACAACCTTTTTTCTCTCTTTTTCCCTATCCCCTGCTTGCACGCAAACACCATCTGGAGACATTCGAGTCACGGACAGCGAGAGCTCTTGCACCTTTTGTTCTTTTGTTGCTTGTGTCAATGCTAATATAGACTCTTGCTTGTTAAGACTTGAATTGAATTGCATGCTTTGATTGCTTTACTTACAAAGTTCTTATATGGTTGTGTGGCATGTCACCACAGAAATTATGCTTGTTACCATTTACCTACTCGAGGACGAGCAGGAATTAAGCTTGGGGATGTTGATACGTCCCAAACGTATCTATAATTTCTGCTTTCTCCATGCATGTTTTGTGTGACTTTTCCATGTTTTGCTTGAACTTTCATACACTTTTGAGCATATTTGGACTAATCTATTAACCCAGTGCACCCAGCTGCCAGTTGCTGTTTTCTGCTGTTTTTGTATTTCAGGTTTTCCGGCCATTAAAAGTGCTCCAAAAAATCCGGAAAATAATATAAAAAATCAGCGACCCGGAAGCTTCCGAAATAACCAAGGCAGCGGAGGGGGGCCACCACTTGGAGACCAGGAGGGTCCCTGGCGCGGCCCCACCCTAGGCCGCGCAAGGAGACCTCCTGGCTGCCTGGTGGGTCCCCTGGACAGCCCCCTCCGCCTATATTTAGCCCTCTAGGTGGAAACCCCTAATATCGAACTCTTTTCCGCGATCTCGCCTCTGTACCGCCGCCACCGTCGTTTCAAGATCGGGGCAGCCTGGAGAAGCTGCTCCGGCACCCTGCCCGGAGAAGCTGCCCCCTCCGGGAGACCATCCATAGCCATGGACGCCTCCCGTATGTACCGTGAGTAGTTTCCCTTGGACCATAGGCCCGTGACCAGTAGCTATGTGATCTATCTCTCCCCTCTTTGTGCCTCCACTTTTGAGACCTCGTGAGATGCCTCACATGATCGAGGAACCTTTGTAATTTTCTGCCGTTGCTATGCTGAGTTTGTTGGGATCTGATGGATTATGAGACTATGTTCAGATTGTGATGAGTAATATATTTGGTTCTTCTCTTTTATATTTTGTTCTTGAGTAAATTCTTGCATGTTCTCCGTTGCCGTATTTTACTTTGGCCAAGTGATTTGTTGCAACTCCAAGAGGGAGCGTTATGCTTGATTGTGGGTTCAGCCCCTTGATGTCTAGCTTGAGTGACAGAAACATGAGACTAGGGGATGTGCTATTGCCACCAGGGATAAAACAACGGTGCTTGTATCCGCGGATGCAAGGATTGTTTTCTTTACGCAAAGTTCTTTTAATGCAGTTGTCTGTTGCTTTGGATTTAGACTTTGGGTGGGATTCGCAACTTAATACCAGCGAGATGTTCTGGATAGATATCTCAAGGTGGATGATTCGTAGTAGATGCAGATGGATTTCAGTCTACTTACCTTGGCGTACTGCCCATTGCTTTTGAGCCCTTCCTTTCTTTGCAGCATAGTTAGCATTGCGGTGCCTTCATAATCCTGTCAATTGCCCAACTGTGATTTGTTTACCTCGCTAGCACTTTTATCGTCTTTTGGGAGAGAGACATCACTAGTGAAAATCACGGGACCCCGGTCCATCTTCATATCACTGTTTACATCCTTAGTTTACTTTTCAGTTGCTATCACTATCATTATCTTTTGCGTTAATCCTTTGTAAACAGCAAGGTAGGAGGCATTGACAACTCCTTTGTACTCGTTGGGAGCAAAGTTATCTGTATCTATGTGCAGGTCCAGGTGAATTTAGCAACCTCGGCGCCATTGTTCACTTTACCACCTTCTTGTATCTCTGCGAGTCCTACGGGAGACAAACCCTATCCTCTGTATAGGGGAAATTTGCTGCTACGCTACATCTCACCTTCCACTTGGGGTAACCAACGAGGAGTGAGAGAACTATCCTCACCGTATCACCGCCATAGGGTCCCGAACCACGGTAGTCCTTAAAGGCAAGAAGTTGGGTGACCCAACGGTGCCCGCGAGTGGTATTGCGACGGGACGACAGGGAGGGAATACCGACGTACTGGTGGGCTGGGACCCTGATCGTTATCTACGAGGGTTACCAAACCATGAAAGTCGAGCTCTTCCAAGAGCACCCGCAAGACAAGGTAAGGAGACAGTTCACCTTGTTGGTAACCACGCGCTTTGACGGGACGACAGGGCAAGCACCGATGTACTGGTGGTCCTGGCTGCTGTTCGTCGTTCGTTGTGTGAATTAGTCAGGAAACGATAATGGTTGTCTGCGAGATAATAAAATGATTAATGGTTCGGTGGATGACTTGAGTAGCCTTTTGTCTCATACGCGTTGCGTACACGTGGGATAATGAGTTATGGGCCCCCCTGCATCTTAGTCTCGTTCGAGAGATCTTCAGACGTCAGTAGTACCGCAGGCTGATTGCCAGGAAGTGAGGTGTCTTCTTTGCTCGAGATGTGTTGTTTTCTACTACTTCCTAGCCACCCACGCAACATGCAGAAGTACGTCAGGGTTAGGGTCCAAAGCCCCGCGTACTTAGGATTTAGACCGGCGGATGGCCTGTCTAATAAGTTTGAAGGATGGGCTGTGGTGTGTCGGATAGCCTCGGTGGGGCATTCTCTAACAACGTGTACGCCACCCTGGATATCCGTGCATTGTAGTGTAACAGAAGTGCACACGTGCAGGGAAGATTAATCTATTCGAATAGCCGTGTCCACGGTAACATGACGTTTTATGCTGAAGCCAGATCCTACTACTACAAACTACGACATTTCTAAACTGCTGGTTCTGTGTTTTGTTCCTCGCAAGGATGTCGAGGAGGTGATCTTGGAGGCATTGATAATTATTACAACTTAGTATTATACAATGCTACAACAACTTCTACTACATTGTTACTTTATGCTTTATATAAAATGTTGGCTATTCTCTTCTCATGCTGCAAGAACCGCGTGAAGACGCTAGTCTTCGATAGGCCTAGCTTCTCATCCTTATTCTGTTTTTTAGCAATTCAGTCCACTATATAGCCTCCCCTTTCCATTGATACAAATGCATAAATTCTTAGTAGCCGGACCTAAGACTCTTGGGTATGCTAGATTCTCACCCTTTCTTTAATTACCCCCTTTGTTTTATATACCCGGATTGCTGCAACCATTCGCTGGCGCCCTGGAGAAGGAGTGTTGGGATACGGGGCATAAAACACATTTTTTTCATACCTACGGCACCCGAACCCACGATCTATGCTATGGCGATGTAAAATAACGGAGGGAATCGGTGTTCATACCTTTGAAGACCGAAAGAGGGAAACGTTCTTGCGAACGTGGTTGGCATAGACTCGGAACTATGACCTCCCTGTCATGTAGTAGACCACCGGCGAGGATGACTCCCGGTTGACCTCCAGCGATGACGTAGCACCACAGGTGTAGTGCCTCGAAGAGATTATACACGTACAGTACAATCGATGTTCCTCCCGAGCCCCGAACCAGGCGAGCAGCGGAAGAAAGATGGATTCGGATCCTGACTCCAGCAGAGTGACAGCCTGCCTTATGGTGGAGAACTCCAGTCCAGGTGCAGACTCCAAACAACGGGAGTCCACTTCCAGGAAGGAGAAGGAGAGAGAGAGGAATAATTGTGTGTTGGAAAAAGGGGACTGTACGCCTCCTTATATAGGCCAAGGGGGGTGCTATCCTCCTCCCCTCCCCCATGTGAGACTAAACTCCCAAGGGGGGGGGGAGTGTGCCGAACTAGGGGGGATGGGCCCCACCCTTGGCTCCAAGCCCAAGGGGGGAAACCCCCTCCTCCCCTAATGGGCCCATAGGCCCATATAGCCTTTTTCCATTTTTTAATTATTTTAATATGTTTAAATATTTAATTCAGATATTAAATAATAAAACATTATTAAAACAAATTAAACTTTATTTTGAACCATTCAAAATGTCCGGAACAACTTCCGTCCTCCTCCGGAACTATTCCGGTGATTTCTCCTATTTCACCGATTGATCCCGAAACTATCCTATGCATCAATTGCCCTTAAGTGTAACACCCTAACGGTCCGGGAAACAGCAGACATGGTCGAGACTCTTCTCATTGACCAATGACTAGTCAGTTGGACCTGGTTACAATCCTTGACAGCCCCTACGCTTCCATCGAATGAACTTCAATCGCTTTTGGAAACCGTTAACGATACGCCGTAATCCGTTTGTGCTGCGGTACTTTGTTTGTCCGAGGTTCGATCGTCGGTATCCCACATACCGTGTTCACATCTCGTTCACAACAAACAAGTTTACTCGCCCGTTCCTATTGCATCTCCTGTGACCTAGTCACCTGCTTGCAAGCTATTGATGCAATATCACCGAGTGGGCCCAGAGTACCTGTCCAGTTACAAGGACTGACAAATCCCGCTCTGGTCTATAAACATACTCATCAACCATATATTTCGGAATACCCAAAGTGCACCGTTATAGCTAGCATATTTCAGTCAGGCGGTGGGATACAAATCAAAGTCTCCTCATAGATGAAAATTACATATGATCATTACGGTCTAAGGACTAAGCCATACGTTACAAAGTCATCGCAACGCTGAACTATGTGACTCGATCACATTGCAATACTTTAGGTGGGTGTATGTCCATCACATCATTCCTCTAATGACATGACCTCATTGTCAATGGACTTAAGTGTCGCCATGATCAGGAAAGCTTGATCAATCAATTGCCCAATGAGATAGTTTACCCGAGTTAAACTACGAACCTATGTTTTATACTACACCTGTATTATTATTTCCAAGTAATACAGTTATAGCATAGTATAAAACATGTTATGAACAAAACGGATATGTGACAAATATCTTTATTAATTTGTCTCTAGGGCACATATGCAATAGTCTCCCACTTGCACTAGAGTACAAATTACACTAGTTTACATCTGGTATGTATCTAACACCAATAGTCTCTCGGTGTTCTTCAAACTTGCCCTATGGAAGAGGTTCAGTCATCGGGTCTGCTACGTTCAGATCCGTATGTATCTTCTGAATCCTAGTGTGTCCATCCCAGACGTAGTCTCGCGTCATATGGAGCTTTCGGAGAATTTGCTTGGCTGTAGAGTGAGTTCTTGGCTCCTTTGCGTTAGCAATGGCACCCGTGTTGTCGCAGAAGATTCCCACGGGGTTAGTGCAGCTGGGTAAGACGCCAAGCTCGATCACGAACTTCTTCAGCCACAACGCCTCGTTTGACGCTTCGCAAGCGGCAATATACTCCGATTCCATTGTAGATTGTTTGCCTCTCCTCCAGCTAATTGCGCCACCGTTCAACATGAAAACATATCCCGTCTGGGATTTTGAATCATCTAGGTCTGAGCTGAGGCTTGCGTCAACGTAACCCTTTACGGTGAGCTCCTCATCAACTCCTCCATAAAAGAGAAAGAGATCCTTTGTTCTTCTCAAGTACTTTAGGATGTTCTTTACTGCGGTCCAGTGAGACATTCCCGGATTACTCTGGTAGCGATTAGTCATACTAATAGCCAGTGCTAAATCCGGCCGGGTACATAACATAGCATACATGAGAGAACCTATGGCTGAGGCATAGGATTTTGAGGACATTTCCTCCTTCTCTTTTGCTGTGGTCGGGCACTGAGTCACGCTTAACTTGACACCTTTTATAACTGGCAAGAGGCCTCTCTTGGAGTTATCCATACTAAACCTTTTCAATATCTTGTCAATATAAGTGCTCTGACTCAAAGCCAATAGTCGATTAGGTCTATCTCTATAGATCTTAATCCCCAATATGTACGCAGCTTCACCAAGATCCTTCATGGAAAATTGTCCATTCAGATATTCCTTCACTTCTCCTAAGAATTTCTTATCGTTCCCTATTAGCAATATGTCATCTACATATAACACAAGGAATGCTACAGACCTCCCACTCAGTTTCTTATAGACGCAGAACTCTTCGAAGTTTTGGACAAATCCAAAAGCTTTAATGACCTCATCAAATCGAATATTCCAGCTCCGAGATGCTTGCTTCAACCCATAGATGGACCATTGAAGCTTGCACACCTTACCAGCATTCCTTGGATCGATAAACCCCTCTGGTTGCATCATATACAACTCTTCCTCAATGTTGCCATTTAGGAATGAATTTTTCACATCCATCTTCCATATCTCGTAATCATGATATGCAGCTATTGCTAGTAGGATCCGAATAGACTTTATCCTCGCTACAGGAGAGAACGTCTCCTCGTAGTCAACTCCTTGAATTTTTCGGAACCCGTTCGCCACAAGTCGAGCTTTGTAGACAGATACGTTTCCGTCTGCGTCAGTCTTTTTCTTGAAAATCCATTTATTCTCGAAGGCCTTACGGTCCTCGGGAATATCCACCAAAGTCCAAACTTTGTTGGTGTACATGGAGGCTATTTAGGATTTCATGGCTTCAAGCCATTTCTCGGACTCGGGTCCCTCCATTGCTTCTTTGTAACTCGTAAGTTCATTTGACTCATCAGCCGAGATTGCATTCACCAGCTGTCCGTAAAACTCAGTACCTTGACGGACTCTTGATGACCTACAAGGCATAATAGGTTCCTCTTCATTCTCATCATGATCATCATGTATGTCATGATCGTTATGATTGTCGTTCTGGCCATTCTCTTCAGCTCCCAATGTGGAAGAAGGTTCCAGAACAACTTCTATGGCCGTTTCTTCCAATTGGAGTGATTGTTCAGTCACTTCATCGAGGTGTATTTTCCTCCCACTCAACTCTTTCGAGAGAAACTCTTTCTCAAGAAAGTGTCCAGTCTTGGAAACAAACGTTTTGCTCTCAGACTGATTATAGAAGGTGTATCCACAAGTTTCCTTGGGATAGCCCACAAAGATGCACTTATCCGCCTTGGATTCAAGTTTTTCAGGCTGTAGTTTCCTAACATAAGCCTCACAAACCCAAATCTTCAGTTGAGACAACTTAGGTTTCGTGCCATGCCATTCTTCAAATGGTGTTGTCTTTACGGATTTGGATGGTGCCCTATTTAGAATGTAAGCGGCATTTTCTAATGCATACCCCCAGAATGACACAGGAAAATCAGTATGAGACATCACCGATCGTACGCTATCCAATAGGGTTCGATTACGTCGTTCAGCCACACCGTTTCTCTGAGGTGTGCCTGCCGGCGTAAGCTGTGGTACTATGCTACAAGACTTCAGATGATTGCCAAACTCGTGACTTAAATACACGCCACCTCGATCCGATCGAAGGTGCTTGATTTTTTTTCGAGTTGATCCTCGACCTCATTCTAAAATTCCTTGAAACTTTCAAAGGTTCCAGACTTATGCTTCATCAAGTAAATAGACACATATCTACTCAAGTCATAAGTGAATGTCACGAAGTAACGAAGACCATTGCGTGTGGGGACGTTCATGTGTCCACATACATCTGTATGTATGATCCCCAATAAGTCATCTGCACGCTCCATTATCCCATTGAATGGAGTCCTTGTCATTTTTCCCATGAGGCATGGTTCACATGTATCAAGGGATCCAAAATCCAATGAATCAAGAAGTCCATCCTTATGGAGCCTCTCCATGCGCTTTATACCAATATGACCAAGTCGGCAATGCCACATCATCATGTGCTCTTCATCACTACTCTTTAGTCTTTTGGCCTCTATATTGTTAATGTGACACACGTCACCATCGGGATCAAGTACGAATAAACCACGTTGCTTCGGCACGTGAACATAAAACACTTCATCCTTATAAATCGAACAACCAATTGTATCAGACTTAAAATAATAGTGGTCTCGCTTCAAGCAAGAGCCACTAACGATCTTCACACTCAATGCGGGTACATAGTATCATTTATTCAAAACCAAAACTAATCCCGAATGGAGACTAAGATTCTTCGTGCCGACCGCCAACACATCAATTTGACAGCCATTCCCCACGCGCATCGTCACTTCATCTTTCAGCAAGCGTCTCTTATTCCTTAGTCCCTGAACGGAATTAGAAATATGAGCAACAGATCCTGTATCAAGTATCCAGGATGTGTTCCCGGAGCTTGTCAAGAAAAGATCAATAATATGTATATCAAATATACATTCGTCTCTCTTGGCGACCTTGCCAGCCTTCTTGTCCTTTAGGTACTTGGGGCAGTTGCGTTTTCAGTGACTTTCACCCTTGTAGTAGAAGCACTCAACTCCGGGTTTGGGCTTAGGTGCCTTGGGAGGAATGACAACTGACTTGCCATCCCTTTTGGGGCCACCTATCTTAGCCTTCTCCCGTCTGCTTGACTTCTTAAACTCAGTGGTCTTGGTGACCATGAAGACAGTGTGCTCCTTCTTGATCTCAACCTCAACACTCTTCAGCATGGCGAACAACTCAGAAGGGGTTTTGGTCATCCCCTGCATGTTGTAGTTCAGCACAAAGCCTTTGTAGCTAGGGGGAAGCGACTGCAACACCCTATCAACAGCAAGTTCATCTGGAATCTGACATTCCAGAGCATTCAAGTGTTTAACGTAGCCAGACATGTTGACCACATGCTCACTCATGCTGCCGTGCTCGTCCATCTTTGCTGAGAAGAGGGCTTCACAAGCCTCATACCATTCAGCCCTGGCTTGAGGTGCAAAGACCGCCTTGAGGTCGGTGATAATCTCATATGCACCCATCCTCTCAAAGCATTTCTGCATCTCAACCTCCATGGAGTAGAGCATGCCACTCTGGACAAGGTTGTAATCATCAGTCTTGGAGAGATAGACATTCTTCTTATCCTGTCTAGCATCATCTGTTGGTGCGTCACCTAACGCGCCCTCTAGTATGTATGCCATTTTGAGGGGAACAAGGAGAATCCTCAGGGTGCGGAACCAGTTGGTGAAGTTTGACCCATCAGTTTTCAGTTTGTCTTTCTCTAGGAACGATCCTAAGTTGAATGAGGGGCGTGGTGCTGCCATCTACAAAGTTGATTCACAAGGATACATATTTAGACTTTTGTTCATAATGTGGAGTTTTCAATTTAATCTTCAAAATTCTAGAAAATCTCCCACTTAGATAAACACCTCTCAATTTAACTAAGTGATTACACAATTCCAGACCCCATACCTCCCCCGACCGTCACGACCATCAGTATGCGACCCAGGTAGGCCTCTAAGCCAATCACATCAGGTATGTGACTCGTGCTCGATCTTTCGATATAATGTGTTCCAGGCCCGCATCTACATACGTCAAGCCTGCTAATCGAACCTTGATGTTAGATGTTCAGCAAGGCCATATCTGCATATGCCAGGCTTGCCGAACCCAACCTCATGCGAACGCTGTTTAATATGGGTGACACCCGGTATGTACGGAATGTCGGCCATATGGGAGAACCTTCCAAGCGGTGCCCACCAAGGGAGAACACAATGTTGGTATTGTGAGAGATGGTCCTATTTGTGCTACCGTCGTCATATCTAGCATACTAGCATAAACAGGAAGTAAAACTTTAAATCATACAAACTATGATCCCCCTTCATGGAAAGCAAAGTCAAACGCCTGTCTACTTTAGCTTGTGCAAGTTTTACGTGGATTCTAGGGATTTCGAGAGATAGAACCGTCTCTATCCTGCGAAAAACATGCCACAACACCGTCTCCCATACGCTTCTATTACACCCCTCCGTTGAAAAGATATTCGCATCGCTAATGCAGAGAGACAGACACCCCCAGCCACTTTATATGGTACAAGCCATATGTCAAGCGTGGAACCAGTCTCGCGTAAACGCGTAAGGTTGGTCGGTGGCCGCTTCATCAAACATTGCCGCAACGCTAAATGAGTACACGTGGGAGGGTAACGAATGAAGATTTGATGCCCACATCCTAGATGTGTTCTACCCATACAATACATCTACGCATAGCTAGCTCTTGATACCACTGTTTGGATACGGGGCAGAAAACACAAAATTTTCATACCTACGGTACCCGAACCCAATATCTATGCTATGGCGATGTAAAGTAACGGAGGGAATCGATGTTCATACCTTTGATGAACGAAAGAGGGACACGTTCTTGCGAACGTGGCTGGCGTATACTCGGAACTACGACCTCCCTGTCGTATAGTAGACCACCGGCGAGGATGACTCCCGGTTGACCTCCAGCGATGAAGTAGCACCACAGGTGTAGTGCCTCGAAGAGATTATACACGTACGGTACAATCGATGTTCCTCCCGGGCCCCGAACCAGGCGAGCAGCGGAAGAAAGACGGATTCGGATCCCGACTCCAGCAGAGCGAAGGCCTGCCTTATGGTGGAGAACTCCAGTCCAGGTGCAGACTCCAAATAAGGGGAGTCCACTTCCAGGAAGGAGAAGGAGATAGAGGAATAATTGTGTGTTAGAAAAAGGGGGGGGGTGTACCCCTCCTTATATAGGCCAAGGGGGGGGGTGCCATCCTCCTCCCCTCCTCCATGTGGGACTAAACCCCCAAGGGGGGGGGGAGTGCGCCGGCCTAGGGGGGGGATGGGCCCCACCCTTGGCGCCAAGCCCAAGGGGGGGGAACCCCCTCCTCCCCTAATGGGCCCCATAGGCCCATATAGCCTTTTTCCATTTTTTAATTATTTTAATATGTTTAAATATTTAATTCAGATAATTAAATAATAAAACATTATTAAAACAAATTAAACTTTATTTCAAACAATTTAAAATGTCCGGAACAACTTCCGTCCTCCTCCGGAACTATTCCAGTGATTTCTCCTATTTCACCGATTGATCCCGAAACTGTCCTATGCATCGATTGCCCTTAAGTGTAATACCCTAACGGTCCGGGAAACAACAGACATGGTCGAGACTCTTCTCATTGACCAATGACTAGTCAGTTGGACCTGGTTACAATCCTTGACAGCCCATGCGCTTCCATCGAATGAACTTCAATCGCTTTTGGAAACCGTTAACGATACGACGTAATCCCTTTGTGCTGCAATACTTTGTTTGTCCGAGGTTCGACCGTCGGTATCCCACATACCGTGTTCACATATCGTTCACAACAAACAAGTTTACTCATCCGTGCCTATTGCATCTCCTGTGACCTAGTCACCTTCTTGCAAGCTATTGATGCAATATCACCGAGTGGGTCCAGAGTACATGTCCTGTTACAAGGACTCACAAATCCCGCTCTGATCTATTAACATACTCATCAACCATCTATTTCGGAATACCCAAAGTGCACCGTTATAGCCAGCATATTTCAGTCAAGTGGTGGGATACAAATCAAAGTCTCCTCATAGATGAGAATTACATATAATCATTACGGTCTAAGGACTAAGCCATACCTTAAAAAGTCATTGCAACGCTGAACTATGTGACTCGATCACAATGCAATAATTTAGGTGGGTGTATGTCCATCACAACATTCCCCTAATGACATGACCTCATTGTCAATGGACTTAAGTGTCGCCATGATCAGGAAAGCTTGATCAATCAATTGCCTAATGAGATAGTTTACCCGAGTTAAACTACAAGCCTATGTTTTATACTACACCTGTATTAGTATTTCCAAGTAATACAATTATAGCACAGTAATAAACGTATTATGAACAAAACGGATATGTGACAAATATCTTTATTAATTTGTCTCTAGGGCACATATCCAACAAGGAGTACCCCGGAGGCGCCTACTACTTGTCGAGATCCCCGTTGACCAGGAGTAGTTCGGAGGTTCCCAGGTAGGAGGCCTTGCTTTTTCGATCTGTATCTCTGATGTTATTTGTGCTAGCCTTCTTAAGGCAAAACTTGACTAACTATGTTTGTACTCAGATATTATGGTTTGTATAACGTATGTATTTGGATCCTCGTGATCCCTGGTTTGTAATATCAGATTTATCTTATTTTTGTATAGTGTTGTGTTGTGATATCCTAACCGTGGCACCCTGATTTTGGTCGTGTAACCTGCGTGTATGATTACTGTACACAACTTGATTTTGGGGGCGTCACACTATGGTACAACTCGTAGCTCACATACCCGTCTTTTGTTGCGTACTCGAGGTGCAACGGGGATAGCGGATTCCACTCCCAGTAGTCGTGCTTGTCCTTTGGGAATGATGTCTTCATGGTCTTGTAAGAAGGGTCAATGATGGCCTCTACAAGGTCAGTCATGGAGTCCCTTTTACCGCCACCTTTGATACGGAACTCCATTTGGATGTCGACGTGGTGCTCATCTGGAATTAGGATCCAATCCTTACTAAGAATAGTCGTGTCTCCCTTGGTGTCCATGCTAGAAAAAGTTATCCCTTTGCGTTGAACGAAATGATCCAACGTCTGGAACCGCTCTGACCTACAGAAGTGGTACACGAGGACGTGATTGCGCATGGAGAGTTGCATGAAGAAGACTCCTTGTGGTTTGTAAGAGACCCGACGGGTGTACTCGACGTCGTGGCCCACAAACTTGTACTTATCCTTCTAGAGACATTGTTCGTACATAGCGATGATTCGCTCCACAGTCTCCGGCATGTTGATGTACAACACATCCAGCACGGTGGTTGCATGGGAAGTGATTCTATGGGTCTTCATTGTCAATTTCTTGTCATCCATGGCGTGCAATGAGGGAATGGGACCGGCGAAGAGGAAAGAGTGCGAAGAAGAGAGAAATGAATGTGCAAGAAGAATGCGATCGTTAACTTGCGCCGCAAAATATGGAAACCGCGATGAAATGCAGTTACCAGGAAGGTCTCGCGGTTCCAGGAATCTGGCACCTGTTTGTTTTTTGGCGGTTCCAGAAATTGGGCGCTTGTTTTTTTGGCGGTTCCAGGAATCATGCGCTTGATTGTTTTCTCAGTGCTGAATGAAAAAAGTGCTAACTGAGTATCGAACGATAGACGTCGAGATGCAGTACATATTGCATTGCCAGTGCGGTATAGTTATGACTTTTGTCTATTTGTTTGCAGATTTTGGTTATTGTTAGTGTAGCAGGGTCGTCAGACTTATCTTCTCTACACGAGTGGTTCATATCGTTGCATGTCAATGGCATGGAGGGGACGCCACGTTTCAATGGCGCAGATTTTCATTAAATGTGGACAAGCCGCTAGCCAACTTCCCACAACCATTAACTCCCCCAAGACCACCACCCTTTGCTATATGATTGACGTTTCCATGACCAAATAGATCATCCTCATATCCCACATACCCATCCACATTGCCATGGTGTAATAGTTCATCCCTTTTGCCCCAGATCTACCACATCTTTCCCATTGCCCTGGATAGGGGCAAATAGCTCCCTTCTGCTTCGCCGCCTTATAAGCGGCCGGACTGGGCGGCGGTCTCAGAGGAGATGTCCGCGAAGGAGGAGCCAATCACCTTCTGGCAGCATCTTCAGGAGAGAGCCCGCCCACACAGCTCGTGGTCGACACCACTAGCTTGCCTGTTGCACCGTGTAATGGAGCCAAGTGAGGTGGACAAATTTTTTCATTTGGCTCCATTACGTGAAGCAACAGACACGTTTGGTGCAATATAAGGATTACATGACATGTCGCAGTCGTACCGGCATGGTTACATGAGGCCTCGATTCATCACATATGCATGTCCATGTGTGTAGCATTCAACACCACGACGGTGAAGTGCGCACAACTACTGTAGTCACCTGTTGCCGCTTGTGAAGAACAAGTAGTGCAGGCGCCTGTTTGAGATGGTGAACAACCGCTCGATGTACTTTCCAATAGTGCTAAAAAGAAAGTCTTGAAGTGCTTGTTGTATTTATCAATGAATGCAGGTTTTTTAGGAAGTTCTCAAAAGATACATACATTAAATTGCAACACACATGTTTACATAAAAATGTTGTTTATGGAGTTATATACATTCTGTATGCTGTACTGACTTTGAAGAAAATGTTGCTTCGATCAACATCTTTTTCCTAGGTGATTCAAAATACAATTGGAGAGAAAGTTATAGTATGTAGAACATAACAGTGAAGCATATAAAAGTAAGGCCGGGTAATTTACACATATTAAATACTCTACTGCTTCTAGATGTACAATTAAAAAAAAATATCAACAATGGAAACTTCACTCTTAATAATCTTCTTATTAGATTTACCTATCTCAAGACAAATTACTATCCTCTGTGGATCCCCAACCTGTGCAAATCTACCTCTCCTCCTTCAATATCAGTGAATAAGTACATCAGATTAACACCACGTAGAAACTTGGAATGAGTTACAAAGATAATTCTCAAAGTCAAGTCTTTTATCTGTGAATAAGGGTACCCTTCTCTAGCAAAGACCCCTCTCTGCCACACCTAAGAGATACTGTATGGGCTTCACTTGTTCCTTCTAGTTATTTGATGGAGGGTAACTAATAATGTAATGCGGCACCAGATGCCATGCTGCTAGAGAGCGGTCAAATGCACATGAAAGGTCCTCGCAAAAGAAGGATACCATTTGCATAGATCGATCTTGGCTTTGGGGAAACCATTTGAGGGGGCATGTTTCTCGAAGGTGTCAATCTAATGTATTTATTCACAACTGTGGAAGGAGGAAACATATATTTGCACAGGTTGGGATCCATATGAGGACCGGGTTTCTATTCATATAGCCAAATCTAATAAGTCAAATTATAAGATCGGTGCTGCAATTTTCTAGATACAGAGTGTAATTTTACATTATTGATATATTTTTTGGAAACAACATCTAAAGAAAATTGAAGATTTAAGATGGATAATTTATTTTGGGGCATCTTTATATATCTTGCACCAATATGTTCTATTTTTATTTTCCTCCCTAGTTGTATTACAAATATCTCGGGCTACCTTGTATATCTTCCACTCTCACTGGCTCACTGCAACAAACCAGAGGAATATTGTCATAACTATGTTGCTAGATCTGTTAATAGCTAAGACATTGGGTAAGCTCACCAAGATCTGGTCGGCGGTGGATGTGGCAAAGGTTCGGCGGGTGAGGAAGGGCCATGAGCATCTGCGGCGGCCGGAAGAATTTGACGGGGGTGGCAATAGATGTCTCCCATGGTGCCACCGGTGAAGGATGAGATGCTCTAGGTCGGGTCGGCGTCGAGGAAGGAGTCGATGCCAACATCGACAACGACGCACGGTGTCCCAATCTACGGGGGGAGGGGCGGTGAGGGGTAGGGGGAGGTTAGGTTCACGGATAAGACCGTCCCATCCTCCTAGATCGACACCCTCGGTCCTCCAAAAACCTATATTGGGTGGGCGAAGAACACAGAAGCCGTCCATCTTGCATTGAAGGTCCATGAATGAACAGTTGTTCAAGAACTATGGATATGGAAATATTAACATGTTCTTTACAAATTGCACCTTTTTTTGAACTACATTTGTGTTGGATTTATTTTCTTTAATAAAAGATATAAAGAAAACCCAAATGGTGACATTTTAATAGTACTCTCAAGTCTCAAGAGATGCTTGGAAAATATCTCATACATATATATATGAGTTGTTCGGAGAGTGAATATGAAATTAAATAAGTAGTGATAATTTAAAATGGAAGTTATAATTTCATACACATTGAAGTAGTGTACATGACATTGGAGTGCTATTCTCATCAATGTCGGGGATATCGCTTTGGGGACTTATGAGTTGACCCAAGATAATGGGTGTAAACCAGACGGTTTACTGGCGTATTGGCCAATCTATCGGCTGATTAATCGATCGGGGTCAGACACTAATAAGCGATAAATCGACCAATTTGTTGGAATATCGGAATATATCTTGAACTCATGAAGTGACAGTTAATTGAGGTAACTGGGATTTAAACACATCTGCAGTTTTGCGAAACGGGTATAATATGTGTTGCGTACAGAATACATAACTAGTGTGTACATGACATGGTGACAAGGTTGAGCTAAATGAGATGTAAACACATTGGAAAACTAGGGTGTACATGTCAGTTGAATGCTTCTCACAAGATGAAAAGGTTGAGCTAAATGAGATGTAAACACATTGGAGAAGTAGGGTGTGCATGTCAGTGCGATGCTTCTCACAAGGTGACAAGGTTGAGCTAAATGAGATGTAACCACATTGGAGAACTAGTGTGTACATGTCAGTGGAATGCTTCTCACATGGTGACAAAGTTGAGCTAAATGAGATGTAAACACATTGGAGAACTAGGGTGTACATGTCAGTGGAATGCTTCTCACAAGGTGACAAGGTTGAGCTAAATGAGATGTAAACACATTGGAGAACTACTTCATGACAATGAAATGCTATAATTCAAAAAGCGACTCTTGATTGACTATAATTAATTTTATTACGTACACAATGGAGAACTACTGTACATCAAAACGCATGATATATTCTTAAAAGGAGACTATAGACATGGGAAACTAGTGAAATGACATTGAAATGATATATTCTTACAAGGTGGCTATAGATTGAGACTAGCAGTGAGATGTAAACACATTAGCACATGTGTGCAAAATAATTATAATTAATGTGTTCTCTACACACTAGAGAACCAGTGTACATTTGAATGATATTCTTATAGAAAATGTGACTCTAGATTGTGCCAAAATGAGATGTAAACACTTGAGTTGGTGTGCAAAACGGTTATTAATTGATGTATTGCCTATACACATCGGATAAACTGGTGCAAATGACGTTGGAAGAATGATATTCTTAGAAGGTGACTATATAGATTGAGAAACTACATAGATCGATAAAACACACTAGCATGTGTGCAAAACAACTATAATTAATGTGTTGTGTATACATCAGTGACTAGTGTACATTGTAATGACATTTTTAATCAGAATGTGACTCTAGATTGAGACAAAATGAGATGTGAGCATATGAGTTGGTGTACAAAACGTATATATATATATATAATATGTGTTGCCTACACATTGAAGAACTATTGTGCATGACAACGTGGAATCTTGCGCCCCATCATGTAGAATCAAAACCTTTTGAAAAACAATCGTCATCAAAACACATGAGCTCACTAGCTAGTACATCCATGATAAACACAACTACAACTTTTTTTGAACTAAATTTGTGTTGGATTCAATTTTCTTTCCATCAAATTTACGCCACCAAAAATTTCCTTCCCTCACCCCAAAGTTCACGCTCCCTCCATCCACACTTTGCTTCGCTCAATTTTTGGCACCGAAATTTCCCTTCCCTCCCTCCGCACTTTGCTTCCCTCAAAATTTTCGTTCCGACCAACTAATTTAAGTGAAGCGCCCATTCCCACCCCACCCCCACACACATCGTATAAAACTAGTCTTTAATTCAGCTAATTAACCCATAACTTCAGTGGTGCTGTCCCCTCACATCCCTCTTCTTCCCCAGATCATGTCCCCTTGGCGTTGAGATGCATCCATACCCGACGTCCGTCTTGGCCGGCCATATGCGAAGTGGCAAAGTCCGGATTATTCACCTCTCTGGACCAAAACCTAATCCTAAAGGTAACAACTCTACCCATGTGCCGGCTCATGCCACACCCTCTGTTCTTTCTCAGAAGGAATGAAACTGCATGTCTGCATGAGGACCCATACAACAAATATGTAGGGTTACATCAATTTAGTATGTCCTTTCTTATTAAGTTAGTCATACTAGCGCATGTCCAGTGCGACACAAAGAGATTATAGGTTTGCTTTAGGGTTTGGATTAGGATCCGTACGACAAGCAAATCTTAGGGTGATTTTCATGGCTCACGACGAGCTTGACTTGCCGTCCCATGCCTATATCGGCTTTGGTATATTTCATCCGATGTATCATTATATATTGTTCTAACAAGTTGCGAGTTTTTTACAACATGTGGTATGAAAAAACATATTTTTGCTAAAATATTAAGAACGAAACAACTAACGATGATGCTCCTATCGATTTGGTATCTGTACCACGAAAACGTGTGTATGTCGGAGGACAAAAAAATGTTGTATGCGCAATTGAGTCATACCAGGTTCTTAAAGGTGAAGATGATGGAAGTCTTAAAATAAACTACCCATGTACATGTGAAGATGATGGAAGTCTTACAAACTAATCTATTCGAGTGCATTCCATCAAGCAATGTATGGTTCTACCGTGGCACTACAGAAGAAGCGCACCACAACTGATGTACCTTCATCTTCAACTTCAACAAGATTTATAGTGACTGGCATGGTAAAAGTGTCATTGGTAATTGCTAATGAATCTGTAACATATATGAAAACTTATTATGCATATGTTACATTGTAAATGTGTATATGATTTTTGCAGGTGAAGCCAACTATTGACCTGAAGGATACATTTGTCACAGAAATGTGCATTGCTATTTTAAGGAAATGCGGTGGCGATCATGAATTTAGGAACACTTACTGGAACAAGATAAAAAAACATACTCGTGAACAGACTATTTTGTTGAAGCCTGACTATTTAAATGAGAAAAATTGGAGAATATTTGTGGACCAGTGGTGTGACGATCAATCCAATGTATGTAATACATTATGTTTGCTCTTCAAGTTGTCAATATGTACTTTTTAACAGTTAATACTTAAAATTCAGATTCATATTGTAGGAAGTTCGTGCCAGCAAAGAAGTAAAAGAAGTTGTTTTGAAGACAAACAATAACACCGGAGGTACAAGATTTGATCTGCACTACGGAGATATGCTACGTATTTGAACTACTTTTTGCAAATGCTTTGTTTAGGATTATTATATCACTTCCAGTATTAATGTGTACTGTACCAGTTCATATATATATACAACCGGTCTATTATGCTAATATTAGCAGAATAACTACTCTGCTAACACTTTAGCACTGCATTAGAACGCTACGGGGGACTGCACTACTGATCTAAAAGCGTTGGAGCTTGGGAGAAACAGAACCGCATGCAGTATTTTCGCTCTAACTTTTTAACGTTAATCAGAATAGAGTGTATGATACACCGTTGGATTCGTATGGAAAAGGAGCATCTTTTTTTTTATGTTGAACACTTCTTCCAATTCATCACGGATCAACAATAGTTTTGAAAATGGTGCGATGGTCCACTTTCACAACGGAAGTTTTTTTTGTGATTTCTCTTAAACGGTTTGTCGGAACGATGCGTATAATACACCGTTGGATTCGTATGGAATAGGACAACAATTCATATACTTAACACTTTTTGAGATTTTGCACGGTTTTGAAGTAATTTCAAAAATGGTGTGCTGCCCTCGTGTGGGCAGCGGGCGTGTGTGCGTAATTTTTTTGATTCATCCTTCCGATCGACGCAATTGATACACCATTGGATAGCTATCGTCGAGGTGCTCCATTTGCATGTAGAAGACATTCTCTAATTCCTTACGGTTTAAGAGCAACGTCGATTTTAGTAAGTCGCGGAACTCTGTTTTTTCGCGCACCCGAAATCGACGAAGTGAACTGCATTCGCCGGGCAACCACACCGCATCCGGCAGGCAGGCGCACTGCATTATCGATAAACAGAAATGCACGTGTTTTCTCGGATCCGAATTCGATGAAATGAACTGCATCCGTCGAGCGACCACACTGTCTTTTGATTTTGTTCATCCATCAAGGTGCGGAACTCTGTTTTTTCTCTTACCAGAAAATCAGTGAAGTGAACTGCATCGACCGGGGTAACCGCACCGCATTTATCGACAAAGAGCACTGCACGCATTTATTTATTTATTTCTGATAACTTCGCAGTTCGCTTCAAGGAAGTGAACCGCGACACATACCGAAGTGAACTACATTTTTTCTTTGCCTTTTCTACAATATATTTTACGAGTGAACAATATTTAGTGAACTTCATGAGACGGCTGGACGCACTACATCAAACAAAAAACTGCACTGCATCATATATGTTATTCCAACCTTTTTTATTTTTAGAAAAGTGAACCGCATTATCAATTGCAACTTTTTCCAACATTTGTTGCACTACACATCAAACGCAAGTGAACATCATCACTTTGAAAGGTCGACCGCATCGTTCCGGTTCATACAACAATAAGCAATTAGAAATTATTACAGTAAAAAAATGTTCATACACAGTCTTCTTTTGTAATCAATATTAAAGTAAACCACAAAAAACAACGAACCACCCTGCACTTGGTAATCGAATAAAAACATCATAACTCATCCCTGGAAACCAAATTTTCATGAAGCCGCATCTTTTAGCTGCAGGAGCTGGAGGGGGATGGCGCTCCGTGGAGAGATGGAGCTGCTCGCGTCCACGCCTGCCGGCCTGACCCGAGAGTTAGGGCGGATCCGGGGCCCAACGTCCGCCGGTGTTGGTGGATAGCGGCGTCACTGGCGGGGGGCCGCGCTGCTCTGTATTGTGGGAGGGGGCGGCGGCTTAGGATGCCCAGCGACGGGCCCAATCGGCGCGGGGTTACGCCGGCATCAAGGGAGGTGGGGGTGGCCAGCGCGGCTTGGGGTGGTTGGGGGCGTTGGCGCGGGTTACGGTGGGGGCGGAGGAGGAAGGCGGCTGGGGTGGTAGCCGACGCGACTGTGGTGGTGGGCGGCGCGGCTGGGGTGGTTTCTAGCCCGGATCCGCCTCCCGCGTGGATGGGATTCATGACGGGCAAAGGGGAGGTGGGAGGGGTAGTTTTGGTTGGGCTGAGAGGGGGAAGATGGGGGCGGTGCCGGGCCGACGATGGTTGCCTGAGCCGGGGAAGATGGGGTTGAGGGCAGGGCTTGCGTTGATGTCCTGGGCGGAGGGAAGATGGGGTCGGGGGGATCTGGGGAGGTTGGGGGCGTCCGAGTAGGAACGTGGGGGAGTAGGTGGGAGGGGTCAGGGTGGGCTCGCCTTTACTTTACCGGAACGGATCGGTAGGTGTTAGCAGAATAACACTTTTGTTAGTAGAATAACACTCTTAAGGGTGTTAGTAGAATAGATCCACCCTATATATATATAAATATTAAATTTTTATTTCACTAATATGGATTAGACTAATATGGGTTAGGTGTGCACGGTGGAGTATGTGTGTGTATGCTTTTTATCTTCAATAGTATTTTTACTATTCACTATTGGGTACACTATTCAATGCACTATTTGAAAAAGTATTTTACTATTCCCACTAATATTTAATTTTTTGCTAATATTTGCGCGATAATTATGATATAATGCAGTATCTTATTAAGGCCGGCGAGGCCAACAGCACGAACGACTGTGTACGCGTATGTGTAAAGTCCTACTCGGTACTCACCATATTTTTCATTATGTTGTTTCAGGTGTAGCTAATTACATTCACTTGATGGTTTTATATGCAAATTTATGGGGTAAATTCCTATCGTCTTCCCAGGCAGTTCCACCCGAAGGGAACACTTCTCTACGGCCACAACATTCTCATTCAAACGCCACACTAGGCTAAACAGAGAACTACTGGCAGAGGTTTCTCCTATAGGATCCTTAGCATAAGAATTCGTCCCATAAATTCATAAATAAAAAGACCAAGTGAGACAAGAAACTACATCATTTCCACAACATAATTTACATATGGTTTTCCCTTTCGGGAGGCCCCGAAGGGATTACAGAAACTAGGAAATTACCTTAATATTAGCTTCGGTGGAGATCTTACAATGTTGATATTATGGTGGCTATCTTACAAGAGAGGAAGTGGTGCTATGACTACGAAAAGAGTGCTCTGGCTAGCTCTTCTCAGCTCTGGTTCTCGTACTCTGAGTGTTTTTCCGTGTCTTGCTTCTGAGACCAGGGTCTCCTTTTATAGCCGCAGGAGATGTGTCTGAGAGCCTTCTCCTCTTTATTTAAAATGGTGCACTTCCTCCTTACGTCTCCACTAGATAAGGATGCCTTCACAAACGTGTCCGACAGGATGATGGCTTCTCTTCTTTTCAAGAAATCTTTCACGTGGGCTTTGTTTGTTGGTGAATAATTCGATAGCCTCCAGCGTCTTCAATCACATGAGTAACACCATGCACATATGGCACTTACTCACATTGTTGTCTTCACCGTCGGCTTGATTGTATTCTTGCCTTCTTCTTGGCTCAAATATCTGACTTTTATTTGATGCATAATTGCACTCCAATGCCTGCTCTTCAACTCATGGCTGCATGCACACATGAGAATGTGCTTGGCTGCAATGCCTGCTGCTGATATATTATTTTTATTAATTTTTTTTGGAGGGGTCCACCCTGCCCATTTATTTGATATTCCATATCAAATATTAAGACTTATGTAGACTTATATCATAAGTTAAAAATATTCAGTTATCAATATTCGGGTTGCGGGTATATGTCCTCCGCGCCCGAATAATTGATAGCAATATCAATCTAAATTCGGAATATTTGCAGGTGGCTGTTTATGGTTCCTATTCAGGTAGTTGCCCATGTCCTGCAATATCCATTTGATCAGCTTCTGAGATATTGAAGTCAAATTTTGAGTCACATTCTTTTTTAATTGCTTCAAATTTGTTGTCCATTTCCATCCTTATTTCATTTAATATTTCTTCTTCTAATTCATTTTTCATTATTTTTGAAAATTCTTCAAACCTTTTGTCCAATTCTTGGTCTATGTATTCGCTATCCAAAGGGTCAATTCCCTTTAGAAGGCATTCTTTATATGTATAATATTTTGGGGAACATTCTTCTTTGATATTCTTTGAACCTGATGGTTCTGCTTTTGCGGCTTTCGGTGCTGGTGGGTTTGATATATTATCATTGGTCCTTCTCCTTTGAATATATTCTTTGGCCTTTGGGTCTATATAGTAATTTTCTCCTATTATTTTTATTGCCCACATTAATTCTTCATTTATATTATCATATTTCTTGAATGTGACATCTTCTCCTTTCTTTCTTGCATCTATTTTTTCAATCATAACATCTTCCCAGGTCATATATATTCCTGGTTTATTTCCGTCAAATAGGATGTATAGTGCTTCATCCTTTTGACCTTCAAATTTCTTTGGGACTTCAATTTTTGCTGATTTTGGTAAAACTTGATTCATCTTGTTAAAATATTCAGCAAGGCTATTCAGGATTGATAACATGTACCCTTTGTCTTCTCTTTTTTTTACAATATTGATTCCAAAAATTATCAAGTATGCACCGCTGGATATCATCAATTCGAATATAATTCTTTGGCTTGAAATTGAATGAATTTGGCGGAAATATCTTCAATTTATTCTCATCTCCAAAGATGAAGCATTCATTCCCAATTGGAAGTAGTCCTCTCTTCATTTCTGTAAAATTGATGCACGAGAAAATATGCCAGGCAAAGTATTATCCTTTCCCTTAATATGCTCAAAATTTACTCTATATCCATTTCCAGCTATGGTATCTTCAAATAAGACCCATCTTCTAGTCGAGCTTTTCTTACTATTAATTTGATTATAATATCTACATATTTCTTCACAATCAGTTCGTACTGTAAATTCTTTAAATCCGAGGTATAATCTGAAAGCATTTATTGCATTGACTACTGCAAGAATTTCTCTATCAATATTATTTACCATCTTTAATTTATAACTTCCTGAAGCGTATCTACAGATCTTTTCTTCTTCCTTAGGGGAATATTTATTTGGTTTCTGTTTTAATATAGCACCCCATCCTACCTTAGATGCATCGGTTTCAATAATAAAATAATTGTCTTCTAAAGGCAATTCCAAAGGCTTTAAATTCTTGACCTTTTCTTTAATGGCCTTTACTAATTTTATATCCTCAGAGTTAAAGTATCTTTGACCATTATTTCTTAATTTAGCATATAGAGGTCCTGCTAACTTCGCTAAATTATCTATATAATTTCTTGCATAGTTTACAATTCCTAAAAATTGTCGTAAAACCTTTTTATCACTCATATTATTAGGAAACTGTAAAATTTTCTTTGCAATATGTTCTTGTAAATATATTTTCCCTTCTCCTATTTCATGCCCAAGGAAATTGATTTTCTCTTTGCAAATTTCCATCTTCTTCTTTGATAGTATTAGTCCATTTTTCTCTACCTTTCTAAAGAAAACTTCAAGATGAGCTATATGTTCTTTGTATGATTTTGAGAATACTAACAAATCATCAACATATACCAATATAAATGCTTGATTTTCATTAAATATATTTTGCATTTTTCTTTGAAATAGTGCAGGTGCATTCTTTAGCCCTAGTGGCATTACTAGCCATTCATAGTGGCCTTGCAGACAGGTAAAGGCTGTCCAAGGAATAGATTCCTCTGATATCTTAACTTGCCAAGACCCTGCTTTCAAATCAAATTTAGAGAAATATCAGCTCCCTTGTATTCTATTGATCCATTCTTTCTTATTAGGTATATTATATGCATCATCTACTGTGTTGTCATTTAGTCTTTTGTAATTAATTACCATTCTAGATTTTCCTCTAACTTCTTCAGCATGATTTCTAACTATAAAGGCAGCAGATCGATGAGGACTTCTTCTTTCTCTAATTGCTTTTAATTTTAGTAGCTCTTCAATATGCATTTTAAACTCTTGAATATCTTTAGGAGTAGCTTCTATTGGTCCCGACTTAATTATATAGTCTGGGTTTATAATGTTTATTTTGCAAACTATGGAGTTCTTATCCCAATGTTTCATTGGTATTTCTCCAATAATTTGTATATTCTCTAGTCTTTGTACAATTTTTTCTATACCTTTTTTGGATTTAATATCTCTATACCAATTTGGCGAGAATGATTGTAATCCTATACATTCTGTATGTGTATTTTCTATATGATATTCTTCTATGGTCTCACTAAGTTCTTCTTCTTTGCAGAATTCCGGGGAATCTGTGCAATATTCCTCTTCTAAATTAGATATTTCTACATTTTGTGTAGATTTTCTTTGCTTTCGTACCTCTAATATGTATGGGAGATTATCTTGAAATGGGATAAATGTAACCCCCTCTTCATGTATAATTGTGGTTTGTACAGATTGTTGTAAAAATCTTAATCCTATTATCATGTCATCATTTATTACTGACAAATCTCTTATTGTAATTTCATCTATGATATATTTTGTGCCATTTATATAGGCTTCAATATTATATGCTAGTTGGTTATGGATTTTGTTTATTCCTGACGTATCTGTGGATACTTCGGCTATCTTGTCGTCTATAGTTTTGACTATTTCAGGACATCTCACAAAGTATTTGTCATGAATGATATTCTTTGTGCAACCAGTATCTAGTAGTGCTAATATTTTATAAGAAATATTTGGCTTCAGTACTATTCTGACTGGGATTCTTATCCCTAGAACTTCTTTGAATGGTAATCGCACAATATATTTGTTTGCAAAACTAGTTATAGCATCTTTTAATTGTATTAGCTTATCTCCTTTTTTTATCTCTTATTGTGACCATTTGTTCCTTCATTTCTGTGCTTCCAGTAGCCATATTTTCATGTTCTTCATTATCTTTTTCTTTCAGATTTTCTTCTAGCTTATCTTTTAATATTTCTAACTCCTCTTCTAGTTTATTTATTCTATTTTCTAGATATCTAACTCTTCTATTTAATATGTATTCATCTGGTTCTAATTCTATTTCTTGTCTCCAACCTTGATTTTTTGCCTTTAAGCAAGAGGCAAAAGCTTGCTTTAAACATAGGTTACATGTGGACCTATTCTCTTGGCTTGGGTAATATATGCAAAAGGCACATTTAATATTATAATCACCTTTTCCTCTAATCCAATCATGCTCACAATCTACTTGGTTCATCATTTCAATTTTGAGACCTGCTAATTCATCTATTAGATCTATCTCATCACTGCTTGATTCTTCTTCTAAAACTTCATTTTCTATTTAATCTGTCTCTATGATTGAATATATTGACTCATCATCTTTTATTTCATCATCACATACTAGAATATTTTCGTTGACGCTTTCTATAATTAAAACTCTCTCCTTCTCTTCATATTTACTAGAGTACCTTTTTTGATCCTTATTTGGACAAGTTTTACTCAGATGGTCAGGTGAGTTGCATATAAAACACCTACAAGTTTTATCATAAGATTTTGTAGGATTATATCTTCTTACATTTCTCTTATGTAAGAAAGGGGCTCTATTATCAGACCTTCTTAGGAAATTTCTTTTCTTTGTTCTGAAATTTCTATTATCTCGCATTTGGGGTTTATATTGTTTCTTGCTTCTATGCCTTTCTTCCCCATATGTGAGTGGTATTTGGACAATGTTATTACAGAAATTGTAATCTGATTTCTTCATAGACCTTTGAGCTTGTATATCTGTACATACCGTTCTTAAATGTTTAAAAACATATGTTATGGCCTGTGATATGTTTAAAACCGTTCCTGCTGTTTCCTTCTTGTATTCTTCAAATATTATAGATCCTAATGGATCAGGTAATTTATTAAAATATCTTTCAACTACACCTTTATTAAAACCTTGCTTAGCAGTTGTAGCGTTATATAAGTAGTGTTGAGAAAATTCTTTTATGCCTTTCCAACTAGTTAACGTTAATTTTTCTATTTCTCTCAACCTTTCATTTTGTAATGATGTATGGCCTAATTCTGGATCTTCTGCTATAATCATATTTGATATAACATTTGAAAAGTTATTTGGATTACTTCCAGCTCTTTTTAATTCTTCATATTGATTAGGATAAGTTTCTACCCATTGTTCCCATAGAAATTTTACTGACTCTCCTAAAAATGTCTCAACATATGTCAACATATCTTCAACCTTAGTGCCTATACTATACTGGTTTTGTATATATTTTTGCACAATTAGCCCTTTCCAAATGCTAATTATATTTGGCCAATCTATAGGGTCATGGGCGGCTAAATTCAATATCGCACCATCATTCCTAGTATTTTGAAGTTGTACTGGCTTTTCAAAATCTCTTCTTCGAGAACCCATATATTTATATTGTCCAGGAATATATGTAGGTTGATAGTCATCTTTCTCTGGTGGCCATTTTCCAGCTGATCTGGTTGGTCTCTCCCTTTCACCTTCTCTTTTTACTGAACTATCACCATATCCCTTTCTTCTTTTATTACTATTTTCTACTTCCATGCCTTCCATAGAATTTTCTAAATTGTGTAGCCCAACCTCATATAGGGAATTATAAAAGTCACTATTTTGTTCTGAATCATCATAATATTCATCTTCTATCCACATTTCTCTCATTAATTCCTCTTCTTCCTCATATCTTTCTAATAATAACTTATTATTTATATCCCATTGCTCTTCTTCACTAATAACTTCATTTTTATGAATTTCAACAATATTCTTACCTTTGTTACTATTGTTGTTGTTATTGTTATTGTTATCAATGATAGCAATATTATTACTACTATCTCCTTTCTTTTCTGGTACCGAGGTGGTGTTTGGCTTGGTTGAACTAGTACTGGCAAATTTTTTCTCATTTTTTAATTTCTTTATTCTTGCAATTTCTCTAATGATAAACAATTCTCTTTCTCTTATCTTCGGCCAATCCTTTGTCATAGAATTACTATATTCCCATTCTATATGCTTTAGTTTATTTTCCCAATGAATTATTTCATCATCTAAATTAACCTTTTCCATAAATCCGGTCGCTCCTTTATTCTTGTCATCACTAGCTTCTGATTCTGATATAAGAGATTCCGTATCTTCTATGGATGCAGATTTATAATTCATAGACCTTATACTGCTACTACCTTCACAATTTTGGTAGCTTATGTAATTTTCAGGTTATTTTAACTCCTTCTTTTCTATTAGTTCACCTATCTTCCATTCCTCTCCTGCTCTTTCTTCGGAACCAATTTTAAGAGGATTCATAAATTGCATACCTTTAGACTGCATGCTATGAATTACATCACTTACATTAACTCTATATCTAGAATTGCTTCTATTAGTGAGTCTTCCTATAAATTCTATGCTTACCAACAAATTTGTACGTTTAAAATCTTCATATCCTTTGGTTTGAAAACCAAAACTCATTTTTTCAATAAATTCTTTTACAGGCATCATTAGGTCTGGGGCTATGTATGTTATTAATCTATTTTCATTCATATCACCTTCCATAAAGCCTAATGCTGCTTTATCTACTGAATCCCATCTTCTATCCAGTAGTGTTATTAATACTTTAGCTCCTAATTTCTTTCTTGTCATGCCCTTTATACCTATGATATACATACCTTGATGAATGTATTTATAACCACAATATTTAAGATCATTTTCAACATTCTTTCTTACAATTCTTAAATCTACTGGGTGTGTTAACACACTCAGTTCTACTTCTCTGGATATTCTGTATAAACCACTCTTACTTTCAAACATACCCATATGATAAACCTGCTGTGTCTTTATTTTTCTTAAAGTATCCTTTTATTATCTTTCTGTAACACCCTCAGATCCAGTACAGTAATCACTACAGTGATTCCACTGTTTAAGGCTCATTACTGTTGATGATCAAGCCATGATCACCTTGATCATGGCTCTGTCAGTTTCTCACCCTAATAAAATTTTCAAATTATAAAATTGCTCCAAGGATTGTGGATGCCAGTCAATCAACTTGATCATGTCTAAGCCAAACCATTCTTAGCCATTTGAATAATCACAAGTCAATGCTAATGATGGAACCAATGTTGTGAGGTTATCACAATTGTTTTAAAATTTAATATAAAAATGGAAACCAAAGTTAATGAAACATATTAAATAAAATGCCTAGCAATCTTAGGCCATGATAATATAGCAATGGTTGTTTTATTAAAATGGTATAGAAATATTAAGGAATAATAAATGAAATAAAAACAATAGTTGGGAATTATTAAATTGCCATGATAATTTTAATAAACATGTGGGACTTTTAAATGCACTAAAAATTAGGAAATAAATTTTATTAAAAGCCTAATAATCAGTAGGCCATAATAAAAGTGAATTGGGGTTTTATTTTAATGTTTTAATATTATAGATAAATAAAAACAGTAGCAAAACAGTGGCATTTAATTCCTTTTAGATAAAACAATGATGCAAATGATTTTATAATGCCACCAAACTTTGTGTGGCACCTCAGTGATATACAACAATGAAATTAGGACCAAATCCATATGCTATAAAAATGTAAAAGTAGATAAAACAAATACAAAAGAAATAATAAACAGAAAAGAAAAATAAAAATAAAGAAAACCTAAATGGCGCACAGGGCAAAGCCCTCCCCCTGGCCCAGCCGGCCCACACCCCTTCCCTCCCCCCCGGCCCGGCCGCCCCCTTCCTCTCCCTCACCTGCCCCCGTCTCCATCCCGCACTGTGGCGCATGGCCATGGCCAGGGCACGAGCGCGTCGGCCCCCCCTCACCTGCTTCCCCCTCCTCCCTCACCTGCTCCCTCGGGGACGATAAGGCCAACGCCACCCACCCCCTGAAGCTCACTCCCATCTTCCCCCTCACCCTCTTCTTCTCCACCTTGCCCGAGCCCGCCGTGGCCGCGCCACCGTAGTCGTCGTGGCCACTGGCCACCTCCGGCCGCGCGAGCTTGTCCTACCAGACCGCCGCACACTACTACGCCACCCTGCCGATGGAATCGAGCCGTGGACGCCTCAAGCTCGCGGGATCGACGCCATCTACCTCCTCTGCCTCGCCGCTCGCTGCCGCAAATTTCGGCCACTCCGAGTCTCCGTCGAGCCCGCTACCCCCTCGACGCGTTCAGGGTGAGCAGCCGCGCCATCTCCGTGTACCCGTAGCCGCCGGTTTAGCCCGTAGATGATTCCCCTCTTTCGCACACTCTGTCCGTCGTCGTGGGCGACCATAGGCTCGCTCCGCCGTGTTTTCGTCCGCGCCAAGTGCACCATCGTGACCCTTGTATGCGGTGGTTGCGATTTGGCCTGTATGAGCGCTCAATTTCGTCAGGGGTCGCCATTCACCATTGGAGCCCGAGCGCAGCTCCGCCATTGTCGTCTTCAAGCTCGCCCCGGTCATCCCCGTCAACCACCACCACCACAGATCGGTTGGCGGCGCTCTGCTCGATCGAACGGAGCTAACGGCGCCTCGAACCGTGGCCGGAGTCGGCCGAAGCGGCCACCTCGCCGGAGTTCGGCCTCGCCGGCGTGCCCGCGTGGTTAAGCCAGGGGCTAACCTCACTGACGGGTGGGCCCCGTGGCTTAATCCGGCAGTTAATCCCCTAACCGCCCACTAATCTCACTGACGAGTGGGCCCAAGGCCATTGGTTAGTTTAAATAAAATCTCTTTAGTTATATGCATGTAGGACATGTGGGTCCTGCCCCACTTAACTATCTTATTAATTAAAATACATGTTAATTAAACCTATGTGTCAATGAAAACTAGGCCCCACCAGTAAGTAGTTAGTTTAATTAAATTGGAAATGTAATGTCCCACTGACCTGTGGGACCCCACTGTCATTTTTCTATTAATTTTGAATTATAAAAAATGAGAGGCTGACCAGTGGGTCCCACTGGTCAGGTTTGACCAGTCAACCCCTTATGGATAATGTTGATTTAAATATTAAAAGAAATTCCAGATTTTTTTTTAAATGATTTAAACTTTGAAATTCAATAACTTTTAATCCGTAACTCGGATTCAAAAACTTTATACATGAAAATTGATCAGAAAAATATACCGAATACGAATACGCCATCCATATACCAACCACCCCCCTCTAACTTACCGGACATCGATATTCCTCCCTTCGGGCCGTCTGTCGATAATTCCCGGTACCGATATACGTTGCCCGGATGTAAAACTTTTGTATACGAAAGTTACTCAGAACGGATCCACGATTACGAATACGTTACTCATACTCCCACCACACGCCTCTAACATGCCAAACGTCGAACCGTCCCCCCCCCCCTCCGGACCGTCTGTTCGATGATTTGTCCGATACTGATAAAGTATCCGGATGAATTTATTCCGAACACGAATGTTGTTTGGAATAGGTCAACTAACCCGGATACACCACCCACACATGTGTCGGATGTCCACGACACCTCCAGCATGATATCTCCCTCCTCCGGACACCTTGTCCGATAATCACCCGGAGCCGATAGTTCATCCTCAGATGAATTTCCGTTCCGAGCAAGTGCATTGCACTGCGTTAGAACACCGTTAACATTTCATCTGTCATGTCATGAATCTGTTTGTATATGCTTGCTTGTATTTACTGTTTCTTCCCCCCTTAATCTCCGGTAGACCCCGCTGCTGCCGTCGACTACACCGCTGCTGAGTACGACTACTTCGTCGACGACCGTACCCCTACCGTCGAGCTTCCAGGCAAGCAGAGCCATTCTCTTCCCCAGATATCGCCTATCTTTCCATAAATTTCTTGCACTAGGCATTTTTACTGCTGCTGCTACGATTACAATCCTATTCAATTGCATAGCCTGTCATTGTAGCCCCTTGATGTACCGTCCTTTAATCCTATGCTGCCTATTATTACTTATGCATTATTCAGCAGTAAACCCTGCGCATTGTTAGCTAGGATTAGATAGCGGGCTGTGATCACTCAGGGAGTGATCGCGGAAATGATATATTACAACTGCAACAGGTATGGATCAATGCAGACACCCTAGGGAACCTACAACGGCGAGACTCTGCCGAGTCGCTTCAAGTTTGGCTTACGAGTGGAATGGACTAGTATTTCACTCTCGTCGGCTCAGTAGCGTAGCATCACCGGGATGATACGAGGTTTACCTCTTTAGTTCATTCCGCTGATGTCTCTGTCAAACCTTTTTAAGTGTGCCATCGAGGGTGATTCCTCCTGGTTTCACTTAATGGTAGGGACTCGAACCAACTGGTGTCCTTAAAGGTAAGAAGTCGGGCGACCCAACGGTGCCCGCGAGTGGTATTGCGACGGGACGACAGGGAGGGTACGACCAGTGTACCGGTGTGCTTGGCCCCTGGTCGTTGGCCGCGAGAGTTACCAAACCACGAAAGTCGAGTTCCTCCAGGAGCACACGCGAGACAAGGTAAGGAGACGGTTCACCTTGTTGGTAACCGCAGTGACTTGGTGGGACGACGGGGCAGGCACCGATGTACTGGTGGTCCTGGCTGCTGTCGTTCTCCGCGGGTCGGTTAAGTCGAGGCAACGATAACGGTTGTCACGCAGGTTAATTAAAATGCTAAATGGTTTAGTGAATGTCTTGAGTTGGCTATATGCCATGTACGCACTACCTACCCGTGGGAATTACGAGTTATGGGCTCCTCTGCTTCGTAGTGTCGTCCGAGGACTCTTCAGACGTCAGCAGTACCGTGGCCTGCGCCGGGAAGTGGTGTTGTCTTATTTGCTCGCGCGGTGGTGTCTTATTTGGATTTGCTTTAACTTCACCGGCCAGCCACGCACCGTGCAGGAGTACGTTCGGGTTGGGGTCCAAGGCCCGGCGTACTTAGGATTTAGACCGGCGGATGGCCTCTCTGTTGAGTTTGAAAGATGGGCTATGAAGTGTCGGATAGCCTCGATGGAGCGTTCCCTAACAAGGTTCCCGCCACCCTGGAGATCCGTGCGTGTAGCGTAACACAAGTGCACCCCTGCAGGGAAGATTAATCTATTCGAATAGCCGTGTCCACGGTAATAGGACGCTTTATGCTGAAGCTGGATCTTACCACTACAAACTATTATTATTAAACTGTATGGTTCCGGGTTTTCTTCCTCGCGGGGATGTCGAGGAGGTGAACTCGGAGGCATTGTTAATTATTACAACTTATTATTATACAATGCTGCAGCAACTTCTGCTGCATTGTTACTTTATGCTTTATATAAACTATTGGCTGATTCTTACCTCATGCTGCAAGACATCGTCGGAAGATGCTAGTCTTCGTTAGGCCTAGCTTCTTACCCTTGCTCTGTATTTCTGTCTTTCCGTCCACTATATACAGCCTCTTCTTTCCGTTGATACAATGCATAATGCTTAGTAGCGGACGTAAGACTCGCGGGTATACTAGATACTCACCCTGCTTTATTTCCTTTACTGTTTTGCCTGATCGGCCGCTGCAGTCAACGTTGGAGCCCAGGAGCATGAGATCCCCGATGCCGACCACCTCAACATGAAGAACCCCGATGCATTCTACGACGTCGAGTTCCCCGTTGACCAGGAGTAGCTTGGAGGTTCCCAGGCAGGAGGCCTCGCCTTTTCGATCTGTTGTTATTTGTGCTGCCTTCTTAAGGCAACCTTGTATCATTGTGTCTGTACTCAGATACTATTGCTTCCACTGACTTTGTGCTCTTGAGCTGTTGTATTCGAGCCCTCGTGGCCCCTGGCTTGTATTAAACAGCTTGTATTATTTTATTTCTAGAGTTGTGTTGTGATATCTCACCGTGAGTCCCTGATCTCGATCGTGTGCCTTGCGTGTATGATTACTGTACACGGCTTGATTTTGGGGGCGTCACACTTTCTAGGTCTCTTTGTATATCGACAAATTCTTCTAAACTTTCAATATCATCAGCCTTGCATGATAGTATATGCTTTATGGCCAGCGGTCTCGAGTCTTGCCTTACTAATTGGAGGTTTCTGTCTCTTCTAAAGAGGCTGTTAGATACGTCCATTTTTCCAAGTTAATATTCCTTGATGCGGCTACTATTCCTGAAGATGCTAGCACAATATCTTTGTTGCTTCGTGTACTGTTTAATTTATCCAAAACCTGGATTAATAATTGGAGAATAGTATTATTTTGTCTTATTATTACTTTGGAGTCTTCTTTTGGCAATTCGTGATCAGAGAAACCGATAGGAGGAGATAAATATTTGGTTACTTCTTTTAGAGCTTGATTATATTCGGACATACAATTATGAAAGGATTAAACCTTTTATTTCTAACGCCAAGTTTTTGATATCTGAAATATCCTGTTTTATTTCGATCGTTGGGGACAATTCTTTACTTTTACTTGGATGGTGGACTATATTTTTTCCAATGGATAAAACTTCTTCTTTAATATAGTCGTTATTCTTACAGACAATATTTTGTTTCGCTTTTGCTTCCTCTAGCTTATGCAAAGCTAGATCAATTTTATTATTGAACGCCGAATACCTTTCTATGAGTTTTTGGTATTCTTTGAATAAACTATCAAATTTTTGATCTAGTTGATCTTGCCTCTTTCCCCACGATATAAAAAAGTTATATATGAGATCGATGATTATATTTAGCTGACTTTGAGAAGTATGCCAGATATGTTCTTCAGAGGGATTTATTCTGCAACTTATATTAATATTTTCCTTAGTATTTATAATTCTACCTGTGCTAACTTCTAAGTTTAAATATTTTAATCTTTCAATGGTTAAACACTGGACCTGATACCAACAATATAGATAAATATTAAAATTTTATTTCACTAATAAGGATTAGACTAATATGGGTTAGGTGTGCACGGTGGAGTATGTGTGTGTATGCTTTTTATCTTCAATAGTGTTTTTACTATTCACTATTGGGTACACTATTCAATGCACTATTTGAAAAAGTATTTTACTATTCTGTCGGGACCCAGGGTTAGCGTATGCAAGTCCAGTTAAGACATAGTCATATGGAGAGACGAGAACCGTACCCACTTGTCTAAGCAGACAAGGCCAAGCACATAACGTTCTCGGAGAGCATCGTACGTGAGGGGCATCCCATCCAGGCCGGATGATCAACTGAGATGGGTCCTCATCGTCCGCACACAAGTCTAATGATATGGGTGATGAGCTCCCATATTCAAAGACAAGTCGCCTCAACCATACTATCGACTATCTCATAACTCTTACATAGACTTACTCCAGCCCGATCATTTAGTCGGGGTCTAGGGCGGGCTCGATCATACCACAAAGTGTGCACGAGACAGAGTCTCGAACAATCGCATCGCGATGCCCCAAGCTGCGCACATCTAAGGGCCACTTGGTGTATGAAAGACCTCCAGCCAGATCACAACTAAGGTCTCGAAAACCCATACAAAGACATGCATGTTATAAACATACACGCAGCACACATGCCTTGTATGAACAGTAGGTATCATTGCAATTCTCTACAAAGTATACATTTAATTGATAACTCTTATAGAGTGCACACAGAGATCACAAACATGTGATCCAACATTACAACACAAGCGGAAGCAAATTATGTCTGAGTACAGACAAGTTTAACAAATGGCTTAAGAAGCCTTATTTAAACACAAGCCCTCCACGAGGGAACCAATCGTCTGACTGGGACTAGACTATTTGATCTTCAGTCGTCCAGCTCGATGAAGAAGCCACCTTCGGCGTCAGTGGTATCATCTAAAACATAGATTAAGCAAACATGAGTACAAAGTTGTACTCAGCAAGACTTACATAGGAGCTATACTACTCATGCACATGTATCAAGGTAAAGGGAAGTGGGGTTCACTTGCAGAAATGCCATCTTTGACTTGGCTAGTCCTGATCTACGAGTACCAGACTTTGAGGTAAGAAGCGTACACGGGTCCACTACTTTCTCTCACCAATTACACCACTATGGTGCCTTCCTCGACTTCCCCACAAGAAAGTACGCCATAGCACTCACACTTATCTTGGTGTGTTTTAGAAGTATCCGGTTCAAGTTATCTAATAATCAAGCTAAGCTTTCCAAGCAGTCCATAACCGCGGACGCGGCTATTCGAATAGTTTTGTTAACCCTGCAGGGGTGTACCGCTACACACACATGATCATCATTTACCGCCTTTGTACTCGACACCGTTCAAGAAGTGTCGGCGAGGATGCTCACCACAACTGTTACCTCATAGCTGATCTAGTCCGAGAAAGCCGCCTACTTGGGTGGGCTACCACTATCGTGAACCCGGCCGCTTTACCGAAGTGGACCCAAGTGATGTCTGCGTGGTGCATAAGCCGGTCTCGGATGAGCCATTCTCTCACTTAGCATCCAGGCCACAGACCTACCAGAACTCCGAACTATTGCGACATCTGGACATCGAAAGGGATGAGTTAGTAAGCTGAGAGGGGTCAGTGAGCCCAATGTGTGGTTGTACTCTTCATCTTGGATCACCACACAAGAACTCGGACTTAGGGCGGTGTTCAACGAGACAACCCATCGTGTACTCCTACACAGCCTCTCATCGTTCACCTTGTATTAGGGTAGATTCACCAACACTTTTCTACCATCAACATCATGATCACTACCATCCCGACTCACATAACAGTATCATCATGGTATCACTCTAAGCATGCAATAAGCAGTATCATTTGCAGGGGCCACATGATATCACTCAACTCCTACATTTGCTAGGATTGTGGTTTGCTTACTACTGTGACAAAATGATAGGTCATGCAAAGGAATGGGTTCATCTATGCGGTAGAAACGTAGCATGGTAATCATCCTATACAATGCATAAGCGAGACATGAGAGGGAAGTGGGATTTTATCGACATGATCAATGGGGGTTTGCTTGCCTTGCTGATGAGGTTCGGGTTCGGGGTCTTCAACGAAGGGGGCAGCCACCTGCTCCGGTTCCACCTCTACTCGACAAACAACAAGCAAAGTAGCAAAGAAAATACAATGCACAATCACATGATGAAAGGTTGGAACTTGATGTAAATGCTTTGATGTGTGAAGCAATTCCATTTAAATGGAGTATATTGCAAATTGAATTGCAAATTCAAACTCCAATTTGAATTCAAACTTAGTCAAGTTATATGTGACATGGTTTGATCAATTTTAACCATCTTCAATTGTGTTGAAAGTTGGATTTTTGGATAGCTTATTTTCGCCTGATCATTTTTCATATATTATTTGTCCAATTTGGAGTTAATATGAGTTTTCTATGAATTTCCAAAGTTTGAGCTATTTTCTGGAATTTTCTGAATTTCTTTAATTCTTTTTAATTTCTGGAATTTGATTTATTGCATCAGCATGATGCACTGCTGGCGTCACCATGGGGCTGACAGGTGGGCCAGGGGTGTCAGTGTCACTGGTTAATTAACCCGGCTGGTTAATTTAATCCAGTGGCTTAATTAAGCCACTGGGCCGACTGGTCAGTGGCCCAGGGTGGGGTTAGGAGGGTGATTAGTAGCTAACCCACCGGCGGCTAAACGCCGGCGGCCAACCCACGGCGGCGCTGCACGGGAGGAGGCTGCCATGGTCCATTTGAAGCGCTGGAGGCACCAAACGCAAGCTCGTGGAGCCGCGCGTCTCGGGGAGGGTCCAGGTGACCAAGGAGGCCACCGGAGCGACGCCGGCGACGACCTTCCGCGGCGGCCGTGGCACGGGCTCGGGGTGGATCTCGCTGTAGAGCACCATTTGAGCCACCGTTGGGCGCGTTCGAAGCAGCAGTTCATGGCGGAGGTGATGGACAAGACGGCGAGGGTGATTTCCTAGCAGATGCTCGCCGACGACGACCGTGGCGGCTCGGTACTCCGGCGACCATGGCAATCGGTGAAAGAGGAAGAAATCAAGGGGGAGAGGTTAGGGGTTTTGACCGTGAGCTCACCAGGAACTCAACGGAGGTGGTGGCGAGGGCTGAGGTGGCTCGACGGTGATGTAATCGACGAAGTTGCACGGCGGCCGTAGATGAAGACGACGACGCGATTCGGCAGCTCCGGGGGCTTCTCGGCGTCGATGGCTACGCGGGAGCTTGACGGTGCTCCGACGAGCTTCACGGACGTCGGCGGATCGGGCGAGAGAGGAGGGGGAGGTGGTTCTGGAGGGAGGGGAGTGGACGTGGGCGTCTCCAGGACGCGTCTAGAGGGCTCGGGAGGCTTGGGGGGGGGGGGCGCCAGGGAAGCAGGTGGCGTGGCGACGGCGTCGGCATGCCGGGCACGCAGCTGCCTGGCTGCCTGAGGAAGAAGACAAGACCACTCGGAGTGGGCTGGGCCGGCTGGGCTTCGCCTGGGGCGACAGGTAACTCCTCTGCTTCATTTTCTTATTTCCTTTTTCTGTTTTCTTCTGACATTTGTTTTGCTGTGCTAAAATAAATAGCTAGGCATTTTATTAAATGCTGAAATTTATTTTTTTGCTAATATTTGCGCGATAATTATGATATAATGCAGGATCTTATTAAGGCTGGCGAGGCCAACAGCACGAACGACTGTGTACGCGTATGTGTAAAGTCCTACTCGGTACTCACCATATTTTTCATTATGTTGTTTCAGATGTAGCTAATTACGTTCACTTGATGGTTTTATATGCAAATTTATGGGGTAAATTCCTATCGTCTTCCCAGGCAGTTCCACCCGAAGGGAACACTTCTCTACGGCCACAAGGTTCTCATTCAAACGCCACACTAGGCTAAACAGAGAACTACAGGCAGAGGTTTCTCCTATAGGATCCTTAGCATAAGGATTCGTCCCATAAATTCATAAATAAAAATACCAAGTGAGACAAGAAACTACATCATTTCCACAACATAATTTACATATGGTTTTCCCTTTCGGGAGACCTCGAAGGGATTACACAAACTAGGAAATTACCTTAATATTAGCTTCGGTGGAGATCTTACAATGTTGATATTATGGTGGCTATCTTACAAGAGAGGAAGTGGTGCTACTACTACGAAAAGAGTGCTCTGGCTAGCTCTTCTCAGCTCTGGTGCTCGTACTCTGAGTGTTTTTCCGTGTCTTTCTTCTGAGGCCAGGGTCTCCTTTTATAGCCGCGGGAGATGTGTCTGAGAGCCTTCTCCTCTTTATTTAAAATGGTGCACTTCCTCCTTACGTGTCCACTAGATAAGGATGCCTTCACAAACGTGTCCGACAGGATGATGGCTTCTCTTCTTTTCAAGAAATCTTTCACGTGGTTGCTTTGTGGAAAGCTTTCACGTGGGCTTTGTTTGTTGGTGAATAATTCACTAGCCTCCAGTGTCTTCAATCACATGAGTAACACCATGCACATATGGCACTTACTCACATTGTTGTCTTCACCGTCGGCTTGATTGTATTCTTGCCTTCTTCTTGGCTCAAATATCTGACTTTTATTTGATGCATAATTGCACTCCAATGCCTGCTCTTCAACTCATGGCTGCATGCACACAAGAGAATGTGCTTGGCTGCAATGCCTGCTGCTGATATATTATTTTTATTAATATTTTTTTGGAGGGGTCCACCCTGCCCATTTATTTGATATTCGATATAAATATTAAGACTTATGTAGACTTATATCATAATTTAAAAATATTCAGTTATCAATATTCGGGTCGGGGGTATATGTCCTCCGTGCCCGAATAATTGATAGCAATATCAATCTAAATTCGCAATATTTGCAGGTGGCTGTTTATGGTTCCTATTCAGGTAGTTGCCCATGTCCTGCAATATCCATTTGATCAGCTTCTGAGATATTGAAGTCAAATTTCGAGTCACATTCTCTTTTAATTTCTTCAAATTTGTTGTCCATTTCCATCCGTATTTCATTTAATATTTCTTCTTTTAATTCATTTTTCATTATTTTTGAAATTTTTTCAAACCTTTTGTCCAATTCTTGGTCTATGTATTCGCTATCAAAAGGGTGAATTCCCTTTAGAAGGCATTCTTTATATGTATGATATTTTGGGGAACATTCTTCTTTGTTATTCTTTGAACCTGATGGTTCTCCTTTTGCGGCTTTCGGTGTTGGTGGGTTTGATATATTATCATTGGTCCTTCTCCTTTGAATATATTCTTTGGCCTTTGGGTCTATATAGTAATTTTCTCCTATTATTTTTCTTGCCCACATTAATGCTTCATTTATATTATCATATTTCTTGAATGTGACATCTTCGCCTTTCTTTCTTGCATCTATTTTTTCAATCATAACATCTTCCCAGGTCATATATATTCCTGGTTTATTTCCGTCAAATAGGATGTATAGTGCTTCATCCTTTTGACCTTCAAATTTCTTTGGGACTTCAATTTTTGCTGATTTTGGTAAAACTTGATTCATCTTGTTAAAATATTCAGCAAGGCTATTCAGGATTGATAGCATGTACCCTTTGTCTTCTCTTTTGTTACAATATTGATTCCAAAAATTATTAAGTATTCACCACTGGATATCATCAATTCGAATATAATTCTTCGGCTTGAAATTGAATGAATTTGGCGGAAATATCTTCAATTTATTCTCATCTCCAAAGATGAAGCATTCATTCCCAGTTGGAAGTAGTCCTCTCTTCATTTCTGTAAAATTGATGCACGAGAAAATATGTCAGGCAAAGTATTATCCTTTCCCTTAATATGCTCAAAATTTACTCTATATCCATTTCCAGCTATGGTATCTTAAAATAAGACCCATCTTCTACTCGAGCTTTTCTTACTATTAATTTGATTATAATATCCACATATTGCTTCACAATCAGTTCGTACTGTAAATTCTTTAAATCCGAGGTATAATCTGAAAGCATTTATTGCATTGACTACTGCAAGAATTTCTCTATCAATATTATTTACCGTCTTTAATTTATAACTTCCTGAAGCGTATCTACAGATCTTTTCTTCTGCCTTAGGGGAATATTTATTTGGTTTCTGTTTTAATATAGCACCCCATCCTACCTTAGATGCATCGGTTTCAATAATAAAAGAATTGACTTCTAAAGGCAATTCCAAAGGCTTTAAATTCTTGACCTTTTCTTTAATGGCCTTTACTAATTTTATATCCTCAGAGTTAAAGTATCTTTGACCATTCTTTCTTAGTTTAGCATATAGAGGTCCTGCTAACTTTGCTAAATTATCTATATAATTTCTTGCATAGTTTACAATTCCTAAAAATTGTTGTAAAACCTTTTTATCACTCATATTATCAGGAAACTGTAAAATTTTCTTTGCAATATGTTCTTGTAAATATATTTTCCCTTCTCCTATTTCATGCCCAAGGAAATTGATTTTCTCTTTGCAAATTTCCATCTCCTTCTTTGATAGTATTAGCCCATTTTTCTCTACCTTTCTAAAGAAAACTTCAAGATGAGCTATATATTCTTTGTATGATTTTGAGAATACTAACAAATCATCAACATATACCAATATAAATGCTTGATTTTCATTAAATATAATTTGCATTTTTCTTTGAAATAGTGCAGGTGCATTCTTTAGCCCTAGTGGCATTACTAGCCATTCATAGTGGCCTTGCGTACAGGTAAAGGCTGTCCAAGGAATAGATTCCTCTGACATCTTAACTTGCCAAAACCCTGCTTTCAAATCAAATTTAGAGAAATATCTGCTCCCTTGTATTCTATTGATCCATTCTTGCTTATCAGGTATATTATATGCATCATCTACTGTGCTGTCATTTAGTCTTTTGTAATTAATTACCATTCTAGATTTTCCTCTAACTTCTCCAACATGATTTCTAACTATAAAGGCAGCAGATCGATGAGGACTTCTGCTTTCTCTAATTTCTTTTAATCTTAGTAGCTCTTCAATATGCATTTTAAACTCTTCAATATCTTTAGGAGTAGCTTCTATTGGTCCCGACTTAATTATATAGTCTGGGTTTATAATGTTTATTTTGCAAACTATGGAGTTCTTATCCCAATGTTCATTGGTATTTCTCCAATAATTTGCATATTCTCTAGTCTTTGTACAATTTTGTCTATGTCTTTTTTGGATTTAATAACTCTATACCAATTTGGCGAGAATGATTGTAATCCTATACATTCTGTATGTGTATTTTCTATATGATATTCTTCTATGGTCTTACTAAGTTCTTCTTCTTTGCAGAATTCCGGGGAATCTGTGCAATATTCCTCTTCTAAATTAGATATTTCTACATTTTGTGTAGATTTTCTTTGCTTTCGTACCTCTGATATGTATGGGAGATTATCTTGAAATGGGATAAATGTAACCCACTCTTCATGTATAATTGTGGTTTGTACAGATTGTTGTAAAAATCTTAATCCTATTATCATGTCATCATTTATTACTGACAAATCTCTTATTGTAATTTCATCTATGATATATTTTGTGCCATTTATATAGGCTTCAATATTATATGCTAGTTGGTTATGGATTTTTTTATTCCTGACATATCTGTGGATACTTCGGCTATCTTGTCGTCTATAGTTTTGACTATTTCAGGACATCTCACAAAGTATTTGTCATGAATGATATTCTTTGTGAAACCAGTATCTAGTAGTGCTAATATTTTATAAGAAATATTTGGCTTTAGTACTATTCTGACTGGGATTCTTATCCCTAGAACTTCTTTGAATGGTAATCGCACATTATATTTGTTTCCAAAACTAGTTGTAGCATCTTTTAATTGTATTAGCTTATCTCCTTTTTATCTCTTACTATGACCATTTGTTCCTTCATTTCTGTGCTTCCAGTAGCCATATTATCATGTTCTTCATTATCTTTTTCTTTCAGATTTTCTTCTAGCTTATCTTTTAATATTTCTAACCCCTCTTCTAGTTTATTTATTCTATTTTCTACATTTATAACTCTTGTATTTAATATGTATTCATCTGGTTCTAATTCTATTTCCTGTCTCCAACCTTGATTTTTTGCCTTTAAGCAAGAGGCACAAGCTTGCTTTAAACATAGGTTACATGTGGACCTATTCTCTTGGCTTGGGTAATATATGCAAAAGGCACATTTAATATTATAATCACCTTTTCCTCTAATCCAGTCATGCTCACAATCTACTTGGTTCATCATTTCAATTTTGAGACCTGCTAATTCATCTATTAGATCTATCTCATCACTGCTTGATTCTTCTTCTAAAACTTCATTTTCTATTTCATCTGTCTCTATGATTGAATATATTGACTCATCATCTTTTATTTCATCATCACATACTAGAATATTTTCGTTGACGCTGTCTATAATTAATACTCTTTCTTTCTCTTCATATTTACGAGAATACCTTTTTTGATCCTTATTTGGACAAGTTTTACTCAGATGGTCAGGTGAGTTGCATATAAAACACCTACAAGTTTTATCATAAGATTTTCTAGGATTATATCTTCTTACATTTCTCTTATGTAAGAAAGGGGCTCTATTATCAGACCTTCTTAGGAAATATCTTTTCTTTGTTCTGAAATTTCTATTATCTCGCATTTTGGGTTTATAATGTTTCTTGCTTCTATGCCTTTCTTCCCCATATGTGAGTGGTATTTGGACAATGTTATTACAGAAATTGTAATCTGATTTCTTCATAGACCTTTGAGCTTGTATATCTGTACATACCGTTCTTAAATGTTTAAAAACATATGTTATGCCCTGTGATATGTTTAAAACCGTTCCTGCTGTTTCCTTCTTGTATTCTTCAAATATTATAGATCCTAATGGATCAGGTAATTTATTAAAATATCTTTCAACTACACCTTTATTAAACATTGCTTAGCGGTTGTAGCGTTATATAAGTAGTGTTGAGAAAATTCTTTTATGCCTTTCCAACTAGTTAACGTTAATTTTTCTATTTCTCTCAACCTTTCATTTTGTAATGATGTATGGCCTAATTCTGGATCTTCTGCTATAATCATATTTGATATAACATTTGCAAAGTTATTTGGATTACTTCCAGCTCTTTTTAATTCTTCATATTGATTAGGATAAGTTTCTACCCATTGTTCCCATAGAACGTTTACTGACTCTCCTAAAAATGTCTCAAGATATGTTAACATATCTTCAACCTTAGTGCCTATACTATACTGGTTTTGTATATATTTTTGCAGGATTAGCCCTTTCCAAATGCTAATTATATTTGGCCAATCTATAGGGTCATGGATGGCTAAATTCAATATCGCACCATCATTCCTAGTATTTTGAAATTGTACTGGCTTTTCAAAATCTCTTCTTTGAGAACCCATATATTTATATTGTCCGGGAATATATGTAGGTTGATAGTCATCTTTCTCTGGTGGCCATTTTCCAGCTGATCTGGTTGGTCTCTCCCTTTCACCTTCTCTTTTTACTGAACTATCACCATATCCCTTTCTTCTTTTATTACTATTTTCTACTTCCATGGCTTCCATAACATTTTCTAAATTGTGTAGCCCAACCTCATCTAGGGAATTATAAAAGTCACTATTTTGTTCTGAATCATCATAATATTCATCTTCTATCCACATTTCTCTCATTAATTCCTCTTCTTCCTCATAGCTTTCTAATAATAACTTATTATTTATATCCCATTGCTCTTCTTCACTAATAACTTCATTTTTATGAATTTCAACAATATTCTTACCTTTGTTACTATTGTTGTTGTTATTGTTATTGTTATCAATGATAGCAATATTATTACTACTATCTCCTTTCTTTTCTGGTACCGAGGTGGTGTTGGGCTTGGTTGAAGTAGTATTGGCAAAAAAATTCTCATTTTTAAATTTCTTTATTCTTGCAATTTCTCTAATCATAAACAATTCTGTTTCTCTTATCTTCGGCCAATCCTTTGTCATAGAATTACTATATTCCCATTCCATATGCTTTAGTTTATTTTCCCAATTAATTATTTCATCATCTAAATTAACCTTTTCCATAAATTCGGTCGCTCCTTTATTCTTGTCATCACTAGCTTCTGATTCTGATATAAGAGATTCCGTATCTTCTATGGATGCAGATTTATAATCCATAAACCTTATACTGCTACTACCTTCACAATTTTGGTAGCTTATGTAATTTTCAGGTTGTTTTAACTCCTTCTTTTCTATTAGTTCACCTATCTTCCATTCCTCTCCTGCTCTTTCTTCGGAACCAATTTTAAGAGGATTCATAAATTGTATACCTTTAGACTGCATGCTATGAATTACATCATTTACATGAACTCTATATCTAGAATTGCTTCTATTAGTGAGTCTTCCTATAAATTCTATGCTTACCAACAAATTTGTACCCTTAAAATCTTCATATCCTTTGGTTTGAAAACCAAAACTCATTTTTTCAATAAATTCTTTTACAGGCATCATTAGGTCTAGGGCTATGTATGTTATTAATCTATTTTCATTCATATCACCTTCCATAATGCCTAATGCTGCTTTATCTACTGAATCCCATCTTCTATCCAGTAGTGTTATTAATACTTTAGCTCCTAATTTCTTTCTTGTCATGCCCTTTATACATATGATATACATACCTTGATGAATGTATTTATAACCACAATATTTAAGATCATTTTCAATATTCTTGCTTACAATTCTTAAATCTACTGGGTGTGTCAACACACTCCGTTCTACTTCCCTGGATATTCTGTATAGACCACTCTTACTTTCAAACATACCCATATGATAAACCTGTTGTGGCTTTATTTTTCTTAAAGTATCCATTTGATATCTTTCTAGGTTTCTTTGTATATCGACAACTTCTTCTAAACTTTCAATATCATCAGCCTTGCATGATAGTCTATGCTTTATGGCCAGCGGTCTCGAGTCTTGCCTTACTAATTGGAGGTTTCTGTCTCTTCTAAAGAGGCTGTTAGATACGTCCATTTTTCTGAGTTAATATTCCTTGATGCGGCTACTATTCCTGATGATGCTAGCACAATATCTTTGTTGCTTCGTGTACTATTTAGTTTATCCAAAACCTGGATTAATAATTGGAGAATAGTATTATTTTGTCTTATTATTACTTTGGAGTCTTCTTTTGGCGATTCGTGATCAGAGAAACCGATAGGAGGAGATAAATATTTGGTTACTTCTTTTAGAGCTTGATTATATTCGGACATACAATTATGAAAGGATTAAACTTTTTATTTCTAACGCCAAGTTTTTGATATCTGAAATATCCTTTTTTATTTCGATCGTTGGCGACAATTCTTTACTTTTACTTGGATGGTGGACTATATTTTTTCCAATGGATAAAACTTCTTCTTTAATATAGTCGTTATTCTTACAGACAATATTTTGTTTCGCTTTTGCTTCCTCTAGCTTATGCAAAGCTAGATCAATTTTATTATTCAACGCCGAATACCTTTCTATGAGTTTTTGGTATTCTTCGAATAAACTATCAAATTTTTGATCTAGTTGATCTTGCCTCTTTCCCCACGATATAAAAAAGTTATATATGAGATCGACGATTATATTTAGCTGACTTTGAGAAGTATGCGAGATATGTTCTTCAGAAGGATTTATTCTGCACCTTATATTAATATTTTCCTTAGTATTTATAATTCTACCTGTGCTAACTTCTAAGTTTAAATATTTTAATCTTTCAATGGTTAAACACTGGACCTGATACCAACAATATAGATAAATATTAAATTTAATATGTATATATATATATATTGCCGGTCTATTCTGACATCGTTGTCTGACAACAGTCCGAACTGCATCGTATCGCTAAGAGAACCACATGCAGTATTTTCACGATAACTTTTTAACGGGTTGTCGGAATTGAGCGTATGATACACCGTTGGATTCGTATCGAAAAGGAACATCTTCCGTATGTTGAACACTTTGTCCGATTATTCATGGATTAAGATCAGTTTCGAAAACGGTGCGGCGGCCCACTTTCACAGCGGGAGTATTTTCTCGATTTCTCTTAAACCGTTCATCGGAATGATGCAAATAATATACCGTTGGAAATATATCGATCAGGCTCTCCATCCATATGCAGAACACTTTGTCTAATTCCTCACGGTTTGAGAGGAATTACAAATTGAAAAAAACGCAGCCACTCTATTTTTGGTTTTCGGATCTCATAGAGAGTCAAAAAATTTAACCGTTTGTCGAAAAGATGTGTATGATACGCCGTTGGATTCGTATGGAGTAGGAGCATCTTCGACATGTTGAACACTTTTCAAGATTCTGCACCGTTTCGAAGCAATTTAGAAAACGGTGGCGCTGCCCTCTTGTGTACAGCGGGCGTTTTTGCGTAAATTTTTTCGATTCGTTCGTCCGATCGATGGAATTGATACACGGTTGGATAGCTCTCGTCGAGGTGCTCCATTTTCATGTATAACTTTATCGCTAACTCCTTACGGTTTAAAAGTAGCGGTTATTTTACTAAAACACAGACTCACTTTTTTTCGCAGAATAAAAAATCGGTGAGTGAACTGCATTGTTTTGCATCCGACAGTCAAGCGCACTGCATTATCGCCAGACAGAACACACGTGTTTTTTTCGGAACAAAAAATCGACGAGTGAACTGCATCCTTTTCAGAGACCGATTGCATTTATTGACTGACAGAACTGCACTTGTTTTTTTTAACTTTTAACGTAATTTTTTATCCACGAGCGTGCACCGCAAGGATGAGGCGACTGAACTGCATCCGTCGAGCGCCGGTTGCATTTATCGACAGAGAGAACTGATACGTCCAAAACGTATCTATAATGTCTGCTTGCTCCATGCATGTTTTGTGTGATATTTCTATGATCTAGATACACTTTCATACACTTTTGATCATATTTGGATTAACCTATTAACTCAGTGCACCCCAGTGCCAGTTCCTGTTTTCTGCTGTTTTTCTATTTCAGTTTTCCCCCATATAAAAAGTGCCAGAATTTTTTTGGGAAAAATACAGGAAAAATCAGCGTACAGGAAGATTCGAGAAGAGCCCGGGAGGGGCCAGAGGGGAGCCAGGGGGGCCCAGGCGGCCACCCAGCGCGGCCCCACCCCTGGCCGCGCCAGGGGGGCGCCTGGGGCCCCTGGTCCACCTCTGGTTGCCCCCTTCGCCTATTTATTCTCCGTCACGGGGAAACTCCAGAAGAGGAACCCTATTTCGCAAACTCGCCTCTGTTCCTCCGCCGCCGCGCTTCCGAGATCGGGAGCACCAGAAGACCTCTTCCCGGCACCCTGTCGGAGGGAGGATTGACCTCCGGGAGTCTCCTCTCCACCCTGGATGCTCCCCGGATGTCTCGTGAGTAGTTTTCCTTGGACCATGGGTCCGTGATTAGTAGCTATGTGATGTTCTCCTCCCCTCTTTGTTCTTCATCGTTTAGACCTCGTGAGCTGCCCTACATGATCGAGGTACTTTTGTAATATTTCCTGCTATTTCTATGTTGAGTTTGATAGGATCTGATGGATTATGAGATTATGTTCAGATTGTGATTGAGTAATATATTTGGTTCTTATCTCTTATATTTTTGTTCCTAAGTAATTCTTGCATGTTCTCCGTTGTTGTTTATTGCTTTGGCCAAGTAGTAGGTAGTGACTCCAAGAGGGAACGTTTTGCTCGATTGTGGGTTCATGCCCCCCGATGACACGCTTGAGTGACAGAAACATGAGTCTAGGGGATGTGCTGTTGCCACAAGGGGGAAAACAACGGTGCTTGTAACCGCGGTTACAAGGATTGTTTACTTTACGCAAAGTTCTTTTAATGCAGTTGTCTGTTGCTTTGGGTTTACACTTTGGGTGGGGCTCGCAACTTAATACTAGCGAGATGTTCTGGATACATATCTCAAGGTGGATGATTAGTAGTAGATGCAGTTGGATTTCGGTCTACTTATTTTGGTGTACTGCCCATGCTTTTGAGCCTCGTCCTTTCTTTTATAGCATAGTTAGCATTGCGGTGCGTTCATAATCCTGTCAATTGCCTTTCTGTAATTTTTTTACCTCGCATAGAAATTTTATCGTCTTTTGGGAGAGAGACATCACTAGCGAACATCACGTATCCCGGTCCATATCCTCTTCACTGTTTACACGCTCATTTACTTTTCTGCTTTTACTTTCAATTACTATCATTATCCCTTGTGTTTGACCCTTTGTGAACAACAAGACCGGAGAGATTGACAACCTCTCTGAACTTCGTTGGGAACAAAGTTATCGTGTCTGTGAGCAGGTCCGCGTCAGTTGCGCCGCTGACACCTACTTATCATCTCCGGAGTCCTACTGGAGACAAACCTTGGTATCTTCACCGAGGGAAATTTGCTGCTGTGCTACATCACGCCTTCCACTTGGGGCTCACCAACGAAGGGCGAGAAATCACTATCATTACCTCGCACATAAAGAACTGCACATGGTTTTTTTAGTTCACTTATCAAAATTTCGTAGTTCAATTTTGGGGAAATTGAATCGCGAAGAACCGTATCCTACTAACTTGATTTTAATGGTGAACAGCACTACAATTTTCCCCTGAGAGCACTGCACCTACTTTTTTTAGACTTTAAACTTTTTATCTTAAAAATATATTGTTTGTAGATACATCTGAACCACATAATAAAAATTAATGAACTGCATCAGTTAATTACAGAGAAAACCATTATCGAAACAATTAACAATGAACCGCAGCGAAGCGATTTCATAATTTGTACAATGCACACTATAGTGAACCACAAAACCATACAAATTTATACATTAAAATACAAAGAACAATGCACACGATACAGAACTACATGCTACAACCGAATGCCCAACTTCATGGCTGGTCTTTAAAAAAAATCACATCATTCTATCGTGTTATCTTTTGCTTCCTACAAGGATAAACGAACTACAAACACATATATACATGCATATAGCGGTACATACACGATGAGATTAGCACACTGAACTGCACAAACCCACAAAAAAAATTTCAACTATGATCTACAAAAACAAAAAACAAAAAATGCAATCATCTCCCCCTGAAAACCGGCGCGAGCGAACTGCATCGACAGTTCGACACTGCAGGCAAACAGCCCATGGTGCCGCTTCCAGGGGCAAACTCCACGAAGAAGATGGGAGGGTTGGGGGGCGAGGGAAGGTGGTGGCGTCGGGGAGCCCGGGGCCGGCCGGCTCCGCCGAGGGAAGGTGGCGGCGTCGACCCCGAATGGGAGGGCAAGGCCATGGTAGTTCTTGCGGGGGTTGTCGTGGGAAAGTCACGACGATGTCCGTAGAGTTGGACTTATCGTGGGACCTTTGCTGCGAGGCGAATTCAAAGAGAGAGTCGACATGTGCACAGGACTCGGTGAGTTACCCAGGTTCGGCCCCGACGGTGCGGTAAAGACCTACTCCTGCTTTATGACTATATGGGGATCGACTCTTCAATAGGTAGAGTCAATCGTATCGATTACAATGGTGATGTTTCACCGGCTTAGTCTCGTGGAGATCTAGGCTCTTGAGTGAGTTGTCTAAACCTGGCTTGATGTAAGTTTTGGATCTGGCTCCCGTGGTCCTCGGCTTATAAAGATGCCGGGTCCTGGGATTCCTAGAGTCCGACTCCTACACGATGTGGAGTTCTATTCTACTTTACAAGTTTTCTACGTGCTATACAAGGTAAGTCGACTTCCTTCTAGGGCTTCAATCTTCACGCTTGGCACGTCAGACTCCTAGTCGGGTCTTCTTTATGGGCCTTCATGTGTAAGTCGGCCCGGAGGTTCTTAATGCCGGGTCTATGGGCCTGATCCATCCCCCCGACATTAGCCCCCAGTATTGTTGTGATGCTTGAGTCTTCACAGCAATCTTCTTCCTGTATTCTTTATTGCCACCGGCTCTTTATGGATCAAGGGCCGACTTTATGCTCATCGTTGATTGGGAGTCGAAGTTTATCTCTCTTCAATCTTTCTTCAATTCCTTGATCTTCATGGAACCGGCTCTTCTGATAGAGTCGAACCAGTTATCATCTGATGCTTTTACTAGAAGTCGACGCCTAACTCTTTTTAGCTTCCTGTTTCCTCTTATTTGAAGATTTCTCCTTTGACCTTTGGTCAAAGATTCGGTTTAGTTTTTATGATCACACTGCCCAAAACGCCGGTTTAAGTCATTGATGTTTGTAGTTGGAATCGAGGAGTCCTTTCATAAATGCCATCTACCATGGGTAATTACTCCTCGTTTATCGTGGCATTAATGGTCCCTCTTCGTAAATCTATTATAAAAGCTTTTGGATAGCTTGATCTTTCAAGCACATCCCATTCTTCTTTTCTTCTTCCTACTTTCTCCATGGCCCCTAAGCTAGAGACCTCTTCGTCTTTGGCCTCCAATGATCCTGATGCTCGTGCAAGTACCAGAGGTCGCGGCCGTGGTCGTGGTCATGGCAGAGGTAGAGGTCATGGCCGTGGCAGAGGTAGGGGAAGAAGCGCTCGTGCTGCCTCTCCTTCTGAATCTCCCCCTTCTTCCCCTAAGAGGAATGAATTCTTGGTTCATATCCAGACGATCCGTCGCTGGATCAAACTTCCTGAGTATTTTTCACAACTTGTGTTTGACTCATCGCCTTCGGGTCTTTGGCTCCGATCTGATGGATGTCCTCATGGGCCTATTTGGGTGAAAGTTAGTTTTTCTAACCAAGGTACCATGTTTTTTGAGAAAGGTTGGAAAACTTTTCTTTGCTCCAGGCATATTTCTGGAGGATACACCATTATCTTCAAGTTTGATGGTGAAGACACTTTGTCATCTAGGATCTTTGACTCGGATGGAGACCGAGCCTGCTGTTGTGTGGAGAGTTCCAGTGATGAAGAGCTCCTTAGTGAAGAAGATGTTTCAACAGAGGATGAGGCTGACTCTGAAGAAGATGCTTGAAGTTGTAGGTTCTTTTTCAGTAGTAGTTTGCCGAGTTTGGATTTTGCTTATAAGGTTTCTTCCTTTGATGTAAGATCCAGCTAGATTTATTGAATGAAATCTATGAACTTTTGCTAAGTCCATGGATTTATGACTCGGTTTTTATTCCTGACTTGAAATGTTTTATCAGAGTATATGGGAGCCGACCACTTATAGTAGTGTATGTATCTGTAGCCCCCTGAGTTGATTCAGAATAATGTAGTATCTGCTAATCGACTCATAGGATAGATCGACTTGTAGCCCCCATGAGATGGTATGGTCATGTTTATATGCCGTACCAGGTCATAAAAAAAAGACTGTGTTTATGCAACTTTTTTCGAAGTAGTGTAGCCCCCAAGTGTCGGGTTGTCTTGCTTGCAGTAACCTGGGACTTACAATGTCTTGCATATGTTTTTGAAGTGTTACTCCCCGAGAGTCGGTATATTCAGTTGGGTGATGTACCGAGTCTTCTTTGAGAAGAAACCTTGAAGTGTAGTCCCCATGAGTCGGTGTCTGCATCTGTGTGCAGTGCCGAGTCAAATAGGTCTATCTTTGAATCTGTCAAGTCATATAGATATGACATGATGGGTTTTATTCCCAATAAATAAGTCGGTGAGAGCCGGCTTGACAAATGTTGATATGGATATGTATGGCAAAAGCCGTCGCGACCAAAGTCGACTTTATATAGCAAAAGATGCAATAAAAAAGGTGTATTTCCCATGAGTCGATATGGATATCTTTTTGTGCCATACCGACTCATAGGGGTTAATGTTATATATTTATATGGGAAAAGAATATGTGATGATGCTTAAATGTATGCAGAAAAATATAAAGGATCATATAGAAGTCGATTCTGGATTCATCTTTTCCTCCTCTTCTCCTTGTTGAGAAGAATTTTGGGTTATCCATGAGTCGGAACTCCTTTGTATGTTGTCTCACATTGATCAGCATTTTTCCGTTTGCATTAAAACTTCTTTTTGAAAGTTTTCTAGCCGGGTTTCGCGTTTTTAGATCGTATGAGCATAAACCATACAGGCCAAGGCGTGTTTTGCAATTTCATGTATATGCCGGGATTTCTTCGGATAAGAGTCGATGAGTGATATCGAGCCCCCCTACTTCCCCTGAATAAGCTTATACACAATTATTTTTACATATATATATGCCGAGTTTTCGGATAAAGAGTCAATGATTGTCATCAAACTCCCCGGTTCCCCTTAATAAGCAATATACATTCTTAGTACCAATAGAGGGGTAGATCAAGCCCCCAGGTCCCTGAGATATAATAATGCAATGTATGATGCAAAATTTAACTACCATGAAACAAAAACTAAAATAAAGTTTGGTATGGCAGTAGCCGTTGCGACTTGAAGTCGACTTAGTTGTATGTGGAGAGAGCCAGCGCGACAGAAGTCGACTTATGTATATTTTGATGGTGAAAGCCGGCACGACCAATGTTGGCTTATATATATATATATATTATGGCGAAAGCCAGTGCGACGTATGTCAACTTGGTGAAGCGTACAATAATGTTCCTTTTTCTACTCAAGTGTAATATGGACGGAGTTGTGCGACGTTCCACCGCCTGGGAGTCTCCTCCATGCTTGTGTGCGTGTCCGCTTTCTCTCATATATACACTAGGTAGTAGGATCCGTTGTACAGGTTCTTGCTAATCACAAACGGTCCCTCCCATGGAGAGGATAACTTGTGCATTCCATCTCTTTTCTGTATGAGTCGGAGCACAAAATCACCTTCCTGGAAAGTCCTCCATGCTTAATGTGACTGCTATGGTAGCGTCGAAGATCTTGTTGATACATAGCCGACTGAGATGCAGCCAAATCTCGTTTTTCATCGAGAAGATCTAAGGCGTCTTGTCTTGCTTTCTCATTTTCGGCTTCCACATAAGCAGTGACTCGAGGCGAGTCGTGACGTATGTCACTTGGGAGGACGGCTTCTGCTCCATAAACTAGGAAGAAGGGCGTATAGCCTGTCGACCTGTTGGGAGTCGTCCGGATGCTCCATAATACAGAGGGTAACTCCTCCTCCCAGCAACCCGGCGTCCTTTTCAAAGGAACAACGAGTCGGGGTTTGATGCCTCGGAGCAACTCTTGGTTGGCTCTCTCGGTTTTTCCGTTGGATTGTGGATGTGCCACTGATGCAAGGTCGAGTCGGATGTGCTCGTTCTGCCAGAATTGTTGCATAACCCCTTCTGATAGGTTAGAACCATTATCAGTGATGATGTTGTGGGGGTAGCCGAATCTGTATATAATCTTTTTCAAATATTTCAGTGTTGTTGCAGCATCTCATTTGCTGACCGGCTCTGCTTCCACCCATTTGGTGAATTTGTCTACTGCCACTAGTATGTGGGTGTTCTTGTTGGCTGATCTTTTGAAAGGTCCCACCATATCAAGTCCCCATACCGCAAAGGGCCAAGTGATAGGTATCATACGAAGTTCTTGAGTCGGCACGTGAGCTTGTTTTGCATATCGCTGACATCCATCACATTTCTTAACTATGTCCTCTGCATCCGCGTGAGCCGTAAGACAGTAGAAACCGTGTCGAAAGGCTTTAGCTACAAGGGAACGAGAGCCGACATGGTGTCCGCAATCTCCAGAGTGTATTTCATTGAGGATGGCTCTTCCCTCTTCTGGTGAGACGCATCTCTGAAAAACATCCGCAGCTCTGCGCCAGTGTAACTCACCATTGATGAGTACAAAGGATTGGCTTCTTCTGACTAGTTTTCTGGACAACATCTCATCTTGAGGAAGTATTCCTCGAGTCTTTAATCCAAGTAAGGTACCACCCAAGAGGGCGTAGCATGAATTGCAGCAACCAAAGCCGGCTCTGGATCTGGCTCTGCTATGTCTTGCTCTGTTGGTGGTTGTACAAACGGCTTTGTTAGAACATCCAGGAATACGTTTGGAGGGACCGGCTTTCCCTGAGAGCCGAGTCGGGATAGAGCATCCGCTGCTTCGTTTTCCCTTCGGTCCACATGATCCACCTGGTATCCAACAAAAAATCTGGCTTGTCGTTGTACCTCTCGTCGATAAGCTGCCATTATGGGATTTTTAGAATCCCATTTTCCTGATAGTTGTTGAGAAACGAGATCAGAGTCGCCATAGCATTGGATCCAATTTATGTTCATTTCTCGAGACAGTCGAAGTCCATGGAGCAAGGCTTCATATTCTGCTGCATTATTGGTACAGGTGAACTGTAGTTGAAGAACATAGAAGAATTTCTCCCCTTTAGGTGAAGTAAGAACCACGCCGGCTCCTGACCCTTGGAGCTGCCGGCTTCCATCAAAGTGCATCGTCCAATATTTGGTGACTGGTTTCTCCGGTGATGTTTGGATTTCTGTCCAGTCATTGATGAAGTCGGCAAGCGCCTGGGACTTAATGGCCGTTCGCGGTTTGTATTTGATGTGATAAGCCCCCAACTCTATGGCCCATCCTTCCCGTTGCTTCCCGGTTTTGGATGATATCTGCAAGCGGTGCTGAGCTGGCCACAGTTATCGGGTGCTCTTGGAAGTAGTGTTTAAGTTTCCGACTCGCCATGAATACACCAAGAACCAATTTCTGCCAGTGAGGATAGCATTGCTTTGATAAAGTTAGAACCTCACTGACGTAATAAACTGGCCGTTGCAGAGGGTGCTCCTTGCCAGCTTCCATACTCTCAACAACAACTACAACGCTGACCACTCGATTGTTGGCAGCGATATAAAGTAACATTGGTTCATTAGGCTTGGGAGCCGCCAATATTGGAGCCTGAGATAATTGCTTCTTTAGTGACTCTAGGGCCTGATCGGCTTCCTCATCCCAGACGAATGTTTCTGATTTCCTCAGTAGTCGATATAGGGGGATTGCCTTTTCACTAAGTCGACTTATGAACCGGCTCAAAGCAGCTACCCACCCTGTGAGTAGTTGAACTCCTTTTACTGAGGCCGGCTTCTGAAGAGTCATGACAGCTTTGATTTTCTCTGGGTTTGCCTCGATACCTCTCTGTGATACTATGTATCCGAGGAGTTTACCTGCAGGTACCCCAAAGGTGCATTTGGCCGGGTTTAACTTCATCTCGTATTTGCGCAGATTTTTGAAGGTTTCCGTCAAGTCACTGATAAGTGAGTCGGCCAACTGGGACTTGATCACTATATCATCCACATAAGCATGTACGTTGCGCCCAATCTTCTCTTTGAGGCAACTCTGCACTGTTCGCTGATACGTGGCTCCCGCATTTTTAAGGCCGAAGGGCATGGAAGTGTAGCAGTAGATCCCGAAAGGGGTGATGAAAGCCGTTTTCTCTTGGTCCTCAAGGGCCATCTTGATCTGGTCATAACCAGAGTAGGCGTCAAGGTAGCATAGAAGCTCACATCCCGCAGTCGAGTCTATGATCTGGTCAATACGAGGCAGTGCGAAGGGATCCTTCGAGCAGGCCTTGTTTAAATCTGTGTAGTCAATGCACATGCGCCAGGTCCCGTTCTTTTTCAAAACAAGGACCGAGTTCGCAAGCCATTCTGGATAAAAGACTTCCATGATAAATCCGGCAGCAAGGAGCCGGGCTATCTCTTCCCCAATAGCGTTTCTTCTCTCGTCATTGAAGTGAGGAAGTAATTGCTTGACCGGCTTCAGTTTTGGGTCTTTATTTAGGTGGTGCTCACCGAGTTCCCTCGGGACGCCTGGCATATCGGAGGGTTTCCAGGTGAAAACGTCCCGATTCTCACGGAGGAACTCGATGAGCGCGCTTTCCTATTTGTCAGATAGTTCTGTCCCGATGATGAACTGCTGAGAGGAGTCACCAGGGACAAAGTCGACTTTCTTTCTATCCTGAGCTGGTTGAAATTTGGGGTTGTTGTCGGGAGTCGGTTTCTTCAGGATTGTGGGATCTGCCGGGTCTACCTTTTCTTGGTATGCTGACAAGTCCTCCTTGGCGCCCGTCGACTAGGCAAAATTGACGTGCTGTTCGTCACATTCCCTTGCCCTAGACCGACTTCCATCGACAGTGATTGGGCCATTAGGACCCAACATTTTCATTTTTAGGTAGACGTAACATGGCTGAGCCATGAATTTGGCATAAGCCGGTCTGCCCAAAATTGCGTGATATGGACTCTCAGCGTATGAGCTCGGAGCGGAAATTCTCAGCGTTTCCAAAAGCTGTCTCCAGGTAGATTTTGCCTATCGGGCGTGTCGACTTTCCTTGGACTATTCCATGGAAAACGGTGTTGGAGGGTTGCAACTGTTTTTGGGTCAACCCCATCCTGCGAAGGTTTCGTAATAAAGGATGTTGATGCTGCTTCGTCCATCCATGAGCACTTTGTCAAGTATGTATCCTCCAATCTGTGGAGAAACTACTAGAGCCAGGGCCCCTGGGTTTTCTACCACTGGGGGTGATCATCTCTTGTCCAAGTGTTTGGTTGTTCTGACCAATTGAGCCATCTAGGCCAGGCCGGCTCTATGGTCACGGCCATAGCGGCTCCCCGCTGCAGCTTCTTATCCCTTCTGCAACTGCTGGTGGTGAAGACGTGATATGCTGCACGGTCATGGAGTTGTTTCGGGTTTTCTTGGAATCAAGCAAGCCCGGACTGATTTTGTTGGGCTCCTCCTCCTCTGGGTCCTTGGTGTTGAGGGATTGCGCCGGCTCCTTGGTAGCCAGGATTTTGGTTGTTGCTGCTCTGGCTGGATCCCCCACCTGACCCGGGAGGTCTCTGGTTTCCACGTCGTGCAAATTCCTTCATGAAGAAGCAATCTTCCCAGGTGTGATTGGTTGGGCGACCGGGTTTACTATGGGTTGGGCAAGGACCCTTCATAGCTGCTTCATAGTTGTTCGGGCGAAAGTTCCCTGCCGGCTTGCGGTAGTTGTTGCCCCCCTGCTTTTTTCTTTGGGAGCAGACATTTGTGTTGGCTACCAAGTCAATAGTAGTCTGGTCAAGCCGTCGCTTGGTTTGCTGATTCTGATTTTGGGATGTTTTGCCACCATTCTTATTCTGGTCAGCTTTATCCTGCTGAGGTTCAGCATCCTTGGTTTTGTCAGACTCAGCGTATTTGATGACCGCATTCATGAGCTCTCCTATATCCTTGATCGTCCTCTTGAGTCGGCCAAGTTTGTGGACCAGGGGCTCGAACTTGCAGTTCCTTTCCAAGACGATGACGGCTGTTTGGGCTGTGATAGTGTCCGAAGAGTGGATTATTTCTGCAACCCGTCGCACCCAACTTAGGGTCGACTCTCCTTCCTTTTGGACACAATGCTCCAAGTCGACGATCGTGGTGGCTCGCCGGCATGTGCCTTGGAAGTTCTGGATGAATTTTTCCTTGAGATCAGTCCAGGAGGTGACGGAATTCTCTGGGAGATTTTTGAACCATGTGCGAGCCGGCCCTTCCAACATCATTGTGAGGTAACGGGCACAAACTACTTCGTTGGCTTGCAGCATGTCCATGGCTAGATCATAACTTTCTATCCAAGCTACCGGGTCCATGTCAGCTGTGTAATTTGCAATCTTGCGTGGGCCTTTAAAGTCTGATGGAAGGCGTGTACCGTGTCGCTTCCACTACGTTGGCCATGGGGTTATTGTAGTGATCTGGGGGTGTATGGAACCGTTCCTGCCGCGGCGAGGGGACATGTAGCCTTTGTGGTGTGTACCCTGGAGGAGTCGACTAGTTTGTGTCCTGGAATAGCCTCCGAGCCGGGAGGTCAGCTGGGATCCGGCTTGTGGGCCCTGCCGGGCGTGTGTTGGCGAGACTCAATCTCCGTGCTTCTATCAGTTCTAACTCATGTCGCAAGCGCCGTGATTCTTGGGCGAGTTGCGTTTCTCTTTCCACCATCTAGGCGTTCTGGGAGTTAATTTCCCTTCGGATGCTCATCACCTGGGCCTTGAGTCCATTGACCCCGGTCCTCCAAGCTCACTGGTTTTCAGGTGTTATTGGCGCAGCTAAGGCTTCATCCAAGGCGTTTAGTGCATCTGAGAGGGCTTCTGCTCCTGTAAGAACTTTTTGTTGTTCCCTATCTGGGTTAGGGGCCGCGTTGTGAGTTTTTTCCACGTTTCGGTTCTGCGCTGCTCCTTGAGCCGGCTGGTTTCCCTACTCTTCGGTGCCTGCCATGAACACTATCACACAATATGGCGACTCGTACTACGGAAAGTCGGGAATGTATTCGGCTATTCCCGTGCCGAGTCTGTTGCTCCCGGCGGATCGGATGGAGCCGGTATCTGAGAATCTTGTTTCACTTGGGTGTGAGTCAGCGTGAGATGCTTCTCCCGTGGTGTTGGGTGTCAGAGGCTCAACAGAGCACGCCGGCTCCGGAGATCCAGTAACGAACCCAACAAAGGTGTGCCTTGAGCCGGCATGTCGTCGGCTCGAGGTTTCCAGGGGGACTTCGGGATCCGGCTCTGGCTTAGATCCGTCCGTCCTCCGGATGAAGATGTGAATAGCTCCGATCGGAACCCGATAACCGGATTCGACGGAATTGGCATCAGGCCCCCAAGTTGAGTCGTCGATGCAGAGCTTTCTACGCCGTCTCCTGGTGATTCGCCCGGTCACGAATCCTTCCATGCCCTGCAGAGCTCCCCTTAGAATCTCAACACCTGCGAGCGCAGGCCCCACGGTAGGCGCCAACTGTCGTGCGAAAGTCACGGCAGATGTCCGTAGAGTCGGACTTATCGTGGGACCTTTGCTGCGAGGCGAATTCAAAGAGAGAGTCGACATGGGCACAGGACTCGGCGAGTTACCCAGGTTCGGCCCCGACGGTGCGGTAAAGACCTACTCCTGCTTTATGACTATATGGGGATCGACTCTTGACGGGGATGTACCCCGGCAAATCCCACGGTCAGGGACCCTGGGTTAGTCATGACAGGCACAGGTTGGATGATAGCTCGTCGGCTAACAGGAGGATACGTTCCTGCTCGATGTTATTGATTGGAGATGGCGATTACAGGGAAGCCAAGGCTAGTCCGCACAAGGCTAGGGTTACAGATTGTGTATTTATTGATCTCGACGTCTCCCCTCCTAGCCCTTATATACTAGGCTAGGTCTCGGGGAGTCCGTCCTAGATTACAGATGAGGTTTCCTAACCTTGATCTTGTTTCGTACGGCAGGTTTGCACCTTCCTTATGAGTCGCGGACTCCTACATCGGTGCCACTAGTGGGCCAAGACCGGACCTAGGCAGCATCTTTGTGGGCCTTCTGTCTTCGGGTACACCGTCTAGGCTCATCCATAGGAGTCGTGGGGTCACCCCCTCGTCAGTAGCCCCCGAGTGCCTGGGGGACTCGAAGAGTTGCCCAGGGACTCGAGTCCATTCTTGCGTTGTTTCGATGTATGCACGGTTTAACCGCGGGTCGATGGCAGTCTGGGGCCATGACAAAACCTGTTTCGAGGGATTGCTAAGCTGAAAGGGCCCAAGGAGTCGACTGGTCGAGCCTTGGTGAATTACACTAGTGGGAAAAACCGCAGTAGCCCAATCAAACTCACGTCCCTCGACATGAGCTTGGAACACTGGTGTCGAGCAAAATTCATGCCGCTGAAGGTCTTACAATGATCAATTGCCGCCAGTAAAGTTCGTAGCCTAGGCGTGTCCGCCCGGATTTTTCTATCATGCAAGCGCATGGAAAAGGTTGGGAGTGAAATCGCTCTGCGGCAAGTCCCAGCCCGGCCGATCTACGCAGCGGGGTCTTACCTACACGCTAAGCTTGCGTGGCATCTGGGCACAGTGTATCGTGTTCCAGGAATATGTATTTTTATTGAGGCGCGGAGCCTAGTAGATAATGCACCCACTTGGAATAAATAATCAAGTGAGCTGTTTTAGTGGTCACTCGCGGAGCTTTGCCGAATGCTCGTGCGAGGAGTAATTTCTCGGGAGGTCTTCGAGTGCTCGGATACATAGAGTTCTGCGAGTAGTCACTCGAGTGTTGTCTTCGCTTTCGGGGTGAGGGAGTATCCAATACTCTGGGCCCATACGATCTGACGAGTGCAGGTTTCCTTATCTTGTGTCGTGGTGAGGGAGCACCCGAAACTCTTCATGTGTGCGAGTAATCACTCGAGCACATTTCTTCTTTTAGGTGAGGGAGCACCCGAAACTCTCATGGGTGCGAGTAATCACTCGAGCACGTCTTTTCTTTTAGGTGAGGGAGCACCCAAAACTCTCATGGGTGCGAGTAATCACTCGAGCACGTCTTTTCTTTTAGGTGAGGGAGCACCCGAAACTCTCATGGGTGCGAGTAATCACTCGAGCACGTCTTTTCTTTTAGGTGAGGGAGCACCCTAAAATCTTATGGGTGGATACGCTCCCGATGGGAGTTAAATATATTTGAAAAATGTATTTGAGTTGGAGAAAATGGTGCTTGCAGACTGCATTTTTCTTTTGTGCTGCCGTTTTAATTTACCTTTTATTGGTGAGGATAACGATCTCCTTGCTGGAGGACTGTCAAAGATGCTATGCCTGCGAACCATCATGTCTTCCTGACCGGTCATAATGATGGTCTTGGTGGCGTGCTGCAGCCGCCTGTTGAGTTACCGATGCATGTATTGAAAACGCGCGAGATTTGACGCGTCCAGCGCACAGTGCTTCCCGTGTGAAGGCATCTTTGTCTTGGAATTCGAATCGCCCAGCATGCTTGGTCTTTGAATTAATTGCTGCCGTCGTCTGGGCTTCTGCGTGCCCTTGCGGTTGTGCTATAAATAGACCCCTTTTCTTCATCTGGTTGTAGTGTTCGTCCTCTTCCCCTCTTGCTCCTCTTCTTCATCTCCTCATGGGGCCAAGACGAAGTGTAGGTATGACTAGCCGCGGCCGGGTTCGCCGTGGTTGCGGTGGTCGTACTCCACGCTCTGCTTGCGGTAGCCGTCGTGGTGCACCGTCGACGCCTTCCTCTTCTTCCTCGGAGGAGGGTTTTTGGCGTTATGATTTCCTCCTACGCATCCGTTGCCGGAACACCGCTCGCATTCTGCTTCCTTCTGCATTTTCTGCCCTTGTTACTGAGCGTAGTCTTGATGGCTTGCTACTTCGTCTTCAGGGGTGCACTCGATCTCCCTCTTATGTAATGTTGGAGATCGATAGTTCCCGCTTGATTTTTCTTGGCTTTGGCTGGGAGTCGTTTGCTCGACGCTTGAACTTGCGTGATGGTGATACCCTCTATTGTCGCTTTGATGGCGAAGATACTCTTACCATCTGCGCTTTTGACCCGAGCGGTAATCGCATGGATCCGTACTGTGAGGAGACAAGCAGCGACGGTTCCGTCAGGTCAAGGAGTCCTACACCTGCATCTTCAACTGCTTCCTCCTCCGGCGACTCTTCGGGTGGTGATGCTGTGCCCTCCGTCTCTGGAGAGGACCTCGACGTCAAGCCACCGATCAAGCGGGCGCGCCAGGCGACCTCATAGAACTGGAGGCAGCGGCGTCATGTTCGCCGACAGCTCGGGTGGAGCTGGAGAAGAAGCTGGTGCAGCATCATCTTCGGTGCTCCCCAAATAAGTCGAGCTTTTCCATTTGTTATGTCATTAGCATCATGAGCTGGCTACTTCGAATCCTCCGTTGTCTGTGATAAGGCTCGTTGTCTCAGTGCCAATTATCCCAGCATGGGCACATATGTAGAAGTCATAATTCCTTGGGTGATTGATGCTGTAGGCTTATCGGCTGTTTTTGTGTCTTTTGTAACTAGGTTATTTCTCCATGTAATGAGGATTGCCTTCGAGTAATCAGAGCTGCCTTCTATCCAATGTACTTCGAATCTTTTGTACTGAGGATGACCTTCGGGTCCTTGTAATGTGAAGTGTGTTTGCCTCCTCATAATGGAATCTGTCTTGGAGTCCTTTGGTGATGTGATCTATCTTTAAGTCTTTCAGTGAGAGCTGTCTTCGAGCCCATCGATTCCTTGTACTGTAGAGTCGAACGTAGGCTGAGCTTTATTGTTTTCATCGTTCTTCTGTTGACTGATGTACTTTATCGGGTGCGCGATAGCGCTCCCGATGGGACTAGCCCCTGAGTCTTTAGGTGATCATTGGCGATCAGGTGAAGATTAAAGGATTGTCTGTGTCCTATGCTCCATCCATATGTGTCCAGAGTACTTGGTGTTCCTTCTGGTTGTAGACGTGTCTTCCCTTTGATTCCGATCAGTTTTCAGCAGGTGGCACCTGTCAGGGATTTTTGTTTGGACCTTTTAATTTTTGGGTTGCATGAGCGACGATAGCGCCTCGGGGGGTTGGGGGTGCTCGAGCCCCCGAGTGGTTTGGGTAAAGATCGCGTGAGCGACTGTGGCGTCTCTTGGGGGGAGTTTTGTACTCGAGCCCCCGAGTGATTTGGATAATGATCACATGAGCGACGATTGCGTCTCTCGGGGGGACTTTTGTACTCGATCCCCGAGTGCTTTAGATAAAGATCGCGTGAGCGACGATAGCGTCTCTCGGGGGGAGTTTTGTACCCGAGCCCCCGAGTTCTTTGGATAAAGATCGCGTGAGCGACGATAGCGTCTCTCGGGGGGAGTTTTGTACTCGAGCCCCGAGTTCTTTGGATAAAGATCGCGTGAGCGACGATATCGTCTCTCGGGGGGAGTTTCGTACTCGAGCCCCCGAGTGCTTTGGATAAAGATCGCGTTAGCGACGATAGCGTCTCTCGGGGGGAGTTTTGTACTCGAGCCCTCGAGTGCTTTGGATAAAGATCGCGTGAGCGACGATAGCGTCTCTCGGGGGGACTTTTGTATTCGAGCCCCCGAGTGCTTTGGGGTGGTAGTGTTTGGGCAGCATCATTTTATTGCGTCGAGGGGTTACATCGAGCTTCCAGTTGAGCATGATTGGTGGAGACTATGGGTAGAACAGGCGTAGGTTCGCTACGTTCCATGGATTCCCCACGTCCTCGTCAATCTTCGGGTTCTTCAGTCTATAGGCGCCTCCTCCTATGACTTCTGAGATTATGAACGGTCCTTCCCATTGGGGGGAGAGATTGTGGACTTTCTCTTGTATCAGTCGCAGGACGAGGTCTCCTTTGTTGAATGTTCTGGTGCGCAGGTGGCTGCTTTGATAAGTGCGCAGCTTGTCCTGGTACCCCTCTGACCTTGCTAGGGCTGTGTCTCTTGCTTCGTCTGCTGTATCCTTGTCATCTTGCAGTGCTTCTTCTGCTTCTTCTTCTTCTTCCTACCCCGAGATCCGGGGTGTCCCGAATTTGTGGTCGTGTGGTAGCACTGCCTCCGACCCGTACACCATGAAGAAAGGTGTGTACTGGGTTGCGGTATTTTGGGTGGTACGCAAGCTCCAAAGTACTGCGGGGAGTTCTTCTATCCAGTTGCCCGCGGCCTGCTCGAGTGGTGCAAGGAGCCGTTTTTTTATTCCTCCGCGTACTAGGCCATTTGCTTTTTCCACCTGGCCGTTGGACTGCAGGTGCGCGACTAATGCGTAGTTGATTTTGATGCCCAGTTCATCGTAGAAGTTCTGGAATTCTGCTGCTGTGTAGTTCGTACTGTTTTCCGTGATGTTGTTGTGTGGTACTCCGAACCTGAAGATTATTGATTTGATAAAGTTCACTGCCGTGAGGGCTGTGGAGCTGGTGATGGGCACTGCCTCGATCCACTTGGTGAACTTGTCGACCGCTACTAGCAGGTGTGTTCTTCCTCCCTTTGATGATTTCTTGAGCGGGCCCACCATGTCCAGTCCCCAGGTGGCGAACGGCCATGATACCGGTATGGTCTTGAGTTCTGAGGCTGGAGCGTGCGGTCTGCTGGCGAATTTTTGACAGGCGATGCAACACCGCACGATGTCTTTTGCGGTTTTCATCGCAGTGGGCCAATAAAACCCTGCTCGGAATGCTTTGGACACGAGAACTCGACTGTTCGCGTGGTGCCCGCAGGTACCCTCGTGGATTTCGAGTAGTAGGGCTTTGCCGTCTTCTTTGTCGATGCACTTATGGAGTATCTGGGTGATGCTGCGCTTGTATAAATGTCTGTTGATCACTGTGAATGCCTTGGATCGACGACTGATGCGACGAGCTTCTGAAACGTCTTGCGGTAGAGTGCCTTCGATTAGGAATCGGAGGAACGGTTTTGTCCATGCTGGTACTTCGATTGCTGTTGGATCTGTAGGTTCGACCGCTTGAATGTTGTTGCTTTCGGATGGGCTCGCTGATGCCACCTGTGCTAGCTAAGTGGTGTAGTCATCTACAGTTGCCTCGGGTGCTGCTGTTTTTACCTTGATGGATCTCTGGCTAATGCTTTCGAGGAACACACCGGGTGGTACTGGTCCTTGAGTCGAGCCGATGTTTGCAAGTTCCTCGGCCTCTGTGTTGTTTGTTCTTGGGATATAGTTGAGCTCGCAACCGTCGAAACTTCCTTCGAGCGTGTTGTAGAGCTTCTGATAGGCCGCCATGTTGTCGGCTATAGCATTGCAGTCTTTCATCGCCTGCTGGACGACGAGGTTGGAGTCTCCGTAGATTACGAGGCGAGTGGCACCGCATGTCTTGGACATGCGCATGCCATAGAGCAGTGCCTCGTATTCGGCTTCGTTGTTGGAGGCGTGGCTACAGTTGATCTGTAGGACGTATTTGAGCTTCGTTCCTTTGGGGGAGACCAGAACTACTCTTGCTCCGGCTCCTTGCTGTCTTTTAGACCCATCGAAAAACATTGTCCATGAGTTCGATAGGTCCGTGGAGCCTGGTGTCTGGACCTCCGTCCACTCGACCAGAAAATCTGGCAGGACTTGGGCCTTGATTGCTGTTGGGTGCTTGAACTGCAGGTCCCGCGGGCTGAGCTCAATGTTCCAATCGGCGACTTGCCCAGTCGCTCCGGGGTTGTTGAGGATGTCCGCGAGTGGTGCACTGCTCACGATTGTGATAGGGTGTTCGTCGAAGTAGTGCGACACCTTTCTTGAGGTCGTGATGATGGCCAGTAGTAGCTTCTGGTAGTGCGGGTACCGCTGCTGGGATTTTGTTAAGAGCATGCTGAGGTAGTAGATCGGTCTTTGTATGCTCTGGACCTTGCCTTCTTCCATGCGCTCGACGACGAGTGCTGTGCTTACCACGCTGTTGCGTGCTGCCACATAGAGGTACAACTTTTCTCGTTCTTTGGGCACTACCAATATTGGTGGGGTCGAGAGTGTCTGCTTTAGGTCCGCGAATGCTTTGCGGGCTTCGTCGGTCCACTCGAATATTTACCCTTTTCTGAGCAGCTGGTAGAATGGCAGTGTGCGTTCTCCCAGTCTGCTGATGAAACAGCTTAAGGCTGCGAGTCTTACAGTGAGCTGTTGCACGCCTCTGATGTCGGTTGGCTCCTGCATCCTGGCGATTGCCTGAACTTTCTCCGGGATCGCTTCGATTCCTCGAGCGGAGACCATATACCCGAGCAACTTCCCGGCTGGGACGCCAAATGTAAGTTTTGATTCTATACTTGTTGAGTGCTGCGAAGGTCTCGCGTAGGTCGTCGAGTAGCGTGTTTGCACTGTAAGTTTTGATGAAGATGTCGTCCACGTACACCTTCACGTTTCTTCCGATTTGCTCTTTCAAGCAGGCTTGCATCATCCGTTGGTATGTGGCACCGGCGTTCTTGAGTCCGAAGGGCATTGTCCTGTAGAAAAATATGCCGTAGGGGGTGATGAATGATGTATGCTCTTCGTCTTCTTCCTTCATCCTAATCTGATTGTATCCTGAGTAGGCGTCGAGGAACGATAGTAGATCGCATCCTGCTGTCGAGTCGATTATATGATCGATTCTTGGCAGGGGAAAATGATCCTTTGGGCAGTGTTTGTTGACTGTCCCGTAGTCGACGCACATTCGTAGCACGTCTGTGTCTTTCTTGGGGACCAGCACAGGGTTGGCGACCCAAGTGGATTTCTTCGTCTCTCGGATGAATTGGGCGTCGAGTAATCGGTTGACTTCCTCCCCGATTGCTCTGTGTTTGGGTTCTGAGAATCGTGACAGTGCTTGCTTCACTGGCTTGGTGTTTGGCTTGATACGCAGCGCGTGTTCCGCGAACTCGCGCGGTACTCCTGGCATGTCGGCTGGGCACCAGGCAAAGATTTCCCATTCTTCACGGAGGAAAGCGATGAGGGAAGTCGCTTGCTCTTCCGGGAGGTGGGCGTACACGCAGACTGTTTTTTCTGGGTCCTTCGGGTGCACTTGGTGTGTGACCGTGTCGCTGTCGATCCTGAAGTCGCGCTCTTATTCTTTTGACTCGCTTCGGCTTGCTAGCGGGACGATACTTTTGTCTATCGCCATGGCTATTTCTGTGAGCTCTTGCTCAGCTCCGAAGGTGTCGGACACTTTGTGGAAATCGCGGTCACATTGGTCTGATTTGGTGAAGCTTCCGTTGACTGTGATGACGCCCGCGGATCCTAGCATCTTGAATTTGAGGTAGGCGTAGTGCGGAATCGCCATGAATTTGGAAAATGCTGGACGCCCCAGTATGGTGTGGTACTGTGACTGCCAATCGAGTACTTCGAACTCGAGGGTGTGTCTTGCGAAATTGCGTCTGCTGCCAAAGACAACTTCGAGCTCGATTACTCCAAGGGAAGTGGCCGCTTCTCCTGGTACTACTCCGTATAGCACGGTGCTCGGTTTCTTCCATACTGATCGTGGGATAAACATCTTGCGTAGGGTGCTGACGAATATTATGTTCATGCTGCTACCTCCGTCCATGAAGTTCTATCCATGTCGTACCCTCCGATTTGAGCGTCGAGTACCAGGGGCGCGTGCGCCGGCCTTGGGACTGCAGGTGGGTGATCACTCTGTTCGAAAGTGATGCTGGTTTCTGTGTCATGTAGCTGGTAGACTTCGACTGTGTTTAGGTTCTCGGTTGCTCTGGCCTGCAGGGTGTAGGCATCCTGTCGGGCTTGAGATACCCTGCCTTACTGGATCGTGTACACCTGTCCTTGAATCGGGTTGGAGCGTCTTTCGGGACTTGGAGTCAGCGATTTCTCGGTTCGTCGGGTGTGTTTGGCTTTCCGCTGTTTTTCTTCCTTGAGGCTGTCGGCGAGTTCGTTGAACAAGCGGTAGTCTCCCAGAGTGTGACTCCATCTGATGTATCCCCGATCGTCTTAGAAGCAGTGGATCGTGTAGGGTCCTTCTAGCTGCTCCCTGACCGTGAGTTTGCTGGATCCGGCGTGTTGTTTCTTCCTTGAGATTCGGAAAAACAGCGCGTGATCCGCCGGGTGCTCATGGGCTCGTGGATCGATTTCGATCCCCGCGCTCAGATTCTGGTTCAAGATAAGGTTGGAAAATTCGTCTGGTCTTCGATCCGTTTCGTAGTATTCGCCGTTCTGAGTCTCAGAGTCTCTGTCCTGGCGGGCGACAGCTGTCCGTGCGGAGGGTCGTCGAGTGGTCGGCGAGCGCGTAGCTGTGTAGTGCGACTCGTCGAGTGGGGTCTCCTCGTAGAATCCTCGCGCATGTCTTCTAGGTCGTCGATTCCTTCTTCGTTGGCGATGATTTTGACGATCGCTGATCTCGACCTCGGAGTCGGTGTCTTGTTGTGTGGCAGGTGCCTGGGTGGTGCCGGGTCGTCGAGTGGTCGGCGGGTCCTCTGCTTCGTGCTGTAGCTCGTCGACCGGGATCTCTGTGTAGAACCCTGGCGCCTTTCTTTTGGGTCGTCGAGTTCTCCTTTGCTGGCGGTGGGCTCGGTTTCCGCCATAGTGTTGGTCCTGGCACAGCTGCAGGCCGAGCGATCTCGCTGGGGCGGCAGAGATGCTTGTCGTGATCTTGAATTCTTCTAATGGATTGCATCTGGTCCTTGCCCTTGAGTTGTAGCTTGCTGGAGACGGAACCGCCGAGATCGTGATTCCAACCTGTGTAGTTCCCATAGACGACGCCAGTTGACGGGGATGTACCCCGGCAAATCCCACGGTCAGGGACCCTGGGTTAGTCACGAGAGGCACAGGTTGGACGATAGCTCGTCGGCTAACAGGAGGATACGTTCCTGCTCGATGTTATTGATTGGAGATGGCGATTACAGGGAAGCCAAGGCTAGTGCGCACAAGGCTAGGGTTATAGATTGTGTATTGCTTGATCTCGACGTCTCCCCTCCTAGCCCTTATATACTAGGCTAGGTCTCGGGGAGTCCGTCCTGGATTATAGATGAGGTTTCCTAACCCTGATCTTGTTTCGTACGGCAGGTTTGCACCTTCCTTATGATTCGCGGAATCCTACGTCGGTGCCACTAGTGGGCCAAGGCCGGACCTAGGCGGCATCTTTGTGGGCCTTCTGTCTACGGGTACACCGGGTAGGCTCATCCATAGGAGTCGTGGGGTCACCCCCTCGTCAACTCTTCAATAGGAAGAGTCAATCGTATCAATTACAATGGTGATGTTTCACCGGCTTAGTCTCGTGGAGATCTAGGCTCTTGAGCGAGTTGTCTAAACCTGGCTTGATGTAAGTTTTGGCTCTGGCTCGCATGGTCCTCGGCTTATAAAGATGCCGGGTCCCGGGATTCCTAGAGTCCGACTCCTACACGATGTGGAGTTCTATTCTACTTTACAAGTTTTCTACGTGCTATACAAGGTAAGTCGAATTCCTTCTAGGGCTTCAATCTTCACGTTTGGCACGTCAGACTCCTAGTTGGGTCTTCTTTATGGGTCTTCATGTGTAAGTCGGCCCGGAGGTTCTTAATGCCGGGTCTATGGGCCTGATCTATCCCCCCGATAGGGGTGACGGGGACGCCCCTGGCCAGATCGATGGGAGACCGAGGCCGTCGCTGGCCAGATCGACGGGGTCGACGGGGTGGAGCACGGCGGTGCGTCGCGAGGGAGGAGCACGATCTGGCCGCGGCGGCACGCCCGATCTGGCCGCGGCGGCGCGCCCGATCCGGGATGGCGCCCACGGGGGGTATGGTGGCGTAGTGCAGGGACGGCCGGCGGCGCGAGATGACTCCCTGGGCGGCCGGCGGATGCGCACTAGGGGAAGATGGGGGGAGGAGGCGCCGTGGAGGGGAGGGATGGGAAGAACCAACTCGCACGGGGGAAGACAGAGAGGAGTGCGTGGGTGGGTGGGGTACGGAATAAGGTGGGATGCTTTTTTTACGGTTAGTTTGTAGCTACAGACGGTTGGTGGGTGTGATACATTTGCTTATTCTGACAACACCCCACAAACCAACCAGACCAAACGCACCGCACCGGACGACACAAAAAAAACAGCCCCACCTCCCCACGTCGTCCCTCCCCCCTCAACCACCTTCTTCCTCCCACACCCTCATCTCCCACCCCACTACATGCCGCGATGAGAGTTGCCCCTTCCTCCATCGCGCGCCGCCCCCCAGCTCCGTCCCACGCCGCCGCCGGGAGCAGCCCCCGCCGTGAGCCGCCGCCTGCCTCCCACCACTCACCCCGCCCTATCTCTGCCGCGCGCCGCCACCTTCCTCCCACCACTCACCCCGCGCCACCCCTACCTCCGCGCTCGGGCGCCATGGTGGGTTCCGGCCCCAGCGAGGTGACCTTCGGGTTCCGGCCACGCTGTCGTATTCCTTGGCGCCGGCCACCCCGACCGCCCCCACCCCATCCCTTTCAAATCCAGTGGATCCTTCTCTTCCCCTTCGGATCCGGAGGCCATCTCCCCCAAATCCGCAGATCCAGGTCGCCCCGGTGACTCCCCTCGCATGGCAGCAGTCCAGATCGAGTGAGGCGCGGCCCGGTGGCGCTTCAGATCGGGAGTGAGGCGCCCGCCCCGGCGGCGCTCCTGGATGCCCGCCCTCGTGACTCCCCGGTCGCACATCTAGCGAGCCCCTCACCTGCCTCGACCCTAGATGCGCCGCCACATGCACCCGGCGCGTGGCCGGATACCAGCAGCAAGACCCCCCCCCCCCCCCCGTGCACACCTTCACACCGAGTGATTCGTCCTCCCAGATCTCGGACCCGAGCACCCGTCTCTATGTTCTTGCCGTCTCACTGGACTATTTGTGTGTTTTTTGCGTTCTTCATTGTTGTGGTCTACGGTGCAGTTAGGAAGATTTTTTTGAAGTTCGAAGGCGTGTTGCATGTTTTGGTCGTCGGGCGATGCGGTCTGAAAAAATGCACTTGATGTTCGAGTGAACCGCAGTTGGTCAGAAATAATGCACTTGATGTTCAAGTGAACCGCACTTGATGTTGATGGTGATTTTGAAGACGTGTTCAAGTGAACCGCATGTGTACGAAAAATCAATGTGCTACACAATATATAATTTTGTGGTATGTATTTCCTTAGAAAATATAAAAGTTCTGCAGTTCACTTTCGTTTATCCCTTGATTAATATTCGCGACGCCGAACTGCAAAGTTCTCATAAGTAAATCGAAAAAAACCATGTGCAGTTCTCTCTGTCCATAAATGCAACCGGTGCCGGATAGATGCAGTCAGATGCAGTTCGCTTCGTCGATTCTAAATCCACGAAAAACGTGTGCATTTCTGTTTGCCGTTAATGCAGTGCGCTTGCCTGTCGAATGCGGTGCGGACGCCCGACAGATGTAGTTCGCTCCGTAAATTTCGAATTCGCGAAAAACACGTGCGTCTCTGTTTAGCGATAATGCAGTGCGCTTGACTGTCGGATGCAATTACATGCAGTTCACTTCGCCGATTTTCGTTCCGCGACGAACGGAGTTCCGCCTTTTTAGTAGAATCGATGTAACTTTTTAACCGTAAAGAATTAAAGAATGTGTTTTACATGAAAGTGGAGCGCCTCGACGATACCTATCCAACCGTGTAACAATTGAATCGATCGGACGAACGAATCAAAAAAAATTACGCGAAAACGTCTGCTGTCCACAAGAGGGCAGCGCCACCGTTTTCAAAATTCCTTCAAAACCGTGAAGAATCCCGAAAAGTGTTCAACATATGGATTAATCTACTACTCCATACGAATCCAACGGTGTATCATACGCATCATTTCGACAAACGGTTAAAAAGTTCTACTCTCTACGAGATTCGAAAAATAAAAACAGAGTTGTTGCGTTTTATTCAAATTGAAATTCCTCTCAAACCGTGAGTAATTAGAGAAAGTGTTGTACATATGGATGGAGCGCCTGATAGATAGCTTTCCAACGGTGTATCTTACGCATCATTCCGACAAACGGTTGAATAGAAATCGCGAAAATACTCCCGCTGCGAAAGTGGGTCGCCGCACCGTTTTCGAAACTGCTATTAATCCGTGAGGAATTAGAAGAAGTGTTCAACATACGGAAGATGCCCCATTTCAATACGAATCCAATGGTGTATCATACGCTCAATTGCGACAAACGGTTAAAAGTTATCGCGAAAACGGTGCATGCGGTTCTGTTTTACCTGAACTACAGTGCTCTGAATTCAGCAGTGCGGTTCTCTTTTGCGATACGATGTAGTTCCGAATGTTGTCAGAATAGTTATTCTGACATCGATGTCAGAATAGACCGGCTGTATATATATGTATATATATATATATATATATATATATATATATATATATATGAGATATGGATTAAGTACAAACATTGAGAAATGATCTACTGCTGACTTGTTTGAATGAACGACAGTTGAAAGCATGATCCTAGGTTTATTCAGACCAAAAACATATCTAAGTATGTAACGACCCAATTCACATAGAATTGGAGTCTCTATGATCAAGTTCCAGTCCCTGGATCGAACTCGCTCGCACACACAGTATCATAGATGTATATCAAAGTAAAATGCATCATTATTACATCGTATGATCTAGAAATAACATAAATAACTAGTTGTATAGCTCAAGGCTAGCTTATTCAGTATAAATATAGCAGAGGTAAAAACAAATAACGAGGAGTCCCATCAACATCCACAAGCGAACATGCTGAGTGAAGACCCGCGACCCTAAACGCACCTTACTGGTCGTCTGAAAAACCTGCAGCACCGAAGGTTACAGCCCGACAATGGGTCACTACATCTGATTTGTACGGAAAGTCACACAAAAAAGGATATAACAGACCTATCGCTACATGCAAGGATAAGTCAAAGGAAAGGCTCATGGTTTTAATTTTGAAGAAAGATGATTTTTCCCAATCTACCTAGTCAAAATTTTAGTTTAACTTACTACTTAAGATTGAACTGGCAACACCAGTCCCAATCCACACCCTTTATTAAATCTTGCCCACTCAAGTTTATTATGGTGATTAATCTGTCAAGATCCTCCAGTAACAGTAATGTCTAGTAGCTCAAGGATGTACATAACCGGGGACACGGCCAACCATGATTAGTTTTTACTCTGCAGAGGTTAGTACACTTTTCCCGCTGGACTCAACCCGAAGATTGAGACGAAGTCTTTCCGAAGAGGTCACCTACACCCAACGGAAAGCCGGTACACCTATCACATCTACATCTGCTAGCTTTGCATGGGAGAGGCTTCCTACATCGTACTCAACTAAGCCAGAGCCCATATGGCCAGCGGCTGTACATGGAAGCTCCTAGTCACCAAGTATGTCTGATGTTTTTGAGCCTGGACGGCGCTCACTTACGTTCAGAGGGTAGATACCATGACGTACTTTCGACCACCAAAACCAACCATTAGGGGTACAAACTGGTCTCGCCTTAGATGAGGCACGAGCCCCCAGGAAGCACTCCCTGCCCGTCCAAAGGTGTATTCTAATTAAAGGTTTGCTAGTCAAGTCATTAAATCCTCACATAGCTCAATGTAATCTCAAACCAATCCATGTCTACAAGCATAGCAAATACATAGCAAGCACGTGCTAGGTTGTCTAAGCAAACAGGATAAGATCATATGGCTACCCTACCAAGTTTGCAGCAATAATAATATAAAACTTCCTACACATGCATAGGGTGATGTTTGCTACATGCATAAGTAAACATATAGGTTATGAAATGGTCAAAGTATGACTTGCCTTGATCCTGCTCCTGACGATCACACTCTTCACAAAACGAAGCGTTGCACTCCGGACAGTCTACACGATCAAACAATATAGCATTCAATACACCATATAACACATAAATAATGCAATAGTAAAAAAACGAAATGAACAGCAATAAAACCAACTAAACAGTATCTAAACGATAACTACAAGTCACCACGATCCCAACACAACTGGAATCGGCGAAAACGGATACACCGTATAAAAGATACGGTCACCGGAAGTTCAAAAAATAAGCTGAAAACTTTTGAAAACTTAGGTCTACTGGATAGGATTTTTCGTAACGGTCGCAACGCAACTGGAACTAACTAAAACGGTGCTACAGTTAAAAAGATATTGCGACAACAGTTCCGGGGTCTTTTTTGCCAAAAGGACTAATCCGCAAATAAAGTTTTTCGGAAAACGCGATCGGATCCCTAGGGTTTTGACTGACGGTTGACCGGATCTAGACGCGTTTTTTTCCAAAACAAATCGGAACGATCTTGGCCGTCGGCCGCGAGATCGAACGGCCGACGAGGAGTGGCGGCAGCGCGGCACGACGACGCGACGACCGGCGGCGATGTGGCGGCAGCGGCCGAGGCGACTGGGCGGCGTGGTGTGACGACGGGGCGGCGGCGAACGTCCGGCGCGGCGACGACTAGTGGGTTTCGGGTTTTGGGCGGAAACCCTAGCGCCCGCGGGTCCGCGGGCATTTAAAGACTCGCCCCGGATTTTTTTATCAACTCCGAGTCGAAACCGACTGGGCGTAAGATAAATAAATAAACAGGACAGGGCCCAGCAGGCCCAAAACAGTTTTATAAAATTAACGGATAATTATTTTTTAATTTCTGTATTCACCAAAACTTTTAAAATAATAAAATTGAATTTTTGGCATGACCAAAATATTCAATAAAAACAAAAACTTTTGCAACTTATTTTTAAAAACAACTTATTTCTGTACATATCTGTCACGCGAAAGGACAAATCACGATCTTGATCCATATGCCTCAACATATCCCTTTGGAATACCCAAAGGCACCTGTATGATCACCCTGTTACGGTGTGACGGTGGGTGCAACCTAGGCAGGCTCTGGAGATAGCGATTAGATACGATCTCACGGTCTAAGGATTAGGTCACTACATTTCATAATCACCGCAACATTGAACTTTGTGACTTCATCACGTTGCAATACCTATGTTGGATAATGTCCATCACATCATTCACCTAATGATATGACCCCATTATCAATAGACATATAATGTCTCATGATCAGGAAACCTTGCTCATCAATTGTCTAATGGATTATTTGGATAGATGCTACTAGGGACTTGGTTTGTTTACATACCACATGTGTATTAATGTTTCTGCTTAATACAGATATAGTATGGTATTAAACTTATTATGAACTAATGAAAAATGCTAATAAGCATGCTCTATTATTTGCCTCTAGGGCATCTTTCCAACAGTCTCACACTTGCACTGGAGTACAAATAATCTAGTTACATTTGTTAAGAATCATAACTCCATATCATATATGTGGTTATTGGTTATGCTTGCTTATGGAAACGATTGAATCAATGGTCTGTACCATTCAGATCCGTATGTCTTTTGCAAATCATTAATGTCACCTAATTAGACATTCATTCTATCATCACATGATAATGTCGAAGTAAATATTGTTGGTAGAGTGAGACTTCAGTTCTTTGTGTTTCAAAAATGACATATGCTTGGTCACGCATACTTTCCCATAGTGATGCATTGTGCCACTCACTCAATTAGAAGTTGAACTTACTAAGCCAAACAATCATACACTGTTGGAAAATAGCACTTTAATGGCGCACTGGTTTTGGACATTAATGGCGCACATTAGGTGCGCCATTGCTACCAAGACATTACTAACACTTAGTAATGGCGCGCATTTGGTGCACCATTACTATCCCAGACAGTAATGGCGCACCTGGAGTGCGCCATTAGTACGGCCCTAAGTGCGCCATTGCAATGCAGGGCGGTAATGGCGCACGTTTGAGTGCGCCACTGATGTTACTAGTACCACCACATGTGCGTCTTGTGCTCTAGTCAATAATGGTGCACTTTTAGGAAGTGCGCCATTGGTGTGTTTCTCTACATGCGCCACTAAAGTACACTATGTGTGCCATTACTATGAATATTAAGTTTTTTATTTTGCTTTTCTGTATTTGCAGAGGTCACAAAATACATTACGCACAACACAGATATAAATAGCACAACATATAAACAACAGATTTATCGAATACAACAGAAGATTAGTCTCTGAATACAATTCATCATATTAATCTCCGAATTCAAAATACCGAACAAATTAGTTAGAACATTACAAGTCTCGAGTAGCGAGTTTGTCTTCACATTACAAGTCAATATCTAAACAGCCATGACATAGAAGAAGAGGGTGGCGGTCATGATGAGCATCATCGTGACCAAAGTGATCTTCATCCGGTTCCTCCTCCGCTCCCTCCTCTCCCCCGCTAGATAGAGCGCGTGTCTAGCTTCCGCCTCCGCCCTTGTGGGGTACCCTTTGTAATTGTTACCGCTAAAATGGTGAACCTGTCTTCGACAATCCTCCCAGTCGTCGTAGACTCCGGGAATCCTACCAATGTACACGACATACGACGACATCTGCTTTATGCACTAGACAAACAAAACGTTAAGAGCAACTCACAGATAATATTTAAGCAGTACATACGTATACACCAAAATTAAGGACCAAAGGAAGAGAAAAGCAACACACATTAATAGTGTGACGTCCCCAAAATCAGATCTTATACAGTAATCATACACGCAAGGTACACGATCGAGATCAGGGTGCCACGGTGAGATATCACAACACAACTCTACAAATAAAGTAATACAAGCTGTTTAATACAAGTCAGGGGCCACAAGGGCTCGAATACAACAGCTCGAGAGCACAAAGTTAGCGGAAGCAACAATATCTGAGTACAGACACAAGGATACAAGGTTTCCTTAAGAAGGCTAGAACAAATAACAACAGATCGAAAAGGCGAGGCTTCCTGCCTGGGAACCTCCAAACTACTCCTGGTCAACGGGGAACTCGACGTCATAGAAGGCATCAGGGATCTTAACGTTGCGGTGGTCGGCATCGGGGATCTCCTGCTCCTGGACTCCAAGGCTCCAACGTCAACTGTAGCGGCCGATCTGGCAAAACAAAAAGGGGGAAAATAAAGCAAGGGTGAGTATCTAGCATACCCGCGAGTCTTACGTCCGCTACTAAGCATTTATGCATTTGTATCAAATGGAAAGGGGAGGCTATATATAGTGGACTGCAAGGTATAAATCAGAATAAGGGTAAGAAGCTAGGCCTATCGAAGACTAGCATCTTCTGACGTGTCTTGCAGCACAAGGAGAGAATCAGCCAACAGTTTATATAAAGCAATAAAGTAACAAAGAAGCAGAAGTTGATGCAACATTGTATAATAGTAAGTTGTAATGATTAATAATAATAAATGCCTCCGAGTTCCCCTCCTCGACTTCCCGCTGAGGAAGAAAACCCGGAACCATACAGTCTAATAGTAGTAGTTTGTAGTGGTCAGATCCAGTTTCAGCATAAAGCATCCTATTACCGTGGACACGACTATTCGACTAGATTAAACTCCCTGCAGGGGTGCACTTGTCAGAACCCCAAATTAGGTTTGTGTTTAACCTAGCTTGCATTTTTGCATCTTGAAAAAAATTGCAAAAGAAAAGTAAATGGGGAAAAGAAAAGCCCTAAATGAATTTTATAAAAAGGCCAGAAATAAATCTTTTTCCAAAATTCTTTTGAATGTATTGAAAAATCCTAAAAATGAGTGGAATCATTTTAAAAGTGATTTGGGATTAATCCCATGCTCATAGATTTTTCAATAATCCAAAAGGTGGCTTGGAAATTAAATAAATTGCTTATTTGAATTGAAATTCAAATACATTGAATTTCAAAAATTCCCAAAACTTGGGGTTGACTTCTATATAGTCACCTAGGTTTTATAAAAATGTTTGGGGATTTTTATAAATGCCCTAGCTATTTATTTTAAATGGGGAAAACAAAGAACAGAAGGAAAAATAAGAAAAGCAGAGACAAACCTTACCTTGCGCCCACGGGCGAAGGCCCACCTGGCCCAGCCCGGCTCCTCTCCTCTGCCAGAAGGAGAGGCAGCCACACCGTGCGCTGCGTGGCGGGCATGCCTCCCCTTCCTCGCCACCTCCTGCTCTCCCCTCCTCTTCTCTCTCGCTCTGGAGACACCCAGAAGGCCCCAGGCCATTTCCCCTCCCCTCGCGACCTCCCTCCTCTCCTCTGCCGCCTTTTTCCGAGCCGCCCCGAGAGCTCGCCGGAACGAGCCCGTGCGCCTGCGTGGCCAACGGAGACAGGCCGCCGCACCAACGTGTCCATGCGGTTCCTCGACGTCGACTTCGTCAAGCTGCGCCGCCAATTTGAGCCAAGCCGCCTCCTAGTCGCCGCCCGCATCGACTTCCTCCGCCACGGCCGCCGTGCTCCTCGTCGGAAATTCGTCGCCGCCAGTGCCTCCGGGACCTCCCCGAGCTCACCTTCGTCTTCCCGGTGAGGTCCTCTTCAGAATGCCCCGTCTGTGTCTCCTCCCCGTGCTCCCAATCACCATTTCCCCGCCATGGCCGTGAGCTCGTCGTCGCGGGCCTGCTCGCCGGCTTGGCCAAGGGCCCCCCCTGGGTGCCCCGTGTGCGCCAACAGCTGCAGGAGACCGCGGGCTAACCGCTGGTGCCCTCGCCCTCCACCCCCGAGCCCTCTGTCGTCATCCGCCATGACCGGTGGCTCCGGCCGCCGCCCCCCGTCGACGTAGCCGTGGCCTGAAGCCTCCCCCTCGAACCCCTCCTAGCCCAGGCGACGCGCGACGTCGCGAGCTTCGCTCCCGTGCCCCCAGCCTCCTCCCCCGTGGCCTAAATCGCCACCCCGGCGAGAGCGCCGCCGTGGCAGAGCCACCGGCGTTTAGCCGCCAGTCGGTTAAACCTAAACCGACTCCGCTGACAGTGGGCCCAGCCCCTTAATTAATCCGGATTAAATTTAAACAGATTTAGTTAACCCCAGTGAGGCTGACAGGTGGGGCCGCCCTGTCATTTGACTGGTCAAACCTGGCGTCAGCATGACCTAGTGATGACGCAGTAAAGATTAAATCAAATTGTTTAATTCAATAAATTCCAGAAAATGGCTGAAACTTTGAAAAATCATAGAAAATTAATTTTAACTCCAAATTTAACATATAATATATGAAAAATGATCAGGAGAAAATCCTCTATCCAAATCTCCAACTTTCAGCTATGTTGGATTTGATCTTAAAAAGGGATCAGTAGCTTTTGCTATTTGATTTAATTGGAATTATTTCAAATTCATTTCAAAAATTATTCCAACTTCAACCATTGAAATGCACCACACATCACTTGTACTTCAAAAGCATTTCACACATATGATCTTTTGGTTTAAAATGAACAAACTTTAGCAAATGCAAGTTGACCAAATTTAAATCACATTTGGAGTTTGAATTTGAATTTACTTTTCAAATCAACTTCAATTAAAATGTGGCAATTCAAACATAGGTCACATCAGCACATTGCCATGCTACGTTTTGCATATTGAATGTGCATGGTATTATCTTGATTGTGCTTTACTTCCAGTGCTTCGGTGATTGCATCTTCTCGGTAGAGTTGATCTCGGAGACGAGTTCAACCTCACGTCAGAAGAGTGTTACCTCGTGATCGTCAGCAAGGCAAGCACCCCCTCTTTGATCATGTCGATAAAATCCCAGTTCCCTCTCATTCTCGCAAATGCATGTTTAGGATGTCACCATGATACGTTCTACCGCTAGTTGAACCCATTCCTTTGCATGACCTATCATTTTTTTCACAGTAGTAAGCAAACCACAATCCTAGCAGATGTAGGAGTTGGTTGATATCATGTGGCCCCTGCAACTGTTACAGTTTATTGCATGATTAGAGTTGTTACCTGAGGCTACTTTGATGTGAGTCGGGATGGTAGTGATCATGTGAATGATTGTGGTAATGTGTTGGTGAATCTACCCTAAACAAAGGTGAACGATGAGAGGCTGTGTAGGAGTACACAGTGGGTTGTCTCGTTGAACACTGCCTTAAGCCCGAGTTCTTGTGTTGTTATCCAAGACAAAGAGTACGACCACACATTGGGCTCACTGACCCCTCTCGGCCTAGTACCTCACCCCGGACCAGTCCAAGAGTCGCAAGTAGTTCGCCCTTTAACGATCTCAAGCAGGTGGAACCAAGGTAAGTGGTTGGCGTAGGTTGTGGGCACGTTGAATCAAGTGATCATGATCGAGTTGAGCTTGATGGCGGTCACACAACGTTTGAGTCCGCATCGGAACAATCGGCCGGATTTCGATTGTGGTCCCAACTCAAATAGGCGACTCCCTAGGACTAGAGATGGTGCCGTGAGTGAAGTGTCGTGGCAGCATCCTCGCCGGTACTCATTTGAAGGGTCCATCCCCAGGCGGTAAATGATGAGGCATGTGTGTAGCAGTACACCCCTGCAGGGTTAATGAACTATTCAGATAGCCGTGTCCGCGGTTATGGACTACTTGGAGACCTTTACTTGATCATAGATAACTTGAACCGGATACTTCTAAAACACACCAAGATAAGTGTGAGTGCTATGGCGTGCTTCCTCGTGGGGAAGTCGAGGAAGGCACCATAGTGGAGTATTGATTGGAGACTGTTACTTGGACTCGTGTACGTTCTTACCTCTCTCTGGTACTCGTAGTTCAGGACTAGCCAAGTCAAAGCTGGCACTTCTGCAAGTGAAACCCCACCTCCCTTAACCTTGATACATGTGCATGAGTAGTATAGTTCCTATGTAAGTCTTGCTGAGTACGACTTTGTACTCACGTTTGCTTATTCTATGTTTTAGAGACGAGACCACTGACCCTGATGGTGGCCTCTACCTCGAGCTCGACGTGGACCAATGTCGTATAGTTCCAGGCAGCAGCCTGTGCCCTCTGGAGGGTTGTTGTATTTTTCTTTCAGGCTTCTTAAGCCATTTGTTAAACTTGTCTTTACTAAGACATAATTTGCTTCCGTTGATGTTTGATGTAATGTTGGATCACAAACATGTGATCTCTGCTTGTAATACAACTAGTATGTCTGCTCTGTTTAGCAGAAGTTATAAAGACTGAGTTTGTAGAGTTCATGTTGTGATTACCTGCTGTTTACACTGGACATGTATGCTGCGTGTATGTTTATAACATGCATGTCTTAGTGTGGGGTTCGATAGCTTAGTTGTGTTCTTGCCGGCGGTCTTTTATACACCAAGTGGCCCTTAGATGTGCGCAGCTTGGGGCATCGCGATGCGATTGCTCGTGACTTTGTCACATGGCACACTTTGTTGTATGATTGAGCCCGCCCGAGATCCCGACTAAGTGATCGGGCTGGAGTAAGTCTATGTAAGGGTTATGATTCAATCGATAACATGGTTGAGGCGACTTGTCTATGAGTATGGGATTCACCACCCATAAGCATTAGACTTGTGAGCGGACGTTGAGGACCCATCTCAGTTGATCATCCGGCCTGAATGGGATGCCCCTCACGTTCGATGCTTACCGAGAGTGATCTGTGCTTGGCCTTGTCTTCTTAGACAAGTGGGTACGGCTCTCGGCTCTCCATGTGATTGCATTGTGATCGGAATTACATACGCTAACCCCGGGTCCCGACAGACTTGGTATCAGAGCAGGACTGCCTGTAGGATTATCAAACCCTTGGCCGATGTCGAGTCTAGCATTCTATAGTTATATAGTTACTTTGGGTATAAGGGAACAACGTAAGACTTCTTTTTCTCCTTACCCTCATCGATCTGAGTTCTGAGTCACCCTCATCTTATTCTACGGGAAGATAGGACTAGGATCGTCTATGTCTTTACTAGGACATCTCGTTGATTGCTTCTTTGTAGCTGTAGGAGTGTTGTGGTCTTTCTAAGCCATCATTCCATAGTGTTTCTGTGGAAGAGATGTCCGTTATTCTGTAGGTTGTCTCAATTTCCATCCCGGTGCAGCCGTTATGCTATCCGTTTGTGGCTTTGATGCTATTGCATTATAGTCTTCTATCTTAGCATAGATTTGTGTCCAAAATCCTATTCTGATTGTTGATTCTTATCACACAGAATGTCAGGTGCAAATCAAGGTGTTGATCCCAGTTCCAGTTACATAGACGATGAAGAACCTCCACCACCAACCTCAACGGCAGAAATCATGATGGAGGCTGAGCAGAATCGTCGTGACCAGACACGTCTTCTCGAGCGTATTGAGCAACACACTTCTCGTCAGCATCATAGTGTTGTTACCATCCAGGACTTCATTCTCCTCAACCCGCCAGTATTCCGATGTTCTTCCGAGCCCCTTGATGCCGATGATTGGCTTCGTTCCCTCGAGCGTAAGCTTGAGACAGCTCATGTTGCTCCAGGTGATCGTGTGCTATTCGCGACATACTTTCTGGAAGGTGCTGCTCTTCAATGGTGGGAGAATTTTGTAGCAATGCAACCAGTTGGTCACGTGGTGACTTGGCAAGAGTTCTGTGATGAATTCCGAGGATACCATATTCCAGATCAGCTGATAGAGCGCAAGAGAGAAGAATTTTGCAATCTGACCCAAGGAAAGATGTCTGTTCATGAGTATAGGACCGAGTTCACTCGTCTAGCACGTTATGCCCAAGAAGAAGTATCCACCGACGCCAAGAAACAAGAAAGGTTCCGCAAAGGACTTAGCCCCGTCCTTCGTCATGACCTGAATCTTCACGAGTTCGTTAACTTCAGGGACTTGGTCGACAAATCATTCAAGGCCGAGTATGGAAATGAGTTGTATGAAGAGTCTCGCAAGCGTGATCGTGAGTTTGCCCAATCTTCTGGCCCATTTTCTCGGAAATGCCGTGTTTGGATTCCCTTCGGTGACGTCAGTCGTGCTGTAAGTGCTTCTAGACCATCAGCCACCATATATCATCCACCTCAGCCCAATCTTCCTCCTTGGAATTTTGTTGGACAATCAAGTACTCAAGTTCCTTTCATTCCACGTGGTGTTTGTTTCCAATGTGGACAATCAGGTCACAATGTTCGAGAGTGTCCCCAAAATCATGTAGCCACCACACCTAAACCAAAGCAAGCTTTTCGTCGTGGTAAGCCACCACCCAAGACTTCCAATGTCAAACCTCCTATTATGAACATGGTTATGTGAATCATGTATCCATTCTAGATTCCCACAAGTCAACCGATGTTGTACTCGGAACCCTTCCTGTCAATTCCACCCCAGCTTCGGTTCTTTTTGACCCAGGAGCATCTCACTCATTCATATCCCAGGACTTTGCACTGTCACATGACATCTCTTTTTCGATGTTATCCACCCCCTTAGTTGTGCAAGCCCCTGGATCCAGATGTCACACCACCATGGTGAGTCATGAGAATGGAATTGCAATTGAGGGTTTAGTATTCATTGCCTCACTTATAGCCCTCAAGTCTTCAGACATTGATGTGATCTTAGGTATGGATTGGTTATCAAGACAGAATGATGTCCTTGATTGTAAAGCCAAGTCAGTGAAACTAACCCATCCATCAGGCCAGACAATCAAGTACACCTCACCAAGCCCTAAAACCCAGGTGCATTCTTTGAATGTGCTTCCTCTTCCAGACCTTGAAGATATTCTGGTGGTTCGTGACTTCCCGGATGTCTTTCCAGAAGAGCTGCCAGGAATACCACCTGACAGATCTGTAGAGTTTGTGGTAGATCTTATTCCAGGAACCACCCCAATATCCAGACGCCCATATAAAATGGCCCCACGTGAGTTAGCTGAGCTCAAAATCCAACTTGAAGCTTCGTTGGAAAAAGGCTTCATCCGCCCTAGCTCATCGCCATGGGGTTGCCCCGTTCTGTTCGTAACGAAGAAAGATGGAATAGAAAGGATGTGCGTAGACTATCGCCCGCTAAATCTAGCGACGATAAAGAACAAGTACCCACTGCCCAGGATCAATGATATTTATGATCAACTTGCAGGATCCTCTGTCTTCTCTAAGATGGATTTGAGATTAGGCTATCATCAAATCAAAATCAGAAACGAGGACATTCCCAAAACGGCTTTTACTACTCGTTATGGTCTTTATGAGTACACCGTCATGTCCTTCAGTTTAACCAATGCCCCCGCCACATTCTCGCGCTTGATGAATTCGATCTTCATGGCGTACTTAGATAAATTTGTTGTAGTTTATCTTGATGACATTCTCATCTACTCGAAGAACGAAGAAGATCACGCAGAACATCTTAAGTTCGTATTGATGAAACTTAGAGAGCATCGCCTGTATGCTAAATTCTCCAAGTGTGAATTCTGGCTACCAGAAGTGACCTACTTAGGACACGTGATTTCTGCAAAAGGCATTGCTGTCAATCCCGAGAGAGTTCAGGCCGTCCTTGACTGGACTCCACCTGAATCGGTTAAGAAAGTTAGGAGTTTTCTTGGCTTAGCAAGCTATTGTCGCCGCTTCGTCGAGAACTTTTCTAAAGTTGCAAAGCCTCTAACTGAACTCCTCAAGAAAGAGAAGAAATTCGAATGGACTCCCAAGTGCGAGGAAAGCTTCCAAGAGCTAAAAAGAAGATTGACTTCTGCACCCATACTTGCGCCTCCAGACACCAAAAAGGATTTCGAGATCTATTGTGATGCCTCACGGCAAGGGTTAGGATGCATACTTCTCCAAGATCGACATGTGGTAGCTTATGCTTCACGCCAGTTGCGGCCACCTGAAGAGAACTATCCTACCCATGATCTTGAACTCGCTGCCGTAGTTCATGCCTTGACAACTTGGCGACATTACCTCCTTGGTAATCGTTGTGAGATCTATTCCGACCACCAAAGCCTCAAATACATATTCACCCAGCCAGATCTTAATCTCAGGCAAAGACGCTGGATTGAGTTGATAAAATATTACGACTTAGGAATTTCTTACACCCCCGGCAAAGCCAATGTCATGGCTGATGCACTAAGTCGTAAGTCGTATTGTAACAACCTCATGTTACAACAGTATCAACCACTTCTTCATGAGGAATTTCGAAAGCTCAACCTCGAGATTGTTCCTCGTGGATCTCTTTTCAACTTGGTGGCGAAACCAACCCTTGAGGATAAAATCATAGTTGCCCAAAGGCGTGCACGAGGTGTTCGCCGGATCAAGGAGAACATTGCTAGCGGAGTTGCTAAATGTTTCTCCACAGATAGTAAAGGAACGGTATTCTTTGAAAATCGTTTGGTAGTACCTAAGAATAGGGAACTAAGGCAACTCATCCTCAAAGAAGCCCATGATACACCCCTCTCCATTCATCCCGGTAGCACAAAAATGTACCGAGATCTACGCCAGAGATTTTGGTGGACTAGGATGAAGAGAGAAATTGCTCAGTTCATTGCTGAATGTGATGTTTGTCGTCGCGTTAAAGCAGAACATCAAAGACCTGCTGGTACTCTTAGACCTTTGCCTATCCCCGAGTGGAAGTGGGATAAAGTCAGTATGGATTTCATCACTGGCTTTCCAAAAACCCAGAAAGGAAATGATGCCATCTTCGTTGTCATTGATCGACTTTCAAAAGTTGCTCACTTCCTTCCAGTTCGAGAGTCTATAACTGCTAGCTAGTTAGCGGACTTGTATGTCTCCCGAATCGTGTCACTTCACGGTGTTCCTTTGGAAATCAATTCAGACCGTGGTAGTCTTTTCACTTCTCGATTTTGGGAAAGTTTCCAGAATGCTATGGGAACCCACCTCTCCTTTAGCACCGCTTATCACCCGCAGTCCAGTGGTCAAGTAGAAAGGGTCAATCAAATTCTCGAAGACATGCTCAGAGCTTGTGTTCTCTCTTTCGTAAAGAAATGGGAGAATTCTCTTCCTTTTGCCGAATTTGCGTATAACAATAGTTTCCAATCTAGTTTGGGCATGGCTCCTTTTGAATTTCTCTATGGACGGAAATGTCGAACACCCCTAAACTGGTCAGAAACCGGTGAAAGACAATTCTTTGGACCGGATTTGATTCAGGATGCAGAAGAGCAGGTTCGCATTGTTCGTGATAAGTTGAAAACAGCCCAGTCTCGTCAGAAAAGCTATTATGATCGTCATCATAGGGAAGAAAGCTATAATCTGGATGAGAAGGCTTACCTTCGGGTTACTCCTCTGAAGGTACCCATCGCTTCGGTATCAAAGGAAAGTTGGCCCCACGTTATATCGGTCCCTTTCGCATTCTCGCTAAACGTGGAGAAGTTGCCTACCAATTGGAACTACCCCCTCACCTCTCCCAGGTTCATGATGTCTTCCACGTCTCTCAACTCAGGCGTTGCTTCAAGGACCCCATCCGCGAAGTAGACCATGAAACGCTTGACCTCCAAGATAACCTTTCATATCGAGAGTACACTGTTCGTATTCTTGATGAAGCCGAGCGTAGCACCAGACGTCGGAAGATCAGATTCCTCAAAGTACAGTGGTCACATCATTCAGAGCAAGAAGCCACCTGGGAACGAGAGGATCGTCAACGAGCTGAGTACCCCACCTTCCTTCCGACGACTTCTGAATCTCGGGACGAGATTCTTTTGAGTGGGGGCGAGTTGTCAGAACCCCAAATTAGGTTTGTGTTTAACCTAGCTTGCATTTTTGCATCTTGAAAAAAATTGCAAAAGAAAAGGAAATGGGGAAAAGAAAAGCCCTAAATGAATTTTATAAAAAGGCCAGAAATAAATCTTTTTCCAAAATTCTTTTGAATGTATTGAAAAATCCTAAAAATGAGTGGAATCATTTTAAAAGTGATTTGGGATTAATCCCATGCTCATAGATTTTTCAATAATCCAAAAGGTGGCTTGGAAATTAAATAAATTTCTTATTTGAATTGAAATTCAAATACATTGAATTTCAAAAATTCCCAAAACTTGGGGTTGACTTCTATATAGTCACCTAGGTTTTATAAAAATGTTTGGGGATTTTTATAAATGCCCTAGCTATTTATTTTAAATGGGCAAAACAAAGAACAAAAGGAAAAATAAGAAAAGCAGAGAGAAACCTTACCTTGCGCCCACGGGCGAAGGCCCACCTGGCCCAGCCCGGCTCCTCTCCTCTGTCGTCTTCCTCCTCTACCAGAAGGAGAGGCAGCCGCACCATGCGCTACGTGGCGGGCATGCCTCCCCCTCCTCGCCACCTCCTGCTCTCCCCTCCTCTTCTCTCTCGCTCTGGAGACACCCAGAAGGCCGCAGGCCATTTCCCCTCCCCTCGCGACCTCCCTCCTCTCCTCTGCCGCCTTTTTCCGAGCCGCCCCGAGAGCTCGCCGGAACGAGCCCGTGCGCCTGCGTGGCCAACGGAGACAGGCCGCCGCACCAAAGTGTCCATGCGGTTCCTCGACGCCGACTTCGTCAAGCTGCGCCGCCAATTTGAGCCAAGCTGCCTCCTAGTCGCCGCCCGCATCGACTTCCTCCGCCACGGCCGCCGTGCTCCTCGTCGGAAATTCGTCGCCGCCAGTGCCTCCGGGACCTCCCCGAGCTCACCTTCGTCTTTCCGGTGAGGTCCTCTTCAGAATGCCCCGTCTGGGTCTCCTCCCCGTGCTCCCAATCACCATTTCCCCGCCATGGCCGTGAGCTCGTCGCCGCGGGCCTGCTCGCCGGCGTGGCCACGGGCCCCCCCTGAGTGCCCCGTGTGCGCCAACAGCTGCAGGAGACCGCGGGCTAACCGCTGGTGCCCTCGCCCTCCACCCCCGAGCCCTCTGTCGTCATCCACCATGACCGGTGGCTCCGGCCGCCGCCCCCCGTCGACGTAGCCGTGGCCTGAAGCCTCCCCCTCGAACCCCTCCTAGCCCAGGCGACGCGAGACGTCGCGAGCTTCGCTCCCGTGCCCCCAGCCTCCTCCCCCATGGCCTAAATCGCCACCCCGGCGAGAGCGCCGCCGTGGCAGAGCCGCCGGCGTTTAGCCGCCGGTCGGTTAAACCTAAACCGACTCCTAATCCCCCCCTCTCTCTCGCTGACAGTGGGCCCAGCCCCTTAATTAATCCGGGTTAAATTTAAACAGATTTAGTTAACCCCAGTGAGGCTGACAGGTGGGGCCGCCCTGTCAGTTGACTGGTCAAACCTGGCGTCAGCATGACCTAGTGATGACGCAGTAAAGATTAAATCAAATTGTTTATTTCAATAAATTCCAGAAAATGGCTGAAACTTTGAAAAATCATAGAAAATTCATTTTAACTCCAAATTTAACATATAATATATGAAAAATGATCAGGAGAAAATCCTCTATCCAAATCTCCAACTTTCAGCTATGTTGGAGTTGATCTTAAAAAGGGATCAGTAGCTTTTTCTATTTGATTTAATTGGAATTATTTCAAATTCATTTCAAAAATTATTCCAACTTCAACCATTGAAATGCACCACACATCACTTGTACTTCAGAAGCATTTCACACATATGATCTTTTGGTTTAAAATGAACAAACTTTAGCAAATGCAAGTTGACCAAATTTAAATCATATTTGGAGTTTGAATTTGAATTTACTTTTCAAATCAACTTCAATTAAAATGTGGCAATTCAAATTTAAATCACATTGCCATGCTACGTTTTGCATATTGAATGTGCATGGTATTATCTTGATTGTGCTTTACTTCTAGTGCTTCGGTGATTGCATCTTCTCGGTAGAGTTGATCTCGGAGACGAGTTCAACCTCACGTCAGAAGAGTGTTACCTCGTGATCGTCAGCAAGGCAAGCACCCCCTCTTTGATCATGTCGATAAAATCCCAGTTCCCTCTCATTCTCGCAAATGCATGTTTAGGATTTCACCATGATACGTTCTACCGCTAGTTGAACCCATTCCTTTGCATGACCTATCATTTTTGTCACAGTAGTAAGCAAACCACAATCCTAGCAGATGTAGGAGTTGGTTGATATCATGTGGCCCCTGCAACTGTTACAGCTTATTGCATGCTTAGAGTTGTTACCTGAGGCTACTTTGATGTGAGTCGGGATGGTAGTGATCATGTGAATGATGGTGGTAACGTGTTGGTGAATCTACCCTAAACAAAGGTGAACGATGAGAGGTTGTGTAGGAGTACACAGTGGGTTGTCTCGTTGAACACTGCCTTAAGCCCGAGTTCTTGTGTTGTTATCCAAGACAAAGAGTACGACCACACATTGGGCTCACTGACCCCTCTCGGCCTAGTACCTCACCCCGGACCAGTCCAGGAGTCGCAAGTAGTTCGCCCTTTAACGATCTCAAGCAGGTGGAACCAAGGTAAGTGGTTGGCGTAGGTTGTGGGCACGTTGAATCAAGTGATCATGATCGAGTTGATCTTGATGGCGGTCACACAACGTTTGAGTCCGCATCGGAACAATCGGCCGGATTCCGATTGTGGTCCCAACTCAAATAGGCGACTCCCTAGGACTAGAGATGGTGCCGTGAGTGAAGTGTCGTGGCAGCATCCTCGCCGGTACTCATTTGAAGGGTCCATCCCCAGGCGGTAAATGATGAGGCGTGTGTGTAGCAGTACACCCCTGCAGGATTAATGAACTATTCGGATAGCCGTGTCCGCGGTTATGGACTACTTGGAGACCTTTACTTGATCATAGATAACTTGAACCGGATACTTCTAAAACACACCAAGATAAGTGTGAGTGCTATGGCGTGCTTCCTCGTGGGGAAGTCGAGGAAGGCACCATAGTGGAGTATTGATTGGAGACTGTTACTTGGACTCGTGTACGTTCTTACCTCTCTCTGGTACTCGTAGTTCAGGACTAGCCAAGTCAAAGCTGGCACTTCTGCAAGTGAAACCCCACCTCCCTTTACCTTGATACATGTGCATGAGTAGTATAGTTCCTATGTAAGTCTTGCTGAGTACAACTTTGTACTCACGTTTTCTTATTCTATGTTTTAGAGACGAGACCACTGACCCTGATGGTGGCCTCTACCTCGAGCTCGACGTGGCCCAATGTCGTATAGTTCCAGGCAGCAGCCTGTGCCCTCTGGAGGGTCGTTGTATTTTTCTTTCAGGATTCTTAAGCCATTTGTTAAACTTGTCTTTACTAAGACATAATTTTCTTCCGTTGATGTTTGATGTAATGTTGGATCACAAACATGTGATCTCTGCTTGTAATACAACTACTATGTCTGCTTTGTTTAGCAGAAGTTATAAAGACTGAGTTTGTAGAGTTCATGTTGTGATTACCTGCGTTTACACTGGACATGTATGATGCGTGTATGTTTATAACATGCATGTCTTAGTGTGGGGTTCGATAGCTTAGTTGTGTTCTTGCCGGCGGTCTTTTATACACCTTTCAAGTTTACCTTTAATATAAGAATGCTTGTGCATATTTATTTCCTTTCACTCTATTCACCAACTGTCAAGTCCTCTTCCTGCAGCAAGCATGGGGGAACGGGTGGTTACAAAAAGGTCAGTGACGCAAATCAGCCGTGTTAATTTCTCTCTGTAGAAAGTTGTAATACATCACTACCTCCTACAGAGAGAAATTACTGACTTTTATAACACCCATCAAAAGTTTTCAACAAAATAAAAAACTAATACTATCACTTCTGCAAATGTTAATTGTCATCAGAGGAGTTTTCAAACTATGAATGAATCATCAAGTGGAAATCGCTTCTTCTCAAAAACAATAATTTAGTGATCACATCACACATATCAAATCCATACTATTATTAGCTACAAACTATAGAGAGATGCTAATTTTAAAAACAATGCAAAACAGTTTTGTAACTAAACCATCTAGAGAGTCATTCGTCATTCTTTAGCTTTTATCGATCTCTCTAGGTAGTGCTACAAGAAAAAACACACATCTTGAGTTGAAAATTCAAAGAACAACAATGATACATGAACAACAAGGATACATGACTTCATATTTTCAAACTTTAGTGAGTATCTCTGAACTTAGTGTCAACCTAGAGAACTTAAATAAACATATATATATATATATATATATATATATATATGGACAACAAGGATACATGAACCATGGGGCATATGCTTAGAATTATTTTGTTGGAATAAATAATGCGCATCGGATCTTGTTTAGTGGTAGTATATTTGATGGACATAAATAGTGCTCTGGGCTAAAAATAAATCCAGCCACAGGACACAACAGCAGCAACATTTTTCTTTAGGAAAAGTTGTACATGCTGGTTGATCTCCTTGTAAAACATGAAAATTCAGTTGATTTGCATGTGTACAAGTATAATTGTTCTCCTATTCTCTTTCTCAAATAAGCTCGCTGTAAACTTCAAACAGAAGATAAAATAACCACTAAATACTTTCCCTAAGGAAAAATGTAGAAAAGGACCGTGGTTGTTACATGTTACATGTTCACCATCTGCTAAATTTCCCCAAATAGCATCTCCATGTAATATAAGTACTACCTATGAACAAGAATTACTAAGAACATGTTGCAAATTCCATGAGCATATTCCCAATAAGAACATGTTTAATGCAAACCAAAAGCATGCAACAATATCATTCTCCAAGAATCTGTTCTCAACCAACCAGAGCAGAGCAGAGGAGGGGGCGCGCGCTGAGAGATAGAGAGGGAGGGAGAGAGAGAGACAGAGGCAGGGAGGGGGAGGGTGGGAGAGGGAAGCTCACCTTGTTTTCGCCGGGGTCGACGAGGTCGAGGCGGTCGGCAGTGGCGCGCGAGTCCTGCAGAGAGAGGCGGAGGGGCGCCGCAGTGAGAGAGAGAGGGATATATATATAGAGAGAGAGAGAGAGGACGTGGGAGGAGGGGGCGCAGGATCGTCGGATGGTCGCGGGGTCGCCGGAGGGTAAACAATGGCGAGATTGGATCGAGTATGCCGCGCGGGGAGAAGTGTTGGAGGTTAGGGTTTCGGGAGGGGAGAGGTGGGGATTAGGGGGGTACCGGGTTAGCAATTGCGCACTTTTGGTTGGTGCGCCATAAGGTTAGTCGATATCAATGGCGCACTTTTGCCCAGGTGCGCCATTAACATTAATCCGTAGCTAGCTTAAAACAGGTGCGTGTGTGGCTATGGACAGAACCATCTACATAGTCTAGTGTTGGTCTCTTGATACATGAATCTAGCCACTCAGGTTCGAATCCTGGTAGTCCCATCTTTTTTTCACTTTAATTTTTCTTATATCAACCTTATCATAAACATCCAAACACTTTAAAATAACCACATGGCATATCCATCTCTAAAAAAATATAATATTAAAAAAAATCTCCAAAACTATAGGCAGCCCTATATTTTGCACTTTTTTAAAATATATAGTAATAATGACATATCAATATCTTCATAGAAAAATGATTCAAAATTCCCACCTACACACACACACACACACACGGCAGACACGTCGTGATTGGATCTTGATACGTCTCAAACGTATCTATAATTTCTGCTTGCTCCATGCATGTTTTGTGCGATATTGCTATGATCTAGATACACTTTCATACACTTTTGATCATATTTGGAATAACTTATTAACTCATTGCACCACGGTGCCAGTTCCTGTTTTCTGTTTATTTTCTATTCCAGGTTTCCCCCATATTAAAAGTGCTCCAAAAATTCGGGAAAATAAAAAAAAATCAGCGTACCGAAAGCTTCCGGAAACACCTAGGAGGGGCCAGAGGGGACCCACTAGGGCCCCAGGCGCCCTCCCGGCGCGCCCTAGGGTAGGGCTTCCCCCCTTCGCCTATATATTCTCCGTGACGCAAAACCTCCGAAGACAGAACCCTTTTTCGCGATCTCGCCTCTGTTCCGCCCCTGTCGTGCTTCCAAGATCGGGAGCGCCAACAGACCTCCTCCCGGCACATTGATGCAGGGAGGATTGACCTCCGGGAGCCTCTCCTCCACCATGGACGCCTCCCAGATGATTCGTGAGTAGTCTACCTTGGACCATGGGTCCATGACCAGTAGCTATGTGATGTTCTCCTCCCCTCTTGGTTTTTCATGGATTAGAACTCGTGAGCTGCCCTACATGATCGAGGCACATATGTAATTTTCTGCTGTTGCTATGCTGAGTTTGCTGGGATCTGATGGATTATGAGACTATGTTCAGTTTGTGATTGAGTAATATATTTGGTTCTTATCTTTTATATTTATGTTCTTGAGTAATTCTTGCATGTTCTCCGTTTTTGTTTATTGCTTTGGACAAGTAGTAGGTAGTGACTCCAAGAGGGAACGTTATGCTCGATTGTGGGTTCATGCCCTCTGATGACTAGCTTGTGTGACAGAAACATGAGTCTAGGGGATGTGCTATTGCCATAAGGGGGAAAACAACGGTGCTTGTAACCGCGGTTGCAAGGATTGCTTACTTTACGCAAAGTGCTTTTTAATGCAGTTGTCTGTTTCTTTGGGTTTACACTTTGGGTGGGGCTCACACTTAATACGAGTGAGATGTTGTCGATAGATATCTCAAGGTGGATGATTAGTACTAGATGCAGTTGGATTTTGGTCTACTTATTTTGGCGTACCGCCCAGGCTTTTGAGCCTCGTCCTTTCTTTGTAGCATAGTTAGCATTGCGGTGCGTTTTTAATCATGTCAATTGCCCAGCTGTGATTTTTTTACCTCGCATAGCAGTTTTATCGTCTTTTGGGAGGGAGACATCACTAGTGAACATCACGGGACCCCAGTCCATATTATCATTACTGTTTACATGCTTATTTATTTTCCACTTTTACTTTCTAGTTGCTATCACCATTATCATTATCCCTTGCATTTGATCCTTTCTAAACAACAAGACCGGAGAGATTGACAACCTCTCTGCACTTCGTTGGGAGCAAAGTTACTTGTTGTGTGTGCAGGTCCAGGTAAAGTAAGCAACCTCGGTTGTGAACGACGCTATTGTTCACTTTACCACCTACCTGTCGACCTTAGAGTCCTACTGGTTGATCTCAACCTTGGTATCTTCACCAAGGGAAACTTTCCGTTACGCTATATCTCACCTTCCACTTTGGGTAACTAACGAAGGGCGAGATGCCGTTATCACATCTCGCGTATCAAGAAAATTTCTGGCACCGTTGCCCGGGATTCCGAGTGCGAAGATAGGGGAGTTGCACACTATCTTTTACCCTTGCATTTTAGTCTTGTTAGTTTACCTTTCAGTTTTTGTCTTAGTATCTTCTATCAAAAACCAAAAAAATAGTTGCTACCTTTTGCCTTTGTCTTGCTTTGCCTAGTTATGCTATCTTTACCATGGGTGTGGAACCACCCAAATATGGTAGGATGGACATGTTTCACTTGGATCATCTTCGACCAATTTGTGCTCGCTCTAAAAACCCAACCGACTTGGTTGAGGGAAAATCATTGGATGAGCATTCTCATTATACGCGACACCGCTTATCTCAGAAAGGGAAACACTTATGGGACCAAATACAAACTTCTTATTGCTTTGCTGAGTGTTTATGCCACATTTCTGATTTTAGTTGCTGCTCTAATATAGATCTTAAACACCTTCCTTTCCAATGTCAGTTTAATGACAATGTGATCCTATCTTCTTGTGCTAAAGGTGTTTATGATTACTTTGATGTTGAAAAGATTGAAGAATTTGCTGCTTTTAAAGGTGCTTATGAGATTGCTTCTTTGATTGAAAAGTATTTCGATACTAGTCATAAGTCCAAAAACTTTGCAGTTCTTGCTTATTGCTTCGAGAATTATACTTCCAATGCTTATATTGAGGATTTTAAAAATAAAATGTTTTTTGGCCAAGAAGAGGCTAATGATTGCTTTGATGAGGAATCCCATGATTCCGAGGACTCACTTGATACATCCCTTTCTGAAGATCTTAATTCTTGTTGTGTTTTTGGCCAAGATGCCACTATAGATTATGCTTACGAAGAAGAACTTACTATAGTTCCTTACGTTAAGTATGAAATTGTTGCTATTGCACCCACACTTGATTGTCCTATTAACCTTTTGAAATCTCCAACTCGTATTCCGGAGAACTGTGCTCTTATGTTCCTAAAGACCATGTTGAAAATATACACGTGTGCTTGTAGGTCATGAAAAATATGATTTATGTGATAGTTATATTCTTGATGTTGTTCATGATACTACTGAAAATTACTTTGAGAGAGGAAGCTTTGTTGTAGAAACTTCCATGTTACAAAAACACCTCTCTTCATGTTGAAAGTTTTGAAGTTGTTATTGTTCCACTTTCCTATGCTTGTCTCTTTGTGATTCTTTGATTAATTTTCTTACAAGATTCCTATGCATAGGAAGTGGGTTAGGCTTAAAAAAATTCATATTTTCTTCTTGATGCTCTCTTTTTCTCCAAAATTCTTATTCTTGTGAGAGCATCTTCTATAATCTTCTTGCCTAGCTTAAAGGCGTAAAAGAAAGCGCTTTTTGGGAGGCAAAACAAGATGTTTTTACTTCTGTTCTTAGTGGTCTTGATGATTTTTACTACTTTAGCAACATCATTGTATAATTATTTTCAAGCTTTGTGCCAAGTTCTAGCCTCTTATGATAAGGGAAGCAAAAGTTGTGACATGCTGTCCAGAAAACAGATTCTGTCTGCTTGACGGAAAAAATCAAAACAAATCACCAGTTCATCTTTTTTAGCTGAATGTTTTACAAAGCATGCTCTATACAATTTTGAAACTTTCATATGTTCTGAGGTTTTTCATTTGAGTTCCAAAAGTACCACAAAAAAATTATTTACTACCTGCTGTTCTGTTTTTCACAGATTCTGCCATGTTTTGCCTTTCCTTACTTTTGCAAACCTTAAGCTTGCTTTTTATTTGAAAAAACGTTTTGGAAATCTTGAGAAACAGTAGCTCTTCAAGAATATCTTTATTTCTAGTGGGGAAAAATTATTTTATTAATGGTACTAACCTCTCTAATAAGCTTATGATGAGTTATGTATGAAGGGAGTTTTCAAATGTGCGAGGGAAGATGATGAAAGAAGATCCGGGAGTGTAAAACGCTCAAGCTTGGGGATGCCCCCGTGCATCCCCAATAAATATTCAAGGAGACTAAAGTGTCTAAGCTTGGGCATGCCCCCGTGCATCCCCTTCTCCATCAACAATCATCAGTTCGTCCTTCGTCTCACTATATTTTTATCACTTCATGCATTATGTGATATGCTTGGAGCGTCTCGCACTATATTTTTATGACTTCATGCGTTATGTGATATGCTTGGAGCGTCTCGCTCTTAGGTTTCCTTTTTATTTTTATTTATCTTTTCTTGTTGTTCATAACAAGTTAGACCCCAGCTTATTTTTTGTGGGAGAGAAACATGCTCCACTTCAATCTAGAACACATCATAGGATATTTCATGCTTACCTTTCTGCTGTTGTGTGTTCTTTATCTTTTCGTAGCTGCTGCCATGTTTAGTTTTAGTTTGTATTTTGCAAGAGCTTTAGCTTTTTTTTACTTTGTTGCTGGAACTCTCATTAGTTTTCATGTTTATCTTGTCAAGAGAGTTGGTTGTTGCACTGAGTTGTGTCTTGTCTTGATGTAGGTAATTGAGGTTGCTATTTAATTGTAGTAGTAACTTGCAATAGTTTTGAGGTATTGTTGTGAGTAATGTTTGAACTTTTGGTGTCAAGAGCTCTAGCCTATTAGTGATAGGTGTCGTATTTTGGGCAATCCGTGTTTATTTTCAAAAACTACAAAACTAGTTGATAACTCTAGCTACTAGATGGATCACTAATCTTTTGAGGGATCGGGTATTAGAGTACACTCACGTACCATGAGTCGAGGATGCGCAAGGATAACCAAACCCCCATACACTCCTCCTCGGGGTACTTGTCTATTTGTGAACCTCCTCATTAGATTGAGAGTTACCGATAATAAGTGCATGAGCTCTTCGGACTAATGTAAGTATTGAAAGTTGGCACTTACACATCCTCATATTTGCTAGCCTCTTCGGTACCGTGCATTGCCCTCTTCTCAATTCTATAGTTGGCGTCCACCTCGCCGGTGCATCCAAACCCTTGGCATGATACGCTCTGTCATCATAAACCTCATTATATCTTTCCTCAAAGCAACCACCATACCTACCTATCAAGGCATTTCCACAACCTTTCTGAGATACATTGCCATGCAACATCCACCTCTTAATTACTTAATCTTCATGTCATACATGTTCCTACTACACTGTAAGAGGCATACATTTGCATACATCACGATAGCTACATCTTCTTTATGTTGAGTACCTTGTGAAGTGTGAAGATCTTCTATACCTTCTTGTAAAATAGAGTGTTGCCCTTAAGTGAGGAAAAGATCCCAAAGAGGACAAATTAAAAGATCCCAAAGAGGAAAAATTAAAAGATCCCAAAGAGGACAAATGAGAGTTAAATAGAAAGAGCCATTGAGGCCACCAAAAAAATAAAAAAAATAGAAAACAGTGAAAAATAAATAAAAAGAGAGAAAGGGGAAACACTAATATTCCTTTGAAAGATCACACTCGTACTCCCTCTATATCTTTGTGCTCCATAGAGATGATCATTTATGCATATAGCTATGTGGGGACCCTTCATACTATAAAACTTGGCTTGCATATTCCAAGGATGAGCCTCCTCAAACGAACTCTAGGTCTTCATGAGCGAGCAAGTTGGTTGCACCCCCACTAGTTCCATTGGAGAGCTTTTCTTAGCTCGTATGTGCATCCGTTGCATGGAAATCCCTACTCCTCACATCATCTCTATCATTTGGCTTTCTCTCCTATGATTGTCCTCATTGATGTGAGCCTTTCTCACCCTTTTTATCTTCTTCCTCCACCATATCTCTCTCTTTGCCATCCTAAGTGTCAACTCTCGTGCTTACGATCATCCTTTGCATGAGTGCTCAAAATATCAAAAGGGAGTGGATCAAATTGACTTGTACCTGGCTAGTGGTGTAGGGACGATTCAAGATAAGATTCCAAAGAAGACCAAGTGTGAAACTTTAGTAGATTGAATTCTCAACAAAAATATTTTTTCTCGTATTCCCATCTCCCACTTCTTGCACGCAAACACCATTTGGAGACATTCGAGTCACAGAAAGCAAGAGCTCTTTCATCTAATTTTCTTATGTTGCTTGTTTCAATGCTAATATAGACTCTTGCCTGTTATGACCTGAATTGAATTACATACCTTGATTTCCTTACTTTCAAAGTTCTTATATGGTTGTTAGCATGTCACCACAGAAATAAAGCTTGTTATCATTTACCTACTCGAGGACGAGCATGAATTAAGCTTGGGGATGTTGATTCGTCCCAAACGTATCTATAATTTCTACTTGCTCCATGCATGTTTTGTGAGATATTGCTATGATCTAGATACAATTTCATACACTTTTGATCATATTTGGACTAACTTATTAACTCAGTGCACCACAGTGCCAGTTCCTGTTTTCTGCTGTTTTTCTATTTCAGATTTCCCCCATATTAAAAATTCTCCAAAAATTCGGGAAATATCATAAAAAAATCAGCGTACCGGAAGCTTCCGGAAACACCTAAGAGGGGACAAAGGGGACCCACCAGGGTCCCAGGCGCCCTCCCAACGCGCCATATGGTGGGGCCGCGCCAGGGGGCTGCCTGAACCCCTGGTGGCCCCCCTGGCTGCCACCTTCGCCAATATATTCTCCGTGATGTGAAACCTCCGAAATCAGAACCTTTTTTCCTGATCTCGCCTCTGTTCTGCCGCCGTCGCACTTCCAAGATCGGGAGCGCCAACAGACCTATTCCCGGCACCATGCCGAAGGGAGGATTGACCTCCGGGAGCCTCTTCTCCACCATGGACGTCTCCCGAATGATCCGTGAGTAGTATTCCTTCGACCATGGTTCCGTGATCAGTAGCTATATGGTGTTCTCCTCCTCTCTTTGTTCCTCATGGATTAGACCTCGTGAGCTTCCCTACATGATTGAGGTACATATGCAATTTTCTTCTGTTGCTATGCTGAGTTTGCTAAGATCTGATGGATTATGAGGCTATGTTCAGTTTGTGATTGAGTAATATATTTGGTTCTTATCTTTTATATTTATGTTCTTGAGTAATTCTTGCATGTTCTCCGTTGTTGTTTATTGCTTTGTCCAAGTAGTAGGTAGTGACTCCAAGAGGGAACATTATGATCGATTGTGGGTTCATGCCCCCTGATGACTAGGTTGAGTGACAGAAACATGAGTCTAGGGGATGTGTTGTTGCCACAAGGGGGGAAACAACGGTGCTTGTAACCGCGGTTGCAAGGATTGTTTAGTTTTCACATAGTGCTTTTTAATCCAGTTGTCTGTTGCTTTGGGTTTACACTTTGGGTGGGGCTCGCAACTTAATGCCAGCCGGATGTTCTAGATAGATATCTCAAGGTTGATGATTAGTAGTAGATGCAGTTGGATTTCAGTCTACATATTTTGGCATAACGCCCATGCTTTTGAGCCTCGTCCTTTCTTTGTAGCATAGTTAGCATTGAGGTGCGTTGTTAATCTTGTCATTTGACCATCTGTGATTTTTTACCTCGCAAAGCAGTTTTATCGTCTTTTGGGAGAGAGACATCACTAGTGAACATCACGGGACCCCGGTCCATATTCTACTCACTGTTTACACACTTATTTATTTTCCGCTTTTACTTTCTAGTTACTATCAGCATTATCATTATCCCTTGCGTTTGATCCTTTGTAAACAACAAGACCGGAGAGATTGACAACCTCTATGAACTTCGTTGGGAGAAAAGTTACTTGTTGTGTTTGTAGGTCCGGTTAAAGTAAGCAACCTCGGTTGTGAACGGCGTCATTGCTCACTTTACCACCTACTTGTCGACCTTGGAGTCCTACGGGTCGATCTCAACCTTGGTATCTTCACCAAGGGAAACTTGCCGTTACGCTACATCTCACCTTCCACTTGGGGTAACCAACGAAGGGTGAGAAGCCGTTATCTTCTCTCGCGTATCAGATCTTAGCTATCATCTTTTCACAATCTTTTTACCCTTCTTTTTCGCGTTTGCATAATTTAGCCCCGGAACCCCTTGATTTCTTCTCTTGAACTGGCGAACACCTTTAGGTAAGGTGGTCCTGCTTCTTCTTGTTTTGTATGCTACTGCAACATCATCGTCGTCACCTTCAATCTTCGGGTCGCCGTACTTGTCGAAGTCTTTCTCATTGGCGGGTCCATCAATTCTGATGACGTTCCTTTTGCCTCTCCGCATTACAACACGGCTGGGCTTTGACGGGTCGGTAATGTAGAAGCATTGGTCCACTTGGCTAGCCAGTACCCATGGCTCATTTTTCGTTGTGACGTTTTCGCCCGCGGTCTTGGATTTGGCTTCGGGTATAAGCATGGTGTGAAATACCGGCTTTATTTTACGATGCTCTTGGCCCATCTGACGCGGAACATCGGCACCTTCTCTCCAACGTAGCTGAGCTCCAAGATCGCCTCGATCCTTCTGTAGTATCTTTTCTTGACGTTACTGATGTAGGCTTCCATCGTTACCCCGGAGTTCTGATAATCGCTCTTCATACCCTTTTGCCCGGTGTAGAATGTGTAGCCGTTGATATCGTACGCCAGATATGTCATCAGGTTGTGCTCTGCGCCCTATGACAAGGCGAATACGAGTTTTTCTTCCTCAGAAGAGTCCTCATGTAAAGGGTACGATAGAAGCTTGTCCTTGAACCAACGCGTGAATCATGAATTGTGCTCTTTGAGTACATCTTCGCCCGTCCACTGTTGGCCTCGGTTATTGTACACCTTCTCAATTGAGGTTTTGTGCTCTACAACTCAAGGATGGACCAAGTCAATGTGTTGCAGCGCAACTAGGTTTGCTCTTTCAAAGTCGGCGAGTCGATCCTGGAAGTCGACATGCATTTCGCGGCGACTCTCGCGGTGACCACATCCAGCGAGCCTGCCTAGGTGCCTATTGACGGGAAGACCAACGGGGTTATCGATGCCTAGATAATTGGTGAAGAAGGAGATGCACTCTTCGGTCAGAAAGCCCTGGGCTATGCTTCCATCTGGACGTGCCCTGTTGCGAATGTATCCTTTGATCACACCATTCATCCTTTCAAACGGCATCATGCTGTGCAGGAACGTCGTCCCGAGTTGGATGTTATCATCCACGATATCGATGAGGAGATGAACCATGAAGTCGAAGAATGCGGGCGGGAAGTATATCTCGAGCTCGCATAGTATCACCATGATCTCTTCTTGTAGCCTTATGTGTTTCCTCACGCCAACCGACTTCCGAGAGATGACATCGAAAAAGTTGCATAGGCCAAATAGCGTTTCACGAATGTGGTCGTCCATGAACCCACACATTGCAACCGGAAGTAGATGCATCATCAGCACGAGACAGTCGTGAGACTTCATCCCGCTGAACCTCTGCTTCGCTGAGTCTTGGTATCTGCTGATCTTCCCAGCGAAACCGTAAGGAAGTTCTATTCCTAGGAGGTTGTCGATAAACTGCTGGTTCTCCTTCGGATTTAGAGTGAAGCACGCGTGGGGGGGGGGAGTAATGTTCGCTCTGCTTCTTGGCATTTTTTGCCTTTGCGACGACTTTCCGTGTCCTCTGGTGGCTCATCATCATCATCATCATCATCATCGTCATCATTAGGGCGGTTTGCGTGAAGCTCCTCCCTGATGCCCATTGATAGAAAGTCTGCCCTTGCTTTTGGCCTATCTTTGGTCTTATCTGGCATGTTGAGCAGGGTAGAAAGCATACTCTCACACACATTCTTCGTGATATGCATGACATCAACGCTGTTTGGAATATCGAGGATGTTCCAGTACGACAAGTCCCAAAAAAAACCTCGTTTTCCATACCTTCAGCAGCGGCTTTGGCGCCTTTCGCTTAGAATTGATCTTTCCTGACGCTGGGCACTCTTTCCAATTTTTCAACAGCATGTCTATTTCGGTGCCGCTCCTCCTACGTGGGGCCTTTCTAGGTTTGGCTATTCCATCGAACAGATCCTTGCGTTTTCTCCATGGGTCATTGTGAGGAAGCCATCTTTGATGTCCCATGAACACAATTTTTGAAGACCCGGGATCCTTATCTAGTTGGTGATACATTGTGTCATCCATGCACCTAGCGCATCCACAGTGTCCGTGGACCACCTGCCCCGCGACATATCCTAAACCGAGATAGTCGTGCACCATCATGAGCAGTGCGACTTTCATAGGCAAATATGTTCCCTCTAGAGCGTCCCACGTATTGACTGGCGTTCTCCATAGCGTATCTAGATCCTCCTTCAGGAGCCCCAGATATAGATTGAGGTCGTTTCCTGGGTTTTTCAGCCCTGCAATTAGCACACTCGTGTGCATGTACTTCCTCTTCATGCACTCCCAGAGGGGATGTTGTACGTGCACACAAACACTGGCGAGGTGCTATGTGTGCTTCTCTGGTTGCCGAAAGGATTGACTCCATCGGTCCTCCCGACCAACACTACGTTCCTTCGATCCTTCCCAAAGTCCTCCTCGAAGTTCAACGACTCCCACTGGGTCCCATCAGAAGGGTGACTCGACATCCTGTCTTTTTCTGGATCATTTTTTCAGCTTATTCCTTTTGTCGCTTCCTTTCCGCATGCCAGTGCCATAGCTTAGCTTGCCTAGGGTCCGTAGAATAACCCTGTAGACGAGGAATGATCGGAAAGTACCACACCGTTTTTTAGGAGCTTTCTTCTTCTTCTTGTATCGACTGGCGCCGCACTTTCGACATACAGTAGACTCCGCGTACTCATGCCGATAAATGATGCAATCGTTAACACCGACATGGTATCTAACATGCGGTAAATCTAGAGGACACACAATTTTCTTCGCCTCATTGAAATTGATCGGGCACGTGTTACCCTTGGGAAGACGTTCTTGCCAGAATGACATGTTTTCGTCGGTCATTTTGTGTTTTACTTTCACCTCCAGAGCCATGAGCACTAGTTTTAGGCGGGTATCCTCGGGATTACATCCTTCAGACAATGGAGTAACCGCGTCCATCTCAAGTTGATTCATCTTGGATTTCTCTCGGCGGCAACTCTTGCATTATTACTCGCCTGGTTCAGAAGCAACTCTTGAAGATGAGGGTCCTGCACACAGTCCATTGATGATGGTCCATTGCCGTATTCTCCGGCATCTTCATCTTCATGATGATCATGCCCTTCATCTTGATCTTCCTCACTATCATGTCCGGCATCTTCTACATGATGATTGTGTCCTACATCATGATCATGTCCGGGAGATTCTTCATATTCTGGACCGCCCTCGACGCTATTGCCCTGCTGCCCTTCGTTATTTCTTACAGTTGCCCGGCCACCGTGGACGACTTCATAATCATTTTAATCACCTTCCCATCGAGAGCGATCCATGAAACCACGCATCAGCAGGTGCCCTTTTATGGTGTCCGAATCCGGGTCCATACGGCTCTTCAGCTTTCATCTTCGTCACAGACATCTTATCTCCGTCTCGTTCTTTGGAATCATCTCGGCCTTCGCAGAGCTCAAAAACCTATCCACGATGCCTCCGGTCATCTTGCGAACCATGGTCGCCTGCGGGGCATAGAGCAAAACGATATTCTAGAACCAAATTTTTTTGCCATTAATTTGCCTAATTTTTAGGACAAAAAAGAATGCAAAGTGTGCCAAATTTTTGCCGAAACAGAAATGAATCAACATTCCCGCAAAATATTGGCAATTATCGCATGTGAGGTACCTGCAAACACACGTACATACATATCCCATGATCATCACACCCATTATAACAACACACATACATATATACCCCATGATCATCACATCACACCACACATATACACCGACAAAAAGTGTGTTCGAGAGAGAACAAACTAGATCTACACAACAATAAAGAGAGATACCTTACTTACCACTCGAAAAAAGGAGATACAAGTACTTATTTTGGTTAGATCTATGGTGAAAATAAGGTGAGGAGAAGGAAGGAACCGAGAGAAGCTTGTTGGAGGTGGAGGTGGAGAAAGTGACTATGGTAGGGGATGCCAAAATATCTAGCTAATCCCAGAGTTAGTAATGGCACACCTTCTCCAATATGCGCCATTACAAAGTATGGGACGCTAATGGCGCACCATCTAGGGGTGCGCCATTAGTAACTCTGGGAGAGGTGGGCCGAGGACAGGGAGGGGGGACTAGGCTAGTAATGGCGCACCATACAGATATGCGCCATGAGCATCAATGGGTCGCTAATAGCGCATGTTGCCGTGGTGCGCCATTGCTATGTCTCAGGCCTGGGCCGACCCGTCCCGTAACTTAGCAATGGTGCACCTCTAGGAAGTGCGCCATTAGCATCCCTTGTTGCTAATGGAGCACTTCCTAAAGGTGCGCCATTTCTAAGTTAGGGGAGGGGGCTGGTCCAGGAGCGAATTGGCAGTGGCACACTTCCGGGTACATGCGCCATTAGGAACAAGGCACTAATGGCGCACCAGGACATGGTGCGCCATTTCTATTCAGTAGTGGCGCACCACATGTGCAGTGCACCATTAGTGTCCATATTATATATAGACATTTTTCCAGTAGTGATAATTGCCACTTCTAAAGTAGTCACATCAATGTAGATTTAATTGTAGTGCATTGTATGCAACTTCTAAGTCTAACCATGTTTCTCTCAACTTAGGCATTCATTGGCATGATGTCTCAATTTTCTAGGTTAGTATCAAGACTTGCACCAACGTAACATTTACGGTCAAGTGACTATCCTTTAAAAATTAGAGATGTATCCTCAGTTCTCTCTAGACACTGAACGATAAACTTAAATCTTTTTCAATTATTTACCCAGAAATCATATTGGAACATGTTCTTCTTACTACGAACTTGGGTCACACGGCGTCGAATACACAACTCTGGTTTTATATGTAAGAAACTATGACTGAGGCATAGGCGATGTAGCACATCCTTTTTCTTTCATTTAATCATTGTTCTTGTACTGAGATTAACTCAATACTTCTCCTGGATTTACAAGTAAGAACTTCTTTCTTGACTTGTCCCATTATAAACTTCTTTAGAATCTTATCTAAGAAAGTATTGCGACTCAATGTTATTAAACATATTGATCTATCTTGGTACATTTTTTATGTTTAATACTTATTCAACTTCATTTGTGATAGATTCAAATAATCACTAATACCTTGAGGGATTGACAAGGTGCATAGGTGTAACAGCCCAAAACTAGCAAAATCCATATAAATTTGCATTTTTATTTTTTCCATTGGGGATAATAATTTGCACATTTATTCTTTGCCATAATCCACGTGACAGAAAAATGCTCAAGCATTTTATGATTACTTAAACGGATTATCTTGAATTCTTTCTTTTCTTCCTTGCTATCCTTTGCCATTTTTTTATTGATCATCTTTGATCCTTTGAGCAAGCCCTTTTGGATTCCATCATGTTTTTCCATGATAAAGATGCCTTCCAATTCCCATGATTTTATCATGTCTAGAAAATGGGGTTGTAGTTCAACTTGCATTTGAATTATTTTGAATGCCTTTTGAATTGCTTAAACATATTTGACCCAAATGATTTTCTAAAAATCCTAAAGTTGCAAAGTATCCATAATCATATTTTTATATGATTTTTGGAATACATTTTCCATTTCTTTTAGCCATTTTTCTGCTCTCTTATATATATATATATAAGGAATAAAACGCAGAAATTGGACCTCTTCTCTCCCCAGCCCATATTCTTAGCCCAACCTCCAAAGCAAGCCCAACCGAGACCCCGTCTTTTTTTTCCTCTCTCCCCCTGGCCAGCCTGTCATCCCCTCCACCTCTCACCTTTTCCCTCTCACGTGGTCTCCCCTCCTTTCTCTCGCTAGCGTCCATGGCAGAGAGGAGGAGGTGGCTCCCCATGGCAGCCTCCCCTGCTCCCCCCCCTTATAGCCAGCCCCGCGTCCCCTCCCGCGAAACCTAGCCCTCTCCTCTTTTCCCTCTCCCCACCGCCATCTCCCTTCCCCTCTTCTTCTTCGTCTCTGCCCGGCCACACCATGGACAGGAGGTCCATGGGATCAATTTGGGAGCCCCTGCGTCCGATCATCGACAGCGTGGAGGCGGTCATCTTCTCCGAGCCCGTGCGCGCCACCAGCCGCGAGGAAACGAGCCGGCGTGCTCGGGACCCTCGGCTGCGTCTTAGTCGTCCTAGTCCGCGACCTTCCCGAGCCGGCGATCGCATCCGTCGAGCCTGCCCCGACGTCTTCCCTCCGCTGTGAGCCTCCCCTTCCCTCTCCTCGGTGTCCTCGCGTAGGCCGTTCCCCTAGTCTTGCCCTGGGCCGTCCTCTCTTGCCAAATCGTTGCTGATGCAGCCATGTCGATTTTATTCAGGTTGGTTTCAGATTGCATTGCAAGCTCGTGCTATGTTCTGTTGTAGTGCTTAATATACGTGATCCGCATCGTAGTCCAGTGGCAGAGCACCTGTTGTTCGACCGATAGGTCGCGGGATCAAGTCCCTGGCAGCACAAGTTGCCACTTTTGTCATTTATTTTTTCTGCTATACGGTTGTTTGTTCGTCAGGTTCAGTTAGCCCGCGATGTTCCTCTATATTCCGTCGGTTTTTTATCCCTAAAGAGATTCAGTGCATAGCGCAGTGGTCTGTGCTCTCAGGTTGCACCTGAGAGATCCTGGGATCAAATCCGAGGGCTTTTTATTTTGTGCAGCGCCCAGCCTCTGTTCTTTAGGTTCAGAACCCGGTTGGAGTTTCAGTTATCCCGTGCTTACTGTGCTATATTGTTTCAGATTGCAAACTTGTTGTGATTTGAGTGCTGGCCCAGTTGGTAGCTCGCAGTGGATTTGAACCTTGAGATCAAGGGATCGAGTCCCCCTTTGGACAATGAAATCCCACGCTTTTTCTTCTTTTGTTTTGCTGCTACGTGTGGGCTTGGCCTAGCTTGCTCCTCTCGCCGTGGGCGTCAAATAGACTGACCCGCGAGGATTTGGGCCACTTTAGCCGAGCGCAGCCTAGGGAGGCTTCCCTCCTTTATTTTTTATGCATTTTGATTTAAATCTTTTTGAATTGATTTATTTCTGCCGTCTTTTTGCTTGCTTGTGCAATGTGCATTCTTACCCCAACTATATCATTTCATATATTGTTTTGGGGTAGAAAAATGTTAGAAATATGATGGTGCTATTTATTTCGTTAAATGGCCATGCATTATTTTGGTGATGGGGTATTCTTTGCACCTACCCCCCCCCCCTCACGATGATACACGGTTGCAATTCCCCGTTCTTTTCCGTTGCCTCGTGTTCCATACATGCAAATGCTCCACCGTGGCATATTGTTTCCATATGTGTTTGAGTTGGTTCCATGTAGCTTGTGTGATGTCAACTGCCTTTTCCATCGTCGAGAGATGCTTTCATATTCATCGGTGATGTCAGTGAATCTTCGTATGTTGCTGATCACTCCATGACCAACAACTTGTCGCACCACTCGAATGTGATGTTGTCCACCTGTTCCATAGGTGATACAACATCACTTCCCTTCTTCGTTGACACACTTTTCACTTGTTCCGACGACACCGTAGATCTTGCGATGACCGTAGATTCTGGTAGTGTAGTCTCGCTCTTTATTTCTTTGCTTGCAATAGATTGCATTAGGCGCATCATACCATGCCATGTCATTTGCATATATAATTAATTTAAGGAACCCCATCTCGAGGTCCACCTTCGTGAGTGGGAAATTCTTGTTCATGCCATGTTCTACATTCCTTGCTCTTTCCATGATCATGCATTATAACAAATACAACATAAGGATCCTTCGGATCCGTAATTCACCTACATAATGCGTATGAAGGTTGTCGGTAGCATTGCACCCTTGCTTCCCGATGCTTCATTTAAACTTGCCTATTCTTATGTTTGTGCCATGATATTAAAATGACATGCATCATACTTGACCATTCTTGTTTGTTTATTGCTTGCTCGTGATTGCTCCGTAGTGATAGTGGTATCTCCGTTGATTGCTTTCCAGTGTTTACTTCTTGTGTGCTCCCGCGGATACTCTCGGAGACGATGCGAGCTTGCAATCAACTACACCTTTGGAACCCGACTTATCAACAGGCAAGGACTATACATTACTTATGATCCATTCTATTTCAACCAGCAGTTTGCATGCTAGTATAGGTTAGGTTCGATGTTTGATCCTACCACATGTTTACAGCCTCCTTTAAACCGATACAGCCATGTCCCCTCCCAGCGAACCATGTACTGCTATGTTACTATTGCTCGTTGCTCAGCCCCTGCTTACTATGCATGCTTAGGATGCTACGATGTTACCCTGTTACTCCTAGGTTTGGTATATCACATTATTATTATTGTTATGGATGATATGATTATATAAATGTTGACTATATTCGACGAAGGATGGAAGGTCTAGGCTATCACGCCCCGACGCTTTGTTCCATTCGAGTCACCTAGGATCCGAGTTCCGGGTATTGGTTTTGAGACTGAGCATGCCTAACCGCGTGTGAGATTTTATGGGGTCCCCTTTTCTTACCTACCTAGCTTCAAACATTTCTAGTGGTGGCCCAAGCTGATTTAACATTTGAAAACGTGTGTGTGACTGGTCCGCGGCCGGCAGATTTCAAACAACTTGGGCCAGCGGAGACATGGTTTCTCTAGTTGGTCCACCCCAGGGAGCTAGGGGATTGTCCACATCTGTTTGGGGAACCTATCCGTCCTCATCCAGACGGTAGAGGACGATTCGAGAGCGCAGCCGGATTTTGAGTTGGATGTCGACTCATCGGGGGCCACCCGGATTTGTTCGTTGTTATTTAGAGGGACCTGTCGTTCCGGATCTCTTGGGACTAAATCATAAAATGGTTGCCTATCATGGGTAGCAACTGAGAGAGATGGGCATGAGTGCGGACCCTCGTAATGGGCAGTTGGTACACCCCTGCAGGGTTAAATCTTTTCGAGAAGCCGTGTCCACGGTTATGGACGACTTGAGACCTACTCCTTGTTCATAGACAACAACAACTGAGATAATCTTAATATAACTTGATCAACGTGTGTGTGCCTTGATTGCTTCTTCTTCGTCGGGATGCGAAGAGGAGGACAAGGATAGGATAGGTGTTATGTTTGCGTAAGTAGTTGATAGCAAGACTTGTTGGAGGCGATTCCTCATCGAATGCTTGGCTTCTTACGTTACTCTCTAGATCGTTAGCCACTTCATAAATGCTAGTGCGGAAGCAACCTCACCACTTACCCCTTCCTTACCGTAAACTACGAGTTGTCAGATAATGACGAGTGATGAAGTCCTTGATGGGTCAGATGACCATTACAGTTGGATGTTGAGTACCTCTGTACTCATGATACTACCCCCAAACTCTTTTCAGGGTTCTTGATCGACAACAGGTATGGTGATCGACGTTTCACGTGGAGACTCGACGACGACTAGTTAGGCGGATCCCGGCGGAGGGCCTGGACCCGTGTGGTTATGGGAATCGATGTTTTTCTCTTTGCCACTAGGCATTTGATAGTAGTCTGTACTCAGACATATATCTTCCGTTGTTGTAATGTATTAAGGCAGTTGTATGCCGATTGTATGAGATGTTGTATCCTGTATCTGTAATGTTGTGATATCATGTTGGAAATCCGGGGCATATGACTTCGTCATATGTCGCGGTGGGACCGATATGTGCTTCGTCCCCGGATCTGGATGGAAACATCTAGATCTGGAACAGTACCGCATATCGGGCCTTACAACTTGGTATCAGAGCTTTACCGACCGTAGGATCCCTTTTCTGGTCGAAGTTGAGTCTAGACAAAAATTATTTTGTAGTTACTAAGTTAGTTACCGGAGAGTAGGATTCTTTTTACTCCTTATCCCCACCCTCTGGTCGAAGTTGAGTCTAGACAAAAATTATATGCTGGATCTCGGGACGAGATCCTCTGTTGGTGGTGGAGAGTTGTAACAGCCCAAAACTAGAAAAATCCATATAAATTTGCATTTTTATTTTTTCCACTGGGGATAATAATTTGCACATTTATTCTTTGCCATAATCCAGGTGACAGAAAAATGCTCAAGCATTTTATGATTACTTAAAAGGATTATCTTGAATTCTTTCTTTTCTTCCTTGCTATCCTTTGCCATTTTCTTTCTTAATCATCTTTGATCCTTTGAGCAAGCCCTTTTGGAATCCATCATGTTTTGCCATGATAAAGATCCCTTCCAATTCCCATGATTTTATCATGTCTAGAAAATGGGGTTGTTGTTCAACTTGCATTTGAATTATTTTGAATGCCTTTTGAATTTCTTAAACATATTTGACCCGAATGATTTTATAAAAATCCTAAAGTTGCAAAGTATCCATAATCATATTTTTATATGATTTTTGGAATACATTTACCATTTCTTTTATCCATTTTTCTGCTCTCTTTTATATATATATATATATATATATATAAAGGAATAAAACGCAGAAATTGGTCCTCTTCTCTCCCCAGCCCATATTCTTAGCCCAACCTCCAAAGCCAGCCCAACCGAGACCCCCTCTTTTTTTTCCTCTCTCCCCCTGGCCCGCCTGTCATCCCCTCCACCTCTGACCTTTTCCCTCTCACCTGGTCTCCCCTCCTCTCTCTCGCTAGAGTCCATGGCAGAGAGGAGGAGGTGGAGCCCCATGGCAGCCTCCCCTGCTCCCCCCTTATAGCCAGCCCCGCGTCCCCTCCCGCGAAACCAAGCCCTCTCCTCTTTTCCCTCTCCCCGCTGCCATCTCCCTTCCCCTCTTCTTCTTCGTCTCTGCCCGGCCACACCATGGACAGGAGGTCCATGGGATCAATTCGGGAGCCCCTACGTCCGATCATCAACAGCGTGGAGGCGGTTATCTTCTCCGAGCCCGTGCGCGCCACCAGCCGCGAGGAAACGAGCCGGCGTGCTCGGGACCCTCGGCTGCGTCTTAGTCGTCCTAGGCCGCGACCTTCCCGAGCCGGCGATCGCCTCCGTCGAGCCTGTCCCGACGTCTTCCCTCCGCTGTGAGCCTCCCCTTCCCTCTCCTCGGTGTCCTCGCGTAGGCCGTTCCCTTAGTCTTGCCCTGGGCCGTCCTCTCTTTCCAAATCGCTGTTGATGCAGCCGTCGTACTGAAGATAGTCTTCAGTTTCGACAGTGTTCGGCCATGTCGATTTTATTCAGTTTGGTTTCAGATTGCGTCGCAAGCTCGTGCTATGTTCTGCTGTAGTGCTTACTATACGTGATCCGCATCGTAGTCCAGTGGCAGAGCACCTGTTGTTCGACCGATAGGTCGCGGGATCAAGTCCCTGGCAGCACAAGTTGCCACTTTTGTCATTTATTTTTTCTTCTATGCGGTTGTTTGTTCGTCAGGTTCAGTTAGCCCGCGATGTTCCTCTATATTCCGTCGGTTTTGATCCCTAAAGATATTCAGTGCATAGCGCAGTGGTCTGTGCTCTCAGGTTGCTTGTAACATCCCAATTTTCTAAATTCGGATGTTAATAGATCATTATATGCATCTCATGCTGCTTCCACATTTTTCTCGAGTTTTAAAATATTTTTAAACATTTTTCAACACATGGCAGTTCGCTGGAGAGGATATAAGAGGACTTATCCCCATTTTGAATTTGTTGAAAAATAGTTTAAAATATTTTGTGAGACTTTTTAATTTAACTTTGGAGTTAAAAATATTTTCTAAAAATATTTTGGGAATTTATTTATGCTCCGGAAAAGTTTTTAAATCAATTTTCGGAGTTTTCTGTATTTTTAAAATGCCAGAAAAGTATTTTAAAAATATTTAAAAACAAGTTGCAAAGTTTTTATTTTTGTTTACTATTTTGGTCAAGCCAGAAATTCAGTTTTCTTATTTTAAAAATATTGGTGAAGACGGAATTTTAAAATTAATTTTCGTGATTTTTAATATTGTTTTGGGCCTAATGGGCCTGTTTTTTTTTTCCGCAGACCGATTTTGTATTTATCTCGGATTTAAAAAAAAGAGGATTAGGGGATGGCTATAAATAGCCCCGATTAGGGCTAAATTATTTTCGCTTAGCTTTTATAGGTTAGCCCTAAACTAATTCGCGGGACCTGCCGCCGCCGACATCATCGACGACGTCATCGCCGGAGTTCGCCGGAGCTCGCCGGAATCTCGCCGGAATTTCGCCGGACAACCGCGGAAGTTCGCCGGAGTTGCGTTTTTTCGCCGTTTCGAGGTGAGTCGCCGTGTAGCGCCGTCCCGTGCCCTAGCCGCGCCCTCGCCGCACCCCACCGCGTCGCCGCGCCGCCTACCGCCGCCGGACGCCGCTCGCCGGAGCAGCCGGCCTGCAGCCGCCGCCTGCCGCGGTGCCTGCGCCCCGGCCGCCGCCCTCCTCCTCCGAGCGCGCCGCCGACCGCGCGCCTGCGCCTATGCCCCGCCGCCCTCTGTCGCGCCCCGCCGGCCGCTCCTGGTCGCCAGAGCCAGCCGCGCCAGCCCGAGACGGAGCTGCCTCCCGCAGCCATGGCCACAGCCTCCTCGTGCTGCGTGGAGAAGAAGGCTAGTAGAAAAAAAAATTCAACGCGGTTCCGAAAAAAGAAGAAGATCAGATCTGGATCCAACCGCCCGAGGAACCGATCGCGTTTTTCAGAAAAAATTTATTTACGTTCGGGTCCTTTTTACAGTAGAGCACCCCGGTACCCCCGGTGTCACCCCGATACCGTTTTCGCGACTACGTTTTAACCGTAACTCGGAATTGGGTGATTCCAGTTGCGTTGAGACCGTGTAGAAATTCTCTAGCCAGTAGACCAAGTTTTACAGAAGTTTCAAGTTTTAAAATTTGAATCCCAACCTGATCAAAATTTGAACTTCCAGCAGCCGTAACTTTTTACCGGTGCGCCCGTTTGCGCCGTTTCTTTTTGCCTTAGTTTCATTTTGACAAGTACTTTAAGTTTATCTACTGTTAGGCAAGTTTTGATTCTGTTATTTGAATGTTTATTATTGTTTGAGCATTTTGTATTTGAATATATGATTGATTGGTGCTATGTTTGCTCGTATAGATTGTCTGGAGTGTGCCGCCTCGTTTTGTGGGGATTGTGACTGTCAGGACCAGCAAGAAGGCAAGTGATGCTTTGACCATACTCATACCTATATTTTCTATATGCATTATGTTAAGAAATATCATCCTATTGCATAATAAGTAGTTTATTTTACTGTTGCTGCAAAACCAGTTAGGATAGCCACATGTTTTGACTTGTCTACCGTAGATCAACCTAGCCGTGTTGTTGCTTTATTGCTATGCTTTGTAGACGTGGTTTGGGTTGTGTAAATTCATGGAGTGCATGTGAGCTATTTAATAACTTGTGTAGAAACTTTTAATAAATAGAAATCACTTCTGGACGGGCACGGAGTGCTTCCTGGGGGCTCGTTCCTTATCTAAGGTCGAGACTAGGTTGTACCCCTAATGGTTGGTTTGGTGGTTGACAGTACGTCATGGCGAGTACCCTCTCACGCAGTGGGCGTCATCCAGGCTCAAAAAGATCAGACATACTTGGTGACTAGGAGCTTACATGTACAGCCGCTGGCCATATGGGCTCTGGCTTAGTTGAGTATGATGTAGGAAGCCTCTCCCGTGCAAAGCTAGCAGATGTAGATGTGATAGGTGGTACCGGCTTGCCGTTGGGTGTAGGTGACCTCTTCTGAAAGACTTCGTCTCAATCTTCGGGTTGAGTCCAGCGGGGAAAGTGTACTAACCTCTGCATAGTAAAAAACTAATCATGATTAGCCGTGTCCCCGGTTATGGACATCCTTGAGCTACTAGACATTACTGTTACTGGAGGATCTTGACATATGAATCACCATAATAATTTGAGTGGGCAAGATTAAATAAGGGTGTGGTGTTGGAACTGGTGTGCCCAGTTCGTTCTTAAGTAGTAAGTTCAACTTAAAATTTTGACTAGTTTAGTTCAGGAGAAAATTGGCTTTCAGCAAAACAAAACCATAAGCCTTTCCGTTGACTTACCTTGCATGTAGTTGTAGGTCCTTTATATAAACTTTTCCGTGTCACTTGCCGTACAAATCAGATGTACTGACCCGTTGTCGGGTTGTAACCTTCGATGTTGCAGGTTTTTCAGACGATCAGTAAGGTGCGTTAGGGGTTGCGAGTCTACACTCAGCATGTTCGCATGTGGCTGTTGATGGGACTCCACGTTATTTTCTTTTTCTTCCGCTATATTTATATTGAATAAGCTAGCCTTGAGCTATGCAACTTGTTATTTATTTTACTCTGGATCATACGTTGTAATAATGATGCACTTGTACTTTGATATACATCTATAATACTGTGTGTGCCAGCGAGTTCGATCTAGGGACTAACACTTGAGCACAGAGACTTCAATTCGGTGTGAATTGGGTCGCTACATATGGTATCAGAGCAGTGTGTTGACTGTAGGACGTGACCCTAGAAAATGGACTAGAAAAGCCATAGGAATAAAAATATTACTTTATATCACTCTGTCTTGTACTTACTTACCTTCTCTATCTCGTATTCATACCTATTCTAATCTTGCCTTACCTCCCTTTGATTATAGATGACCACTATTTCATACCGTGCTATGACGTTTGGACCTGAGCTCAGGGGTATTTGCCACTTCCTGAACATCTACGTGCCAGTCTTTCAGCCGGACATCGTGGAGACAAGGGGAGCTAATGACTACTGGAAAGTGGAGACTTTCATCCTTGGAAGCATGGAGAATGAGAAACGGGTGATTACGGAGTCCTTCAAGGTGCATGCCCAGGAGAAGGAGTGGTGTGTGCGCATGGCCGCTCACATAGCTCTTGGACGCATTGTGGAGACGTATTCCGCCCGACTAAAGGGTAGAGTGTACGCGGAGATGGCCAAGGTTCTCCCATCGGGGAACATAATACCAAAGAGGTTCAGGTATGTGCCTGGTGCCATTTGGCCAGGTACAACCAGCTACATCATTCAAAGCCTGGAGAAGCACATCCATTGCCTGGAGAAGTGCACTCAGTCAGACCTCTACACCATTACCGAGTTGCAGTAGAGGAACACCAGGCTCAAGAGGGAAAACAACAAGCTGAAGAAGGAGAAGTTGGAGATGCAAGCAGAGATGACAAGGCTGAAGGAGAAGATGAAGGCCAATGGAATTGAAGAACCAGAAGAGGAGCCAGAAGTAGACACCTCGGCAGAAGGAAGGGAGCCGAGTCCCAAAAGGCGCAACGGCATTAGCGGGCGCGATTACCGCATGCTGTTTAGCAAAGACAGCATTAAGAATTACTACGTCGAGAATTAGTGCTCTACCGTTATCGTGTTAGCGTATTTGACCATGTCGACTTATTCGGTGTGGCAATACTAGGTTGCTTGATATACTCTTATGTTATTCGTGATTGTGTTGAGGATCTTATATTACCCGAGGTTGTTATGAGGATCTTATATCAGTTATAAAAGATATTTTAAACTATATGGTGTGATATGTGATGGTTTTCCGTATGAGTGCATTGGTTGATGATTGCTATATGTTTGATGCTATGGTGATATTGATTGGTGAAGTTGATTGGTGATATATGTATTCTATATATAATGCTTGCCATGATCGTCATAAGCATATGGGTAGGAGTATATTTCCCTAGCTACTTTCTGTCTAAATCTTACCTATTCTTACCCAACAGATGCCGCCGAGCATGAGTTACCTACCGTAGTTCTTAAGTCATCTGTGCTCATAAGTTCACCGGGAGCGGAGATATCAGCTAGTTTGGGATTCTATCAGTTGAGCCTGGCCATAGGGAAGCATGTTTTTCCTAAAGATTTGATTGTGTTGAAGTCACATGGTTTGGATATTATTTTGGGCATGGATTGGTTAGACAAATACCAAGGTGTTATTGATTGTGCCAGTCGGTCTATCACTCTCAGTACACCGAGTGGACAGAAGATCAGATATGTGTACAAGTATAAGCATCAGCACGCCCAGGTGAATTATCTTAAGGGGGGTAGCCTGGATGATGTGCGTGTTGTGAGGGAGTATCCGGATGTGTTTCCGGAGGAGTTGCCAGGTATGCCACCGGATAGTGAGATTGAGTTCCTTATTGATTTAATACCAGGCACTGGGCCTATTGCTAAGAGACCGTATAGGATGCCCGCTAATGAACTTGCAGAGTTGAAGGAACAGATCAGGGAGTTGCAAGAAAAGGGGTTCATTCGCCCATGCTCGTCACCTTGGGGATCTCCAGTGTTGTTTGTTGAGAAGAAGGATGGAACCCAGAGGATGTGTGTTGATTACCGTTCTCTGAATGATGTTACTATCAAGAACAAGTATCCTTTACCTGTGATTAATGATCTATTTGACCAGTTGGAGGGAGCTTGTGTATTCTCTAAGATTGATCTTCGTTCTGGTTATCATCAAGTGAAGATTCGGGAGAAGTATATTCCAAAGACTGCTTTACTACAAGGTATGGGTTGTATGAGTATACTGTTATGTCATTTGGATTGAGTAATGCTCCTGCATACTTCATGAATATGATGAACAAGGTGTTTATGGAGTTCTTGGATAAATTTGTTGTGGTGTTCATTGATGATATATTGGTGTATTCCAAGAATGAGCAAGAGCGTGAGGCACATTTGCGTTTGGTATTGGAGAAGCTCAGGGAGCACAAGTTGTATGCCAAGTTCAGCAAGTGTGAGTTTTGGTTGAAGGAGGTCGGATTCCTTGGACATGTTGTGTCAGGAGAAGGAGTAGCTGTGGACCCATCCAAGGTTTCAACAGTTACAGAATGGGAGACGCCCGCGTCAGTTGGAGACATTCGCAGTTTCTTGGGTATTGCAGAATATTATAGGAGGTTCATTGAGAATTTCTCCAAGCTTGCAAAACCAATGACTAAGCCGTTGAAGAAAGAGAATAAGTTTGTTTGGAGTGAGGCATGTGAAGCCAGCTTTCAGGAATTAAAGAAACGGTTAGTAACTGCACCTGTTTTATGTTTGCCTGATATACATAAGGATTTCCAAGTATATTGTGATGCATCTCGTCGAGGACTTGGTTGTGTTTTGATGCAAGGAGGTAGAGTTGTCGCTTATGCTTCGCGTCAGCTTAAGAACCATGAGCAGAACTATCCTACACATGATTTGGAGTTAGCTGCAGTTGTTCATGCATTGAAAACATGGAGGCAATATCTTGTTGGTAATCATTGTGATGTTTTTACTGATCACAAGAGTTTGAAGTATATCTTGACTCAGAAGGATTTGAATCTCAGGCAGAGTAGATGGCTGGAGCTTATTAAGGATTATGATTTGAATGTGCAGTATCATCCTGGTGAGCAGTTCAAGAATCTCAGGTTGGAGATAGTTCCTAAGGGATATGTGGCAACATTGGAAGTGAAGCCCAATCTGTTGGAAAGAATCAGAGAAGCCCAGAAGGGGGATGCAGAAATTGATGAGATCAAAGTGAATATGACCAAGGGAAAAGCAGAGGGTTTCCGTGAGGATGAGCACGGAGCCATTTGGTTTGAGAAGCGCATTTGTGTACCGCAAGATGCAGAGATCAGGAAGTTGATTCTTCAGGAGGCACATGATTCACCTTATTCTATTCATCCTGAAAATACCAAAATGTATTTGGATTTGAGGGAGAGATTTTGGTGGCCTAGCCTGAAGCGAGAGATAGCTCAGTTTATTGCTGTGTGTGATGTTTGCCAGAGAGTCAAGGCTGAGCATCAGAAGCCAGCGGGTTTGTTGCAGCCTTTGCCTATACCAGATTGGAAGTGGGATCAGATGGGTATGGACTTTATTACTGGTTTACCCAGGACTCGGTCAGGATATGATTCTATTTGGGTGATTGTTGATCGTTTGACCAAGGTTCCTCACTTCATTCCAATGAAGACAACTTACAACAGTGCCAAGCTAGCCAAGATTTATATGTCCAGGATCGTGTGTTTGCATGGAGTTCCAAGCAAGGTTGTGTCTGATAGAGGTACTTAGTTTACTTCGAAGTTTTGGCGTCAGTTGCATGAGACCTTGGGCACCAGGCTGGAGTTCAGTACAGCGTTCCATCCTCAGACAGATGGGTAGACCGAGAGAGTCAATCAGATCTTGGAGGATATGTTGAGGGCTTGTGCGTTGGATTATGGTTCGAGTTGGGATGACAACTTACCGTATGCTGAGTTCTCATATAACAACAGTTACCAGGCTAGTCTTCAGATGGCACCATTCCAGTTACTGTATGGCAGGAAGTGCAGGACTGCGTTGATGTGGGATGAGGTAGGAGAACGTCAGTTGTTTGGACCAGACCTCATCAGAGATGTTGAGGAGAAAGTCAAGTTGATCCGTGATAGACTGAAGATAGCACATTCCAGGCAGGAGAGTTATGCAGATGCTAAGCGCAAGGATGTAACCTATGAGGTTGGAGACCGTGCGTATCTCCGAGTTTCACCAATTCGCGGAATCAAGAGGTTTGGAATCAAGGGCAAGTTAGCACCACGTTTTGTGGGGCCTTACAAGATCTTGGAGCGCAGAGGAGAGGTAGCTTATCAGTTGGAGTTGCCAGAAGCTTTGTCAGGAGTTCATGATGTGTTTCACGTATCCCAACTGAAGAAGTGTCATACAGAGATGACAGATATTCCTTTGAGAGATACAGTGCCACTTGAGGCAATTCAGTTGGAGAGTGACCTGACTTATGAGGAGAAACCTGTGAAGATTCTGGAGACTGCAGAAAGAGTTACCCGCACCAAGACGATCAGGCTATGCAAGGTTCAGTGGGATCATCATACCGAAGAGGAAGCAACTTGGCAGCGTGAAGAAGATCTGAAGCAAGACCACCCGCATCTCTTTGCCAGCCAGCTCAAATCTCGAGGGCAAGATTCATCTTAAGGGGGGTAGGTTTGTAACATCCCAATTTTCTAAATTCGGATGTTAATAGATCATCATATGCATCTCATGCTGCTTCCGCATTTTTCTGGAGTTTTAAAATATTTTTAAACATTTTTCAACACATGGCAGTTCGCTGGAAAGGATATAAGAGGACTTATCCCCATTTTTAATTTGTTGAAAAATAGTTTAAAATATTTTGTGAGACTTTTTAATTTTACTTTGGAGTTAAAAATATTTTCTAAAAATATTTTGGGAATTTATTTATGCTCCGGAAAAGTTTTTAAATCAATTTTCGGAGTTTTCGGTATTTTTAAAATGCCAGAAAAGTATTTTAAAAATATTTAAAAATAAGTTGCAAAGTTTTTATTTTTGTTTACTATTTTTGTCAATCCAAAAATTCTTTTTTATTATTTTGAAAATATTGGCAAAGACGGAATTTTAAAATAAATTTCCGTGATTTTTCTAATATTGTTTTGGGCCTAATGGGCCTGTTTTTTTTTTTTTTTCGCAGACCGATTTTGTATTTATCTCGGATTTAAAAAAAAGAGGATTAGGGGCTGGCTATAAATAGCCCCGATTAGGGCTAAATTATTTTCGCTTAGCGTTTTTAGGTTAGCCCTAAACTAATCCGCGGGACCCGCCGCCGCCGACATCATCGACGACGTCATCGCCGGAGCTCGCCGGAATCTCGCCGGAATTTCGCCGGACCACCGCGGAAGTTCGCCGGAGTTGTGTTTTTTCGCCGTTTCGAGGTGACTCGCCGTGTAGCGCCGTCCCGTGCCCTAGCCGCGCCCTCGCCGCACCCCACCGCGCCGCCGCGCCGCCTACCGCCACCGGGCGCCGCTCGCCGGAGCAGCCGGCCGGCCGCCGCCCTCCGCCTCCGAGTGTGCCGCCGACCACGCGCCTGCGCCTCCGCCTCGCCGCCCTCTGCCGCGCCCCGCCGGCCGCTCCTGGTCGCCGGAGCCAGCCAGGCCAGCCCGAGCCGAAGCTACCTCCCGGAGCTATGGCCACGGCCTCCCCGTGCTGCGTGGAGAAGAAGGCTAGTAGAAAAAAAAATAAGTCAACGCGGTTTCGAAAAAAAAAGATCATATCTGGATCCAACCGCCCGAGGACCCGATCGCGTTTTTCAGAAATTTTTTATTTACGTCCGAGTCCTTTTTAGAGTAGAGCACCCCGGTACCCCCGGTGTCACCCCGATACCGTTTTCGCGACTACGTTTTAACCGTAACTCGGAATTGGGCGATTCTAGTTGCGTTGCGACCATGTAGAAATTCTCTAGCCAGTAGACCAAGTTTTACAGAAGTTTCAAGTTTTAAAATTTGAATCCCAAGCTGATCCAAATTTGAACTTCCGGCAGCCGTAACTTTTTACCGGTGCGCCCGTTTGCGCCGTTTCTTTTTGCGTTAGTTTTATTTTGACAAGTACTTTAAGTTTAGCTACTGTTAGGCAAGTTTTGAGACTATTATTTGAATGTTTATTATTGTTTGAGCATTTTGTATTTAAAAATATGATTGATTGGTGCTATGTTTGCTCGTATAGATTGTCCGGAGTGTGCCGCCTCGTTTTGTGAGGATTGTGACCGTCAGGACCAGCAAGAAGGAAAGTGATGCTTTGACCATACTCATACCTATATTTTCTGTATGCATTATGTTAAGAAATATCACCCTATTGCATGATAGGTAGTTTATTTTACTGTTGCTGCAAAACCAGTTAGGATAGCCACATGTTTTGACTTGTCTACCGTAGATCCACCTAGCCGTGTTGTTGCTTTATTGCTATGCTTTGTAGACGTGGTTTGGGTTGTGTAAATTCATGGAGTGCATGTGAGCTATTTAATAACTTGTGTAGCAACTGTTTAATAAATAGAAATCACTTCTGGACGGGCACGGAGTGCTTCCTTGGGGCTCGTTCCTTATCTAAGGTCGAGACCAGGTTGTACCCCTAATGGTTGGTTTGGTGGTTGACAGTACGTCATGGCGAGTACCCTCTGACGCAGTGGGCGCCGTCCAGTCTCAAAAAGATCAGACATACTTGGTGACTAGGAGCTTACATGTACAACCGCTGGCCATATGGGCTCTGGCATAGATGAGGATGATGTAGGAAGCCTCTCCCATGCAAAGCTAGCAGATGTAGATGTGCTAGGTGGTACCGGCTTGCCGTTGGTTGTAGGTGACCTCTTCTGAAAGACTTCGTCTCAATCTTCGGGTTGAGTCCAGCGGGGAAAGTGTACTAACCTCTGCAGAGTAAAAAACTAATCATGATTAGCCGTGTCCCCGGTTATGGACATCCTTGAGCTACTAGACATTACTGTTACTGGAGGATCTTGACATATGAATCACCATAATAATTTGAGTGGGCAAGATTAAATAAGGGTGTGGTGTTGGAACTGGTGTGCCCAGTTCGTTCTTAAGTAGTAAGTTCAACTTAAAATTTTGACTAGTTTAGTTCAGGAGAAAATTGGCTTTCAGCAAAACAAAACCATAAGCCTTTCCTTTGATTTACCTTGCATGTAGTTGTAGGTCCTTTATATAAACTTTTCCGTGTCACTTGCCGTACAAATCAGATGTACTGACCCGTTGTTGGGCTGTAACCTTCGGTGTTGCAGGTTTTTCAGACGATCAGTAAGGTGCGTTAGGGGTTGCGAGTCTACACTCAGCATGTTCGCATGTGGCTGTTGATGGGACTCCACGTTATTTGCTTTTGCTTCCGCTATATTTATATTGAATAAGCTAGCCTTGAGCTATGAAACTTGTTATTTATTTTACTCTGGATCATACATTGTAATAATGATGCACTTTTACTTTGATATACATCTATAATACTGTGTGTGCCAGCGAGTTCGATCCAGGGACTGGCACTTGAGCACAGGGACTTCAATTCGGTGTGAATTGGGTTGCTACATTGCACCTGAGAGATCCTGGGATCAAATCCCAGGGCTTTTTATTTTGTGCAGTGCCCAGCCTCCGTTCTGTAGGTTCAGAACCTGATTGGAGTTTCAGTTATCCCGTGCTTACTGTGCTATATTGTTTCAGGTTGAAAACTTGTTGTGATTTGAGTGTTGGCTCAGTTGGTAGCTCGCAGTGGCTTTGAACCTTGAGATCAAGGGATCGAGTCCCCCTTTGGACAATGAAATCCAACGCTTTTTCTTCTTTTGTTTTGCTGCTCCTCTCGCCGTGGGCGTCAAATAGACTGACCCGCGAGGATTTGGGCCACTTTAGCCGAGCGCAGCCTAGGGAGACTTCCCTCCTTTATTTTTTATGCATTTTGATTTAAATCTTTTTGAATTGATTTATTTGTGCCGTCTTTTTGCTTGCTTGTGCTATGTGCATTCTTACCCCAACTATATCATTTCATATATTGTTTTGGGGTAGAAAAATGTGAGAAATATGATGGTGCTATTTATTTCGTTAAATGGGCATGCATTATTTCTGTGATGGGGTATTCTTTGCACCTACCCCCCCCCCTCATGATGATACACGGTTGCAATTCCCCGTTATTTTCCGTTGCCTCGTGTTCGATACATGAAAATGCTCCACCATGGCATATTGTTTCCATATGTGTTTGAGTTGGTTCCATGTAGCTTGTGTGATGTCAACTGCCTTTTCCATCGTCGAGAGATGCTTTCATATTCATCGGTGATGTCTGTGAATCTTCGTATGTTGCTGATCACTCTATGACCAACAACTTGTCGCTCCAATCGAATGTGATGTTGTCCACCTGTTCCATAGGTGATACAACATCACTTCCCTTCTTCGTTGACACACTTTTCACTTGTTCTAACGACACCGTAGATCTTGCGATGACCGTAGATTCCGGTAGTGTAGTCTCGCTCTTTATTTCTTTGCTTGCAATAGATTGCATTAGGCGCATCATACCATGCCATGTCATTTGCATATATAATTAATTTAAGGAACCCCATCTCGAGGTCCATCTTCGTGAGTGGGCAATTCTTGTTCATGCCATGTTCTACATTCCTTGCTCTTGCCATGATCATGCATTATAACAAATACAACATAAGGATCCTTCGGATCCGTAATTCACCTACATAATGCGTATGAAGGTTGTCGGTAGCATTGCACCCTTGCTTCACGAGGCTTCATTTAAACTTGCCTATTCTTATGTTCGTGCCATGATATTAAAATGACATGCATCATACTTGACCATGCTTGTTTGTTTATTGCTTTCTCGTGATTGCTCCGTAGTGATAGTGGTATCTCCGTTGATTGCTTTCCTGTGTTTACTTCTTGTGTGCTCCCGCGGATACTCTCGGAGACGATGCGAGCTTGCGATCAACTACACCTTCGGAACCCGACTTATCAACAAGCAAGGACTATACATTACTTATGATCCATTCTATTTCAACCAGCGGTTTTCATGCTAGTATAGGTTAGGTTCGATGTTTGATCCTACCACATGTTTACAGCCTCCTTTAAACCGATACAGCCATGTCCCCTCCCAGCAAACCATGTACTGCTATGTTACTATTGCTCGTTGCTCAGCCCCTGCTTAGTATGCATGCTTAGGATGCTACGATGTTACCCTGTTACTCCTGGGTTTGGGATATCACATTATTATTATTGTTATGGATGATATGATTATATAAATGTTGACTATATTCGACGAAGGATGGAAGGTCTAGGCTATCCCGCCCCGACGCTTTGTTCCATTCGTGTCACCTAGGATCCGAGTTCCGGGTATTGCTTTTGAGACTAAGCGTGCCTAACCGCGTGTGGGATTTTATGGGGTCCCCTTTTCTTACCTACCTAGCTTCAAACATTTCTAGTGGTGGCCCAAGCTGATTTACCATTTGAAAACGTGTGTGTGACTGGTCCGCGGCCCGCAGATTTCAAACAACTTGGGCCAGCGGAGACATGGTTTCTCTAGTTGGTCCACCCCAGGGAGCTAGGGGGTTGTCCACATCTGTTTGGGCAACCTATCCGACCTCATCCAGACGGTAGAGGCCGATTCGAGAGCGCGGCCGGCTTTTGAGTTGGATGTCGACTCACCGGGGGCCACCCGGATTTGTTCGTTGTTAGTTAGAGGGACCTGTCGTTCCGGATCTCTTGGGACTAAATCATAAAATGGTTGCCTATCATGGGTAGCAACTGAGAGAGATGGGCGTGCGTGCGGAGCCTCGTAATGGGCAGTTGGTACACCCCTGCAGAGTTAAATCTTTTCGAGAAGCCGTGTCCACGGTTATGGACGACTTGAGACCTACTCCTTGTTCATAGACAACAACAACTGAGATAATCTTAATATAACTTGGTCAACGTGTGTGTGCCTTGACTGCTTCTTCTTCGTCAGGACGCGAAGAGGAGGACAAGGATAGGATAGGTGTTATGTTTGCGTAAGTAGTTGATAGCAAGACTTGTTGGAGGCGATTCCTCATCGAATGCTTGGCTTCTTACCTTACTCTCTAGATCGTTAGCCACTTCATAAATGCTAGTGCGGCAGCAACCTCACCACTTACCCCTTTCTTACCGTAAACTACTAGTTTTCCTAGAATGACGGGTGATGAAGTCCTTGCTGGGTCAGATGACCACTACAGTTGGATGCTGAGTACCTCTGTACTCATGATACTACCCCCAAACTCTTTTCAGGGTTCTTGATCGACAACAGGTATGGTGATCGACGTTTCACGTGGAGACTCGACGACGACTAGTTAGGCGGATCCCGGCGGAGGGCCTGGACCCGTGTGGTTATGGGAATCGATGTTTTTCTCATTTCCACTAGGCATTTGATAGTAGTCTGTACTCAGACATATATCTTCCACTGTTGTAATGTATTAAGGCAGTTGTATGCCGATTGTATGAGATGTTGTATCCTGTATCTGTAATGTTGTGATATCATGTTGGAAATCCGGGGCATATGACTTCGTCATATGTCGCGGTGGGACCGATATGTGCTTCGTCCCCGGATCTGGACGGAAACATCTAGATCTGGAACAGTACCGCATATCGGGCCTTACAATAGGTGATATATATGCAAGGATGAGATGACAGAATTCAACAGCTACAATCCCTTGAGGAACATTTAGAGGCACCATTGAAGACTTGTTAAAGTTAACCTTCAGCCTAGTTGAAGAGTGAAATTTGACCAACATATCCTTGAGAGCTAACAACTGATCTTCTTTGGCAAGCACCACAATAATTGTGTCATCAGCATACTAAATGATAGGATAAAATGGGTCCTGGGAGGGAATGGATAGGGTGAGAACTCAATCTAGAAGCATCTTGTTGACAATATATTGAAGGAGATCAACAACCAGGACAAAAAGGAGATGTGAAAGGGGGATCACCCTATCTGACACCTCTCTTACAATAAAATTTCTTCCCAGGGACACCATTGAGGAGGATGGAGCAAGAGCGCTTAGACATGATTTCTTTCTCCCAATTGATCCAAGTGGGGCTAAAACCTTTGTGACAGATAATTTGCAGGATAAACTCATGTTCAATGGTGTCAAGAGCCTTAGCAAAATGAAATTTCAGAATTAGCAGAGGCAGGTGGGACTGGTTGTATTGATGGATGTACTCAAAAGCCCAGGCCAGGCAATCCTGTATGGATATGGATTTCAGGAAGTCATATTGGTTCATTTGTATGCATTTGAGAATAACTTTATGTGATCTATTGGCAAAGAAAGTAGTCAAGAATTTCAGACATGTGTTGGACAAAGATATAGGCCTGAAATCATTAGGGCTTTTAGGTGCAAGCATCTTGGGAATGAGAGCAATAAGGGAACCATTTAGGCACTCCAACTTGATCTCTACATAGGCAAATTGATGAATCAAGTCCAAGAAATCCTTCTTGACAATGTGCGAACATTTTTTGAGGAAATAACCATTAAAACCATCTGGTCCAGAGGCCCTGTCAACAGGAAAATCCTTAAGGACTGCATCAACCTCATCTATGGATAAAGGGAGTGATAATTCCTCAAGGCCCATTGGACAGATCAAACTCCATGATGATTCCCTAAGAGATTCCCATTCTTCTCTTGATAGAATTCCGCAAAAGTCCAGCCATCTGTGTGTGATCAGTGAAGATAGAGCCATCAAGTGTAGCAAGGCTGGAGATAGAATTCCTCCTCATTAGTTTATAAGCCATAGCATGGAAAAGTTTAGAATTTTCCTCCCCTACCAGGTGCCTTTCAATGTGTATCTCTGCTTCCAGTAAATGTACTAAAGTCTCAAAAGATGCTCATGGTGGAGTTTAACAATCTTCCTGAAATTGAATTCAGGCCTAGTCAGAGGCCTAATTTCTTCCAGAGAATCAAAGGCCAGGATAACCTAGGAGCACCTTGCAATATTCTTGTACAAAGTAACAAGGTTAGAGGACCATTTTCTTATATCATATCACAACCATTTGAAGTTTCTGGATATAATGGAAGCAACAGAACTTGAAGCTACAAGTGCAGACTAGGAAGCAGTGACACATTCTTGGAAGCCAGGAAGATCTACCCAGAAATTATCAAACCTAAATTTTTTCCTTTTGGAATTGTTGTGTCAATTGAAACAATGCAGGGCACATGATCATAACCAGTCTTTGCCATGGGAAGCACCATAGTGTTAGGATAAAGTGAGATCCAAGAACTGGAAGTGAAAAACTAATGCAACTGCTCAAGGAGAGGATCAACCTGCATGTTTGACCAAGTATAAGATCTAACTTTAAGGGGAAATTCAAGGAGTCCCCGGTGTCCAATTATCTCATTAAACAAGAGTATATCATTCAGATCCCCACCAGGTCAATTTCTGTTATCCAGGGAATGGATGAAATTAAAACCCCCCACGAAGAGCCAATTTTCCTCATCCGGAATGTGAATGTTATAGAGCCATCACTTGTTCGTAGTTCGTAGGAATGTCTTGTTTTATCAACATGACAAGTGAATCATGAATATTATTTTGCACGGGGGACAAAATGTATTCTTTAATCCTACTTAATTTAGTAAAATCTTTAACTTGAAACATCATGATCATTATCATCAGTTTCTCCTCTATCTGTAGAGATTCGGTTCCGTAAAATATTCCATTGGGCTACTTTGAAATTTGGAGGCAAGGTAAACAACCTTGTTTACGCTCTCACTTTCTTCCATTAACACACTCATCAAGAAAACTCCTTGATAAACACGAAACTTAGCAAGACAAGTTTTGCCCCTTTGGTTTTTAGTTGTGGAAGTGTGTCCATAGACACACTACAAAGATAATTTCGTTTTATCTCATGAATCATACTTTCTGAAAACACACAAAGCATAACACATATGGTGTTGTTTCCACGAACATAGATGGTTCCCTATATTGAAGTGAGTGTTTTCCTATTGAATTAAATAGATGATACCCCGCGTGTTGCTGCGGGAACTTTTAAGAAAGAATTTGATGTTTTAAAACATGTGAAAAATTATGAAAAATAGTATAATTTGAATATAAATTCTATTTTCAAAGAAATATTATTGTAAGTAAGAAATCTAAGAAAATTTGATGAAAAATCCAAAAATTAGTTTGATTTTTGTTTTGTTAATTTAGTTACTTGAAAATATATTGGTGAGATGATATGAGGAAATAATGTTGAGTAGAGACGGTGAAAACGTGTCTACCGTTGGCTAAACCTAAAACATTGTTAGCAACTATGGATGTGTATTTATAAAAAGATTCATAAAGAAAAATAAAATGTGATGCAACTCATATTTGATTTTGTATAAAAAAAGTTGCTTATAAATTATGAAGTTGAGCGCATAAAAAATTATTATTTATTTGTGATAGGTTGCATGAACATGCAAAGTTAATGGGAGCATGTGCATAAAGAGTTAGTCGAAGAGTTTTTACATGGTGGACCTACTTGATGATGTGGATAGCTTCCATGTCAAGATAAATAGGTTAGTGGGGTTGAACTATTTAGGTATTATAGATAACTTTAAATAATAATGGTAACATGGTAGGAGATAATCTAGAACATACAACATTTAATGGATTATAATTATAATGTTCAGACATATCAATAACTTTGAAGTGTCCTAAACATTGTAATTTGTGAAACAACTTTCACAAGTCTGTATATCAACCAGTAACTCCAAACATTTGTCACTATGATCAAATCGTAGAGACTTTTCTTTTTTGTTAATTTAATAACCTTCTTCGCTCTGAGATCCCTTTGGTCACATCAAACAATTTCAGACTCATGTTTCATTAGCTTATACAATATTCACCTAAATCCACATATGAAGTTCGCGAAATAACGATATTCACTGCATGCTGAAATGTGATACATCACTATGTATGATACTCAACAATCAGCGCAAACTCTATTTTACCAGAATGCAGAGTTTTAGTCATCTTGCCTAAAGAGGCATGGTTTGCATGTGTAATGTCAGAACCCCAACTAGGGTAAGTGCTAGGGTTTGTTTGTGCCTTTGCATCATGCAAAAATTCAAAAAGGAAATTCAAAAATGGGGAAAAGAAAAGCCCTCAGAAATTATTTCAAATGGCCAGATAAAAATCTTTTTCCAAAAATCATTTGAGTATTTGTAAAATTCCTATAAATGATGCTGATCATTTTAAAAGTGGTTTGGGTATTTTCCCATGCCCATGGAATATTCAAAAATTCAAAAGGTGCCTTGGAAATTAAATTAAACTCCAATTTGAATTTAAGTTCAAATTGTTTGAATTTCAAAAATCTCCAAAACTTGTGAATGGCTAACTATATGCTTTGTAAGTCCATGTAAAAGTTTTTGGCATTTTATAAATTTCCTAGGTATTTATTTATCAAGGCACAACAAAATTACAGAAAGAAAAAGAGAAGAAAAGAAAAAAAAAGGGGACCCCTGGCTTCTGGCCCAACTGAAGCCCCCCTGGCCCAGCAGCAGCCCAAGCCCACCTCCCCTCTCCTGTCGTCTGGCTCAAGCTTCTCGCTGGAGGCAGCAGAGCGCTCGACGACGCCACCTCGACGCCGGCCACCTTCCAGGCCCTCTCCTTCTCCCCCAGGACGCCACGCAACGCCCCAGTCACCCCCTCCTCTTACCCTCTCTCCCTGGACAGCTCTCCCCCTCTCCCTCTCTCGTTTCTGCGCGCAACCGAAGCCACGCCGGAGCGCCGCCGCCGCGTGCTCGTGGCCAACGACGTCGAGGAGGCAAACCGGCGTGTCTTTCGCGTTCCCCGTCGTCGACTTCGTCACCAAGAAGACGCCAGCGAACTGGAGCGCTCTGAAGCCTGCGAATCAGACCAGCTCCCTCCGCCACGGCCGCCGTACGCCGGCGACGATTCCACCGCCACCACATCGTCCCAGCCCACGCCGACGACCCCTTCAGCTTCACAGTGAGCTCACGCTTCGAACCCCTCTATCCGCGCTTCTTCCCGTGCCCCCGATGTCGTTTTCTCCATGGACGAGCCACAGTCGCCGCCGGCAAGGTCGCCGCCGTGCCTGCGTTGCTTCCCCGTGGTCGCCGTGTGCTCGGGGCGATGTGCACGAGCAAGGGCTACGCCCCAGTGCCCGCAGCGCAGCTAGCCGAGGCCTAGAGCCCAACTCCAGCATCCCCCCCGTCGCAGCCGTGGCCACCGGAGGCTAACCGCCGGCCAGCCCAGTTAATTAGGGGGCTAACCCCATGTTTAGTTTGGCCTAAGCCACTGACAGGTGGGGCCAGCCCCCCCCCCCCCAAATCAAATCAAATTTTAATTAACAAGGGGGTTAACCCCTGTGACACTGACAGTGGTGGCCCATTGGTCAGCCCCCCCTGTGACATCAGCATTGCATTATGCTAATGCAATAAACCAATTTCCAGAGAATTGAAATAATCCAGAAAAATCATTAAACTTTGAAAAATCATAGAAAATTCATATTAACTCCAAATTAAACATATAATATATGAAAAATTATCAGAAAAATGCAAGGATTAAGAATATGCAATTTTTTTTTATGTTTGACCATTTTAAAATGGGTGAACAGAAGAAAATGTGTATATGACTTAATTTGAAAATGAATTTGGAGTTTGAATTTTCATTTCAAATGCAATATACTTCAATTAAATTTAATATGCTACAAACCAGTACCTTTCACATCATGGACAACCTTATCATGTGTATGTGCATTTTTACTTTCGAAGTTGTCCCCCCTTGTTGATGGTTGCCTCCGATGACAGACGTTCCGAGACGGTGATCACCCCCGAAGAAGAAGACCACCGTTAAGACCCGCGTATCGTCAGCAAGGCAAGCAAACCACATTGATCATGTCTATAAAATCCCAATTCCCTCTCAGTCTCGCTTATGCATGTTTAGGAGATCACCTTGTATCGATTCTACCGCATAGTTGAACCCATATCCGATGCATGACCTATCATTCTGTCACCGTATTAAGCAAACCACAATCCTAGCAGATTTAGGTTTGAATGATGAGCATGTGGCCCCTGCAACTGTTAATGCTTATTGCATGCTTAGTGGTACAATGAGGTTGTTTTTGATGTGAGTCGGGATGATAGTGAACATGCTGTTGATGAAAGTGAAACAGTGTTGGTGAATCCACCCTAATACAAGGTGAACGATGAGAGGCTGTGTAGGAGTACACAGTGGGTTGTCTCGTTGAACACCGCCTTAAGCACCGAGTTCTTGTATGGTAATCCAAGACAAAGAGTACAACTACACATTGGGCTCACTGACCCCTCTCGGCCTAGTACCTTGATCCGTGTCGACGTACAAGAGTCACATTAGTTCGGGCCTTCCATTTGACATATGCATAGAAAAAAGAGTGAGTGGAAATGTTGCATCATCCTAGATATGTGGGTGGATCTGTGAGACAGTGAAACCATCTTTCAGAGGTGGCGTCTCAGTTGCCTACATTGTCTGGGTCCGTTTCATTGATCCGCAGGACTCTCGAGCGGTGACAAACTCAGATAGTCGACTCCTGGAATAGACCGGTTGTGAGCGAAGTGTCGTGGTGAACATCCTCGCTGTCACCTCTTGAACGGTGGAGAGACCTGGCGGTAACTGATGGTCATGTGTGTGTAGCTTACACCCTTGCAAGGTTAACAAAACTATTCGAATAGTCGCGTCCGCGGTTAAGGACTACTTGGAACCTGTACCTGATTATTAGACAACTTGAATGGATACTTCTAAAATACACCAAGATAAGTGTGAGTGCTATGGCGTGCTTTCTCGTGGGGAAGTCGAGGAAGGCACCATAGTGGTGTAATTGGTTGGAGATGTAGTGGACTCGTGTACGCTTCTTACCTCAAGTCTGGTACTCGTAGTTCAGGACTAGCCAAGTCAAAGCTGGCACTTCTGCATGTTGAACCCCACCTCCTTTACCTTGATACTTGAGCATGAGTAGTGTAGTTCTGATGTAAGTCTTGCTGAGTACGACTTTGTACTCACGTTTGCTTATTCTATGTTTTAGATGAGAACCCGGACCCCGATGGAGTCACCTTCGTGAAGCTCGACGTTGACTAAGTTAGTATAGTCCCAGACAGCAGTCTGGTCCCTCGTGGAAGGGCGTGTTTGTTTACAAGGCTTCTCTAAGCCATTTGTTAAACTTGTATGTACTCAGACCTAATTTGCTTCCGTTGTATGATGTAATGTTGATCACAGACATGTGATCTTTGTATACTCTATGTGTAAGTAAATAAAGAAGTACTTTGTAGAGTTATGTGAAGATACCTGCTATTCATACTAGGCATGTGTGCTGCGTGTATGTTTATAACATGCATGTCTTAGTATGGGTTTTCGAGACCTTAGTTGTGATCTGGCTGGCGGTCTTTTATACACCAAGTGGCCCTTAGATGTGCGCAGCTTGGGGCATCGCGATGCGATTGTTCGTGACTCTGTCACGTGCACACTTTGTTGTATGATCGAGCCCGCCCTAGACCCCGACTAAGTGATCGGGCTGGAGTAAGTCTATGTAAGAGTTAGGATTCAATCGATAACATGGTTGAGGCGACTTGTCTATGAGTATGGGATTCACCACCCATAAGCATCTAGACTTGTGAGCGGACGATGAGGACCCATCTCAGATGATCATCCGGCCTGAATGGGATGCCCCTCACGTTCGATGCTTACCGAGAACGTTCTGTGCTTGGCCTTGTCTGCTTAGACAAGTGGGTATGGTTCTCGGCTCTCCTTGTGATTGCATCGTGACTGGAATTACATACGCTAACCCTGGGTCCCGACAGACTTGGTATCAGAGCAGGACTGTCTATAGGATTAGTCAACCCTTGGTCGAAGTCGAGTCTAGCATTCTATAGTTATATAGTTACTTGGGTATATAAGGGAACAACGTAAGGCTTCTTTTTCTCCTTACCCTCATCGATCTGAGTTCTGAGTCACCCTTATCTTTTCTACGGGATGATAGGACTAGGCTCATCTATGTCTGACTAGAACATCTCGTTGTTTGCCTCCTTGTAGCCGTAGGACAGTTGTGGTCGTCAATAGTTTTCGTGTTTTGAATTCCTTGAGGAAGTTCTGTTCAATCTCCTCGAGGTTGTCTTGTTTTCCATCCCGGTGTAGCCGTTATGCTGCCGGATTTGTTCCAAGTTTCTGTGGATGATTGCCTTCGCATTATAATCTTTTTCGCCTTCATCATGTCTTGTTATCCTTGAATCCATCATTCAACCTGTTCTGATTGTTGATTTTATCACACAGGATGTCAGGTGGAACTCGTAGTGCTGTTCATCGGAATCGAGACCGTGCTCGGAATCGAAATGATGATGAACCTCTACCACCGCCTTCTGCGGCGGAAATCATGATGGAAGCTGAGAAGAATCAACGTGACCAAACACGCCTTCTGGAGCTCATCGAGCAGAATACCTCACGTCATTGCAATGTGGTTGTGAGCATTCAGGACTTCATCCTCCTCAAGCCACCGGTATTCCGATGTTCTTCTGAGCCCCTTGAAGCTGATGATTGGCTCCGTTCCCTCGAGCGTAAGCTTGATACTGCACATGTTGCTCCCGATGATCGAGTTATATTCGCGGCATACTTTCTGGAAGGTGCTGCTGCTGAATGGTGGGAGAACTATGTTGCGATGCAGCCTGATGGTCACCTAGTGACTTGGCAGGAGTTCCATGATGCCTTTCGAGGGTACCACCTTCTAGATGAGTTAATGGAGCGCAAGAAGGAAGAGTTCTGCAATCGGACTCAAGGAAAGATGTCCATGCATGAGTATGTGAGAGAATTCAACCGTCTTTCTCGATATGCCCAAGATGAGATCACCAACGATGCCAGAAAGCAGGCAAGGTTCCGTAAGGGACTTAGCCCCATCCTTCGCCATGATCTCAACCTCATCGAATTTTCCACCTTTGAGGATTTAGTCAACAGATCCTTCAGAGCTGAGCATGGAAATGAAGTGTTCGAAGAGTCCCGCAAGCTTGCTCTTGAGCTTGCTTCTTCTTCCAGTTCAGCCCCTCAGAAACGCCGAATTTGTATTCCAACCAGTGTCATACCTCAAAACCTTCTCCAGAGGCCACCACCGAATTTATGCCATCCACCTCAACACATTGTTCCACCCCGGAATGATGGTGTGCAACCAAGTAACCCCACCCCCAGCAATTCCGGCAGGGTGTGTTTCACGTGTGGTCTGACAGGCCATCACTTCCGACAATGCCCTACAATGTTTGTGGCACCCCGTCGACCTAGTCATAAGCCTCCAAAGAAATCCACCACCAAAACCATCCCAGTAAAGCTTTCAGTCACAAGTAGTGGTTATGTGAACCAAATCTCAGTTGAGGAAACCACTGTTGCTTCCGACGTCATCCTTGGCACACTCCCAGTCAATCATGTTCCCGCCTCCGTTCTTTTCGATCCAGGAGCTTCTCATTCATTCATGTCGGAGAGTTATGCACTTCGTCATGAATTCCCTTTTGAAGAAATGTTTTCTCCAATGATCATTCAAACTCCTGGTTCAAAGTGGCAAACTAATAGAGTAAGCCATGGCAATCAAATTGCAATTGAAGGTTTAGTATTCCTTGCTTCTCTTATAGCCCTCAAGTCTTCAGACATTGATGTCATCCTAGGAATGGATTGGTTATCAAGGCAGAATGCTTTCCTTGATTGTAAAGCCAAGTCAGTTAAACTCACCCATCCTTCAGGCCAGATCATTGACTACACATCACCCAGCTCTAGAATCCAGATGCATACTTTGAATGTGCTTCCCCTTCCATACCTTGAAGATATTCCGGTGGTTCGTGAATTCCCGGATGTCTTTCGTGAAGAGCTGCCGGGAATGCCACCCGACAGGTGTGTAGAATTCATAGTTGATATTATACCAGGCACAGCCCCAATCTCGAGACGTCCATATAGAATGGCCCCACATGAGTTAGGTGAGCTAAAAACCCAACTTGATGCTTCGTTGGCAAAAGGCTTCATCCGCCCTAGCTCATCGCCATGGGGTTGCCCCGTTCTGTTCGTAACGAAGAAAGATGGAACAGAAAGGATGTGCGTAGACTATCGCCCGTTAAATCTAGCGACGATAAAGAACAAGTACCCACTGCCCAGGATCAATGATCTTTATGATCAACTTGCAGGATCCTCTGTCTTCTCCAAGATGGATTTGAGATTAGGCTATAATCAAATCAAAATCCGAAATGAGGACATTCCAAAAACGGCTTTCACTACTTGATATGGTCTTTACGAGTACACCGTCATGTCCTTCGGTTTAACCAATGCCCCCGCCACTTTCTCGCGCTTAATGAATTCGATCTTCATGGAGTACTTAGATAAATTTGTTGTGGTTTATCTTGATGACATTCTCATCTACTCGAAGAACGAAGAAGAGCACGCAGAACATCTTAGGTTGGTATTGATGAAACTTAGAGAGCACCGCCTTTATGCCAAGTTCTCCAAGTGTGAATTTTGGCTACCAGAAGTGACCTACTTAGGCCACGTGATTTCTGCGAAAGGTGTTGCAGTCAATCCCGAGAGAGTTCAGGCCGTCCTCGACTAGACTCCACCTGAATCGGTTAAGCAAGTTAGGAGTTTTCTCGGCCTAGCAAGCTATATTCGCCGCTTCGTTGAGAACTTCTCCAAAGTCGCAAAGCATCTTACTGAAATCCTCAAGAAAGATAAGAAATTCCATTGGACCCCCAAGTGCGAGGAAAGCTTTCAAGAGCTAAAAAGAAGATTGACTTCTGCACCCGTACTTGCACCTCCAGACACCAAAAGGGATTTCGAGATCTATTGTGATGCTTCACGGCAAGGGTTAGGATGCATACTTATGCAAGATAGACATGTGGTAGCTTATGCTTCACGCCAGTTGCGTCCACATGAAGAGAACTATCCTACCCATGATCTTGAACTCGCTGCCGTAGTTCATGCCCTGAAGACTTGGCGACATTACCTCCTTGGTAATCGTTGTGAGATCTATTCTGACCACCAAAGCCTCAAATACGTATTCACCCAGCCAGATCTTAATCTCAGGCAAAGACGCTGGATTGAGTTGATAAAAGATTATGACTTAGGAATTTCTTACACCCCAGGCAAGGCCAATGTCATGGCTGATGCACTAAGTCGTAAGTCGTATTGTAACAACCTCATGTTACAACAGTATCAACCACTTCTTCATGAGGAATTTCGCAAGCTCAATCTTGAGATAGTTCCTCGTGGATCTCTTTTCAACTTGGTGGCGAAACCAACACTTGAGGATCAAATCATAGTTTCCCAAAGGCGTGCACGAGGTGTTCGCCGGATCAAGGAAAACATTGCTAGCGGAGTTGCTAAATGTTTCTCCACAGATATTAAAGGAACGGTATTCTTTGAAAATCGTTTGGTAGTACCTAAGAATAGGGATCTAAGGCAACTCATCCTCAAAGAAGCTCATGACCCTCCCCTCTCGATTCATCCCGGTAGCACAAAAATGTACCGAGATCTACGCCAGAGATTTTGGTGGACCAGGATGAAGAGAGACATTGCTCGATTTGTTGCTGAATGTCATGTTTGTCGTCGCATTAAGGCAGAACACCAAAGACCTGCTGGCACACTTCAACCTTTGCCTATTCCCGAGTGGAAATGGGACAAAGTCGGTATGGACTTCATCACCGGCTTTCCAAAAACCCAGAAAGGAAATGATGCCATCTTCGTTGTCAAAGATAGGCTTTCCAAAGTTGCTCACTTCCTTCCCGTTCGCGAGTCTATAACTGCTAGCCAGTTAGCGGACTTGTACGTCTCTATAATTGTGTCTCTTCACGGTGTTCCTTTGGTAATCAATTCTGATCGTGGTAGTCTTTTTACCTCTAGATTTTGGGGAAGCTTTCAGAATGCTATGGGAACTCATCTATCCTTTAGTACAGCTTTCCATCCTCAGTCTAGCAGTCCAGTTGAAAGGGTTAATCAAATCTTGGAAGACATGCTCAGAGCTTGTGTTATCTCATTCGGAAAGAATTGGGAGAAGTCTCTTCCATTTGCCGAATTTTCTTATAACAATAGTTTTCAATCTAGTCTGAATATGGCTCCTTTTGAACTCCTCTATGGACGACGATGTCGAACACCCTTGAACTGGTCAGAAACCGGTGAAAGACAATTCTTTGGACCGGATATGATCAAGGAAGCAGAAGAGCAAGTTCGCATTGTTCGTGATCGATTGAAAGCCGCTCAGTCTCGTCAGAAAAGCTACTATGATCGTCATCATAGGGAAGAGAGCTACAATCTGGATCAGAAGGCTTACCTTCGGGTTACTCCTCTAAAGGGAACCCAAAGATTCGGTATCAAAGGCAAGTTGGCCCCACGTTACATCGGACCTTTCCGCATTCTCGCTAAACGTGGAGGAGTTGCCTACCAACTTGAACTACCTCCGCACCTTTCCCGAGTACATGACGTATTCCATGTGTCACAACTCAGGCGTTGCTTCAAGGACCCCATCCGCGAAGTCGACCATGAAACGCTTGATCTCCAAGATGACCTTTCTTATCGAGAGTACCCTGTTCGTATTCTTGATTCCGCAGAGCGTGTCACTCGTCGTCAGAAGATCAAGTTCCTCAAAGTGCAATGGTCACATCACTCCGAAAAAGAAGCTACGTGGGAAAGAGAAGATCGCCTCCGTGCCGAGTACCCCTCCTTCCTCCCGACGACTTCTGAATCTCGGGACGAGATTCTTTTGAGTGGGGGCGAGTTGTCAGAACCCCAACTAGGGTAAGTGCTAGGGTTTGTTTGTGCCTTTGCATCATGCAAAAATTCAAAAAGGAAATTCAAAAATGGGGAAAAGAAAAGCCCTGAGAAATTATTTCAAATGGCCAGATAAAAATCTTTTTCCAAAAATCATTTGAGTATTTGTAAAATTCCTATAAATGATGCTGATCATTTTAAAAGTGGTTTGGGTATTTTCCCATGCCCATGGAATATTCAAAAATTCAAAAGGTGCCTTGGAAATTAAATTAAACTCCAATTTGAATTTAAGTTCAAATTGTTTGAATTTCAAAAATCTCCAAAACTTGTGAATGGCTAACTATATGCTTTGTAAGTCCAAGTAAAAGTTTTTGGCATTTTATAAATTGCCTAGGTATTTATTTATCAAGGCACAACAAAATTACAGAAAGAAAAAGAGAAGAAAAGAAAAAAAAGGGGACCCCTGGCTTCTGGCCCAACTGAAGCCCCCCTGGCCCAGCAGCAGCCCAAGCCCACCTCCCCTCTCCTGTCGTCGAGCTCAAGCTGCTCGCTGGAGGCAGCAGAGCGCTCGACGACGCCACCTTGACGCCGGCCACCTTCCAGGCCCTCTCCTTCTCCCCCAGGACGCCACGCAACGCCCCAGTCACCCCCTCCTCTTCCCCTCTCTCCATGGACAGCTCTCCCCCTCTCCCTCTCTCGTTTCTGCGTGCAACCGAAGCCACGCCGGAGCGCCGCCGCCGCGTGCTCGTGGCCAACGACGTCGAGGAGGCAAACCGGCGTGTCCTTCGCGTTCCCCGTCGTCGACTTCGTCACCAAGAAGACGCCAGCGAACTGGAGCGCTCTGAAGCCTGCGAATCGGACCAGCTCCCTCCGCCACGGCCGCCGTACGCCGGCGACGATTCCACCGCCACCACTTCCTCCCAGCCCACGCCGACGACCCCTTCAGCTTCATAGTGAGCTCACGCTTTGAACCCCTCTATCCGCTCTTCTTCCCGTGCCCCCGATGTCGTTTTCGCCATGGACGAGCCACGGTCGCCGCCGGCAAGGTCGTCGCCGTGCCTGCGTTGCTTCCCCGTGGTCGCCGTGTGCTCGGGGCGATGCGCACGAGCAAGGGCTACGCCCCAGTGCCCGCAGCGCAGCCAGCCGAGGCCGGGAGCCCAACTCCAGCAGCCCCCCCGTCGCAGCCGTGGCCACCGGCGGCTAACCGCCGGCCAGCCCAGTTAATTAGGGGGCTAACCCCATGTTTAGTTTGGCCTAAGCCACTGACAGGTGGGGCCAGCCACCCCCCCAAATCAAATCAAATTTTAATTAACAGGGGGGTTAACCCCTGTGAAACTGACAGTGGTGGCCCACTGGTCAGCCCCCCCTGTGACATCAGCATTGCATCATGCTGATGCAATAAACCAATTTCCAGAGAATTAAAATAATCCAGAAAAATCCAGAAAATCATTAAACTTTGAAAAATCATAGAAAATTCATATTAACTCCAAATTAAACATATAATATATGAAAAATTATCAGTAAAATGCAAGAATTAAGAATATGCAATTTGTTTTTATGTTTGACCATTTTAAAATGGGTGAACAGAAGCAAATGTGTATATGACTTAATTTGAAATTGAATTTGGAGTTTGAATTTTCATTTCAAATGCAATATACTTCAATTAAATTGAATATGCTACAAACCAGTACCTTTCACATCATGGACAACCTTATCATGTGTATGTGCATTTTTACTTTCGAAGTTGTCCCCCCTTGTTGATGGTTGCCTCCGATGACAGACGTTCCGAGACGGTGATCACCCCGGAAGAAGAAGACCACCGTTAAGACCTGCGTATCGTCAGCAAGGCAAGAAAACCCCATTGATCATGTCTATAAAATCCCAATTCCCTCTCAGTCTCGCTTATGCATGTTTAGGAGATCACCTTGTATCGATTCTCCCGCATAGTTGAACCCATATCCGATGCATGACCTATCATTCTGTCACCGTATTAAGCAAACCACAATCCTAGCAGATTTAGGGGTTGAATGATGAGCATGTGGCCCCTGCAACTGTTAATGCTTATTGCATGATTAGTGGTACAATGAGGTTGCTTTTGATGTGAGTCGGGATGATAGTGAACATGTTGTTGATGAAAGTGAAACAGTGCTGGTAAATCCACCCTAATACAAGGTGAAAGATGAGAGGCTGTGTAGGAGTACACAGTGGGTTGTCTCGTTGAAGACCGCCTTAAGCACGAGTTCTTGTATGGTAATCCAAGACAAAGAGTACAACCACACATTGGGCTCACTGAACCCTCTCGGCCTAGTACCTTGATCCGTGTCGACGTCCAGGAGTCACATTAGTTCGTGCCTTCCATTTGACATATGCATAGAAAAAAGAGTGAGTGGAAATGTTTCATCATCCTAGATATGTGGGTGGATCTGTGAGAAAGTGAAACCATCTGTCAGAGGTGGCGTCTCGGTTGCCTACATTGTCTGGGTCCGTTTCGTTGATCCGGCCGGACTCTCGAGCGGTGACAAACTCATATAGTCGACTCCTAGAATAGACCGGTTGTGAGCGAAGTGTCGTGGTGAACATCCTCGTTGTCACCTCTTGAACGGTGGCGAGACCTGGCGGTAACTGATGTTCATGTGTGTGTAGCTGACACCCTTGCAAGGTTAACAAAACTATTCGAATAGTCGCGTCCGCGGTTAAGGACTACTTGGAACCTGTACCTGATTATTAGACAACTTGAATGGATACTTCTAAAATACACCAAGATAAGTGTGAGTGCTATGGCGTGCTTTCTCGTGGGGAAGTCGAGGAAGGCACCATAGTGGTGTAATTGGTTGGAGATGTAGTGGACTCGTGTACGCTTCTTACCTCAAGTCTGGTACTCGTAGTTCAGGACTAGCCAAGTCAAAGCTGGCACTTCTGCATGTTGAACCCCACCTCCTTTACCTTGATACTTGAGCATGAGTAGTGTAGTTCTGCTGTAAGTCTTGCTGAGTACGACTTTGTACTCACGTTTGCTTATTCTATGTTTTAGATGAGAACCCGGACCCCGATGGAGTCATCTTCGTGAAGCTCGACGTTGACTAAGTTAGTATAGTCCCAGACAGCAGTCTGGTCCCTCGTGGAAGGGTGTGTTTGTTTACAAGGCTTCTCTACGCCATTTGTTAAACTTGTCTGTACTCAGACCTAATTTGCTTCCGTTGTATGATGTAATGTTGATCACAGACATGTGATCTTTGTATACTCTATGTGTAAGTAAATAAAGAAGTACTTTGTAGAATTATGTGATGATACCTGCTGTTCATACTAGGCATGTGTGCTGCGTGTATGTTTATAACATGCATGTCTTAGTATGGGTTTTCGAGACCTTAGTTGTGATCTGGTTGGCGGTATTTTATACACCAAGTGCCCCTTAGATGTGCGCAGATTGGGGCATCGCGATGCGATTGTTCGTGACTCTGTCACGTGCACACTTTGTTGTATGATCGAGCCCGCCCTAGACCCCGACTAAGTGATCGGGCTGGAGTAAGTCTATGTAAGAGTTAGGATTCAATCGATAACATGGTTGAGGCGACTTGTCTATGAGTATGGGATGCACCACCCATAAGCATCTAGACTTGTGAGCGGACGATGAGGACCCATCTCAGATGATCATCCGGCCTGAATGGGATGCCCCTCACGTTCGATGCTTACCGAGAACGTTCTGTGCTTTTCCTTGTCTGCTTAGACAAGTGGGTACGGTTCTCGGCTCTCCATGTGATTGCATCGTGACTGGAATTACATACGCTAACCCCGGGTCCCGACATGTAAAGAGATCAAGTATGTAAGGACTTCATCGTACGAATCATGACTTAAACGTTAGTATCATTATTGAGTTTGGATATATCTCGTCATTATAATATTTTATAAATGATCAAACTATTATCATCGAAATTAAAATAAGAATAACTCATTCATAACCGTAATGTGGCCATAAAATATATTATACTAATATGATTAATTGTCTTCGCGAGATGCAAGACACACTAATAAAGTCCACACTCAAACGATTACAAATTTTATTCATATAACTAATCAAAACGATAGATGTAGAGGGAGAGTGTTGTTGACCATCAACTATGTTGATTGCCGTCAGCACACATCGTCACCTCATCCCTTCCAAGCTACTCTCAAAAATTAAGTTGAAGCATCAAATAGTTATTCAACCGCAATGAGTGTTTTGTGGGGAAAGACATTTATAACCCGTATATCAAATATACTTTATCCTTCAATGACTATTCCTGCATTGCTTCTACTTTAAAGTTCTCAACTTTAGCCATGAACTCATGAAAGGTGAAAAATTCTCCTTCATGACATAGTCTAGACACGATCTTTGTACTTGGGAGGAAGCGAATGCAACTCCTCAGTTATCACAAAGTCATCAGTCATTTATTACTCCAAGTCGTACACAAGGTGTGCATGTTTCTTATGCATTTTTCCAAGTGACTTTCTATGCAGGTGTTTCCTCCAACCATAGTTGAAAGAAAACCCAGTCCAGATACTTATACTCCATAACTTTGATTTACGACATAGTGCTTTAAGTCATCAACCACGTCATACGTGTTGGTGTCGTTAACACACACTCGAAACTCAGATTCGATTGAATAAAGTATGACGTATTGGACAGTCATGATAAAGTAACGATGAGTATGATACTCATCATCTTCCTCACTCGCGGAGTTAACAAGTGTATCTCCTAGCAGTACTCGTATTACATTTAGGAAGTTATTACTAATCAGAATGCCTATCAGGTGTTGGTACTGATCAATGCATGAAGATATACCCATCTACTTTAAGTTCTTCATCACGCATAAAAGATCCATAGTTATAAACATTTGGGGTATGACATTATCTACAATGATATTTGCATAGACATGAAAACTAAGTTCATAATATGAGTTCATGTTTTAATTAATCTAAAACAATTTAAGAACTCCCACTTAGACGAAACATCCCTCGTAGTTTCTTCTAGTGATTACATGATATTTGATCACCATACCTCCCCTGATTGTCACGGCAAATTATATGTCAAGTTAGGACATCATGCCAATCACATCATCTATGTGACTCATGCTTGATCTTTCAATTTTATGTCACGAGGCCATGTTTACATATGCTAGGATCGCCACAATAACCTTAGTGATTTTATGTTGCATTGCAAGGCCATGTTTCTTGAATATACTAGGCTTGCTCCACCCATCTCATGTGAATGCTAATATGTTTGACACCCGGTCATCACGTGGTGCTTCCATATTGAAAATCTTTCCTGATGGAGCTTCAATAAGGACATGCCACTTTGTTGGATTTAGTGAGGGATTATCCTATAATGCTACCATTGTATATCTAATACAAGAAAAATAGTATTCAATAGTATAAATCATACTAACTATTATGCCCCCTTACAAATTAAATTTAGACGCCGCTACTTTTTCTTTTGTATGTTTTACGTGGCTGATAGGGATTTCGAGATAGAACTGTTTCTATGCCTACGAACATAAAACTACAACACATATTACACAATTGTATCTATGACATCCCTTTCGGGGCCCTCCGTTGCAAATGTCGTATTTCTAATGTCAGAGAGACAGACACCCCCAAAGTCACTTATATGAGACAAGCCATATGTCAAGCGTGAAACTAGTATCGCATAAGCGTACGGATAAGGTCGGCCGGGGCCGCTTTATCAGAACATTGTCGGAATACTAAACAAGTGCATGTGAAAGGGTAACAATGCAATGATCAATTCCGACATCCACGATGTTTTCTACCCGTACAAGCATTAATACGCATATACCTAGCTCGGATACCGCTGCAGGGTTACGTAGCAGAAAACAATAATTTTTCTAACTAGCGTACGCCCAATGCCCAAGATCTATCTAGGTGTAATGTTGTAACAGGTGGCAACGGTGACATACCTCTATGTAGGAAGTTAAGCGGGAAACGTTCAAGCATGAACCTGGTTGATGTAGTCGTACAAGTCTATCCTTGATGCCACGAAGATCCTTGCATGACTCCAACAATCGCTCGATTCTCATAAACCGATGACATGATTATGTCCCCATCGAACGTTGTTAGTGAAGACGTACTCCCATGACGGTCTCACGGTCGTGCAAATGCTCCAACGACGACGAGTACCGCACGTGCAGCACCTTGTAGTACGCATACACATACGGTGTACAGGACGTCCCCGAGCTCTGGTCCAACAAAGCATTGAAAGTAGAATGATCCGGACCGGCAGTCCAGCAGCACGACGGCATGCGTATTGTGGAGTCCTCTCCAATGTCCCATGTCTCCAAACCCCATGTGCAGGCTCCATACTTTCGGAACCACACAATAAGGAGAGAGAGAGGGAGAAAGGAGATTGTATTGTGTGAAAATAGTGCACCTCTTCCCATCTATATATAGGACAAAGTATGGTGCACCCTAGCCTCCACAACCCCACATGTGGTTACTAGGTGCACGGGAGAAAGGGGTGGCCGGCCATGGCATGGGCCAAGTGGCCCATGGAGCCACCCAACACTTCCTCCTTTTTTATTTTTCCTTTCTTTAAAGAAAAAATAAAAGGGAACACTTCCCCTAATGGGCCTGAGGAGGGGGTGACCCCACGACTCCTAGAGAAGAGGGTACCTGGTGCGTATCAAGCTAGAAGGCCCGCAGAAAGCCTCAACCGGTCCACATATGGCCCACACGAGGAAACTGCCATGAGGAATCCTTGAGGATCATGGGAACCGCGACTTGGCGTCCAAGACTGAGGATATATTAGGAAATCCTCTCTGGAAACCTAGAAGGACTCCTTGCGACCCAGCCTAGTATATAAAGGATGGGAGAGGGGACGTCTAGGGCATCTAATCTCATAGCTACACCTCCGGTCCTGAGCGACCTTGCCTAGACCTCTCCTGTAATCTCCTTTGTTATAATACAATCGAGCAGGCAGTGCATTTTCCTGTTAGCCGACAAGTATCGCCAACCTGCACATCGCCTCTACGATCTAACCCAGGGTGCCCAAACATGGGATTTGCCGAGGTCAATCCTCGTCAATTGGCGCCGACCGTGGGGACTATGCAGGTTGGAATCACGATCTCGGCGGCCCCACCATCAGAAAATCGGAACTCGAGGACTCGAGCTAGATCCAATCCTATTGAAGAACTCAGGTTCATCGCAAGCCTCTCCATCGTGCCTCCAAGGGCACTCGCCGGCGACTACGACAAAATCAATCCTTCAGCGACTACCAAAGTCATGCCCAGCGGAAGAAAATTCGACGACATAGTAGGAGAACTCAAACCGCGGCTGAAGGCCCAGTCGCGGAGCCAGAACAAGAAGTCCAAATCGAGGTTTCACTCGAGCAGCCGCCTCCTTGTGCAACAGCACCAACATCCACCCGAGCGCCCGCCATCGCCCAGGCAACCGAAGAGGATTCTGAAACTTAATCCGGCGAGTACTAAGACCCCGACCGAAGACCAGACGAATTCGCCAAGATGATTCGCAACTACTCGATCGACGATGGAATCGAGCTCGATCCAAGATTCCACTCCCTCTCAGAAGACCACTCGCAGTCGTTTTGCATCGCAAGAAGAAGAAGGCACGCCGGCTCCAGCAAACTCACATCCCAAGAGCAGCTGGATGGGCCATGCATAATCCATTGATTCGACGACGATTTGGGACGTAACATATCAAGCCACACCTTGTGGAGCTGCTGTCTGTTCTCCAAACTCTCTGATAGGCTCAAGAAAGAAAAGAAGCTCAAAGCCAAACGGGCTCGAGAGACAGCACAGTCGCCAGCACACAACTCAGAAGAACGGTACCCGTCGTCCCACGGACGAGTCTGCATGATCCTGGAAGGACGGCCTCCAAAGGTAAAACAGGAGGCGTACACCCTGCAAGTTCGAGCAGCCGAAGACCTGCTGACAGAAGAAACCTACCACCTATATGGTTCAGAAACCAACATCACCTTCTCACAAGATGATCACCCTCCCGCAATTCCGAGGCCAGGGCACGCACCTTTGGTTCTTGAAACTCAGATTGGTGGTTACGACATGGACATAATATTCATGGACGAGAGAAGCAGCCTAAACATCATCTTCACCAGCACCTTGAGCAAGATGTCAATCCCACAATCATTCTGGAATAACTCTGGCGTCACAATCTATGGCGTAGTACCAGGGGAAGCAACCTCCTCCCTGGGATCAACCGAGCTCAACGTCATCTTCGGTAGCAGGGGCAACTTCTCAAGAAAAATCCTCGAGTTCGAAGTACTCGACTGGGAGTCCCAATACCATGCCATTCTAGGACGACCTCTGTTCGCACAGTTCATGGCAGTCTCGCACTATGCATAACTCAAGATCAAGATGCCCGGGCCTTCTGGAGTCATCACGGTTAATGGAAGCTTCGTCAAATCAGACCAATGCGACCAGGACTTCCATCAAGTCTCCGACACGTTTGGAGCACATCAGCAGCTCGAAGAGATAGCAATGGTGGTAGACAAAAGCGTTTTTCCGCTAGCAAGCAGAAGCGAGAAAGAAGAATTCACTCGCGATTTTAGATTCGATAGCGACACAACGACTCATCAAGTACACCCGACCGAACCGACCAAGACAGTCCAAATCTACGCTCATCTACCAGAAGACCAAGCTACAACCCTCATGGTTTTCCTCTGCAAGGAGTGGGAAATCTTCGCCTGGTGTCCGGCCGACATGCCCGGAATACCCCGGGAGTATGCAGAGCATGCCCTGCAAATCTACCCGAACACCAAACCAGTAAAGCAGCTTGGGAGATTCTCCAAGCCAAAGCACAAAGCCATTGGGCAAGAAGTTAACCGACTACTCGACGTCAAATTCATCCGAGAGACAAAGAAAGCCACTTGGGACACAAACCCAGTTATCGTGCCCAAAAAGGACACCGACGTAATGCGCATGTGTGTCGATTACGGGGCCGTCAACAAGCATTGCCCAAAGGACCACTTCCCCCTTCCAAGGATCGACCAGATCATTGACTCAACCGCAGGATGTGAGCTGCTGTCCTTTCTTGACGCCTACTCAGGATACAACCAGATCAGGATGAAGGAAGAAGACGAAGAGCACACCTCATTCATCACACCCTACGACGTATTCTGCTACAGGACGATGCCATTTGGGCTGAAGAACAAAGGATCCACGTACCAGCGGATGATGCAGTCATGCCTAAGAGACCAAATCGGCCGGAACGTCCAAGTCTACGTCGACAACATCTTCATCAAGACATACAACGTAGACACACTGCTCGACGATCTCCGAAAAACCTTTACATCACTTAACAAGTACAGGATCAAACTCAAACCAAAGAAATGTGTGTTCGGCGTCCCAGCTGGGAAACTGCTCGGGTACATGGTCTCCGCCCGCGGAGTCGAAGCAAACATGAAAAAAGTCCAAGCAATCGCAAGGATGCAAGAACCTGTTGACGTCAAGGGCGTCCAATAGCTTACCGGGAGACTCGCAGCCCTGAGCCGCTTCATCAGCAGACTGGGAGAGAGAACCCTGCCATTCTACCAACTTCTCAGAAAAAGGACGAAAATTCGAGTGGACCGAAGAAGCCCGGAACGCATTCGCAGACCTCAAGAAAAATCTATCAACACCATCGATTTTTGCAATACCAAAGGAGGGGGAACCTCTGTACCTTTACATAGCAGCACGCAGCAGCGTGGTCAGCACCGCGCTTGTCGTCGACCGCTCGGAAGAAGGAAAATTGCAAAGCGTACATAGGCCAATCTACTACCTCAGCGAGGTCCTAACAAAATCACAGAAGCGGTACCTGCACTACAGAAGCTCGCGTATGCCATCGTCATGACATCACGAAAGTGACACACTACTTTGACGAGCACCTCATCACGGTCGTCAGCAGCGCACCACTCGCGGACATGCTAAACAACCCAGGAGCAACGGGTCGAGTCGCCGAATGGAACATCATGCTCAGCCCTCGCGACCTTCAATTCAAGCACCCAACGTCGATCAAAGCTCAAGTACTCCCAGAATTTCTGGTCGAGTGGATGGAAGTGCAAACACCTGGTCCTCCAGACCTCTCAAACTCATGGATAATGTTCTTCGATGGGTCTAAAAGGCACCAAGGAGCTGGAGCTGGCGTTGTGCTAATCTCAACCAAAGTATATAAGCTCAAGTACGTACTCCAGATCAACTTAAGAAAAGCATCAAACAACGAAGCAGAGTACGAGGCACTATTGCATGGCATGCGCATGGCGAAAGCCTGCGGTGCCACTCGCCTCATAATCTACGGCGACTCCAACCTCGTCGTCCAGCAAACAATGAAGCATTGTGAAGCAGTCGCAGACAACATGTCAGCCTACAAGAAGCTCTACAACATCTTAGAAGGAGAATTCGATGGATGTGAACTCAACTACGTCTCTAGAGAAAAAAACACAGAAGTAGACGAGCTCGCCAACATCGGGTCCACCCGAGGACCAGTCCCCCCGGGGGTTTTCCTCGAAAGCATCGGCCAGAGATCGATCAAAATCAAGGCACCATCACCAGAGGCAACCACGGAAGACGACATCACAACCGAGCCCGCGCAGATGAAGTTCATCAAGTCAATCATTTTTCGATTCGGCGTACCGCATAGCATCATCACGGACAACGGAACGAACTTCACGGCAGCAGAATTCTAGAACTTTTTCCAGGAGCTGGGCATCAAAATCAATAATGCCTCAGTTGCACACCCCAAATCCAATGACCAAGTACAAAAGCAAACGGCCTAGTGTGTGGCGGAATCAAAAGCGGCTCCTCGCGCCACTCGAGCAGGCCGCGGGAAATCGGATAGAAGAACTCCCCACACTCCTATGGAGCCTGCGCACTACCCCCAACGCTTCAACCAGTACACGCCATTTTTGTTGGTGTATGGAGCTGAGGAAGTACTGCCGCACGACCTCAAGTTCGGATCTCCCCGAATAACCAGATATGAAGAGGAAGAAGCAAAAGACGCACTTGAAGACGACAGGGACATTGCAGATGAGGCAAGAGACACAACTCTCGCAAGATCAGAAGGATACCAGGACAAGATGCGCACTTATCAAAGAAGGTTCCTACGAACAAGAACTTTTCAAGAGGGAGACCTTATCCTGCGGCTAGTCCGAGAGAAGGTCCACAGGCTAGCCCCACAATGGGAAGGACCATTTATAGTCTCTGCAGTCGTAGGAGGAGGAGCATACAAACTAAAGAACCCGAAAACCGATGAAGACGTGGGAAACCCGGAACGTGGCAAACTTGCGCCTCTTTTACCCATAGTCTACTAGCTTGGAGACATCCTCCAGCAACGCAAGGTCCGGCAACAGTATCGACGGGCAACCCATGTAAAATACTTGAAGTAATAAAAAATGTGTTGCCAAGACGACAGTACCTAAAGCACTCGGGGGCTCGAGCACGGACTCCCCCCGAGAGACGCTTTTTCGCTTACGCGACAACTTAACCTAAAGCACTCGAGGGCTCGAGCACGGACTCCCCCTGAGAGACGCTTTTTCTCCCTTGCACGGCGAAATAAACGCAAAGACTAAGGATCCAGCAAAATCCCTTTATCCACAGCCGCACCTAAAAACACGTCGAGGACGCAAGTATAGCCCCCAAGGCATCCTACGACAGCACTGCCAAAATGACGGTGCCTTCACATCACAGCAAAAAGAAAAAATGCGGTCCTTCATTTCAGGTTCACAAGAAGGATCCAAGACAACCCCTAAAGCAGGATAATTTCTTATGTCTTCATCCGATCACGAGCGATCACCTGAATACTCGAGGGCTACTCCCATCGGAAGCGCTGTCGCGCACCCGATTAATTTTATCTCCTTTCTAGAATAGCAGGGGAAGCTTAAAACGGGCCAATTCAAGCCTATGCCTGACTCTACGAAACAAGAATAGTCTCGGGGGCTACTCCCATAGGGAGCGCTGTCGCGCACCCAATATTTTCAAATCTCATTACAAGGTCAAGGTGCCGAAGATAATTTTTGTTACAAGGAGCTGAAGACAAAAAAATTTACAAGGAGCCGAACAAGTTTTTTGTTACAAGGTAAAGGAGCCGAAGACAATTTTCGTTACAAGGACAAGGAGCCAAAGACAATTTTAAATTACAAGACCAACCAATCAAAGACAATTCTCATTACAAGATCAAGCACTCAAAGGATTTTTTCATTTCATATCAGAGATACATCAGTACAAAATCTTCCAGTACACATCAAAGGTTACAAGATAAGGGACTCAAGCAGCTATCAAGAAGGACTACAAAACCAATCATCCCAAGGAATTATGACTTCTACATGTGTGCCCATGCTGAGATAATTGGCACTTTGATCCACATCTTGACGAGCATCATCACAGACAAAGTAGGCCTAAGTCTGCAAGGAGCCACTTGATGCCTTCCTCAGCCTGGTGACCTTGCCGGTTGACACCCCCTCTTGCTCGGTGGCTTGACATCCGACTCCTCCTTCGATCTATAAGAGAAAGCACCACCAGCCGAGGAGTCGGCAGAAGATGAAGCCACATGAGAAGCAGCCAAAGGGCCCATTGACTCGTCAGAGATGTCGCTGCTTGTTTTCTCCCAGTACGAATCCAGGCGATTACCACCAGCATCAAAAGCACGAACGGTGAGAATATCTTCGCCGTCAAACCGAAAGCAAAGGATATCCCGAGCGCGTAAGTTAAGTCGGCGAGAAAAAGATCTCCAACCAGGCCCCAAGAATTCCAAGAAGGAGCTGACAACCTCAAGATCTATCCACACGGGAGAACGAGGGAACCCTTGAAGACGTATCCAAAGGCCCCTCAGGTTGAGATCGGAAACAATAGAAGCAAAACAAAAAGGAAGAGGGATCCGGCCAGCAGATGGACTAAGAATGCCAAGCAGAAAATCATAATGCCAAACACCCTCCCTCTCAGAAGAAGAGGGGGTACTATAATCGCTCCGCCACGCCCATGACTGATACGTCCAAAACGTATCTATAATTTTTGCTTGGTCCATGCCTCTTTTGTGTGATATTGCTATGATATTGATGAACTTCCATACACTTTTGATCATATTTGGACTAACCTATTAACTCAGTGCACCCCAATGCCAGTTCCTGTTTTCTGCTATTTTTCTATTTCAGGTTTCCCCCATATTAAAAGTGCTCCAAAAATTCGGGAAAAATACAATAAAAATCAGCGCAGAAGAAGCTTCGGGAATCACCAAGGGGGGGGGGGCAGAGGGGACCCACCAGGGCCCCAGGCGCCCTCCCGGCGCGCCCTAGGGTGGGGCCGCGCCAGGGGGCTGCCTGGACCCCTTGTGCCCCCCTGGTTGCCCCCCTTCACCTATATATCCCTCGTGACGTGAAACCCCCGTGACGGGAACCCTTTTTTCGCGATCTCTCCTCTGTTCTGCCGCCGCCGCGCTTCCAAGATCGGGAGCACCAGAAGACCTCTTCCCGGCACCCTTCCCAAGAGAGGAATCACCTCCGGGAGCTTCTCCACCACCATGGATGCTTCCCGGATGAACTGTGAGTAGTCCACCTTGGACCATGGGTCTATGATCAGTAGCTATGTGATATTCTCCTCCCCTCTTTGTTCTTCATGGATTAGACCTCGTGAGCTTCCCTACATGATCGAGGCACATATGTAATCTTTCTGCTATTGCATTACTGAGTTTGCTGGGATCCGATGGATTATGAGACTATGTTCAGATTGTGTTTGAGTAATATATTTGATTCTCCTCTTTTGTATTTATGTTCTAGAGTAATTCTTGCATGTTCTCCGTTGATGTTTATTGCTTTGGCCAAGTAGTAGTTAGTGACTCCAGGAGGGAGCGTTATGCATGATTGTGGGTTCATGCCCCCTGATGACTAGCTTGAGTGACAGAAACATGAGTCTAGGGGATGTGTTGTTGCCACAAGGGAGAAACAACGGTGCTTGTACTTGCGGGTGCAAGGATTGTTTACTTTACGCAAAGTTCTTTAATGCAGTTGTCCGTTGCTTTGAGTTTACACTTTGGGTGGGATTCGCAACTTAATACCAGCGAGATGTTCTGGATAGATATCTCCAGGTGGATGATTAGTAGGTAGATGAAGATGGATTTCGGTCTACTTGTCTTGGCGTACTGCCCATGCTTTTGAGCCTCTTCCTTTCTTTATAGCATAGTTAGCATTGGTTCGCGCACATAATCATGTCAATTGCCCAGCTGTAATTTGTTTACCTCGCATGGCTATTTTATCGTCTTTTGGGAGAGAGACATCACTAGTGAACATCATAGGACCCCGGTCCATACTTCCAATACTGTTTACACCCACTATCAATTTACTGCTTTATTTACTTTTCCGTTGCTATCACTATCATTATTATCCCGTGCGTTTTATCCTTTGTAAACAACAAGGCCGGAGGAATTGACAACTCCTATGTACTCGTTGGGAAGCAAATTTATTTGTTGTGTGTCCAGATCCAAGTAAAGTTAGCAACCTCGGTTGTAAACGGCGCCATTGTTCACATCACCACCTTCTTGTATTTGTTGGAGTCCTATTGGTTCGACACTCAAACCGTAGCATCTTCGCTAAGGGAAATTGTTGCTATCTACATCTCAACCTTCCACTTTGGGTAACCAACGAGGGGGAGTTAATTTGTACCATCAATGACAGGACGAGCGAGGAGTACGACCACCGCGACCTCACCGGCCTAGGCCTCGGTGAGCTATGTCGCAAAAAGCACCAACTAAGGAACGCTGAAGAACTACGAAAACTGGAAGAGGGAATAAAGAGGAATGAAGAGACACTTCTGAACAAACAAGAACAAACAAATATTTATAGCCTAGGCCAGGGGCAAATAAGGCGACCGCATTTGAAATCCAATCGACGCCGTCATTAACTCAAAGCTAGAGCGCTTGACGGTACAGGTTCCAATACAAGAAACCTCTTCCCAGTTTTTCAAGTATGTAAAGACATCAAATCCTCGTGCAATTCCAATACATGCATTCAAAACCCAAACGGCTGCAGCGCCACATGGTGTCATTATGACTGCACAGAAGACATGACGGTTCACAAGCAGATCCCCCGTCATCAAACACGTCAAAAGCATCATTGCAAAATGGGGCATCACAACAGCCTAGACAAGGCTGATTCAAAACAAGGCATCATGAAAAGAAGAACAGTGGAAAGAGTCCCTAAACCTGCCCCTTCAAACTTTTTGACTACATTTTCAAACATTTACTCCCATTGGGAGCGCCCCATATTTACAAAAAACAGAGGAAAGACTTTAGCCCCGAGGATGCGAGCATTACTCCCCTCCATTAAGAAACAAGCATGCCTACAGAGTTCGGGTGCTCCCTCACCCCACGGGCCACAACATGCTCGAGTGCTCACTCGCCCCGCCAAGGACTAATACATCTATAGAGTTCGGGTGCTCCCTCACCCAGAAGTTGATAGATTGCTCGAGTAGTTACTTGCACAAGAAGTCAAGACCGGATCAAAACATCAAAAAGACCAAATCCACCTGAGCACTTGAGGTGCGGCACGGGTGTCTACGTAATCAGCCCACTCGATGACCATCCGCGTGGGTGCGGCTCCTATCGATTCCTCGCCTGAGATCATTAGTTCCACGCGAGTGACCACTATTCGTCCACTTGATTTGTTTTCCAAGTGGATGCTTGTCTAAATTAGGCTCCGCGCCTCGGAAAAATGATGCCTGGGCGGCGATACACTGCACCCCAGATGTCGTGCAAGCTTAGCGCGTAGGTAAGACCCCGCTGCACAGACGGTCGGGCCGGGACTTGCCACAGCTGCGACTTCCCTCCCGATGTTTTCCATGTAACACATGAGTAAGTTGAGCCAATGACGGACGCGTCAAGGCTATTATCTGAATCTGGTGGCATTGATCCTATAAGACCTGCAGCGGCATGATCTTGCTAGGCACCGGTGGTTTTCCAAGTTCATGTCAAGGGACGCGGCTTGATTTTGGGCTTTGGAGGTTTTTGAACCAATTCACCAGGGCTCGACCAGTCGACTACCTTGGGCCTCTCTAGCTTATCATCCCTCGAATAAAACTGTCTCTTATGGCTAACAGCCGACGACTTGCAGCTGCGCTGCACGCTTGAAGACAATTACGGATTCGAGTCCCTGCGTGACTCTTCAAGTCCCCCAGGCACTCAGGGGCTACTGACGAGGGGGTGACCCCATGACTCCTACAGATGAGCGTACCTGGTGCGTATCAAGCTAGAAGTCCCACAAAAAGCCTCAACCGGTCCACATATGGCCCACTCGAGGCAATCTCCATGAGGAATCCTTGAGGATCATGGGAAACACGACTTGGCATCCAAGACTGAAGATAGATTAGGAAACTCTCTCTACAAACCTAGACGGACTCCTTGCGACCCAGCCTAGTATATAAAGGCTGGGAGAGGGGACGTCTAGGGCATCTAATCTCATAGCTACACCTCCGGTCCTGAGCGACCTTGCCTGGACCTCCACTGTAATTGCCTTTTTTATAATTCAATCGAGGAGGAAGTGATTTCTCCTGTTAGCCGACGAGTATCGCCAGCCTGCACATTGTTTCTACGATCTAACCCAGGATTCCCATCCATGGGATTTGCCGAGGTCAATCCTCGTCAGGGCCCAATGTGTCCCATTAGCGGTAATCCATTATTATTAATTATGTAAATTATATTTATATTTAATTCATTTAATTCAGTAATAAAACACATTTAAATAACATTCTTAACAATTCAGAACGTCAAATTTTTTTCCGACACCCCTCAAGAACAATTCTGAAGTTCTCTTTTACTTCTCTGATGATCCAATGACCTTTGTATATATCCTTAGGCGTCGTATACCCTCAAGTGTTTTACCCTACGGTTAGGGTCGGTCCTGTGATTTTGGGGGCCCGGGGCGAAACTAGGACTCGGGATCCCTTAACGTTGACACTATGTCATTTTTTTTATAAATTTTTAGAAAAAGTGCTAGAAGAGTTAGAGACATGCATAACTTCTCTTGACATCACAGTCTCTAATTAGTAAGCATGCCATCATGGAGGCTAGCTAATCGGCGTTTACAACAAAGGAGGACAGGAGATCAAGCGACCATGACTTCATCACAAGTAAAGCACTGATACATCCAAACGTATCTATAATTTGTGCTTGTTCCATGCACTTTTATGTGACATTGCTTCATGTTTTGCTACAGTTTCATATCATTTTACACATATTTTGACTAACCTACTAACTCAGTGCACCCAGTGCCAGTTTCTGTCTTCTGACGCCTGTAAGTTGCAGGTATTTTACCCCAATCTTCAGAGATCCAAAAATTCCAGAAAAATTAGATAAAAAATCAGCATGACAGAAGCTTCCGGAATCACCAAAGGGGAGCCGGAGGGGGGCCACCCCCTCCCAGGCGGCCAGGTGGCACGGCCCCACCCCTGGCTGCGCCACCAGTGCGCCAGGGAGGTGGGGACACCCCCTAGCTGACCCCTTTGGCCTATATTACCCCCTCGTCCCAAAAACTCTCAAGGAGAACCCCGCATTGCGAAATACCTCTTTGTTCCTCCGTCGCCGCGCTTCCAAGATCGGGAGCACCAAAAGACTCCTTCCCGGCACCCTGCCAGAGGGAAGAAGGACCACCGGGAGCTTCTCCACCACCATGGACGCTTCCTGGATGTGCCGTGAGTAGTCCCCCTTGGACCATGGGTCCATGACCAGTAGCTATGTGATGCCTTCTCTCCAATCTTGTGCTTCAATTCTTAGCCCTTGCGAGCTTCCCTACATGATCAACGCATCTATATAATTCTTTCTGCTATTGCTATGTTGTGTTTGCTGGGATCCGATGGATTATGAGATTATGGTAAGATCGTGATGAGTTATATATTTGGTTTACCTTTTATATTTTGTTCTTGAGTAATTCTTGAATGTTCTCCGTTACTTTTTATTGCTTTGGCCAAGTAGTAGATAGTAACTCCAAGAGGGAGCGTTATGCATGATTGTGGGTTCATGCCCCCGATGTCTAGCTTGAGTGACAGAAACATGACACTAGGGGATGTGTTGTTGCCACCAGGGCGAAAACAATGGTGCTTGTAACCGCAGTTGCAAGGATTGTTTACCTTATGCGTAGATTGTTAATGCAGTTGTCTTTTGCTTTGAGTTTACACTTTGCGTGGGGCTCGCAACTTAATACCAGCGAGATGTTCTGGGTAGATATCTCAAGGTGGATGATTACTGAGTAGATGCAGATGGATTTCGGTCTACTTTTCTTGGCATACTGCCCATACTTTTGATCCTCTAGCTTTCCAGTAGCATAATTAGCATTGCAGTGCGTTTATAATTCTGTCAATTGCCCAGCTGTAGTTTGTTTACCCAACTTATCTATTTTATTGTCTTTTGGGAGAGAGACATCACTAGTGAACATCATGGGACCCCGGTCCATACTTCCACCATTGTTTACACCTCCACTTTATTTACTGCTTTTATTTTCCGTTGCAATTATCACTACTATCTACCCTTGCGTTTAATCCTTTTTAAACAATAAGGCCGGAGAGAGTGACAACCTGTCTGAACTCGTTGGGAGCAAAGTTACTTGCTGTGTGTGTCGGTCCAGGTAACACAAGTAATTATCATCAAACGGCGCATCACTTGCCGCACCACCTACTAGTGGACCTTGGAGTCCTACTGAACTGACTTAAACCTTGGAATCTTCGCCAAGGGAAATTTACTGCTAGGCTACATCCAACCTTCCACTTGGGTAACCAATGAGGAGCACTACTTCAGCGCCATCAAGAACACATGAGATTAATCGCATGGGTGTGCCATCATATAAAAGCCAATGATGTTGAACTATGGTGTGATTAAAACCTGGCTATTTGATTAACAATACAAACATAAGTATGACATGACTGTAATTTTGTTCAAGAAATATCATGTGAAATCAACTTTAATACTCTACAACAAAATTAGATATCCACAAGGTTTAGGCTAAGAAAGACATTACAAGATGGAATCATTTTTTGGTAGTGTCACTAAACTTATCTCGATCCATGTCATCTAAATCCTTACAAGAAAATGTTGATCATTTGGACGTAAAGAAAATGATGTCTAGGCTTCTAATAAAATAAAAAATTATTAATTCAAATGATGCATTTCTTGTTTTTAGTTAGCACATGGAGATAAAGTTTTTTTTTCAAACAATTACATGACAAAAATAAATAATCACAACAATACATACTGGAAAAATAAAGAACAACGGTTGATATGTAACAAACCTAGATCAGTTTCGTTTTAGATCCACCGAGAATAACTTCAGAAGCAAGAAGGGTGGGGGTGGACTTTTGATCCATCAATCAATTCCTGTTTTGGCCGGCTAGTGTCCGGGGGATGGCCCAGAGCCATAACCCGGCATGTAGAAGAACCAGGCCGACTCATAAGGAGACGACCCAGAAGAAGACTCGGCATGGGCTGGGTCGTGTCATAATGAAAACCGAAGAAGCGTAGAAGGAATTAGATTTACCTTGTGTAATAAGGGAACCACTTGTACATAGGATATGACTCCATATCATGTGGGAGTCGGACTTGTATAACCCTAGGGACCCGACATCTATATAAGCCGGCACCCTTGGAGTCAATAGGACAACTCAACTTACATCTTCTTGAGGCATAGGTAGCGATTCCGCACCCTTGTAATTGAGAAGTCGACACCCAATAATTGAAAATCCAGAGTAGGTATTTACCTTTCGAGGGGCCGAAACCTGGGTAAATCTCGCGTCTTTTGATCTCACCGACTCCTTCCTCGTATTTGACTTGCAACAAAGGTCCCACACTAAGTTCTCCTATGGGCACATCTGCCGTGACTTTCCCATGACAGTTGGCGCCCACCGTGGGGCCTGCGCACACAGGCGTCGTAATCATGGAGGGAGCTCTATGAGGGATGCAAGGTTTCGTCACCGGCCGGATCACCAGAAGCCGCCGATGAAAGCTCTAGATCGACGACACTAACTGGGGCTCCGAAGCCGACTCCGTTGAATCAGGCCATCGGGTTCCAATCAGTTCCATCCACATCTTCATTGGCAGGGTAAACGGATCTGAGCCAGAGCTAGATTGCAACACCCTGGCAAAAGCCGCGAGCTGGTTTACAACCGACTCTAGGCATGTCTTCGTCGGATTAATCAACGGATCTCCAGAGCCGGCACACTCTATCAAGACCTTGGAACAGGATGACTCGGAGGAACTCTCTGATGATGACTCACGGCCTAGTGGGGAGAGGGATTCAGATTCCGGGTCAATCCACTCCGTTGGAAGGAACATGCTTGGATCGGATGTAGAGGGCTATGAACTAGATTCCCCCTACTTTCAGCCACCATACAACGCCACGGTTTACATGGAAGATCCCCAGGATCAGCAGAACAAGGTTATAAATCTGGCTGGTGGGTCGACCGCCCGTGCTCCAGAACCAGATTTGACCGGCATAGAGGCCCTCACAGCTACCCTAAACGCTTTGCAAACAGCTCTCGCCACCCTGATAACCAAGGAAAACCAGGAGTCACGTAAAGCGAAGATCGACGAGCTCGAGAACCAAGTAACCAGGTTCGGTGGGGCAATCCATATGGAAAAGGAGCAGATGGCAGAAGAAGCAAGCCGACTTGCACGAGAAGCCAGGCGCGTGTAGGAGCAATACGCATAGTTAAACGCTCAGATGGAAAACTACTCAGCCGCTCACCAAACGAGGCACGTAAGTCGGATCCCGCCAGGCATGGTAGGGCAAGCGCTTTTCCTAAGCCTACCGCTAGGAGCCGGACCGCCAGGTTCACCCCCCCCCCCCCCCCGTGCGAGAGCCAACTCATTTCCATACACCGCCTAGCCACTACAACAACCCTATAACCAACGTGTTTGCTGCAACACAATATTTGGCCAACCTCACCATTCACGGAAACACCCCCGCGGAACTGGGCGCGCGAGACACAGTAGAGATTCTCAAAACTGCAGTTGCTCAGCAGACACAATATTCGCATGGTTTCTCATACTTACATGGGACTCCCCGCCCAAGTATGAGTCGGCAAGCAGAATCCCCGGCTCCCGCCGCCTCCAGAAGTCACCGTCAACCGAGAGGACAGACGGATCCCGAACCACATCAGGCAAGCCGGCTCACCGCACAGCCGGCGGCCATGGTTCCCGAGCAGGCAGTACAACCCCCACTTCAGGAGGAAGAGGCAGGTTTTGTTAGCCGCTCGGTTGGGAATCGGTGCTTGGTTCCGGCTTTACGGAACTCCCACATACGGTTATATTTCAAAAGACCTCGCAAAATCCCAAACTATACAGCGGATATGGACCCCTGCAGCATGGATCAAAATCTTTGATCTAGTGATGGATATGCTCCAGGCCAGTGATGGAGTCTGAGCCCGATACCTCACAATGATGCTGGAAGGACCGGCTCATACCTGGCTCAAAAATATCCCCGAGAACTCCATCAGCTCATGGTCAGAGCTGAAGGAGAAGTTTATCAAACATTTCCAAGACATATGCCGACGCGCTACCACAATCATCGATTTGGAGCACTGTGTCGAGAAGGAAGGGGATTCGGCCGAAATAATTCACTCCTCATACATCATCACTGCCCAGACAGATGTTTTAGTCCTGGAGAAGAACTGCAAATTTGAGCCCTTGATCCATAAACTCGGTCATATCAAGAGAATAGTCAGAGACATGGGGGAGCTCATGGACGCAGTCACCAAGTATGCTGAGTCTGACAAAACCAAAGACGGTGACTCCGACGATGGTAAAACTGGCCAGGGAAAGAAAAGTGGAGGCAAAGGGCAGCACAACGGAGGAAATCAAGGTCAGTAGAACAAGCGCCATCTTGATCAAAATGCATCTAACTTGGTAGCCAACACCAATGTCGGCTCCCAAAGATAGAGGCAAGGGGGCAACTACCGGAAGCTGGAGGAAAGCTATCTCCCAAATAGCTATGAGTCTACTATCAAAGGCCCGTTCCTGAGACATAGCAGACCCGGTCGCCCGGGCAATCACTCCTGGGAAAACTACAACATCATGCAAGAATTCAAACGGCGAGGAGGCAACGGTGGAGGACACCAAGCACCCCTGGGCCAGGTTAGGGAACCGGTTCTAAGAACGACAACCAACAAAACGACCATTAGGGAGGCAGCTACAACAATAACAATCAGCAGTCAGGCAACACCGAAGCCAGCTCTGGATCCCAATATCCAGGAGACGGAACCGGAAGGCAGATGCAGTCGGGGCTTGCTGGATTTCAAGCAAACCCGAAGCAGCTCGATGACCATGAAGCATATCATGTTTTCACCACCAGCAGTTGTCGAAGAGATAGAAAACTTCAGCAGCGTGCCGCCTTGTCTGTAGAAAAGGAGCCGACAATACCTAAATGGCTCAACTGGTGTGAACAGCCCATAATCTGGAAGAGGGACGATCACCCCCCAATGGTAGATAATCCGGGGGCCTTAGCCTTGGTAGTGGAACCACAAGTTGGAGGATACACCTTGCATATGGTACTCGTGGATGGACGAAGTAGCATCAACATCCTCTACTATGAGACTTTCCGTAGGATGGGTTCAAGCCATAAACAACTATAACCCTCCAATAGGATTTTTCATGGAATCGTTCCCGAAAAATCAGCTCGACCCATAGGCAAGATATACCTCGAGACAACCTTTGGGAGTTCTAAAAACTTTTGTTCTGAAATCATACCTTTTGAACTCATCAAACTCGAGAGTCCATATCATGCCATCCTGGGAAGGCCGGCTTACGCCCGTTTCATGGATCGTCCATGCTATGTCTATCTGAAACTCAAAATGTCTGGTCCTAGTGAACTAATCACAGTTGAAGGAAGCCAGTCAGGGCCACTGAATGTGAGAAACAACATGTCAAATATGTTGAGATGGCCTGCGCCAAGGAGGACTTGACGGCTTATAAGGAGAAGGTAGATCCAGAGGATCCCACAATCTTGAAGAAGACGACACTGGATACTAATCCGAAGTTTCAGTCGACTCAACATACCAAGAAAGTCAACTTCGTCCCTGGTGATGCTTCACAACAGTTCAACATTCGTACGGGGCTCTCTGATAAATAGGAAAGCGCGCTCATCGAGTTCCTACGTGAGAACTGGGACATCTTTTCATGGAAACCCACTGACATGCCAGGCTTCCCGAGGGAACTCGCTGAGCACCACCTTAAAACAGATCCAAATCTGAAGCCATTAAAACAATTCCTCCGTCGTTTTAATGATGACAGAAGAGATTCTATTGGAGAAGAGATAGCTCGACTCCTAGCTGCCGGGTGCATCATGGGAGTCTTTCACCCAGAATGGTTGGAAAATCCGGCCCTCATTTTGAACAAGAATGGGAATTGGCGTATGTCCATCGATTACACCGTCCTAAACAAAGCTTGCCCGAAATATCCTTTTTCTCTGCCCCGCATTGATCAGATTATAGATTCAACTGCAGGATGCGAGCTCCTATGTTTCCTCGATGCCTACTCTGGGTATCATCAGGTTAAGATGGCCATTGAGGACCAGGAGAAGACATCCTTCATCACCCCCTTTGGAGCTTTTTTCTATACTTCAGTGCCTTTTTGGTTTGGAGAATGCAGGACCACCCTACCTAAATGCGGTCGCCTGTTCAAGAGAAGAAATCAAGGGGTTCCGGGGCTAAATTATGCAAACACGAAAAAGAAGGGCAAAAAGATTGTGAAAAGATGATAGCTAATAAGATTGTGTGTGTGTCAGTGCCAAGCTCAATCTTTGATGACTGTTATTTCATGTCACTTGATTTCAACCATGTCATTTATGAGCATGTAAATGATTCTATTGTGACTGAGTAAGGAGATTGTTGCAGTGCTCTAATTAAAAATATTTTTAGAGATCTTTTAAATATTATATTATTTTATATTATCACTTTTCACGTCCTATATTTAGGAATGGAGGGAGTATTAAAATTTCCATGTGTTTATTTTAAAGTGTTTGGATGTTTACCTTAAGGTTAAAATAAATTTTAAAAAAATGTGCAAAAAATGGGGTTGCCTAGACTCGAACCTAGGTGGTTTGCTTCTTGTATCAATGGACCAACCGTTAGGCTACATTAGTGGTTCCGAAGATACAAGAGGAGCCAGATAACAGGGGAGCTTACGACGGATCCGAAGGTGGAGGAGCTTGAGCGTCTTCTGGTAAATAATACCTCCCCCTGTTAAATTAGCTTCATATGGTTGCATTTTAAAATTAGTGAAGCCAAATTTCTGAATGGTCCCCGCGTTCCTTGTGCAGGAAACTGAAAGCAGCAGCGCGGGGTCCCAGCCTATCCTCCCTTGGGACAACTCTTTAAATAGGGCGATCAACACACTCAAGAAAAAGGATAAGCTTAGTAAGCCGTCGTCAGCTGGTCTTGTGTCCAGCAAAGGCTGTTCCACAAAATGGTCGGACTACTATAACACTAGGCGAAAGGAGAAAAGCACTAGCGGCTCGGAGGCACAACTCCAGGAAAAAAATGGAGCAGATTCCACGCATTGTGGAAGAACAAGTTGGACATGCGCTCAACAACATGATGCCTTCCTTGTTTGTGTTCATTCGAGACTGGCTTGCGAGCGGTCAAGAGGGGTTGCCCCCGATTCCCAGCTTGATGGCCAGCAACTCTCACAACGCGACGGCAGCGGCGGCGGCCGTGTTGGTGTCCCCGGCGGCGGATGCGTTTGTGACCCCGGCGGCGGCCAGGACGGTGCCCCCGGCTGCGGCCGTGACGGTGTCCCCGACGGCGGATGCGTTTGTGACCCCGGCGGCGGCGCAAGTATTGGAGCGTAAAACACCAACGCCCGGCACCTCAGGAGCAAGCGCCCCCTCCGTCACATGCCCGCCCACCGTTGGTGGTCCATCGACATTAGCTGAGATCGACGCCATCACGGTAACTAAGCCTCGGCCGATGACTTCATCTCCTTTTTCCTTTGACTGGGCATCCTTGACGCCCTACATGTTTTCGCAGGGCACCGTCAACGTTCCATGCACTCTCCTGCACATCGTGGACGAGGAGTTGGTCGATGTTGTCGTGGGAAGAATCGTTCAACCGGGCATCCGCGTGTTCCATGATAATCCGATGCCAACCAACGTGTATAAGGTTCAACTGATTCGGGTGCTGGATGGCTACGGCAAATTGTTACCTCCCTGTCGACCCCCTGGAGCCGAGGACGAAGATGTGATGGACTTCCACGGCTGCTTGAACTGGAGCTTCTTTGGCCGAAGTGCCAGATTCGTTTGGGGGTGGGGAACTACTCCACCCCACCGCCAGTCGTGCTGAAGCCAAGCCATGCCAAGACCGCTGCAACGTCGTCGGCTGATCCGGGCCACCACCCCACGGACATCGATGTGGCACAAGATCGGAGCAACACCAACACCAACACACTACTTGCCCGTGTCGATGACTTCTACGAGGAACACGGTGGGTGCGACATGGACAACCTTTTCCCGTCTGCTTCTCAAGAACCCAACCTTTGTGCAAAAGACTCCTCCCCCCCCATCTCATAGCGCGGAGATGAATTCCAACAATAAGCGTCGACTGTTCAGTTCTCAGGAGACGCCGCCAGCTGCCTCTAACGACCAGATCCGAAGGGACCAAGTCTCTGTGCTTAATGTGCTAGTCCCTGGATCAGTTTGCTAGCACACACAGTACTCGATGAAATAACAGAAGTAAAACATGTCTTTATTACATCGAATGAAGTAAATATTACAATAATAACATGGCTTAAGGCCATCTAATCAAATACTTGCGGAAGCTATAATAGTAGTAGTAGTGAGTCCACCCGACTCCACGGTAAAAGTTGAGTATAAGACAGCGACCTATTCGCACCTTACTCCTCGTCGGAACAATCTGCAACATGAATAAGTTAAAGCCCCAAAAGGGGTCAGTACTTTGATCGTACGGAAAGCCATATCACAGAAAGAAGTAAAAGCCCTGTAATACATGCAATTTGGCTGGTGTAGCTTCTACATTTATTTTTGCAAAAAGCTAATTTTTCCCTATAGAATAATAATAGCTAAGTTCTACCATAGCATACGATTGAGATGGGAAACCCCACTCAATCTATCCCAAAGTGATTAACCCAATAAAATAATTAAAGATGATGAGACAAATCAATATTTCCACAACTAGTTGCTCAAATTGTCCATAACCGGGGACACGGATAATCAATTAGTTTTACACTCTGCAGAGGTTTGTGCACTTTTCCCCACAAGACTCGATCGCCTCCTTTGTAGTTCGTCACACTGCATGGTGTATGACAACCGGAAGATCGAGACATGGTCTTTCAGAAGAGTTTCCCTTACTCCGGTAGCACCCATCCCACCTACTCACAACTACTTTCGTAGCGCTACCTAGTAAGAGTCCCTACAACTGATCAACCAAGCCAGAGCCCATAGTAGCTTGTGGCTGCACACGTAAGCTTCTAGGTATGTCAATACAAACAGTCCCTTTGAGCCTGGGTGGCTTTCCGCAGTCATCACTGGCCACCTCCAGGATGCTCGCAACCATCCCACCCAGGTAGTTCATTAACTTTATCTTGGTCCTAATTACTACTTTATCACTCATACCTCATAATGATTCACTTCCCAATCCACGTCTACTTAGCATAGCAATATCCTATTATACGATGGTGACAAAGATGTAAGGATCAGACCTACCTCAATGAACTACTGGGTGTAATAGCATAGCATAACCTATCATGCAATCTAAAGAAGAAGAACTAATGCATTGAAAACATAGGTAATAGGGAGTATGGTCAAAGATATGACTTGCCTTGCTGTTGATTGCAGAACTCTAAAGATTGGTGGTACTCTGCTTCGCACTCCGGACAATCTATCGTGAGCAAACAAAGATACACACAATCAATACACAACCAAAAGCAAAACAATGTTCAAGAACTCCAAAATAAAATCCGAAAAAAAGATTTTGCAAAAACAGATCAAGATTGATTTTAAAAGTGGGTTGCAAAGTGTCTAGAATATAGGGTTTAGCTAGGGTTTTAGTTTGCAAAAAGAATTAATCAAATCCGAGTTGTAAAACAAAAGTTACGATCAACTAAAGTTGAAAATAAAATCTGATCAGATCTGAATATTTTCGAAAATAACAAAACAAACTTTATGGTTGAACAGAAAAGAGGGCTTCGAAAGAAAACCGTGGTCTTTGGAAACACGCAAAACGGATCTACGAGTAAAAAGATATTACAAAAACAGTTTTGCATAGGATCTAGGAATTTTTTTGATCGAACGGAAAAAAAAATTCTCAAAACTTGGATCTATAGTACACAATATTTAGAGGGTTTCAAAACAACGATTTGGCCGCTTGTTTCATCTAAAACGGAGCAACGGATAAAAAAATTTATGGCGCTTTTACTAACTGCGACGTGTAGATTAGACGCGACGAAGACGACAACTCCGGCGATCTTCGGCGTCAACGAGGACGTCTAGGATGTAGGGCTTGATTAGAAGATCACAACGGTGGTGGTGATGATCTCCAACGTCGTCCGTACGGGCGTGGCAACGCGGTGAACCGAGCGCGCTCCGATGAACTCCCGCGGTACGCGTACAATTTGGGGATCAATCTTGCGCAAGAAAAGAAGAGGGAAAAAGATGTCAATTAGAAGCACAACGAAGAGAAGAGTCGGTCTGCAGAATTTGGGGTCAAGGGGAGGCTCACCGGTGACGAAATTCGTCCAACAATAGAGCTCCGTTGGACCTAGATCTACCCCGAAATTAGCTCGATTTGGAACGGTTTGCTGCGAAATTTTGTGGGGAATCGGTGGAGGGGGTCATGGGGTATTTAAGGGACAAGTTTGCTTGGAAAAAAGGGCAACCGAAAGGTGTCCGTAGAGACTACGGCCGCCGGCGCGCGTTGTCCAGAGTCCGGCTTGGACTCTGTTTGTGCTACCTGCTGGGGAAGAAACGAGCACAGGCACGCACGTGCCCGGCTGGCTCGGCCGCTGGCCGCTCGGTCTGGCCTGGCCCGGCTGGCTAGCTCGGCCGGCCGGCCGGCCCGTTCAGTTTTTTTTTTAAAGTATAGGGATATTTTTAATATAATAAAATAGCCCCAAAAAAATAACATCTTATTTTTTTTAAATAATAAAAATACGTAAAACGTAAGTACGTTTATATAAATGTATACGTACTTTTCTTTAAACTTCAAAGAGTTTTATAAAATAAAAATAAAAAAGTCGGAAAAATACGAAATAAATTTCTAAAATCTTAGAAAAACATAAATAATATTTTCAATAAGTTATTTATACAAAATAAAATACTAAAGAAAAACTTTATTCAATAAATTCAAATAAACTCTCAAATAAGATCCAAAATGCACAAAAAAAATGATATGCATATGCTCTCTAGTAACTCATCCAAAAATAAATAAATTTGGGATGTTACAAAACCTACCCCCCTTAAGGTGAATCTCGCCCTCGAGATTCGGGTTGGTCAGCAAAAAGGTGTGGGTGATCCTGCTTGAGGTCCTCTTCTCGCTCCCAAGTAGCTTCTTCCTCGGTGTGGTGACTCCACTGAACTTTGCAAAATTTAATAACCTTGGTACGAGTGACTCTGTCTGCCGTATCGAGAATCTTCACAGGCTTCTCCTCATATGTTAAATCACCCTCCAGCTGAATTGCCTCCAATGGCACGGTGTCTCTCAGCGGAATATTTGTCATCTCTGCATAACACTTCTTCAACTGGGACACATGAAACACATCGTGAACTCCAGACAAACCTTCGGGAAATTCTAACTTGTAAGCAACCTCTCCTTTGCGTTCCAAGACTTTATATGGCCCCACAAATCGTGGTGCTAACTTTCCTTTAACTCCAAATCTCTTAATGCCACGAAGCGGAGACACTCGAAGGTATGCTCTATCTCCCACTTCATACGTTACTTCCTTTCGTTTAGCATCGGCATAACTTTTCTGTCTTGACTGAGCTATCTTCAGCCTATCACGGATTAACTTGACCTTCTCTTCTCAATCCTCGATCAAATCTGGTCCGAATAGCTTGCGGTCTCCAACTTCATCCCACATTAACGGTGTTCTACACCTTCTTCCATACAACGCTTCAAACGGGGCCATCTTTAAACTGGCTTGATAACCGTTGTTGTACGAGAACTCCGCATAAGGCAAATTATCATCCCAACTGGATCCATAATCCAATGCACAAGCTCTCAACATGTCCTCCAGAATTTGATTCACTCTCTCAGTCTGACCATCTGTCTGGGGATGAAAAGCTGTGCTAAACTCCAGCCTAGTTCCCAAGGTTTCATGTATCTGATGCCAAAACTTTGAGGTAAACTGCGTGCCTCTATCTGATACAATCTTCTTCGGAACTCCATGCAGACATCCGATCCTGGTCATGTATATCTTAGCCAACTTAGCACTAGTATATGTGGTTTTTACTGGGATGAAGTGAGCCACTTTGGTCAAACGGTCAACCACTACCCAAATAGAGTAATAGCCTGACCGTGTCCTGGGTAATCCTGTGATAAAATCCATACCAAGTTTGTCCCATTTCCAATCAGGTATCGGCAAATGTTGAAGTAATCCGGCCGGTTTCTGATGCTCCGCCTTCACTCTCTGACATACATCACATATAGCCACATACTCAGCAATATCCTTTTTCAACCCTGTCCACCAAAAACTTTCCTTCAAGTCCAAATACATCTTGGTGTTTCCCGGGTGTATTGAGTAAGGAGAATCATGAGCTTCCTGGAGAATCAACTTCCTGATCTTCGGGTCATTGGGCACGTAAATACGCTTCTCAAACCATAATGTTCCGTACTCATCTTCATGAAATCCTTCTGCTTTTCCTTTCTCCATTCTCTCCTTGATATCTGCAATACCCTTGTCCAACTTCTGAGCTTCTCGGATCTTTCCCAATAACGTGGACTGAATTTCTAGTGTGGCGACATATCCTCGTGGAACAATCTCCATACGAAGATCTCTGAGATCGTCACACAACTCCTGAGGTAAACTTCCTGCTATAAGGGTATTGACATAACTTTTCCGACTCAGGGCATCTGCCACTACATTGGCCTTTCCTGGGTGGTAATGCAATCTCATATCATAATCCTTGATAAGCTCCAACCACCTCCTCTGCCTGAGGTTCAACTCCTTTTGCGTAAAAATATACTTTAAACTCTTATGATCCATGTATACGTCACACTTGTTCCCAATAAGAAAATGCCTCCAAGTCTTGAGTGCGTGTACTACGGCTGCTAACTCCAAATCATGTGTGGCATAGTTCAACTCATGAGGTCGAAGCTGACGCGAGGTATAACATACAACCTTTCCATCTTGCATGAGAACGCCTCTGAGTCCTTGCCGCGAGGAATCACAATACACTTGAAAATCCTTGCGCACATCGGGCAAAATCAGCACTGGGGCTGTAACCAAATGCTTCTTCAATTCCTAAAAACTGGCTTCACATTCCTCCGTCCAGACGAACTTAGTGTCCTTCTTCAACAATTCCGTCATAGGTTTGGCAATCTTGGAAAAACTCTCGATAAATCTCCTGTAATAACCCGCAAGTCCAAGAAAACTACGGATTTCACCCACGGATGTGGGCGCCTTCCATTCTGTGACTGCTTCAACCTTGGATGGGTCCACTACGATTCCTTCGCCTGACACAACATGTCCAAGAAATCCCACTTCCTTCAACCAAAACTCACACTTACTAAACTTGGCATAAAGTTGATGTTCCCTAAGTTTCTCCAAGACTAAGCGTAGGTGTTCTTCATGCTCCTCATCATTCTTGGAATAAATCAAAATATCATCAATGAACACCACAACAAATTTGTCCAAAAACTCCATGAAGACCTTGTTCATCATGTTCATAAAGTATGCAGGGGCATTGGTTAGACCGAAAGACATGACTGTGTACTCATAGAGTCCATATCTCGTGGTGAAAGCGGTCTTGGGTATATCCTTCTCACGGATCTTCAACTGGTGATATCCCGATCAGAGATCGATCTTGGAAAACACACTAGCTCCTTCCAACTGGTCAAACAAATCATTGATCATCGGTAGTGGATACTTGTTCTTGATAGTCACCTCGTTCAACGAGCGATAATCCACGACCATCCTTAGAGATCCATCCTTCTTCTCCACTAAAATCACTGGGGCTCCCCAAGGTGATGAACTCGGGCGAATATACCCTTTCTCCAATAACTCCTTAATTTGCTTCTTAATTTCCTCTAAGTCATTTGCGGGCATTCTATACGGCCTTTTGGATATAGGTCCGGTGCCTGGCAATAACTCGATCAAAAACTCGATATCCCGGTCTGGTGGCATTCCGGGCAACTCCTCCGGGAATACGTCAGGGTACTCCTTGACTATCGGCACTTCCTCCAGGCTAACCCCTTTAAGAGAATATACCTGGGTCCTTCTAAACTTGTGCTTGGTCACATACTTGATCCTCTTCCCCTCGGGTGTGGTGAGAGAGAATGATCTTCCCTCACAGTCAATGTTGCCTTTATACTTCGACATCCAATCCATACCTAGGATTACATCCAAACCTTGGGACTTCGAAATTATCCGGTATGTGGGGAAATCATGATTGCCAATGGCGAGGCTCAACTGGGGACAACCTAAACCTGCCATCATCTCGGCTCCCGGGGAACTTACTAAAATTGGCACACTAAGGGTCTTGGTAGAAAATCCATACTTATCCACAACTACCCTTGATATGAATGAATGTGATGCACCAGTGTCAAAAAGAACTAGTACTGGTTGAGAGTTTAGCAAAAACTTACCAAACACTGCATCGGGTTGTTCATAGGCTTCCTCCACGTTGACATGGTTCACTTGTCCCTTAGCAAAAGGGTTAGGCTTCTTATTTCCATAACTCCCATTGCCATTCTTCAGCTCAGGACATTCATTGGAGTAATGCCCTTTGTTGTTGCATTTGAAACAGGTGATGTGACTTAGGTCCTTCTTCATGGGCGTAGATGGGTTGGACCGTTGCTGATTTCCATTTCCTCCATTGCCATTCCTCTGGTTTCCATGGTTGTGTCCATTGCCTCCATGCTGAGAATGACCTCCATGATTATGATGGTTGTGCCCTCCAAATTTATTGGGTCCTGTTCCACCATATCCTGAGAATGGTGCGGAACGGGGCTTCTGTTGAGTGCCAGATTGATACTTGCCTTGTCCGTACTTCCTCTTGCGATTCTCCATTATCTGATGCTTGCCTTCAAGAATGATAGCCTTATCCACCATCTCCTGGTAGTTAGCAAAGGTTGCCACTGTCAACTGAACTCCAAGCTCATCATTTAGTCCCTCCAGAAATTTCTCCTGCTTGGCAGCATCTGTGGCCACATCTCCTGGAGCATAACGGGACAGCTTGTTGAATTCCTCCACATACTCTGCCACTGAACGACCTCCCTGGCGTAAGTTGCGAAACTCCCTCTTCTTGAGACTCATAGCTCCAGCTAAAACATGAGCAGTGCGGAACACCTGCTGGAACTGGTCCCAAGTCACATTCGCCATGGGGTATGTGGTGGTGTAATTATCCCACCATGCGGCTGCAGGTCCATCTAGCTGGTGCGAGGCAAATCTCACTTTCTCCTCATCAGTGCATCCAGCGGTTGCTAGCTTCCTTCCCATATTGCGGAGCCAGTCATCTGCAACAATCGGCTCCGGGCTGCTAGAGAACAAAGGTGGGTTCAACCTTAGGAAACGGGTGAGGCTGTCTCCCAAATGTGGTGGCGGTGGTGGGGCATTGTTGTTGTTGTTGTTGTTGTTGTTCATGTTCTGCATCAAAAGCTGCATCATCTGATTCTGGGTCTGAAGCAACTGCTCTAAGCCAGGTGGAATTCCATTCCCTGATCCACTAGCAGAAGGGGCACGTCTTGGCGGCATCTGTCGGGTTAGAATAGATGAGGTTATAGAGAGAAAATAGGCCTAAGGGGGATAACACTACCCATATGCAACATGACAGCAAGAATTTTCAATCAATCACTCATTCAAATCAAGATTCACACAATTAACTAAGACAGGCCATGTCACAAGAGTCGACATGGTAACTCTAAGAAAACTCTCAGATCGAAACTCTAAACGTTTAACTAAAAGAAAAAAATCTATAATGGTGGTCTATGACTAGTTTGAGTCGGAAGAAGAATCGATCATCAAGACATCATTTCCGTTTTCCTCTTCCTCTGACTGGTAATCCTCATCTTGGCTGACGAGGCATCCATCGGAGTGATCCTCCTGAATGTTTTCTCCTTGGTCAAGTTGTTCTTCTGCTTCCTCCAGCATGAGCTTCAACTCTTCATTCCTTTCTTGTAGTGTGTCGATTTTCTCCTCATGCACTTCACGAACTCTCTTAGCTTCGTCCTCCAAACCCTCAATAACGTCCATGAAATGAAGCATTTCTTCCTCCACACGTTGAACATATTCGCCCAATTCTTGAATGTGGGATGCCATTGATGTATCCTCAACAGTGCGTACTAATTCTCCAGTATGATCTTGGCGTCCATACATCTCGAAGCGGGTTCCTTGAAGATCTGCGTGGTACTCCTGTCGAATGCGTCCTAAGGTCATTAATGCGGCGCGACTTCTTCCCACGCTCCAGTTTGGTGCTTTCACCGAGAAGTTAATTGGCTTGATTTTCCTTCCAAAGGTGCGTCCTGGAATGTGAACTTGGACCTTCCAGCTCTTTGCTCCTGGTCCTGTAGTCATGAGTGTCCCGGTGAAACTAGGCAAGGCGATCTTCAAAAACTTCACGATCTCCATCAGGCTTTGTCCAAAAGGTGTGGTCTCATCAGGCTGAGCGAACTTGGTGATCGGCATCTATATTTGTAAGGAGAGAAGAGATTAGAAGTGAATAGGAAAGAGTATGAGAATCATTAGAAATGTAGAGGGTTTTTAAAATAAAGTTTTCATCCTATGGCTTTGCCATTCCTAAGGTCACGTCCTACAGTCAACATGTGCTCTGATACCATCTTCTAACGACTAGATCCGAAGGGACCAAGTCTCTGTGCTTAATGTGCTAGTCCCTGGATCAGTTTGCTAGCACACACAGTACTCGATGAAATAACAGAAGTAAAACATGTCTTTATTACATCGAATGAAGTAAATATTACAATAATAACATGGCTTAAGGCCATCTAATCAAATACTTGCGGAAGCTATAATAGTAGTAGTAGCGAGTCCACCCGACTCCACGGCAAAAGTTGAGTATAAGACAGCGACCTATTCGCACCTTACTCCTCGTCGGAACAATCTGCAACATGAATAAGTTACAGCCCCAAAAGGGGGCAGTACTTTGATCGTACGGCAAGCCATATCACAGAAAGAAGTAAAAGCCCTATAATACATGCAATTTGGCTGGTGTAGCTTCTACATTTATTTTTGCAAAAAGCTAATTTTTCCCTATAGAATAATAATAGCTAAGTTCTACCATAGCATACGATTGAGATGGGAAACCCCACTCAATCTATCCCAAAGTGATTAACCCAATAAAATAATTAAACATGATGAGACAAATCAATATTTCCACAACTAGTTGCTCAAATTGTCCATAACAGGGGACACTTCTAATCGATTAGTTTTACACTCTGCAGAGGTTTGTGCACTTTTCCCCACAAGACTCGATCGCCTCCTTTGTAGTTCGTCACACTGCATGGTGTATGACAACCGGATGATCGAGACATGGTCTTTCAGAAGAGTTTCCCTTACTCCGGTAGCACCCATCCCACCTACTCACAACTACTTTCGTAGCGCTACCTAGTAAGAGTCCCTACAACTGATCAACCAAGCCAGAGCCCATAGTAGCTTGTGGCTGCACACGTAAGCTTCTAGGTATGTCAATACAAACAGTCCCTTTGAGCCTGGGTGGCTTTCCGCAGTCATCACTGGCCACCTCCAGGATGCTCGCAACCATCCCACCCAGGTAGTTCATTAACTTTATCTTGGTCCTAATTACTACTTTATCACTCATACCTCATAATGATTCACTTCCCAATCCACGTCTACTTAGCATAACAATATCCTATTATACGATGGTGACAAAGATGTAAGGATCAGACCTACCTCAATGAACTACTGGGTGTAATAGCATAGCATAACCTATCATGCAACCTAAAGAAGAAGAACTAATGCATTGAAAACATAGGTAATAGGGAGTATGGTCAAAGATATGACTTGCCTTGATGTTGATTGCAGAACTCTAAAGATTGGTGGTACTCTGCTTCGCACTCCGGACAATCTATCATGAGCAAACAAAGATACACACAATCAATACACAACCAAAAGCAAAACAATGTTCAAGAACTCCAAAATAAAATCCGAAAAAAAGATTTTGCAAAAACAGATCAAGATTGATTTTAAAAGTGGGTTGCAAAGTGTCTAGAATATAGGGTTTAGCTAGGGTTTTAGTTTGCAAAAAGAATTAATCAAATCCCAGTTGTAAAACAAAAGTTACGATCAACTAAAGTTGAAAATAAAATCTGATCAGATCTGAATATTTTCGAAAATAACAAAACAAACTTTATGGTTGAACTAAAAAGAGGGCTTCGAAAGAAAACCGTGGGCTTTGGAAACACGCAAAACGGATCTACGAGTAAAAAGATATTACAAAAACAGTTTTGCATAGGATCTAGGAATTTTTTTGATCGAACGGAAAAAAAATCATTTTCTCAAAACTTGGATCTACAGTACACAATATTTAGAGGGTTTCAAAACAACGATTTGGCCGCTTGTTTCATCTAAAACGGAGCAACGGATAAAAAAAAATTTACGGCACTTTTACTAACCGCGACGTGTAGATTAGACGCGACGAAGACGACAACTCCAGCGATCTTCGGCGTCAACGAGGACGTCTAGGATGTAGGGCTTGATTAGAAGATCACAACGGTGGTGGTGATGATCTCCAACGTCGTCCGTACGGGCGTGGCAACGCGGTGAACCGAGCGCGCTCCGATGAACTCCCGCGGTACGCGTACAATTTGGGGATCAATCTTGCGCAAGAAAAGAAGAGGGAAAAAGATGTCAATTAGAAGCACAACGAAGAGAAGAGTCGGTCTGCAGAATTTGGGGTCAAGGGGAGGCTCACCGGTGACGAAATTCGTCCAACAATAGAGCTCCGTTGGACCTAGATCTACCCCGAAATTAGCTCGATTTGGAACGGTTTGCTGCGAAATTTTGTGGGGAATCGGTGGAGGGGGTCATGGGGTATTTAAGGGACAAGTTTGCTTGGAAAAAAGGGCAACCGAAAGGTGTCCGTAGAGACTACGGCCGCCGGCGCGCGTTGTGTAGAGTCCGGCTTGGACTCTGTTTGTGCTACCTGCTGGGGAAGAAACGAGCACAGGCACGCACGTGCCCGGCTGGCTCGGCCGCTGGCCGCTCGGTCTAGCCTGGCCCGGCTGGCTAGCTCGGCCGGCCGGCCGGCCCGTTCAGTTTTTTTTTAAGTATAGGGATATTTTTAATATAATAAAATAGCCCCAAAAAATAACATCTTATTTTTTTTAAATAATAAAAATACGTAAAACGTAAGTACGTTTATATAAATGTATACGTACTTTTCTTTAAACTTCAAAGAGTTTTATAAAATAATAATAAAAAGTCGGAAAAATACGAAATAAATTTCTAAAATCTTAGAAAAACATAAATAATATTTTCAATAAGTTATTTATACAAAATAAAATACTAAAGAAAAACTTTATTCAATAAATTCAAATAAACTCTCAAATAAGATCCAAAATGCACACACAAAAAAATGATATGCATATGCTCTCTAGTAACTCATCCAAAAAAAAATTTTGGGATGTTACACTGCCGCCTTCAACGAAGCTGAGACGGCCGAGGCGCGAAATGTTATCAGCCCCAACACACTCAGGAAGGCGGTCTCCGAGCATGTAAAGGTCCCATTACATGGTAAGCCGAAGAAGAAGGGATGGACAAGAAGGAGGAAAGGTCCCACTACTGCGAGCCAGCCGACTCTGACGATTCGTGCTCAAGACGGGCCACCAAGACCCGACGGAATCATGTCGAGGGTGCATGTGGCGGGTAGGCCGATGCTATCTGCTGCAATGCTCGATGCTGCAACTGGAGCTATGAAGAGTCTGCATGACATTGTTCTGAATACAGAGACGCGGCGTCTCAGAGAGAATGATGTGGAATACCCGGTTTTCACCGCCAAGGTGCCAGAGGGAAGGGGCTTTGTTGCTTGCGACATCGGACGTGTGATCTTCCTGCGGTTTGATGACATCTTTGCTATGTTTCACCTTTTTCTGCTGCACTACACATTCGTTCGGCTATTTGCGCTCAGTATGGAGATGCGGATCATTAAAGACAAGACCCCGGACATCGTTATAGTCGACCCCTTCTACATGCGTGCCAAGCTCTTTTGCAGCTCAGGGGACCGGCGACTCGCTAGTGATTACCTCGAAGGCGTCATTCTGGCGAACAAGGATAAGGACAAGTTCCTCCTGCCTTACTTTCCCGAGTAAGTCATCCCCTCACGTCCCCGTAACGTACATTAGGTTTCTTAGATTTCGGTCGTTCTTTTCCTCCTAACATCCGTGTTGTGTGCAGTGATGAAACAAAGTGCACACTCATCTCTCTAAGCCCGAAATTTTCCATGGCCACGTATTTGGACCCGGACCGTGAGTCGAACAAAGACTACACAAATATCAAGAAAGTTCTAGATGAGGCTCTCTCGCGCTACTCCAAATCTGGAGGAACCTTCAAGAAGGAAGTTGTTAGGTACGGTGTGCATGTGTTCACTCACGTAACAAAGTTCGCCTGCGTCAAGCAGCCGCCTGGCGGTCAGAAGGATGCCTACTACGCCCTCCATCACATGCGGGCATTCGTACAGGACCAGCAGCAGCTTACGCTGCGAGCTCATCTCAAGCACTGGGCCGAACGCTTGTCAGAAATCCAAGACGCCGACCTCAGACAAGAATTCTTTCGCATCCAGTCGGAGTTGGCAGGAATCATCTCTGAAGATGTCCTTCGTAACACGGGGGAGTTCTACCTCAACAATCAACTGTCCAACTGTGAAATAGATACAATGCTAAGATTGCAGGCTGACGGCGATTTCTCATTCATGACCATCACGAAAGACGGCGGCTTCACCCACGCTCCGGCCCGTGAGCGGAGTCAAAAGTCTTGATGCCCGTGCGCCTAGCAATGTAGTTCTAGACTATCGACGAGAGCTCGTGTGTGTTTTATAAACTTTTATGAACTTGTATGTACATATGTCTCCTTAGTTTAAACATTCATCATTCAACTTATATGTAATCGATGCTATTTATTACCAGGACCATGAACCGTGTGCTATTAATGTGTGTTGCTTTTCTCTTCCTTGGGTCCTTAATTGTGTTGTATACGTATTTACTGCTTAAATATTATCTGTAAGTTTCTCTTAATGTTTTGTTTGTCCAGTGCATAAAGCAAATACCGTCGTATGTTGTGTACATTGGTAGGATTCCCGGAGTCTACGACGACTGGGAGGATTGTCGGAGACAGGTTCACCGTTTTAGCGGTAACAGTTACAAAGGGTACACCACAAGGGCGGAGGCGGAAGCTAGATACGCGCGCTATCTAGTGGGGGAGAGGAGGGAGCGGAGGAGGAACCGGATGAAGATCACTTTGGTCAAGATGAGGCTCATCGTGACCGCCACCCTCTTCTTCAATGTCATGGTAGTTTAGATATATCGACTTGTAATGTGATCAAACTCGCTACTCGAGACTTGTAATGTTCTAAATTTGATCGGTATTTTGAATTCGGAGACTAATATGATGATTTGTAATCGGAGACTAATCTTCTATTGTATTCAATAACATTGTTGTTTATATCTGTGTTGTTTATAAATCTGTTGTTTATATCTGTCTGTAACCTATGCAAATACAAAAAAGCAAAAGAAACAAACCTAATATTCATAGTAATGGCGCACATAGTGTGTCTCAGTGGCGCATGTGGAGAAACACAACAATTGCGCACTTCCTGAAAGTGCGCCATTAGTAACCCAGAGCACAAGACACACATGTGGTGGGACCAGTAACATCAGTGGAACATGACTAGCCTTAGTAATGGCGCACTTCTGGTGCGCCATTAGTATACAGGATAGTAATGGCGCACCAGATGTGCGCCATTACTATCACTTACTAATGGCGTGCTAGTAATGGCGCACCTAAAGTGTGCCATTAATGTCAAAATCCAGTGCGCCATTAAAGACCTTTTTTCCAGTAGTGCTACTCTGGGCCCTTGGCTCCAAAGGGCCAGGGCAGCCGCCCCCTTAGGGTCGGCCCTGCCTACGTTTTGGGAGAACTCCAGACATGACCGAGACACCTCTTCGATCAATGATCAACAACGGGATCTAGAAATCTATGATGTGCCTTGTGCTTCCACAAATTTACTTTATCGTTTGAACCTTAAACTTCGAGTCCTATGCTCTTTGTCACTGCGATACTGGACTTGTCCGAGATCTGATCATTGCTATCATCATACCTAGTTCAATATCGTTACCAATAAGTACTATTTACTAGTTTTCGTGATATTTCATCTCCGTGACCTAGTGACATGTTGTAGCTTCGGATATAATCTAACCGAGTGGCTCAGAGTATCTATCCGTCAGGCAGAAGGACAAATCCCGATCTTGATTCATACACCTCAATATATCCCTTTGGAATACCCAAAGACACCTATATGATCATGTTGTTACGGTGTGGCGGTGGGTGCAATCAAGGCAGCCTTCGGAGATAGCGGTTAGATACGATCTCATGATCTAAGGATTATGTTACTACGTTTCATAATCACCGCAACATTGAACTTTGTGACTTGATCATGTTGAAATACTTACGTTGGTTAATGTCAATCACATCATTCACCGAATGATATAACCCCATTGTCAACAGACATACAATGTTTCATGATCAGGAAACCTTGATCATCAATTGCCCAATGGACTAGTTGGATAGAGTCTACTAGGGACCTGGTTTGTTTACATACCACTCGTGTAATAATGTTTCCTCTTAATACAGTTATATCATGGTATGAAACTTATTATGAACTAATGAAATATGCTAATAAACTTACTTTATTTTTGCCTCTAGGGCATATTTCCAACAGTCTCCCACTTGCACTAGAGTACAAAAAATCTAGTTGCATTTGTTACAATTCATTACTTCATACCATATATGTGGTTATTGATCATGCTTGCTTATGGAAAAGGTTGAGTCAACGGTCCGTACCATTCAGATCCGTATATCTTTTGAAAATCGTTAATGTCACCTTATTTGACATTCATTTGATTATCTCATGATAGTGATCTTGTATATGTTTGGTGGTATAGTGAGACTTTGTTTATTTGTGTTTCAGCAATGACATCCATTTGGTCACATGGACTTTCCCATATTCATACACACTGAAACTCACTCAGTCGTAAATCGAACTTCCTAGGCCAAACTATCAGACTTCCCACTTCTAAATCAGCCATATCAATGTAGATATAATCCTTAGTGCATTGTATGCAACTTTTATGTCTAACCATGTTTATTTCAACTTAGGCATTTATTTTTATGAGATCTCATTTGTCTAGGTTAGTGTCAGGACTTCTAGTCGAGTCTTGCGAGTAGCCACTCGACTGCTTCGTTTTCTTCTGGGTGAGGGAGCACCTGAACTCTGTAGGTGTATTTCTTTTTGTTAGTGCGAGTGATCACTCGAGCATATCTTTGCCTTCTGGGTGAGGGAGCACCCAAACTCTGTAGATGTATTTGTTCTTGATAGGGGGAATAGCCACCCGCATCCTCGAAGTTTGGACCTTGCTCCGTTTTTAGCAAAGGCAAGGAGATCCCGATGGGAGTAAAAATTTTGGAACAAAGTCAAAAATTTGGCACAAAGAGACAGGGAGTCTTTACCGGGCTTGATTTTATCAGTTGTTTTTATCTTGAATCGGCCTTCTTGGATTGTCGCGAGGATAAGCATCGTAATAATGCTTTTGGTGACCGCTTGGTTTCCGAACCGTCACATCTTCTGATCATCCATAATGACAACTTGGACGATGCGCTGCAATCCTTCGTTGCTGCTGCCCGTTGGGTTTTCGAGGCGTCTATGGGAAACATGCGAGATTTGACGCGTCCTTTATTGAATAGTGCTGGATGTGACGAGGCATCTCGTCTTGGAATTCGTAGCGCCAAGCGCGTTGGTATTGAATTAATGATAGTGCCGTCTAGGTTTCTGTGTGTTTTCTTTGCTTGCCCCTGGTCTGTGCTATAAATACCTGTTGTTATTTGTCTGTGCTCGGCGTCTGTTCTTCTCCCTTCTTTTCCTTCGCCTTCTTCATGATATGGCGCGCAAGCGTGGTGGCGGCGTAATTGCTATTAGCTCTTCTGGCGGCGCGGTTTGCCGAGGTCGTGGTCGACGCGGTCGGGGTGGCCGCACGCCTCGTTCTTCGTGTGGTGGACGTCGTGGAGCTACGACAGCGCCTCCCTCTTCTTACGTGGAGGAGGGTATTTGGCGCTACGACTTTATTCTGCGTGTTCTTAGCCGGACCGCTACTCGGATCCCACTTCCGTCTTCATTTGCCTCCATTATTTCTGAGCTCAATTTGAGGGGTCTGAGGCTCCAGCTTCAAGGGTGTGCTCGATCTCCCTCATGGGTGGAGCTGGAGGTTGATAATTCGTTCCTTATTTTCTTTGGATCTGGCTGGAGGTCGTTTTCTCGACGGCTGAATTTGCATGTTGGAGATAGGCTTTGATGTCGTTTTGATGGCGAAGTTACTCTCATTATCCGTGCGTTTGATGCCGACGGCAATCGTCTGGACCATCCTGGGAGGACTCGATCAATACTTGTTCTGGAGAGTCAAATGGTGCTTCGGCTTCAACTTCTTCTTCTGCTGACTACTCGACTGGTGGTGCTTTCTCTTCTAGTTCTATGGAGAGCTCAGACGTTAAGCCACCAACCAAGCGGGTGCGCCGGTAGGCAAGATCACCAGGCTCAGGAAGGTGGCGAGTTGCTCTTCGCAGGCTTAGTTCTTACTTTGTCTGTGATGATGCTTGTCAAGATGTGGAAAAAAGTGCAAATTATGACAGCATATGCGCACATGTAGAAGTCATAAATCTTGGTGGTGTTTGGTCTTGTGGTCCTCCGATGTGTAGTAGGGCTTTTGTCTATTGGTACTGAGCCTTGAATCACTCTGATATGTAATTTGTGCTGCCTTCGGGTCCTTTGTAATGGAAATTGTCTTCGAGTCCTTTGTAATGGGAACTGCCTTCGGGTCCTTTGTAATGGAAATTGTCTTCGAGTCTTTTGTAATGAAATTTCCTTCGGGTCCTTTGTAATGTAAATTGTCTTCGAGTCCTTTGTAATGGAAACTGCCTTCGAGTGCCTTGCAGTACTATCGGGTGCGCGGCAGCGCTCCCGATGGGAGTAGCCCCCGAGGCGACGTTTCGACTTGTAGAGTCAGACGTAGACTTTGAGCTTTATTCGTCCGTTCTAGCCCTTCTTGCGGCTGCACTGTTGTTCCAAATTTTCATCAGGTGCGTGGCAGCGCTCCCGATGGGAGTAGCCCCCGAGTCTTTAGGTGATCATTTGTGTTGTCCGATGTCTTCTTTATCCTTATATTTGAGAAATAGATTGTGTTGATGCGAAAACTTTGAGTGGGGCTTCTTTTAAAAACGATGCGAGCGAAGTAATGTCTTTCAGGGTAAGTCTTTGCTTGAGCCCCCGAGTGTTTTAGGTGTCATCGTGTAAACGAAATAGCGTCTCTCGGGTGGAGTCTGCGCTCGAGCCCCCGAGTGCTTTAAGTGTTGTCGCATAAGGGAAATAGCGTCTCTCGGGGGGAGTCTGCGCTCGAGCCCTCGAGTTCTTTAAGTATCGTTGCATAAGCGAAATAGCATATCTCGGGGGGAGTCTACGCTCGATCCCCCGAGTGCTTTAAGTATCGTCGCGTAAGCGAAATAGCGTCTCTTGGGGGGAGTCTGCGCTCGAGCCCCCGAGTGCTTTAAATATTGTCGAGTAAGAGAAATCGCGTCTCTCGGGGGGAGTCTGCGCTCGAGCCCCCGAGTGCTTTAAATAGTATTATTTGGGCAACACCTCATTTATTGCTTCGAGTTTTTACATGAGTTGTCGATCGGTGCTGTTGTCGATACTGCTTTGATGGTCGAGAGTGCCTATGGGTAGTCTATGGATAGAACAGGCGCAGGTTTGCCACGTTCCACGGATTTCCCACATCTTCGTCAGTCTTCGGGTTCTTCTGCCTGTATGCTCCTCGTCCTATGACCTCCGAGAATATAAAGGTTCCTTCCCACTACGGGGCAACCTTGTGGACTTTTCTTGTATTAGTCGCAGGACAAGATCTACTTTGCGGAAAGTTCTTGTCCGCAGGCGGCTGCTTTGGTACGTGTGTAGTTTATCTTGGTATCCTTCTGACCTTGCTATAGCTGTGACCCTTGCTTCTTCTGCGATGTCTTTGTCATCCTGGAGTGCTTCTTCGGTGAAGATACGAAGGTTTGTCTCCAGTAGGACTCCAGAGATGATAAGTAGGTGTCAGCGGCGCAACTGACGTGGACCTGCACACAAACACAGATAACTTTGTTCCCAACGAAGTTCAGAGAGGTTGTCAATCTCTCCGGTCTTGTTGTTCACAAAGGGTAAAACACAAAGGATAATGATAGCAACTGAAAGTAAAAAGCAGGAAAGTAAATATAGCGTGGAAACAGTAATAAGGATATGGACCGGGATACGTGGTGTTCACTAGTGATGTCTCTCTCGCAAAAGACGATAAAAACTGCTATGCGAGGTAAACAAATTACAGAAGGTCAATTGACAGGATTATGAACGCACCGCAATGCTAACTATGCTACAAAAGAAAGGAAGAGGCTCAAAAGCACGGGAAGTACGCCAAAATAAGTAGACCGTAATCCAACTTCATCTACTACTAATCATCCACCTTGAGATATCTATCCAGAACATCTCGCTGGTATTAATTTGCGAGCCCAGCCCAAAGTGTAAACCCAAAGCAACAGACAACTGCATTAAAAAGAACTTTGCGTAAAGTAAACAATCCTTGCAACCTCGGTTACAAGCACCGTTGTTTTCCCCCTTGTGGCAACAGCACATCCCCCTAGACTCATGTTTCTGTCACTCAAGCGTGTCATCGGGGGGCATGAGCCCACAATCGAGCATAACGTTCCCTCTTGGAGTCACTACCTACTACTTGGCCAAAGCAATAAACAACAACGGAGAACATGCAAGAATTACTTAGGAACAAAAATATAAGAGATAAAAACCAAATATATTACTCTATCACAATCTGAACATAATCTCATAATCCATCAGATCCCATCAAACTCAGCATAGCAATAGCAGAAATATTACAAAAGTGCCTCGATCATGTGGGGCAGCTCACGAGGTCTAAACCATGAAGAACAAAGAGGGGAGGAGAACATCACATAGCTACTGATCACGGACCCATGGTCCAAGGAAAACTACTCACGAGACATCCGGGGAGCATCCATGGTGGAGAGGAGACTCCCGGAGGTCGGCCCTCCCTCCGGCAGGGTGCCGGGAAGAGGTCTTCTGGTGCTCCCGATCTCGGAACCGCGGCGGTGGCGGAACAGAGGCGAGTTTGCGAAATAGGGTTCTGTCTTCGGAGTTTCCCCGTGACGGAGAATAAATAGACGAAGGGGGGCAGCCAGAGGTGGACCAGGGTCCCCAGGCGCCCCCCTGGCGTGGCCAGGGGTGGGGCCGCGCCGGTTGGCCGCCTTGGCCCCCCTGGCTCCCCTCTGGCCCTACTCAGGCTCTTCGCGAAGCTTCCTGTACGATGATTTTTCCTGTATTTTTTCCGGAATTTTTCTGGCACTTTTTATATGGGGGAAAAATGAAATAGAAAAACAGCAGAAAACAGGAACTGGCACTGGGGTGCACTGAGTTAATAGGTTAGTCCAAATATCATCAAAAGTGTATGAAAGTGTATCTAGATCATAGCAATATCACACAAAACATGCATGGAGCAAGCAGAAATTATAGATACGTTTTGGAGGTATCAACATCGTGAAGCTTAATTCCTGCTCGTGCTCGAGTAGGTAAATGATAACGGCATAATTTCTGTGGTGACATGCTAGCAACCATAAAAGAACTTTGAAAAGTAAATAAATCAAGGTTAGAGATTCAATTCAAGTCATAACATGCAAGAGTCTATATTAGCATTGAAACAAGTAACAAAAGAACATTAGGTTCAAGAGTTCTCGCTGTCTGTGACTCGAATGTCTCCAAATGGTGTTTGCGTGCAAGAAGCGGGATAGGGAATACGAGAAAAAAGAATTTTTGTGTTGAGAACTCAATCTACTAAAGTTTCACACTTGATCCTCTTTGGAATCTTATCTTGACTCATCCCCAGACCACTAGCCAGGTACAAGTCAATTTGATCCACTCCTTTTCGATATTTCGAGAACTCATGCAATGGACGAGCGTAAGCACGAGAGTTGACACTTAGGATGGCAAAGAGAGAAGAATGGAGGAGGAAGACAAAAAGGATGAGAAAGGCTCACATCAATGAGGACAATCATAGGAAAGAGATGCCAAATGATAGATATGATGTGAGGAGTAGGGATTGCCATGCAACGGATGCACATACGAGCTAAGAAGCTCTCCAAAGGAACTAGTGGGGGTGCATCTAACTTGCTCACTCATGAAGACCTAGAGCTCGTTTGAGGAGGCTCATCCTTGGAATATGCAAGCCAAGTTCTATAGTGTGAAGGTCCCCACATAGCTATATGCATGAAGATCATCTCTATGGAGTACAAGGATATAAAGGGAGTACTAGTGTGGATCTCTCAAAAGGATAGTAGTATTTCCCCTTTCTCTCTTTTTATTTCTTTTTTTTCTTTTTTTCTATTTTTTGTATTTTTTTGTGGCCTCAATGGCTCTTTCTATTTAACTCTCATTTGTCCTCTTTGGGATCTTTTATTGTGTCCACTTTGGGATCTTTTCCTCACTTAAGGGCAACACTCTATTTTACAAGAAGGTAAAGGAGATCTTTCACACTTTACAAGGTACTCAAAACATAAAGAAGATGTAGCTAACATGATGTATGCAATGTATGTCGCTGCCAGTGTAGCAGGAACATGTTTGACATGAAGATCAAGTCATGAAGAGGTGGATGTTGCATGGCAATATAACTCGGAAAGGCTATGGAAATGCCTTGATAGGTAGGTATGGTGGCTGTTTTGAGGAAAGATATAATGAGGCTTATGATGAAAGAGCGTATCATGCCAAGGGTTTGGATGTACCGGCGAAGGTGGACACCAACTCTCGGAGTGAGAAGAACGCAATGCATGGCACGGGAGAGGCTAGCAAAATATGGGAAGGTGGAAGTGTCAACTTTCAATACTTACATTAGTCCGAAGAACTCATGCACTTATTATCGGTAACTCTCAGTCTAATAAGGAGGTTCACAAAGAGACAAGTACCCCGAGGAGGAGTGTATGGGGGTTTGGTTATCCTTGCGCATCCTCGACTCATGGTACGTGAGTGTACTCTAATATTCGATCCCTCCAAGGATTAGTGATCCATCTAGTAGCTAGAGTTCTCAACTAGTTTTGTAGGTTTTGAAAATACACACGGATTTCCCAAAATACGACACCTATCACTAATAGGCTAGAGCTCTTGACACCAAAAGTTCAAACATTACTCACATCAATACCTCAAAACTATTGCAAGTTACTACTAGAAGAAAATAGCAACCTCAATTACCTACTCTCAAGACAAGACACAACTCAGTGAAATAACCAACTCTCTTTAACAAGATAAACATGAAAACTAAAAAGAGTTCCAGCAACAAACTAAACAAAAGCCAAGGCTCTTGCTAAAGACAAACTAAGACTAAAACTAAACATGGCAGTAGCTATGAAAAGAGAAAGAACACACAACAGCAAAAAGATAAACAGGAAAAATCCTATGATGTGTTCTAGAATTTGGAAGAGGAGCGTGTTTCTCTCCCACACAAAGTAAGACGGGATCTAACTTGTTATGAAAAGCAAGCAAAGCTAAAGAAAAACAAAACCTAAGAGCGAGACGCTCCAAGCATAGCACATAACGCATGAAGTGATAAAAATATAATGAGACGAAGGACGAACTGATGATTGTTGATGGAGAAGGGGATGCACGGGGGCATCCCCAAGCTTAGACGCTTGAGTCTCCTTGAATATTTGTTGGGGATGCATGGGGGCATCCCCAAGCTTGAGCGCTTGACACTCCTGGATCTTCTTTCATCATCCTCCATCGCACACTTGAAAACTCCCTTCATACATAACTTATCATAAGCTGATTAGAGAGGTTAGTACCCTTAATAAATAATTTTTCCCCACTGGATATAAAGATATTCTTGAAGAGCTACTGTTTCTAAAGAGTTCCAAAAAGTTTTTGCAAAGAAAAAGCAAGCTTAAGGTTTGCAAAAGCTAGGAGAGACAAAACGTGGCAGAATCTGTGAAAAACAGAACAGAAGATAGTAAAGAATTTTTTAGGGGCACTTCTGCAACTCAAATCAAAAAACTCAGAACATACGGAAGTTTCGTAATTGTATAGAGCATACAGTGTAAAAATTTAAGCTCAAAAAGATGAACTGGGATTTTTCTGGAATATTTCTGGTCACGAGGACAGAATCTGTTTTCTGGACAGCATGTCACAACTTTTACTTCCCTTGTCGTAACGGGCTATAACTTGGCACAAAGCTGAAAAATAAAGATACAATGATGTTGCTACAGTAGTAACAATCATCAAGACACAAAAAAAGCAAAAAGAAAAACCTAAATTCGTTGCGGGCTTCCTCCCGAAAGCGCTTCCTTTTATGCCTTTAAGCTAGGCATGATGCAAAAGAAGAATCAAGTTTTATCAAGAGAAAGAGAATAACTAGCCCGAGTAACGGACTCAAGAGGTAACTTGATTTTATTTCTAGGGAAGTTTTCCATCCCCTTTTTGATTGGGAATTGGAATTTTATATTCCCCTCTTTCATGTCAATAACCGCACCAACGGTGCGAAGAAAAGGACGTCCCAAAATAATTGGACACAAAGGTTCACACTCTATATCCATAACAATAAAATCAACGGGAACATAGTTGTCATTGACAATGATAAGAACATTGTCGATCTTCCCAAAAGGTTTCTTTATGTAAGAATCAACAAGACGAACACCAAAAGAACAAGGATCAAAGGGTTTCAATTCAAACATATCAAATATTCTTTTGGGCATAACGGAGGTACTAGCTCCAACATCACATAAAGCATAGCAAGAGAAGTTATTTAATTTAATTTTGATCATTGGGTCCCAACCATCATCTAGCTTCCTAGGTATGGAGGCTTCTACTCTAATCTTCTCCTCCCTAGCTTTGATGAGAGCATTTGTGATATGCTCCGTGAAGGCAAGATTAAGTGTGCTAGTGTGGGGGTCTCTAGACATTTTGTGTAACAAGCTAATAACTTCTGAGAGGGTACAACTATCAAAATCAATATCACTACTATCAAAGTTTGTAGTAGTGTCATCTAGGCTCACTTGTTTGAAACCCTCTATGTTCATAGGAGTTTCTTTATCTTCGGTTGAGGTATTAGCATCACCATTGATAGGTCCAACAGGACTAGGAGTGCATTGGGTGCTAATAGTTTGGGTGTCCTCAACAATTTGGATAGTGGCAAATGTGTGGTGTGTAGGAAGGCTCTTAATTCTATCCTATTCCATAGGGATAACTTCCGGTTTGTCTGCCATTTGATTTATCAAAGTAGATTGGGTGTGGGACATATTCGAAACATGGGTTTCGGTGGCGGTAAGTCTAGCCTGGAGATTAGAAATCTCACTGTTCAGGCTATCAAGCTGTTCACTAATGTTTTGCAGAATGGCAGTATGCTCACCTATTTGCTTACATAAGGCTTTGTTTTGTTCAAACTGGGTGTGCACATAGTTCTTAGTAGCTTTCTCTATTCCTACCAATTTCTCATAGCTAGGTAGGTCTCTTTTCGTATAAGCAGGATTAGAGGAGTTGTTGCTAGGGTAGGTGTTGTTTGGTACATCATGAGAATCAATAGAGGGTTTCTTGGTAAGTAGAGACATAATTAAGTCAACTTTTTCATTAAGGGAGGTAGTTTCCTCGACAGAATTTACCTTCCTACCTGTTGGGGCGCATTCGGTGTGCCATTGGGAATAATTGGTCATCATCTCATCGACAAACTTTGTGGCAGCACCAAGGGTAGTTGACATAAAGGTTCCTCCCGCGGCCGAATCTAACAGGTTCCGCGAGGTAAAGTTCAGGCCTGCATAAAAAGTCTGGATAACCATCCAGGTAGTCAAACCATGTGTAGGGCATTTCTTAACAAGAGATTTCATTCGTTCCCAATCTTGGGCAACGTGTTCATTATCCAATTGCTTAAAATTCATAATGTTGCTCCTCAATTGGATAATTTTAGCAGGTGGGTAGTACTTCCCTATAAAAGCATCTTTGCACTTATCCCAAGAATCTATGCTATTCCTAGGCAAAGATTGAAACCAGATTTTAGCGTCTCCCCTTAAAGAGAAAGGAAAGAGCTTGAGCTTAAAAACATCACCTTCTACTTCTTTATACTTTTGCATATCACATAATTCAACAAAATTATTCAAGTGTAAAGCAGCATCATCTCCAGCACCAGAGAATTGATCTCTCAAAACAAGGTTTAGCAAAGCAGGTTTAATTTCATAAGAGGTAGCTGAAGTGGCAGGTGTGGCAATGGGAGTCCAGATAAAGTCTTGGTTGTTGTGACTAGTGAAGTCACACAACTTGGTGTTTTCAGTGGAACCCATAGTAGCAGCAAGTGTGGCAGATTTTTTTGTAATTTTTTTATAAAAGACACAAAGATAAAAACTGAAAGGTAAACTAACAAGACTAAAAAACAAAGGTAAAGGGTAGTGTGCAACTCCCCTATCTTAGCACTCGGAGTCCCCGGCAACGGCGCCAGAGATTCGCTTGATGGCTTCTCGCCCTTCGTTGGTTACCCCAAGTGGAAGGTTGAGATGTAGCGCAGCAGCAAGTTTCCCTCGGTGAAGATACGAAGGTTTGTCTCCAGTAGGACTCCAGAGATGATAAGTAGTTGTCAGCGGCGCAACTGACGTGGACCTGCACACAAACACAGATAACTTTGTTCCCAACGAAGTTCAGAGAGGTTGTCAATATCTCCGGTCTTGTTGTTCACAAAGGGTAAAACACAAAGGATAATGATAGCAACTGAAAGTAAAAAGCAGGAAAGTAAATATAGCGTGGAAAAAGTAATAAGGATATGGACCGGGATACGTGATGTTCACTAGTGATGTCTCTCTCCCAAAAGACGATAAAAACTGCTATGCGAGGTAAACAAATTACAGAAGGGCAATTGACAGGATTATGAACGCACCGCAATGCTAACTATGCTACAAAAGAAAGGAAGAGGCTCAAAAGCACGGGTAGTACGCCAAAATAAGTAGACCGTAATCCAACTGCATCTACTTATAATCATCCACCTTGAGATATCTATCCAGAGCATCTCGCTGGTATTAAGTTGCGAGCCCCAGCCCAAAGTGTAAACCCAAAGCAACAGACAACTGCATTAAAAAGAACTTTGCGTAAAGTAAACAATCCTTGCAACCGCGATTACAAGCACCGTTGTTTTCCCCCTTGTGGCAACAGCACATCCCCTAGATTCATGTTTCTGTCACTCAAGCGTGTCATCGAGGGGCATGAACCCACAATCGAGCATAACGTTCCCTCTTGGAGTCACTACCTACTACTTGGCCAAAGCAATAAACAGCAACGGAGAACATGCAAGAATTACTTAGGAATAAAAATATAAGAGATAAAAACCAAATATATTACTCTATCACAATCTGAACATCATCTCATAATCCATCAGATCCCATCAAACTCAGCATAGCAATAGCAGAAATATTACAAAAGTGCCTCGATCATGTAGGGTAGCTCTCGAGGTCTAAACCATGAAGAACAAAGAGGGGAGGAGAACATCACATAGCTACTGATCCTGGACCCATGGTCCAAGGAAAACTACTCACGAGACATCCGGGGAGCATCCATGGTGGAGAGGAGACTCCCGGAGGTCGGCCCTCCCTCCGGCAGAGTGCCGGGAAGAGGTCTTCTGGTGCTCCTGATATCGGAAGCGCGGCGGCGGCGGAACAGAGGCGAGTTTGTGAAATAGGGTTCTGTCATCGGAGTTTCCCCGTGACAGAGAATAAATAGGCGAAGGGGGGCAGCCAGAGGTGGGCCAGGGGCCCCAGGCGCCCCCCTGGCGCGGCCAGGGGTGGGGCCGCGCCGGGTGGCCGCCTGGGCCCCCCTGGCTCCCCTCTGGCCCCACTCGGGCTCTTCGCGAAGCTTCCTGTACGCTGATTTTTCCTGTATTATTCCCGGAATTTTTCTGGCACTTTTTATATGGGGGAAAACTGAAATAGAAAAACAGCAGAAAACAGGAACTGGCACTGGGGTGCACTGAGTTAATAGGTTAGTCCAAATATCATCAAAAGTGTATGAAAGTGTATCTAGATCATAGCAATATCACACAAAACATGCATGGAGCAAGCAGAAATTATAGATACGTTTTGACGTATCAGTGAACTTGTCCACTGCTACTAGGAGATGTGTTCGACCTCCTTTTGAGGATTTCTTGAGTGGACCCACCATGTCGAGTCCCCATGTGGCGAAAGGCCAGGATAGTGGTATGGTTTTGAATTCTGATGCTGGAGCATGTGGCCTGCTGCAAAAAAATTGGCAGGCGATGCAGCTCCGCACGATGCCTTCCGCATTTCGCATTGCGGTTGGCCAGTAGAACCCTGCTCTAAAAGCTTTGGCCACGAGTGCGCAACCTCTCACATGGTGCCCGCACGTGCCTTCGTGGATCTCGAGCAACAGGGCCTTGTCGACTTCTTCCTCGATGCACTTTTGGAGTACCTGAGAAATGCTGCGCTTGTAGAGTTGTCAGTTGATTACTGTGAACGCTCTAGATCGCCGACCGATGCGTCGGGATTTCATAGTGTCTTGCAGCAAAGTGCCTTGTATTAGAAATCTAAGGAACGATTTTGTCCAAGCTGGTTCTTCGGGTGCATCTGGCTCTGCCTCCTCGACTGCGTTGTTGCCTTCTTCATCAGCGGTTGGGTTCGCTGCTGCCACTTGCACTGGTTCACTTGTGTTTTCATCCTCTACGTCTGCTTCTGGCGCGAGTGCTTTGGTTTTGATTGATCTCTTGGTGATACTCTCGAGGAAAACACTTGGGGGAACTGGTCCTCGAGTTGATCCAATGTTTGCGAGCTCGTCTGCTTCTGTGTTATTTTCTCTGGTGACGTAGTTTAGCTCGCAGCCGTCGAATTCTCCTTCCAGAGTGTTGTAGAGCTTCTGGCATGCTAACATGTTTTCTGCGAATGATTCACAGTCCCTCATTGTTTGCTGGACGACGAGGTTGGAGTCGCCGTAGATTACGAGACGGGTGGCCCCGCAAGCTTTTGCCATGCGCATGCCAAGGAGTAGTGCCTCATATTCTTCTTCGTTCTTTGATGCCTTGCTGAAGTTGATCTGCAGCACGTATCTGAGTTTATCTCCTTTGGGCGAGATCAACACGACACCTCCTCCGGCTCCTTGATGTCTTTTTGATCCATCAAAGAACATCGTCCATGAGTTGGAGAGGTCTGAAGGGCCAGGTGTTTGCACCTCCATCCACTCGACCAGAAAGTCTGGGAGTACTTGGGCTTTGATTGTCGTTGGATGCTTGAACTACAGGTCGCGGGGACTGAGCTCGATGTTCCACTTGGCGACTCAACTCGTTGCTCCAGGGTTGTTAAGGATGACGGCGAGTGGTGCGCTGGTCACAACCATGATGAGGTGCTCGTCGAAGTAATGTGTTACTTTCCTTGAAGTCATGACGATGGCATATACGATCTTTTGGTAGTGTGGGTACCGCTGTTGAGATTTTGTGAGGACCTCGCTGAGGTAGTAGATTGGCCTTTGTATGCTCTGGGCTTTGCCTTCTTCCGCGCGCTCGACGATGACTAATGTGCTGACTACGCTGCTGCGTGCCGCTATGTAGAGGTAGAGATGTTCTCGCTCCTTGGGCACCACCAGGATTGGTGGGGTCGAGAGAGTCTTTTTTAGGTCCGCGAATGCGTTATGGGCTTCTTCAGTCCACTCGAATTTCTCTCCTTTTCTGAGCAATTGGTAGAATGGTAGAGTCCTTTCTCCCAGCCAGCTGATGAAGCGGCTCAGTGATGCGAGTCTTCCTGTGAGTTGTTGTCCGCCTTTGATGTTCATCGGCTCTTGCATCCTGGCGAGTGCTTGGACTTTTTCCGGGTTGGCTTCGACTCGGGCAAAGACCATGTATCCGAGCAGTTTTCCGGCTAGGACGCCGAACAAGAACTTTTTTGGGTTGAGTTTGATTTTGTATCTGTTGAGTGCTGCAAAGCTTTCGCGGAGGTCGTCGAGTAGCGTGTTCGCACTGTATGTTTTGATGACAATGTCGTCGACGTAGACTTGGACGTTTCTACCGATTTGGTCTCTTAAGCATGCTTGCATCATCCGCTGGTATGTAGCTCCGTCGTTTTTTAGCCCGAAAGGCATTGTCATGTAGCAGAATACGCCATAGGGTGTGATGAATGAGGTGTTCTCTTTGTCTTCTTCCTTCATCCTAATTTGGTTGTATCCTGAGTAGGCATCGAGGAAAGACAGGAGGTCGCACCCTGCGGTAGAGTCGATTATCCGGTCTATCCTTGGCAGAGGGAAGTGATCCTTTGGGCAGTGTTTGTTGATGGGTCCGTAGTCAACGCACATGTGTAGTACGTCGGTGTCCTTTTGAGGCACTAAGACTGGGTTTGCGAACCAGGTGTCCTTCTTCGTCTTCCGGATGAAGTGTGCGTCGAGTAGTCGATTGACTTCTTCTCCAATGGCTCTGCGCTTGGGTTCGGAAAATCTGCGCAACGCCTGCTTCACTGGTTAGGTGTTTGGACGTATACATAGTGCGTGCTCTGCGAACTCTCATGGTATTCCGGGCATGTCGGCCGGGCACCAGGCGAAAAATTTCCACTCCTCTCGGAGCAAGACCATAAGGGCAATTGCTTGTTCTTTTGGGAGATGAGCGTAGATTCGGACCGTCTTGTCCGGGTCCGTTGGGTGCACCTGATGGGTGACTGTGTCGCTGTCGAAGCTGAAGTCGCGAGTGAATTCTTTTGATTCGCTTCTGCTTGCTAGTGGGAAAATGCTCTTGTCTTTCACCATGGCTATCTCTTCGAGCTGCTGCTGAGCTCCGAACGTGTCGGAGACTTCATGAACGTCTCGGTCACATTGGTCTGATTTGATGAAACTCCCATTGACCGTGATGACCCCTGAGGGTCCTAGCATCTTGAGCTTGAGGTACGCGTAGTGTGGACCGCCATAAATTGAGCGAATGCGGGCCGCCCGAGTGTGGTGCGGTATTGGGACTGCCGGTCGAGTACTTCGAACTCGAGGACTTTTCTTGCGAAGTTGCCCTTGCCGCCAAAGACGACATCGAGCTTGATTGTTTCGAGGGAGGAGGCTGCTTCACCTGGAACTATGCCGTTAAGTGTAACGCCGGACTTCTTCCAGACTGATCTTGGAATCAGCATCTTGCGAAAAGTGCTGGTGAAGATTATGTTTAAATTGCTGCCCCCGTCCATGAAAACTCTGTCCATGTCATAACCGCCGATTTGAGCTTAGAGGACCAATGATGCGTGCCCTGGCCTTGGAATTTCGGGTGGGTGATCGCTTTGTGAGAAAGTAATGTTGGTCTCTGCGCCGTACAGATGGTAGGTTTCTGCTGTTTTTAGGTCCTCGGTTGCTCGAGTTTGCAGGGTGTGGGCATCCTGTTTTGCTTTTGAGGGTCATCCTTCTTGGATCATGCAGACTCGTCCATGAGACGGAGGGTATTGCTCTTCTGCATTGGGTGCTTGCAGCTGCGCGGTTCCTCGAGCCCGTTTGGCTTTGTGTTGCTTCTCTTCCTTGAGGTTGTTGGAGAGTTCGGTGAACAAACAACAACCTCTCAAGGTGTGGCCTGCCCGTAGGCGCCCCCCAGTCGTCTTTGAAATAGTGGATTGTGCAGGTTCCATCCAGCTGTTCTTTGGCTGTGAGCTTGCTGGAGCCGGCGTGCCTTCTTCTTCCTGCGATGAGGAACGACTGCGAGTGATCTTCCGGACGGGAGTGGAACCTTGGGTCGAGCTCTATTCCGCCGTTGATCGAGTGGTTCCGAATCCTCTTGGCGAACTCATCTGGTCTTCGATCTGGGTTGAAGTACTCGTCGGACTGAGTTTCGGAGTCACTGTCATGTCCCGCGGCGGGTTCCCGGGTGGCGGTGGGTGTTCGAGTGATGGGAAAAGCTGCTGCGACACGGTGCGGCTCCTCGAGTGAGATTTCTATGCAGACTTCTTGTACTTGCTCCAGCATCCTGGCTGGCTTCATGGTCGCAGCTTGCGCTTTCCTTCTGGATCGTCGAGTTCTTTTTCGCCGATCACAACTTTGGTAATCACCAAAAGATCGAACTTGGCCTAGTTGCGGGACGAGCGATCTTGGTGGTGCGATGGAGAGGTTTGCGATGAACTTGAGTTGTTCGAGTGGATTGGATCTTGCTCGAGTCCTTGAGTTGTGACTTGCTGATGACGGGACCGCCGAGATCATGATTCCAACCTGCGTAGTGCCCACGGTCGGTGCCAATTAACGAGGATTGACCTCGGCAAATCCCATGGTCAAGGACTCTGGGTTAGATCGTAGAGAGGATGAGCAGGTTGGCAATACTCGTTGGCAAACAGGAGACAGTACTTCTTGCTCAATTGTATTATGGGGGAGGTGATTACAGTGCCGGTCGAGGCGAGTTCGCTCAAGACCGGAGGTTTTGATTGAAGATTGGATACCCTGAGCCATCACCCCTTCCAGCCTTTATATACTAGGTTGGGTCTCGGGGAGTCCGACTCAGGTTACAGGGACGATTGCCTAATCTAGCTTTGCCTTGGACGCCAAGTCTTCACTTCCGTGTTGGTCGCGGACTCTTACGTTGGTGCCTTGAGTGGGCCAGTCATGGGCCTGTCGAGGCTTCCAGTGGGCCTTCTGTCTTCATATGACCAGGTATCCTCATACGCAGGAGTCGTGGGGTCACCGAGGATTTTTTTTAAGATCAGCTTAGCTAAGAAGGATGAATTTTAGATTCAGACCACCACTTATATGTGAAGTTAGATAAACGATTTGTGCGTAGTATGATGAGATCGTATATATTGCACGTATGACCTTACTCTAGGCGTTGTTTGTGTGGTGTGACTTTTGTGACTTCATTGATTGAGGTTATGAAATGTTGTTTGTATGTAGGTGTTTTGCCTTATACTTGTTTGTGTGCATATGCTTGGTGTTATCTTTAGTTTTTTTCTTTTCTGTATCCTAGTCTCCCCTAACCCTTATCGTTTGGGCTCAATAGATGAAGTATGAAGTAGGACTCACCTTTTCTGGGGCGATGACTAGACTGAAGGTGGAACAATGGATTCATAATATAGAGGAACACATGGAGCTTAACAAGGTTGGAAGTGAGAACATGGTCCACTATGCTGTCAAGCACTTGGTAGAAGAGGTTGCTACTTGGTGGACAATGCATGACGCGATTAACGAATCAAAAAGAAGATTACTTGGAAGGAGTTTACAAAGATTTTGTTGGGATCCCGCCTCGTCACCCCGACGCAAAGGATGGTAACCCGTAAGAGGCCCCATTCCTACAAAATTTGCGGGGAATAGGACACTCCTATGAAGGTCACCAAGATGGATGTCCCTATTGTGAGGAAATGCACAGGGGTGAAGAATGTCCCCCTGCTCAAGTCATGTGAAGCAACTTATCATTACCCCGTTCAGTGTCACCTTTACACCATGTCATAAAAAGTGATTCAACATCAAAGGAAGGAATGAATAAAATTATCCAGGAGTTCATGGAAGCACCCGTGAAGAAGAAAAAGAAGGACCTTAGACAACTTGTAGGAACATGGGACACTACGCCAACATGTTTCCAGGATTGAAGGGAAAGAAGAAGAACTACGTTGGAACAAAGACGTCGACATATTGAAGCTTATGTTTGGCAATTGGAGAGTGCAACATTCGTAGGTGTGCACTAAGTGTACGATGGTACCTTTTCATGTTAGCTGGAGATGTGGATCGATGCATGTTTTGCTATGGATGAACTAGATGTTTTACGTCGTGTTTCGTTTTGTTAAGTTTTTGCTTGTGCCCTTTGACCCTGATATGTCTTTGATTGATGTTGTGTGTTGTGCCTTGCATTTATTCTACGTGAGTAGAATGAGTATACGTTTTCTTAGACCCCCATCTATTTAGTATGCTTCAAGACTAAGGGAGACTCAACCACAAGAAGAATAATTTGACAAGTGACTCGATGACATGAAGATTGTTTCGACAATGCAAAGCTGAAGCTATCAACATTGAAGACTCGAAGACCTGGAAGATTCAAAATTTCTACCGTTAGATCATGTATGTGAGCTGTCATTTCTTGTTTTGCCGACAGCTACACATCAAAACTTATTTTCAAAACTAGTGTGATGTTTGTATGGGTATATATCTCTCTCTACATTCTATTCCCCCTCATCCTGATCCCTAAAATGAAGAAGCTACTACAATGGCTACTAAGGTCAAGATTGGAATAAAGATGGATGCAACCTAATGCTGAGTTCAAAGTTAACCACATGTGCCAGGATCATAGAAAAGAAAGCACAATCTTGTTGAAGGAAGAACCCTGGAGGAAGTTATAGTTCACCAGTACACGTTTTAGAGCAGTCTACGTAAACCTGAGTGTTGTGAAGAAATGATATATGTTTTGTTTTGGCTTGCAGAACCAATGGATTATCTGAACCCAGTTCGAGATCAAGAGGAACCTTCTTCAATGCCTGTGAGGATGACCGAGTGTTAGATTGCGAGATTCTCTAAACCATATACAAGGTAATGATTTGGGTGCGGAATGGATTGATCACCATGATGACTACTCTTATTATTCGCTCTTGCTATGCGGGATAGTAAATCTTGAGTGACTTGCCTATGATAGAGAGACCACGATGTTAAGCCTAAACCATAGAATGGTACAATGTTTGACCCCTATATAAGAATATCTTTAATAATAGCAGGTTATACAGTGAGTATAGGACAAGACCATTTCCTCCAGGTATCCCGTAAAAGTATTCTTGATGACCACCATGAGGGAATCGATAGTTTCTTAGTATTGGCGCCTGCCTTGTCAGCCATGAAGGTTCAATACTTGGGGGACTCATCTTTTGGATATAGTATTCAAGACAACAAAGGAGTATATGATATATTCAAAGGATGCAATCGAAGGTGCAACATCCTGAAGACCAATGTATTTGGGAGACCACTCTTTTGCTAAGGCTTCAAGATCTCCAAGGAGTATGAGGAATGTACGAAGGATGTCATCGATGGGTTAAGATTCTTGAAGACCACATCACATTCATTTTAAGGGTGGTAGTAACCTAGACTTTTGGAGGATCCATGGATGTTCAAGGAGACCCAAACCCTAACCCTTTCTTTCTAACCTTTTCGAATCTCGAGGACGAGATTCCTTTTAAGGGTGGTAGTGTGTAACATCCCAAATTTTCCAAATTTTGGAATGTTAATAGATTAAATATTAATGATTGTTTTGCTTGACAAGATTGATTTCCACTTGGATTGAAAAACTATTAGAATTTAAATGAATATTAAAATGAGAGGGAATAAAATGACTTTCCCTAATATTCAGTGTTGGTATTTTGGACTTTAATATTTAAAACAAATCCAACAAATAAAAATGAGAGAAGGTAAAATGACTCCTTCAGTATAAAACAAAGTTGGAAATGTTTTAAATATGATTTTATTTTAATTGGAATTATTTAAATAATTTTCCATAAAAAATTAATAATAACTTGAGAGAAGATAAAACGACTTCTTCAAAAAAATGGAGTGGAAATTAATTAAATAATTATTTGAGATTTTTGTTCATTTTTAAATATTTTAGAACTAAATAAAGTCATTGGAAAAATTTCATTATTGTTATTTAGCATTTTGGTCAATATTTTCATTGCATAATTTTCTTGATTATTTTATGAATTTAGAAATTTATTTTATATTTTTTTGATGTGTATTCGATTTTATATAATTGCTTGAAGTTTTGAAAAGAAAAAAAATGCAGTTGGGCCACTAGCTGGCCCAGTAGCCTGTTTCTTGCTGCAGGCGCAATTTGAGTCCAAGACGAATCCGATTTTGTTTTTTTTTCTCTCTCTCTGTCTATAAATAGAATTTTAGGAAAAATATTTTTCCTTTTCGCAAAATAAAAAGAAAAAGAAAACCCATCGCCGCCGCCAGGACCCACCGCCGGCTGGCCACCGCGTCGACGCCGGTCTTCTCGTCGGCCGCACCTCCTGCACGCCGCCCGACGCATTGTCCCCCACCTACCTCGTCGTCGCCCGCCGCCACGCGCCTTGGTCCTGCCTTGCTGGAGTGCGCCTCCTGCCCCCCCCCCCCGCCAGACGGCTGCGTCGTCGGCCGCTCCTCCCCAGGCCGCCGTCGCCCCGCCCCGGAGCCGTGCCTCCCGACGCCGCCGCACTCGCCGGTGGGGTTTTCTCGTCGCCCTCGACCCTTGGATCATCATCCAATTGCTTAGATCGACTTGATCTAAATTTCAGATCTTTTTTCGGTTCTTTTGTTTAGGGTTCCAGTTAACCGCGAAAAAAAACCGGTTGTTCATTACACAGCGAACATTCACTGGAGTTCGCCGAAAACGAACACCGTTCGTTCGTTACCAGAGGGTCCTATTCGTGAAGTAAAGTTATTTTTATTACTGTGTAAGGATTTAATTACTTGGCTAGCAAACCTTAATTAGAATAGCAAACCTTAATTAGAAAGTTGTGTAAGGATTTAATTACTTGACTAGCAAACCTTAATTAGAATACACCTCTGGACGGGCAGGGAGTGCTTCCTGGGGGCTCGTACCTTATCTAAGGCGAGACCAGGTAGTAGCCCTAATGGTTGGTATTGGTGGTATAAAGAACGCTATGGTATTTACCCTGTGAACATAAGTGGGCGCCGTCGAGGCTCAAAAAGATCAGACATACTTGGTGACTAGGAGGTTCCATGTACAACCACTGTCCATATGGGCTCTAGCTTAGTTGAGTATGTTGTAGGAAGCCTCTACCGTGCAAAGCTAGCATATGAAGACGTGATAGGTGTACCGGATTGCCGTTGGGTGTAGGTGACCTCTTCTGAAAGACTTCGTCTCAATCTTCGGGTTGAGTCTAGTGGGTAAAGTGTACAAACCTCTGCAGAGCATACAAACTAATCATGATTAGCCGTGTCCCCGGTTATGGACATCCTTGAGCTACTAGGCATTACTGTTATTGGAGGATCTTGACAGATGTTTCACCTTAATAAAACTTGAGTGGGAAAGATTTAATAAAGGGTTTGGGTTGGAATTGGTGCTTCCCAGTTCAACCTTAAGAAGTAAGATAAACTAAACTTTGATTTAGGTAGATTAAGGAAAATCAACTTTCTGCAAAATAAAACCATAAGCCTTCCTTTGACTTACCTCGCATGTAGCGATAGGTCTATTATATTCTCTTCATGTGACTTGCCATACAAATCAGATGTACTGACCCGTTGTTGGGCTTTAACCTTCGGTGTTGCAGGATTGTACACGACGAGTAAGTGATGCGTTGTAGGGTTACGATGTCTATACTCAACTGTTTCGGTGGAGTTGATGGATGCCACGAAGCTTTTATTGTTTTCTGTTGTATTCTATTTGTAAGCTAGCCTTGAGCTATGCAGGAGTGCTTTATTGTAATACTGGATCTTTGATGTAATAAATATGACATGTGGTTTATTCTTGATGTTACATCATGTACTGTGTGTGCTAGCTATTGATCCACGGACTAGCACTGAACGCACAGATACTTGGATTCTTAGTGAATCGGATCGTTACACGACTCTTCTATTAGTAGAGCCGGAACCCGCAATAATAAGAAGCAGGAGTAGGATTTTACCTCGAGACAAAGAAGGGTTGAAACTTGGGTAAATCTCCGAGTCTCTTATCCATGTCGACTCTCTCCTCGTATCCACCTCGCAGCAAAGGTCCCATGTCAAGTCCGACTCTTCGAATATCTGTTGTGACTTTCCCACGACAGTTCGCGCCCACCATGGGGCATGCGCCTGTAAGTGTTGAGATTTTGGAGGCAGCTCTGCAAGGCATGAAGGGGTTCATCGCCGGACAAATCACCAGAAGCCGGCGCGGAAAGATCTACATCGATGACTCAACTTGGGATCCTGAAGCCGATTCGGTCGAATCTGGATATCGGATCCCGATCGGGTCTATTCACATCTTCATCGGCCAAATGGACGGATTCGAGCCAGAGTCAGATCACGAAGTTTTCATGGAGACCTCGCCGGCTTTCCGCCATGCCCTACAGCTTGAAAAATGCAGGAGTCACCTATCAGCAAATAAGCGATTCACAAGGTATGAGCCGGCCAAACTCCAATCTTCGCCATGCCTTCGTAGGATTTATCGGCGGCTCCCCAGAGCCGGAACATGCCGATGAGATCCCAACTCATGGCGACACATTAAACCTTTCTGATGTCGACTCATACCAAGAAGAAGATCAGTATGACGACACCTGGTCGATTCGATCCATCAAAAAAGGTGGACTCGGATCTAACCTAGGGGAATACAATACAGATTCGCCCTACCTTAAATCCCCCCAAGGAGCCGTCCACACAATAGACACCCGTAGATGGCGAGACTATTCAGAAGATAGGAGCCCGACTTGTGAAAACTACAAAGCCGATGATGACCAAAATCCGTCAGACGACCCAGACACACAAACCACCAACGTGTAGCAGCGACTGAGCCGAAACGGAACTGACTCTAACCAGGAACTAGAGGAATACCAGGAAAAAGCCACAAGGCTGCAAAATGAGATAGTTTGGGAACATCAAAATCTCGTAGGAGCTCAAGACCGACTCTCACAGCAATTGCAGCACAATGACCCCCAGGAGTCAATAGGCCGCCGGCTCACACCTATAACCAACGCACTAAGACGCATAAAAGAAGTGGCCGAAGACCTGAGGGGACTCGTGGATGCAGTCAACGGCTATGTCGAGTCCAATGAAGCCAGATATGGGGGAATCGCAAGCCAAAGTCGGACGTGCAATAAAAAGCGCAGGCGCAACCTGCAAAAACACAGTAGCAACCATTCCCAGAAATATGAACAGCCGCCACAGCAGGAAGTGAGGTACCGGGACTGCGAGAAAGCCATGCAAGAAACTTGCCCAAAGCACTCTTAACCTGGCCTCTCTGCTAATCATACCTGGGATCAGTGCTACTTCATGCAAGATTACAGACGCTTAGTTGAGGAAAGCATCCAAAAGGCAAACCAATATGACGGCAGCTCACCGGCTCATATTATTACAAGAGATCAAGAACATGGAGTCGTCCAGAATAAGAGTCGGTCCTTCATTTCTTGTTCTCAACATAAGTCGATTTTCATCGCACCAGGATTTCGCCATAATTAAAGGAGGTTTTCATCGCACCAGACTTTCGCCATAATTAAAGTCTATTTTCATCGCATCAGGCTATCGCCATATCTAATATTAAAAGTCGATTTTCATCGCACCAGGCTTTCGGCATAATTAAAGTCGATTTTCATCGCATCAGGCTATCACCATATCTAAATACTTAAAGTCGATTTTCATCGCACCAGGCTTTCACCATAATTAAAGTCGATTCTCATCGCATTAGGCTATCGCCATATCTAAATATATAAGTCGATTTTTCATCGCACTAGGCCTTCGCCACATCTAAAGTCGACTTTCGTCACACCGGCTCTCGACATACATTTAGAAGTCGGTTTTTATCGTTATCGACTCCTTTTTACCTCATTACCATCATATTTTTCATATTGCATCATACATTGCATATTTTTACACCTTTTCTCAAAGACCTAGGGGCTTGATCAACCCTCTATCGGCTCTGGGCATGTATATTGCTTAGTCAGGAGAATCAGTGAGCTCGATGATTTCCATCGACTCTTATCTGAGAAGCCGGCATATACATATAAAACTCCTCGTGTGTATGACTTATTCAGGGGAAGTAGGGGAGTTCGATGGCACCCATCGACTCTTAACCGAAGAAATCCCGGCATATGCATGAATTTGGCCACCCACGCCGTCTGGCTTGTACAGCTCAAAGCTCATATGACTAACGTGAACCCGGTTCAAACTAAAACTTTGGGGGCTTACAAAAAACCCTATCGAGTTTGGTCCTAGAAACCGGGCACGGTAAGTTATATGTGTCGTCTTATAGAGAAGTTTCAACTCTTGAACCAATAATCTCTCTCGACGCGAGAAGATGAGGCATGAGTCGGCTTCTTCTAGCCTGTGCATAAAAACATCATATCATACTTCATTTTCAGTAATGTATAACATTTTTTTCTTTTCAGATAAAAATTAAACCTATGTGACTCGGCACAGCACCCAGATGCATACGTCGACTCATGGGGACTACACCTCAAAAAATCCTTATCAAAGGAACACCGAGCATAGATCCATCCAAATCAAGTTCTTCCAAGAAACTACGAGTCGGCAAACAAAGGAGCCAATGCTAAAAAGGGAAAGTCGATTTGCATCAAACGATTGGCATTCAATAGAGAGCCGCAAGGAAAATCCAAGGAAAAACATCATGAGAGTACTTGACCAACACACTGGTCACAAACCACGGGACATGTTTCCCAATATTATAAACCTGGCACTACGGCCGTATCAAATGTATCATAAGTTTCTAAAGACAGCCGCATAAATCCTACGCTTGATCACCGGCTTTGCTTTGCGACGTTGAACCGGCACCACCTGCAGATGACATAAGGGTATTACACATCTCAACCAAGTCTACATCAGAGATTCCATCCATCTTCAGCTCATCTTCTTCCACACCTGAAGTCGGCTCAACAGAACCTTTCGGCTCTGGGACTTTCTTTGGGTAAGGAAGAAGAGAAAAATCGGTTGGAGAAGGCAAGTCGACTCGGTTCCTCTTGTTAGAATCGTCATATCCAGCTTCCAAATAAGCCAGATCCATCCCATCGGCTATCTTGGTGGCGGCCGAGCGAGTCTCTTTGCGAACGTTGGTGTGATCCTCCTTGGTAAATTTGGAATTGTCAGCCTTGAACTCTGGGAAGCCGGCAACCAAAAGTTCCGGCTTTGGACTGGGATGATAAGCTTTGCCAAGTTCTAGGCCTTGCATCACACCCATACAGAAAGCCGATCGCTTTCCCAGCTTCACCCACTCAGAGACAACTGAAAGTGGTCCCATCATGTCAGTCACCCTTTTCATACTTGGGGGGCTTCGGCTGAGTTGCACTTATGGCCTTACAGGTGTAAGGCCCAATATGTGAAAGTCCAAGTATGTGATTAGAGGGGGAGGGGGTGAATGATCACTTCAAAATTTTCTAATGAAACTATTGAAGTGAAGCATAAGCAGTGCGGAATAGCGAAGAATAACTGGAAGTGAAACTAAATGTAGTGAATCAAAACACATTGAAGCATAATAGTGAAGCAAGTGCAAAACTGAAGGTAAATGCTTGAAGTAAAATGAACTGGGACTCGACGATGTTTGTTCGACCAGTTCACGCTCTGCAAAGCACTATGTCTGGTTGGAGGGACTGGTGATTGAACACCTGGAGCAAATCTCTCTCCGTCCGTTGCTCCACTGCATCAAACTCCTTGAGCTTGATCAGTTCTTCACTCGTGGTTGATTATTGAGGAAATCACCGAAACCTTTGAAAAACTGGACTTCGAGGCGACAATTACTCTTCGCTCTCTGAAGAACAACTCTCTAACCGTCTAGGAGACTTGCAGTTCTCCAAGATAAAAAGGCTAGCAAGCTTTCACCTAAGTCATCTCGAATCTACTCAGATCAATGGGACTTAGGCTTCAGTATATGGATTTTGGGTTTTTCTTCGTTGGCGTTTTCGGGTTGCTCTCTACAGTCTCTCTTGGAATGATCTCGGAGCAGCCACCCGCAAATGGGTGAGGGGGCGGCGTATTTATAGTTGGCGATCCCGAGGTGCGGAATGACCAAACTGACCCGAGGTGACAGCTTGACACGTGTCCACAATGGTCGGATTTGTCATCAATGCGCAACTTTACTTGAGGAACAAGTAAAGCTGACTCACGGACTGGGTTCTGCTTCAGAAGTCAAAGAACGAAGTCTTTTCTACCGAAGCTTAACTTAGTGCACATGAGATTTCTTCACTCAGGCTTCTCACTTGGCTTGGAATTGATATGAGCATTTCTCAATGACTTTGATGTCCACAAACTAAATACCCCTCTTGATAGTACGGTTTGTCCTATGACTCAAAGAACCGAAAAAGAACTACAAAAAAACATCTAAGTCTTGCGCCGTCTTCTTCATTTTCTTCAATGAGTAGAGCTTTAGGACACCTTCATTTTGTGGGGTCATCCTTCGTGATTAAGCTTCGCTCCGTGGGTTATGCTTCGATAACTTGAAGACCTTCCCTGAAGCTTTATCACATGGCTTGTCCTTCAGGAACCTAAGCAACTGTTTATACTAGAAAACATTGTCAGTTGCTCTACTGTTTTGTCCAACAATATCCAAAACACACGGGGGGCAAAACTTTGCTCTTACAATCTCCCCCTTTTTGGACTATTGTTGACAAAACAGGCATCGATAAAAGATATTGAAGTTTTTGTGAAGGATGGGACAAACTCTAAGATATGAAGTTTTTGGCTCCCCTGAATACAAGCATCAAAGATTTATATAATCGAAGTTAATGCTTGAGATAATTTTCTTCGGTGGAGAGCAAAACAAGATATCTTAGCGAATACAATTGCATTGAAGATATATATCCAGAAATGTATGCAATTGCTTCCAATGACCTGTGACTTAGATAAAATAACCACCTGCAAGATAGAAGATACGAAGCAATACTTGCAAGCAAAGGGGGTTATTAAAACTTTAAGTGTAGCACAGGAGTAGCATGACTGAAGTAAAACTTAAGTTACAACCCAATCGAAGAGAAATGGAATGTTTGTCGTAACTTAACTAAACGAAGCAAAAGCAGATAGCAAGAGCCCTTTCCCCGATGCAAAACTAACTCATCGATGCTCTCATTCTCCCCCTTTTTGTCAATGATTGGACAAAAGGTTGAGAAGAGGTTCGAGAGATCTATTACGCAGCATCAGCACCCTGAGAACCTGACGAAGCAGAGCTTGACGAAGACTCATCCGACGAAGCTTGATCGCCTGAGTATTCTTCTTCGGAAGATGATGTAGGAATAGCTTCGTGGCGTGTCTGAGTGATGAGGTTGATGTCGAGGTCGCTGTCATCAAGGCTGTCGTCGTCCTTCGAAGTGATGGAGTCATTCTCGGAGACGGTGTCAGGCAGGATGGGTTCAGGCTCGTTGACGAAGAATACTTCATCAATCTTGTGTAGGGGAGGGATCTTCTGATTCGGGCGGTCTACTGAGTCATCACGTGAAAAGTGTCGCTCGAGGTACGGATACTCTTTGTAGATGCGATCTTTACGAAGACCTTTCACAGAGTTGAATTTCCGGAGACCTTTCCAGGAATGACGCTTGAGCACATGTAAGTACTGGTTGTTGTTGAGAGTTATATTGCCAACTCGGTTGATCTCATCAGCAAGAAACTGCATCTGGCGCTGATTTTCTTCAATGAAGTTGTCAAGCATTTGCTGCGTGCGAAGATTAACTTCAAAATGATGGCAGTCTTTCTGGAACGTCTTGGATAAGTTTCGCTCATTGACTTCATGGAGCACACCAACATATGTGGCAAATGGATCATTGGGTTTCCTCAGTTGTTCCAAAGAGTCACGCACTGGTGGGAGGAAAAGCTTCGGATGATGGCGTGCCACAAAGTCTTCGTTCCAGCCATAGTTACATACAACTTGCAGCCAGGGAGCATAGGGTTTCAGTGTGAAAGGTAGCTCAGCTGCATGAACCAAGTTCCTAATGAAGCAATCCTCAAAGTCAAATAAAAGACCACGTGTGAGCTTCATAATAGCATGCCTTGTCTCAGGATAAAGATTCGATTCTTCCGAAGCAGTACTCAAAGGAATCAATGAGTTTGATAGAATGAAGAACCAAGTTCTTGAAATGAAATTCAAATGCTTCGGGAAATTGTTTTGAGGTATGCAGTTATCAGTGGCTTCAGGATCCAACAGGGTTGCAAATTCTTCTTCAGACAGATCAGGCGCAATATGAATCTTTTCGTGGACTCTAGAGTGCCGTGGAATATTGACAATTTCCATGAATTCGGCAGAGAACATCCTGAAGACTTTGCCTTGAATCATCCATTCTAGCGTCCATGAGCTGGGTTCATTGGCATCACCAGACACATAAAGGGTTGCATAGAATTGCTTGATGAGCTCTGAGTTGAAAGGAGTGCTCAACGTAAACAACCTAGACAAGTTCTGATTCTCAATAGTTTCGAGGACATTCTGAAAGCAGGAAGCAGTGGAAAGACTTCGCAAGTCCAGAAACTTGTGTCTAAACAGAACTCCTTGCTGGCAGAAGACTTTGGTGTATAAGACTTGTTGTTCAGCAGTCCAAAAACGAAGATCATCCACTGTGCGGTCAGAAGCATAAGGACTAACACCAAAGAATCGATGGCGCTTCCTTTTTTGTTCTAGGTTGAATTCCGGGCCATGCCTTGAAGAATAACCAGCACCCTTGAATATAGGAAAAGTTTCACGCGGGTAATTGGAGTCAAGCTGGGTATCTTGGCAGGGGCACGAACGGTCACGAATTCTTTGCAGAGGAGCAAATTGATTGGCTCTTGAAGGGCCAGCAGATTGAGCAACAACAAGAGCTTGCTCTTGCGACGGATTCAGAATTTGTACTTGTTCTTCTTCGTCATCATGTGCATCGGTGTCGGGCACATGTGCTTCGGACTCTTGAACTGTTCTGGCGGGGGAAAAATCTCGGGATACATGGGTTCTGGAGTGGGTTGGTGATGGAGCATTAGCTTCATGGGGAGGTGATGGAGGTGGTGAGGGAGAAACTGGTGGAGTGGGAATCCTTTGTGGTTCGGGGGTTGGGGCAAGGATGGGTGTGGGAACATGGGGTGGAATGGGTGTGGGGTTTCGTGCAGGCGTTGGTGTAGGTGTAGGAGCTTTCTGGGGTGGAGTTTGCTTGGGGGTGGTTCTGGTAGGAGGAGGTGTGGGAGTCTTGGTGGGTGGAGCTGAAGGATTTGGTGCGGGATTTGATGGCTTTGGCTTCGGTGCAGGAGTGGGAACGGCTACAGGAGATTCTGGGGGCTGTTCATCACTTGTATCCATGTCTGCGGCAGAGGCCAAAGTAACCTTGCGCCTCTTGGAGGTTTTCTTCTTCGGTGAGGGTCCTGTGGCCTTTGATGGAGCAGGCTTAGGAGACGGTGGTGCAACATCTTGTTCAGCTTCGAACGAAGCCTTGCGTTTCCTTGATTCACTTTCCATAATGGAAGCATTATGGGTCTTCACCATGTCATCTACAGCGGCCTTAACTTTGCCTTTGTAGATTTTGATATTTTCCTTGGTGGTGGAATTGACTTCAGTCACTCGTTGAAGCAATTGCAGGGCGTGCTGTTTGAATTCTTCATCAGGTTCTGATTCAGCTCGCTTCTGATAGTTGTGAATCTTTTTCATTTCAGCCCAGTCTCTTGAATGCAAATCCTTCAGCTGACTGATCATAGTAGAGATCATAGCTTCGATAGACCTGGAGATATACACTTCTCCAATGTCAACAGCGTCAGGATCTTCAGCTGCACACTTCTCCCAAAGGGCTTCAGTGATGCCCAACTGATCCCAGAGATCACCTTCACGAGAGTCAGGGACTGGATGGTCACTCTGATGATCAGCTTCAGCTTGAGCTTCAGACAAAGATATTCCTTTCTGCTTCGATGGAATAGCTGAGGGAGTCATATCAACTACGGGCTTCTTCTGGCTTGCCCTAGCAGCTTTCTCAGCTTTCTTCGTTCGGAGGCTTTCTAATGAAGCTTTGCGTTTAGCTTCATGTTCAGCAAGCAGTTTAGCTTCAGCAGCTGCTTTCTCTTCATTCTTTGCGGCTTCGGCGAGCTTGCGCTTCGTCTCAGCCTTCTCTGCAGCCATCTTGGCTGAGTCCAACTCCTTTCTCTGTCTGGCAGCATCCTCATCTGCCTTCTTCTTCTCAGCTGCGCTTCTGGCAAGGATGTTGCGCTCAAGTGCCTCTTCGAGGTCTTTCTGTCTCAGCACTTCTTCAGTGATCTTGTGCTTCGCTGAAGTGTTTGTTGCAGCAGACTGCTTGGGCTTCATTGGTGCTGAAGCCTTTGCAGGTTGTTTCTTGGCGGGGTCGTGCTTCTGCTTTGATCGCCTCTCAGAGTCGGGGGCATCAGCCGGTGGCTTGGAGGCCAAGGGCTTCGTGACGACCAAGTTTGAGAGATCAATCGTGGCACGAGCAGAAGGCTTGACCTTAGCAGCAGGTTTCTCTCCTGGCTTTTTCTTCAGTGGGATCTGAAGTCTTTGTTTCTTGGGGGGAGCAGGATCCTCAGATTCATCATCAGCTTCGAATTCAGATTCGTCATCAGTTGCATTGGATTCATCCATGATGGAATCTTCCAGAGCAGCTTGCTCTAATCTGGCATGTTCTTCATCTTCTGTTGTAGCACGGGGAGGAGAAGCATATTTCTTCTTCGGCTTCTTCTTCTTCTTCTTGCTAGGCCCACCACCTTGGGCTTCAGCTTCAGCCAACTTGGCTGCCTTCTTCTCTTCTTTCAGCCTCTTGGCTTCAGCAGCGAGTCTCAATCGTTCTTTCTCTTCTGGAAAATCATCAGGAGTTTTGAGAGTGTTGGGGTGAGGAAGCTTCGGTGGAACTGGGTAGTACAAGTGACGATTCTCTTCAATGTACTGACTGCACATGGCTGAAGTGTACCGAAAGGGTGGACTGAAGGCAAAATGCATAGTCCACTTCCAGGTAGGGATGCTCTTGTACTTGTACCATCGAACAGCCCAGTACCTGTGAATGTTTTGCAAGCGGTTCTTGCGCTGCTCCTTGGTCTCTTCAGGAGGTGTGTCATAACCCAGAGCAATGCGAATTGATTCGGGGATGCCTCTGGCGTTGTTGGTTTCCTTTGTTCTTCCTCCTTTCTTCTTTGGTGCAGTACGTTCTGCTTCGTTGATGTGATCAAGGTTTGGTGACTCATTACCGAAGTCTAACTCAGCAGACATCCTGTGAAAAGCATAAAGGTAGCGAGGGAAAAAGGCAAGTATGGAATGAGCACCAGCAAAAGTTTCGATCCAAAGACAATTTTGACAAGAGATTCAGTGAAGAATTTGGGTAGGGATTCTGGTCTGTTCTGAGCTAGACTTAACTTCACACAATGATGATCAGAAACCCTAACACAGAACAGATAGATACTAACCCTAACTTCTAACCTGAATCGAGGAGGAAACCTTGACTAGCAGAAACAGGTTTCGCAACGGTGCAACGATCCAACGGATCAAAGAAACCTAAAGAAAACAACCAAAAAGACTAAGAACACGGATCCAATCTGGAAAAGAAAGAACAGAGAAGGAGATTGGACCGAGGCTTGGCGTACCCTATCTCGGTGGCGTCAAGCAACTACGGCGGCGTAGAGCAGAGAGGATGTGCTCGTCGACGGCGTGAAGTCCACGGCGATGCTCTTCCGGCAGTGAAGCGGCGAGAGCGGCGACGGAGACGAAGAGCTCGGCGGCGCACGAGAGAGAGAGAGGATTCCGGAGAGATGCGAATGAGGAGGTGAGATGGCTTCGCTGGGGTGGGATGCCTTATATAGGCTGGTCAGACAGGAGCTGTCAGATCAGATCGAACGGCCCCCAGCGATTGTCTCTCCGGATTCTACGGCGAGGATTTCGTGGCGAATCGCGAGAAAATCTCAACGACCCGGATTTGACGGGATCTCAACGACCGAAGAATAAGTCCTCGACTTGAGTGAAAACTTCGATAAGAATTGGAAGCATTTGATTCGCAACTCAATGATGTTCGAAGCAAAATACTTTCCGTTTCAATTGTGCTCACCCAATATGGACAGATAGAGTAAGAAAGAAAAATAAACAAAAGGGGTAGGGTCCGAAACTTATCACCTCGAAGAAAAACCAAACGAAGCAAAAGGTGATAAGCATAGAGGACTAAAACCAAGCGAAATAAAAATAAACTAAACGAGACAAAAACAAACAACGAAACTTAATAGGTAAGCAACGAAGTAAATGAATATATAGAGAAGTAAAAAGTTTCGGTCTTACAGTACTTGTCGTGAGTCCAATATATTGAGCTCACATCTTAATGTACAGAACCTTTTCTCATCCAATGGTTTCGTGAAAATGTCTGCCAGTTGATCTTCAGTACTGACATGACTAATAACAATATCTTCACGCTGAACATGATCACGAAGGAAATGATGGCGTATGTCAATATGCTTCGTGCGAGAGTGCTGTACAGGATTATGGGCAATTTTGATTGCACTCTCATTATCACATAGGAGTGGAATTTTCTTCATATGAATACCATAGTCCTTCAGCGTTTGCTTCAGCCATAGAATCTGAGTACAGCATGACCCAGCAGCAGTGTATTCGGCTTCAGCAGTAGATATTGAAACACAGTTTTGCTTCTTTGAAGCCCAACACACAAGTGATCTTCCAAGGAAATGACACGTCCTTGAAGTTGATTTCCTATCCACACGATCACCAGCCCAGTCTGAGTCAGAATAGCCAAAGAGATCAAACTGTGCTCCCTTGGGATACCACAACCCCAAGGTAGGTGTGTGAGCAAGATAACAAAGAATTCTCTTTACAGCAGTATGATGTGATTCCTTTGGATTTGCCTGAAAACGAGCACAAATACACACTGAAAGCATAATGTCAGGTCTAGATGCACAAAGATATAAAAGGGATCCAATCATAGACCGATATTTCTTCTGGTCGAAGGCTTTGCCCTTCTCATCTGCATCTAAGAAGCCATTGGTAGGCATAGGCGTCTTAATAGTTTTGCATTCAGAAAGACCAAACTTCTTCAGGCAATCCTTGAGATATTTTTCTTGAGAAATAAAGGTGCCATTCTTCTATTGACGGATTTGAAGTCTAAGGAAGAACTTCAATTCACCCATCATAGACATCTCATATTTCTTCGACATCATCTTGGCAAATTCTTCGCTGATTTCAGTGTTAGTGCATCCAAAAATGATATCATCTACATAGATTTGACATACAAGCAAATCACCATTATAAGATCGAGTGAAAAGCGTTGGGTCAGTGGTTCCTGGTTTGAAGCCTTTCTTCAGAAGGAAATCCTTCAATGTGTCGTACCAAGCACGAGGTGCTTGCTTCAACCCATAGAGGGCCTTGTGTAACCTGTACACCATATCGGGTTTCTTTGGGTCTTCAAAACCGGGAGGCTGCATGACATACACTTCTTCCTCGATTTCTCCGTTAAGAAACACACTTTTCACATCCATTTGATAAAGCAGAATACCATTGAAATTTGCAAAAGCAAGCATAACACGAATGGATTCGAGACGAGCAACTGGAGCATAAGTTTCGCCGAAATCGATACCTTCGATTTGGGTGTAACCTTGTGCTACCAGACGTGCTTTGTTTCTTACCACTATACCGTCTTCATCTTGCTTATTGCGAAAAATCCACTTTGTACCAATGATGTTGTGCTTCATGGGATCAGGTCTATCAACTAAGGACCAGACTTTGTTTCGCTCGAACTGGTTAAGTTCTTCGAGCATGGCAGTTAACCAATCTGGATCCTTCATGGCTTCATCAAACTTTGACGGTTCTAGCATGGAGACAAACGAAAAGTTTCCACAGAAGTTAGCCAAACGAGTGCGAGAGCGAGTTGTACGACGACCTGGTTGATGAATTTCTTCAAGAATTGAGTCAACATCAACTCTTCTTCGAACTCGTGATAAGGTTGAATCATTAGCTTCAGGCTCAGCTTCTGCTTCAGGATCTGCTTCAGCTTCAGCTTCAGCATTTCCTTCGGGATTAGCATTTCCTTCGTTCCTTTGTTCTTCTTCGTCCTGTTCATCATTAGCTTCAGGATGTTGATCTCCAGCGCCCCGAGCTATGTGTGGGAACATTGGACCATCATCATCCCTATTTTCTTGACTAGCATTGGCTTCAACAGGGCGAATCTCTCCAATAGCCATGGACCTGATCACTTCATCAAGAGGAGGTTCATCTAGATCATGAGGAAAATGCTCTTTTTGAGAGCCATTAGTTTCATCAAACCTCACATTCATAGTTTCCATAACTTTCCCAAAGTGAGAGTTATAGACTCGGTAAGTATGAGAGTTTGAGCCATAACCTAGAAGAAAACCTTCATGTGCCTTAGGGGAAAATTTGGACCTATGATTCATATCTCTAATAAAGCATGGAGCACCAAACACCCTAAGGTACGAAACATTAGGTTTGTTACCAGTGATAAGCTCATGTGAAGTCTTCTTCAGAAATTTGTGAAGGTAAACCTTGTTGATGATATGACAAGCAGTGTTAATTGCTTCGGCCCAGAACCTAATAGGAGTCTTGTATTCAGCAAGCATAGTTCTGGCCATTTCAATGAGAGTTCTATTCTTCCTTTCAACAACACCATTCTGTTGAGGTGTATATGCAGCAGAGAACTCATGAGTAAAACCATGATCATCAAGAAAATCTTCAATATGAGTGTTTTTGAATTCAGTTCCATTATCACTTCGGATATGCTTCAGAGATAATTCATATTCTGTTTGAGCTCTCTTGGCGAATGACTTGAAGATTTCAACAACTTTGCTCTTGTCATCCAAAAAGAAAACCCAAGTATAACGAGAGAAATCATCAACAATAACTAGACCATATTTATTTCCTCCCAGGCTTGCATAATTTTGAGGACCAAAGAGATCCATATGAAGCAATTCAAGATGACGAGTGGTAGTCATGATAGTCTTCGCTGAATGATGTTTCTTCGTGATTTTACCAGCTTCACAAGCACTGCAGAGACGATCCTTGTCGAATTTAACTTCGCTAAGGCCAATAACATGATTCTTCTTCACTAAGTTATGAAGATTTCTCATCCCTGCATGACCAAGTCTTCGATGCCATAACCAACCAGATGAAGCTTTTGCCATTAAGCATGTGGATATAGCAGGGCCCGAACAAATATCAACAATGTATAAGTCTCCTTTTCGGTAACCCTCAAAGACAAACGCATAGTCATCCTGTGAAAAGACAACACAATGCGAAGCAGAAAATAGAACAAGCATACCCATATCGCATAACTTCGAAATAGACATTAGATTATATCCAAGGTATTGGACTAGCATAACCTTGTCAATGTGCTTATCTTTCGATATGGCAACCTTACCCAAACCTAAAACTTTACCCTTGTTGTTATCACCGAAGGTAATATACTTCTGAGAAGAGTGAGATAATTTTTCTTCGGTGAATAACTCCTTGTCTCCGGTCGTATGATTTGTACAACCACTATCCATGACCCATTCGGATCCACCGGAGACATAGCCCTGCAGAAGAATTAGTTCTTCTTAACCACCCACAAACGAGCAGGTGACTGAGAAGATGTTGAAGCACTGGTTGAAGCAATATTAAATCTAACAGGAGTGTATTGCTTCGGTGTACCATCAAGCACGCCATAAATGTAAGTCCTCTGCGAATGGTTAGCATAAGAATGAGCATATGCAATCTTAGAATGATTATTATGAGGACGATAAGTATGACGACCAGTACGATAGTATTGCTTCTGCGGAACATTTGATTCGGGCACCAAAGGATCATTTCTTGTTTCAAGAGAATAGAAATGATTCGGTGGTACCGAAGACTTTCCCTGCATAGTATGGTTAGCAGGAAGTTTTTCCACAAGTGCTTTCTGCACCCATATCTGCCTCTTATAGAAGCCATTCTTAGGAGGAGTACCAACATACTCAGCTGTAACCTTTCCCTGTTCGTCCTTGATGAGCTTGTAGTCAGAATCAAGTGATTCGTCTACAATAGCTTTGTTCATCTTGCAATCAAAACCTGAAAGGTTAGCTATATCAATGGGGTTCCCTTCGCAAGGACCCAAACAGTTTTAGGATACTGCTCAGGTTCCCAATAGGTGCCATCAGGGTTTATCTTTCTCTCGAAACCAACACCTTCATTCCTGGGATTCCTATGAAGGAGAGCCTTCCTTAAGATATCACAAAGATATTGGTGACCTTGCACACTTTTGAACATCCCTGTTTCAAATAAGTTTTTCAACCTGAGGAGTTCCTCGGTAACAGCAGGGTTTTCCTCATCAGACGCATTAGTATCATCAATAACAATAGGAGCTTTGCCTTTGGAATCAATTTTGCTTCGTTCCAAACAATCCAAACAAGGTGATTCAGTTTTATGATTTGCTTCAGAACCTTTTTGAGCCATGAGAGAGAGATTGACATTTTCCAACTCTTCATGAGCCTCTTTCAGTTTTTCGAGAGCCATTTTCCTCTGAAGAAATTCATAGGTGAGCTTCTCATAATCAACTGAAAGAAGATCATGCCGAGAGGATAATTCTTCAAACTTTTCTTTCAGAGCTTCATGCTCATTAGTCAAAGTTTGACCTTTCTCTATCTCATCGATCAACAACGTTTCTGATTTCTTAATGGTTTTGCTTAGAGAATCAAGTTCATGTTGTTGGATTGAAGCAATTTTAGCAAGTTTAGCATAGCTTATCTTTGAATCACTTTCATAAGAAGAACAATCAGAGGTATCATAGTTAGATTTCGATGAAGATACCTTCTCCTTGGCCATGAAGCAATATGCAGGAGATTCATCTTCACTACTGTTGTTGGTGAAGAATGAGCTCGAAGCTTTTGCCGAAGCATCTGCTGAAGCGAATGCCAAACCAGCAACACCATCTGATTCGGATCCTGACCCAGACCTTGAGCCTGAAGGAGCTTCGGACCCAGAGGCTTCGTCTTCGGAGTTCATCTCCTTTCCCAGATAGGCCTTGGCTCGGTGAGAGCTGCTTCGACGAGACGAGTGAGTCTTCGAGGAAGAACCCTCACGCTTCTTGTGATACTTCTTCTTCTTGTCATCATCAGAATCTTTCTTCTTATCTCTTCTCGAACTGGAAACATGTCTCTTGGATTCATAGCTTCTTGAAGATCTGTGGGACTTGGATGAGGAGTCTCTGAGCGAATGCTTTGCTTTGTTCTCAGCTTCCCACAGAGGGCAATCAGCAATGTAGTGACCTGGTTTCTTGCATTTGTAGCAACAGTTGTCTTTTGATGGAGAGCTTCTTGAGGATGAACGGTGAGATGAGTGAGTGGAGCTTCTTGAAGAATAGCTCTTTCTTGGTGAAGAAAAACCTTTTCTTTGGAAGTGATTGAAGCGTCTCATGATCAGTGCCAAATCCTTTCCAAAGCTTGCAGGATCATCTGATTCGACACCTGAAGCAGAACTGACTTCGGGTGAAGAATGACGTGAAGCTTTTTCTTTCAAAGCATGAGTTTTTCTTCGTGAACCATGTATGTCACGTTTCTCATCTTCTTCCATTTCAAAGGTAGTGAGTCTCTCAAGAACATCAGCAGCAACAAGACGTCTGAAATCAATCCTTTCCTTGATCATCAGCGCAATGTGATCAAACGAGTCATCCAATGAGCGAAGCAAAGTTCTCACAACAGAGTGAGGAGTAATGTCATCAGCACCGAGGGAAATCAATTCATTAGCAAGAGTTGTGAGTATGCTGTAAATGGAGCTGACTTTTTCACCCTCGTTTCTCTTGAAGCGATAGAATTTGCTTCGGAGTGTGTCAATTCTGGCATCTTTCTGGGTAGAAACACCTTCACCAATTTTTTCAAGATAGTCCCAGACACCTTTGGCAGTTGGAATATTCTTCACTTCATGATACTTTTCAGGTGTCAAGTGATTGGTGATGAAAACCCAAACTACAGAATCAAGATCAATCAGTGTTGCTTCTTCAGGGGTGATGGCCTTCTCATCGGCAACAGTGACTCCATACAAGACAACTTGCCAGGCAGTTGAGTTGATAGCCATGATATTTCTTTTCATCTTGTCCTTCCAGTACGGGTAGTCCTTCCCATTGAAAATAGGAATAGGTTCGCCAGAGCGAATAGCTGCGAAAGACATACTAGAAGACATACTTGAATACACTCCAGGAGGTTAATCCAAAACACACAAAGTGTAGGGAGTGACTAGCTCTGATACCAATTGAAAGTCCAAGTATGTGATCAGAGGGGGAGGGGGTGAATGATCACTTCAAAATTTTCTAATGAAACTATTGAAGTGAAGCATAAGCAGTGCGGAATAGCGAAGAATAACTGGAAGTGAAACTAAATGTAGTGAATCAAAACACATTGAAGCATAATAGTGAAGAAAGTGCAAAACTGAAGGTAAATGCTTGAAGTAAAACGAACTGGGACTCGACGATGTTTGTTCGACCAGTTCACGCTCTGCAAAGCGCTACGTCTGGTTGGAGGGACTGGTGATTGAAAACCTGGAGCAAATCTCTCTCCGTCCGTTGCTCCACTGCATCAAACTTCTTGAGCTTGATCAGTTCTTCACTCGTGGTTGATTATTGAGGAAATCACCGAAACCTTTGACAAACTGGACTTCGAGGCGACAATTACTCTTCGCTCTCTGAAGAACAACTCTCTAACCGTCTAGGACACTTGCAGTTCTCCAAGATAAAAAGGCTAGCAAGCTTTCACCTAAGTCATCTCGAATCTACTCAGATCAATGGGACTTAGGCTTCAGTATCTGGATTTTGGGTTTTTCTTCGTTGGCGTTTTCGGGTTGCTCTCTACAGTCTCTCTTGGAATGATCTCGGAGCAGCCACCTGCAAATGGAGGAGGGGGCGGCGTATTTATAGTTGGCGATCCTGAGGTGCGGAATGACCAAACTGACCCGAGGTGATAGCTTGACACGTGTCCACAACGGTCGGATTTGTCATCAATGCGCAACTTTACTTGAGGAACAAGTAAAGCTGACTCACGGACTGGGTTCTGCTTCAGAAGTCAAAGAACGAAGTCTTTGCTACCGAAGCTTAACTTAGTGCACATGAGATTTCTTCACTCAGGCTTCTCACTTGGCTTGGAATTGATCTGAGCATTTCTCAATGACTTTGATGTCCACAAACTAAATACCCCTCTTGATAGTACGGTTTGTCCTATGACTCAAAGAACCGACAAAGAACTACACAAAAACATCTAAGTCTTGCGCCGTCTTCTTCATTTTCTTCAATGAGTAGAGCTTCAGGACACCTTCATTTTTGGGGGTCATCCTTCGTGATTAAGCTTCGCTCCGTGGGTTATGCTTCGATAACTTGAAGACCTTCCCTGAAGCTTTATCAGATGGCTTGTCCTTCAGGAACCTAAGCAACTGTTTATACTAGAAAACATTGTCAGTTCCTCTACTATTTTGTCCAACAATATCCAAAACACACGGGGGGCAAAACTTTGCTCTTACAATATGTGATACTGTTCCATATCTAGATGTTTCCATCCAGATCCAGGGACGAAGCACATATCGGTCCCACCGCGATATATGGCATAGCCATATGACCCGGATTTCCAACATGATATCACAGCATTATAGATACAAGGACACAACATCTCATGCAATCGGCATTCAACTGCCTTAATACAATACATCAGCGGAAGATACATGTCTGAGTACAGACTACATGCAAATGCCTAGTGGAAAAGGTAAAACACACCATTCCCGTAACCACACGCGTCCAGGCTCTCCGCAGGGATCCACCTAACTAGTCGTCGTCGAGTCTCCACGAAGGCGTCCAGAAGAAGAGTCGAGGTAGTAATCAACTGCAACAGCCGATCAGGCAAAACATAAAAGGGAAAATAAAATAAAGGGGTGAGGATATATCAAAAGTCTTGTAACTAACTTCTCACGGTAAGATGGGGGTAGTGGTGAGGTTTCAGACGCACTAGCAATATATGAGTGGCTAACGGTCTATTTTAGAGTAAGATTAGAACCAAGCATTCGATGAGGAATCGCCTCCAACAAGTCTTGCAATCAACTACTTATGCAAACATAACACCTATCCTATCCTTGTCCTCCTCTTTGCATCCCGACGAAGAAGAAGCAGTCAAGGCACACAGACGTTGATCAAGTTATTGAATATGATTCAGTTGATGTTATCTATGAACAACACGTAGGTTCCAAGTTGTCCATAACCGTGGACACGGATTCTCGAAAAGATTTAACCCTGCAGGGGTGTAACAACTGCCCATTACAAGGCTCCACAAGCACACCCATCCCTCTCAGTTGCTACCCATCATATGCAACCATTTTTTGATTTAGTTCCGAGAGATCCGAAACGACAGGTCCCTCTAACTAACAACGAACAAATCCGGGTGGCCCCGGTGAGTCGACATCCAGCTCAGGAGCCGGCCGCGCTCTCGATCTGGTCTCTATCATCTGTCGCAGGTTTGGATTACCGGTAAATTCTCACATGAGGCCGGGTCCTCAGCCGGACAGGTTGGACCAACAAGGAAACAAAGTCCAAGTTGGCCCTGGTTGGTTTAAAGGATGTCTTCTAGGAGCGACCCTACAGACATATATGCATGGTTTGCAACTGGTAAATAAGCTTGGGCCACCTCTAGAAATGTTTGAAGCTAGGTAGGTAAGAAAAGGGGACCCCATAAAATCCCACACGCGGTTAGGCACGCTCAGTCTTAGGACCAATACCCAGAACTCGGATCCTAGGTGACTCGAATGGAACAAAGCGTCGGGGCGGGATAGCCTAGACCTTCCATCCTTCGTCGAGTATAGTCAACATTATAATAATCATATCATCAACAACAATTAATAAGGTGATAGCCCAAGTCCAAGGAGTAACAGGACAACAGCTGATAACATCCTAGCATGCATACTAAGAAATAGCTGAGCAACGAGCAATAGTAACATAGCCGAACAAGGTTTGCTGGGATGTGGAGGACATGGCTATTTGGGTTTATTTGAGAGGCATGAATATGAAGTGGTAGGATCAAGAAATTGTTCTATCCTACACCTAGGCGCGAGTGAGCTGAAAGTTATAAGCATGATATATGCTCCCCCTTACCTGATGACAAAACGAAACCGAAGGTGAAGTCGATCGCAAGCTCGCAACGTCTCCGAGAGGTACCCACGGAAGCACACAAGAAGGAAACACTAGAAAAGGCAATCGAAGAGCAAACATCAATTACTATTGTGACATCCTGGCTTAATAGGAATGATAGACTACTCATATCAACAAGGTGCACCTTCTTTTCCGGGAGCCCAGATCCAAAGAACTCCAAAGTTAAGCGTGCTTGGCTTGGAGCGATTTGAGGATGGGTGACCGACCGGGAAGTTGTTCCCGGGTGTGCACGAGTGAGGACAAAAGTGCGCAGGAAAGACTAGTGTTGGTCTGTGGGGACAGTCTAGATCCCGCCAGGCGTACGCCGGGAACCGGTGGCTGTGGCCGGGGCGTAACAAATGGTATCAGAGCCGACCCTCGCGGTTACACGGGCGTGTGTGGGTCAGTTGCGCGAACATGTGGGACATGTGTCGGCACTGGACACATAGACGTGTGCCAAGGGGGAACGTTCCTGTGGGCCGATGAGGACATCGGTTCCTTTGAGTGGGGGTGTATGTGACATCCTGGCTTAATAGGAATGATAGACTACTCATATCAACAAGGTGCACCTTCTTTTCCGGGAGCCCAGATCCAAAGAACTCCAAAGTTAAGCGTGCTTGGCTTGGAGCGATTTGAGGATGGGTGACCGACCGGGAAGTTGTTCCCGGGTGCGCACGAGTGAGGACAAAAGTGTGCAGGAAAGACTAGTGTTGGTCTGTGGGGACAGTCTAGATCCCACCAGGCGTACGCCGGGAACCGGTGGCTGTGGCCGGGGCGTAACAACTATGAAGCAATCACGAGCAATCATCAACAATAAGGCAACACGAGACAATGCAACACGATCGCATCTATCGTCGAGGGCGGTTACTAACAGGTTAATTGGAGTACTCGTCACACTCAATGATACCGCACATTTAGAATGGTTCAAGTTATTTAGCTACAGAAGATGAGCAAAGGTTGTTAACATGGCATCTCACTCAAGCATGGCATATCACACAATCATGACAAAAGGTGAAGCACAAAGTAAACTCTCTATGTTAGTCAATTTAAGTGACGCACAATCCTAAACATGCCATACACTAAGTGTCCCACGAAGATTAAAGCATTTCGTACTGTTCTGTCCTAAACCATATTTTAGGTTGGTTAACAACAGCAAACAATAGTATAAACACAAAGTACATGAAATTCTAATCAAGATACATATAAAGAACATTCCAAACAGAGTTACGGTTAAAAAGATACAAGAAAAACAAGTTTGGAACACAATCTGCCAACATGAGGAAGCACACTTTAGAGCAATGCATAAACAGGATAATGAATGCAAACATGCTCACAAATGATATGCAACTAAAGTCGGCATTGCAGGGAATGCAGGGCAAAAGGAATCATGCAAAAAGACACATGGATCACTAGTTATAAGAAACACAAAAAGTTATAAAACATTACTGGTCTAGGACTTAGTGAAAATCAAGAAAACAGGGCATAAACTGTTATTTTTATGCTATAAAACAGGAGTAAAACTATATGCAAATGTGTAGCAACATGACACAGCAATATATGAGCATGGAGTAGGCATGATGATGATCAGGTAAAAACAAGGATCAAGGTCATAGGCATAGTAGATCAAAAGATATTAAGCATGCAACTTGGCATCGGAAAGTTACAGACTTAGAGAAAACAGAGGTGGCTGTCAAAAACAGTGGCATAGCAACTTTGGATCTAAACATAACTATGACCAGAAATGTAAACATGACAATGCAATACATATAATGGAAGTAGACATGGCATATATCAAAATGACATATTACAGTGCTCAATAGGATGCATGGTTAAAAAGATATAGGGCAGCAAAGTAGCAACTTTATATAAACAGCAGCACATATTATCACGGTCACCACTTTGGAGCAATAAATAATATAGGTACAGCATGCAAACATGACAAGTGATTGCATAGAATTGAAGTAGACGTGATGCTTAACACACACAAAAAAGAATCAACATCATAGGCCTCATGGATGTGTCACAATCATCAATCAAACTTGCAATAAAATAATAACAGCAGCACTGAACAGGAATTAACAGCAGTAAACAGTCTGATGCGCACTTCAATAGTGATTAACAACATCAATATGGCCTCAAATCAAAATTCTCACAAAAGATGAATTGAAGTGCACACAATTCTAAACAATTTTCCTTTTGGGCGCATCGTGATCCGGGCTACGGTTTTACTCGCAAACTTCAATGCAAAACAGCATCAGCAGCAGTTTAAAATCAAGGCTTAGAAAAATAATAGGAAAAACAATAAAGCGGAAAATATAAAAACGGGCCTCACCCCTAGCTGGGCTCGGCCCATCTGCGGCTGAAGAGGCCTGCTCGGATTGGCGGCCTGGGCTCGCTGGATCTGGGCCGTTGGGAGGTATTGGTCCGGCCCACCGCGGTCAACGGCGGCAGCGGGGGCTCCCAAGCTCTCCCGAGCCGCGGATCGGGCGGCGGCCGTCACGGCGCACGCCGGCGAGGTGGCAAGGGCCGCGGGGTCACAGGAGGGTGCGGCGGCGCGGATCCGGTGGCCTGCCGGCCAGATCGGGGGCGGAGGCTGTGTGTGTGGCGTGTAGGAGCGAGGTTGGTGGGTGATACGTCTCAAACGTATCTACTTTTCCAAATACTTTTGCTATTGTTTTAACTTAATTCTTGCATGATTCAAACAAAACTAACCCGGACTGACGATGTTTTCAGCAGAGCTACGAGTGTTGTTTTCTTTTGTGCAGGTTTCTGGATATTTAGGTACGCTGGAAATATCCCAAAAAATATATAAAAAATCAGCGTTCCGGAAGCTTCCGAGGATCCAAAGGGGGCCCACAGGGCAGCTAGGGGGTAGCCAGGAGGGTGCCTGGCGCGTCCCAGCCCCTGGCCGCGCCACCTGCCTTCCTGGCTGGGTCCCACGCCCCCTGGTGACCTACCTTGGCTTCTATTTATTCTCCCGACGCAGAAACCCCAGAACAGAAGTTGCTTTTACAATCTACGTCGCGGAGCCTCCGCCACCCTCTGTTCTTCTCCAGGAGAGCTAATCTGGAGGCTGCTTTGGCCTCCGGTGAGGGGAAATCATCGCCATCGTCATCGCCATCACCACTCCATCACCCCTCCATGACTTCTCCATCCATGTGTGAGTAATTCCCTGCTGTAGGCAAAGGGGATGGTAGAGATTGGATGAGTTAGATCATGTAATAGTTCAATCAGATTGTTGGGGGCATGTTGCCTATCATCTACTTGGTGTTTATCATCTCTGTTACAACTTGTTGCTCTTAATGCTTGCCACTTTGGGCCCGAGTTCCATGATTTCAGATTTGATCACCCTTTGGTTTCTTGAGTTTGTGGTATTCTTGATCCTATCTATGAGTTGTATGCACCTATTATAGTCCAGAACCGGCGATCCCAATGGTGACAGCTTGGGACACCAAAGGGGATGGACTATAATTTGAGGATTCCGTGTATCCATGAAGTGTTAATGCTTTGTTCCGGTGCTCTTTGACAGGAGTACCTTAATCTCCCTAAGTTCCTTTTGGCCCCGTTTGTAGCGGGAGGGTAGGACAAAAGATGTTGTGCAAAGTTCTTATTGCAAGCACGTACAACTACCTTGGGATACATGCCTGATGTTTGATATTTGCCTAGATGATCCTTTCTTTTCTGTGAGCCTTGCCCGTGTTAGAATCTATTACATGTTTGTTCTCATCCAAGCAGTGCCCGACCATCCATCTCCCTAGCCTATAGTGTTTTCTTTCCTGCGGGTTACTAGTTGTTTACTTTTGCTGTTTTACTTTTGTTGTTTCACCACTACTATCACCGTATCACAGTTGCTACTAACACCTTTGTGCAAGCAAGTGTTTATTTCAGGTGCGGTTGAATTGACAACTCAATTGTCAAAGCCTGTACGTATTCTTTGTGTCCCCAAGTGTCGAATCAATAAATTGGGTTATCTTTCCCGCGAAGACTATCTCGATCCCCTACAGTTGAGGGTTATCAAGTACTGTTTTCTGGTGCTGTTGCCGGGGACCATAGCTTTATTTACAGGTCTACTTGAATTATCCTACCTGCTGCACGCTATCCACTATGGGTAAGAAAGGAGACCCCAAGGTTCCGATCTTACCATCCCGTACGAGACGAGGTACTACTCTTAGCACTAGTGCTAAACTTGATTCACCTTCAGTTATAAGTCAGTTTGATTCACCTCAGTTACATGTTACTTCTGCTGAGTCTGGCAATATGTCAGATAATTTTGATGATGATTCTACTACCTTTTAGACTACAGGTTCACTTGGTTCTTTTATTGAAGAACAGATTGCTGCTGCTGCCCGATTCTCGGGTGTTGAAATTCCTGTTACCCAAACACCTATTGGAAAAATTCATGACCTTGCTGGACTTAAGGAGAAACTCCTTGAGGACGACTATGTTATACTTGATGATGATTTATGCAGGGAGCTTAATGAATGTGCTGACTCCGACCCTGCTACTATAAAGAAGTTGCTAGCAAAGCACTCCCTGAAGAACAAGTTTACTCCTGATCCTACCTTTGCTACGTCTCCTATATGCATCACTGATCCTGATTATGATTTCTCTGTTGACCTTTCACTTATATCCACAGTTGAAGCTGGCCCCTTTTATGGCAGAGAAAATGATGATGCTATCGAGCACCTGACAAAACTCACTGAGTTGGGTGGCTTGTTTACTACTGATGAAAGGATTCAGAACTTTTATGTGACCAAGCTTTTTTCCTTTTTCCTTGAAAGGAGATGCTAGGGCATGGTATGATGCATTACCATGTGGTTCCATTCATAGTCCTCAAGATATTGCTATATCTTTCGTTGATAAGTATTTTCCTTCTCATATGCAACATGCTGCTTTGCAAAGAATTTATAACTTTAAACAGTTGCAGGATGAGCATCTCCCTAAAGCTTGGGGGAGATTTTGCAGTTTGCTGAAGGCTAGACCGGGACATGAGATCCCTAAGAATGAATTACTTGATATATTTTACGCTGGTCTAACCGATGCGTCTAAATCCTATCTAGATAGTTGTGCTGGTTGTGTTTTCAGGCAAAGAACACCGGACGATTCGGAAGAATTGATGGGCAAGATTGCCAAAAACCATGAAGATTTGTCCGTGCCTGAACCACCCCCACCACCAAAGAAGAGGGGCATGCTTGTCCTAAGAGCCGAAGATATGCAAGAACCAAAGAAGTCTATAAAAGAGAAAGGAATTAAAGCTAAAGACGTGAAGAATCTACCTCCAATTGAGAAGCTGTGTGAGCCTACCACTCACCCACCTATGGTAGAGGTACATTCTCTTTTAGATTTCAATGCAAGTGACATCCCTAAAGGTAAACCTCCTGACCAATGTTTAGATGAGCTTGATAATTTTATTATGAAGCAGAATCACTTCAATGCAAGGATACAAGGTCAATTGCATGATAATACTCTTGCTATAAAAAGTTTGCTTGATGTTCTAGGAAGAACAGTTAATGATGTTAAATGTCTTGTGAAGCATTTTAATATGGTTCAAACTCAGCTTGAACAAATTTCTAATGTGCAAAAATATTTGCTTGCTAATAATGCCAAACAGGAAAATTTACAGGCTTATGGTATAAAAACCCGGGGTGGAACACACACCCAGGACCCTCTCTACCCAGAAGGGCAACCAAAGAGGATCGAGCAAGATTCTCAAGTGCAGGAAGAATAAATTGTTAGATCTCCAAAGAAGAAGAAGAAACACAAGGAAGCTGACAATTCCAATGATCCTATAGAAGAAGAAGAAGAACAAGCTGTTGATACAAACAGCATATCTACCTCCGATGCTGAGACTGAAGACGATGCTGAACCTGAAAAAGATGCTGAAAAGAATGATCCACCCGAGGTTCGTGAAGAAGAAGCACCCGATAAGCGCAAGAAGTATACTAGAGAATACTTTCTTGCAAGGAGACATGGGAAGGAACGAGAACCATGGGTATAGAAACCCATGCCTTTCCCAAGCAAGTCCGTCAAAACCAAAGAAGAAGAGCACTATAACAAGTTTTGTGAGTGGATGAAACCTCTTTTTCTTCAAATCCCTTTGACTGATGCTATTAAGTTACCTCCTTATTCTAAATATATGAAAGATATTGTTACTAATAAAATAAAAATCCCTAATGAGGCAATATCTACTATTCTTGCTAACTACTCTTTCAGTGGCAAGATTCCTAAGAAGCTCGGTGATCCAGGTATACCCACCATTTCTTGCTCCATAAAAAATAATTATGTTAGAACTGCTTTATGTGATCTTGGTGCAGGAGTGAGTGTTATGCACTTTTCTCTCTACAAAATACTTTGTTTAGAGAAATTAATTCCTACAGATATCTCTCTACAGATGGCCTACAAGTCCACGTCCTTCCCGATCGGTATTTGTTAGGATGTTCCTATTGAAATTGCCAATTGCTTAATACTTACTGATTTTGTTGTGCTTGACATGCCCGAGGATGGGAGCATGTCCATTATCCTTGGTAGACCTTTTCTTAACACCGCAGGTGCTGTTATTGATTGAAATAAAGGGAAGGTTACCTTCAACATGAATGACAAAAAACACACGGTGTATTTTCCGAAGAAGATCGACAAAAGGCATGGCCTTAACTCCATTGAGAATATCGAGACCATGAAGATTGGAGAATGGGATTGTCCACTACATGTATACCACAAATACAAAACAATTATGGCGGGGACAATGTCCATTAAAGTAAGAGTGCAATGATCACTTCGTAAGAGGCGAGACTTTCTGCGCTATATACCACATGTTTGTTGGTAAGTCTTGATCAACCTTGCTAACAAGCATGTTTTATATACGTAAAAGGTTGAGCTTGTTATGTTTTCATTTCCTTTAGCTTTTATTCTCCTTGTTGTACCCAAGGTTTTTGTTTAAAGCTTCACTTGTTCTAACTTTTGTCTCAAGTTCACGAAAGTTTTTGCAGCTTTTTGAACTTTGAAAAATTCTCTACAGTGAAGTTGCCCAGAAAATTCAAAATAAAAATTTCCAGGTAAAAATCTATCGGGGAGTACCTGTGGCTGACCAGGGGGTCCACCCCTGGCCCAGGAGGCCAGGTGGCGCGGCCCAGCTCCTGGCCGCGCCACCCACCCTCCTGGGGCCCACAAGAACCCCCTACTGGCATTTCTTCTTCCACTCTCTCTCTCACCGCGAAAACTCGTGTTCTTGCTCTGGTTTCGTGTTCTTGCTGTTCTTGAGCACGGAACTTCGATCTCCCTCTACAACCAGTCATTTGAGCTGAAATTTGGAACAAATACTCTCTGGTATGTGACTCCCTCACCCCTCCAATTAGTTTTCTAGTTGGTGGCTTCATTAGTGAGTATTTAGTGGTTCTTGGTGCTGGTTAGTTGAGCTTAAATGTTTGTGTAGAAATTTATTTTTCAAGTTTTGTTGCTAGTTTGAGCCTTGGTAAAGTAAGTAGAATGTTTTGCCCAAACTATTTTTTCTTAAATCTTCGTTTTTGTGAATTGTTAAAAATTTCATAAATGGAGACGCTAGGAAAGTGGCTTGGGAAGAAGAAGCCCTAGCGCTCTAGCCGTGTCACGCGTTCCGCAGCTTCACCTTCAACCACAAGGGTGAGCTATAATGAAGATATCGTACCCATGGAGATGTTGGACGCGTCACCCGCATGAGCTATGGCATTTCCATGCGAAGACTTCATGGAGGATGCCGGCATACAAGAAGATTTCTATGCTTTGTGCGCCAATGCAGGTTTGCACGGCTCATTACGAGCCGTGTACCACAGTACGAGACACTCACCGCTATTTTTGTTAACAGTTTCAGGTTTTATCCTGATAATGATACTGTGGTGTTTCGAATTTATGAAAGATTGTTGACCATGCCTATGAGTACATTTTTTGAAGCTTTAGGTTTGCCAGGCTTGGTCGAGAAGAAGAAGAGGAAAAATGTCCAAACTGTTGCACTCAACACCCTCCTCGACTCGTTCTGTAACACTGAAGTGAGGGCATCCAACCGTCAGAAGATTTCCAACATTATGTTCCCTCACCTCAGGTATTTTGCCTATTATATTGCTAGAGGAGTGTTGGCTCGAGACAACACGAGCAGCACTTCTACGCCTGATACTGCTATCATGGCGAATGCCCTCTCAGGGAAGCACGAGTATCATGTGGGTTCGCTTATTGCGAAACGCCTTGCTACTAATAGTAACAAGGGGGACCTCTTTGGTGGCGTCTATGCCACACTTCTTTTGCAGTTTCTCCAAGGAGAACCGCGCCCAGATGATACAATCTTTCCTTTTGTTAGCCTTGACTTGGCTGCCATGAAGAGGCATTTCTTTGTTACTAAGGCCTCTGACCGCTATGCACTTCATTATATTTTGCGGTTTAAAGACGGTGTGGAACGCACTGTCCGTCTACCTGCACCACTTGTGTTTGATTTTTCACGCAGGAACAGATTTCGTTTTTTAGTGGCCGAGTTTGATGAGATCACGGGGAGATACCAGTTTCACGACCCCATGGAGGGGGTCGAGCCAGACAAGGAGGAGCACGTGGTATATCCACCAGTTCAGGAGGAGACCTTCACCCCCTGGGGTGAAGGGTCTTCCTCTGGATGGGGGATGGACCTTCCTCTTCCACGTGGGAGGATCCGAGGACTTCAGTGTACGCACTGGAGGGCTCATACAAACCTTGGGATTACCATTACCCCGGAGCAGGAGGCTCCTCGGGACCGCAGTAAAAGAGCCCAACTTAGGCCAAAAGCCTAAGCTTGGAGGAGTACGTGCTCTCCTCCCCATTCCATTTGTATCTACCGTTGGTTCGCTTTTATCTTTTTGCAAGTTTTTGCCTGTTCTTCTTTGTTCTTTTCGTTTGCAAAAACCCAAAAAGAGTTCTCCTTTCTTTTGCTTTCTTTAAACCTTAAAAACCCAAAAATATGTTTCCTTTGCTCTTTAGTTTGATTTGTTTCAGAGTTCAGCTCGAGTTCGTGATGGCTGTTAAAAAGATATAGGGCAGCAAAGTAGCAACTTTATATAAACAGCAGCACATATTATCAGGGTCACCACTTTGGAGCAATAAATAATATAGCTACAGCATGCAAACATGACAAGTGATTGCATAGAATTGAAGTAGACGTGGTGCTTAACACACACAAAAAATAATCAACATCATAGGCATCATGGATGTGTCACAATCGTCAATCAAACTTGCAATAAAATAATAATAGCAGCACTGAGCAGGAATTAACAGCAGTTAACAGTCTGATGCCCACTAGAACATCAAGATGGCGTCAAATCAAAATGCTCACAAAAGATGAATTGAAGTACACACAATTCTAAACAATTTTCCTTTTGGGCGCATCGTGATCCGGGCTACGGTTTACTCGAAAACTTCAACGCAAAACAGCATCAGCAGCAGTTTAAACTAAGACTTAGAAAAATAACAGGAAAAACAATAAAGCGGAAAAAAATAAAAACGGGCCTCACCCCAAGCTGGGCTCGGCCCATCTACGGCTAAGGAGGCCTGCTCGGGATGGCGGCCTAGGCTAGATGTATCTGGGCCGTTGGGAGGTGTTGGGTCGGCCCACCGCGGTCAACGGCGGCAGCGGGGGCTCCCGAGCTCTCTCAAGCCGCGGATCGGGCGGCGCCCGTGACGGCGCACGTCGGCGAGGTGGCAGGGGCCGCGGGGTCACAGGAGGGTGCGCCGGCGCGGATCTTATGGCTGGCCGTCCAGATCGGGAGCGGAGGCTGTGTGTGCGGCGTGGAGGAGAGAGGTTGGTGGGAGGCTGGGGCGCATCTGGGCCGTTGGATCGGCCGATCCGACGGTCCAGATCGCAGGAAAATTAGAATTTTGGGATTTTGGGATAAATTGGGCAGATCTGAGCAATTTGGAGGGGGCGGTTGCAATTTCCTAGAAAGGGCTGGGAGAGTGGTGGTCTTTATATAGCCCAGGTGGCTGGCAGTTTGCAAAAACATCCCCGGTTTTTCTCTCGCGTGCGCGGTGTTTACGTTTCTGACCGCCGAGGGTCCGCAGGACCTCCGATTCGGGTAAAACTTTGAACTGCGCGGTCAGCGCGTCGAGCCGGTGGCGTTCACCTCGCGCTGGAATTGTTCCGAGAACGTTTTTCTGCGCGCTATAAAAATATCCAGTTTACTTATTAAACGGGGTTTTTCGTTCCGTTGGCTGCGGCTGGTCTTGTGCGGGTTTTCGCGACGGTGATCGGGCGAAACCCAGTGTCGCAAAGGTCGAGTGTCAGGGTGGCAAGGGTCGGTCTCCGTCTGATACGAGATAAGAGGGGGGGAAATAATCTCCGATCGATAGATCGGGGATGCAAACACCGCAAACAAATCAGACAATCAAACAATTCACACCGAAAACAAACAAAAAATTATTTTTTATGAAATCTGGGTTGTTACAACAGGCACCTTCGAACAACTGCATGACGAGGGTGAAAGTACAGGTCAATTTCATGGCAGGCCACTCCTTCAAAATATCATGTCTTTGCCTGCAAAAAGACAACGAAAACATAACGAAGTCAGCCAAACAACAGAGAGAGTCAGGGGCTGAAAATCCGGGGTTGTTACATTAGGTCTCTGCCAGTGAGCCCGTGAGCCAGCAAAGCCCTCATCCGAGCGAGAAGCAGCTCATTCCTCTTTTGATGAACCTCTTTGGGGAAAAGGTTCAAACCACCATGAAACTCTAACCGGCTCTCACGAAAGTCGGGCAGAGGATGCTCACCTTTGATATCCTCCAAAGTACAGTAGAAGTAAGATTTTTTTCCAATCATTCACTTTGCTTATTAGCTTGGGTGCAGGAAAGATCGACTTGGCCCGCTTCTGAATGCTGACTCCACCGCAGTCCAGAGCAGGACCACCACTATACTCAGTTTGCTTGTTGCAGTAATAAAACTTGGCAAACAAACCTAGAGTCAGCTTGATCCGCAAGTAGGCTTCGCAGAGCACTTGAAAGTGACATATGTTGAGCACCGAATTGGCACTCAAGTCCTGAGGGTGCAGCTTGTAGCAGTGTAGAACGCTCCTGAAGAATTTGGACCCAGGAGGACGAAACCCCCGGGTCACATGATCAGCAAAAATAACGACTTTGCCTTCCTTAGGCTCTGGCCGGGTCTCTTCTCTAGGAAGCCGCCACTTAATCTCGGTTTGAGGCTGAAGGATTCCATCTGCCACCATCTTATTCAACTGTTCTAAAGTGACTTGGCTCTTGGCCCAGTTTTCCTCTAAAGCCGATCTCTGGGATGGTGGCTTTGGAACTGGTGGCTTCTTGGCCACCGGCTTCTTCATGGCACCGAATTTCTTACCCATGGTATAGGAGTCAGACCTAGTGGGAAAAAAAATATGTGCAGAGACGACTCAGAAACAGGCTAAGTCCAAACAAAGGACAAGTCCAAGCTAAAGTCTTGACGATCCGGAATAAAGCCGACTCTATGAAAACTATGTACAAACAAATTTCACAGATTATGGTGAAACAGACGGATCTACCAGGCTCAGGAAAATAGACAAAAAATATGAATGGATCTGCAAACCTACGGAAAACCCTAAGCGGTTGGGAATTACGGATCTGCAAAAACTTTCAAGCAAGTAATAGACGTGAAACAGTCTATAGGTAATCCTAACCTATCTACCAGCATACATGGAGAGATCTTCCACTAAACTATCTCAGATTATCGAAACGGTAAAAGCTTGAAGTTCCACAACAATGGTGATGAGAAAAAAATCGTAGAAAGAGGTGGGGGATGAGGACTTACTCGAGTAACGTGCGGGACTGGCATGGCCCCAGTCCGTTTCTTATGACCGCTGAGAAGAGAAGAGCTCGATGCATCAATAAGAATGAAGCTCAGGACCTTCATTATGCGAGGAAGAAGACAAAGGGAAGATGCGAACGGGGTAGAATAAACATATGGATATGGGAGGCCTATTTATAAAGAACCTCAACCCGAAACCCAAGGCGTCGCGTAATGATGTCTAACTGCAGGAAATCCCTTGATTCTCGCGAAAAAATATAATGGGCATTGATTGCGCCACCAAAATCGGGATAAAACCGTTCGGGGATTCCAAGAAATACGGAAAATCCGGATCTACCATTAAAGATAGAACCTGCATTAGCCATCAAAGAGAATGAGTCGGCTCGGCTACGAGAGTCGGCCCCGTGAAGACTGATGACGTAAAACAGATTGCTGTGAAGACCAAAAGGAATGACGCCGACTCCATATAAACCTCAAAGAGATATAGAGTCGGTATGTTCAATTAAATAGTCGGCAACCACGATGGTGTCAAGAATATTGATGCGAAGACTGAAGCATCGCACCAATCCTGGGGGCTAATGTCGGCGGGGTGGACCAAGCCCATAAACCCGGCATTAGGATCTATGGGCCGAATAACCTAAGAAGGGCCTCGAAAGAAGATCCGGCCATAGGCCGGCCGTGCCAAGCATCAAATCCGTAGAAGGAATTCGACTTACCTTGTATAACACATAGAATATTTGTAAAGTAGAATAGGACTGCACCTCGTGTCGGAGTCGGATTCGCGGAATCCCGGGACCCGGCGACTTTATAAGTCGACGTTCACGGGATCCAGATTCAGAACAGTCTCAATCTAAGATAGGACTAGACACCTTTTCGGCGTAACCTAGATCTCCTCGAGACTAAGGTTACGAACTGACTCTCTTGTAATCGTTCCACCGACTCTTCTATCAAGATAGTCGGAACCCGCAATAATAAGAAGCATGAGTAGGCTTTTACCTCGAGACAAAGAGGGGCTGAAACCTGGGTAAATCGCCGAGTCTCTTGTCCATGTTGACTCTCTCCCCGTATCCACCTCGCAGCAAAGGTCCCATGTCAAGTTCGACTCTTCGAACATCTGCCGTGACTTTCCCACGACAAGCTTCTCCACCACCATGGACGCTTCCCGGATGCGCCGTGAGTAGTCCCCCTTGGATCATTGGTCCATGACCAGTAGTTATGTGATGTCTTCTCTCCAATCTTGTTCTTCAATGTTTAGCCCTTGTGAGCTGCCCTACATGATCAAGGCACCTATGTGATTTTCCTGTTGTTGCTATGATGTGTTTGCTGGGATCCGATGGATTATGAGATTATGTTCAGATCGTGATGAGTTATATATTTGGTTTACCTTTTATATTTTGTTCTTGAGTAATTCTTGCATGTTCTCTGTTGGTTTTTATTCCTTTAGCCAAGTGATACGTCCCAAAGTTATCTATAATTTCCTCTTGCTCCATGCATGTTTTGTGTGACTTTGCCATGTTCTTCTTGAACTTTCATATACTTTTTATCATATTTGGACTAACCTATTAACTCAGTGCACCCAGTTGCCAGATCCTGTTTTTCTGCTGTTTTTGCATTTTAGGTTTTCCGGCCATTAAAACTGCCCAATAAATCCCGGAAAGATTATATAAGAAATCAGCGTCACGGAAGCTTCCGGAATAACCAACATATGGCAGGAGGGCCACCACCGGGTGCCCAGGAGGGTCCCTGGCGCGGCCCCACCCTAGGCCGCGCCAGGAGGCCTCCTGGTGTCCCCCCTCGGTGCCCCCCTTCGCCTATATTTACCCCCCGTAATGGAAACCCCTAATATCGATCTGCTATTCCCGTTCTCCTCTCTGTTCCGCCGCCACCGCCGTTTCAAGATCAGGGCTGCCAGGAGAAGCTGCCCCGGCACCCTGCCGGAAGGAGGAAGCCCCTTCGGGAGACCATCCATTTCCATGGACGCCTCCCGGATGTGTCGTGAGTAGTCCCCCTTGGACCATGGGTCCGTGACCAGTGGCTATGTGATGTACTCCTCCCCTCTTTGTGCTTCCACTTTCCAGACCTCGTGAGCTGCCCCACATGATCGAGGCACTTTTGTAGTTTTCTATGTTGCTATGCTGACTTTTTTGGGATCTGATGGATTATGAGATTATGTTCAGATTGTGATGAGTGATATATTTGGTTCTCCTTTATATTTGTGTTCATTAGTAAATTCTTGCATGTTCTCCGTTGCCGTATTTTACTTTGGCCAAGTGATTTGTTGCAACTCCAAGAGGGAGCGTTATGCTTGATTGTGGGTTTAGCCCCTTGATGTCTAGCTTGAGAGACAGAAATATGAGACTAGGGGATGTGTTGTTGCCACCAGGGATAAAACAACGGTGCTTGTACTTGCGGGTGCAAGTATTGTTTACTTTACGCATGGTTCTTTTAATGCAGTTGTCTGTTCCTATGAGTTTACACTTTGGGTGGGATTCGCAACTTAATACCAGCGAGATGTTCTGGATAGATATATCAAGGTGGATGATTCGTAGTAGATGCAGATGGATTTCGGTCTACTTACCTTGGCGTACTGCCCATTTCTTTTGATCCTCTTCCTTTCTTATGTAGCATAGTTAGCATTGCGGTGCGTTTATAATCCTCTCAATTGCCCAGCTGTGATTTGTTTACCTCGCTAGCACTTTTATCGTCTTTTGGGAGAGAGACATCACTAGTGAACATCATGGGACCCCGGTCCATATTCACATCATTGTTTACACTTTCAATTTACTTTCAGTTCTTACTTTCAGTTGCCATTATTATTATCTCATGTGTTGATCCTTTGTAAACAGCAAGGCCGGAGGAATTGACAACTCCTCTGTACTCGTTGGGAGCAAAGTTATTTGCTGTGTGTGCAGGTCCAGTAGAAGCAAGTGATTCTTTTCAGACGGCGCATCACTTGTCGAACCACCTTCTTGTATCTCTTGGAGTCCTACTGGTTCGATACTCAACCTTAGCATCTTCGCTAAGGAAAATTCTGCTGCTACGCTACATTGCACCTTCCACTTGGGGTAACCAACGAGGAGCGAGAGAAGTATCTTCCTTTCTAGCATCAAGCAATTTGTGGCGCCGTTGCCGGGGACTCCAGCCTACAAGATAGGGGAGTTTCACACTATCTTTTATCTTTGCTTTTTAGTCTTGCTAGTTTACCTTTCAGTTTTTTCTTTCGTGTCCCTTATCAAAAATCCCAAAAATACCTGCTACTACTATGGGTTCCAATGAAAACACTAAGTTGTGTGACTTCACTAGTCACAACAACAATTACTTTATCTACACTCCTATTGCTCCACCTGCCACTTCAGCACCTTATTATGAAATTAAACCTGCTTTGCTTAATCTTGTTATGAAAGATCAATTCTCAGGTGCTGGAGAGGATGCTGCCTTGCACTTAAATAATTTTGTTGAGATTTGTGATATGGAAAAGTACAAGGAAGTAGACGGAGACATCGTCAAGCTGAAGCTTTTTCCTTTCTCCTTGAGAGGAAGAACCAAGGAGTGGTTGCAATCCTTACATAAGAATAGTATCGATTCTTGGGACAAATGTAAGGATGCTTTTATTGGGAAGTACTATCCCCCTGCTAGAATTATCCAGTTAAGAAGTAACATTCTGAATTTTAGGAAATTGGATAATGAACCCGTTGCCCAAGCTTGGGAACGAATGAAATCTCTTGTTAAGAACTGCCCTACACATGGTTTGACTACTTGGATGGTTATCCAGAATTTTTATGCACGCTTAAACTTTACCTCGCGGAATCTGCTAGACTCGGCCGCGGGAGGAACTTTTATGTCAACCACACTTGGTGCTGACACGAAGCTACTTGATGAGATGATGCTGAACTACTCTCAATGGCACACCGAACGATCTCCAACTGGTAAAAAGGTAAATTCTGCCGAGGAGATCTCCTCTCTTAATGAAAAGGTTGACTTAATCATGTCTCTACTTACGAAGAAAGCTCCTATTGATCCTCAGGATGTTCCTTTAAATTCCTCAGTTGCTCAAGAACAAGTAGATGTGAACTTTATCTCTAGAAACAACTTCAACAATAATTCTTATAGGAGTAATTTTGGTAGCAACAATCCTAGACCTTTCCCTTCCAACAACTATGGGAAAAACAACACTTATCCTAGCACCAAAAACTCCACTTCTGAACTAGAGAGTATGCTTAAAGACTTTACCACTACCCAAAAAGCCTTCAACAAGAGTGTAGAAGAGAAATTAGACAAATTAGATATCCTCTCTTAGAAGGTAGACAACATAGCCCATGATGTTGAGATGCTTAAAATTAGAACTTCTCCCCCCGAGGAGAGGAAGACCACTCCTATGAATGCTATCCAAGTGCAAATTAATGAAAACATTAGGATGTCGGGAAAACTGAAAGAGATATGGGCTAGAGAAAAGGAGGAAGAAGAGAGAGTTAAGAGCCTTCCTACCTACCACATAGTACCTACTATCCAAGTTGTTGAGGATGTTCAAACTATTAGCACCCATCACACCCCTAGTCCCACTTGACCTATCAATGGTGATGCTACCACCTCAACAATAGATGAAGAAACCTCTATGAACATAGAGGCTTTCAAACAAGTGAGCCTAAATGATATCAATACCTCCTTGATAGATAGTAGTTATCTAGACTTTGACAACTTCACCTTACCTGAAGTTATTGGTTTCCTACACAAAATGTCTAGAGACCCCCACACTAGCACACTTAATCTTGCCTTCACAGAGCATATCACCAATGCTCTAATCAAAGTTAGGGAGGATAAGCTTAGAATATAAGCCTCCATGCCTAGGAAGCTAGAAGATGGTTGGAATCCTATGATAAAAATAAAATTGAATAACTTCTCTTTCTTTGCTCTTTGTGATGTTGGAGCTAGTAGCTCTGTTATGCCCAAAAGAATGTACACTATGCTTGAATTGAAACCTTTTGATCCTTATCATTGTCAATGACAATTATGCTCCCGTTGATTTTACTATTATGGACATTGAGTGTGAGCGTTCTTGTCCAATTATTTTTGGACGTCCTTTTGATCGCACCATTGGTGCTGTTATTGACATGAAAGAGGGGAATATCAAATTCCAATTCCCTCTCAAGAAAGGGATGGAACACTTCCCTAGGAAAAAGATTAAGTTGTCTTTTGAGTCCGTCACACGGGCTAGTTATTTTCTTGATAAGACTTGATCCTTTGCTTTAAGCCTAGCTAATGGCTTTAAAGAAGCGCTTTCGGGAGGCAGCCCGCAATGAATTTAGATTTTCCTTTTTGTTTTTCTTCTGTTTTTAGTGGTCTTGATGATTGTTACTACTGTAGCAACATCATTGTATCTTTACTTTTCAAGCTTTGTGCCATTTATAGCCTCATATGACAAGGGAAGTGAAAGTTTTTACATGTTGTCCAGAAAACAAATTATGTCCTCGTGACGGGAAAAATCATAGAAAAATCCCAGTTCATCTTCTTGAGCTGAATTTTTACACAACGTGCTCTATACAATCAAGGAACTTTCGTATGTTCTGAGTTTTTTGATTTGAGTTGCAGAAGTATCCCTAAAAAATTCTTTACTACCTGTTGTTCTATTTTTCACAGATTCTGCCACGTTTTGTCTCTCTTTACTTTTGCAAACCTTAAGCTTGCTTTTTTCTTTGCAAAACTTTTTGGCAATCTTGAGAAATAGTAGCTCTTCAAGAATATCTTTATTTGCATTGGGGAAAATTATTTTAATAGGGTACTAACCTCTCTAATCAGTTTACATTGAGTTATGTATGAAGGGAGTTTTCAAGTGTGCGATGGAAGATGGTGAAAGAAGATCCTGGAGTGTCAAACGCTCAAGATTGGGGATGCCCATGTGCACCCCCAATAAATATTCAAGGAGACTCAAGCGTCTAAGCTTGGGGATGCCCCCATGCATCCCCTTCTTCATCAACAATTATCAGTTCGTCCCTCGTTGCACTATATTTTTATCACTTCATGCGTTACATGCTATGCTTGGAGCGTCTCGCTCTTTACTTTTCTTAGGTTTGTTTTTGCTTTGTTTGCTGTTCATAAAAAGTTAGACCCAGCTTTCTTTTGTGTGGGAGAGAAACACGCTCCGCTTGAACTAGAACTCCTCATAGGATTTGCATGCTTATTCTCTTAGTTGTGAGTTGTTCTTTTTCTTTTCTTAGTTGCTGCCCTGTTTATTTATTGTGCTTTAGTTTTCTTCTAGAGCTTGTGTCTTGTCTTAGGTTGAACTTTTTATAGGTTGCATGTTTTATCTTGTTAGAGAGTTTGCCTGTTGCACTGAGTTTTGTGTCTTGACTAGAAAGTAGGTAGCTGAAGTTGCTATTCTCTTTGTAGTAGTAACTTGCAATAGTTTTGAGGTATTGGCTGGAGTAATGTTTGAACTTTTGGTGTCAAGCTCGAGCCTATTAGTGATAGATGTCGTATTTTGGGCAATCCGTGTGATTTTCGAAAACCAAAACCCATGTTGAGAACTCTAGCTACTAGATGGATCACTAACCTCTGGAGGGTTCGAATATTAGAGTACACTCACGTACCATGAGTCGAGGATGCGCAAGGATAACCAAAACCCCATACACTCCTCCTCGGGGTACTTGTCTCTTTGAGAACCTCCTGATTAGATTGAGAGTTACCGATAATAAGTGCATGAGTTCTTCAGACAAATGTGAGTATTCGAAAGTTGACACTTCCACCTTCCCATATTTTGCAAGCCTCTCCTGTGTCGTGCATTGCCTCCTTCTCACTCCGAGAGTTGGCGTCCACCTTCGCCGGTACATCCAAACCCTTGGCACGATACGCTCTGTCATCATAAACCTCCTTATATGTTTCCTCAAAACATCCACCATAGCTACCTATCAAGGCATTTCCATAGCCTTTCTGAGATACATTGGCATGCAACATCCATCTTCTCATGATTTGATCTTCATGTCATACATGCCACTTGCTTGATCGATGAGCCGCATGCTAGTTGGGCCTTGCCCTAATCATTGCTACATGACGCGCTAGTATCATTGCATATCCTACTACCCTGACAGAGGCATACATTTGCATCATGATAGTTACATTTTCTTTATGTGAGTACCTTTGTAAAGTGTGAAAGATCTCCTATATTCTTGTAAAATATAGAGTGTTGCCCCTAAAGTGAGGAAAAGATCCCAAAGAGGACAAAATTAAAAGACCCAAAGAGGGAAACTGAGAGAAATAGAAAGAACCATTGAGGCCACCAAAAAATACAAAAAAATAGAAACAAGAGAAAAAGCAAAATAAAAAGAGAGAAGGGGGCACACTACTATTCCTTTTGAGAGATCCACACTAGTACTTCATCCTCTATCCCTTGTACTCCATAGATATTATCATACATGCATATAGCTATGTGGGATGTAAGGCCCCCGATGCGGTGCTAACTCAAGTTAGTCGCTTTCGCGTCCCGCTCGAGTTAGTAGCGCATAAAAGGCCACTGACGCACGACACTCGCACTCGTCTCGTTGTTCGGTTCTCGACAACAGATATAAGAACAATGAAATTTATACTAAGACATAAATATAGAGTCCAGGGCATACATCGCCGATGGTAATTATTACATCAATTCAGGGGTCAAAGACCAAACAGTACATCATGCAACAAGCGGAAGACAAACACGAACGAGTACGGTCAAAATCCAAATGGCCCTAGAGAGGGCTGCACATAAACAAGTCCACCCACGGAACGTTGGAACCCAACTATAGGATCTACTGGGCGAAGTCCTCCTCACCATCCTCCTCCGGTGGCACCTCCACGAAGTAACGTCCAGTGCTCGGGTCGAGGTAGTAATCAATTGCAGTGGTCGATCAAGAAACACAGCAAAATCAGAAAGGAAACAAGGGGTGAGATTATATCATTACAGTTATAACTAACTTACTACGGTAAGACAAGGTAGTGGTTGAGGTTACAGCTGCGCTAGCATATATGAGTGGCTAACGAACTATTAGAATAAGGGGAGATCCAAAAATTCGTTGACAACGTGTCGTAAGTCTGCTATCCACCTACTTACGCAAAGCATAACACAACCTTGGCCCCTCTTTGTCGTCCCGACGAAGAAGAGCAATCAAGGCAACTCACACGTTGGCAACTTTTATAGGATGATTAAATTGATGTTATTCTATGAACAAGGAGTAGGTCTCAAGTCTTCCATAACCGCGGACACGGCTTTTCGAAAAGATTTAACCCTGCAGGGGTGTACCAACTGCTCATCATAGGCTTCGCATGTACGCCCGGTTTCCACTTGGCTGGGTAAACGTCTGAAACTCCGGAACGTCAAAGTCCCTCTAACTAACAATGCACAATTCCGGATGGCCCCCGGTGAGTCGACACCCAACGCAAAAGTCGGTCGCGCTCTCAAATCGGTCTCTACCATCTGTCACAGGTTTTGTTAGCTGGTTAATCTCACATGAGACCGGGTCCTCAGCTGAACAAGGTGGGCCAGTAATGAACCATGTCCTCACTGGTCCGGGTTGGTTTGAAAACAGTTGGGGTACCACCAACACACACACGTTGCAAATGTAAATCAGATCGCGCCAGCACTAGAACTGTTTGGACCTAGGTAGGTAAGACAAGGGGACCCCATAGAATCCTACTCACGATTAGGCACGCTCGTCAAGAAACACAATACCCGGAACTCGGAACCTAGGTGACTCGAATGGAACAAATACCTGGCGGGAACCGCCCGGTCTCCCATCCTTCGTCAAATATAAATTAACATCATAATAATAGTTATCAACCAATTTCTTTATTAACATGATATCCCAACCATAGTATAGGGTAAAGCATCAAGTTTTTCCTAATCATACTAAGCAGTGGTTGAGCAGCGGTAACTTAGCAATACAATGTTTTGCTGGGATGTGGGGATCATGGTTGTTTGGGTTTGATTGTGGCATAAGCAAACTGGATAGGATCAAAACAATGTTCTAGACTACAGCTAGGCAGGTAGGCAGAAAGTTATAAGGTAATGGTATAGATCTTCCCCTTGCCTGGGTAATCAGTCGACGGAGCAGACGTAGCAGGGTCCTCGGGCTCGGTGTCGGAAATCTCCATGAAAGTCTCCTCGGTAGTCTCAGGTGCTAACGTAAGGTACCGGCAAGAGAAACACCACAAGTAAACATCGAGATCAAAGGTGCACAAGCATGGATGGGATGATCATGTTTAATTAGACATGGTGTGACCCTAGCTAGTCAAATTTAAATGAAGGTGTTGATGACACGTCAACAAACTCCATATGCAATTATTAATATTGTTATGGCTTTGGTCATAGCCTTAACTTTGGTGTAAATAACATGGCAACATGGCATGACATGAACAACAATAACAAGTCAATATTAAGGAAGGCATCGTGAAATAAATCTATCGATTCCGGAGACTGAAAGGTGTCGATGATGGTTGACATCGGATAGTTTTCAAAGATTCAAAGATGTGAAAGGAGGTGACATGAATCATAAAACTTGACGTAGAAGACCTGCTATCAGTGACAACATGACAGGGAGGCATGATTAGAAGAGATAAACAGGAATGGAATGGACTTGACATGCAGAGATTTTGAAAAAAAAGAAAAGGACAATGGTGGCACATGCGTGAAATGTATCATATTCCATTTTGTACTTTCTCAAAATACAAAATGGACAGCACAATCTAAATCCTTGCATTCTTGTGCCCCAAAAACATGTACAACATGTTGGGAAAAAAGCTAGCACTTGGAAGTTTCAAAAATCCCAAAGTTTTGGAATTTTAAAAAAATTGGAAAAGAAGCAGGGAAAAACACAGGGGGGAAGCCCCTTTGGGTTGGCCTCGGTCGGATCTGACCCAACATCTCGCAGCCTCCCGAGCGCCCACGGGCGAAGAAAGAAATTGGGCCGAGCCCATTGTGTCGCAGCAAGAAAAAAAAGGAGGCAAAAAAAGGGGAGGGAGTTGCCTCTTGTGGGACTCGATCCCACAACCCCAAGGTTCAGACCAAGTACCGTGCCACTGCGCTACATAAAGGAACTCGACAGAACACAGGAATTGAACAAGCTAAACTATGCGCGAGATGACTGAATCTCCGAAGAAACCTGAACTGAAGAACTCAGCTTCGGTCTGCAGAACAGAAAAAAAGCTACTAGCTCGAGCTGGCTGGGATTCGATCCCAGGGTCGATCGGTTCAAACCCCAGCACCCAGACCACCACGCTACTGAAGCTAAACACGTTGGAAGAACGGATCTGGCACCACTTAAGGCATTGAAGCCGGAACTTTGAAAGCAAAAATCTCACTGATAGGCTCGGGCTGCGCTAGGGGTGCTCTGCCTGGGTAGGGCCATGCGCTGGGGCATGAGCCCACGTTCTGGGTGCCAAAGGGGCCATCTTGAGTACGGGTGTGCACACCACACCGTGGCATAGCCGGCGACACGCACGGCTCGCTCCCGGCACCAACACGCAACAACGGCTGCACCTACACGGGGCCTAACTCTACTGGATGCAGGGACGAAGTGAGGCTCACAACGGGGTGTTCAGGACGAGGAAGAGCTCACCACGGAGGAAGACGTCGCCGTCGCTGATGAAGACGACCAAGGCGGAGGAAGGGGTGGCCGCAGCTCGGCCATGGGGCTCCTACGGCAAACCTGCTACTTGGGGAGGACCAAGACGACGGGGAATAAGACTTCCTCGAGCTCCTGGACGAAGAGGAAGAAGGACGGCACCGAATTCGGCTAGCGGCCGATGGCCATGACGGAAAAGGGGGTTCTTGGAGAGGAAGAAATAGGTGGCGGTGGAGAGAATTGTGAGGGGGAATGGATCCTAGGGTTCAAAGGGGAGCTCTAGGCGTGCTTATATGGAGGGGGGCGGCTGCCGCTGGTCTCGGGGCTCCACGCTCCGCCGTGGCACCAGCTGTGAGAGGGAAAGGGGAAAAAGGGAACGAGATCCTCTGACGTACTTCAAAGTACTGCCGAGGGACGTACTTTGCATATCATCGTTCGATAGCCATCTGATGGCAGTTGGAAAAACGACCGGCGCATGCATGCATTCACCGTCTCCGTCTCCGTCTGCGCCGTAGCTAGCTAGTGGCAGGCAGTTTGACTTCCTGTTCGTTGAGTTGTACTCTACTAAGAGTACTATGTTTCCGTGCTTCCAGCTTAGTCATGGATCAAGCTAATCCAGAAATAATTAACTTGTCGTTGAAGGTAACGTAGGAGCCACTTTCCACCAGGAGGAGGACGAGAGGGATTTGAGATTAAGCTAGTTAAGCATGGTTAGCTGTCAAGTGCAAGTAGCTGCGCTTCGGTTTTGTAAGTGGGTGACCTTGTCTGTTATTGTAAGGAGCAGTGTTTCGAAATGAAATTGTGAGTTTATGGAGGAGTTTTATGGTTCTCGTCTCTTATTCATTCCCCCTTCGACCTTCGTCGCCGCAATTTATCTCTTCCGCTGCGTATAGTTCAAAAGTTTGACGAGTAATTAGACGGCTCCTGGTGCTAGTGAAGGTTCCGGCCGTGGGGCAAACGCCTATGTACATAATAGTGGCACATTTTTTATCTATGCGCCACGCCTATGTGGGCCTCATTAAATTGTGACGTTGTGCCTAAATATCACTGTACATTGATTTATCGTCGCCCACACATCAAGCCCAAGAATCACTTTGGTATGCACGCTTAGAACATGTATCAACATGTATCACTCTGATAAAAGACAAGAACCATAAACTACGGTCGGTGACGAGATAGCGCATCTTCTAGAGTGATTATTCACTACGGGAGAGGCGGTTGACGCCTACGGCCGACATCTACGCCGACGGCCAAATGTCGGGGCCGTCGGCGTAGACTGGCAGACTCGTCAGCCCCCGTAATGGGCCGTCGGCGTCCCAAAGCTGTCGGCTTAGGCCTATTTAGGCCGAGGGCCGCCGTCGGCGTATAAATGACATCGGCGTAGGCCCAATTTACGCCGAGGGCTGCCGTCGGCGTAGCCCAAGCCGTCGGCGTAACTCCTGCCAGGTGGGCCCCGTTGACGGCGGGCGGCAACCCCGTTAGCCAGTAGAGGCTATGCCGACGGCCCCGACCTTTGGCCGTCGGCGTAGTACCTACTTTCAGTTTTATTTTTTATTTTCTTTTCTTTTGTTTAATAGTTTAATCTTTTATTACTAATACATAAAATAATATTGGAAATGGGATTATAATATATATATCATCTCATTTCAACCCTCGATATACGCCTCTTTATTCTTTTTGTGTCTTCTAGTTAATACATAAGATAATATATTAATAAATTATAATACTAAATTAAAATATATTATGCTACTAGTACTATATTAATATGTGTATGCTCCACAGTTTTACCTCCTCAGGAGAAAGCTATAAGGGTAAACCGCCGCCCCCTCCCCGGCCCCGCCCCTCGCGCCCAGACTAGGCCGGGTTTCGGTGAAGAAAGATCGCCGGAGCGCCGTAGTACCGCATGAACTTGAATGTGATTGTAGGGTATGTGTCCAAGTGTGGTGTAAGATCCGTGCATAAATGCAATGTATAGCTCCTTGGTGTGACCATCTCCACACTCATGCGATAACACTATATATGCAAAGTCATGGACATGCATGTAGGTGTGGAATACACCCGTTTGCGGGTATACCGGGGGCTACGATGTGTTACAAGGTCCTAACCTTGTTTTCCATGTAGTTATGTCCTAAAAACCTCAACAAACAAAAAAATACATTGTTGGAACATCGTGCGAAGAAAGCTATAGGGGTAGACCTCCACACACCCCTCTGGAACAGGATGTAACACGTGAATTACCGTTGAAGCATCGGAATCCTAGAAAAACTTGCATGTGGACCTACGGTATGTGTAAAAGTGTGGTGGAAGGCCCATAGTGTGATTTAATGTTTGTAGATGGCATATGTAGGTCATGTGTCTGACGTTGTTCACGGACATGGGCTAACACTTAGTAAAATCGTCGATCCGTATGTGGAAACTCCCGGTACATGTCTACCGGTGTGAAAAATGTGGTGAAATGTGTTCAACCTTGGTTTTCCATGTACATATGTGCTAACCAAACATAGATAGATAAAAAAAGTCCATTGGTCCATCCTCGTACGGAGAAAGCTATAAGGGTAGATCTGCGGGGCCCCCCGATCTAGGTTTTCAGAGGTGAATGACCGTCGGAGGGCCGGAATCATTGGAAAACCTGCATGTGGAGCTAGGTTATGTTTATAAGTGTGATTTAATGTTTGTAGATGGCATGTGTAGGTCATGTGTCTGACGTTGTTCACGGACATGGGATAATACTTAGTAAAATCGTCGATCCTTATGTGGAAACTCCCGGTACGTGTCTACCGGTGTGAAAAATGTGGTGAAATGTGTTCAACCTTGGTTTTCCATGTACATATGTGCTAACCAAACATATATAGATAAAAAAGACCATTGGTCCATCCTCGTATGGAGAAAGCTATAAGGGTACATCTGCGGGGCCCCCCCCCGATCTAGGGTTTCGGAGGTGAATGACCGTCAGAGGGCCGGAATCATTGGAAAACCTGCATGTGGAGCTAGGTTATGTTTATAAGTGTGATTTAATGTTTGTAGATGGCATATGTAGGTCATGTTTCTGACGTTTTTCACGGACATGGGCTAACACTTAGTAAAATCGTCGATCCGTATGTGGAAACTCCCGGTACGTGTCTACCGGTGTGAATAATGTGGTGAAATGTGTTCAACCTTGGTTTTCCATGTACATATGTGCTAAACAAACATAGATAGATAAAAAAGTCCATTGGTCCATCCTCGTACGGAGAAAGCTATAAGGGTAGATCTGTGGGCCCCCCCGATCGAGATCACACCGGTTCATGGTGGCGCGGGATCACCTGCTTCCGGTGTTGGTTCGACGGCGCCTCTGCACCGTCAGTCGCCTATATTCACGCGCGGAGACCTCGGCTTCTCCGGCTCGACTCCCTCTCCGGACGCGATGAGCTGACGTGTAGAGGTCTCGTTTGTACCGAAACGATGTTTGGGATGTTGTTATACTTTGTATCCATACTATGTCTCTTATTTTGAATGTTTGGAACTTGTTATGCTATATATGTATAAGATGTTGTTATACTATGTCTCTTATTTTGCATTGTTTGGTCTTTGTCAATGTGCATTTGTAATATAAATGCCTATAATGCCTGGCTCTGATCTGGGTATGAATAATATAATGGCTATATGCTTATGAGAATTTTAAATATGCAGGAAATGAACCAGAAATGAAAAAAAGGGAAAACATGTCAGGACCTACGCCGACGGCCTAGCCGTCGGTGTAGGCCTTGTTTTGTGCTAAATGGCAGAGCCTACGCTGACGGCCTGGCCGTCGGCGTAGACCTGCTGCCCAGGCGCGAGGAGGAGGTGACGCGTGGCCTGGCTGGGAGGGAACCTAAGCTGACGGCCAGGCCGTCAGCGTAGGCCCGAAGCCCAGCCGCCCCGCTGCCTGCCGCGTGGCACCCTAGGCCGACGGCCAGGCCGTCGGCGTAGAGGGCAACCAGGCCTAACGGCCGTTAAGCCCAGGGTGGGGCCCACTGGTGCTACGCCGAGGGCCTCTACGCCGACGGTCGCACAAAAACCATCGGGCCAGACCGTACGCTGACGGCCTCCCCTACGCCGACGGCTTTTAGGGCAAGCCTGAGAAAACTCATGCCCGACGGCTATACGCCGACGGCGGCCGTCGGCGTAGGCCTAAGCCGACGGCTTTCTGTCCTATGCCGACGGTGGCTGGCGTCGGCGTATGACTGCCGTCCCGTAGTGATTTTTGGATTAGCTTGATCCATGACTAAGCTGGAAGCACAAAAACAAATTACTCATAGTACAACTCAACGAACAGACTGCCTGCCACTAGCTAGCTAAGCGTAGACGGAGCTGGTGCATGCATGCATGCGCCGATCGTTTTCCAGCTGCCGTCAGATGGCTATCGAACGATGATACGCAAAGTACGTCCCTCGGCAGTACTTTGAAGTACGTCAGAGGATCTCGTTCCGGAAAAAGGGGGCTGCCTCGCTGGAAAGGAGGAGGAAGAAGGGGACCGTACCCCTTCGCCGTGGTCTCGGGCTGGAATCGGGCAGGCTCAGGTGGGCTGGGCTTCCTTCCACCCTTCCTCTCCAGAAAGAAAAAGAAAAAAATAGGGGTTTTCTATTTACTAAAAACAGTCAACCTCTTGGGATTTTCCAGAGCAAACAAAAAGAGATAAAACATAGAAAAAAATATGTTTAGGGATCCAAAAAAAATTGTAATTTTACAAAATTGGTTTGAACCAATTTGATGCAAGTCAAATCTTGGGTATATGAATTAGATTCAAATGATATTTGAACAACACTTGATTCATCCAGAAGTTAAAAACTCAAAGAAATATCATGGGGGTGATGGGAAACTCCAAATATTTGTCTATGCAAAGTTTGGAGCTTAGGGGAGCAACCATGAAGCATGGAGAAATCCAACAACACCCTTCTTTAACTCCAAAGGTGAGTTTGAATTCAAATTCAAAGGAAACTCAAACAAGAATCCAACACAAGATCATCACTTGTTTTCACACCATCTTTCATAATAAGAAGTTTGATACTTATGGGAAAAAGTAAAATTACATGATGAAATGCAAAATTAATTTTGGGATGTTACAGCTCTCCCCCACCAACGCAGGATCTCATCCCGAGAACTAAGCCTGAAACAACTCTGGATACTCAGAACGGAGATGATCTTCATGCTCCCACGTTGCCTCCTTCTCCGAATGATGTGCCCACTACACCTTCATGAACTTCACGGTCTTGTTGCGAGTCTTGCGCTCGGACGTCTCAAGAACACGGACTGGACGCTCTGAGTAGGAAAGGTCTGCACTTAGCTGGATCTCGCCCAAGTCAACGGCCTGTTCTGGTTGCTTGAAGCACTTCTTTAGCTGGGACACATGGAACACGTCGTGCACCATAGCTAGACTCTTGGGAAGCTCGAGCCGAAAAGCAAGAGGTCCTCTAGTCTCAAGGATGGGGAAAGGTCCGACAAATCTTGGAGTGAGCTTTCCTTTGATGCCAAAGCGGTGAGTTCCCCTCAATGGAGACACTCTCGGGTACGCCCAATCACCAATCTGAAAAGCTACACCACGGTGCCTCTTGTCATAATAGGCCTTCTGCCTTGACTGTGCTGCCTTTAGGTGCTCTCGGACAATCTTCACTTTATCCTCTGCCTCCTGGATCACATCTGGACCGAACAACTGCCTCTCACCTGTCTCGGACCAGTTCAAAGGTGTCCTAAACTTCCTACCATATAAGACCTCAAAAGGTGATGCCTGCAGACTTTCCTGGTAGCTGTTGTTGTAAGAAAACTCAGCATACGGCAAGTATTCTTCCCACTTCATGCCAAAGAAGAAGACATGTTCTCGAAGCATGTCCTTGAGGATTTGGTTCACGCGCTCGACTTTCCCACTTGTCTGAGAGTGATAAGCGGTACTAAACAACACTGTCGTACCAATAGCCTTTTGAAAGGCCTGCCAGAACTTAGAGGTGAAAAGGTTGCCTCTATCGAAACTGATCTTGTTGGGAATGCCATGCAAATATACAACTATTGCGGTGTACAAATCCGCCAACTGAGCTGCTGAAATGGAGTCCTTCACTGGAAAGAAGTGGGCAACTTTGGAAAGATTGTCAATGGCGACAAAGATGGCATTGTTCTTCTTCTGCGACAAGGGGAAGCCTGTGATGAAATCCATCTCTATGTGATCCCATTTCCACTCCGGAATCTCAAGTGGATGAAGCAACCCTGTAGGCTTCTGGTGTTGTGCCTTCACTCTCCTGCACACATCACACTGAGACACGTAACGGGCAACATCCCGCTTCATACGAGTCCACCAAAAGCTTTGCTTGAGATCTTGATACATCTTTGTGCTGCCAGGGTGAATCGATAGCTTGGAATCATGGGCCTCCTTCATGATGACCTCTTTGAGATCTCCCTCCTTGGGAACAACAACTCTCTCTTCAAAGAACACGGTGATGTCATTATGCACTGAAAAGCAACCGTACTTTGGAACTGAGGCGGCAATACCCTGTTTGATCTTTTGTATCATTGAGTTGCCAGACTGAGCTTCACGGATTTTCTCATGGATAGTGGGCTCTACCACAAGGTTGGCAAGGTAGCCTGCTGGAACTAGCTCGAGATTGAGCCTGCGAAAGGACTCACACAAATCACGGTGGATCTTCTGCACCTGGATATTATTGCAATCGCCCTTGCGGCTCAGCGCATCAGCTATGACATTCGCCTTCCCAGGCGTGTACAGAATATCAACTGTGTACTCAGTAATGGTTTCAAGCCATCTTATTTGCCTCAAGTTCAGATTTGGCTGAGTGAACAAGTACTTCAGACTCTTGTGGTCGGTGAACACATCCACCTTCCTCCCTAAGAGGAGGTGTTGCCAAGTGATCAAGGCGTGCACAACTGCTGCAAGCTCCAAGTCGTGTGTGGGATAATTCCTCTCACTCGTCTTCAACCGTCGTGAGATATAAGTCACAATGTTTCTTCCTTGCATCAAAACTCCGCCTAGACCTTGCAATGAGGCATCACAAAACACCTGAAAAGGTTGTGACTCATCTGGCGGCGTGAGAATTGGACTTGTGGTCAACTTCATCTTCAACTCCTCGAAGGCTGACTGGCAAGCCGGTGACCAAGTGTACCGCTTCCCTTTTCACAACAATTCAGTCATTGGCTTTTCTATCTTTGAGAAATTCTGCACAAACCTCCTGCAATAGCTGGCGAGGCCGAGAAAACTCCTTAGCTGCTTCACATTTTTCGGCAGAGCCCACTCTTGAATAGAGCGGACTCGCTCTGGATTAACCGCAATACCCTAAGCGGAAATGACATGGCTAAGAAAATTGACTTTGTCGAGCAAAAACTCACACTTGGAGAACTTGGCGTAGTACCGGTGCTCTCTCAGCTTCTGTAGCACCAGGCGAAGATGTTCCTCATGTTCAGCCTCTGACTTGGAATACACAAGAATGTCGTCGAGGTAGAGGATTACAAACACATCGAGCCACTCTTGGAACAAATAGTTCATACCTCTCATGAACGTTGGAGGGGAGTTTGAGAAGCCGAAAGTCATGACTGTGAACTAATATGGACCATAACGTGTGCTGAACGCGGTCTTGGGAATGTCCTCTTGACGAACACGGATTTGGTGGTATCCCATCCTCAAGTCGAGCTTGGAAAACACATTTGCCCCATTCAACTGTTCGAACAAATCATTGATGCGGGGTAAAGGGTACTTGTTCTTGATGGTCTTCTTGTTAATACCGCGATAGTCCTAGACCAAGCGGCTAGTCCCATCTTTCTTCTTGACAAACAAAGCTGGTGCACCCCAAGGGGAAGTGCTCGCGCGGCTAAAACCGCCTGCCTCCAACTCTATCAACTGCTTCTTGAGCTCAATCAACTCCTCCGAACACATCTTGTATGGATGCCGAGTAATCGGCTGAGTACCAGGCTCTAGCTCAATAACGAACTCAATAGCTCGAACTGGGAGAATTCCTGGCAACTCCTCTGGAAAGACGTCTGGGAACTCACAGAAAACTTTGAATTCTTCGAGAAAAGGTGTGACTCCTGCGTTCAAGGCGTACAATTGTGCTGCTCCTGCCATTGAGCCACAAGTGTACCAGACTTCTTCACCTGCATCATGTGTCAACCTTACGGTTCTTGAAGGGCAATCGATGTTGGCCTTGTGCTGCACAAGCCAATCCATGCCCAGGATGAACGAGGCAAGACAATCAGGGACGCTGAGAAGATAATGCGCTGGATACTGATCTCTACATCTGGAACTGTCCAGGAAGAAGTGAACCTTGAACCGGGAGTGACAACTGAGAGCTTGCTCGCAAGCTGGTCACGTGGAAGATCAATTCTTGACGCAAAAGACTGAGATATGAATGAATGGGAAGCTACGGAATTGAACAGAACTATCGCGGGAACTGAACACACAAGCAACCTACCAAGAACGATCTCTGAAGACTGCTGCGCATCTGTCATCATCACGTTGTTCACCCGAACTGCACGTGGTTGTGCCCTCACCGTCGCAGTTCTCAGAGTAGAGCGAGGTGGGGGCGGTGGGAGCCGAGCAAAGCGCGGATCGGTGCACTTGGGAGAAGTGTGCCCTGGCTCTCCACACTTGTAGAAGATCACGCCTGACCTAGGCTGGGACTGCGGCCTGGGTGGCCTCGCGTGTGGTGGTGTAGAGCGAGCCCCCTGCTGAACTGGGACGGGAGGGTGGGCAAAAGTTCGTACAACTGCCCCCCCCCTCTCCTGGAACTGCTGCCTCTGTGGTGGCGCCTATGTGACCCAAGTCTTTGCCTTCTTGTGGACCATCACTGCGGAGCTGTGCTCTCTCTGGCACTTTCTGTCTGTGTCCCACTTAGCTCTGGCTGACTCCTCGCGGATAGCTGAATCGACGAACTGCGAGAACAGCATAGGGTTGCACTGGGTGAGTGCATACTTGATCTCTGTGCTGAGACCCCCATGGAACCTGGAAATCCTCTTGGCCTCTGGGGAGACCTCCTCCAGAGCGTACCTGGCGAGCCTGACGAAGGCCAGGTTGTACTCCTGAACTGACCTGTCACCCTGTCTCAGAGCCAAGAACTCCTCTCGCTTCCTGTCCATCAAGCCACTCGGAATATGCGCTGCTCTGAAATCTGTGACGAAGTCCTTCCACATGATCACAACATCGCCCTTGTTGGCCTTGTAGGTATCGTACCAGCTGGCTGCTGCACCCTGAAGCTGGAAGGAGGCAAAGATGACGTAGTCTAATGGTCTGACGGTGTTTGTGTTGAAATGCTTCTTGATCTTAGCTATGCAGTCATCCGCTTCCAGCGGGTCTCAAGCCTCAGAGAACCTCGGGGGTTGATAGCGAGGAACTGCTGCAAAGTCGTGTGTTGTGGCCGATCACTCATCTGGGCAGTCTGGTTCTGGAGCATCTGTAAGATTGCAGTTGTGCCCTGAGCCACTGCGGCCACAGCCTCCCCAAGGATAGGGTTCTCCGGCAGCGGCATGTTCCCTCTTGGCATCCTGTATACAGGAACACTTATGAGAACATGGTAGAAACATTGATGAACCCAGAAGATAAAGCAATATTGACAACAAAACTTCCTCACGAGGTATGAGGAAGCCGAAGGCTGAATATCCACCAAGTTTAACCCGGAAAGTCGAAAGCTAGGTGCTACTTGAATCCCCAAACCGAGATCATCCAAATCCAAGATAATAATCTGCTAGCGAGCACATAACAATATATACGAGTGGTTGAAGACCTGAACGTTGAGACATCTTCCCTGAGCGGCCCGCCGAAGCGATCTCCTATAGGGGGAGGAACCACATCCGGAGGATGCCAACCATCCCTGTATAGGAGTTTCACCTGAGGTACGCCGTAAGCGAGGTGGAGCTGTCAATCCCAAGTGGCGGCTCAGTGTTCTCAACGTACGCCAACCCTTCTCATTGCTAGCAAAAGATTATAGAGGAATCGGAGCCTCATCTAAACGAGAACCTAGATTTGTTTTGAAAGGATAAGTTGCAGAGAGAAAACAGCGTTTCACTTCCTCACGGAAAAAGGGGTGGGAGGGTGGGGTAAGAAGAAAAAGAAAGAGTTCCTACTCTCTGTTTTTTCCTTAGTAACTACAAAATAATTTCTAGACTCGACTTTGGCCAGTAAGGGGTCCTACAGTCAGTCCTGCTTTGATACCAAGTTGTAAGGCCTCCGATGCGGTGCTAACTCAAGTTAGTCGCTTTCGCGTCCCGCTCGAGTTAGTAGCACATAAAAGGCCACCGACGCACGACACTCGCACTCGTGTCGCTGTCGAGTTCTCGACAACAGATATAAGAACAATGAACTTTATACTAAGACATAAATATAGTCCAGGGTATACAAAGCAGCTGGTAATTATTACATCAATTCAGGGGTCAAAGACCCAATAGTACATCATGCAACAAGCGGAAGACAAACACGAACGAGTACGGTCAAAATCCAAATGGCCCTAGAGAGGGATGCACATAAACAAGTCCACCCACGGAACATTGGAACCCAACTATAGGATCTACTGGGCGAAGTCCTCCTCATCATACTCCTCCGGTGGCACCTCCACGAAGTAACGTCCAGTGCTCGGGTCGAGGTAGTATTCAACTGCAGCGTCCGATCAGGCAAAACAGCAAAAGCAGAAATGAAACAAGGGGTGAGATTATATCATTACAGTTATAACTAACTTACTACGGTAAGACAAGGTAGTGGTTGAGGTTACATCCGCGCTAGCATATATGAGTGGCTAACGAACTATTAGAATAAGGGGAGATCCAAGAATTCGTTGACAACGTGTCGTAAGTCTGCTATCCACCTACTTACGCAAAGCATAACACAACCTTGTCCCCTCTTTGTCGCCCCGGACGAAGAAGAGCAATCAAGGAAACTCACACGTTGGCAACTTTTATAGCATGATTAAATTGACGTTATTCTATGAAAAAGGAGTAGGTCTCAAGTCGTCCATAACCGCGAACACGGCTTTTCAAAAAGATTTAACCCTGCAGGGCTGTACCAACTGCCCATCATAGGCTTCGCATGTACGCCCGGTTTCCACTTGGCTGGGTAAACGCTTGAAACTCCGGAACGTCAGAGTCCCTCTAACTAGCAACGCACAATTCCGGGTGGCCCCCGGTGAGTCGACACCCAACTCAAAAGCCGGCCGCGCTCTCGAATCGGTCTCTACCGTCTGTCGCAGGTTTGGATAGCCGGTTAATCTCACATGAGACCGGGTCCTCGGCTGAACAAGGTGGGCCAGTAAGGAACCATGTCCTCACTGGTCCGGGTTGGTTTGAAAACAGTTGGGGTACCACCAACACACACACGTTGCAAATGTAAATCAGCTCGGGCCACCACTAGAACTGTTTGGAGCTAGGTAGGTAAGACAAGGGGACCCCATAGAATCCCACACACGATTAGGCACGCTCGTCAAGAAACACAATACCCGGAACTTGGAACCTAGGTGACTCGAATGGAACAAAACACCTGGCGGGAACCGCCCGGTCTCCCATCCTTCGTCAAATATAAATTAACATCATAATAATAATTATCAACCAATTTGTTTATTAACATGATATCCCAACCATAGTATAGGGTAACGCAGCAATTTTTTCCTAATCATACTAAGAAGTGGCTGAGCAGAGGCAACTTAGCAATACAATGTTTTGCTGGGATGTGGGGATCATGGTTGTTTGGGTTTGATTGTGGCATAAGCAAAGTGGATAGGATCAAAACAATGTTCTAGACTACAGGTAGGCAGGTAGGAAGAATGTAATAAGGTAATGGTATAGATCTTCCCCTTGCCTGGGTAATCAGTCGACGGAGCAGACGTAGCAGGGTCCTCGGGCTCGGTGTCGGAAATCTCCACGAAAGTCTCCTCCACAAACTCAGGTGCTAACGTAAGGTACCGGCAAGATAAACACCACAAGTAAACATCGAGATCAAAGGTGCAAAAGCATGGATGGGATGATCATGTTTAATTAGACATGGTGTGACCCTATCTAGTCAAATTTAAATGAAGGTGTTGATGACACGTCAACAGACTCCATATGCAATTATTAATATTTTTATGGCTTTGGTCATAGCCTTAACTTTGGTGTAAATAACATGGCAACATGGCATGGCATGAACAACAATAACAAGTTAATATTAAGGAAGGCATCGTGAAATAAATCTATCGATTCCGGAGACTGAAAGGTGTCGACGATGGTTGACATCGGATAGGTTTCAAAGATGTGAAGATGTGAAAGGAGGTGACATGAATCATAAAACTTGAGGTAGAAGACCTGCTATCAGTGACAACATGATAGGGAGGCATGATTAGAAGAGATAAACAGGAATGGAAAGGACTTGACATGCAGAGATTTTGAAAAAAAAAGGACAATGGTGGCACATGCGATAAATGTATCATATTCCATTTTTTACTTTGTCAAAATACAAAATGGACAGCACCATAAAAATCCTTGCATTCTTGTGCCCCAAAAACATGTACAACATGTTGGGAAAAGAGCTAGCACTTGGAAGTTTCAAAAATCCCAAAGTTTTGGAATTTTAAAACAATTGGAAAAGAAGCAGGGAAAAAACATGGGGAAAGCCCCTTTGGGTTTGCCTCGGTCGGATCTAACCCAACATCTCGCAGCCACCCGAGCGTCCACGGGCGAAGAAAGAAATTGGGCCGAGCCCATTGTGTCGCAGCAAGAAAAAAAAGGAGGCAAAAAATGGGAGGGCGTTGCCTCTTGTGGGACTCGATCCCACAATCCCCAGGTTCAAACCCAGGTACCCTGCCACTGCGCTACATTAAGGAACTCGAAAGAACACAGGAATTGAACAAGCTAAACTACGCGCGAGATGACTGAATCTCTGAAGAAATAGGAACTGGAGAACTCAGCTTCGGTCTGCAGAACAGAAAAAAAGCTACTAGCTCCGACTGGCTGGGATTCGATCCCAGGGTCGATCGGTTCAAACCCCAGCACCCAGAGCACCACGCTACTGCAGCTAAACATGTTGGAAGAACGGATCTGGCACCACTTAAGGCATCGAAGGCGGAACTCTGAAAGGAAAAAGATCACTAACGAAACAGACATGCAACTACACCGGCGAGAGAGACCATCACGACGAGGCACGGGCTGCGCTAGGGGTGCTCTGGTTTTGCAGGGCATTGCGCTGAGGCATGAGCCCACGTTCTGGGTGCCAAAGGGTCCATCTTGAGTACGGGTGTGCACACCACACCGTGGCATAGCCGGCGACACGCACGGCTCGCTCCCGGCACCAACACGCAACAACGACTACACCTACACGGGGCCTAACTCTACTGGATGCAGGGACGAAGTGAGGCTCACAACGGGGTGCTAAGGACGAGGAAGAGCTCACCGCGGAGGAAGACGTCGCCGTTGCCGATGAAGACGACCGAGGCGGAGGAAGGGGTGGCCGCAGCTCGGCCTTGGGGCTCCTACGGCGAACCTGCTACTTGGGGAGGACCAAGACAACGGGGAAGAAGACTTCCTCGAGCTCCTGGACGAAGAGGAAGAAGGACGGCGGCGAATTCGGCTAGCGGCCGATGGCCATGACGGAACAGGGGGTTCTTGCAGAGGAAGAAATAGGTGGCGGCGGAGAGAATTGTGAGGGGGAATGGATCCTAGGGTTCAAAGGGGAGCTCTAGGAGTGCTTATATGGAGGGGGGCGGCTGCCTCTGGCCTCGGGGTTCCACGCTCCGCCGTGGCACCGGCTGTGAGAGGGAAAGGGGAAAAAGGGGGCTGCCTCGCTGGAAAGGAGGAGGAAGAAGGGGAGCGTACCCCTTCGTCGTGGTCTCGGGCTGGAATCGGGCAGGCTCAGGTGGGCTGGGCTGCCTTCCACCCTTCCTCTCCAGAAAGAAAAATAAAAAAAGCAGGGGTTTTCTATTTACTAAAAACAGTCAACCTCTTGGGATTTTCCAGAGCAAAAGAAAAAGAGATAAAACATAGAAAAAATATGTTTAGGGATCCCAAGAACATTTGTGATTTTACAAAATTGGTTTGAACCAATTTGATGCAAGTAAAATCTTGGGCATATGAATTAGATTCAAATGAGATTTGAACTACACTTGATTCATCCAGAAGTTCAAAACTCAATGAAAAATCATGGGGATGATGGGAAACTCCAAATATTTGTCTATGCAAAGTTTGGAGCTTAGGGGAGCAACCATGAAGCATGGAGAAATCCAACAACACCCTTCTTTAACTCCGAATGTGAGTTTGAATTCAAATTCAAAAGAACCTCAAACAAGAATCGAAGACAAGATCATCACTTTTTTCATGCCATCTTTCATAATAACAAGTTTCATACTTATGGGAAAAAGTAAAATTACATGATGAAATGCAAAATTACTTTTGGGCTGTTACAGGGACCCTTCACACTATAAAACTTTGCTTGTATATTCCAATGATGAGCCTCCTCAAACAATCTCTAGTTCTTCTTGAGCAAGCAAATTGGATGCACCCCCACTAGTTCCCTTGGAGAGCTTTTAGCTCACATGTGCACCCGTTGCATGGCAATCCCTACTCCTCACATCATATCTATCATATGGCTTTCTCTCGCCTATGGTTGTCCTCATTGATGTGAGACTTTCACACCTTTTTTTGTCTTCCTCCTCCCCCTTCTTTATGTTTCGCCTTGTAGGTGTCAACTTTCTTACACTCTGCATGAGTGCTCAAAATATCGAAAGGGAGTGGATCAGTTCGACTTGTACCGACTAGTGGTCTGGGGACGAGTCAAGATAAGAATCCAAAGGAGACTAAGTGTGAAACTTTAGTAGATAGTGATTCTCAACAATTATTTTTTATCTCGTATTCCGTATCCCCTTTCTTGCACGCAAACACCATCTGGAGACATTCGAGTCACGGATAGCGAGAGCTCTTGCACCTTTTGTTCTTTTGTTACTTGTTTCAATGCTAATATAGATTCTTTCTTGTTAAAGCTTGAATTGAATTTCATGCTTTGATTGCTTTATTTAAAAGTCTTTATATGGTTGTGTGGCATGTCACCACAGAAATTATGCATGTTATCATTTACCTACTCGAGGACGAACAGGAATTAAGCTTGGGGATGCTGATACGTCCCAAACGTATCTATAATTTCTGCTTGCTCCATGCATGTTTTGCGTGAATTTGCCATGTTTTGCTTGAACTTTCATACACTTTTTATCATATTTGGACTACCCTATTAACTCAGTGCACCCAGTTGTGAGTTCCTGTTTTTCTGTTGTTTTTGTATTTCAGGTTTTCCGGCCATTAAAAGTGCCCAATAAATCCCGGCAAAATTATATAAAAAATCAGCGCCACGGAAGCTTCCGGAATAACCAAGATATGGTAGGAGGGTCACCACCGGGGGCCCAGGAGGGTCCCTAGCGCGGCCCCACCCTAGGCCGCGCCAGGAGGCCTCCTGGCTTCCTGGTGCCCCCCTTCGCCTATATTTACCCCCCGTGACGGAAACCCCTAATATCGATCTACTATTCCCGTTCTCCTCTCTGTTCCGCTGCCACCGCTGTTTCAAGATCGGGGCTGCCAGGAGAAGCTGCCCCGGCACCCTGACGGAAGGAGGAATCCCCTCCGGGAGACTATCCATTTCCATGAACGCCTCCCGGATGTGCCGTGAGTAGTCCCCCTTGGACCATGGGTCCGTGACCAATAGCTATGTGATGTACTCCTCCCCTCTTTGTGCTTCCACTTTCGAGACCTCATGAGCTGCGTCACATGATCGAGGCACTTTTGTAGTTTTCTATGTTGCTATGCTGCGTTTGCTGGGATCTGATGGATTATGAGATTATGTTCAGATTGTGATGAGTAATATATTTGGTTCTCTTTTATATTTGTGTTCTTTAGTAAATTCTTGCATGTTCTCTGTTGCCGTATTTTACTTTGGCCAAGTGATTTGTTTTAACTCCAAGAGGGAGCGTTATGCTTGATTGTGGGTACAGCCCCTTGATGTCTAGCTTGAGTGACAGAAACATGAGACTAAGGGATGTGCTGTTGCCACCAGGGATAAAACAATGGTGCTTGTACTTGCGGGTGCAAGGATTGTTTACTTTAGGCATAGTTCTTTTAATGCAATTGTATGTTCCTTTGAGTTTACACTTTGGGTGGGATTCGCGACTTAATACCAGCGAGATGTTCTAGATAGATATCTCAAGGTGGATGATTCGTAGTAGATGCAGATGGATTTCGGTCTACTTACCTTGGCGTACTTCCCATTGCTTTTGAGACTCTTCCTTTCTTTTGTAGCATAGTTAGCATTCTGGTTAGTTTATAATCATGTCAATTGCCCAGCTGTGATTTGTTTACCTCGCTAGCACTTTTATCGTCTATTGGGAGAGATACATCACTAGTGAACATCACGGGGCCCCGGTCCATATTCACATCATTGTTTACACTTTCAATTTACTTTCAGTTCTTACTTTCAGTTGCTATTATTATTATATCTTGCGTTGATCCTTTGTAAACAGCAAGGCCGGAGGAATTGAAAACTCCTCTGTACTCGTTGGGAGCAAAGTTATTTGTTGTGTGTGCAGGTCCAGGAGAAGCAAGTGATTCTTTTCAGACGGCGCATCACTTGTCGAACCACCTTCTTGTATCTCTCGGAGTCCTACTGGTTCGATACTCAACCTTAGCATCTTCGCTAAGGGAAATTATGCTGCTACACTACATCTCACCTTCCACTTGGGGTAACCAACGAGGAGCAAGAGAAGTATCTTCCTTGCTAGCATCACCAAGTAGTAGATAGTAACTCCAAGAGGGAGCGTTATGCATAATTGTGGGTTCATGCCCCCCGATGTCTAGCTTGAGTGACAGAAACATGAGACTAGGGGATGTTATGTTTCCACCAGGGAGAAAACAACGATGCTTGTAACTGCGGTTGCAAGGATTGTTTACCTTACGCAGAGATTGTTAATGCAATTGTCTATTGCTTTGAGTTTACACTTTGGGTGGGGCTCGCAACTTAATACCAGCGAGATGTTCAGGATAGATATCTCAAGGTGGATGATTAGTGAGTGGATGCGGATGGATTTCTGTCAACTTGTCTTGGCGTACTTCCCATACTTTTGAGCCTCTTACTTTCAAGTAGCATAATTAGAATTGCGGTGCGTTTATAATTCTGTCAATTGCCCAGCTGTAATTTGTTCACCCAGCTTAGCTGTTTTATTATCTTTTGGGAGAGAGACATCACTAGTGAACATCATGGGACCCCGGTCCATACTTCCACAATTGTTTACACCTCCACTTTGTTTACTGCTTTGACTTTTTTCGTTGCAATTATCACTATCATTACTCCCTTGCGTTTAATCCTTTGTAAACAACAAGGCTGGAGGGATTGACAACCCCTCTGCACTCGTTGGGAGCAAAGCTATCTGTTGTGTGTGCAGGTCCAGGCTAAGCAAGTGATTATCTTCAAACGGCGCATCACTTGCGGAACCACCTACTTGTCGACCTTGGAGTCCTACTGGAGACATAAACCCTATCCTCTAAGTTAGGGGAAATTTGCTGCTACGCTACATCTCAACCTTCCACTTGGGGTAGCCAATGAGGAGCACTACTCCAGTGTCATCAAGATAATTTCTGGCGCCGTTTCCTGGGACTCCACTCTTCAAGATAGGGGAGTTGCACACTATCTTTTATCTTTGCTTTTTAGTCTTGTTAGTTTACCTTATCATTTTCATCTTGGTGTCCTTTATCAAAAATGACAAAAACAATGTTTACCTTATTCTTGCTTGTTGCTACCATTATGGGTTCCACTGAAAACACTAAGGTTTGTGACTTCACTAGTCACAACAACAATGACTTTATCTGCACTCCTATTGCTACACCTGCCACTTCAGCATCTTCTTATGAAATTAAACCTGCTTTGCTAAATCTTGTTATGAAAGAACAATTATCCGATGTTGGAGATGATGCTACTTTACACTTGAATAATTTTGTTGAACTTTGTGATATGCAAAAGTATAAAGTAGTAGAAGGTGATATTGCTAATCTTAAGTTTTTTCCTTTCTCCTTGAGAGGAGGACCTAAAATTTTGTTTCAATCCTTGCCTAGGAATAACATAGATTCTTGGGATAAGTGTAAGGATGCTTTTATTGGGAAGTACTACCCACCTGCTAAGATTATCCAATTGAGGAGCATTATTATGAATTTTAAGCAATTGGATAATGAACGCGTTGACCAAGCTTGGAAACGCATGAAATCTCTTGTTATGAATTGCCCTACACATGGTTTGACTACTTGGATGGTTATCCAGACTTTTTATGCAGGCTTGAACTTTACCTCGCGGAATCTTTTAGACTCGGCCGCGGGCGGAACTTTTATGTCAACTACACGTGGTGCTAACACAAAGCTATTGGATGAATGATGACAAACTACTCTCAGTGGCACACCAAGAGAGCTCCAACAGGTAGGAAGGTAAACTCTGTCGATGAGATATCCTCCCTAAATGAAAAAGTTGACTTGATCATGTCTTTACTTACTAAGCAAGCTCCTATTGATCCTCATGATGTTCCTTTGAATTCTTTGGTTGCTCAAGAGCAAGTTGATGTTAATTTTATTTCTAGGAACAACTTTAATTTTGGTAGCAATCCTAGGCCGTTTCCGTCCAACAACTATGGGAACAACAACACTTATCCTAGCACCAAAAACTCCACTTCTGAAATAGAGAGCATGCTTAAGGACTTTATCACTTATCAAAAAGCCTTCAATAAGAGTGTAAAAGAGAAATTATAAAAGCTAGATAGCCTCTCTTCGAAGGTTGACAATATAGCTCATGAGGTAGAATTGCTTAAGATTATAACTTCTCTCCTTAAGGAGAGGAAAACCACACCCATGAATGCTATCCAAGTCCAAATTAATGAGAATACTAGAATGCTAGAAAAACTTCAGGATAGATGGGCTAGAGAAAAGGAAGAGGAAGATACAAATAAGAGTCTTCCTACACATACTACTGTCTCCACTCTACAAGTCGTTGAGGACCTCAAAACTTTTAGCACCCAACACATCCCTAGTCCCACTGGACCTATTAATGGTGATGCTAATACCTCAACCTTAGGACAAGAAGTTCCTATCAATCTAGAGACTAACAGGAGAATGAGCTTAGATGAAATCACCACCACTTTAATTAATGGTAGTGATCTTGATTGTGATAATTGTAGTCTCTCAGAAGTTATCACCTTTTTGCAAAGAATGGTTAAAGACCCCCACACTAGCACACTTAACATTGACTTTACCGAGCATATTGCCAATGCTCGTATCAAAGCTAGGGAGGAGAAGCTCAAGATTGAGATTTCCATCTCTAGGAAGCTAGAAAATGGTTGGATCCCATAGTCCAAATTAAACTGCATACCTTTTGTTGCTATGCTTTATGTGATGTTGGAGTTAGTGCCTCCATTATGCCCAAAAGAATGTATGATATGCTTAATTTTAAACCTTTTGATACATGTTCTTTTTGTGTTCGTCTTGTTGATTCTTCCATAAAGAAACCTTTAGAAGGATTGATTGTATTTATTATTTTCAATGATAATTATATTCTCGTTGATTTTCTTGTCATGGACATTGAGTGTGATCCCTCATGTCCAATTATTTTGGGACGACCTTTTCTTCACACCGTTGGTGCTATATTTGACATGAAAGAGGGGGAAATTAGATTTCAGTTCCCCCTCAAAAAGGGAATGGAACACTTCCCTCGAAATAAAACCAAGTTACCTTATGAGTCTATTACACGGGCAAGCTATTCTTTTGATATTGATAAAACTTGATTTTCTTGTATCATGCCAAGCTAAAGGGCATAAAAGAAAGCGCTTGTTGGGAGGCAACCCAATATGTTTTTACTTTCAGTTTTAGTGGTCTTGATGGTTGTTACTACTGTAGCAACATCATTGTATCTTTATTTTCAAGCTTTGTGCAAAGTTTTAGCCTCCGATTGCAAGAAAGTTCAAAAATTGTGACATGTTGTCCAGAAACCGATTTTGTCCCCTTGACGGAAAAAATGGAAATAAATCACCAGATCATCTTTTGGATCTGAATTTTTTTGAAAGTATGCTCCATATAATTGTCTTTCGTTCATCTGTTCTGAGTTTTTTATTTGAGTTGCAGAAGTACCACCAAAACATTATTTACTACATGTTGGTCTGTTTTTCACAGATTTTGCCACGTTTAGCTTTTTCTCTGTTTTGCAAACCTTAAGCTTGCTTTTTCTTTGCAAAATTTTTTGGCAATCTTGAGAAACAGTATCTCTTCAATAATATCTTTATTTCCAGTAGATAAAAATTATTTTATCATGGGTACTAACCACTCTAATCAGCTTATGATGAGTTTTGTATGAAGGGAGTTTTCAAGTATGCGAAGGAAGATGATGAAAGAAGATTCGGGAGTGTCAAGCTCTCAAGCTTGGGGATGCCCCCATGCACCCCAAGAAATATTCAAGGAGACTCAAGCATATAATCTTGGGGATTCCCCCGTGCGTCCCCTTCTCCATCAACAATCATCAGTTCGTCCTTCTCCATGCTATATTTTTATCGCTTCATATGTTATGTGCTAAACTTGGAGCGTCTCTCTCTTTAATTTTTAGTTCTTTTTAGTTTTGTTTTCTGTTCATAACAAGTTGGATCCTAGCCTTCATTTTTTTGGAGAGAAACACACTCCACTCCACCCTAGAACACAACATAAGCTTGCATGCTTATCTTTCTTTTTGTGTGTGTTCTATATCTTTTCATAGTTGTTGTCATGCTTAGCTCTTACTTTTCATGCTTATCTTTTTAAGAGCTTTTTTTTAGGTTGTTCTAGAAACTTCCTTGAGTTTTCATGTTTATCTTGTTTAGAGAGTTGGCTTGTTGCACTGAGTTGTGTGTCTTGCATGAGTAGGTAATTAAGGTTGCTACAACAAGTGTAGTAGTAACATGCAATAGTTTTGAGGTATTGGTTAGAGTATTGTTTGGACATCATGGTGCCAAGAGCTTGAGCCTATTAGTGATAGGTGTCGTATTTTGGTCAATCCGTGCTTATTTTCAAAAATACAAAAAAAATGTTGAGAACTCTAGCTACTAGATGGATCGCTAACATCTGGAAGGGTTGGAATATATAGAGTACCCTCATGTACCATGGGTCGAGGATGCGCAAGGATAACCAAACCCCCATACACTCCTCCTCGGGGTACTCGTCTCTTCGTGAACCTCCCATGAGTTTCTCGGACAAATGCATGAGTTCTTCGGACAAATTCATGAGTTCTTCGGACAAATGCGAGTATTCAATTATTGGCACTTCCACCTTCCCAAACTTTGCTAGCCTCTTCGGTACCGTGCATTGCCCTTTCTCACCTCGAGAGTTGGCGCATACTTCGTCGGTGCATCCAAACCCTTGGCATGATACGCTCTGTCATCATAAACCTCCTTATATCTTCCTCAAAACAGCCACCATACCTACCTATCAAGGCATTTCCATAGCCTTTCCGAGATACATTGCAATGCAACATCCACCATCTCATGACTTGATCTTCATGTCATACATGCTTTTACTGGATCGAGGAGCGGCATGCTAGTTGGGCCTTGCCTTTATTATTGCTACATGACGCGCTAGTATCATTGCATATCCTGCTACACTGAGAGAGGCATACATTTGCATACATCATGATAGTTTTCTTTTTTTTCTTTATGTTGAGTACTTCTTATAAAGTGTGAAGATATTCTATATTCTTGTAAAATATAGAGTGTTGCCCTTAAGTGATGAAAAGATCCCAAAGAGGACAAATTATGAGATCACAAAGTGGACAAATTAAAAGATCCCAAAGAGGACAAATGAGAGATAAATAGAAAGAGCCAAAGAGACCACAAAAATACAAAAAAGAGAGAAAAAGAAATAAAAAGAGAGAAGGGAGCAACACTACTATTCCTTTTGAAAGATCCACACTTGTACTCCATTGCTATATTTGTACTCCATAAAGATTATCATTCATGCATAACTATGTGGGGACCTTACACTATAGAAATTGGCTTGCATATTCCAAGCAATGGCCTCCTAAAATGAGCTCTAAGTCTTCATGAGCAAGCAAGTTGGATGCACCCCCACTGTTGACGAAGAATTTGTTCAACACAACACAAGACTTGCACCGCGCAATTGTTTAGAATAAGGGAGTCGCCACTTCGTTTTTCGTTACGAAGAACGGATGATTTACGAGCGAATCAACAAAGGTTTCTTCAATTTTGGAGAAGAGAGACGGATGCTTTATGAGCAAAGAAACAAAGGGTTCCTCGATTTCGGGGAGGAGAGCCGACCGCTTTTCAGTGCAAAACGACAAAGATGAACCAAACCCTAGGCTTGCTAAGGCTCGGCCATGGGTAACAAAAAATAAAAAGATACGAGTAAAGTAGATGTGTTTAGATGAATATCGATTGTGTGTCCTTTCAATCGGCCGTCACCTTATCTATATATGAGGAGGCTGGACTTTCCGTGCAAGAAAAGGACACTAAATCTCGTCCAAATCTTTCCAAACTTAACCGAACTTGGATTACAGGTGGGCCTAGAACAGTAGTTCGGTTTTTGGTAGTTTCGGGGCTGTAAACGACCTCGGATGAAAAAACTCAAAACATCAAAGTTTAAGCCATCGAAATTTCCAAGAACTTTCATGATGAACGTATTTTGATTCGGGGCCATCTTGAGGGCCGAAATCCTCACGCTTGCCATCAGACATAAATTGTATAGGTGTCTGGTTCCGGGCGTCAGTTTTTTCCTCTTGACAGGTATATATTGTTATGGCTACAGATTTTGCATACGAACTCAGATTGAGATGATCCAAAAACCATAATTGACCGTTTCGACGAGACGAAGCTGCCCCATGTAGAAATTTTTTCCATTTGAAGATGTCTTGAAGGCCTAATTGGCAGGATAGTACTCCGAATGCTAGGGTCTTATTGCTTCAAACATAGTTTCGGCCCTTGAGATGGAATCGGATGATCATGGCTCGAACTACAAAGTTGTTCACGTCGACAATACCCAACTTTTTCATGTAGAGAACTTCTTCATTTGAGGTCATATTATATAGGTTCATTGCCATGCCAAAAATGGGTGTCAACACATGCCCCCCTGTTTTTCGGCAAAACTTGTGTGCCGAAAAATATCTTGCCCAGGCTTGTTCTAAGGACGATGTCAACACTCCATCGGCCATGTGTTTTCTGAGGGCGGTAATTGTATACCGGCCATGACTTGTTCAGTCTTCTTTCCACAAGCTTGAGTGGTATCTCAACTGAGCCATCCTCTTTTCTTCACCCTAAGGTGTATATTGGACTTGAACTGTCCTCGGACGAAGAACTTGAAAAAAGTGTCATGGATGATGTAACAGAAATTGCATCGTCCTTTTCTGATGGTGTAGGTGATGTTGCAGTTGATGTAGAGGCACATGTGTTCTCCTTCTTTTTACGCCTCAATATTTTCCATTTGGGTGCCACGGGCCAAATTTTATTGAACAATTCGTCCTCTTGCTTCTCTGTTTCCTGCTCCTCCTTCTCGCGGTTCCTCAGGCGTTGTAACCTTCTCTTCTGTGTCTTGGTTAGACCGGGAAGACACCATGTAGGTTGGGTATACTTAGAATCCCCTGGCTTGTCCTTTCTTGTGCTAAGTACATCATCAGACATGGGACCTTGTGGAACAGTAAGAAAATCACTACTTGTAACAGCGGCTATGTTTTCACTCGGAACAACATTACTAGTCGGATCAGCAGCTATATCCTTACTCGGATTAGCCGAGTCATCAATACTCGGCTTTTCAGAGCCTGGCAACTTGACACGCCACACTTTCTTGTTGGTCCTCTTTGAATAACTTTTCATTGGCCGGTTGACACAATTTTTCAAACGGCCTTGTGTATAGTAAGAAGATCTGTCATGAACGGACCTCCTAGGTGCTTCCCACCCTGGATAAAAAGCATAAGGGGCCATTGGGGCTTCCTCCATTCCTTGTTGAAGTCACCCGAGTAATATGGTGCACAAAAGTGTGGCACCATTCATGGTGCTGGTACCCACGACTCATATGGCCTTGCATGACGCTGAGATCTTTGCTTGGGAGGTGATCATATATCGGCTATTTATTAGCACAATTAGTCATGTGTCATCCATTGCTTGTTTGATCCTTTTTATGAAGACTTGGGTGAAACCTTCTGAATTTGAGAATAACGCCTTAAGAAATCCATCAATAATCCCCATATTTCAACATCTATCTCAAAGATATCCACTGAACAATATTGTCCACCTTTTTTGCGAGGATCTTGTAAACAATAAATATTGAACCTCCTCCAATCCTTGCTTTCGCCTGCATATAAGAATCTCCAATAGTGGCCAAAAAGGTGAACTCTGGTTCGGTCTCCCTTATATTGGCAAACTTAACATCGGCTCTTGAGAAATATGAAATACACCACAATTATCATGATAAACAGATGTCTGTTGTGCCAATTTATATACCTTCAAGTTGTCATGTCTAGGTATATGAGCAATGCTAAAACAATCCAATATAAACATTATATCTAGACACTTTATCAAGATGAATATTAAGTGATTCGTCAACACATATGAAATCCATTGATATTTGTTGAGCTATTAATAACGAATCACCAAAAACCCTCAATATGTGTAGCACTTATAGCAAATAAAAACTATGAACCGAATAGTAAAACATTCGGTTTTGATCATTTGTGTAACAACACTCTAAATAGTTTGAGGCTCCAAAACAGCACCTCAAGGAGATGGATAAACAATATCAATACCTCGGCTATTGCAAACCGAACTATCAAAGTAAAAAAATCTCCTTGTCACTAATAAGACAAGGTTTACCAATAGTATGCATGTCATAAATAGGATGCTCAATAATAGAAACGGTAATGATTTGGCTTCTCATAAATTCAAATAATTAATTAGCTAGATCATCATAAGCTAAAACATAATTTACAAATTCCACAACTATGAATTGGTCCATGCAACAGATTTTTAATGAATGTACACCTTGTCTCGTTCTCCAAAAAGAGTAAGGATGATGTTTAGAAAATCACACCGGCCATGTTTATGTAACCAGAAGTAGCATGCAGAATTCATCCACCAAAGCATATATAACCGAAATAAAGAGATGAGATAACAAGTCAAATATTCCGGCTCTTTGAAGCAGCAAAGAATGCAACTAACATAATGTATATTGATTTGGTGATACCCCTTCATGATGTAAGAAATCGTATTGCATCCATGGATAAAAATAAACCCATGGAGAGTAGCCAATCATACCTGGGGATGAATTCCATGCTAAAGATGTTAATGGCATGGTTGAAGAATATAAATGATGTGCTAACCGAAGATCATTTTTCATGGATAAAAACCTTCGGCTTAATCTCTTATGGGATACTTTCTCTTTCTTCACCTTGGTTAAACTTGTTGCAACAGGAGCTCGCACATCATTCTTAGTTTGATTGCTTTTCTTGGGAACCCATGCCATACTCATCTTCTCAAGTTCTTGTGCACCAAGCTTTTTCAATTTCTTCCAAGTGGTACTAGCCGAATTATGTTTCCAAGTAGTACTTGATGACACAACATCAGGTCGTGTTTGCATATGTAACAAGGTGAGTGTAGCCTCCGAATTGGTTGTAGCTTGGTGCTTGTGTTTCCGAGTCATGACCAAATCATCAGTGGCAGCAACTCCTTTTTGGACCAATCCCTGTTCACGACCATGGTTTGCTTCTGAATTCCGAGTAGTTTGGTGGATTCTGAGTTGGTGTCGAGTTACTCGGTTAGTTCCGAGTGGGTTCCGAGCTGCTCGGTGAATTCTGAGTTGCTCCCGAGCTGCTCCGGGCTGGTTTTCAATAGTTCGGCTGTCTCTGCCCCTGTTCCGAGTAGCTTGATTTGATCCGAGCTGTTGCTGAGTAGCCCGGTTTGTTCCGAGTTCCTTTTGAATAGCTCGGCTGAGTCTGAGTTCATCCCGAACAGTTTGGTTGAATCTGAGCTCACTCAGAGTAGCTTGGTTTCTTCCGAGCTCGGCTTCCTATCTGTCCTCTTCTACCCTAGTCGGCTTTGCAGCAGACGTTGGGACATACCTATTGACTTGAGAATTTTTCTTAGGGACCCATGCCATATTTATCTTCTCTAATTCCCCAGATCTTAGCCGACTCGGTTTAGGCACTTCTAGCTCTGAAATAGCATCCTTGCGGCCATCTATTTTTACTTGGTAGACTTGTTGGACTACCTCCTTCTTCCTCCATGAGCTCCTGACCGATTCCTTTTGAGTGAAATGGTCTTGTTTATGTTTGTTAAATGCTGGTCTTTTTGGAGGTACACAACCTTGCTGAGATGACTTGAAATAGGATGGATAATGTGCCCTTGTATCATACCTCTCCCATGATGGATATGAACTCATATAAGCATAGGGAGGTACCCATGACATTGGTATTGGCAACCCACAATAAGGATGTGAATATGATGTATTGAGATTATCTCTTTGCCAATACCGGTCTTTAGATTTGCGCCTAGGGGGTGATCTTGACGCCTTTGAAACAATTGGCCGATAAGCACTCTTTGCCTCATTTATCTTTTGATATTTTTCCAATAGCTGCGCGAAAGTAACTTTCGGCTTTCTACATTTGTGTTTACTTAGGCCTTTGCTTTCTTTGACTGTGGTATCATCGATCATCGGATTAACTTGTTGCCCCCCAGTGCTTGGCGTCTTCATTGTAACCTTGACAGAACCTTCGCCTTCAAGAATATCATGATCATGCTCACGAATAGTTGATCTACTTGAAAGCTCGATCCTATCACTTGTGGTGTCCACCTTCTTGTCAATCTGATCACACATGTTTGAATCGAAGGTCAACTTTTTATTTTCTAGCCGATCTTGATGTGAGAACGACTTTGGAAATAAGCCAACGAATGGTCCAGATTTGGCATCACCCCATTCGGCTATGTATTGTGTTTCACACTCTACCTCCGATGGCTTTGAATAAGGAATTATAACACCATCGGTTTCCTCAACAGATTCATATCTTGGCTTCATGTTTCTGAAATCAAAAGTGTTACAAAACATATGTCTCATTTGAGACCAAATGTTAGCCAAGTATGAAATAATCGGAGTTGCCCGTATCAAAATAAAACTTAGCATGTACGATGGGAGCAACCTTGATTGAGACAAATTATAACTCGATGTGTATCTGAGTGGGTTTTGATTCCGAGCTAGATGTAACTTGGTATGTGTCATATCCGAGCTATGAACGACTAGATTCTTCACCTCCGAGTTATAAGTGTCACGAGTTACAAATTCACTACTAGCCTTTATGAATGGTATGATATGTTGACTGGCATGGTCAGTGAAAAAAATCATTCCTAGCAAACAAGTTACTCATCTTGGTCGGTCTTTCAATATTGAGTAAAATCATGAAGGTAGACGCATCGAAAATATAATTATGACCAGATCGAAAAATGAGCAAGCTGCTAGTTAGGTATACCTCTTTGAAGACGTCGGGCAAATGTAATGCTTGTATGGGAACAATACTTTGCTCCTCTTCTGGATAATTCTCCAATGCTGCGCCTTCCTCCTCTGGATCTCGTGCCATGTTACTCGGAGGCACCTTGCTGACCGAACACTACTTGGCCTCGCTTTCTAGCTGTTGAGGCTCATCGTTGAGTAAATCTTTCTCGGTCATGCTTTTCTGATTTTGATGCACATCGTCCTTGGCACGAAACTCGGAGGGTAGCACGAAAATTCCCTGGTATTCAGAAAATTCACATACGGCTGACTCGGCTTCATTAGCCAACTCGTTTGTAATAATCGAGTCAACATTATCTTGGTATACTTGCAGGGTTCCTTTCTTTTGTATATCTAACTCGGAAGGATCTACATGGTTCCTGCAGTAAGGAGTAGACAAGTCACCCGAGTGCTGATGTGCATGTTTCCGAGTCAAGAGTAACTCGGCACGATCTTGTTTCCGAGCTGGAGTAACTCGGTTTTCTGTTGTTTCCGGTTTACAACTCGGTATTGTTTCTTCCGAGTAGGAGCAACTCGGTACTGTTTCTTTCGAGTTGGAGCAACTTGGTGCATCTGTTTCCGAGTTAGAACTACTCAGTGTTGTGATCTCCGAGTTGAAATAGCTCGGTGCCTCTGTCTCCGACTTGGAGCAACTTGATACTTTTGTCTCTGAGTTGAAACAACTTGGTGTTGCGTTCTTCGAGTTGAAATAGCTCGTTATTGTTTCTTCCGAGTTAGAGCAGCTCGGTATTGTTGTCTCCGAGTCAGAACAACTCGGTAATGTTGCTTCCGAGTTTGAGCAACTCGGTGATGTTACTTCCGAGTTGGAGCAACTCGGTGATGTTGCGTCCGAGTTGGAACAACTTTGTACAGACGTTTTTTAATCAGAACAACTCAGCGCCTCCGTTTTTGGGTTGGAACTACTCGGTGGTATAGCTGCCCTCTTGATGACGCTATTATTTTGCTTATGTTTCTCATCTATTTCTCTTTGCCTTATTGTGGCAGCATCATGGGGCTTCTTTATTAGCTCTTGGTAGATAATATTCTGCATGCCAGTGATAAAATCTTTCTCCAGATTATCCCACCACTCTTTTGTTCCTATAATAGGATGCCCCCCAATGCTTTTTGTTTCTTTCGGCATTGATGTGTTGCCAAAAATTTGCAATTGTACAGGGGACGTACCATAAGCTGCAGTACTAGATGAAAGGACATTAGTTGCACACGGTGCTGAAAAGTTAGTAGCATAAGGTGCAGCATATGATGGTGAAGGGTAATTTCCCAAATAGCTAGTAGGGACGTGGCCAACTTCTCTATCCATCGACATGTTTGGAGGTGAAGACACATATGGCAAACAATGTGCCGATGGATATGGAGATGAAACACTTGATTGCATGCCATTGAAATTGCTAAGATTGGGTGTTTCATATTGATTGAATGAATTCACCATGTTGTCCATCGTCTTATTCACATAGTAGGGAGTAGGGGTAGCCGATGCATTAGAATTCAGATCTACATGTTGCAGGTTGCTAGAATAAGTTGAATTATATAGATTATTTTGCATCGGCCTTTGCCCATAGTAAGAACTAGGGTTAGCCGAAGCATGTAGATTATGTAATACCGACTCTTGCACATCGTAAGAATTAGGTTTACACGATACAGTATGCATATCATTAGGTCTAGCAACATTACCATAAGAGAGATTGTAATCTACGTAAGAAAATTGAGGATTCATGATACCGTGTAGATCGCAGCCTCTTGATGCGCTCCGGAGTGTAGGTTTTCTTGCTTGTCCGAGTTAGATATAACTCGGGCTCGTCCTTGATCTTATTGTCGCCGAGTAGATCAAAAGCACTCGGCGTTCTTATTCCCCAGCGGAGTCGCCAATTTGTGTTGACGAAGAATTTGTTCAACACAACACAAGACTTGCACCGCGCAATTGTTTAGAATAAGGGAGTCGCCACTTCGTTTTTCGTTACGAAGAACGGATGATTTACGAGCAAATCAACAAAGGTTTCTTCAATTTCGGAGAAGAGATATGGATGCTTTACGAGCAAAGCAACAAAGGGTTCCTCGATTTCGGGGAGGAGAGCCGACCGCTTTTCAGCGTAAAATGGCAAAGATGAACCAAACCCTAGGGTTGCTAAGGCTCGGCCATGGGTAACAAAAAATAAAAAGATACGAGTAAAGTAGATGTGTTTAGATGAATATCGATTGTGTGTTCTTTCAATCGTCCTTCACATCATCTATATATGAGGAGGCTGGACTTTCCGTGCAAGAAAAGGACTCTAAATCTCGTCCAAATCTTTCCAAACTTAACCGAACTCGGATTACAGGTAGGCCTAGGACAGTAGTTCGGTTTTTGGTAGTTTCGGGGCTGTAAACGACCTCGGATGAAAAAACTCAAAACATCAAACTTGTAGCCCTCGAAATTTCCAACAACTTTCATGATGAACGTATATTGATTCGGGGCCATCTTGAGGGCCGAAATCCTCACGCTCGCCATCAGACATAAATTGTATAGGTGTCTGCTTCCGGGCGTCAGTTTTTTCCTCTTAACAGGTATATATTGTTACGGCTACATCTTTTGCATACGAACTCAAATTGAGATGATCCAAAAACCATAATTGACCGTTTCAACGAGACGAATCCGCCCCATGTAGAAAAAATTTCCATTTGAAGATGTCTTGAAGGCCTAATTGGCAGGATAGTACTCCGAATGCTAGGGTCTTATTGCTTCAAACATAGTTTTGGCCCTTGAGATGGAATCGGATGATCATGGCTCGAACTACAAAGTTATTCACATCGACAATACCCAACTTTTTCATGTAGAGAACTTATCCATTTGAGGTCATCTTATATAGGTTCATTGCCGTGCCATAAATTGGTGTCAACACCCACTAGTTCCATAGGAGAGCTTACCTTAGCTCATATGTGCATCTGTTGCATGGCAATCCCTACTCCTCACATCATATCTATCATTTGGCTTTCTCTCACCTATGATTGTCCTCATTGATGTGAGCCCTTCACACCTTTTTTTCTTTCTTCCCCATCATTTTTCTCTTTGCCATCTTAAGTGCCAACATATCTTGCTCGCGCTCATCCATTGCATGAGTGCTCAAAGTCGAAAGGGAGAGGATCAATTTGACTTGTACTTGACTAGTGGTCTGGGGATGAGTCAAAATAAGATCCCAAAGGAGACCAAGTGTGAAACTTTAGTAGATTGAGTTCTCAATTAAACTATATATATTTGTTTATTCTCTAATCCCATCTCCCATTGCTTGCACCCAAACACCATTTGTAGACATTCGAGTCACGGACAGGGAGAGCTCTTGCACCTTTATGTTTATACTTTCTAGAATTAATACTAAGATTCTTCCTTGTTATTATCTTGACTTGAATTGCACATCATACTTGATTTACTTTGAAGTTCTTATATGTGTGTTAGCATGTCACGACAGAAATTATCTGTGTTATCATTTACCAACTCGAGGACGAGCAGGAATTAAGCTTGGGTATCTTGATACGTCCCAAACGTATCTATAATTTCTGCTTGTTCCATGCACTTTTATGTGACATTGCTACATGTTTTGCTACACTTTCATATCATTTTACACATATTTGGACTAATGTACTAACTCAGTGCACCAAGTGCCAGTTTCTGTCTGCTGATGTCTTTAGTTGCGGTGATTTTTTTTCCCAATTTAAAATGCTCAAAAAATCCAGAAAAATCAGAATAAAAATCAGCATGACGGAAGCTTCCGGAACCCCAAAGGAGGGCCAGGCGGGCCACCTCGCGCCTAGGTGGCCAGGTGGTGCGGCCCCACCCCTGGCCGCGCCACCAGGGCGCCTGGGAGCCCTAGGTGGCCCTGGCTCCCCCTTTTGTCTATATAACCTCTTCGTCTAGGAAACCCTCGAGGAGAATCCCGCATCGTGAAATACCTCTATGTTCCGCCCCCGCCGCACTTTCAAGATTGGGAGCACCAGAAGACCACTTCCCAGCACCCTACTAGAGGGAGGAAGGACCTCCGGGAGCTTCTCCACCACCATGGACACTTCCCGGTTGTGCCGTGAGTAGTCCCCCTTGGACCATGGGTCCATGACCAGTAGCTATGTAATGTCTTCTCTCCAATCTTGTTCTTCAATGTTTAGCCCTTGTGAACTGCCCTACATGATCAAGGCACCTATGTAATTTTCCTGTTGTTGCTATGCTGTGTTTGCTAGGATCCAATGGATTATGAGATTATGTTCAGATCATGATGAGTTATATATTTGGTTTACCTATTATATTTTGTTCTTGAGTAATTCTTGCATGTTCTCTGTTTCTTTTTATTGATTTGGCCAAGTAGTAGATGGTAACTCCAAGAGGGAGCGTTTTGCATGATTGTGGGTCAATGCCCCCGATGTCTAGCTTGAGTGATACAAACATGAGACTAGGGGATGTGCTGTTGCCACCAGGGAGAAAACAATGGTTCTTGTAACCGCGGTTGCAAGGATTGTTTACCTTACGCATAGATTGTTAATGCAATTGTCTGTTGCTTTGAGTTTACACTTTGGGTGGGCTCACAACTTAATACCAGCGAGATGTTCTGGATAGATATCTCAAGGTGGATGATTAGTGAGTAGATGCAGATGGATTTCAGTCTACTTGTCTTGGCGTACTGCCCATACTTTTGACCCTCTTACTTTCATGTAGCATAATTTGCATTGTGGTGCGTTTATAATTCTGTCAATTGCCCAACTGTAATTTGTTCATCTAGCTTAGTTGTTTTATCGTCTTTTGGGAGAGAGACATCACTAGTGAGACCCCGGTCCATACTTCCACCATTGTTTACACCTCCACTTTATTTACTGCTTTTACTTTTTCCGTTGCAATTATCACTATCATTATCCCCTCGTGTTTAATCCTTTGTAAACAACAAGGCTGGAGGGATTGATAACCCCTCTGTACTCGTCGGGAGTAAAGCTAATTCTTGTGTGTGCAGGTCCAGGTTAAGCGAGTGATTGTCTTCAAATGGCGCATCACTTGTCGAACCACCTACTTGTCGACCTTGGAGTCCTACTGGAGACATAAACCATATCCTCTAAGTTAGGGGAAATTTGCTGCTACGCTACATCTCAACATTCGCTTGGGGTAGCTAATGAGGAGCACTACTTCAGTGCCATCTGCTACGTCGATGCATATCTTTATTGCTTGGTTCTTACATGAGTGGCTTAGGAAGCCTCGAGCAATGCTCTGATTGTTTAAAGGAGAGGCTGGGGAGATTTATAGCGGGCAATCTATGGGTAGAAGAGGCGTAAGTTTGCCACATTCCAAGGATTGCCCACGTTCTTCGGGTTCTTCAGCCTGTAGGCTCCTCCTCCGATCACTTCGGAGATTATGTAGGGCCCTTCCCATTGTGGCGCGAGTGTATGCACTTTTTCCTGCTTCAGTCATAGCACAAGGTCCCCGACGCTGAAAAATCTGGTGCGGATTCGACTACTTTGTTGTGTGCGCAGCTTCTCTAGGTACCCTTCTGATCGTGACAGTGCTATGTCTCGTCCTTCATCTTCTACGTATTTTTCATCCAAAAGTGCTTCTTCCGCCTCCTCTTCTTCGTATCCGGTGATGCGCGGGGCACCAAACCTTAGGTCATGTGGGAGTACTGCCTCTCATCCATACACCACGAAGAAAGGAGTGTGTTGGATTGAGGCGTTGGGTGTTGTTCGTAGGCTCCATAGGACAGCTGGTAGCTCTTCGACCCAATTTCCCGCGGCTTGCTCGAGTGGTGCGAGTAGCCATTTCTTGATGCCGCTGCGTACCAGACCGTTGGCTTTCTCGACCTGGCCGGTAGACTGCGGGTGTGCGACTAATGCGTAGTTGATTTTGATGCCCAGTTCTTTGCAGAGGTTATGGAATTCGTAAGCTGTGAAGTTTGTGTCATTGTCGATGATGATATTGTGTGGTACTCCGAAGCGAAAGATGATGGATTTGATGAAGTTCACAGCTGTGAGAGCATTTGAGATGGTGATGGGTACTGCTTCAATCCAGTTTGTGAACTTGCCGACTACTACGAGTAGGTGGGTGGTTATACGTCTCAAACGTATCTATAATTTCTGCTTGCTCCATGCATGTTTTGTTTGATATTGCTATGATCTAGATACACTTTCATAAACTTTTGATCATATTTGGACTAACTTATTAACTCAGTGCACCATAATGCTAGTTCTTGTTTTCTGCTGTTTTTCTATTTTAGGTTTCCCCCATATTAAAGGTGCTCCAAAAATTCAGGAAAAAATCAGATAATAAATCAGCGTACCGGAAGCTTCCGGAATCACCTAGGAGGGGCCAGAGGGGACCCACCAAGGCCCCAGGCACCCTCCCGGTGAGGCCTAGGGTGGGGCCGCGCCAGGCGGGTGCCTGGACTCCTGGTGGCCCCCCTGGCTCCCCCCTTTGGCCATATATTCCCCGCGACGCGAAACCTCCGAAGACAGAAACCCTTTTCGTGATCTCTCCTCTGTTCCGCCGTCGCCGCACTTCCAAGATCGGGAGAGCCAGCAGACCTCTTCCCGGCACCCTACCGGAGGTAGGGTTGACCTCCGGGAGCTTCCGCTCCACCATGGACGCTTCCTGGATGATTCGTGAGTAGTCTCCCTTGGACCATGGGTCCGTGATTAGTAGCTATGTGATGTTCTCCTCCCTCTTTGTTCTTCATGGTTTAGACCTCGTGAGCTGCCCTACATGATTGAGGCACATATGTAATTTTCTGTTGTTGCTATGTTGAGTTTACTGGGATCTCATGGATTATGAGACTATGTTCAGTTTGTGATTGATTAATATATTTGGTTCTTATCTTTTATATTTTTGTTCATAAGTAATTCTTGCATGTTCTCCGTTGTTGTTTATTGCTTTGGCAAAGTAGTAGGTAGTGACTCCAAGAGGGAACGTTATGCTCGATTGTGGGTTCATGCCCCCTTATCACACGCTTGAGTGAAAGAAACATGAGTCTAGAGGATGTATTGTTGCCACAAGGGGGAAAACAACGGTGCTTGTAACTGCGGTTCCAAGGATTGTTTACTTTACGCAAAGTGCTTTTCAATGCAGTTGTCTGTTGCTTTGGGTTTACACTTTGGGTGGGACTCGCAACTTAATACCAGCGAGATGTTCTGTATAGATATCTCAAGGTGGATGATTAGTAGTAGATGCAGTTGGATTTCGGTCTACTTATTTTGGCGTACCGCCCATGATTTTGAGCCTCGTCCTTTCTTTGTAGCATAGTTAGCATTGCGGTGCATTTTTTATCCTGTCAATTGCCCAGCTATGATTTTTTTACCTCGCATAGCATTTTTATCATCTTTTGGAAGATATACATCACTAGTGAAAATCACGGGACCCCGGTCCATATCCTCATCACTATTTACATGCTCTTTTATTTTCCTGCTTTTACTTTCTAGTTGCTATCACCATTATCATTATCCCTTGCGTTTGATCCTTTGTAAACAACAAGACCGGAGAGATTGACAACCTCTCTGAACTTCTTTGGGAGCATAGTTATTTGTGTTGTGTGCAAGTCCACGTCAATTGCATCGTTGACACCTACTTATCATTACCGGAGTCCTACGGGAGACAAACCCTATCCTCTACATAGGGGTAATTTGTTGTTATCGTACATCTCACCTTCCACTTGGGGTAACCAACGAAGGGCGAGAAACCATTATCATCATAGTGCACATCAAGCAAATTTCTGGCGTCGTTGTCGGGGACTCCAAGTGCTAAGATAGACGAGTTGCACACTATATTTTACCTTTGCTTTTTAGTCTTGCTAGTTTACCTTTCAGTTTTTATCTTCGTGTCCTATATCAAAAATCACAAAAAAAAGCCTGCCAAACTTGCTATTATGGGTTCCACTGGAAACACCAAGTTGTGTGACTTCACTAGTCACAACAACAAAGACTTTATCTACACTCCTATTGCCACACCTGCCACTTCAACTACCTCTTATGAAATTAAACATGTCTTGCTAAACCTTATTATAACCGTGGACACAGCTTCTCGAAAAGATTTAACCCTGCAGGGGTGTACCAACTGCCCATTACAAGGCTCCGCACGCACGCCCATCTCTCTTAGTTGCTACCCATCACAGGAAACCATTTTATGATTTAGTTCCGAGAGATCCGAAATGACAGGTCCCTCTAGCTAACAACGAACAAATCCGGGTGGCCCCCGTGAGTCGACATCCAGCTCAGGAGCCGGCCGCGCTCTCGATCTAGTCTCTACCATCTGTCGCAGGTTTGGATTGCTGGTAAATTCTCACATGAGGCCGGGTCCTCAGCCGGACAGGTTGGACCAACAAGGAAACAAAGTCCCCACTGGCCCTGGTTGGTTTAAAGGATGTTTGCTAGGAGTGACCCGACAGACATATATGCATGGTTTTCAAATGGTAAATCAGCTTGGGCCACCTCTAGAAATGTTTGAAGCTAGGTAGGTAAGAAAAGGGGACCCCATAAAATCCCACACGCGGTTAGGCACGCTCAGTCTTAGAACCAATACCCGGAACTCGGATCCTAGGTGACTTGAATGGAACAAAGCGTCGGGGTGGGATAGCCTAGACCTTCAATCCTTCGTCGAATATAGTCAACATTATAATAATCATATCACCAATAATAATATAATAATGGTGATAAACCAGAACCAAGGAGTAACAGGGTAAAATCGTAGCATCCTAAGCATGCATACTAAGCAGGGGTTGAACAACGAGCAATAGTAACATAGTAGTACATGGTTTGCTGGGAGGGGACATGGCTGTATCGGTTTGCAAGAGGTTGTAAACATGTGGTAGGATCAAACATCGAACCTATCCTAGACTAGCATGCAAACCGCTGGTTGAAATAGAATGGATCATAAGTAATGTATAGGCCTTGCCTGTTGATAAGTCGGGTTCCGAAGGTGTAGTTGATCGCAAGCTCGCATCGTCTCCGAAGGTACCCGCGGAAGCACACAAGACGGTAAACACTGGAAAGCAATAAACGACCAATCATCTATTACTACGAAGCAAACACGAGAAAGCATCAACAAGAAGGCAACACGAGACATCTCACCTACCGTCGAGAGCGGTTACTAACAGGTTAAGTGGAGTACTCGTCACACACGACGATACCGCACATTTAGAAACGGTTCAAGTTGTTTAGCTACAAAAGTTGAGCAAGGTTGTAAACATGGCATCTCACTCAAGCATGGCATAGCACACAAACATGACAAGAGGTGAAGCATAAGGTAAACTATTTATGCTAGTCAATTTAAGTGAGGCACAATCCTAAACATGGCATATCACTAAGTACCCACGACAATTAAAGCATTTGGTACTGTTCTGACCTAAACCATATTTTAGTTTGGTTAACAACATCAAACAATAGCATAAACACAAAGTACATGAAATTCTAATCAAGTTACATATAAAGAACACTCCAAACGGAGTTACGGTTAAAAAGATATAAGCAAAACAAGTTTGGAACACAATCTGCCAACATCAGGAAGCACACTTTAGAGCAATGCATAAACACGATAATGAATGCAAACATGATCATAGATGATATGCAACTAAAGTAGACATGGCAGGGAAGGCATGGCAAAAGGAATAATGCAAAAAGGCATCATGAACAATTAATTATAGCCCAAACAAAATGCAATCAAACATTACTGGTCTAAGACTTAGTGAAAATGAGGAAAACATGGCAGAAACTATTATTATTATGCTGTATAAACAGGGGTAAAACTATATGCAAATGTGCAGCAACATGACATAGAAATACATGGGAATGAAATAAACATGATGATGATCAGGTACAAACAAGAATCATGGTCATAGGCATCACATATTAAAAGATATTAAGCGTGCAACATGGCATCGGAAAGTTACAGACTTAGAGAAAAACCGAGGTGGCTGTCAAAAACAATGGCATAGTAACTTTGGAGCTAAACATATCTATGACCAGAAATGTAAACGTGACAATGCAATACATATAATGAAAGTAGACATGATGCTTAACAGTATGCAACAAGAATCAATGCAATAGGCATCATGGATGTGTCACAATCATCATGCAAACTTGCAATAAAATAATAACAACAACACTAATCAGGAAGTAGCAGTGTTTAACAGTCTGATTCCCACTTCAACAGTGATTAACAACATCAATACGGCCTCAAATCAAAATGCTCACAAAAGATGAATTGAAGTACACACAAAACTAAACAAATTTCCTTTTGGGCGCAACGTAATCCGGGCTACGGTTTACTCGCAAACTACATCGCAAACAGGCATCAGCAACATAATTTTTCCAGACTTAGAAAAAAATAACAGAGCAGAGAAAAGAAAGAAAGAAAGAAAAAGTGGAGGTCGTCTCACCATGGGCCTCGGCCCAACAGGCGGCCTGGAGAGGCCAGCTCGGCTCGGGCCAGGGAGTTGGTCCGCAGGGAAGCTCCACGCCGGCCCATCATGGGCGCAGCCCACCACGGCGCCGGCACGCGCTGGATCGGGCGGCTTCGATCCCGACCGGCTACGGCGGCCGGCCTCGGTGGCCGCTCCGGCGAGGCGCGACGGCGGCCGGGGCGCAGGTGGGGCGGCGAGGAGGCGCGGGGTCCGGCCGGGCCTAGTGGAGAGGGGGGGGCGACGTGCCTTCCGGGCAACGAGGCGAGCGCGAGTGCCAGCGGCGGCCCGGCCATGGTCGTCCATGGAGGCTCCTGGACAGAGTCAAAACGGAAGGGGTGAGGGAGGAAAGGAGGAGGGAGAAGGAGGAGAGGGGAAGTAGGAAGAGGAGGAGAGGTGGCCGGCGGCCTGGCCGGAGGCGCACGGCGGCGGCGGCGGATGCCCACGGGCGGCGCACGGCGGAGGTAGGAGAGAGAGGAAGGTGGGTGGAGGCTGGGTGGATCTGGGTCGTTGGATCGGCCAATCCAACGGTCCAGATCGCAGGGAGGCTAGGGTTTGCTAGAAAATTGGCAAAATTGAGAAATTTGGGGCTATTGTGAGGGGGTGGCTGGAATTTTGGCTTAGGGGAAACCCTAGAAAGGGGTGGGAGAGTGGTGGTCTTTATATAGCCCAGGTGGCTGGCAGTTTGAAAAGACATACCCGGTTTTTCTCTCGCGCGTGCGGTGTCTACGTTTCTGACCGCCGGGGGTCCGCAGCACCTCCGATTCGGGTAAAACTTCGAACTACGCGATCAGCGCGTCGAGCCAGCGGCATTCACCTCACGCTGGAACCGTTCCGAGAACACTTTCAAGCGCGCTATAAAAATAACCCGTTTAATTATTAAACAAGGTTTTCGTTCCGTTGGTTGCGGCTGGTCTCGTGCGGTTTTTCCGACGGTGATCGGGTGAAACCCAGTGACGCAAAGGTTGAGTGTCGGGGTGGCAAGGGTCGGTCTCCGTCCGGTACGAGATAAGAGGGGGGAAATAATCGTCGATCGATAAATCGGGGATGCAAACACCGCAAACAAATCAGACAATCAAACAGTTCACACCGAAAACAAAAATTTTAATTTTTGGGAAATCTGGGCTGTTACAATACAACACCACAAACAAGGGATCTCGTCCCGAGATCCAGGACGATCCGGGGGAGAGGGGAAGGGGGAAAGAAGAGAGAGACAACGATCTTCAACACCACCAACAAGGGACTCTGCTCCACGTCGAACGACGAACTCCGTCGAGAAACTTTCCGCAGGGAGACGACATCGTCGAAAATATGAACCGTCCGTGTCAAGAGGAGGAACGACAACGATAACCATATCACAGGATAGTGTTTTCCACGCAAGTCGTGAAAACACCAGCAAAAGTATGGATGGTGATGGATGAACCAGATGATACCCGAAATCAGAGAAGCTAAAGGTACTACAGGAATTCCCACCTAAGCTCGGAATCGAGACAATACTTCCCAAGCAAAGCATTGTAACGATTTTGATACTCCACACACTCGAGATCCTAGAGTTTGAAAGGGGATAAGTCGAGATTAAAACACTTACGACACTTGTCCTGGCCAGAGAAAGGGTAAGGAGTAAAAATAATCCTACTCTCCGATAACTAACTTAGTAACTATAAAATAGTTTTTGTCTAGACTCGACTTCGGCCAGAAAAGGGATCCTACGGTTGTTAAGGCTCTGATACCAAGTTGTAAGGCCCGATATGCGGTACTGTTCCATATCTAGATGTTTCCATCCAGATCCGGGGACGAAGCACATATCGGTCCCACCGCGACATATGACAATGCCATATGCCCCGGATTTCCAACATGATATCACAACATTACAGCTACATGGATACAACATCTCATACAATCGGCATACAACTGCCTTGATACAATACAACAGCGGAAGATACATGTCTGAGTACAGACTACAATCAAATGCCTAGTGGCAAATATAAAAACATTGATCCCCATAACCACACGGATCCATGCCCTCCGCCGGTATTCGCCTAACTAGTCGTCGTCGAGTATCCACGTGAAACGTCGATCACCATACCTGTTGTCGATTCAGAACCCTGAAAAGAGTTTGGGGGTAGTATCATAAGTACAGAAGTACTCAGCATCCAACTGTAGTGGTCAACTGACCCAGCAAGGACTTCATCACTCTTCATTCTAGGACAACTAGTAGTTTACGGTAAGGATGGGGTAAGTGGTGAGGTTGCTGCCGCACTAGCATTTATGAAGTGGCTAACGATCTAGAGAGTAAGATAAGAAGCCAAGCATTCGATGAGGAATCGCCTCCAACAAGTCTGCTATCCACCTACTTACACAAGCATAACACCTATCCTATCCTTGTCCTCCTCTTCGCATCCCGACGAAGAAGAAGCAGTCAAGGCACGCACACATTGATCAAGTTATATTAAGATTATCTTAGTTGTTGTTGTTTATGAACAAGGAGTAGGTCTCAAGTCGTCCATAACCGTGGACACGGCTTCTCGAAAATATTTAACCCTGCAGGGGTGTACCAACTTCCCATTACAAGGCTCCGCACGCACACCCATCTCTCTCAGTTGCTACCCATCACAGGCAACCATTTTATGATTTAGTTCCGAGAGATCCGAAATGACAGGTCCCTCTAGCTAACAACACACAAATCCGAGTGGCCCCCGGTGAGTCGACATCCAGCTCAGGAGCCGGCCGCGCTCTCGATCTGGTCCCTACCATCTGTCGCAGGTTTGGATTTCCAGTAAATTCTCACATGAGGTCGGGTCCACAACCAGAAAGGTTGGACCAACAAGGAAACAAAGTACCTGCTGGCCCTGGTTGGTTTAAAGTATGTCTGCTAGGAGCGACCCAACAGACATATATGCATGGTTTTCAAATGGTAAATCAGCTTGGGCCACCTCTAGAAATGTTTGAAGCTAGGTAGGTAAGAAAAGGGGACCCCATAAAATCCCACACGCGGTTAGGCACGCTCAGTCTTAGAACCAACACCCGGAACTCGGATCCTAGGTGACTCGAATGGAACAAAGCGTCGGGGCGGGATAGCCTAGAAAAGGTGAGCAAGGTTGTTAACATGGCATCTCACTCAAGCATGGTATAGAAAACAAACATGACAAGAGGTGAAGCATAAGTTAAACTATCTATGCTAGTCAATTTAAGTGAGGCACAATCCTAAACATGGCATATCACTAAGTACCCACAACAATTAAAGCATTTGGTATTGTTCTGCCTTAAACCATATTTTAGGTTGGTTAAAAACAGCAAACAATAGCATAAACACGAAGTACATGAAATTCTACTCAAGTTACATATAAAGAACACTCCAAACGGAGTTACGGTTAAAAAGATATAAGAAAAACAAGTTTGGAACACAATCTGCCAACATCAGGAAGCACACTTTAGAGCAATGCATAAACATGATAATGAATGCAAACATGCTCACAAATGATATGCAACTAAAGTAGACATGGCAGGAAAGGCATGGCAAAAGGAATCATGCCAAAAGGCATCATGAACAATTAATTATAGCCCAAAAAAAATGCAATCAAACATTACTGGTCTAGGACTTAGTGAAAATGCGGAAAACATGGCAGAAACTATTATTTTTATGCTGTATAAACAGGGGTAAAACTATATGCAAATGTGCAGCAACATGACATAGCAATACATGGGCACGAAGTAGACATGATGATGATCGGGTAAAAACAAGAATCATGGTCATAGGCATCACAGATTAAAAGATATTAAGTGTGCAACATGGCATCGGAAAGTTACAGACTTAGAGAAAAACCGAGGTGGTTGTCAAAAACAGTGGCATAGCAACTTTGGAGCTAAACATATCTATGACCAGAAATCGAAACATGACAATGGAATACATATAATGAAAGTGGACATGATGCTTAACAGTATGCAACAAGAATCAATGCAATAGGCATCATGGATGTGTCACAATCATCATGCAAACTTGCACTAATATAATAACAACAACACTAATCAGAAAGTAGCAGTGTTTAACAGTCTGATGCTCACCTCAACAGTGATTAACATCATCAGGATGGCCTCAAATAAAAATGCTCACAAAAGATGAATTGAAGTACACCCAAAACTAAAAAAAATTCCTTTTGGGCGCAATGTCATCCGGGCTACGGTTTACTCGCAAACTACATCACAAACAGGCATCAGCAACACAATTTTTCCAAACATAAAAAATAACAGAGCAGAGAAAAGAAAGAAAGAAAAAAGTGGAGGCCGCCTCACCATGGGCCTCGGCCTAACACGCGTCCTGGAGAGGCCGGCTCGGCTCGGGCCAGGGAGCTGGGTCGCAGGGAAGCTCCACGCCGGCCCATCATGGGCGCAGCCCGCCACGGCGGCGGCACACGCTGGATCGGGCGGCATCGATCCCGACCGGCGGCGGCGGCTGGCGTCGATGGCCGCTCCGGCGAGGCGCGTTGGCGGCCGAGACGCAGGTGGGGCGGCGAGGAGGCGCGGGGTCCGGCCGGACCTAGTGGAGAGGGGGGCGACGTGCCTTCCGGGCGGCGAGGCGAGCGCGAGTGCCGGTGGCGGCCCGGCCATGTCCGTCCATGGCGGCTCCTGGACAGAGGCAAAACGGACGGGGTGAGAGAGGAAAGGAGGAGGGAGAAGGAGGAGAGGGGAAGGAGGAAGGGGAGGAGAGGTGGTCGGCGGCCTGGCTGGAGGCGCACGGCGGCGGCAGCGGATGCCCACGGGCGGCGCGCGGTGGAGGTAGGAGAGAGAGGAAGGTGGGTGGAGGCTGGGTGGATCTGAGTTGTTGGATCGGCCGATCCAACGGTCCAGATCGCAGGGAGGCTAGGGTTTGCTAGAAAATTGGCAAAATTGCGAAATTTGGGGCTATTGTGAGGGGGTGGCTGCAATTTTGGCTTAGGGGAAACCCTAGAAAGAGGTGGGAGAGTGGTGGTCTTTACATAGCCCACGTGGCTGGCAGTTTGCAAAGACATCCCCGGTTTTTCTCTCGTGCGCGCGGTGTTTACGTTTCTCACCGCCGAGGGTCCGCAGTACCTCCGATTCGGGTAAAACTTCGAACTGAGCGATCAGCGCGTCGAGCCGGTGGCATTCACCTCGCACTGGAACCGTTCTGAGAACACTGTCCGGCATGCTATAAAAATAACCCGTTTCATTATTAAACGGGGTTTTCGTTCCGTTGGCTGTGGCTGGTCTCGTGCGGTTTTTGCGACGGTGATCGGGTGAAACCCGGTGTCGCAAAGGTCGAGTGTCATGGTGGAAAGGGTTGGTCTCCGTTCGGTACGAGATAAGAGGGGGGAATAATCGCCGATCGATAAATCGGGGATGCAAACACCGCAAAAAATCAGACAATCAAACAATTCACACCGGAAACAAAAATTATAATTTTTGTGAAATCTGGGATGTTACACCATTATCATCATCTCGGACATCAGGTGTCACCGCCCTTTGAGGATTTCTTGAGAGTCCTACCATGTCGAGTCCCCAGGTTGCGAAAGGCCAGGCCAACAGTATTGCCTTGAGTTTAGATGCTGGTGCATGAGGCCTACTGGCGAATTTCTAGCAAGCGACACAACGTCGTACGATGTCCTCTGCGTTTTTCATGGCGGTTGGCCAGTAAAAATCTGCTCTAAAAGATTTGGCTACTAAGGCACGACTGCTCGCGTGGTGGCCACAAATTCCTTCGTGAATCTTGAGTAGTAGTGCCTTGTCGTCTTCTTTTTTATGCATCTTTGGGTCACCTAAGAGATGATGCGCTTGTAGAGCTCCCTGTTGATTATGTTAAAGGCTTTGGAGCATCGAGTGATGCATCGTGCTTCTGTGACGTCCTGTGGTAGGATGTTGTGTATCAGGTAGTTTAAGAAGGGTCTTTTCCACGATGTCCCTTCGGGTGGTGGAGGCTCTTGTTCTTCAGCTGCGTCATCGTCTTCTCCTTCGATGTTCGGATTTTTTGCTGCTACGTGCTCAGGTCCGATGGCCTGATCTGTTGTTGCGCTTGTAGGGGTTTCTTCCTTGGTCGCAGTTGGCTCGAGTGTCCTTGCCGCTTTGATGGAGCGATGCTGGATGCTTTCGAGGAACACTCCGGGTGGTATTGATCCATGGGTGGATCCAATGTTTGCGAGCTCGTCTGCTTCCGTGTTATTTTCTCTTGTGACGTAATTGAGCTCGCATCCGTCGAAATTACCTTCTAGGGTGTTGTAGAGCTTTTGGTAGGCGGACATGTTGTCTGTGATTGCTTCACAATCTCTCATTGTTTGCTGGACGACTAGGTTGGAGTCGTCGTAGATCAGTAGGCGACTGCCCTCGCAGGCTTTTTCCATGCACATTCCATGGAGGAGGGCTTCGTGTTCTGCTTCGTTGTTGAATGCCTTCTCGAAGTTGATATGTAATATATACTTCAGCTTTTCTCCTTTGGGGGAGATTAGCACTACGCCAGCTCCTGCTCCTTGTTGTCTTTTTGATCAAAGAACATTTTCCAAGAGTTGGAGAGGTCCGTGGTGCCAGGTGTCTGTACTTACATCCACTCGACCATGAAATCTTGGAGGACTTGGGCTTTGATAGTTGTCGGGTGCTTGAATCTTAGGTCACGAGGGCTGAGCTCCATGTTCCATTGAGCGACGCGTCCCGTAGCGCTTGGGTTGTTGAGGATTTTCGAGAGTGGTGCGCTGCTGACCACTGTTATCGGGTGCTCGTCAAAGTAATGAGATACTTTGCGAGAGGTCATGAAGATAGCGTAGACGAGCTTTTGATAGTGCGGGTATCTTTGTTGTGAGCGCGTGAGTGCTTCGCTGAGGTAGTAGATTGGGCACTGGCACAGGGTTTGCTACCCATGTGGCCTTCTTTGTTTCTCGGATGAATTTTGCGTCGAGGATCTTGTTGATTTCTTCCCCGATGGCCCTATGCTTTGGTTCGGAGAATCGGCGCAGTGCCTGCTAAACTGACTTTGTGTTTGGGTAGATCTATAGTGCGTGTTCTGCGAATTCCCGTTGGACTCCAGGCGAGTCTTCCTGTGAGTTATTGTACTCCTTTAATGTTGACTGGTTCTTGCATCTTGGCAAGTGCTTGAACTTTTTCCGGGTTGGCTTCGACTCCTCGGGCGGACACCATGTATCCTAATAGCTTTCCGGGTGGTACGCCGAAAACACACTTTTTTGGGTTAAGCTTGATCCTGTAGTGCTTGAGTGCTCCAAAAGTTTCTTGGAGGTCTTTGAGCAGTGTGTCTGCCTTGTAGGTTTTGACCACGATGTCGTCTACGTAAACTTGGGTGTTCCTACCTATTAGGTCCTTTAGGCATGCATGCATCATCCTCTGGTACGTTGCTCCAGCGTTCTTCAACCCAAAAGGCATTGTCATGTAGCAGAATACGTAGTACGGGGTGATGAACGAGGTATGTTCTTCGTCTTCTTCCTTCATCCTTATCTGGTTGTATCCTGAGTATTCGTCAAGGAAGGAGAGGAGGTCGCATCCTGTGGTAGAGTCGATTATCTGGTCGATCCTTGGTAGAGGAAAGTGATCCTTCAGGCACTGTTTTTTTACAGGTCTGTAGTCGACGCACATGTGTAGTACGTCTGTATCTTTCTTGGGCACCGACACGGGGTTTGTGACCCATGTGGCCTTCTTTGTTTCTCGGATGAATTTTGAGACGAGGAGCCTGTTGACTTCTTCCTCGATGGCCCTGCACTTTGGTTCGGATAATCGGCACACTGCCTGCTTCACTGACTATGTGTCTGGGTAGATCTTTAGTGCGTGTTCTGCGAATTCCCGTGGGACTCTAGGCATGTCGGCTGGGCACCAGGCGAAGATGCTCCAGTCCTCGCGAAGGAATTTGATTAGGGCAATCGCCTGTTCTTTGGGTAGGTGGGCATAGATCCGTGTTGTCTTGTCTGGGTCTGTTGGGTGCACTTGATGGGTTATCGTGCCACTGTCGACGCTGAAGTCTCAAGTGATCTCCTTGATCTCACTTTTGCTGGCGAATGGAAAGACGCTTCTGTCTACCACCATGGCTATCTCTTTGAGTTCTTGCTGTGCTCCGAAGGTATCTAAGACTTGGTGGAAATCACAATCATACTTATCTGACCTAATGAAGCATCCGTTAATTGTGATGACTCCTGGGTCCAGGAATCTTGAGCTTGAGGTAGGCGTAGTGTGTTATGGCCATAAATTGGGTGAAGGTTGGTCGACCAAGTATGGCATGGTATTGGGATTTCCAGTCTACAACTTCAAATTCAAGGATTTCTCTTCTGAAATTGCTTCTGTTCCCGAAAATTACGTGGAGGTTTTTCTTTCCTAGCGACGAGGCTGCTTTGTTTGGCTCGACATCGTAGAAGGTGGTGCCTGAATTAGCATATTTCCTAGCGACTGATACGTCCCAAACATATCTATAATTTTTGCTTGCTCCATGTATGTTTCGTGTGATATTACTATGCTTTTGATACACTTTCATACACTTTTGATCATATTTGGACTAACCTATTAACTCAGTGCACCCAAGTGCCAGTTCCTGTTTTTTCTGTCTTTTTATTTCAGGTTCCCCCCGTATTAAAAGTGCTCCAAAAACGCCTGCACTCCCTGGTGGCCCCCCGTCTGCCCCCCTTCGCCTATATATTTGTCTCGCCCCGAAACCTCCAAAGACAGAACCATTTTTCACGATCTTGCCTCTATTCCGCCGCCGCCGCGCTTCCATCATCGGGAGCGCCAGGAGACCTCTTCTCGGCACCCTGTCGGAGGGAGGATTTACCTCCGGGAGCTTATCCACCACCATGGACGCTTCCCGTATGATCTGTGAGTAGTCCACTGTGACCATGGGTCCATGATCAATAGCTATGTGATGTTATCCTCCCCTCTTTTTTCTTCATGGTTTAGACCTTGTGAGCTGCCCTACATGATCAAGGCACATATGTAATTATTTCTGCTGTTGCTATGTTGAGTTTGCTGGGATCTGATGGATTATGAGACTATGTTCAGATTGTGATGAGTAATATATTTGGTTCTTCTCTTTTATATTTGTGTTCTTCAGTAATTCTTGCATGTTCTTCGTTGTTGTTTATTGCTTTGGCCAAGTAGTAGGTAGTGACTCCAAGAGGGAGCGTTATGCTTGATTGTGGGTTCATGCCCCCTGATGACTAGCTTGAGTGACAGAAACATGAGTCTAGGGGATGTGATGTTGCGACAAGGGGGAAAACAACGGTGCTTGTAACTGCAGTTGCAAGGATTGTTTACTTTACGCAAAGTTCTTTTAATGCAGTTGTATGTTGCCTTGGGTTTACACTTTGGGTGGGGCTCACAACTTAATATCAGCGAGATGTTTTGGATAGATATCTCAAGGTTGATGATTAGTAGTAGATGCAAATGGATTTCGGTCTACTTATCTTGGTGTACTGCCATGCTTTTGAGCCTCTTCCTTTCTTTTGTAGCATAGTTAGCATTGGTTTGCGCCCGTAATCCTGTCAATTGCCCATCTGTAATTTGTTTACCTTGCATAGCTCTTTTATCGTCTTTTGGGAGAGAGACATCACTAGTGAACATCATGGGACCCTGGTCCGTATTTCCACCATTGTTTACACCCTCAATTTACTTCTTGCTTTTACTTTCTAGTTGTTGTTATCACTATCTTTTATCCCTTGTGTTTGACCCTTTGTAAACAACAAGACCGGAGAGATTGACAACATCTCTGTACTCGTTGGGAGCAAAGTTATATGTTGTTGTGTGCATGTCCACGTCAACTCGTGCTAGATTTCTAGCGCCGTTGTCACCTCCTTGCGGTTGTTGGAGTCCTACTGGAGACAAAAACCTTGGTATCTTCACTGAAGGAAACTTGCTGCGGTGCCGCATCTCATACCTTCCACTTTGCGTAACCAATGAGGGGCGAGAAGTCATCAAAGAAATTTCTAGCGCCGTTTTCGGGGACTCCAATCTTCAAGATAGGGGAGTTGCACGCTATATTTTATCTTTGCTTTTTAGTTTGGTTAGTGTACCTTTCAGTTCTTGCTTTAGTGTCCTTTATCAAAAACCACAAAAAAATTAGTTACATTGCTATTAGTTGTCATTATGTCTGGTCCTTTTGCCTTTGTTGAGGCATAAGTGCTCACCTTTAAACAAAGAGGTGGCGAAAGTTTAGAAGATGCTTGGTATAGAATTAATGATTCTCAGAAAAGGGCCACCAAGAAGCAATCCACTACTATCCTTCTTAGAATTGTTTATGTTGGAATTACTCCTTGGAATAGGTTCATTCTAGATACCGCTGTCAATGGGAATTTCCTAGAAGCCCCAATCTGGGAGTCTCTTAATGTTATTGAAAATCTTGTTGGAAATCTCCCTGTTGCTAGCATTCAAGAGGATATCACTCTGGTTCACATTATGAAAAAACTTGAAAAGATCGAGTTAGAAATACCAAGCATCAATAAGATAAATGAGTTGGATCACAAGATTCAAGGCAATTTGAATAGACTTGATAGCACCATGCATGAAATTATCAAACCTTTGGAGACCATCAAATCCCATGATTTGGATCCTTCTAGGATAGATAAGACTGAGGAAATCATTGACACTCTAGGAACTACTTTCTCCTCAATCAAACCCAAAAACGTAGAAACTCTGACAAAAAAGGAATGTAAGTTCACTTATGTCCTTAAGGTTCCTCAACCCAAACATAATTCACTCATTGCCAAGGGAGTTGAAACTGTGAAAACTTTGGAAGAAATACCTCTCTTATATAGATATATAAATGAAAATTTGATTGATTTTCCGCCTTTTGGTTTTATCCCTAGAAGTATATTCATTAGGCCTTTATTTGAAAGACCTATTAAAACTAGCTGTACAATTGAAGACCTCCTCATATTTGCTAGCCTCTTCGGTACCGCGCATTGCCGTCTTCTCACTCCGAGAGTTGGCGTCCACCTCACCGGTGCATCCAAACCCTTGGCATGATACGCTCTGTCATCATAAACCTCCTTAAATATTTCCTCAAAACAGCCACCATACCTACCTATCAAGGCATTTCCATAGCCTTTCCGAGATATATTGCCATGCAACATCCAACTTCTCATGACTTGATCTTCATGTCATACATGTTCCTGCTACACTGGCAGAGACATACATTTTCATACATCATGATAGCTACATCTTCTTTATGTTGAGTACTTTTGTAAAGTGTGAAAGATCTTCTATACTTCTTTGTAAAATAGAGTGTTGCCCTTAAGTGAGGAAAATATCCCAAAGAGGACAAATTTAAAAGATGCCAAAAAGGACAAATGAGAGAGAAATTGAAAAAGCCATTGAGGCCACCAAAAAATATAAATAAAATAAAAAATAGAAAAAGAACATAAAAAGAGAGAAGGGGGAAACACTACTATTCCTTTTGAGAGATCCACACTCGTACTCCCTCCTATACCTTGTGCTCCATAGAGATGATCTTATATGCATATAGCTATGTGGGGACCTTCACACTACATGACTTGGATTGTTTATTCCAATTACGAGCCTCCTCAAATGAGCTCTAGGTCTTCTTGAGAAAGAAAGTTGGATGCACCCCCACTAGTTCCATTGGAGAGCCTTCCTTAGCTCATATGTACATCCGTTGCATGGCAATCCCTACTCCTCACATCATATCTATCATTTGGCTCTCTCGCCTATGATTGTCCTCATTGACGTGATCCTTTCACACCTTTTTATCTTCCTCCTCCACCATCTCTCTCTTTGCCATCCTAAGTGTCAATTTTCGTGCTTACGCTCATCCATTGCATGAGTGCTCAAAATATCGAAAGGGAGAGGATCAAGTTGACTTGTACCTGGCTAGTGGTCTGGGGACGAGTCAAGATAAGATTCCAAAGAAGACTAAGTGTGAAACCTTAGTAGATTGAGTTCTCAACAAATAAATATTTTCTCTCTCTCGTATTCTCATCTCCCAACTTCTTGCACGCAAACACCATTTGGAGACATTCGAGTCACGGAAAGCAAGAGCTCTTGCACCTTTATGTTCTTTTGTTGCTTGTTTCAATTTTAATATAGACTCTTACTTGTTATGACTTGAATTTAATTGCATGCCTTGATTGCTTTACTTAAAAAGTTCTTATATGGTTGGTAGCATGTCGCCACAGAAATTATGCTTGTTATCATTTACCTACTCGAGGCCGAGCAGGAATTAAGATTGGGGATGTTGATACGTCCCAAACGTATCTATAATTTCTGATTGATCCATGCATGTTTTGTGTGATATTGCTATGCTTTTGATACACTTTCATACACTTTTGATCATATTTGGACTAACCTATTAACTTAGTGCATGCCATTGCCATATCCTGTTTTCTATTGTCTTTTTATTTCAGGTTCCCCATATTAAAAGTGCTCCAAAAACTCCGGCAAAATCCAATGAAAAATCAGCGTATGGGAACTTTCTAGAGCCCCGAAGGAGAGCCGAGGGGGGGGGCACCCTGTGACTAGGCGGCCAGGGGGCGCTGCCACACCCTAGGCCGCGCCAGGGGGCGCCTGCACTCCCTGGTGGCCCACGGCTGCCCCCCTTCGCCTATACATTTGTCTTGCCCCGAAACCTCCAAAGATAAAACCCTTTTTCGCGATATTGCCTCCGTTCCTCCGCCGCCGCGCTTCCAAGATCGGGAGCGCCAGGAGACCTCTTCCCGGCACCCTGCCGGAGGGAGGGTTAACCTCCGGCAGCTTATCCACCACTGATAACCCTCAACTGCAGGGGATCGAGATAGTCTTCGCGGGCAAGATAACCCAATTTATTGATTCGACACTTGGGGAGCCAAAGAATACGTATAGGCTTTGACAATATAGTTGTCAATTCAATCGCACCTAAAATAAAAACTTTCTTGCACAAAGGTATTAGTAGCAACGGTAGTATGGAAGTGGTAGTGGTAATGATAATAGTGGTGATGAAACAACAAAAGTAAACAACTAGTAACCAGCAGAATTGAAATACTGTAGGCTAGGGAGATGGATGGTTGGGCGCTGCTTGGATGAGATCAAAACATGTAATAGATTCTAACACGGGCAAGGCTCACAAAAAATAAAGGATCATCTAGGCAAATATCAAACATCAGGCATGTATCCCAAGGTAGTTGTACGTGCTTGCAATAAGAACTTTGCGCAACATCTTTTGTCCTACCCTCCCGCTACGAACGGGGCCAAAAGGAACTTAGGGAGATTAAGGTACTCCTGTCAAAGAGCACCGGAACAAAGCATTAACACTTCATGGATACACGGAATCCTCAAATTATAATCCATCCTCTTTGGTGCCCCAAGCTGTCACCATTGGGATCGCCGGTTCCGGATTATAATAGGTGCATACAACTCATAGATAGGACCAAGAACACCAACAAACTCAAGAAAACAAAGGGTGATCAGATCTGAAATCCTGGCACTCGGGCCCAAAGTGGCAAGCATTAAGAGAAACAAGTTGTAATAGAGATGATAAACACCAAATAGATGATAGACAACATGCCCCCAACAATCTGATAAACTATTACATGATCTAACTCATCCAATCCCTACCATCCCCTTTGCCTACAGCATGGAATTACTCACACATGAGAGGAGAAGTCATGGAGGGGTGATGGAGAGGCGATGGTGATGACGATGGCGATGATTTCCCCCTCTCCGGAGGCCAAAGCAGCCTCCAGATTAGCTCTCTCGGAGAAGAACATAGGGTGGCGGCGGCTCCGCGACGTAGATTGGAAAAGCGACTTCTGTTTCGGAGTTTCCTCACCAAGGGAATAAATAGGGCCAAGGTAGGGCACCAGGGGGTGTAGGACCCACCCAGGAGGGCAGGTGGCGCGGCCAGGGGCTGGGCCGCGCCACACACCCTTCTGGGTGCCCCCTGGCTGCTCTGTGCCCCCCTTTGGCCTTGTCGAATCTTCGGGAACGCTGATTTTTTATATAATTTTTGTGGATTTTTCAGCGTACCTAAATATCCAGAAACCTGCACAATATAAAACAGCACTAGCAGCTCTGCTGAAAACAGCGTCAGTCCGGGTTAGTTTCGTCCAAATCATGAAGAATAAAGCCAAAACAATAGCAAAAGTGTTTGGAAAAGTAGATACGTTTGATACGTATCAACTCCCCCAAGCTTAGCTATTGCTTGGCCTCAAGCAATTCAGTTCAACGAACTGGATGCGACAAAGAAAACTTTGACAAACTCTTTTGCTTCATTAGATGTATATAAGCATGTACTACGAAAGAGTTTAGCATGTTTTGACACCATGCTACAAAGACAATGCACGAAGCAATCCTTCTTTCATGTGATCAGTCGCAAACAAACAAAAGTAAATAATATGCTACTGAAAAACAATTCAAGATCACAATGCACATAGCATGAACATACTAGAGTGGTATCTCGCTAGCCTCCATGAGTGAAGCAAAACATAAATGCAGAAACTCCTCTGGAGTTTTAAAGGAGACTAGAACTAGGAATTTCAGACTAGAAATATAACAAGCATGTAGAAGACAATGTAGTACTTTGGGACAATGCAAGTTACACTAAGAATGACAATTATGCTCTCAATAGTTGGTGCTTTGAAGAAAGAAGGTGAGACTCTCAAACCGTGGATTTTGATGGCAAGGTTGAAAACCCGTGAAAGGAAGCAAAGACTAAACATGTGTCAGAGCTCTTGGTTTTGAAAACAGAGAAACTCTTTTGAGAAGTGCAACTTTCCAGTCAACGGTGAACGGTAAAGGTCTCTCAATATCTCCCATGCCAACCATATTAATGCCTTTTGCTTACACATGTTCCCTTATCCATGAATTCTTTGATGGTCTATGGAAACTTTTATTTTGCCTCAAGTATGGAAGGAGGGTATCGTTCCATCTATCATAAGCAGCATTTGGTCCATTTCATCCCATCATCAAGTATGGGGGAGGTGTAACTTTCATATATATATTTTTATTGACTAGTTAAAACTTCCGTCAAAATATGTTTGGCATGACAGATACTGATTTTCCCTCACCGCACCATGAGCTTGTACGGTTGCAAAATGGAAGCTTTTTAATAAATTTCGAGATGGCACAAGAAAGTCTAAGTTAGGAGTGGCCGGTAAATACCACATATAGGTAGGTATGGTGGACTCAAATGGAACAACTGGTTTGAAAAGGAGTTTGGATGCACAAGCAGAATTCCGCTTGGTGCGAGTGAAGGCTAGCAAAAGACTGGGAAGCGACCAACTAGAGAGCAACAATTGTCATAATCATGCAGAGCGACAAAGTAACATTGAATCGGGCATGAAAGTGATATAACTATTCTGAAATAAAAAGGTCATCAAGGCATAACAGACTTTTGAGTCTTAACATGCGTGAACATGTGCCAAGTCGATCCAATAATTCTTCGAAGGGAAATACCACTTCAATATGCCAAACCATGAACAAAGCAATGCATGTCAATCATTTCAAGCAACACATTATGAACTCTAGCTATTTGAGACTAACCACAAAGAAAGCATGAACCACTCGGAAAGCATTGTAAACATAGCACTATGTCGCTACAAGCTGGTCTCTAATCATAAGTACAGGCATATGTACAAAAGTAGAAACAAAGAGAGTTCATACCGGCTTTCCTTGTTGCATCCCTTCCGTCGATCTTCGTCATTACTGCCTTGTCACTTGCACGACCGAACGTAGGAAATATATAATCGAATGCCATCACGGACTCGAGCTGAACTCTGTAAATAAAGCAAACTAAAGAGAGAAAGAAAATCTTTTTGGGGTTTTTCAAAGGATAAAAGAAAAAGAAAGGAGAAATCTTTTTGGGTTTTTTCAAAATAAAAGAACAAAGAAGAACAGGCAAAGACTTCAAAAAGATCAAAGCGAACAAAACGGAAGATAAAATTTAAAGGGAGGAGAGTACGTACTCCCCCAAGCTTAGGCTTTTGGCCTAAGTTGGTCTCGTCTACTGCGGTCCCGAGGAGCCTCCTGCTCCAGGGTAATGGTAAGTCCAAGGGCTGTATGAGCCCTCCGGTGCGTACACTGAAGTCCTCGGATCCTCCCATGAGGAAGGTCCCTCATCCCAACCAGAGGAAGACCCTCCGTCCCATCGGGCGGCTGTCTCCTCCTGGACGGGTGGATATACCACGCGCTCCTCGTCATATGGCACAACCCCCTCCATGGGGTCGTGAAAGGGGTATCTTCCCATGATCTCATCAAACTGGGTATCTGAAAAGCGGTATCCGTTCTTGCGAGAAAAATCAAACACAAGTGGTCCTGGTAGACGGATGATGCGTTCCACATCGCCCTCAAACCGCAAAATATAATCAGGTGCATATCGGTCAGAGGCCCTAGTAACAAATAAATGCCTCTTCATGGCAGCTAAATCAAGACTAACAAAAGGAAAAACTGTATCATCTGGGCACGGTTCTCCTTCGAGAAACTGCAAAAGAAGTGTGGCATAGACGCCACCAAAGAGATCCCCCTTGTTGCTATTAGCAGCAAGGCGTCTAGCAATCAGAGTGCCCACATGATACTCGTGATTCCCTGAGAGGGCGTTCGCCATGATAGCAGTATCAGGCGAAGAAGTGTTGCTCGTGTTGTCTCGAGCCAACACCCCTCTAGCAATATAATACGTGAAATACCTGAGATGAGGAAACAAAATATTGGAGATCTTCTGACGGTTACTGTTCCTCACTTCAGTGTTGCAAAATGAGTCGAGAAGGGTCTTGAGTGCAGAAGTTTGAGAATTTTTCCTCCTCTTCTCTCCTTTGTCGGGAAAACCTAAGCTTCACAAAAGGTACTCATAGGCATGGTTAGTAACCTTTCATAAATCTGAAATACAACGGCATCACTTTCAGGATAGAATCTGAAACTGTTAATAAATATAGAAGTGAGCGTTTCATACTGTGGCACACGGCTCGTCACAAGCCGTGTCAAACCTGCTCTGGCACACAGGGCGTCGAACTCCTCCTGTATGCCGGCATCCGCCATGAAATCTCTGCATGGAAATGCCATGGCTTTTGCGGTGATGCGTCCAACAAATCCAAGGGTACGATTTCTTCGTTGTAGCTCACCCTCGTAGCCGAAGGTGAAGCCATGGACCATGTAACATGGCTAGAGCGCTCGGGTTTCTTCTTCCCAAGCCATCTTCCTAGCCTATCCATTTCTGAAATTTTTGACAAATCACAAAAACAGAGGTTTAAGTAAAACTAGTTTGGGAAAAACATTCTTCTTACTTTACCAAGGCTCAAACTAGCAATAAAACTTGGAAAATAAAATTCTACACATACATTTGAGCTCAACTAAACAGCACCAAGAACTACTAAATACTCACTAATGAAGCCACCAACAAAAAAACTAATTGGAGGGGTGAGGGAGTCACATACCAAGGAGTATTTGTTCCAAATTTAAGCTCAAACGAGTGGCTGTAGAGGGAGATCGAAGTTTCGTGCTCAAGAACAGCAAGAACACGAAACCAGAGCAAGAACACGAGTTTTTGGGGAGAAAGAGAGAGAGTGGAAGAAGAGATGCCAGCAGGGGGTGCCTGTGGACCCCAGGAGGGTGTGTGGCACGGCCAGGGGCTGGGACGCGCCACCTGGCCTTCTGGGCCAGGGGTGGATGATACGTCCAAAATGCATCACTATTTTTTATAGTAATTCTTTCTTATTCATTGATATATTTCATGATATGATGCTATTCTTATGTTGTTTTGGCTTATTTTACTCAGTTTGCAACTTTCCGGTGCCGAAGCAGCAGACGCAGGATTCAGCGGTAAAAAGTGGACGTTGAGTTGCTGAAGAAGAATACCTCCAAATTACCTGAAAATCGACGGAGGCTATTTTCCAGAAGTATCACGAAGACACGCAAAAGAGCTACCAGAGGGGGGCCACAGGGTGCCCAGGCGGCCACCTGGCGCGGCCCCACCCCTGGCCGCGCCGGGAGGGCGCCTGGACCCCCGGGGCCACTCCCGGCTCCCCCCTCTGGCCTATATACTCTTCGTCATCCAAAAACCCTAAAAAAGAGAGTTTCCGAAATTCTGCCGCCGCTCCGTGGCGGAAACCTACAGAGAAGAAAAGCCATCTCTGGCGTGCAGATTCCGCCGGGGAGATCACCTCTCGGAAGGGGAGATCGTCACCATCGTCATCACCATCGTCACGGGCATCATCGAGATCATCATCAACATCATCCCCATCATCAGAACCATCTCCACCTCCATCCAATCTCATCTCACAATTGCAACTCATGTTGTAATCCGTACTATCTATCCTCTCTACTCTATCGGTGTTGATTACTACTTTGTGGTGAATTCTATTGAGTTTTGTTGGAGAAATAATATTGTGTTCAGATTGTTTATCATCTATTTATCCCCACTGATCATGATCTCTTTTATGTCTTGTGAGTAGTTACTTTGGTTCTTGAGGACATGGGAGAAGTCTAGTTGTTAGTAGTCATATGATGTTGAAGTAATATGTGTTGGTTGATATTTAAGCCAAGAATAAAAGCCCAATTTCAGGTACACCAGTTGTATCTGTTAAAACAGGAGATCACAATTATTACGGACTATGCGATCTGGGATCAAGTGCTAGCGCGATTCCTTATTCGCTTTATCAAGAGATCATGAGTGAGATTTCACCCTGTGAACTCGAAGAGATCGATGTTACTATTCATCTTGCAAACAAAGCTACTATCTCTCTTATTGGTATTCTGAGACATGTTGAAGTCCTATGTGGAAAGGTAATGTATCCTTCCGACTTTCTTGTACTTGGTTCAGTACAAGATAGTTTTTGTCCTATTATTTTTGGTAGACCTTTTCTCATAACTTGTGGAGCTATTATAGATTGCAAGAAAGGTAAAGTTTCTGTTGAATTCAATGGTGAGCCATATGAATTTAACTTTTCTAAGATCTCTAAGAAGCCTCGTGATATTGAATTACCTAGTGATGATAAAATTATTGAAAGTATTGCTTCTATTGCTACCCCCTAATGATCCTTTGCAGCAATACATGGAGGACCACGAGAATGACACTCATATGCAGGAAAGAAACGAAATTGATGAAATCTTCTTGAGACAACCTGCTATCCTGAAGCACAACCTTCCGGTTGAACCTTTAGAAATTCTATCCAAACCAAAAGAAGACCCGGTGTTTGATCTCAAACCTCTTCCCGATACGCTCAAGTATGCTTATTTAGATGAAAAGAAAGTTTATCCTGTTGTTATCAACTCTAACCTTTCAGGATATGAAGAAGAGCGATTATTGGAGATACTTCGTAAACACCGTGGTGCAATTGGCTATACCCTTGATGACCTTAAGGGAATTAGTCCATCTATCTGTCAACATACTATCAACCTCGAGCACGATGCTAAACCTGTTGTTGACCATCAACGACGGTTGAACCCAAAGATGATGGATGTTGTGAGGACCGAAATCCTCAAGCTTCTAGCCGCAGGTATTATCTACCCTATAGCCGATAGTAAGTGGGTAATTCCAGTTCATTGTGTTCCTAAGAAAGGAGGGACAAATGTAGTCCCTAATGATAAGAATGAACTAATACCTCAAAGAATTATTATTGGATATAGAATGTGTATTGATTACAGGAAGTTGAACAAGGCAACTAGGAAGGACCACTACCCGTTGCTCTTTATTGATCAGATGCTTGAGAGGCTGTCCAAAAACACCCACTTTTGCTATCTTGACGGGTATTTAGGCTTCTCTCAAATTCATGTTAACACTACCGATCAAGAGAAGACCACTTTCACTTGTCCTTATGGTACGTATGCTTATAGGCGTATGCCTTTTGGTTTATGCAATGCCCCTGCTACTTTTCAGAGATGTATGTCTGCAATATTTCATGGTTTCTGTGAGGAGATTGTGGAAGTCTTCATGGACGATTTCTCCGTCTATGGAACTTCCTTTGACCACTGTCTCCACAATCTTAATAAAGTTTTGCAGAGATGCGAGGATACAAACTTAGTTCTAAACTGGGAAAAGTGACACTTCATGGTTAACGAAGGGATCGTGCTTGGCCACAAGATTTCCGAGAGGGGAATTGAAGCGGACAAGGCAAAAATTGAAGCTAACGAAAGGATGCCCTATCCAAGGGACATTAAAGGTATTCGTAGTTTTCTCGGTCATGCTGGTTTCTATAGAAGATTTATTAAAGAATTTTCTAAGACCTCGAGACCCCTCACTAATCTTCTCCAGAAGGATGTTCCTTTTGCATTTGATGAAGATTGTAAGGAGGCTTTCGAAGTTCTTAAGAAAGCTTTAATAACCGCTCCTATAGTACAACCACCTGACTGGAGTTTGCCCTTTGAAATTATGTGTGATGCTAGTGATTTTGCTGTTGGAGCTATTTTAGGACAAAGGGTTGATAAAAAATTAAATGTTATCTATTATGCTAGTAAAACCCTTGATAGTGCTCAAAAGAATTATGCTACTAATGAGAAGGAATTCTTAGCAGTAGTGTTTGCTTGTGATAAGTTTAGGCAGTATATTGTTGATTCTAAAGTTATTATTCATACTAACCATGCTGCCATTAAGTATCTTATGACGAAGAAGGATGCCAAACCAAGACTCATCAGATGGGTACTCCTTCTTCAAGAATTTGATTTCCAGATTGTTGATAGAAAGGGAGCAGACAACCCTGTAGCGGACAATCTTTCAAGGATGGAAGATATACCGCATGATCCCATCCCAGTCAACGACAGTTTTCCAGACGAACAACTTGCCGTTGTTAAAGTACAATCTCTTTCCGATCCTTGGTTTGCAGATTATGCTAATTTTATCGTTGCAAAGTATTTGCCTCCAGGTTTAACATTTCAGCAAAGGAAGAAGTTCTTCCATGATTTGAGGCATTACTTTTGGGATGACCCACATCTTTTCAAAGAAGGTCCAGACGGGATCGTGAGAAGATGCATACCGGAACACGAGCAGAAGGACATTCTCAAGCAATGTCACGATAGTCCCTATGGAGGACATCACACCGGTGAGAGAACCGCACATAAGGTTCTCCAATCAGGTTTTTATTGGCCTACTCTCTTTAAACATGCTAGAAATTATGTTTTAGCCTGTGATAAATGTCAGAGAGTTGGTAATATTAGTAGAAGGAATGAGATGCCTATGAATTACTCACTAGTGATTGAGCCTTTTGATTGCTGGGGTTTTGATTTTATGGGTCTTTTTCCTTCTTCGCACAAGTACACTCACATATTAGTTGATGTTGATTATGTAACCAAGTGGGTTGAAGCAATCCCCACTGAGAGTGCTGATCACAAAACATCTTTGAAAATGCTCAAAGATGTAATTTTCCCTAGGTTTGGTGTGCCTAGGTATCTCATGACTGATGGAGGATCACACTTCACGCATGGAGCTTTTAGAAAATCTTTAGCCAAGTACGATGTCAATCATAGAATTGCTTCACCGTACCATCCTCAAACTAGTGGGCAAGTTGAGCTCACCAATAGAGAGATCAAGTTGATCTTGCAAAAGACAGTTAACAGAAATAGGAAGGACTGGTCAAGTAAGTTAGGAGATGCTTTGTGGGCGTATAGAACTGCTTACAAAAACCCCATGGGCATGTCCCCCTATAAAATGGTCTATGGCAAGGCTTGCCATTTGCCATTAGAGTTAGAGCACAAAGCTTTCTGGGCTGTTAGAGAGCTTAATGCTGACCCAAAGTTAGCTGGTGAAAAGCGTCTCATGAACTTGACTTCTCTAGATGAGTGGAGAACTGAAGCTTATGAGAGCGCTAAAATGTTCAAGGAAAAGGTAAAGAAGTGGCATGACAGGAGGATTCTGAAACATGAATTTAATGTTGGTGATAAAGTTTTATTGTTTAGATCCCGTTTCAGGTTTTCTCCAGGTAAACTACTTTCCAGGTGGGAAGGGCCATTTCATATCGAAGAAGTATACCGGTCTGGTGCAATCAAGATTAACAATTTTGAAGGCACCAAGCCTCAAGTTGTGAATGGGCAAAGACTCAAGCATTACATGGCGGGAGATCCAGTCAATGTTGATGTAAATATAATACGCACAACAACTCATGAAGAACACGTTGCAGCCCTGTTTCAGACACCGACAGAAGCAGAATAATAAAAGGTATGTATTACGGTACGGAAACATCGCGAACCGCCATAAAAGTTCCACATTATGAGTTTTTGCAAAATAAGGAAAATTCGAAGCCTAAGCGGAGCCGGAGAGGAGCTCCAGGGGGCGCCAGCCGCCCCCCTGGCGCGGCCTACCTCCTGGCCGCGCCGGGAGGCCGCCTGGGCACCCAGGAGTACGTCTCCGACCCCACCTGATATAAGGTCAATACTACCCATAAGAATCGTCATATGAGGTCGATTGCGCGAAGAGAATACCGAGTGCAGCGAAGGAACCAATAGACTTCTCATTAATATTCCATTATAGACGACTCCACACTCACGGATACAATCTCTCCACAGACGGAGTGATAGACCTCAATGCAAACACCTATTTCATATAATAAACTCCCTAGACATGATAAGACTCTACTTGACTCTAAAAGACTAAGATAAAGATAAAGATACCCGACACTCCCCCAATCTTGGAACAAGCTGAGGGGATGCCATTACCCGAGGAGATTTACTCCTCATTCTTGTTCTTCTCAATCAGGTACTCCTTGGCAAAGCGCTTCCATGGTAGCTCCTCTCCACTTGAGCCACAAGAAGACATCTCTAACAATAAATTTTTACCCTGGCAGAAACAGATTGAAAAGAAAACACACGAAAACGCGAGATACGTTGCCGGAACAATCCGGGCAAATATATAGCAAAAATTTCTGCAACAAAAGGAAGGTGGCGAAGTTGGCGAAATCATGAACGGCAAGAGCGAGCCTGAGGTCTGGGTTGAGGCCACGACGGAACTTCTGCTGCCTGCGAGCATCAGTGGTGATCTCTCCTTCCGCATAGCGAGAGAGGTTGAGGAACTCGCGCTGATAGGCTTCAACAGTCATGTCGCCCTGAGTGAGGTTACGGAATTCTTCCGCCTTACGATCCATGATCCCCTGAGGAATGTAGCGGGCGCGAAAGGCAGACTGAAATTCATCCCAGGTGATGACTTCTCCAACTGTCAAGGAACGCTTGTGGGTGCTCCACCACTGAGCAGCGGCGCCTTTCAGATGATAAGACGCAGAGTTCACATAGTCGGCTGGATCGACATTAGCAGACTCCAGCTCGTGCGTGATGTCACGCAGCCAGTCATCAGCATCCAACGGCTGAACAGTGTTGCGGAACATAGTGGGGTTGAGGCGGGTGAAGTCGTGCAGAGTCACGGTGGCATGCTGATGGTGGTGCCCATTCTGATTCGGCTGGGGGAACTGAGCCATGACATTCTCCATGAACTGACGGTTCAGCTCGAACTGCTGCATCATCGCGGCCATGTAATCCGGCGACGGAGGTGGGTCGTTGGCACCACGGCCACGACCACGACCACCACGACCAGCCATCCTGCTAGAATTTAACAGGGGTATTTCAGCGATGAAAATTTTAATGAGATACCGGAATCAAGCCTGAAGTAAAAACGACAACGAAAAGGAGGCGCAGATATATATAGGAGTAGTCATATCAGACATACACATTCACACACAGAGTCAATCGAAAATCGGGCAGCGTAACGTCGTAGAAATTAAGGAAATAGGACTCACTAGGCGGCGCAGACCGCGGTAAGGATTACACAACGCGACATAGATTCCACTATGTCAATCACGCCGCAAGAAAACTGTTGGCCACAGGAGTTAATGCCAGAGAACGCGCGGCCTGCCCAGAATGAGAATGGGATCCGCGGTCCGGGACCTGGGGTATGACTCCTGCGACACGACTCAATCAATGGGGGAAGCACCAAAAACGCCGGGTGGAATCAAGAGAACGTGATCCTAATGTCAGAGTTTGTAAAACTTACCAGCAAGGATAAGAGAGTAGATTCCCAGAGCATAGGTAAGGAGAAAAGGATCCTAATACCATAGATATCACACGTAGTGACATCGATGTGGGCCCGTAAGCCAAATATTAAGTTAGCAAAATAGTTTTTTCAAAGTCTAGACTCAACTTCGACCAGTAGTGGTGGGGTGGCTTCCTACAGGCAGTCGGCTCTGATACCAACTTGTGACGCCCCCAAAATCAATCCGTGTACAGTAATCATACACGCAGGGTACACGGCTGAGATTAGGGTGCCACGGGATAATATCACAGCACAACACTAAACACAAAAGGATAAACAAATATGTTACAATAGAGGGGGTCACGCGGACCTGAATACATAAGTCATACAAGCCATAATATCTGAGTACAGACATAGTTAGTCAAGTTTTGCCTTAAGAAGGCTAGCACAAATCACATCAGAGATACAGATCGAAAAGGCGAGGCCTCCTGCCTGGGATCCACCGAACTACTCCTGGTCAACGGGGAACTCGACGTCGTAGTAGGCGCCTCCGGGGTACTCCTGCTCCTGGGCTCCAACGTCGGCTGCAGCGGCCGATCAGGCAAAACAGTAAAGGAAATAAAGCAGGTGAGTATCTAGTATACCCGCGAGTCTTACGTCCGCTACTAAGCATTATGCATTGTATAAACGGAAAGAAGAGGCTGTATATCGTGGACTGTAAGATAGAAATCCAGAGCAAAGGTAAGAAGCTAGGCCTATCGAAGACTAGCATCTTCCGACGATGTCTTGCAGCATGAGGTAAGGATCAGCCAACAGTTTATATAAAGCATAAAGTAACAATGCAGCAGAAGTTGCTGCAGCATTGTATAATAATAAGTTGTAATAATTAGCAATGCCTCCGAGTTCACCTCCTCGACATCCCCGCGAGGAAAAAAACCCGGAACCATACAGTTTAATAATAATAGTTTCTAGTGGTAAGATCCAGCTTCAGCATAAAGCGTCCTGTTACCGTGGACACGGCTATTCGAATAGATTAATCTTCCCTGCAGGGGTGCACTTGTGTTACGCTACACGCACGGATCTCCAGGGTGGCGGGAACCTTGTTAGGGAACGCTCCACCGAGGCTATCCGACACTTCATAGCCCATCTTTCAAACTCAACAGAGAGGCCATCCGCCGGTCTAAATCCTAAGTACGCCGGGCCTTGGACCCCAACCCGAACGTACTCCTGCACGGTGCGTGGCTGGCCGGTGAAGTTAAAGCAAATCCAAATAAGACACCACCGCGCGAGCAAATAAGACAACACCACTTCCCGGCGCAGGCCGCGGTACTGCTGACGTCTGAAGAGTCCTCGGACGACACTACGAAGCAGAGGAGCCCATAACTCGTAATTCCCACGGGTAGGTAGTGTGTACATGGCATATAGCCAACTCAAGACATTCACTGAACCGTTTAGCATTTTAATTAACCTGCGTGACAACCGTTATCGTTGCCTCGACTTAACTGACCCGCGGACAACGACAGCACCCAGGACCACTAGTACATCGGTGCCTACCCTGTCGTCCCACCAAGTCTCTGTGGTTACAAACAAGGTGAACCGTCTCCTTACCTTGTCTCGCGTGTGCTCCTGGAGGAGCTCGACTTTCGTAGTTTGGTAACTCTAGCGGCCAACGATCAGGGGCCAAGCACACCGGTACACTGGTCGTACCCTCCCTGTCGTCCCGTCGCAATACCTCTCGCGGGCACCGTTGGGTCGCCCGACTTCTTACCTGAAGGACAATCGCTGTTCGGGACCCTATGGCGGTAAGACAAAGTCAGCCTCGAGTGGAGTACAAGGATTACTCCTTGATAGCTCACACTTGAGGTGACCAGGCATAACCCAGATAGGGGCCTTTGGCGGTGTCTGCTTTGTACCGTACCTGTGCGGTTATAATATTTGTATCCGCGTTCACTCCCCTGAGTGACCACGGCCCTCTATCTAATCCTAGCTAACAATGCGCAGGGCTCACTGCTGAATAATGTATAATAATAATAGGCAGCATAGGATAAAAGAGGTACATCAAGGGGCGATAAAAACAGGCTATGCAATTGAATAGGATTGTAACGTAGCAGCAGCAGTAACAATGCCTAGTGCAAGAAATGTACGGAAAGGTAGGCGATATCTGGGGAAGAGAATGGCTCTTCTTGCCTGGAAGCTCGATGATAGGGGTACGGTCGTCGACGACGTAGTCGTACTCAGCAGCGGTGTAGTCGACGGCAGCAGCGGGGTCTACCGGAGATGAAGGGGGGAAGAAACAGTAAATACAAAGCAAGCATATACAAACAGATGCATGACATGACAGATGAAATGTTAACGGTGTTCTAACGCAGTGCCATGCACTTTGCTCAGAGCGGGAATTCATCCGGGGATGAACGACCAGCTCCGGGTGATTATCGGACAAGGGGTCCGGAGGGGGGAAGATATCATGCCGGAGGTGTCGTGGACATCCGACACATGTGTGGGTGGCGTATTCGGGTTAGTTGATCTATTCCGAACAACTTTCGTGTTCGAAATAAATTCATCTGGGCACTCTAACAGTACCGGACAATTTATCGGACCATCGGTCCGGAGGGGGACGGTTCGATGTTCGTTGTGTTAGAGGGGTGTGATAGACATACAAATAGCGTATTTGTATTCGTTATATTTTTCTGATCAATTTTCATGTATAAAGTTTTTGAATCCGAGTTACGGTTTAAAAGTTATTGAATTTCAAAGTTTTAAATCATTTAAATGATTTTCTGAATTTCTTTTATTATTTATTCAACATTATCCAGAACATTATCCAAAACAGTGCCTGACATGGGGGACCCACATGTCAGCCTCTGTTTATTTATAAAACATTTTATTAAATCAAAAATAGCCTCCGGGCCCACATGTAAGTCACTGGAATTTATTTAAATCTTCTAAATAATTAAAATCTGACAAGGGGGGGCCAGTGGTCAGTGACTGAGAGGGGGGTTATCTCTCTATTTAATTTTTCTGTTAAGTTAACTAAGTAATTATCCGGGGGGGTCCACTGTCAGTGGCTTAGGGGTTTGGGTTAAGCCCTAATTAACTAGCTGACACCGGGGCCCCACCTGACAGCCTCACCGGAGGGTCATCGGAGCCCGCCGCCGGCGAGGTCGACGGGGAGCTCGCCACAGGGCACCGTTGGACACGCCGCCGGTCGCGTTCGAACCGCAGGAGCACGGCGCTTCGATCTGGACTGGTTTCACGAGCGGGGACGCACCGAGGCGATGGCTAGGTCAACCGCGGCGGAACCGAGCTCAGGCGTCAATGGCGTATCGCGATTCGTGATGCAAACGAACAGCCTAACGCGTCAAATTGGAAGTGCAGTCCAGCAGCAACTCGTGCACGCCAAATTCGTGAGCTGGGGCGACCTGTGTGCACCACTACGACGACAAACTGCGGCGGCCGGAGCAAGCAAAAGGGGGCTTTCTCGTTGGGACCCTACGGGCTTCAAAGGGCGGTTGGCGACAGGTGAGAAGCTCACCGGGGACGTGTTGAGGGAGGCAGCGGGCTCGGTGAAGTCCTGGCGTCGCCGGAATCGGATGACGACCTCCGCGCCCAGAGGAAGACGACAACGACGATTGCGTCGTATTGAGGGCGAACGGGTTCGATTGCTCTAGTGGGATGACGAGGATGACACGGGCGCACACTCCGGACAGCTCGGACAGGCGAGAGGGCGTCAGTGGCCACGGTGGTTCACCGGGGTGACCACGGCGGCGTCGGGTGGTATTTCCCCCGTCGATGGCGAGCTGCAGGGGGAGGGGAAAAGGTGGTGGGCGTGTCCAGGAGGGAGGGGGCGTCGCCCTTATCGCCTCCGCGGAGGGAGGGGGCAGGTGGGTGCGGGGCCAGCTCGCCAGCGTCGACGGCGGCCTCGGCCGTACGGGAGCAGGTGGGGGGGTGGTTGGGGAAGAAGACAAGGGAGATGGGCCGGGTGTGGGCCTCGCCCTGGGCGGGCTTTAGCGTTTTCTGATTTTATTGTATTTTGCATTCTGTTCTCTCTGTTAGTAATTAATTTAGTGCCTTTTGCATTTTTGTAAAATGTGTTACCTAGTCCATAATTAGTCATATATATTCCTAGGGTGCCACAAAAAGTTTAGGCTGAAAATAAAACCATTTACTATTTCTTTATAATATTCAATTGTCAAATGGGGCTGTTTTGCTTGGTGTTTGAATTGTTTGAATTTTTCGGTGGCAAAATAAATTACCATAACCACAAGGGCATGACCCAATGATTATTAGTGATTTTATAAAAGTGGTCCCTTGATTTAAGGGCAAAGTTTAATTGCAACATATTTTTCATAGCAACCAAAAGGCATTTCTGAATATGATCAAAAGGAAAGTGGGTCATGGCATGGTTTGCATAGTGATTAGCAACAGTGTTTAGTCCACAGTAAAAGTGATTACTGTTACAGACAACTGAGGGTGTTACAAATCTGATAGACTATTACATGATCTAACTCATCCAATCGCTACCATCCCCTTTGCCTACAGCAGGGAATTACTCACACATGAGAGGAGAAGTCATGGAGGGGTGATGGAGAGGCGATGGTGGTGACGATGGCGATGATTTCCCCCCTCACCGGACGCCAAAGCAGCCTCCAGATTAGCTCTCCCGGAGAAGAACAGAGGGTGGCGGCGGCTCTACGACGTAGATTGGAAAAGCGACTTCTGTTTCAGAGTTTCCTTGCCGAGGGAATAAATAGGTCCAAGGTAGGGCACCAGGGGGTGTGGGACCCACCCAGGAGGGCAGGTGGCGCGACCAGGGGCTGGGCCGCGCCACACACCCTTATGGGTCCCCCCTGGCTGCTTTGTGGCCCCCCTTTGGCCGTGTCGAAGCTTCGGGAACGCTAATTTTTTATATAATTTTTGTGGATTTTTCCAGTGTACCTAAATATCCAGAAACCTGCACAATATAAAACAGCACTGGCAGCTCTGCTGAAAACAGTGTCAGTCCGGGTTAGTTTCGTCCAAATCATACAAGAATGAAGCCAAAACAATAGCAAAAGTGTTTGGTAAAGTAGATACGTTTGAGACGTATCAACCACCATGGACGCTTCCCGGATGATCCGTGAGTAGTCCACCTTGGACCATGGGTCCATGATCAGTAGCTATGTGGTGTTCTCCTCCCCTCTTTGTTCTTCATGGATTAGACCTTGTGAGATGCCCTACATGATCAAGGCACATATGTAATTCTTTCTGCTGTTGCTATGTTGAGTTTGCTGGGATCTGATGGATTATGAGGCTATGTTCAGATTGTGATGAGTAATATATTTGGTTCTTCTCTTTTATATTTGTGTTCTTGAGTAATTCTTGCATGTTCTCCGTTGCTGTCTATAGCTTTGGCCAAGTAGTAGGTAGTGACTCCAAGAGGGAGCGTTATGCTTGATTGTGAGTTCATGCCCCCTGATGATTAGCTTGAGTGACAGAAACATGAGTCTAGGGGATGTGATGTTGCCACAAGGGGGAAAACAACAATGCTTGTAACCGTGGTTGCAAGGATTGTTTACTTTATGCAAAGTTCTTTTAATGCAGTTGTCTGTTGCTTTGGGTTTACACTTTGGGTGGGGCTCGCAACTTAGTACCAGCGAGATGTTTTGGATAGATATCTCAAGGTGGATGATTAGTAGTAGATGCAGATGGATTTCGGTCTACTTATCTTGGCGTACTGCCCATGCTTTTGAGCCTCTTCCTTTCTTTTGTAGCATATTTAGCATTGATTTGCGCTCGTAATCCTGTCAATTGCCCAGCTGTATTTTTTTTACCTTGCATAGCTCTTTTATCGTCTTTTGGGAGAGAGACATCAATAGTGAACATCATGGGACTCCGGTACATATTTCCACCACTGTTTACACCCTCAATTTTCTTCTTGATTTTACTTTCTAGTTACAGTTATCACTATCTTTTATCTCTTGTGTTTGACCCTTTGTAAACAATAAGACCGGAGAGATTGACAACCTCTCTGTACTCGTTGGGAGCAAAGTTATCTGTTGCTGTGTCCAGGTCCACGTCAACTCGTGCTAGATTTCTAGCTCCGTTGTCACCTCCTTTCTGTTGTTGGAGTCCTACTGGAGACATAAACCTTGGTATCTTCACTGAGGGAAACTTGTTGCTGTGCCGCATCTCATACCTTCCACTTCGGGTAACCAACGAGGGGCGATAAGCCATCAGCGATGAGCACCAATGGTGGGATTAGCATCTTACGGAATGTGCTAGAGAAGATGATGTTCATGCTGCTGACTTTGTCCATGAATACTCACGATACGTCGTAACCTCCTATCCGTGCTTCAAGGACTAGTGGGGCGTGTCCTAGTCTTGGGATTGCTGGCGGGTGATCCTTTTGCGAGAAGGTGATGTTGACCTCCGAGTCGCATAGGTAGTATGGTTCTTTTACCGCCGTGTCCATGTAAGTTTGTAGGGTGCTTGCTTTCTCTTTCTTTTTGGGTGGGCGCCTTTCTTGCATCATGTATACCCGTCCGCGAGCTGGCGGGTAGGTCTCCTCTTTGTTGGCTGTTGGTGTTGGGGCCGCTCCTCGGGTTTGTTTTGCTTTGCTCTACATATCTTTCCTGCGTTCTTTGGAGAGTTCACTGAAGAGTCGGCAGTCTCCTCGGGTGTGGCTTGCTCTGAGCTGTCCTTCGTCGTCTTCGAAACAATAGATCATGCAGACTCCGTCCAACTGCTCTCTGGGTGTGAGGTGGCTCGAGTTGTCATGTCGCTTTTTGCCAATGACTCAACACGTCTGTGAGTCGTCCTTTAGGCAAGAGTGAAATCTCGGGTCCAGCTCGACTCCGCCGTGGATCAAGTAGTCTCGGATGCTCTTGGAGAATTCGTCTGGCCTTCCGGCAGGATCGAAGTATGTTTCGTCGTGGCGAGAGGTCAGCTCGATGATAGGAGTCACCTCCGCGACGGGTGATTGGTCGAGTGAAATCTCGATGTTGAATTTCGACTCCTCGGCTGGCGCCGGCCTTGATCTTGCAGGCGCTGACTGACCTTGTTTCGTGGATCATCAGTTTCTTCGCCGCTTGATGTAGTTCCTAGAACTGACGAAGGTTTGAGCTTGAACCGCGTGTCGATCGAGTGCACCCGGACGTTGGTTTTGAAGGCTTGCGGTGAAGTTGAAGTTTCCGAGTAGATCGGTTCTTGCTTGGATTGTTCCTGAAGTCGCCAAGTTGTGGACTGCTGCTGACGGAACCCCTGATATCGTGATTCTAACCTGCGTCTTCCCACGGTCAGCGCCAATTGACAAGGATCGGCCTCGGCAAATCCCATGGTTAGGAACCCTGGGTTTAAATCATAGAGAGAGGAGTGCAGGTTGGCGATGCTCGTCAACTAACAGGAGACAGGGATTACCCAGGTTCAGGGTCCTCGATCGGTAAAACCCCTACTTCCTGCTCAATGTATTATATGGTGGAGGCGATTACAGTGGAGGTCGCGACAAGACTGCTCTTGCCGAGGGTGGAGCTATGCGAGATTGGATTCCCTAGACGTCCCCTCTCCCAACCTTTATATACTAGGATAGGTCTCCAGGAGTCCGTCTAGGTTTATAAAGGTGATTGCCTAATCTAGCTAGTCTTGGAAGACACATCTTGGACTCCGAACCGCCTTGGACCACATGTAGGCGCAACCGTCGGTGCTTCGGGTGGGCTGATCCTGGTCCAGACGAAGCTTCTAGTGGGCCTTCTGTCTTAACACACACCAGGTACCCTCATGCTAAGGAGTCGTGGGGGTATCCCCTCGCCAGGCACCCTGCCGGGACGGGGAAGTGCCCCCGGATTCATCATCATCGATGTTGCTTCCTCCCTCCATGATGTGGGAGTACTTCCTCCTCGGGGCAGAGGCTTCTACCAGTAGCTATGTGGTTAATTCTCTCTCCCATGATGTGATCTTGATTGTGATCATTGTCTATGTTAACCTAGTTGTATCTCATGATGTTTCCCCTTATTCTATGTATTGGATTTGATGTGCTCACTTGATAATATCTAGTATAATCTCCGATGATCAGTGACCTTGGGTCTCATCTGGATATGGATTTGTAAGGCCCGATATGCGGTACTGTTCCAGGTCTAGATGTTTCCATCCAGATCCGGGGACGAAGCACATATCGGTCCCACCGCGACATATGACAATGCCATATGCCCCGGATTTCCAACATGATATCACAACATTACACCTACATGGATACAACATCTCATACAATCGGCATACAAATGCCTTAGATACAATACATCAGCGGAAGATACATGTCTGAGTACAGACTACAATCAAATGCCTAGTGGAAAAGAGAAAAACATCGATCCCATAACCACACGGGTCCAGGCCCTCCGCCGGGATCCGCCTAACTAGTCGTCGTCGAGTCTCCACGTGAAACGTCGATCACCATTCCTGTTGTCGTTCAAGAACCCTGAAAAGAGTTTGGGGGTAGTATCATGAGTACAGAAGTACTCAACATCCAACTGTAGTGGTCAACTGACCCAGCAAGGACTTCATCACTCGTCATTCTAGGACAACTAGTAGTTTACGGTAAGGATGGGGTAAGTGGTGAGGTTGCTGCCGCACTAGCATTTATGAAGTGGCTAACGATCTAAAGAGTAAGGTAAGAAGCCAAGCATTCAATGAGGAATCGCCTCCAACAAGTCTGCTATCCACCTACTTATGCAAGCATAACACCTATCCTATCCTTGTCCTCCTCTTCGCATCCCGACGAAGAAGAAGCGGTCAAGGCACACACACGTTGATGAAGTTATATTAAGATTATCTCAGTTGTTGTTGTCTATGAACAAGGAGTAGGTCTCAAGTCGTCCATAACCGTGGACACGGCTTCTCGAAAAGATTTAACCCTGCAGGGGTGTACCAACTGCCCATTACAAGTCTCCGCACGCACACCCATCTCTCTCAGTTGCTACCCATCACAGGCAACCATTTTATGATTTAGTTCCAAGAGATCCGAAACGACAGGTACCTCTAGCTAACAACGAACAAATCCGGGTGGCCCCCGGTGAGTCGACATCCAGCTCAAGATCCGCCCGCGCTCTCGATCTGGTCTCTACCGTCTGTCGCAGGTTTGGATTGCCGGTAATTCTCGCATGAGGCCGAGTCCTTAGCCGAACAGGTTGGACCAACAGAGATACCTTGTCTCCACTGGCCCAAGTTGTTTTAAAAGATATCTGCTAGGAGCGACCCGACAGACATATATGCATGGTTTGCAAATGGTAAATCGGCTTGGGCCACCTCTAGAAATGTTTGAAGCTAGGTAGGTAAGAAAAGGGGACCCCATAAAATCCCACACGCGGTTAGGCACGCTCAGTCTTAAAACCAATACCCGGAACTCGGGTCCTAGGTGACTCGAATGGCACAAAGCGTCGTGGCGGGATAGCCTAGATCTTCCATCCTTCGTCGAATATAGTCAACATTATAATAATCATATCATCCATAACAATATAATAATGTGATATCCCAAACCAAGGATTAACAGGGTAACATCGTAGCATCCTAAGCATGCATACTAAGCAGGGGCTGAGCAACGATCAATAGTAACATAGCAGTACAAGGTTTATTGGGAGGGGACATGGCTGTATCGGTTTGAAAGAGGCTGTAAACATGTGGTAGGATCAAACATCAAACCTAACCTAGACTAGCATGCAAACCGCTAGTTGAAATAGAATGGATCATAAGTAATGTATAGTCCTTGCCTGTTGATAAGTCGGATTCCGAAGGTGTAGTTGACCGCAAGCTCGCATCGTCTCCGAGAGGTACCCGCGGAAGCACACAAGAGGGTAAACACTGGAAAGCAATCAACGAGCAAGCATCTATTACTACGAAGCAAACACGAGCAAGCACCAACAAGAAGGCAACACGAGACATTGCACCTACCGTTGAGAGTGGTTACTAACAGGTTAAGTGGAGTACTCATCACACACGACGATACCGCACATTTATATTGGTTCAAGTTGTTTAGCTACACAAGGTGAGCAAAGGTTGTTAACATGGCATGTCACTCAAGCATGGCATATCACACAAACATGACAAGAGGTGAAGCATAAATGAAACTATTTATGCTAGTCAATTTAAGTGAGGCACAACCTAAACATGGAAAACCACTAAGTACCCCACGACAATTAAAAGATTTGGTACTATTCAGCCCTAAACCATATTTTGGAAAACAACATCAGCAACATATATCTCAGGACTTAGTAATAATTTGTAAAAAGAAAAGGACACAGAAAAAAAAGGATCCGGGCTCCCACCCATGGGCCTGGCTCATCTGGCCTGGAGGCTGGACTGGGCCGCGAAGTGGATGGGCCTTGGGGGCGCTGAGCTGGGCTGGGGGCGTGGCTGGTGGCCTGCCCGCCCGATCCCGATTCAGACCGGGGCGGCGGCGGCGGCGGCGTGCCCCTGCGAGGAGGGATGCGGCGGTTAGGATAGAGGAGGCGGAGGCGCGCCGGAGGAAAAGGACGGACGCGGCGGCGCGGCTCGGTCTCCACGGCGAGGTGCTCCGACGAGGCGCGTCAGATGGGCCCAGGCGGGCCGCGGCGGCTGGATCCCAGCCCTGCGGGGCCCGATTCGCCTGGGGCTGGTTGTGGAGGGTTTGGGGCTAGATCTGAGCCCTTGATCTCACAGATCAACGTCCAGAATCACTTGGTGGCTAGGGTTTCGAATTTGGAGGGCTAGGGGGCAAAATTTGGGCAAAGTGGAGGGGGTGGCTGCACTTTGGCTTAGGGGAAAACCTAGAAAGGGGTGGGAGAGTGGTGGTCTTTATATAGCCCAAGTGGCTGGCAGTTTGCAAAAACATCCCCGGTTTTTATCTCGCGCGCGTGGTGTTTACGTTTCTGACCGCCGAGGGTCCGCAGGACCTCCGATTCGGGTAAAACTTCAAACTGCGCGATCAGCGCGTCGAGCCGGCGGCGTTCACCTCGCGCTGGAACCATTCCGAGAACACTTTCTGGGGTGCTATGAAAATATCCTGTTTACTTATTAAACGAGGTTTTTCGTTCCGTTGGCTGCGACTGGTCTTGTGTGGGTTTTCGCGACGGTGCTCGGGTGAAACCCGGTGTCGCAAGGTCGAGTGTCAGGGTGGCAAGGGTCGGTCTCTGTCCGGTACGAGATAAGAGGGGGGAAATAATCGTTGATCGATAAATCGGGGATGCAAACACCGCAAACAATTCAGACAATCAAGCAATTCGCACCAAAAACAATTTTTTTTTAAATTTTGTGAAATCTGGCTGTTACAGGATTAGAACAATATTTTCATGAGTTCATTCTTCTTTGTTGTGGAGTGAATTATGGATTTGAGTGCTCTTGATGCTTGTGTTGAATATAATTTTCCTAGTGCTTCGGTGATAGGATGGACATTTTGTCATATTAGAAAGGGACTATTCTTGAGATATGTTGTGGTGTTTGTTAGTACTATCTTCATATGCTCTCAGTGACATCGTGGGGTATCCATAGATGTGAAATACAAACTCTAAGGTATGCTCTTGTAGTCTACACAATTCTCGTCCTCTTTTGATCCACAAAAGAAATGATCTTCGAGTTAGATTTTCCTTGCATGTTTTTGGTGGAAATATCATGTGAATCAACTATATTAATGTTGTTGGGAGTTGCCACTAGTGAAAGTATGAAACCTAGGCCTTGTTTTCCATCATTGCAATATCTTTTGTGCTCACTTTTGTCACTTGCCACCTTGCTGATTTTATTTTTACAGATTTATAGTACCTTGCTTTGCCACACCTATCACCCATATTTACCATCTCTTCGCCGAACTAGTGCACCTATACAATTTTCCATTGTATTAGGTGTATTGGGGACACAAGAGACGTCTCGTATCTTAATTGTAGGGTTGCTTGAGAGAGATCATCTTCAACCTCTACTTCTTTGAGTTCGATAAACCATAGGTCATCTACTTGAGAAAAAATGCTATTGTCATATAAACCTCTGCGCTTGGAGGCCCAATATAGTCTAAAAAATAGAAGCGTGTGTAGACATCAACCGTCACTTTTTCCCGAATACGGTTGAATAACGGTCTCGCCATCCGGAAGTGACGCTGAAAAATATTGGAAGGGAAAAGCGACGCTTGATGAAAGTAGTAATCATACATTAGGAGATGACTACACTCTTTGTTTCGATTCAACGCAGGAGCATGCCCTGACATTCAACCTTTAAACTTTGGCACCTTGCAATGTGATCATTTACGAGAAGAGTAGCAACCAAAATATCGATATCATCATCAGATGATTCCTCGGACAATGATGACTCGACGAAATTCTTGTAAAAGAACTCATCCACCTATAGACCATGGTCGAATTCGTACCTCACATGGGTCAAGCAATTGACTGAGCACCTTGTGGGCATCAAAGCTCGATGAAGAGGCTGAAACGATGCTGCGTGGTTGGGGCAAAGGAAGCAGGACCGCCAGCACACTCCGGGCTGCGATGGTGGCAGTACGCCTCTTCCTTTCGGTGTCCATGACAGTGTCCTTGTCCCTTCGACTACCACTGACGACGGCCTCCTCCTTCCGGTTGCGTCGTCTTCGCGGTTGGACTGGGTGGCAAGAGTGGTGACATCCGTTGCCAGTCGACCACAGTGGTAACGGTGGGGTGGGAACGGGGCGTGCGGTGCGCCGACGACAACACATATGGGAGGTCGTAGTCAGGGGCACAGACGGATGATGCTTGTGACGTAGACAAACGAGGTAGGGAAGAAGTGAATCCACCACAAATTTAGGGCTTGTTTGATTCATAGGGTAGGAAAATCATAGGAATAGGAAAATCATAGGATTGCAATGGCATGCCCACTCCAATCCTATAGGATTTTGCTTGCACCAAAGTTTGTTTGATTCCATCAAAGAAATTGTAGAAAGAGGTTGGAGTGATTGTAAGGATTTCTATAGGAAGTAGTACAAAAATTCCTATGGGAAAAATTCCTATAAAAACAATTACTATGAATCAAATGAGTAAGGTAGGAAAAAATCCTATGATATAAAATCCTATGAAATTCCTATGAATCAAACAAGCCCTAAGGTTAAAAATGGGTTCCAACGGATAAAAAAAGTGAATCGCGGTTCCCCCCTCCTCCCATCCCTTTTCCTCCTCGCCCACTCTCCTCCGAGCGAGAGGTCTGTGTCACTGTCGCCGCCGCTCGCTCGGTAACTAGCTACAGCTACAAGTACTGGCCCTCCCTCCATTTACACTCTCTCCTCTTGCTCCGACCCAATAACAGGTAGGGGGTTAGCTTGTTTTTCTATCTAAATCCTCATTTCTTCTTCTTACTTCTATATGTGCCTGCCTGGTTCTTGGCTCTGCCCATGCCCGATGGTACTTCATGTTCTTGAGAGGCTCAACCAAATGCAGTGTTTTCCTGGCACAATACAAGAGGCGTTGTCTGCTGAACCTACTCGGCTAACCCTAGCATTCCGTATTTGCAGGTGAGAACTGTTTGCGCTAGTAGGGTTTAGCCGCTCCGTTTCTGGGGAAAGAAGTTGGAGCTCAAGAGACCGCAATGCCGAAGATGTTCGGATTTTCTCGTCGCCGGATGAAGCTAGGAAGGTGAAAATTTGGTTCCTTTCCTTCTGATTTCGCCCATAAATCCAACTCCCCTGTTCTTTACTGCCAGTTTTTAATTTCTCTTTTAACTATTACCTTTTTCTGGAAAAAAAGGGATAACCCTCTATTACTAGTTTCGTGTTTCTTTATAACTAGATAATGCCCACGACTTGCCGCGGAAATTTATAGCAAAAATCATGTAGTAAATAAAATTAAGAGAAAACCTTTGGAATTTATAAACAGGTCATAGATCTTAACATACATATAAATGGGCACGAAGGGGCTCGGTACTTAAACCTTACGTATGTAGTAAAAATAATAACATGGATAAAATTTCTAGCACAAACATGAGTTTCTATGATGCTGCAACGCTAACTGGCAGAATGCAAAGATTATATATTATGGTTGAAATCACTTATGTATCTAGGAGTCTGATCATCTCATTTATAGATTCAGCATCCCCCAAACGCCAAACACAAACAGAGGATTGAAATGATTGCAAAATGTTGAATTGCTATTAGCAAAGTATTTTACCTAAATATTCGCAGTGAACTTTCAACTGTGAGTCTGATAGATCTTCCTTCCAAAGTAGCAGGACACTTGATGATGACATGAGAATTGAGAAGCTCACCGCCAAACCGCTTCTCTTTTTTTTTTAGAAAGAAGGTCAACGGCCTAGCTTTTATATTGAAAAGCTAACATATCTCTGCTGGTATTACCAGTTACAAAGTAGAATCTAAAAAAAACAGGTAACCACATCCACACCTTGATTGTGTGGTACCAAGAAATTATAGAGCGCGTCCGCACATGGTGACACACATCAGTCGGAACCAACAAAACAAAAAGTAAAGATTGTTGAAATATAAATATATTGCCTAGCCCCTCTCCATCAGTTCAGACTTTTGGAGTAACTGGCTGGTGCATCAATTCAATATGGTATCCGAGCCAAGAGGTCTCGAGTTCAAGACCCTGCGAACGCAGTATTAAAAAAAGATTTTGCGGCCTGCACCAAATCCACGCTAAGGACTAAAATAGCCTAGACGTGAGGGGGAGTGTTGAAATATAAATATATTGCCTAGCCTCTCTCCACCAGTTCAGACTTTTGGAGTAACTAGGACAATGCCCGTGCTTTGCAACGGGAAATAAATATTCTTACGTTTGTCCGTGATTTTCCTTCTCACATTGATGTGATAGTGTAATAAATGCTAATAAAATCCTACCCGTGATTTACGTTGAACTGTGATTTACCTTCACACATTAAGGGTTTCGTTAGAGATTTTAGGAAGGGGATCCAGTGATTTTGGTGGCAATTAATATTATTTATTTCTGCGTGAGAGAGGCAGACGAAGATAGATAGATGAAACGGAGGATGACCAAATGAACATTATTTTTGTTTTGTAAGTGTAGATGTGCCTAATTGTTAGGAAAGGGATCGCAGTTGTCGCGCGGGGTTATTGATGTGAGGAGGTTGGTTCGGAAGGTGATCGTGGTTATCGCACGAGATTAGTGATGTGACAAGCTTGGTTGGTTAGGAAGGTGATCACACAATAATTATTTTCAATAAATATCTTCTGCCGATTGGTTTGGAGGGTGATAAAATAAGACATAGACACTTCTTCCAACTTTCCTTTTTCTTTGCGGTGATGCCTTCCATAAAATTTTCCTTTTGCAAGAATGTGTTATTTATTTAGTTGTAATGCACCTTCGTAAGCAAGTTCGGCTTCCATAGCAACGCACAGACATACTAAAATATGGATGCAAATAACTGAATATAAGAAACAAAAAATGTTGCCTGGTGATCGACTGAGGAGGGCCGGTGGGAGTAGGTATAAAGTTTTTATTGGTGGAGATGTCATGATCCTCTTCAACCAGGACGGCGCATATTATGTTGCAACGCCATGACGGGTGTCGATAAAGTCGGAGTCTTACCGATATTGTGAACCGTGATTTTCTAATATTGGGTTACATGATGGTAAAAGATACTACGTTATTTTGGCGAGGCCTTAGTTTATGTAGCATTGTTTGGAAATGGCATTTATTATGAATTGCACGGTGATATGTTTTGATTTGTATATATTTATGATCTGTTAAAGATTGACAAAACATTAATTAGCATTTATTGGAGATTGATTAAAAGTGATAGATGAAGAATGTGAGAAAGAAAGAGCGACGTGAGTTGGACGAAAGACGAAGTGGACGACAGAACACCACGTTCTTTTTAAGTAGTAGAGATAAAGATTGGCTGGTGCATCAATTCAGTAAAGATTACATAAATTTAACCAGCACCTCGCCGAATATTTGCAGCCGGCTGTCTCCCCCTATTCAAATGCTTGGTCATCCTCTACTCCTTTTGTGCTTCAACATCGGGTGAGGATCCTTGAGGAGTAAGATGATAGAGAGAGAGACAGAACTATCTTGCTAGCCGGAATAAATAGTGAATGGGAAACTAAGGAGCTCTTGTGCGGCTGAGAATTAATATATTACCACTTGAGGAGATCATTCACTCGGGTCACCACTCACCAGTTAGTAGTAGAGAAAATTGGAAATTAAAGAAGGGTTGCGAAGAGGTGAACAGTCGAAGCCTCTAGAGCTACAATGAAGTTAATTAGAAGACGAAGTGGGTACAGTAAACTGTGGAGAAAATGGTTCTGTAGGAAAATCACATAAAATAACTAAGAGGGTAACTAAAATAAAACTGATGATGTGGCAGTCTCCATGCGTAAAGGAACTGGGCTGCTGATGTGGAAGGTTGGTGAGGTGGATACCCTGCATGCTTATATAAATATAGTTAGTGGGGATGAACTTCTTAGGTATATAGGATATATCTATACTTCTTATAAAACAAAACCCCACTATAGATCATTTAAGTTGTCGATCTCAACATGCAAGCTATCCACATCATCTATTCTCTTAGCCAATCAATTGTCCATGTCATCCACTTAGGTCATTTAAACTGTCTCTCTTCACATGCAAGCCATCCACATCATCCATTTCTTAGCCAATCAATTGTCCATGTCATCTCAACCAATATATTTATTAATCTCTTTATGCAATCTCCATATCAACCATCTTTTAATCATTTTATTGTCCACCCTAATAATTTTTAATACACATATTTCGGTTGCATCTTCACTTAAACAACTTAATGTATCATACTTGTATACTTTTTATTTATGCATATAGTTTTCATATCAATTCCCGCTGCAACGCTCGGGGTATACTTCTAGTTCTTTAAATAACAATGGTCTGGTTTCTTTATTGATATAAATTTAATTTTTTGTTGCCTGCACATTTAGACGATTTTCCTGAGTTACATGAGAGCAGTGTTGTCTTTATTCATCTCAGGAAGGAGATCGAATATACCCTTTTCGTGTGATCTTTGGTCAAGTGATTTTAGTTTGCAACCATGTAGGTTTATTCTTATAAACCTATCCTTGCTTGACCATCTTAGCCTTCCTGTTCATTTTGAAGATTCCTGTTTCTCAAGGTGGAAATGTGATGAAACAGAACCATTTACTCCCCAGCTCCATTTCCTAATTTGATCCTCTTTGTAAATTCCTACTATTAGCTCTCACCTTTTCCATGGTCTTGTGATTTTTACAGGTTGAAAGGTCATCTACATGATCCTTTCCATGGCTCCCGGAGTCCTGCCCAGAACACCATACGGTCCAGTCACCTCACTGTGAGCTGTTCTTGTTCACTTATTTCACTTGTTGTGTTGGACTGCATGTATTTCATTGGTTATTGACTTGCAGTTTGTTCAGGGGGAAGAACCTGTGGCTCCGTCAGTGAGTGGCCGTGCTGACGACCTTGCTTGGCGTTGCTCGTCTGATACCTTTGATCTCAACGGCCGTGCATTTGAAAACTCAGAGAACTGGGCAGTGTTGTCAACAGGGGGGGATAAACCGAGTCCCCGTTTTGATGTAATTGACCATCTATCGATGTTTTGAAGTGTAAAGGAAGTCGTGATGTTCTCATCATTATTCGGTTTCTGTACTGAAGCCTTCATAACACATTCATCTGGTCACCATTTCAAACAGCATGCAGCAGCCATAGTAGGGAGCAAAATGATTGTCTTTGGTGGAGACTCTGGTAATCATTTGCTGGATGATACAAAGGTATTGATGGTGTATTTCTCGATGGGTTCATCTGTCATAGCCTTATGTCAGTTTTGAGCTAACTTTGTGATATCATCTTCTATACACTTCAGATACTAAGCTTAGACAAGCTTACATGGGATTCTGTGGCTTCTAAAGTTCGTGTATCACCAGGTGGACATTCTTCTCAGTTTCGACCGTGCAAAGGACATTGTTTGGTATACTTCTTGGAGCTCATTGTTCTTTCACTATGCTGGTTCCTTTTTGGGTTTGCCACGTGATATCTTTTTGGGTTTTCAATTGGTGAATGCTTGAATTATAAGAGTATCTCCAACAGATGCTCAAAAAGGAACCAACAGAGAAACCTTGTCTCCACTGGCCCAAGTTGTTTTAAAAGATATCTGCTAGGAGCGACCCGACAGACATATATGCATGGTTTGCAAATGGTAAATCGGCTTGGGCCACCTCTAGAAATGTTTGAAGCTAGGTAGGTAAGAAAAGGAGACCCCATAAAATCCCACACGCGGTTAGGCACGCTCAGTCTTAAAACCAATACCCGGAACTCGGGTCCTAGGTGACTCGAATGGCACAAAGCGTCGTGGCGGGATAGCCTAGATCTTCCATCCTTCGTCGAATATAGTCAACATTATAATAATCATATCATCCATAACAATATAATAATGTGATATCCCAAACCAAGGATTAACAGGGTAACATCGTAGCATCCTAAGCATGCATACTAAGCAGGGGCTGAGCAACGATCAATAGTAACATAGCAGTACAAGGTTTACTGGTAGGGGACATGGCTGCATCGGTTTGAAAGAGGCTGTAAACATGTGGTAGGATCAAACATCAAACCTAACCTAGACTAGCATGCAAACCGCTGGTTGAAATAGAATGGATCATAAGTAATGTAAGGCCCGATATGCGGTACTGTTCCAGATCTAGGTGTTTCCACCCAGATCCGGGGACGAAGCACATATCGATCCCACCGCGACATATGCAAAGCCATATGCCCCGGATTTCCAACATGATATCACAACATTACAGATACAAGGATACAACATCTCATATAATCGGCATACAACTGTCTAAAATACAATACAACAGCGGAAGATATATGTCTGAGTACAGACTACAAGCAAATGCCTTGTGGCAAAGAGAAAAACATCGATCCCCATAACCACACGGGTCCAGGCCCTCCGCCGGGATCCGCCTAACTAGTCGTCGTCGAGTCTCCACGTGAAACGTCGATCACCATACCTGTTGTCGATCAAGAACCCTGAAAAAAGTTTGGGGGTACTATCATGAGTATAGAAGTACTCAGCATCTAACTGTAGTGGTCATCTGACCCAGCAAGGACTTCATCACTCGTCATTCTAGAACAACCAGTAGTTTACGGTAAGTAAGGATAAGTGGTGAGGTTGCTGCCGCACTAGCATTTATGAAGTGGCTAACGATCTAGAGAGTAAGGTAAAAAGCCAAGCATTCGATGAGGAATCGCCTCCAACAAGTCTTGCTATCAACTACTTTCGCAAGCATAACACCTATCCTATCCTTGTCCTCCTCTTCGCATCCCGACGAAGAATAAGCAGTCAAGGCGCACACACACATTGATCAAGTTATATTAAGATTATCTTAGTTGTTGTTGTCTATGAACAAGGAGTAGGTCTGAGCAACATTCGTTTTGGGGGCACGTTCATCGGAGCTATGGATCAACGGGAAATTACGTTGCAAAACGGATCACAACAGCAAAATCAAGGAGTTAACCACTGGCCCAAGTTATTTTAAAGGATATCTTCTAGGAGCGACCCGACAGACATATATGCATGGTTTTCAAACGGTAAATCAGCTTGGGCCACCACTAGAAATGTTTGCAGCTAGGTAGGTAAGAAAAGGGGACCCCATAAAATCCCACACGCGGTTAGGCACGCTCAGTCTTAAAACCAATACCCGGAACTCGGATCCTAGGTGACTCGAATGGAACAAAGCGTCGGGGCGGTATAGCCTAGACCTTCCATCCTTCGTCGAATATAGTCAACATTATAATAATCATATCATCAACAACAATATAATAATGTGATATCCCAAATCAAGGAGTAACTGGGTAACATCGTAGTATCCTAAGCATGCATACTAAGCAGGGGTTGAGCAACGAGCAACAGTAACATAACAGTACAAGGTTTGCTGGGAGGGAACATGACTGTATCGGTTTGAAAGAGGCTGTAAACATATGGTAGGATTAAACATCGAAGCTAACCTAGACTAGCATTCAAACCGCTGGTTGAAATAGAATGGATCATAAATAATGCATAGTCCTTGCATGTTGATAAGTCGGGTTCCGAAGGTGTAGTTGATCGCAAGCTCGCATCGTCTCCGAGAGGTACCCGCGGAAGCACACAAGACGGTAAACACTGGAAAACAATCAACGAGCAAGCACTCTATTACTACGGGGCAACACAAGATCAAGAAAACATCACCCGACACGGCAACGCGATACGGATCTATCGTCGAGAACGGTTATTAACAGTTTAAGTGGGGTATCGGTCACACACGACGAATACCGCACGTTTACGGTGGTTCAAGTTGCTTAGGTATAGGTGATCAACAAAGGTTGTTAACATGGCAACTCAAGCAAGCATGACATAGCACACAAACAGGTCAAGAGGTGAAACACAAAGTAAACTATCTATGCTAGTCAATTTAAGTGAGGCACAACCTAAACATGGCATAACACTAAATGCCGCACGACGATTAAAACATTTGGTACTGTTCTGTCCTAAACCATATTTTAGGTTGGTTAACAACAGCAAACAATACCATAAACACAAAGTACACGAAAAACTAATCAAGTTGCATATAAGGCACACTCCAAACGGAGTTACGGTTAAAAAGATACGAGCAAAACAAGTTACGGGCACAATCTGCCAACATCACGAAGCACACTTTAGAGCAATGCATAAACAGGATAATCAATGCAAACATGCTCACAAATGATATGGAATTAAAGTAGACATGACAAGGAAGGCATGGCAAAAAGAATCATGCAAAAAGGCATCATAGATCAAAAGATATTAAGCATGCAACATATGGCATCGGAACGTTACAGACTTAGAGAAAAACAGCGGGATAGCAACTTTGGAGCTCAATAACTATATGACCAGCAAGCATATCATGGCAATGCAATACATACAATGGAAGTAGACATGATGCTTAACAATATGCAATTGGAATCATACAATTCCGATAAACGGTCGCGACACACTCGTCGACCGAAGTTGCAACAAAATATAAACAACAACACACTAACAGCAGGGTAGCTACTTTGGAGCAAGATACAATCATGATGCAGCAAGCAATTATGGCATGTGAATGCATGAAACTGAAGTAGAAACAATGCTTAACGCAACGCAAAAGGAATCACTCAATTCCGACGCACGGTTGCGAAACAACCGTCGCCCGAAGTTTCAATCAAGCAACAGTTTTCAGACAGTTTAACAGCAGCAGTTGCAATTAACGATCTGATGCCCTGTTTAGCACACAATTACACAATCAAGATGACCTCAAATGCAAATGCTCACAAAAGATGAATTAAAGTACACACAATTCTGAGCAACTTTCATTTTGGGCGCAACGTCATACGAGCTACGGATCAACGGGAAACCGCAACACGAAATTGAATCAGCAGCAGATTTACCAGTGACTTAGCAAAAATTTACAGGTGCAGAAAAAAAAACAATAAACAAAAAAAAGGGGGGAAGGCCGGCTCACCCAGTGGGCTTTCGGCCCAACTGGCCGGCCTGGAGGCGGGCTAGTTCGGAGCTGGGCTGGGGAGGCCGGCTCGGGCTGGGCCAGCCCATAGGCCGCGGTGGCGTTGGCGGTTGGAGGGAGCCTGGCTCGCCCGATCCCATCTGGATCGAGGCAGAGCCCAACGGTGGCGGCGCTCCGGCCACCGGAGCACGGCGAGCTGGAGGAGCCCGCGGGGCTGGCCGGAACAGGCGTGGAGGGCGGCGGGTGGCCGGATCCGGCAGGTGGCGGCGGCTGCCGGCCTCGGGCACGGGTGGCGTGAGCTCGCCGGCTCAGACCCCATGGCGGCGGCGCCCTGCAGACAGAGAGAAGGAGAGAGAGGTCAGGGGAGGCCGCGGGAGGAGGAATGGAGAGGGGAGAGAGGGAGAGGGCGCGGCGACTTGGCTTGAGCGCGGCGGCTCGCCGGCCGTCGGCTTCCACGGGCGAGGCGGCGCGGTTGGTGAGGAGAGAGAGGAGAGAGGTGGGAGGCAGGTGGCGACGTGGCGCTCCTTGGGCCGTCGGATCGCGAGATCTGACGGTCCAGAGCGCCTAGGGGGCAAATTTCGGGATTTGGGGGTCTATTGGGCAGGTTTGGGGCAGAAACAGGGGGTGGCTGCAAATTTTGGACTAGGGAAACCCTAGAAAAGGGGTGGGAGTGTGGTGGTCTTTATATAGCCCAGGTGGCTGGCAGTTTGTAAAAACATCCTCAGTTTTTCTCTCGCGCGCGCGGTGCTCACGTTTCTGACCGTCGGGGGTCCGCAGTACCTCCGATTCGGGTAAAACTTCGAACTGCGCGATCAGCGTGTCGAGCCGGTGACGTTCACCTCGCGTTGGAACCGTTCCGAGAACATTTTCCGGCGCGCTATAAAAATATCCCGTTTACTTATTAAACATGGTTTTTCGTTCCGTTGGCTGCGGCTGGTCTCGTGCAATTTTCACAACGTGATCGGGCGAAACCCGGTGTCGCAAAGGTCGAGTGTCAGGGTGGCAAGGGTCGGTCTCCGTCCGGTACGAGATAAGAGGGGGAAAAATAATCGCCGATCGATAAATCGGGGATGCAAACACCGCAAACAAATCAGACAATCAAACAATTCACGCAGAAAACAATTTTTTTAATTTTTGTGAAAACTGGGCTGTTACAAGTATCTCCAACAGATGCTCAAAAACAGGGGTGCCCAAAAAACTGCTATTTGAGGAGTATCTCCAACAGATGCTCAAAAACTGGGGCGGTGCCCAAAAAACTGCTATTTGAGGCACTTTCAGCCAAAAATAGAGCTCCAGCAGATGCCCTATCTCTATTTGGTGCCCAATTTTTTTTGCAACCGCACTAAATGTTTTCTATAACCTCTAGTGGGTGCCGCAAAAACAAACGCTGCCGCGCGAACCCCAACCTCCTCGCTGAACATTCCCCACCCATAGCCGCCTCGTTGCCCACTGACGCCCCTGCCGATTCTGGCCACCCTACACCGTACGTTTCCGACTCTATTTCCGACTTTCCTCGAGTTGCATCTCTGTCATCGCCACCCAAATCCTGGCCACCCCTTTCACCTGCCGTTATCGGATCTGTGATCCCCGCAGCTGGATCCGTCGATTTCGGCAGCTGCCCCCGAGGTTTTTTGCTGCCACCGAGGTTCTCTGCTGCCCCCCCTCCCCGGTGTAAGGTGCCCCTGCGCCAGCCCTCGCCGCCTCCGCTTCGGCCAGCCGCGAGCTCGACGCCAGCCATCGGGCCACTTCACCCGGGAGATCCACAACCAGGTTATGGGGGAGTGGAAATGTCTCGGCACCTTCCGCATCGCGGAGCTGGCCGTGCGCTCGTACGTCGTGTCGGCGCTTCGGTACGGCCGGAGCCGGGCGGTGCTTAACTTCCCCGAGGAGGCCAACTTGTGAAGATTGCTCGAAGTGTCTTACCTCATCGGAGGGGACACATTTGTGTTTATATAGCATGGGCTTATCCCTGGATATGCATACGTGATTGTTGAGATTACATCTTGGGAAACAAGAAGATATCGACTATGGTTACAGAAGATAAGAACCGAACAACCTAGCTAATTACTCCGTAGATTCTCTCGGTTGGAGTCCTCTTCGGTTGGAGATATCTCTGATGAAGTCCCTGTCACGTATGCAATCACCTGACATGCACAATGGTGTTTAACATCCTCCCTTAATCACAACTGTATCAAGTTGAGATTACACTTGAATTCTGTAAAATTCCTTGTAGGCAATGCTTTGGTGAAGCCATCTGCAACCTGATCTTTGGAATGAACAAAACGGATTTCCAATTGTTTTTTTTGCAGCTCTTTCAACAAAATGAAAATCTATCTTAATGTGTTTTGTTCTTGCATGAAATACTGGATTTGCAGACAAGTATGTAGCACCAAGGTTATCACACCAAAGACATGGAGCTTGAGTATGATTTATACCAAGTTCCTTTAGCATAGATTGGACCCAAATAATCTCAGCTGTTGCATTAGCCAGTGCCTTGTACTCTGCCTCTTACTTGATCTTCACACAATAGACTTTTTCTTTGCGCACCAAGATATTAGATTAGGTCAAAGAAATATTGTGAATCCACCAATCTAGCGTCTGTCATCAAGACATCCTGCCCAATCAGTCAGAGAAAGCACTGGCAAAAGTACATGAAGATTTGCTAAAAGTGAGACCAACACTCATTGTATCTTTCACATATCGAACTAAGCGTTTTGCAGCTTTCCAATGAACTGTAGTGGGTGCATGAAGAAACCGACATACTTTGTTAACAACAAATGCAATATCAGGTCTTGTGAGAGTCAAATACTAGAGTGCACCTATTAGACTCCTGTATCTTGTGTTGTCCTCTTGATTTAAGAGATCTCCTTCTGCAAGAGACAACTTCTCTGTGCTAGATAATGGAGTTGGGAAGGATTTACACCCCTGCAAGCCAACTCTTTTCACCAGATCAGTTGCATATTTTTCCTGTAAGAGATGAAGACCATCTCCATATTTCTTAACTTCAATGCCTAGGAAGAAATGCAAATATCCAAGATCTTTGAGAGCAAATTCAACACTCAAGTCCCTTCATAATCCTGCCACTTCCTCATCAGATGAGCTTGTAACAATAATCTCATCAACATAAATGAGCACAAATATGGATGTTTTGAATTGTTGTAAATGAATAGTGAAGTATTAGATTTGGGAGAGAACAAAACCAAGTGTTTGCAGTTTCTGGCTAAGATGCGAGTACCATGCTTTGGGAGCTTGTTTTGAGTCCATAAAGGGCATTATCAAACTTGCACACATGAAACAGTGCATTTTTGTAAACCCAGGAGGTTGCTTGATGTATACTTCCTCTTCTAGAGCACCATGAAGAAACACATTCTGAACATCTAGCTGTCTAAGGCTCCATCCGTTGGAAACAACAATAGACAAAATGTTGGATTCAGTTCCACATCGGTCGTGGGAGGACACATAACACGACTTATAAGGCGGGGAACACCCCCTCCTGTCAAGCTAGTCTTTTGGGAGGAGAGAGCCCAAGGCCTGTGATAAGTTGGTGTTGCTCTCCGGTTGGGTGGGGTAACGCATCTGGGTTGGAAACGCTTTTGTAGCAGACTCTGGAATTGCGTAACAAGTGGTATCAGAGCCTAGGTGCCCGGAATAAATCTCGGTGGACTCATAGATGGTCGGTCATGGTTAATGGGATGGAACCGCTGGTGTTGGCGGGCTCATGGTGATCCATGTGTGAGGAGATTGTTGGGTTTAGCCGCACATCGGTTGTAGGAGGAGACATAATACGACCTATAAGGTGGGGAACACCCTCTCCTATCAGGCTAGTCTTTTGGGAGGAGAGGGCCCAAGGCCTGTGATAAGTTGGTGTTGCTCTCAGGCTGGGCGCGGTAACGCAAGTGGGTCGAAAACCCTTTTGTAGCGGACCCTGAAATTGCGTAACACAAAACAAGAGGAATGATGGCAGCTTTCACAATAGGACAAAGTATTCTCATAGTTGATGCCATACCGTTTCTTAAAACCCTTTGCAACTAGTCTAGCCTTATAGCGATCAATGGTTCCATCAGGCTTTCTCTTGATTTTGAATACCCACTTGCAATCAATCAAATTTTTACCTTGTTGTGAGGGAACTAGATGCCATGTTTTCTTTTTCTGATGAGCTTGTTATTCTTCTTCCATGGCTTTCTTCCACCATGTGTCATTGAGGGCTTGTTCAAGATTGTGTGGTTCACCTATGGAACATGCTAAACCAAATTTAATTATTTGCTTGTAGTGATTTGGCTTGATTAAACCTTGTTGTAGCTGTGTACGCGCCGGTGTAGGAGGGACACCACAATCGCCTGCTGTAGATGATCCAGCGGCCGGTCCAACTGCATGCAAGGGAACAGCAGCAATACCGCCTAGTACTGAGGCGGGATCATTTGTGGCCGCTGCATGCTGCATGGTCAGGAGTCCTGATTTTTTCCGTAGAAGATCTGATGGTGCTAGCAATGACAGCGGATCTCCTTCGAATCATGTGCCTGACAGAAGACCGGGATCAACACTGGATCCCGTGCCCATCAGTGCGCCAGAAACCGCATCCTCTTGTGCTTCGTGACCCAGGCGGTCGGCTATCGCACGCGTCGCGAATAGCAGCGAGGCGTGATATGGAAGTGCCCCGCTGGGTGCCGCGTGTCAAGCGTTGATTGGTGCGGGTGGACGCCGTTGTCAGGCGGAGTGGGGGCGCGCCGCGTGTCAGACGCGGAGGCGTTGCTATCGCGTGCGTTAGGTGCGGGCGCAAGCGGCACTGATCCCGCAGTGGATTCCCTGTAAAGCTAGCGAGGCAGAGATCCCGAGTTGGATGTGCTCCCCTGTTCCTGACATATGAAATATCACCATGTTTGGGTTGTTTCATTTCCATTTTCTGCAATTTGACCATCGTATTCTTCATTGTTTTCTACACCACACAACTCAGGCAAGCCTGTCGGAGAGATTTGTCCAAGGGAAATCTTCCAAAACCCTAGTTCGAACACAGGGGCTTGGTTCGCAAACTTTGGTTGATGATGGCGAGGACGACGGGATCTGCAGGCATGAGAGAAGCACAACACAGCGAGGACACAGAGAGCTACCCAGGTTCAGGCCACCATGGAGGTGTAAAACCCTACTCCTGCATGTCTGGGATTGCTCCAGTGGCGATCACAATGGTGAGCTACAAGTTGTGAGATCTGGAATGGTCGATCCCCTTCTATGGTGCCCTACTCATCCCTTATATACTAGCCCTGGTCCCCTTTCCCCATAGCCCGGTGGGAAGGGTTGCCACATGGAGACAATTATGGAGGGGACATGCCCTGCTCTTATCCTGACAAAAGCTACCTACCCCATGCCAAAGCGGAATGACTTTGGCAGGGATCAGCCTCGACCGGGCGCCAGCCTGCAGGTCTTGCACCAGCGTGGTCCACGCAACTCGGCGTTGCTTCGACGCAAAGGTAGGCTTCGCACGCTTCTCCTGGCGAGGGCCTTCAGACTCCAAAGTCCCCGGAGCGGGGCTCACGAGGGACAAGCGGCCTTAGGAGGCCTCGGACATGCCGCCTCTAGAGATGAGGCCCTCCTGAGGGCAGAGCCCTCCAGAGGGATCTTAATGAGTAGTGTCTGGATGGTGGCGATCCTCCGCTCGAGGGAGGTCACCTCGAGAAGAGAGCTTCCAACGAGAAGTCCCCAAGGAGAGGTGGCCCTTGGTCTTTCCTTCCTGAGGCGCACCCTGGCAGTGGCGGAGGCAGGTTCACGCCATGCCCCGGGCCAGCTTCAGAGAAACAGTGCGCTACAATGCAAAATTCGCTACAGTGTGCTACAGTCAAGCCTACATGCAGTCGTTGTGCCCCGGGCCATGGTCCTGGTTGGCCTGGGGCCTAGCTCCGCCCCTGCACCCTGGTTCCTACTGGGCCAACACACAAAGTTTACCGCTGAAAGATGTTCGTTACATTCAAAAAATCCAAAGGACACAAATATGCTTCGGCGTGGAGCACAGAGCAACTTGAGGATGAGTCGGCCCGTCGGCGCCCCAAGGTAAAATCCACCGTGCCGGAGCACGAGGCTTCCACCGTAGGTCGGAAAGGAGCTCTCACGACCACTAGGGGTTCGCTATATAGAGAGACTTCGAGCGTGTACAACTCATGGACTGCCCGTACTGCCCATGACGTGCCATGGGGGGGGGGGATCAGGGCGCTGCCTCCTACTAAGGGAGGGGCACCCAACGATGGGGGCCATGGTGGCCTTCGAAGGGGCGCTGGTTGGCAGCTTCTCCTTTCCCTTGGCGCGAGTCCCGGAGGACTGCTGCTTCTTCTTGAGGGGCGGGGCCTCAAGAGGTTCTGCGGCGACCTCGTTAGCAGGGTAGGCAACATCAGTGACCTTGTACATGTCTTCAAGGGAGCACATGGCGTCCTTCTCGACGCAGCGGATGGTGATGGTGCTGCTGCAGCCAGGGAGCTTGACGGTGTTGTAGGCGTGGTGAGTCACATCCATGAACTTGGCGAGGGCGGGGTAGCCAAGGATGTCGTTGCAGGGCAGGCCGACGTGTGCCACGTCGAAGATGACTTCCTCCGTGCGGTAGTTCTCGTGAGTCCCGAAGGTGACGGAGAGGGGAATCTGCCCGAGGGGCAGGGTGGTGCCCTCCGTCACGCCCGAGAAAGGCCTTGTCGGCTTCATGCGCTCGTAGGGCAGTTGGAGCTTCTCTAAGGCTTCCACAGAGAGCACGTTGAGGCTGGCTCCTCCGTCGATGAGTGTCTTGGTACGACGATGTTGTTGATGGTGGGGGTGCTGCTAGCCCTCGAGGCTCTTGGTAGCCCCCAACGTTCTCGTCAGGGAGATTGTTGTTGCTGTCGGCAGGGCGCACTTGCGCTTGATGTCTTTATCCTTGCTCTTGGAGGTGTCCTCTTGCGGATCGGGGTTGTCGTGGACGAGGGGACCGCGGAGGCGAGGGGGTCGTTGATGGAGAGCTTCTTGCGCATCCTGACGTCCCGAACGCCCGAGGAGAAAGAGGAAATGATGGCATCGTAAAAAATCCGAGGGATCTGGTTGCATACCTGACTGAACCGTTGAATGAACTTGCAGAGCATCTCATCAGGGCCCTGGAGCACAACGCGCCGGTCGTTGATCGTGAGGGGCCACTCATACGTTCCCTTGAAGTTGGCGATGAACATCGTGCACAACTCCTCTCAGTTGGAGATGGTGAGCTCGGGGAGGTTCATTAGCCAGGTGCGCGGAGAGTTGGCCATGGCCTTGTCGTCACCACCGGCAATACGAACGACCAAGGTGTAGAGCTGAACGAACTTCACAGGGTTTGCCGTGACGTCATAGCGAGACAACAGGTCGGGTCTGAACTTCTGGGGCCACAACACCTGGCCCAGGTCGTCGGTGTAGGCGGGGGCGCCCTTGCAGATGGGGATGGCGTCGCCGATTGGAGTGGAGCGGGTGGCCCGGCATGGCGAGGCCGCATCTTGGAAGGCATGGTTCTGGCGGTCGAGCCACCCGGATGATCTGGCAGCTGTTGTTGGTGTTTGTGCAGCGTGGTGTAGTGGCGCCGCCGGAAGGAGTGGGTTCGGAAGTACGCGCGTCGTGGCGCTGCCTTGCGTCGCCTCTCGTTGGAGGTGGTAATGGAGGTGCCGAAGCGCCTATCTTCCCACGCGCCCCCTGCTGAGTTGATGGAGGGAGGGCGGCACCGACGAGGCGGGTGAGGCGTGCGTACCACTCATCGCAGACGGCATCGGTGGGTTGGTACTGCAGGAGCTCGTGCGCCATGAGCAGCGGGTTGGTCGGCGTAAGTTGTCCCTGGTGCGCGGCAGAGGTGGCAATCGCAGCGTGGGCGTGCTGCTCCTGCTGCGCGGAAGGACAGTTGGAGGAGGCTTCCTGCTCTCCCGCTTCAGGCCCGTCGGCGACAGGCTCCTCGCGCGCGTGGTCGTTGGCGGCGGTGCTGGATCCAGCGCGACCTCTGCCGCGGCTACCGCGGCCACAGCGAGTCCAATCAGCGCGCGTCTCCACCATGTCGATGTCGTGGTAGGAGATGCTTGTCGTGATTAGGGGGAGAATTGTGAGAGTAATCCTGGCTTAGGAATTAAGTCAGTAGGTTCTAGAATGTACTAGTAGTACTGTAGGTAAAACTGGTAGAATGTACTAGTAGTACTGTATGTAAATCTTATGCTAGGATAGCAGTAGCAATCTATGGTTAGCTGTAGAAAGCTGGCTGTAGTAAGTTGTTCATAGAAAGCCCTAGAAAGCTGGCTGTAGAAATCTGTGAGGTCCAAACCAACCTTCTACCCCTATATATACCCATTATGTAATACAAGCTGAAGTAGCTTGAGCAGCATACAGAAAACACATTCCCACATAGCTAGTCTAACACAACCTAGCTAACTACTATGTAGATTCTCTCGGTTGGGGTCCTCTTCGGTTGGAGATAACTCTTATAAAGTCCTTGTCACATACGCAATCACCTTGACACGCACAATGGTGTTTAACACGACTACGTGGAGTTCCTCACCCCTTAGGTTCAGATTGTATCCCGTGAGGAGAAGGCACACCGTTGGGCCAAGGTGCAGCGCAATACCAAGGCCAACGATGTGCTTTATATGGAGAAGTCCGTTGAGCCCAACCCGGAGCTCGTCATGCAAAACTTTGCATTCTACACTGAGAAGGAGGTGGAGAAGGAGGATCGCAAGATTTCCGCCGAGGTCGATGAGCTGTTCGACCAACTCAAGATGGAGCTCACTGAGGAGGAGGTGGAGCCATCTACCGGCAATGACCATGAGGCAGGCCCCTTCGGCGAAGTGGTGATCGAGATCGACCTAGACGATGATGACTTCGACACGTATTGTAGGCGTAATAAATTTATGTTGTAGAGCTAGGTCTGTCGTATAATAGAGTGCCACAAAAACTAAAAGACAGGTTCTATAGAACAACAGTTCGACCTGCGATGTTGTATGGTGCTGAATGTTGGCTAACTAAAATGCAACATATGTTCAACAACTAGGTGTACCAGAGATGCGCGTTTTGAGATGGACATGTGGCCACACAAGGAATGATTGGGTCCGAAATGATGATATACGTGATAAGAGTTGGGGTGGCACCAATTGGAGAGAAGCTTGTCCAACATTGTTTGAGATGGTTTGGGTATATTCAGTGCATAGCGGACTGTTAGGGCGTGCTGCTAATGTCAAGAGAGGGAGGAGATCAAACTTGACATGGGAGGAGTCTGTGAAGAGAGATGTGAAGGACTGGGATATAACCAAATACTTAGCTATGGACAGGATGCGTGGAAGTTAGCAAACTACATGCCAGAACCATGACTTGTTTTCGATATCTCGTGGGTTTCAACTCTAGCCCACCCCAACTTGTTTGGGACTGAAAGGCTTTGTTGTTGTTTCTATTGTAGTAGTGAGAGTGAAAAATGTGTCGTGAAGTATGATGATCTTCATGTTTACTGTGCAACATTTTGTACTAGTTTAAAATGTGCAATTACTTTATGTGTTAGTTCATGCTTTAAATTTTAGGGCACCAGTTTTTGGGTATCTGGAGAAGCAACAACAGCCGCGGTGCCCGAAATTGTGCTCTGTTGGAGATGCTCTAAGTCCCTTATCTCTCTAAGTTTATTAGAAGTTGTGCCCTGATAGTCTCTTCTTGGTGAAGTAATTAAAATAGGGAAATGTTCGTAAAAACAATTGGTAAAGAGCGATGATTTACATTTCTCGGTTCTCGTATGTTTTCAATTGTAACTCTGCAGCCGTTAATACCACATTGCATGCATATAATTGTAGCATTTAGGGGTTAACACTACACTTTGAGGTGAAATGAGTACAAAAGCCCAAGTGACGTGCTACACATGGATGCCCAAGGTCCTAGACGTGGGTTTGGCTTTGAGTGAATTTGGTAGGCCATAGTGTGTTACATTTGTCATGGTTTTCATCTTTAATAGTACCTTGCTGTGTTCACAATGCTTATCTGAACCGCTGACTTGAATGAGATATTTTTTTAATCTTAGGTTCCATGGGGCAAGAATGTCATTCTTGTCGGAGGGAAAAGTGAGCCATCTTCTGACCGGATATCAGGTTAGATTGTCCTACTTAACTCTGAAAATCACATGGATTTATTTTAATTATCTGATTTAATGTTAAACTTCCAGCAGTAATAATTTGGACTTCATCATTTATTTTACTGCAGTATGGACATTCAATACGGAAACCAAGATCTGGTCGCATATGGAAGTGAAGGGTGACATTCCGGTATATATTCAAACATTAATTTATACAATGTTATAATGTTCGTTGCAAAATGCTAAAGATTGTTTCTCAATTGATAATTTCAGGTGTCTCGAAGTGGTCATACAGTGACTAGAGCAGGCCCTGTTTTAATTCTCTTTGGGGGTGAGGATACCAAAGGGAAGAAACTACATGACCTTCATATGTTTGATCTGAAGTCCTTAACATGGCTTCCTTTGAACTATAAGTGAGTCATTCTTCTATAGAAAACTAGAACAAACACAAATAAAAAAAAATAAGCTAAAGAAGAGTGCTTCTTCAGTTAGTCACTTGGTTTGTCCATAGTTATTTGCAAATCCAATACATTCTCCTTGATGCTTGAATCACTCTCTTGATTTGATGTTCTATTCCGCTACTAACGCAAGTTCATGTTTTAGAGGTGCTGGGCCTTCTCCAAGATCCAATCATGTTGCTGCACTTTATGATGATAAAATTCTTTTGATTTTTGGTGGCCAATCAAAATCCAAGACCTTAAATGATGTTCATGCTCTAGACTTCGAAACAGTAAGTTCGATCAGGTTTCTGCTAATTTTTTTCTTATTAATCTCCTACTGAAAGAATTATTTTTCTTGGTAGATGGTATGGTCAAGAATGAAAACACATGGTCATCATCCATCACCTCGAGCAGGTTGCAGCGGAGCTCTCTGTGGGACTAAATGGTATATAGTAGGGGGTGGAAGCAAGAAAAGGCGTAAGTTTGTTATATTATGTTCTCATTCATACAGTCGTATATAGTATGACAAATAAGTGGTTCAGTTTCATTTTTAACCTGTAACTAAAAATGGGTTCATTTCTTAGAAAAGTTGCTTCATTTTGAATCATGGTATGTGGTCAGTTTCTAACAAGTCTTCTTGGTCTCTGTCAGGTCATCCAGAAACCTGGGTCTTCGATGTCCTAGAGTCCAAGTGGTCTGTTTGTGTAGTACCTCCTAGTTCCTCCATCACTACCAAGAAAGTAAGTGCAAAGTCATCTTTGATGGATTCCAAGTGATTTGGGAAGGCATATATTGTGTCCTATTCAACCTTCCGAAAATTTAGAGAATGCAAAGTTTAGGATTGTATAAAGTTGTATTGTACTGTGATGGATATTGTGTATACTGTAGAGTCGAATGCACCCTTACTAGAAAAATAAAGATCATCTTTCCCATGTCATCCATACTGAAGTAGAGCAGAAACAGCACTCTCCAAAAGCAAATCCTATTCAAATTCCTGTTATTCCAGTGCTTTCATTTTCCTAGTTGCTGAACAATTGTAGATACAACTCATGCAGGGTTTCAGCATGGTTCCTTTGTACTACAGGGATAAGATTGTTCTTGTTTCGTTTGGAGGAAACAAAAAGGAGCCATCTGATAAGGTGAAAAACCAACTTTTTTTAAGTACAATAATAGCCGGTATTAGCATTAGGAGCTTTGGACTTCATTTTCTTGTTCTTTCGGTGCAAGGGGATTTTCTTATATTTTCTTTGAAACATAGTTCTGTTTTATATTTCATAGTTTCACAGAAAACACTTGAAATATTTCTTGATCAAGCTACTATTTCCTGAATTCGGATTATTTTTTGTTTTCAAAGGTTGAAGTACTGGTAGTGCTGCAAAATGAGCATTGTTTCAGTTGGCGGTCTGCCCCTGATGCAGAACCCTTAGTGTATGAGGACTCTCCTCCTAGCTCAAAGGAACTTGCCGATCACCTCAACAACTGTGATCCTTTGTACTCTACTTCTGTACCAAGGCATAGTCTCGCGGAGACAGTGGAAAACTCATCTGGGAGGAAATCGCTCCCTGATTCACTGCTACATAACTCGAAAGTGGTCGGCTCATCACTCCGCAGGCAATTCCTTCAGGAAGAGGAGTGCAGCCTAGCCCAAAAACTTCAGAAGCCAATTGACGATGACAAGTACAAGGATGTTGACGATTGTTCTGAGCTACCTTCCTTCGCAAACCAAAAGGAGTGGAGTGACACATACCATTCTCCAGATGCGGATGCTAAAACGAAGAAGGTGGGCAGAAGTTCATCTGACATTAACCATCAGCATGATACAAAAATCACAAATCTGGTCAGGAGAAACATGACGTTGGAAGAGAAACTTTCGGCTGCAATGGAAAGGAAAGACAAAGCACAAAAGAACTTATCTCTGGTCGTTGACACCAAGGATGAGCTAGAAAAGAGGCTAGCTGAGAGAGACAGGGAGGTTGAAGTGCTGAAGGAGAAAGTAATGGGATTAGAACAGGCGCAAGAAGATTCGAACAACACCTTAAACACTGTCCATGCTGATAACGTGCGGCTCGAGCGTGAAGTGGCGTTCTTGAAGGCTGTCATGGATGAAACTCAGAAGGCAGGAAAACTATCTCTACCATCTCTCTCATTGTACCAGTGTTTATGAAGCTGTACTGACTCTTTTTTTAACCTAAACAGGAGCTGCACTCAACCCGTGGAGTACTAGCAGGAGAGCGTGCGAGAACATTCCAGATCCAGGTACAATGGCAATGTTAGAATGTTAGAACGTTCAGGTTCTTCGTGATTGATATAAAGGACTGCCAGTAGCAGTTCCCATTTTTCATGATTTGCCATGCTGATATCTAATTTTACTTACATTTGCATCTGTTGCATTTGCTTTGCCAGGTTGAAGCATTTCATCTGAAGCAAAGGCTGCATTCAATGGAGGGAAGGTCACCTACACCAAGAAAACCTTAGAATCTCTAGGTTCCAGAGGTCAAATCTCAAATGTCAATGGCGATACGTTTAGCTAGCACCCTGTAGATTAATTGTCACCATGCCTGTTTCTTCATGGCAGGATTAGGGGTGTGTTTGGTTTGCTACCACACTTCGTCACACCTTGGTGTACGAATTCACATTGTTTGTGTCGACCAAACTGGCCAAAGTGCTGTAATGAACCAAACATGCCTTAGTATCCATATTATGTTCCATCATAGACAGGATTGCGTGCTATATATTAAGGTTGTGAGGTTGTAACTTTGAAGATGTGGGTTAGTTTGTGCAATTGTCCAATCTAGTAATGTGCATGTCCTTGTTTCTGAAACTTCTCTTGAAAGGGTATGAAACTCTGTTCAGTGTAAGTTTGTGGAGTGCATTTATTTATTTTTGAACTGGTGGCAAAAGCTTCGCCTCATTGATCCCTAAGACTAGCCATAATGAGAGTAACTTTAGGTAATAACATAACGTATCTTAAGGTAAATTTGCTTATGTGGCATATAATTAATTAGTAAAAAGATGATTGTGGTAACATAGATAGTTACCTTGACTTAACACATCCTGATGCAAAGTGAGTCTATATCCTAATAAATTAAACATTGCATGATAAAAAATATGTGTTACTACACACTATGAAGCTAGTACCATAGACTGTTTCTAATCTAAGTTACTCCCCACTATCGAAATGCCCCGTGTTTCAGTCCAGAGATCAAGTCTTCTGGAACACGACACTGCTTGATATAGACTGGACAACTTTCTGTTATAAGGATAAAGGGTACAAGGGTTCGATTACAAGGCTAGCGAAGCGAGGCGGAGCACAAGCTTACTTCTAATGCTAGCGGCGGAACAACTACAAGCAGCGGGAACCTACTAAAGCAGCGAAATAACTCGTGGCAACAGAACAACGGTGGACATCTCCTAGCTCGCATACGTCGGGAACTTCGTCCTACGCAAACAAAACATCACCTGCAATCTGGCATGACACGCCAGTACATTGAATCTACTTGCAAGTTCACAACAACCAAAGCATCAAAGCAAAACAATAACATAGCAAAGGAGGTTAGATTATATGTAACGACCCGATTCACTAAGAATCCAAGTCTCTGTGCATTCTGTGCTAGTCCGTGGATCAATAGCTAGCATACACAGTACATGATGTAATATCAAGAATAAACACATGTCATAAATATTACATCGAAGATCTAGTATTACAATAAAGCATACCTGCATAGCTCAAGGCTAGCTTACAAATAAAATACGGCGGAAAAACAGTAAAAAAGCTTCATGGCGTCCATCAACTCCACCGACACAGTTGAGTATAGACATTGTAACCCTACATCGCACCACTTACTCGTCGTATACAATCCTGCAACACCGAAGGTTACAGCCCGACAACGGGCCAGTACATCTGATTTGTACGGCAAGTCACACGAAAAAGGATATAACAGACCTACATCTACATGCAAGGTAAGTCAAAGGAAGGCTTATTGTTTTATTTTGCAGAAAGCTGATTTTTCCCTCATTCTACCTAAGTCAATTTTAGTTTAGCTTACTAAATAAGGTTGAATTGGGCTGCACCAATTCCAACCCATACCGTTTGTTAAATCTTCCCACTCAAATTTTATTAAGGTGAGTCATCTGTCAAGATCCTCCAATAACAGTAATGTCTAGTTGCTCAAAGTTGTCCATAACCGGGGACACGGCTAATCATGATTAGTTTGTACGCTCTGCAGAGGTTTGTACACTTTACCCACTGGACTTAACCCGAAGATTGAGACAAAGTCTTTCGGAAGAGGTCACCTCCACCCTTTGGTAGCCGGTACACCTATCATATCTACATCTGCTAGCTACCAGGGCCAGGCTCCCCACAACGTACTCAACTAAGCCAGAGCCCATATAGCCAGTGGTTGTACATGGAAGCGACTAGTCACTAAGTCTGTCCGATCTTTTTGAGCCTGGACGACGCCCACTTAGGGTGCACGCTCATGGGCACAGTCCTTAGACAAGGTGCACGACCCCATGATGCCTTCCTTCCATACCATACACAACCATTGGGAGCATTTAACCCTGAACCTGCCCTTAAAGAAGGCGCAACATCCAGGATGCATCCTGCCCATCGAGAGTTGAATTCTATTTAATGTTTGCCAGTCAAACGATTAAATCCTCACATAACTCAATGTACTCTCAAGCCAATCCCCGTCTACAAGCATACCAATATATATTCTAACACGAACTAGGGCGACAAAGAATACATGATCAGATCATATGGCTATCCTATCAGGTTTGCAGCATAATAATATTATATACACCTACACATGCATAGGGTGATAAAGTACTACATGCATAATGAAAAATATAGGTTGAGGTATGGTCAAAGTGTAACTTGCCTTATTCATTCGATGAAGTTCTTCGCTCTCACGATCCAGATAACTCTACTCGTCACACTCTGAGAAATCTATCGTAGAGGAAAGATACCACACAAGAAATCACGCCAAAAGGAACCACAAGATCAACAAATCAAACACAATAAGTTTTAAAAACAAAAACAAATAGGCTTAAAAGGTATAGGTGTCGATGTGCTCGAAGGTGATAAGTGGAAGATAAACTCGAGAGAGTCAACGTATAAAGAATTGTTGATATAGAAGATTATGACTAAAGACATTATGAATTCACGGTGAAGATCATGGCAATGTAAAGTGTGTGGGTATTGCCGATAGGATGTCTCATATGATCCAATATGCAAAAAGAATCACGTGAAACGAAATACTACAACACGAGTTATAGCAGGTTGAAGTTTGAATTAAATTTAAATTCAAACAGATCAAAAAGTATTTTAATATGGTGGACAAATGATCTAGACAAAAATTATATGGCATGAGTGATCCTCTGCTAAAAGAACCAATTGAATTGGATCAACGGTATAAAAGATACGGTCTTCGGAAGTTTGAATTTGAATTTGAATAAATTCAAATAAAAAAATTGTGTAAAAGTGTGGAAGGTTAAATCTATGATAAACTACTGATCAATACGAGTGTGTAGGAAAAAAGAATCACTTAATTCCGATACACGGTTTAGAAGATCCGGCTACGGAGATTATAGGATGCAATCTGTGAAAAGGACTTATCCGTGATTAAAAATAAATTTACCTCACGAACAGGCCCCTGGATGCTACAAGACGAACGTTGTTCACTTTGTGCCTTAACTAGTGCTCGTTTGTGACATAAGTGTTTCGGTCCGACCCGGTTAACCGACTAACCCAAAGGAGGAAACAAAACCGGTATTAGCCAAACCGATTTTTTTTGAAAAAAAAACCCTAAATCCCAAATCTGTTCTGGGCCATTGGCCTCAGATCCAACGGGCAAGAGGTGCTCACCGGAGTAGCCGCCGACGGTTTCAACTCCGGTGGCCAGTGGTGCTCGGCGGTGCCGGGCGGCGCGATGCTGCGATGGCTGGCGGTCGTGTGGGCGCGGGGCTTGGAGCTTGGCCCTCCTGCAGTGGCGGCCGACGTCGGGAGGCGGCTCCGGCGCACGGTCCGCGGTGGCGGCGGCCGTGGCGACGGGCGGCGCAGCGTTCACCGCGCGGGGTGGCGCGACAGCAGTCGTGGACGACGGGGTGCGGCGCGATGGCGGCGGGGCAAGGCCGTGGGGCGACGGGGTGTGGGGTGGATCGAAGTCTGGTGAGCAATTTCGGCGAGGAATTCCGGCGAAGTCGGGGCCCGAAAATCGCAATTTTTGCAAAAAATCGAACGAGAAAAAGATGACCAACATTTATAGGGTATCTATCGTGCATAAGGGGCAAAGAAGAGATAGAATTCGGAGGTTAGTTAGGATCAACTTCGAATTTGTGAAGAACACGTTGGAGGAGGAAGATGACGTGTGGGCCCAGCTCGTCAGCCTCAGAGAGAAAAGAAAACCAAAAAGAAAAATAAAAAGAAAAGGCAGCGGCTTAATGGGCTGGCCCGGGTGGCGTGGCGGTGCTACGCTGCGCTCGTGGGCGAGGAGAAAAGAAGTGGGCCGGGTGGGCCGCAGTGGCTCTTTTTTTCTCTTTTCTCTGAACTTCAAACAATTCTATAAAAATGAATACACATCAGAAAAATATGAAACAAATTCCTAAATTCATTAAATAATCCAAACAAAAATTTTCAATGAAAATATTTACCAAATTTATAAATAAAAATAATGACATTTTTCAATGACTTTATTTAGAGATAAAATATCTTAAATATCAATAAAAATGTCAAATATTTATTTAAATAATTTCCAATCAATTTTTCTGAAGAAGTCATTTTATCTTCTCTCATGTTATAATTATTTTGCATGGGAAATTATTTAAATAAACTGCAATTAAAATAAAATGATATTTAAATCATTTCCAATTTTTCTTTTATATTGAAGGAGTCGTATTACCTTCCCTCATTTTTAATTTATTGGATTTGTTTTAAATATAAAATTCCAAAACACCAATCAACGAATATTAGGGAAATCCTTTTATTCCCTCTCATTTTAATATTCATTTAAACTCCAAAAGTTTTAAATCCTACTGAAAATCAAACATATCAAGCAAACAATCATTATTATAATTTATTTATTGACATTCCAAAATTTGGAAATTTTGGGATTTTACAGACTACCACCCTTAAAAGAAATCTCGTCCCCGAGATCCGAAAAGGCTAGAAAAAAAGGTTAGGGTTTGGGTCTTCATGACAGTCCATCGATCCTTCGATGAGCTAGGGTGCTACCACCCTTAAAAGGATTGCGACACGGTCTTGATGAGTCTTGCTCCATCGATGACATTCTTCATATAGATTTCACTTCCTCCTCTCAGGTCTTGAATCCTTAGCAAAAGAGGAGTCTTCAGTATACCGAACCTTCATGGCTGACAAGTCACGCGCGAATACTAAGCAACTATCGATTACCTCATGGTGGTCATCAAGAATATTTTTATCGGATACCTGCAGGAAATGGTCTTGGCTTATACTCACCGTATAACATATTATTATAAACGGCAATCTTCTATAGGGTTCAAACATCGTACCATTCTATGGTTCAGGCTTAACATCTTCGTCTCTTTACCATAGGTAAGTCACTCAAGATTTACTATCCCGCATAGCAAGAGCGAATAATAAGAGTAGTCGTCATGGGGGCCAATCCATTCCGCACCCAAATCATTACCTTGTATATGGTTTAGCGAATCTCGCAATCTAACACTAGGACATTGACGCGGATCAACCCCTACAAATCCCATGGTCAGGGACCCTGGGTTAGTCATAGAGATGGCACAGGTTGGACGATACTCGTCGGCTAACAGGAGAAGCACTTCCTACTCGATATTATTACGTGAGGGGGCGATTACAGTGGAGGCCAAGGCGAGTTCTCGCAAGGCAAGGATGAGTAGATGCGTATTGAGTTGTCCTGGACGTCTCCCCTCCTAGCCTTTATATACTAGGCTAAGTCTCGGGGAGTCCGTGCTAGGTTACATAGATAGTTTCCTAATTCTAGTCCTTCGCAGCGGGGTCTTACTTACACGCTAAGCTTGTGTGGCATCTGGGTATAGTGTCGTAGCCCAGGCATAATTGTTTTTATAGAGGCACGGAGCCTGGTTAGCGATGCACCCACTTGGAATAAACAATCAAGTGAGCTGTTTTAGTCGTCACTCGCGGAGTTTGTAGTGAACTCAGGCGAGGAAAATAAGATAGCACCCACTCGGAATGTCGTCGAGTGCGCGAGTAAGTCATGTTTGCTGAATGGCTGAATCTTTTTTGGCGAGTGGTCACTCGAATGCTTTTCTGCTCTTGGGGTGAGGGAGCACCCGAACTCTGAGAGTATGTTGTTTCTGCTGGTGCGAGTGATCACTCGAGCACATCTTTTCCTTCTGGGTGAGGGAGCACCCGAACTCAAAAGGGTACTCCCGATGGGAGTAAGAATTTTTTTGAGTCAGAAAATTTAGGCATATAGCTGGCTCTTGGAACCGTTTGGTTTTTTCCAACTACTTTAGCTTTGATCCGTTCCCTTTGGGGTGCCGTGCTGATGTGTATTGTCATGCTGTTTGATGACCTATGATGATGCTTGATTTTTTTGATCTGTCGCGTCTTCTGGACTGTCATAATGACGGTCCGGACGACGCATAGCCTGTTGCCTATTGGGTTTCCAATGCTTTGTGTGGGAAGAAGGAGAGATTTGACGCGTCCTGTAAATAATGTTGATCGTGTGAAGGCATCTTCGTCTTGGAATTCGTAACGCCCGGCGCTTGGTCTTTGATGCAATGATGGCGCCGCCTGGGCTTCTGCGTTTTTCCATGGTTTTCCCTTGGATTGCGCTATAAATACTTCCTTTGGTTTCCTGACTCTGGCATCCATTCTTCGCATCTTTCTTTTCCGCTTCTTCTTCTTCATATGGCGCCCAAGCGTGGTAGTGGTGTAGCTGGGCGAGGCCGCGGTGTTGCAGGGCGAGGCCGTGGCCGCCGTGGTCGTGGAGGCCGCACCTCTCGTTCCTTACGCGGTGGGCGTCATGGTGTTGTGTTGGCACTTTCTTCTTCTTCCTCCATGGAAGAGGGATTTTGGCGTCATGATTTTCTTTTGCATGTTCTTGGGCGGAATTCTGCCCGGATTCCTCTTCCTTCCTCGTTTGCCTCCATTGCTTCTGAGCGTGGCTTAAATGGCTTCTGGCTCCATCTTCTTGGATGCTCTCGTTCTTCTTCTTGGATGGAGTTGGATTTGGATAGTTCGTCCTTGATCTTCCTTGGGTCTGGCTGGAGGACGTTTTCTCGTCAGTTGAATTTGCGCGGAGGAGACAACCTTTGCTGTCATTTTGACGACGAAGATACTTTTATTATCCGTGCGTTTAATGCTGGTGGCAACCGTCTGGATCAATATTGTGAGGAGACGAGCAGCAGTGATTCCGATGGATCGAGTGGTGGTTCGCCTGCTTCTCCCGTGTCTTCGTCTTCGGCTGATCCCTCGGGCGATGGTGTTTGCTCTTCTAGTTCTTAGGATGAACTGGATGTCAAACCAATCATCAAGCGGCAGCGGCAGTAGTCGAGGCACCTTGTAGAACTGGAGGACGGCGAGCTTCTTCTTCTTCGGCTGGACTGCTACTTTGTTTGTGATGATGCCCGCCGGGCTGTGGCTGGAAAGTGCCAATTATCTCAGCATGAGCACACATGTAGAAGTTTGAATGTAGCCCAGCTTGTAGTTCAGCCGGTCCTTCTGTAACGGAAAACTGTCGTTTGGACTTCTTTGTAATGAAATTCCTTCGACTCCTTTGTAATGAGAATGTCTTCGACTCCTTTGTACTGAGAGTTGTCTTCGACTCCTTTGTAATGAAAATTATCTTCGACTCCTTTGAGAGTTGTCTTCGACTCCTGTGAGAGTTGTCTTCGACTCCTTTGTAATGAGAATTATCTTCTCGGGTGCGTGCCAGCGCTCCCGATGGGAGTAGCCCCGAGGCTGCGTTTGATTTGCAGAATCAAGCGCATGCTTTATGAATTTTTTGTCTCACCAGTTTGTAGTTGTCTTTGAATTTTTTCAAGTCTAGATCGGGTGCGCGTCAGCGCTCCTGATGGGAGTAGCCCCCGAGTCTTTAGGCTACCACTTGTGATCGGGTGAAGACTAAAGAATCATGCGTTTTTGCAACTTTATTTTGCCTGGGCTTTGTTTTTTTGGCGAAAGTCACGTCTTTAGCGAGGATAACGTCTTTCAGGGGAGTTTTATGGTTGCGCCCCTGGGTCTCTTTTTTTTAAGTAACGGTCACGTTTGCGAAGATAGCGTCTCTCGGGGGGAGTTCTAGGCTCGAGCCCCCGAGTGCTTTTAAGTAAGAGTCGCGTTTGCGACGATAGAGTCTCTGGGGGGAGTTCTAGGCTCGAGCCCTCGAGTGCTTTTAAGTAAGAGTCGCGTTTGCGAAGATAACGTCTCTCGGGGGGAGTTCTAGTCTCGAGCCCCCGAGTGATTTTAAGTAAGAGTCGCTTTTGCGAAGATAGCGTCTCTCGGGGGGAGGTCTAGGATCGAGCCCCCGAGTGCTTTTAAGGTGTTTTTGGGCAACTTTGCTTTATTCCTTCGAATTTTTACATGAGTTTCCGATCGGTGCTGCTGCCGATTTCTTGATAATGCCTAAGGGACTATGGGTAGAACAGGCGTAGGTTCGCTACGTTCCATGGATTTCCCACGTCCTCATTGGTCTTCGGATTCACCAATCTGTATGCTCCTCCTCCTATGACTTCCAAGATGATGAACGGCCCTTCTCATTGTGGGGAAAGTTTGTGCACTTTCTCCTGTATTAGCCATAGCACAAGGTCTCCTTTGTTGAACGATTTGGTCCGCAGGCGACTGCTTTGATATGTGCGCAACTTGTCCTGGTATCCTTCAGATCTTGTGATGGCTGTGTCTCGTGCTTCGTCTGATGTGTCCTTGTCGTTCTGTAGCGCTTCTTCCGCCTCTTCCTCTTCGTACCCTGAGATTCTGGGTGCTCCGAATTTTAGGTCGTGCGGTAGTACTGCTTCTGCCCCGTATACCAAGAAGAAAGGTGTATACTGAGTTGAGCTGTTTGGGCTGGTGCGCAGGCTCCATAGGACTGCGGGGAGCTCTTCTATCAAGTTGCCTGCGGCTTGCTCGAGTGGTGCCAGGAGTCGTTTCTTTATTCCTCCGCATACTAAGCCGTTTGCTCTCTCCACTTGGCCATTAGACTGCGGGTGTGCGACTGATGCGTAGTTGATTTTGATGCCCAATTCTTGACATAAGTTTTGGAACTCTGCTGCTGTGAAGTTGGTACCCTTGTCTGTGATGATGTTGTGTGGCACTCCGAATCTGAAGATGATTGATTTGATGAAGTTGACTGCCGTGAGGGCTGTTGAGCTGGTGATTGGTACTGCCTCAATCCATTTGGTGAATTTGTCGACTGCGACCAGTAGGTGTGTTCTTCCTCCTTTTGATGATTTCTTGAGTGGGCCTACCATGTCGAGTCCCCATGTGGCGAATGGCCATGATAATGGTATGGTTTTGAGTTCTGATGCTGGGGCGTGCGGCCTGCTGGCGAATTTTTGGCACGCGATGCAACGCCGTATAATATCCTCTTCCTTTATCATGGAGGTTGGCCAATAGAATCCTGCTCGAAAGGCTTTTGCCACGAGTGGTCGACTGCTGGCATGATGCCCGCAGGTGCCTTCGTGAGTCTCCAGTAGTAGGACTTTGCCGTCTTCTTCGTCTATACATTTTTGTAGGACCTGGGAAGTGCTGCTCTTGTAGAGCTTTCTGTTGATCACTGTGAATGCTTTAGATCGTCGACTGATGCGCTGGGCTTCTGCGGCGTCCCGTGGCAGGGTGCCCTGTATTAGGAATCTGAGGAGCGGTTCTCTCCAAGCCGGGTCTTCGGGTGCGGCTTGCTGTGGCTCCTCGACTGCGTTGTTGTCTTCTTCTTTAGCGGTTGGGTCCGCTGCTGCTGCTTGCGCTTGTTCGTTTGTATTTCCGTCCTCTGTATCTGCTTCTGGTTCGAGTTCTTCGATTGTGATGATGATTTTGTGTACGTGGGTCTGGACGTTTCCGCCAATCTGGTTTCTTACACATGCTTGTGTCATTCACTAGTATATTGCTCCTGCGTTGTTTAGACCGAAGGGAATTTTTGGGCGGCGGGATGTGCCGCAGGGGGTGGTGAGCGAGGTGTGCTTTTCGTCTTCTTCCTTCATCCTGATCTGATTGTATCATGAGTATCCGTCGAGGAAAGATAGGAGGTTGCATCCTGCTGTGGACTCGATTATTTGATCGATTCTTGGCAGGAGGAAGTGGTCTTTTTGGAAATGCTTGTTGATAGGCCTGTAGTCGACGCACATCCTCAGTACCTCAGTGTCCTTTTTAGGGAATAGGACTGGGTTTGTTATCCATGTTGCTTTCTTAGTCTCTCGAATGAACTGTGCGTCGAGTAGTCGATTGGCTTCTTCTCCGATTGCTCTGCGTTTGGGCTCTGAAAACCGCCGCAACGCCTGTTTTACTGGCTTTGTGCTTGGCTTGATGTGGAGCGCGTGTTCCGCGAATTCTCGTGGTATCCCTGGCATGTTAGTTGGGCACCAGGCGAAAATTTTCCATTCTTCACGAAGGAAGGTTATGAGGGCGGTTGCTTTCTCTTCTGGAAGGTGGGCATATATGCAGACTGTCTTCTCTGGGTCTGTTGGGTGTACTTGGTGTGTGATCGTTCACTGTCGACGTTGAAGTCACGACTGAGTTCCTTTCTCTCGGTTCTGTTTGCTAGTGGAAATATGCTTTTGTCCGTCACCATGGTTATTTCTTTGAGCTGTTGTTGGGCTCCGAATGTGTCAGAGACTTTGTGGAAGTCGCGATCGCACTGGTTCAATTTGATGAAGCTTCCCTTGACTGTGATGATTCCTGCAGGTCCTGGCTTCTTGAGCTTGAGATATGCATAGTGTGGAACCACCATGAACTGTGCGAACGCTGGTCGACCGAGTATGGCGTGATACTGCGACTGCCAGTCGAGCACTTCGAACTCGAGTGCCTGTTTTGCGAAGTTGTGCTTGCTGCCGAAGATCACATCAAGGTGTATTGCTCCGATGGGGGTGGCTTCTTCGCCCAGGACTACGCCGTATATTGTGGTTCCTGAATTCTTCCAAGCTGATCGTGGGATGAACATCTTGCGTAGAGTGCTGGCGAAGATTATGTTTAGACTGCTTCCTCCGTCCATGAAGATTCTGTCCATGTCGTATCCTCCGATCTGAGCTTCGAGGACCATGGGTGCATGCCTAGGCCTAGGGACTGCCGGCGGATGGTCGCTTTGTGAGAAGGTGATGCTGGTCTCGGTGCCGCTCAGTTGGTAGGTTTCAATTGTCTTTAGGCCTTCGGCTGCTTCGGCCTACAAGGTGTAGGCATCTTGCTTTGCTTTCGAGGGTCTTCCTTCTTGGATCATGCAGATTCGTCCCTGGGACGCGGGGTATTGCTCCTCTGCACTCGGTGTAGGTGACTGCGTGCTTCTTCGAGTGCGTTTGGCTTCACGCTGCTTCTCCTCCTTGAGGCTGTTGGAGAGTTTGGCGAATAGGCGGCAGTCTCCCAGTGTGTGGCTTGCTCTGAGGTGTCCTCGACTGTCTTCAAAACCATGGATCGCGTAAGGTCCTTCCAATTGCTCTTTGGCTATGAGTTTGCTGGAGCCGGCGTGCCTTCTTCTCCTTGAGACTTGGAAGATCTGCGAGCGGTCTACTGCTCGGCTGTGAACTCTTGGGTCGAGCTCTTCCCGTCGCTGAGTGATTTATTCCGGATGAAGTTGGCGAATTCGTCTGGCCTTTGATCTGGGTCGTAGTAATCTCCGGTCTGGGTCTCGGAGTCGCTGTCTTGGCGTGTGGTGGGAGTCCGGGTGGCGGAGGGTCGTTGACTGATGGGCGAGCCTTCGGCCACGCGCCGCGACTCCTCAAGTGGGATTCTCGAGTAGCCTCCTTGTGCTTGTCTTCTGGGTCGTTGAGTTCTTTTCCGTCGGTGATGGATCTGGCAGTCGTCGAGGTGCTGGACTTGGTTCTGCTGCAGGCTGGGTGATCCTGATGGGGTGACGGAGACGCTTGCAGTGAACTTGAATCTCTCGAGCGGATTGGATCTGGCTCTAGTCCTCGAGTCTTGATCTGTTGAGGTCGGGACCGCCGAGATCGTGATTCCAACCTGTGTAGTTCTTAAAGACGGCGCCAATTGACAGGGATCAACCCCGACAAATCCCATGGTCAGGGACCCTGGGTTAGTCATAGAGATGGCACAGGTTGGACGATACTCTTCGGCTAACAAGAGAAGCACTTCATGCTCGATATTATTACGTGAGGGGGCGATTACAGTGGAGGCCAAGGCGAGTTCTTGCAAGGCAAGGATGAGTAGATGCGTATTGAGTTGTCCTGGACGTCTCCCCTCCTAGCCTTTATATACCAGGCTAAGTCTCGGGGAGTTCGTGCTAGGTTACATAGATAGTTTCCTAATTCTAGTACTGCCTTGTACGCCAAGTTGCACCTTCCATGTTAGTCACGAACTCCTACGTCGGTGCTTGGTTGGGCCAATCGCGGGCCTATCGTAGCTTCCTAGCGGGCCTTCTGTCTTCACACGCACCAGGTAGTCTCACATGTAGGAGTCGTGGGGTCACCCCCTCGTCAGACATCCTCACAAGCATTGCGGAATCTTTTCTTGTTCATGAACTGGGTTCAGATAAATCAATGGTTCTGCAAGCCAAATAAAACATCTATCGTTTCCTCACAACTCTCAGGCTTGCGCAAACTACTATAAAACGTGCACTGATGAATTATATCTCCCTACAAGGTTCTTTTCTTCAGCATGATTGTGCTTGCTTTTTGTAAGATCCTGACACATGGGGTTATCCTTGAACTCATCATTAAGTTGCATCCACCTTCACTACAGTCTTGACATTAGCAGCCATTGTAGTAACTCCTTCAGTTTAGTGATGAGGATGAGGGGGAAAAGAATGTAGAGAGAGCTATATACCCATACAAACATCACACTAGTTTTGAAAATAAGTTTTGATGTGTAGCTGTCGGTAAAACAAGAAATGACCGCTCACAGAAATGATCTAACGGTAGAAACTTGAATCTTTTATGTCTTCAGGTCTTCGATGACGGTAGCTTCAGTTTTGCACTGTCGAAGCAATCTTCGTATCGTCACGTCACTTTTCAAGTTATTCTTCTTGTGGTTGTGTCTTCTTCAGTCTTGAAGCATACTAAATAGATGGGGTCTAATGAAACGTAAGCTTATTCCACTCGCATAGAAGGAACGCAAAGCACAACACACAACATCAATCAAAGACATATCAAGATCAAGGACACTAGCAAAACCTAACAAAACAAAACAAAACACGACATAAACCATCTAATTCATCCACAACAACATGCATCGATCCACATCTCCAACTAACATTAAAAGGGTACCCTCGTACACTTAGTGCACACCTATGAATGTCTATCCTCCAGTTGCCAAACACAAGCTTCAATATGTCGACATCTTTGCTCCCACGTTCACATTTTCTTCGTTAACAACAATCAATAAAGTCACAAAATGAAAAGCTTCAAAAAACAGTCACAAAATCAAACCACACAAACAACTCCTAGAGTAAGGTCATATGCGCAAGACATACGATCTCATCATACTACACACAATTCGTTTACTTAACTTCACAAAGCAATGGTGGTCTGAATCTAAACTTCATCCTTCTCAGCTGAGCTGATCTTAAAGATCCTCTCGTAGTGTCAAAGATTATTGAACTCCAAAAGATACTTCTTCTAGTTCTTCTAGTCATAACTTCAATTGATCCACAAGTTTGATGATGTACTTCTCAAAAGTCATGTCTTCAGGGGCATAAGCAACTAGGATGGTTATTTACATTAAAACATGAGAATAAGTTTAGAAAATGAATAATAGATGCGAAATACTAGTGGAAAGAGTAAGTAATCAGAGAGTGATAAAATATTTTTGTTCCTATGGCTTTTCCTATCCATTTTCTAGGGTCACGACCTACAGTCAACATGGGTTCTCATACCATCTGTAACGAACCGATTCACTAAGAATCCAAGTCTCTGTGCATTCCGTGCTAGTCCCTGGATCAATAGATAGCACACACAGTACATGATGTAATATCAAGAATAAACCACATGTCATAAATATTACATCAAAGATCCAGTATTACAATAAAGCATACCTGCATAGCTCAAGGCTAGCTTACAAATAAAATACAATGGAAAAACAGTAAAAAAGCTTCATGGCGTCCATCAACTCCACCGACATAGTTGAGTATAGACATCGTAACCCTACATCGCATCACTTACTCGTCGTATACAATCCTGCAACACCGAAGGTTACAACCCGACAACGGGTCAGTACATCTGATTTGTACGGCAAGTCACACGAACAAGGATATAACAGACCTACATCTACATGCAAGGTAAGTCAAAGGAAGGCTTATGGTTTTATTTTGCAGAAAGCTGATTTTCCCTCATTCTACCTATCAAAATTTTAGTTTAGCTTACTAAATAAGGTTGAATTGGGCTACACCAATTCCAACCCATACCCTTTGTTAAATCTTCCCACTCAAGTTTTATTAAGGTGAGTCAACTGTCAAGATCCTCCAATAACAATAATGTCTAGTTGCTCAAAGTTGTCCATAACCGGGGACACGACTAATCATGATTAGTTTGTACGCTCTGCAGAGGTTTGTACACTTTACCCACTGGACTCAACCCGAAAGTTGAGACAAAGTCTTTCAGAAGAGGTCAACTCCACCCTTTGGTAGCCGGTACACCTATCATATCTACATCTGCTAGCTACCAGGGCCAGGCTCCCCACAACGTACTCAACTAAGCCAGAGCCCATATAGCCAGTGATCATACATGGAAGCTACTAGTCACTAAGTCTGTTCGATCTTTTTGAGCCTGGACGAAGCCCACTTAGGGTGCACGCTCATGGGCGCAGTACTTAGACAAGGTGCACAACCCCATGATGCCTTCCATCCATACCATACACAACCATTGGGAGCATTTAACCCTGAACCTGCCCTTAAAGAAGGCGCAACCTCCAGGATGCATCTGCCCGTCCAGAGGTGAATTCTATTTAATGTTTTCTAGTCAAATGATTAAATCCTCACATAACTAAATGTACTCTCAAGCCAATCACCGTCTACAAGCATAGCAATATATATTCAAACACGAACTAGGGCGACAAAGAATACAGGATCATATCATATGGCTATCCTACCAGGTTTGCAACATAATAATATTATATACACCTACACATGCATAGGGTGATAAAGTACTACATGCATAATGAAAAATATAGGTTGAGGTATGGTCAAAGTGTAACTTGCCTTATTCATTCGATGAAGTTCTTCGCTCTCACGATCCAGATAACTCTACTCGTCACACTCCGAGAAATCTATCGTAAAGGAAAGATACCACATAAGCAATCACACCAAAAGGAACCACAAGATCAACAAATCAAACACAATAAGGTTTAACAACAAAAACAAATGGGCTTAAAAGGTATAGGTGTCGATGTGCTCGATGGTGATAAGTGGAAGATAAAATCGAGAGAGTCAACGGATAAAGAATTGTTGATATAGAAGATTATGACTAAAGACATTATGAATTCACGGTGAAGATCATGGCAATGTAAAGTGTGTGGGTATTGCCGATAGGTTGTCTCATATGATCCAATACGCAAAAAGAATCACGTGAAACGGAATACTACAACACAAGTTATAGCCGGTTGAAGTTTGAATTAAATTTAAATTCAAACAGATCAAAAAGTATTTTAATATGGTGGACAAATGATTTGGACAAAAATTATATGGCATGAGTGATCCTCTGCTAAAAGAACCAATTGAATTGCATCAATGGTATAAAAGATACGGCCTCCGGAAGTTTGAATTTGAATTTGAATAAATCCAAATTAAAAAATGTGCAAAAGTGTGGTAGGTTAACTCTATGATAAACTACTGATCAAGAGTGTGTAGGAAAAAGAATCACTTAATTCCGATACACTTTTTAGAAGATCCAGCTACAGAGATTATAGGGTGCAATCTGTAAAAAGGACTTATCCGTGATTAAAAATAAATTTACCTCACGAACAAGCCCCTGGACGCTACGGGACGAACGTTGTTCACTTTGTGCCTTAACTAGTGCTCGTTTGTGACATAAGTGTTTCGGTCCGACCCGGTTAACCGGCTAACCCAGAGGAGGAAACAAAACCGGTATTAGCCGAACCAATTTTTTTTGAAAATAACCCCTAAATCCCAGATCTGTTCTGGGCCATTGGCCTCAGATCCAATGGGCAAGAGGTGCTCACCGGAGTAGCCGTCGGCGGTTTCAACTCCGGCGGCCAGTGGTGCTCGGCGGCGCCGGGCGGCGCGACGCTGCTGTGGCTGGCGGTCGTGTGGGCGCGGGGCTTAGAGCTCGGCCCTCCTGCAGTGGCGGACGACGCCAGGAGACGGCTCCGTCGCGCGGTCCGTGGTGGCGGCGGCCGTGGCGGGGTGGCGCGGAAGCAGTTGTGGCCGACAGGGTGCGGCGTGATGGCGGCGGGGCAAGGACGTGGGGCGACGGGGTGTGGGGTGGCGCGGCATGGAGAACCACTCGAAGTCCGGTGAGCAATTTCGGCGAGGAATTCCAACGAAGTCCGGGCCCGAAAATCGCAATTTTTGCGAAAAAAACGAACGAGAACGAGATGACCAACATTTATAGGGTATCTATCGTGCATAAGGGTCAAAGAAGAGATCGAATTCGGAGGTTAGTTAGGATCAACTTTGGATTTGTGAAGAACACGTTGGAGGAGGAAGATGACGTGTGGGCCCAGCTCGTCAGCCTCAGAGACAAAAGAAAACCTAAAAGAAAAATAAAAAGAAAAGGCAACAACTTAATGGGCTGGCCCGGGTGGCGTGGCGGTGCTATGCTGCGCTCGTGGGCGAGGAGAAAAGAAGTGTGCTGGGTGGGCCGCAGTTGCTCTTTTTTTTCTCTTTTCTCTGAACTAAAAACAATTCTATAAAAATGAATACACATGAGAAAAATATGAAACAAATTCCTAAATTCATTAAATAAACCAAACAAAATTTTGCAATGAAAATATTTACCAAATTTATAAATAAAAATAATGACATTTTTCAATGAATTTATTTAGCTATAAAATATCTGAAAAATCAACAAAAATGTCAAATAATTATTTAAATAATTCCCAATCAATTTTTCTGAAGAAGTCATTTTTATCTTTTCTCATGTTATAATTATTTTGCATGGGAAATTATTTAAATAAGCTGCAATTAAAATAAAATGATATTTAAAACATTTACAAATTTTCTTTTATATTGAAGGAGTCATATTACCTTCCCTCATTTTTAATTTATTGGATTTTTTTTAAATATCAAGTTCCAAAACACCAATCAATGAATATTAGGGAAATCCTTTTATTCCCTCTCATTTTAATATTCATTTAAACTCCAAAAGTTTTAAATCCTACTGAAAATCAAACATATCAAGCAAACAATCATTATTATAATTTATTTATTGACATTCCAAATTTTGGAAATTTTTGGGATGTTACATTATATTAATGAATTAAATAGGTGAGGGAAAATATATATAGTCAATATGGTAAATAGTTAACCAACAGTTAAAGTCACTTGGATCACTTCAATCATGATCATCTGAGCCTCGGCTCATACCAAGATTTCTCATGCATACCTCGTGATCTTCTCAAGATTAATATAGCCCTTATATGACTACCTCGTAGTCATTGCATAATCATCATGTAAACATCTGCATCTCAATCACGCAACTGATACTGATCCAACTCTGCGATAAGTTCTTCCATCATTATTTTTGTTGACCGAACGGTGTGACCTCCAAGTCATCCCTCTTAGGAAAATCTCGTCCTTTGAAATTTGGTTGCTTAGGGAACAAGTGGATACATACGGTCTTGGGGGATCTTGTTGTTTCCTGGCTTTCCCCTTTTTTCTTCATAGTGTCCTTGCTGGACTTCTTGAAACCTGATTATTTCGCTCAAGGTTTACTTCACTCAATCCATACTCTTGACAGAGATTTTTCCTTTATATATATTTGATCCTTCCCTGAATTCCATCCTCATGACGATGGACTTGTCTGATAGCGAGGGACCTTGTCATAGGAGGGATGTGAACGCTGATGGTATTCGTACTATCCTCGTGCCTTCTGTTCGACGTGGTCTTGAATCCTTGGTATGGGCTTCCTCGAGAATATGCTTACCTTCAGTGGGTTGTTGTCTAACTCAGAATGCTCATCATCAGGATATCCCCTTGTGCAAAACTCTGACTATATGCACATGGTGTTGCATCACTTTTCTTGACTCATCCATCTTTAGCATACATCCTGACGGGCAGGGGCTCATGATTTGAACTTTTACTCACTGTGAGATTTTTTTGGTGTGTTGCCATATCCGTGTGTGGCGATATGCCGTGCTATGCTCCAACACGGTCCTTGCAGCCAAAATGTCGAGCTGTGCAGGGGACCTTTGGCTGAGCAGACTTGTTTATCCTAGCAAAACTGACCATTTCAAACTTGAGTAACTACACAAGCTGACTGACATGGTACTCAATATTTTCACATATAAAGTGGGATTCATTAGGTATGAGTGCCATGGTGATCTGTACGGAATCTTGGTCTCGGCTGATCAAGGTGAATTAGGCCATGAAGTCCATGAAATTACCCTTTTGCCTTACTAGTCGGGCTCACAAGAGTTGTAGACTTTTGGCAACTTCTAGGTCCGGTGCTAACGATGGTCGCTGTAAGTGCATCTAGTGCCCCCTTTGAGGTTTTGGATTATTTGATGACAAAACGGTTAAGGGACTGAAGTGTTTGTGAGTATACACAGGAAAACAGTCCTCGAGGATGAGGTTAACCTCCTTTGTCGACCCCCCAAAATGTTGAGGAACATGGGAGAAATCGGTGTGTTTCCTGAAGACTGAAGTTGTGCGAAATCCTGAGGAATCAGGATCCTGAAGCGTTCGGCTGAAGCTGAAGCTGTACCAGATCCTGAGGACGTTCCCGCCGAAGACGAAGTTGAAGCGTAGTCTTCGCTAAGACTTTTTATACTTCTTGAGTCGTAGGAAAACACCGCACTGTTGGAGGGGTTGAGGAAAATGAGTTTTGTATTTCTGAGGAAGTGCTAAATTAGAAATCATGAAGAAAACCCAGAGAAATCTCCTGCAGTGGAATTTCAATTCCTCGGGTGTATGAGACGATGTTCTTCAGGACACTGAGGAATTTTTCTTCGGTTGAGGAGTCAGGAAACTGCTAGTGCAGTTCGCATGAAGAAAGAGAGTGAGTGTTTCGACCGTGCCACGAGACACGTGGAGAGTGCTGGTACCGATCCAGCCAACGGTCCGAAGGGTGGGCATGAAAGTAATTTCATGCATGTGCATTTATGTCCTTTCACCTGGGGTTTCTCCACGGCTATAAATAGCCACCCCCAGCCCCATTTGTGGGTTGGCTGCTCAGAGAGAAAAACTGACACTTGTCATCTAAGAGCAACCCACCTCTTGAAGCAACTGAAGAACCTAAGTGAGGAAAACCACCAGCCTGAGTAGTTGAGCATTTTTGAGGAAGTCGGTTCGAGTGATCCGAAGCTTTTTACTCTTGAAGACTGTGATCTTCCAGCCGGTGTAGAAGTCTTCAGTCTGAGGAAGTCAAGATGCAATTGTGACTTCCCTGAGTGACTGAGTCTGTGAAGGTTTCGGGAGCCTACCTTGAATACTCACCTGAGTTATTGGACGGAGTCTGAGGGCTTTAGTTCAAGGAGAATAAGGTGAAGACTATGTCTTCTGAGTTCAATCTCAGCCTCTCCAACCAGACGTAGAGTTATCACAGCAACTCGAACTGGTCCATCAAGTCTATGTCTTCAGTTCCCTGGTGCTATTTCTTCAACCTTAGCCTTTATGCTTATGCACTGATGACTTATCCTGATGCCTTACTTTCTGAGTTTACTCTGCACTGATTCCTCAGTTCTTGCTTCTGTCTTACTTTATCTATGCAATAGGTTGAATTACATTCACGCCTTCGCTTTTGTATCGCATATGTCCTTCCTCGTGTTTTAGTTCCCTCAATTTTGTATTGCCTCAGTCCTGAGGAAATCGAAACTCCTCAAGATATTTGAAAATCTCCCATTCACCCCCTCTGGTCGATATATTGCACTTTCAATTGGTAACAGAGCAAGGTACTCCCTTGTTCTGTGTGATTCGGTTTAACCACCAGGAGTTTTAGTTATGTCGACCTCAGGTACAATGAGCATTGCCTCAAGCTTCCCCATCTTTTACGGGACAGACTACCCGTACTAGAAGAACAAGATGATGATGCATCTTGAAGCCATTGACAAGGATATGTGGGATATTGTTGATCAAAGCATTCCTGAAGCTACTCTGATGACTGCTCCAGAAGTTGTCAAGAAGAACTGGCAGCTTGATGCAAAAGCTCGAAGCATTATTGGTGGTCACCTCAACAAGGCTCATATCAACCGTATCAGTGGTCTAGATACTTCAAAGAAGATATGGACAAGACTGTCAAAAGTTAATGAAGGAGTCTCTTCTCAACGAGACTCTCGAGTTGATACACTTCGCAGTCTCTTCAACAGGTACAAGAGGCTGGACAACGAGCATGTGAAGCAAACCTTTGACAGACTCACTGACATATCCAATGAACTTCAAGCACTTGGTGCCGCTGATATCACAGATCATGAGGTGGTGAAGAAACTACTGAGGTCACTGGATGACTCGTTTGAGTTCCTATCGCTGATGATTCAAGAAAGGCCTGATTTCAAGACTCTGGATCCTGCTGATATTCTCGAGCGCCTCAATGCTCATGAACTAAAGCTCTCTAAAAAAAGAGACTTGCACAGCTCCACGCCTAAAGTCTGCGCGCTAAAAGCTAAGGCCCGAAAAGTGTTCTCTAATGAAGAGTTTGAGGCTGATTCTGATGATCCTGAAACCCTTAGCCGGGAACTCGCTCTCCTCACCAGAAAGTTCCAAAGATTCACGAAGAAGAATCGCTTCGGAAATTCCTCAAGATCCCCCTCAAGAAAAAGCAAAGATGATGACTCTGTTGAGACAAGAAAGAGAGTCTGCCACAAATGCAAGAAACCTGGGCATTACATCGCCGAATGTCCTCTTTTGGAAAAGGAAGCTAAACTGAAGAAGAAGAAGAAGAAGAAAGGTAAAGATGACAGTTCTGATGAAAAGACAAAGAAGAAATCCTCAAGATCCTCAAAGTTTGCTGGATACAGGAACATCAACTCCCGTAAGGCTCGCGCATATCTCGGCAAAGAATTGGACTCTGAAGAATCTGGTTCCGATCCTGATGCTGAGGAAGATGAATCTGAAGAATCTGAGGGTGTGGCTGGTCTGGCCCTTGCCACGTCGTTTGTCTCCAAGTCAATCTTCAGCACAGAAGAATTTGATCCATGACATGTTGATAATGAAGCCGAAGACACCACGCCTGCCTTCTGCTTCATGGCTAAGTCTTCCAAGGTATCTATTTACTCATCATCGGATGATCCCTCTGATGAAGAACCAGATAAAAACTATGCTAAACTTGCTAAACTTGCATGATATTGTCGGGACCCGGGGTTAGCGTATGCAAGTCCAGTTAAGACATAGTCATATGGAGAGCCGAGAACCGTACCCACTTGTCTAAGCAGACAAGGCCAAGCACAGAACGTCCTCGGAAAGCATCGTACGTGAGGGGCATCCCATCCAGGCCGGATGATCAACTGAGATGGGTCCTCATCGTCCGCACACAAGTCTAATGATATGGGTGGTGAACACCCATATTCAAAGACAAGTCGCCTCAACCATACTATCGACTATCTCATAACTTTTACATAGACTTACTCCAGCCCGATCACTTAGTCGGGGTCTAGGGCGGGCTCGATCATACCACAAAGTGTGCACGAGACGGAGTCTCGAGCAATCGCATCGCAATGCCCCAAGCTGCGCACATCTAAGGGCCACTTGGTGTATGAAAGACCGCCAGCCAGAACACAACTAAGGTCTCGAAAACCCATACAAAGACATGCATGTTATAAACATACACGCAGCACACATGCCTTGTATGAACAGCAGGTATCATTGCAATTCTCTACAAAGTATACATTTTTATTGATAACTCTTATAGAGTGCAAACAGAGATCACAAACATGTGATCCAACATTACAACACAAGAGGAAGCAAATTATGTATGAGTACAGACAAGTTTAACAAATGGCTTAAGAAGCCTTATTTAAACACAAGTCCTCCACGAGGGAACCAGTCGTCTGACTGGGACTAGACTAGCTTGATCTTCAGTCGTCCAGCTCGATGAAGAAGCCACCTTCGGGGTCAGCGGGTTCATCTAAAACATAGATTAAGCAAACGTGAGTACAAAGTCGTACTCAGCAAGACTTACATAGGAGCTATACTACTCATGCATATGTATCAAGGTAAAGGGAGGTGGGGTTCACTTGCAGAAGTGCCAGCTTTGACTTGGCTAATCCTGAACTACGAGTACCAGACTTTGAGGTAAGAAGCGTACACGATTCCACTACTTTCTCCAACCAATTACACCACTATGGTGCCTTCCTCGACTTCCCCACGAGAAAGCATGCCATAGCACTCACACTTATCTTGGTGTGTTTTAGAAGTATCCAGTTCAAGTTGTCTAATAATCAAGCTAAGCTTTCCAAGCAGTCCATAACCGCGGACGCGGCTATTCGAATAGTTTTGTTAACCCTGCAGGGGTGTACCGCTACACACACATGATCATCATTTACCGCCTTTGTACTCGACACCGTTCAAGAAGTGTCGGCGAGGATGCTCACCACAACTATTACCTCATAGCCTATCTAGTCCGAGAAAGCCGCCTACTTGGGTTGGTTACCACTATCGTGAACCCGGCCGGTTTACCGAAGTGGACCCAAGTGATGTGTGAGTGGTGCATAAGCCGGTCTCGGATGAGCCGTTCTCTCACTTAGCAGCCAGGCCACAAGCCTACCAGAACTCCGAACTATTGCGACATCTGTACATCGAAAGGGATGAGTTATTAAGTTGAGAGGGGTCAGTGAGACTAATGTGTGGTTGTACTCTTCATCTTGGATCACCACACAAGAACTCGGACTTAGGGCGGTGTTCAACGAGACAACCCACCGTGTACTCCTACACAGCCTCTCATCGTTCACCTTGTATTAGGGTCGATTCACCAACACTTTTCTACCATCATCAACATGATCACTACCACCCCGACTCACATCATAGTAACAACATGGTATCATACTAAGCATGCAATAAGCAGTAACATTGCAGGGGCCACATGATATCAACCAACTCCTACATTTGCTAGGATTGTGGTTTGCTTACTACTGTGACAAAATGATAGGTCATGCAAAGGAATGGTTTCATCTATGCGGTAGAAACGAATCATGGTGATCATCCTAAACAATGCATAAGCGAGACATGAGAGGGAAGTGGGATTTTATCGACATGATCAATGGGGGTTTGCTTGCCTTGCTGACGAGGTTCGGGTTGTGGGTCTTCAACGAAGGGGGCAGCCTCCTGCTCTGGTTCCACCTCTACTCGACAAACAACAAGCAAAGTAGCAAAGTAAATACGATGCACAAACACATGATGGAAGTTTGAATCTTGATGTACATGCTTTGATGTGTGAAGAAATTCCATTTAAATGGAGTATATTGCAAATTGAATTGCAAATTCAAACTCCACAGTTGAATTCAAATTAACCAAGTTGCATGTGACATTGTTTGATCATCTTGAACCTTTTGGAAATGTGTATGATATGGCTCTGAAGTGTGGTTGAATTGTAGCATAATTCCAAGGTCCAAGTTGCAATATCATTTGATTTGAATTTGAATTAATTCCAAATAATTCAAATGACATATGCTACTGGTCCCATTTTAAAATAAACTCCAACATAGTTGAAAGTTGCATATTTGGAAATATAATTTTCTCCTGATCATTTTTCATATATTATTTGTCCAATTTGGAGTTAATATGAATTTTCTATGAATTTCCAAAGTTTGGGGTATTTTCTGGAATTTCTGGAATTCTTTTAATTCAAATAATCTCTGGAAATTGATTTAAATGATTTATTGCGTCAGGCTGACGTCAAGCTGGCGTCAGGGGGGGGGGGCTGACAAGGGGGTCCCACCTGTCAGTGGCTGGGTTTAATTAACCGTGAGGTTAAATTAATCTAGTGGCTTAATTAAGCCACTCGGCCCACTGGTCAGTGACCCAGGGGGTCATTCGCCGGGTGATTAGGGGGGGGGAGGGTTTGGTTGACACGCCGGCGACTGGAGCCGCGGCGGCGCTGCACGGGATCACGATTCCGTCGACGATTTGGAGCGCCAAGACCACCAGATCGAAGCCCTTGCTGATGCGCGTCGAATGAGACCGATTCCAAGAGTTGGGGTGCACTGTACGCTCGCCGGAGTCAACTTTTGCGGCGACCTAGCTACGGCCGTGATTGGGAAAACGCTACAAGGCATGGATTGAAGCGGGGTTGGGCTGGTTCGAAGAGGTGGAGCACGGGGAACATGATGGACAACATGGCGGGTTCGATTTCGTAGCGGTTGGACGTCGCCATGGATCCCGGCGGCGAGGAGCTTCGGCTCTCATGGCGGCCAAGGCTAGAGGAAGCAATCGAAGGGGGAAATTTAGGGGTTTTGAACCCGAGCTCACCAGGAACTCAGTAGAGGTGGTGGCGATGGCTGGGGTGGCTCAACGGCGACGGAATTGACGAAGTCCTTCACGGTGGCCGGCGTGAACTCGAGGAAGAATCCGGCGTCTACGCGGGCTCCGGGCTCGATTCCTTGCACTGCTCGACGAAGAAGACGGCGGTGAAGAAGATGGACAGGCTCCGGGGGCTTCTCGGCGTCGATGGCTACGCGGGGGCTCGACGGCGCTTCGGCGTGCTTTTCGGGCGGCGACGAATCGGGCGAGAGAGGAAGGGGAGGTGGTCCTGGAGGGAGGGGAATGAACTGGGGCGGTTCCAGGATGCGTCCAGACGAAGAGATAAGGCCTGGGGAGGCCTGGAAGCTTGAAGGCGTCGCGGTGGCGTCCACGGCGTCGGCGCCTCGCCACCGAGCTGCTTGGCAGCGCGGGGTAGAAGACGACAAGGGGGTTTCGCGGGCTGGGCTGCGGGAGAGGTGAGTTGGGCCGAGGTGGCCCAGGTAAGTGGGCCACTTTCCTGTTTTCTTTTTCTTTATGTTTTCTCTTCTGACATTTGTTCTGTTTAGCTAAATAAAATAGCTAAACATTTTATTAAATGCTGAAAACTTTTATATGGCCTCATAATAATATAGACTAGCCACTTATAAAGTTTCAACATTTTTTAAAATTCAAAAGATTTGAATTTTAAATCAAATAGGGGTATTTCTTTAAATCCAAGGCATTGTTTGAATATTTGAAAAATCTATGAGCATGGGATGGGTCCCACATCACTTGATATGTGATCACACTCATTTATAAGACTTTTCAAAAATCTAACATGAATTTTTTGAGAAGATTTTTATCTGGCCTTTTGAATTAATTCATCTGGGGGTGTTCCTTCTCCCATTTTTCTTTTGATTTTGATTTCAAAGATTTCTTTTGAAAATTTGACATGATGCAAGGTTACTTTGATCCTAGCACATTAGCTAACAGAGGGTTCTGACAACTCGCCCCCACTCAACAGAATCTCGTCCCGAGATTCAGAAGTCTGCGGGAGGAAGGTGGGGTACTCGGCACTAAGACGGTCTTCTCTTTTCCACGTAGTTTCTCTTTCAGAGTGGTGTGACCATTGCACTTTCAGAAACCTAATCTTCTGACGACGAGTGACACGCTCTGCGGAATCAAGAATACGAACGGGGTATTCTCGATAAGAAAGGTCATCTTGGAGATCAAGCGTTTCATGGTCGACTTCGCGGATGGGGTCCTTGAAGCAACGCCTGAGTTGGGACACATGGAATACATCATGTACCCGGGAGAGGTGCGGAGGTAGTTCAAGTTGGTAGGCAACTTCTCCACGTTTAGCAATAATGCAGAAAGGTCCGATGTAACGTGGGGCCAACTTGCCTTTGATACCAAAACGTTGGGTTCCATTCAGAGGAGTAACCCGAAGGTAAGCCTTCTCATCCAGACTGTAGCTCTCTTGCCTATGATGACGATCATAGTAGCTTTTCTGACGAGACTGGGCTGCTTTCAATTGATCACGAACAATGCGAACTTGTTCTTCTGCTTCCTTGATCATGTCCGGTCCAAAGAATTGTCTTTCACCGGTTTCTGACCAGTTCAGTGGTGTTCGACATCGTCGTCCATAAAGGAGTTCAAAAGGAGCCATGTTCAGACTAGATTGAAAACTATTGTTATAAGCAAATTCGGCAAATGGAAGAGACTTCTCCCAATTCTTTCCGAATGAGATAACACAAGCTCTGAGCATGTCTTCGAGAATTTGGTTAACCCTTTCGACTTGACCGCTAGACTGAGGATGGAAAGCTGTACTAAAGGAGAGATGAGTTCCCATAGCATTCTGAAAGCTTCCCCAAAATCTAGAGGTGAAAAGGCTACCGCGATCAGAATTGATTTCCAAAGGAACACCGTGAAGGGATACAATTCTAGAGACGTACAAGTCCGCTAACTGGCTAGCAGTTATAGACTCGCGAACCGGAAGGAAGTGAGCAACTTTGGAAAGCCTATCTATGACAACGAAGATGGCATTGTTTCCTTTCTGGGTTTTTGGAAAGCCGGTGATGAAGTCCATACCGACTTTGTCCCATTTCCACTCGGGAATAGACAAAGGTTGCAGTGTACCAGCAGGTCTTTGATGTTCTGCCTTAATGCGATGACAAACATCACATTCGGCAACAAATTGAGCAATTTCTCTCTTCATCCTAGTCCACCAAAATCTCTGGCGTAGATCTCGGAACATTTTTGTGCTACCGGGATGAATTGAGAGAGGTGTGTCATGGGCTTCCTTGAGGATGAGTTGCCTTAGTTCCCTATTCTTAGGTACTACCAAACGATTTTCAAAGAATACCGTTCCCTTGCTATCTGTGGAGAAACATTTAGCAACTCCGCTAGCAATGTTCTCCTTGATCCGGCGAACACCTCGTGCACGCCTTTGGGCAACTATGATTTGATCCTCAAGAGTTGGTTTCGTCACCAAGGTAGAAAGATAGCCATGGGGAACAATCTCAAGGTTGAGCTTGCGAAGGTCCTCATGAAGAAGTGGTTGATACTGTTGTAACATGAGGTTGTTACAATACGACTTACAACTTAGGGCATCAGCCATGACATTGGCTTTGCCTGGGGTGTAAGAAATTACTACGTCGTAATCTTTTATCAACTCAATCCAGCGTCTTTGCCTGAGATTAAGATCTGGCTGGGTGAAAATGTATTTGTGGCTTTGGTGGTCGGAATAAATCTCACAACGATTACCAAGGAGGTAATGTCGCCAAGTTGTTAGGGCATGAACTACGGCAGCGAGTTCAAGGTCATGGGTAGGATAGTTCTCTTCATGTGGCCGCAACTGGCGTGAAGCATAAGCTACCACATGTCGATCTTGCAGAAGTATGCATCCTAACCCTTGCCGTGATGCGTCACAATAGATCTCGAAATCCTTTTTGGTGTCTGGAGGTCCAAGTACAGGTGCAGAAGTCAATCTTCTTTTTAGCTCTTGAAAGCTTTCCTCGCACTTGGGAGTCCATAAGAATTTCTTATCTTTCTTGAGGAGTTCAGTTAGAGGCTTTGCAACTTTAGAAAAGTTCTCGACGAAGCGACGGCAATAGCTGGCTAGGCCAAGAAAACTCCTAACTTGCTTAACCGATTCAGGTGGAGTCCAGTCAAGGACGGCCTGAACTCTCTCGGGATTTACAGCAATGCCTTTTGCAGAAATCACGTGGCCTAAGTAGGTCACTTCTGGTAGCCAAAATTCACACTTGGGGAATTTAGCATACAAGCGATGCTCTCTAAGTTTCATCAATACCAGCCTTAGGTGTTCGGCATGCTCTTCTTCGTTCTTCGAGTAGATGAGAATGTCATCGAGATAAACCACAACCAATTTATCTAAGTACTCCATGAAGATCGAATTCATCATGCGTGAGAAAGTGGCGGGGGCATTGGTTAAACCCAAGGACATGACGGTGTACTCGTAAAGACCATAATGAGTAGTAAAAGCCGTTTTGGGAATGTCCTCGTTTCGGATTTTGATTTGATGATAACCTAATCTCAAATCCATCTTGGAGAAGACAGAGGATCCTGCAAGTTGATCATAAAGATCATTGATCCTGGGCAGTGGGTACTTGTTCTTTATCGTCGCTAAATTTAGCGGGCGATAGTCTACGCACATCCTTTCTGTTCCATCTTTCTTCGTTACGAACAGAACGGGGCAACCCCATGGCGATGAGCTAGGGCGGATGAAGCCTTTCTCCAACAAAGCTTCCAGTTGGGTTTTAAGCTCAGCTAACTCACGTGGGGCCATTTTGTATGGGCGTCTAGAAATTGGTGCGGTTCCTGGGGCAAGATCCACTATAAACTCTACACATCTGTCGGGTGGCATGCCCGGTAGCTCTTCAGGAAAGACATCCGGGAAGTCACGAACCACCGGAATATCTTCAAGTTCGGGAAGGGGAAGTACATTCAAAGAATGCACTTGGGTTCTTGTTCTGGGCGAGGTGTAGTTGACGGTTTTTCCTGAAGGGTGGGTGAGTTTCACGGATTTGCCTTTGCAATCCAGGTAGGCATTCTGTCTTGATAGCCAATCCATGCCAAGGATGACATCAATGTCTGAAGACTTGAGGGCTATGAGTGAAGCAAGGAATACTAAACCCTCAATTGCAATCTGATTACCATGGCTTACTCTATTAGTTTGCCATCTTGACCCTGGAGTTTGAATAATCATTGGGGTGGACAATTCAACAAAGGGTAACTCATGACGAAGTGCATAACTTTCCGACATGAATGAATGAGATGCTCCTGGGTCGAAAAGAACGGAAGTAGGAACATAATTGACTGGGAGCGTACCAAGAATGACGCCAGTGGTGTCGTCAGTCTCTTCAGCGGCGATCTGGTTCACACGTCCACGAGTGGCGGGAGGAGCGGGTTTGGCGGTGTAGACCTTCTGGGGTGGCTTGCCACGACCATTGTTGTTGTTGCCTCCGGCACGGGGTGGAGCATTCTGGTGCTGGATCTGGTTCTGGGGACACTCACGAGAATAGTGGCCTGCCTGACCACACTTGTAACAGGCTCCGAAAACAGTTCGTGGAGCTGGGTTGTTTTGTGGAGCTGGGTGGAACTGGGTTAGTGGACGAGGCGCCACATAGGATGGCCTCGGTGGGTTGTTCTGGCGGAACATGCTGTTTGGGATCCAGATCTTGCGCTTCTGGGAGCCGGAACTGGATGAACTGTCATCTCTAGGATGTTTGCGAAAGTCGTTGGGGGTGTTCATGTCCTCTGCCTTGATGGCCTTGTTGACAAGGACCTGGAATGTGGCAAAGTCATGAAGATTGAGCTCACGACGAAGTCCAGTGTTGAGGCCATGACGGAACCTCTCTTGTTTCTTGGAGTCGGTGGAGACTTCTTCAGTTGCATAACGAGCAAGTCGGTTGAACTCACGACTAAACTCATCAACGGTTCTTCTGCCTTGAGTGAGGTTGCAGAACTCCTCACGCTTGCGGTCCATAAGACCCTTGGGAATGTGGTGCTCGCGGAAGGACGTGCAGAATTCATCCCAAGATGCAGGCGGTCCAACGGGACGCATATTCAGAAAGTTCTCCCACCAAGAGCTAGCTGCACCTTCGAGGTGATAGGTGGCATAGCTGACCTTGTCACCAGTTGCAACACGGCCTGCTTGGAGCTTCCTTTCGATGCTGCGAAGCCAGTCATCGGCGTCAAGGGGCTCGGTGGAGTAACTGAAAACCGGGGGATGAAGTCGGATGAAGTCGTTCAGGGACACCAACTCATTGCGCTGCTGAGTGGTGTTGCGAGCAATGACTTCCAACAGATGGTGAGAGTCTCGGCGGTTCCTCTCGACCTCCATCAGAACCTGAGCCATCGTGGGTGGGGGTGGAAGGTTGCCTTCCTCCTGGTCATTCCCACGACCTTGGTTACGACCAACCTGGCCACGGGTTCCTTGAGACATCCTGAAGGTGAAAACCAACGTCAAACAGAGTTGAATGGGAGAGTCTAAACAAGGTATTGAAGTACTGGAAGAATTACAGAGCAAAGGAAGTAATCATCTTGAGAACATGGTGATAAAGCATACAAGCCATATATTCACAAGCTGTCATACAAACCATACATCGTTTTAGTACAAGCACCAAGCTAATACAAACGTGATGAAGATGATACATCCTTCAGAGGCACTCTAACTTCCTATACATTATTTATCTAAGCCTCTGGAACTTAGACACCTTGCATACAATACACTAAGATACTACTACATCATCACCAAGTAAGAACACAGGCGGTCTCACTCATCTCCATCTCCATAGTAGTCCTCATAAAAGTTACCCGCGTATCCCGGTAGCTGGAGGTGACCATCGGAAAACACGGAGGCCTGTGGACCTTGATATCCATTTGGGCAAGGATGGGGCCTAGGTCCAGCGTAGGGTGGAAGCAAAGGACCACGGGGTGGAAAAATGCCTCCAATCTCGGGCCAAGCAACTCGAGAAGGCATCTGAGTCCTCACTAGGTAGATCGCATCAAACTCAACTGATCCAACGCTCACAAAGGGTGCCAAGAGTGTCAGTGCTCGATACAGACGAACACGGGTGGCGTGGAGCTCGAAACGGAGAGCGCGTGCATCACGATCTCTGTCACTAGCAAACCTAGCAGTCATCTGAAGTGCGGGATCTTCTGCAGAGTGATCTGAGTAGAGTCCGGTGTAATATCCCTCTTCTCCTGGAAGTGCAGCAGGGATATAGCGGAAAGAAGTCTCTCTCAGCAAAGTGTGCTCCTCTCTCAGTAGGGTCATACATGAGTATGCAGCATCCTGCACAGCTATGTTCTCGGTAATGCCAATGCCATGTCCAAAGTGGATAGGCTGAGTGAATCCAAGGTGGTGCGGGTAGATCCGAACAATGCAGTGGAACTGCGTCTGGTTGAAGTCGTGGAACTGTTCCTCGATGGTATACTCAGGGTACCATCGATATCCCACATAGGACATCATCTCGATCAACGTGGCGGGATGGCCACACACACCGAGGCACCTGGTCAAACGAACAATCTGTCGAGGGGGAAGATCTGCCATCTGAAAAAGAAAGGAGTTTGCAAATGCATCAGATTATGAGATAAACCTGGAATGACTCGGACAGCATAACGGCTGTAATTGCAAGAAAAAGACAATTTCTTACAACATGGAAACAACACTTACATACGATGTAATACATTAGGGAGCATAACCACTCTAACAAACCGGTCACAACTTTCCTATGGCTACAAGGAAGCAAACAACGAGATGTTCTAATCAGACAGAGGAGAGCCTAGTCCTATCTTCCCGTAGAATAAGATGAGGGTGACTCAGAACTCAGAACGAAGGGGTAAGGAGAAAAAAGAAGCCTTACGTTGTTCCCTTATATACCCAGAGTAACTATATAACTATAGCAAGCTAGACTCAACTTCGTCCAAGGCTACTAGTCCTACAGTCAGTCCTGCTCTGATACCAAGTCTGTCGGGACCCGGGGTTAGCGTATGCAAGTCCAGTTAAGACATAGTCATATGGAGAGCCGAGAACCGTACCCACTTGTCTAAGCAGACAAGGCCAAGCACAGAACTTCCTCGGAAAGCATCGTACGTGAGGGGCATCCCATCCAGGCCGGATGATCAACTGAGATGGGTCCTCATCGTCCGCACACAAGTCTAATGATATGGGTGGTGAACTCCCATATTCAAAGACAAGTCGCCTCAACCATACTATCGACTATCTCATAACTCTTACATAGACTTACTCTAGCCCGATCACTTAGTCGGGGTCTAGGGCGGGCTCGATCATACCACAAAGTGTGCACGAGACGGAGTCTCGAGCAATCGCATCGCGATGCCCCAAGCTGCGCACATCTAAGGGCCACTTGGTGTATGAAAGACCGCCAGCCAGAACACAACTAAGTTCTCGAAAACCCATACAAAGACATGCATGTTATAAACATACATGCAGCACACATGCCTTGTATGAACAGCAGGTATCATTGCAATTCTCTACAAAGTATACATTTTTATTGATAACTCTTATAGAGTGCAAACAGAGATCACAAACATGTGATCCAACATTACAACACAAGCGGAAGCAAATTATGTCTGAGTACAGACAAGTTTAACAAATGGCTTAAGAAGCCTTATTTAAACACAAGCCCTCCACGAGGGAACCAGTCGTCTGACTGGGACTAGACTAGCTTGATCTTCAGTCGTCCAGCTCGATGAAGAAGCCACCTTCGGGGTCAGTGGGTTCATCTAAAACATAGATTAAGCAAACGTGAGTACAAAGTCGTACTCAGCAAGACTTACATAGGAGCTATACTACTCATGCATATGTATCAAGGTAAAGTGAGGTGGGGTTCACTTGCAGAAGTGCCAGCTTTGACTTGGCTAATCCTGAACTACGAGTACCAGACTTTGAGGTAAGAAGCGTACACGAGTCCACTACTTTCTCCAACCAATTACACCACTATGGTGCCTTCCTCGACTTCCCCACGAGAAAGCACGCCATAGCACTCACACTTATCTTGGTGTGTTTTAGAAGTATCCAGTTCAAGTTGTCTAATAATCAAGCTAAGCTTTCCAAGCAGTCCATAACCGCGGACGCGGCTATTCGAATAGTTTTGTTAACCCTGCAGGGGTGTACCGCTACACACACATGATCATCATTTACCGCCTTTGTACTCGACACCGTTCAAGAAGTGTCGGCGAGGATGCTCACCACAACTGTTACCTCATAGCCTATCTAGTCCGAGAAAGCCGCCTACTTGGGTTGGTTACCACTATCGTGAACCCGGCCGGTTTACCGAAGTGGACCCAAGTGATGTGTGAGTGGTGCATAAGCCGGTCTCGGATGAGCCGTTCTCTCACTTAGCAGCCAGGCCACAAGCCTACCAGAACTCCGAACTATTGCGACATCTGGACATCGAAAGGGATGAGTTATTAAGTTGAGAGGGGTCAGTGAGCCCAATGTGTGGTTGTACTCTTCATCTTGGATCACCACAAAAGAACTCGGACTTAGGGCGGTGTTCAACGAGACAACCCACCGTGTACTCCTACACAACCTCTCATCGTTCACCTTGTATTAGGGTCGATTCACCAACACTTTTCTACCATCATCAACATGATCACTACCACCCCGACTCACATCATAGTAACAACATGGTATCATACTAAGCATGCAATAAGCAGTAACATTGCAGGGGCCACATGATATCAACCAACTCCTACATTTGCTAGGATTGTGGTTTGCTTACTACTGTGACAAAATGATAGGTCATGCAAAGGAATGGTTTCATCTATGCGGTAGAAACGAATCATTGTGATCATCCTAAACAATGCATAAGCGAGACATGAGAGGGAAGTGGGATTTTATCGACATGATCAATGGGGGTTTGCTTGCCTTGCTGACGAGGTTCGGGTTCTGGGTCTTCAACGAAGGGGGCAGCCTCCTGCTCCGGTTCCACCTCTACTCAACAAACAACAAGGAAAGTAGCAAAGTAAATACGATGCACAAACACATGATGGAAGTTTTAATCTTGATGTACATGATTTGATGTGTGAAGCAATTCCATTTAAATGGAGTATATTGCAAATTGAATTGCAAATTCAAACTCCACAGTTGAATTCAAATTAACCAAGTTGCATGTGACATTGTTTGATCATCTTGAACCTTTTGGAAATGTGTATGATATGCCTCTGAAGTGTGGTTGAATTGTAGCATAATTCCAAGGTCCAAGTTGCAATATCATTTGATTTGAATTTGAATTAATTCCAAATAATTCAAATGACATATGCTACTGGTCCCATTTTAAAATCAACTCCAACATAGTTGAAAGTTGCATATTTGGAAAGATAATTTTCTCCTGATCATTTTTCATATATTATTTGTCCAATTTGGAGTTAATATGAATTTTCTATGAATTTCCAAAGTTTGGGGTATTTTCTGGAATTTCTGGAATTCTTTTAATTCAAATAATCTCTGGAAATTCATTTAAATGATTTATTGCGTCAGGCTGACGTCAAGCTGGCGTCAGGGGGGGGGGCTGACAAGGGGGTCCTACCTGTAAGTGGCTGGGTTTAATTAACCGTGGGGTTAAATTAATCTAGTGGCTTAATTAAGCCACTGGGCCCACTGGTCAGTGACCCAGGGGGTCATTCGCCAGGTGATTAGGGGGGGGGGGTTTGGTTGACACGCCGGCGGCTAAACGCCGGCGACTGGAGCCGCGGCGGCGCTGCACGGGATCACGATTCCGTCGACGATTTGGAGCGCCAAGACCACCAGATCGAAGCCCTTGCTGATGCGCGTCGAATGAGACCGATTCCAAGAGTTGGGGTGCACTGTACGCTCGCCGGCGTCAACTTTTGCGGCGACCTAGCTACGGCCGTGATTGGGAAAACGCTACAAGGCACGGATTGAAGCGGGGTTGGGCTGGTTCGAAGAGGTGGAGCACGGGGAACATGATGGACAACATGGCGGGTTCGATTTCGTAGCGGTTGGACGTCGCCATGGATCCCGGCGGGGAGGAGCTTCGGCTCTCATGGCGGCCAAGGCTAGAGGAAGCAATCGAAGGGGGAAATTTAGGGGTTTTGAACCCGAGCTCACCAGGAACTCAGTAGAGGTGGTGGCGATGGCTGGGGTGGCTCAACGGCGACGGAATTGACGAAGTCCTTCACGGTGGACGGCGTGAACTCGAGGAAGAATCCGGCGTCTACGCGGGCTCCGGGCTCGATTCCTTGCACTGCTCGACGAAGAAGACGGCGGTGAAGACGATGGACAGGCTCCGGGGGCTTCTCGGCGTCGATGGCTACGCGGTGGCTCGACGGCGCTCCGGCGTGCTTTTCGGGCGGCGACGAATCGGGTGAGAGAGGAAGGGGAGGTGGTCCTGGAGGGAGGGGAATGAACTGGGGCGGTTCCAGGATGCGTCCAGACGAAGAGATAAGGCATGGGGAGGCCTGGAAGCTTGAAGGCGTCGCGGTGGCGTCCACGGCGTCGGCGCCTCGCCACCGAGCTGCTTGGCAGCGCGGGGTAGAAGACGACAAGGGGGTTTCGCGGGCTGGGCTGCGGGAGAGGTGAGTTGGGCCGAGGTGGCCCAGGTAAGTGGGCCACTTTCCTGTTTACTTTTTCTTTATGTTTTCTCTTCTGACATTTGTTCTGTTTAGCTAAATAAAATAGCTAAACATTTTATTAAATGCTGAAAACTTTTATATGGCCTCATAATAATATAGACTAGCCACTTATAAAGTTTCAACATTTTTTAAAATTCAAAAGATTTGAATTTTAAATCAAATAGGGGTATTTCTTTAAATCCAAGGCACTGTTTGAATATTTGAAAAATCTATGAGCATGGGATGGGTCCCACATCACTTGATATGTGATCACACTCATTTATAAGACTTTTCAAAAATCTAACATGAATTTTTGGAGAAGATTTTTATCTGGCCTTTTGAATTAATTCATCTAGGGGGTGTTCCTTCTCCCATTTTGCTTTTGATTTTGATTTCAAAGATTTCTTTTGAAAAATTGACATGATGCAAGGTTACTTTGATCCTAGCACATTACCTAACAGAGGGTTCTGACAGACATGTCATGGAATTTGATCCATGACATGTTGATAATGAAGCCGAAGACACCACGCCTGCCTTCTGCTTCATGGCTAAGTCTTCCAAGGTATCTATTTACTCATCATCGGATGATCCCTCTGATGAAGAACCGGATAAAAACTATGCTAAACTTGATAAACTTGCATCTAAGCAACAATGTGCACTTGAAAAGATTCAGACTTCACTAAATAAGAGTGATGATATGTTGGTTGAGGAAATGACGAAGACTCAAAAATTGACTGATGAATCAAAAATTCTCTAGTCAAAGTTTGATGACTTATTCAGTCATCATGAGGCACTCCTCACCGATCATGAGAAGCTGGCTCATGAGTTCCTCATGAGGAAGCAAGAACTTGAGCGCATGAGGATGTCTCATGACGATCTGAGGAAAGAAAATGATTCACTCCTCTCCCAACAGATCATCATGCCAGAAGAAGGATTTAATCCTCCCTGTTTAAAATGCATTGAACATGACCGTATCACTTATGTGCCTAGTTCTTCAATGTCTTCAGACTTTGTTATTTCTATTGCTTCTGTGGTATCTAACCCCTCATCTGAGGATACCATAGACATTGCTGAAGAAAATGCTAGGTTGAAGAGTCTACTGGAAACCGGTATGTTCAAGAGTCTGAAAGGGCAACAGATTCTTTGTGACATCCTCAAGAAACAGATTCTCAATAGGAATCCGAGGAAAGAAGGTGTCGTGTTCATTCGGAAACTCAACCCTGATGGGTCTTACTGGAAACCTGAACAATACCCAAAGACCACTTGGGTTCTGGCAAAGATGCCTCCTCCTGATCCCTACACTTTATCTGGTTATGATATTGTTTCCTCAGATGTGGTGATTGAGTCTTTTGAATCAAACTATAAACTGTTTAAGGATGTTAATGGTGAGGTATTCGACAGATACATCAGAACTAACTACAGGAACGGTCCTCCAGTCAAGCAGATCTGGGTTCAGAAGGACCTCATCACTAACCTCCCTGTGAATGCAGATGCAAATGAGCTGAGGGTATCATCTAAGGACGATACCTCAAATGGAAATGATTATCATTATGTATCAGCTAACCATTTTTTTCACAGGGAAGCCCCGCATAAGAATGCTTATTCGTTTGTTTATCCTGATACCACCATCTCACATCCCATTAGGTCTCATCCCTCTCATCGGTCCTCATACACTTCAAAACCACCCATTAAGATGTGGGTAGTAAAGAAGAACTGATCACCTTTGCAGGGACATGTCCTGAGGCAATCATAAATTCTGCAGATTATATGCCCAGGACAACATCATTTGAGTCAGTTGAAGGAGATTTATATCGTTTGGTTTCATAGAATTAATCCTGAGGAACATCCTGAGGAATTAATTCTGAGTAATCATAAATTCTTCAAACTGAGACTGGCTCATAACTTGTTGTATGAGATACTAATTCCTTTGCAGGGAAAGACTGAATGGGTGATGGACAGTGGATGCACAAATCACATGACTGGTGACAGAAGCCTTCTCATGGAATCATCTCTGAGTCATTCTTCGAAGAAAACCATCACCTTCGCTGATAAAGGTAAAAGTAAGGTATTGGGTCTCGGCAGAGTTTCTATCTCTCGAGACCAACACATTGACAAAGTCATGCTTGTTGAATCCCTCGGATACAACTTGATGCCTATCTCTATGCTATGTGATCTTGATCTCGTTGTTCTCTTCGGCAAATATGGTTGTGTAGTCTATATGGTTGGCGATAACTCCATTGTCTTCAGTGGAGTTAGGAAAGGTGATCTGTATATTGTAGATTTTTCTGAAGGTCATCAGGTTGTTACATGCCTCATGGCACGAGCCTCAGAGTGCTGGCTATGGCATCGAAGACTCGGCCACGCCGGTATGAGGAATCTCCAGAAACTGGTGCTGAAGAAACATGTCCTCCGGATTGAGGAAATTAGATTCTCAAAGGACCGACTATGTGGTGCGTGCGAAGCCGGAAAGATGACCAAGGCCACGCATCCAGCGAAGACCATCATGACAACTACAAGACCTCTGGAATTGCTTCACATGGATCTATTCGGTCCTCCAAAGTATTCAAGCTTTGGAGGCAGTATGTATGGACTTGTTATTGTTGATGACTTCTCACGATACACTTGGGTGCATTTTATTCTCTATAAGTTACAAACACCAGCTATCTTCAAGCGCTTCTCCCAACGAGTCATGAACAACTACAACCTGAAGATCAAGCACATTAGAAGCGACAACGGCACTGAGTTCAAGAACATCGGCGTGGAAGAATTCCTCGACGAATTGGGAATCACTCATGAACTCTCGGCGCCTTACACTCCTCAGAAAAATGGAGTTTTTGAGAGGAAGAACCGAACCCTCATCGAGATGGCTCGAACGATGTTCGCTGAGTACAAAACCCCACTCATGTGGTGGGCTGAAGCAATCAACACTGCATGTCACATCGTCAATCGAGTGTATCTTCACAAGTTCTTCAAGAACACATCATATGAGCTAATGGTTGGTAAGAAACCCAATGTGAGTTACTTCAAAGTATTCGGTGCACCATGCTGGATTCGTGATCCTCATCACCAGTCCAAGTTTGCACCCAAAGCATGTGAGGGTTTCATGCTTGGCTATGGTATCAACTCGCACACCTACAGAGTCTAAAATATTAGTCATCATAAAATTGTTGAGACTGTAGATGTGCAGTTTGATGAACCTGACGGATCGCAAAGAGAGCACCTGCCACCTGATCTAGATGAAGCCTGTAAAGCCTGATATGCGGTACTGTTCCAGATCTAGATGTGTCCATCCAGATCCGAGAACGAAGCACATATCGGTCCCACCACGACATATGACAATGCCATATGCCCCGGATTTCCAACATGATATCACAACATTACAGCTACAAGGACACAACATCTCATACAATCGGCATACAACTGCCTTAAATACAATGCATCAGCGGAAGATACATGGCTGAGTACAGACTACAATCAAATGCCTACTGGAAAAGGTAGAACACACCATTCCCGTAACCACACGGGTCCAGGCCCTCCGCCGAGATCCGCCTAACTAGTCGTTGTCGAGTCTCCACGTGAAACGTCGGTCACCATACCTGTTGTCGATCAAGAATCCTGAAAAGAGTTTGGGGGTAATATCATGAGTACAGAAGTAATCAGCATCCAACTTTAGTGGGCATCTGACCCAGCAAGGACTTCATCACTCGTCATCCTAGGACAACTAGTAGTTTACGGTAAGGATGGGGTAAGTGGTGAGGTTGCTGCCGCACTAGCATTTATGAAGTGGCTAATGATCTAGAGAGTAAGATAAGAAGCATATCATTCGATGAGGAATCGCCTCCAACAAGTCTTGCTATCAACTACTTATGCAAACATAACACCTATCCTATCCTTTTCCTCCTCTTCGCACCCCGACAAAGAAGAAGTAGTCAAGGCACACACACGTTGATCAAGTTATTAAATATGATTCAGTTGATGTTATCTATGAACAAGATGTAGGTTCCAAGTCGTCCATAACCGTGGACACGGCTTCTCGAAAAGATTTAGCCCTGCAGGGGTGAACCAACTACCCATTACAAGGCTCCGCACACACGCCCATCACTCTCAGTTGCTACCCATCATAGGCAACCATTTTAGGATTTAGTTCTGAGAGATCTGAAACGACAGGTCCCTCTAGCTAACAACGAACAAATCCGGGTGGCCCCCGGTGAGTCGACATCCAACTCAAAAGCCGTCCGCGCTCTCGAATTGGCCTCTACCGTCTGGATGAGGTCGGGTTAGCTACCCAAACCATGTGGGCATCCCCCTAGCTCCCTGGGGTGGACCAACAAGAGAAATTATGTCTCCAATGGCCCAAGTTATTTTAAAGGATATCTTCTAGGAGCGACCCGACAGACATATATGCATGGTTTTCAAACGGTAAATCAGCTTGGGCCACCACTAGAAATGTTTGCAACTAGGTAGGTAAGAAAAGGGGACCCCATAAAATCCCACACGCTGTTAGGCACGCTCAGTATTAAAACCAATACCCGGAACTCGGATCCTAGGTGACTAGAATGGAACAAAGCATCGGGGCGGGATAGCCTAGACCTTCCATCCTTCGTCGAATATAGTCAACATTATAATAATCATATCATCCGTAACAATATAATAATGTGATATCCCAAACCAAGGAGTAACAGGAGGTAACATCGTAGCATCCTAAGCATGCATACTAAGCAGGGGCTGAGCAACGAGCAATAGTAACATAGCAGTACAAGGTTTGCTGGGAGGGGACATGGCTGTATCGGTTTGCAAGAGGCTGTAAACATGTGGTAGGATCAAACATCGAACCTAACCTAGACTAGCATGAAAACCGCTGGTTGAAATAGAATGGATCATAAGTAATGTATAGGCCTTGCCTTTTGATAAGTCGAATTCCTAAGGTGTAGTTGATCGCAAGCTCGCATCGTCTCCGAGAGGTACCCCGAAAGCACACAAGAGGGTAAACACTGGAAAGCAATCAACGGGCAAGCACTCTATTACAGCGAGGCAAACACGAGAAAGAATCAACAAGAAGGCGACACGAGACATCACACTACGACATCGCATCTATCGTCGAGAGCGGTTACTAACAGGTTAAGATGAGTAACCGTCACACACGACGATACCGCACAGTTAGAATGGTTGAAGTAATTTAGCTACAGGTTATTAACAAAGGTTGTTAACATGGCATCTCACTCAAGCATGGCATAGCACACAAACATGACAAGAGGTGAAGCATAAAGTAAGCTATCTATGCTAGTCAATTTAAGTGAGGCACAACCTAAACATGGCATATCACTAAGTGCCTCACGATGATTTAAGCGTTTGGTACTGTTCTGCCCTAAACCATATTTTAGGTTGGTTAACAACAGCAAACAATAGCATAAACACAAAGTACACGAAAAACTAATCAAGTTACATATAAAGAACACTCCAAACGGAGTTACGGTTAAAAAGATACAAGCAAAACAAGTTTGCAACACAATCTGCCAACATCAGGAAGCACACTTTAGAGCAATGCATAAACAGGATAATGAATCGAAACATGCTCACAAATGATATGCAATTAAAGTAGACATGGCAGGGAAGGCATGTCAAAAGGAATCATGCAAAAAGGCATCATGGTTCACTAGTTATAAGCAACACAAAAAGCTATAAACCATTATTGGTCAAGGACTTAGTGAAAATCAAGAAAACAGGGCAGAAACTGTTATGATCATGCTATATAAATAGGGGTAAAACTATATGCAAAAGTGCAGCAACATGACATAGCAATATATGAGCATGAAGTTGGCATGATGGTGATCAGGTACAAACAAGAATCAAGGTCATAGGCATAACAGATCAAAAGATATTAAGCAAGCAACATGGCATCGGAAAGTTACAGACTTAGAGAAAAACAGAGGTGGCTGTAAAAAAACAGCAGGATAGTAACTTTGGACCTAAACATATCTATGACCAGGAATGTAAACATGACAATGCAATACATATAATGAAAGTAGACATGATGCTTAACAGTATGCAACAAGAATCAACGCAATAGGCCTCAGGGATGTGTCACAATCATCATGCAAACTTGCAATAAAATAACAGCAGCAACACATGACAGAAATTAGTAGCAGTTAAACAGTCCGATGCCCACTTCAACTCATATTTGCACCATCAAGATGGCCTCAAATTAAAATTCTCACAAAAGATGAACTGAAGTACACATAAATCTAAACAAATTTCCTTTTGGGCGCATCGCGATCCGAGCTACTGTTCACTCGCAAATTACAACGCAAAACAACATCAGTAGAACAATACACATGACTTGGAGTTTTGTGTCCGACCGTGGACGGCAGCCGGCGCCGGCTGCAGCGGCGGCCTCCGACGGATGGCGGCGCGACGCATATGGCCTTGGGAGGCCACGAAAAAGCTAGGAGGCGGGATCTCGCGTCGGGATTGATGAAGGGCAGGCGCCGATGAGGTGTGGGTGGCGGCGCTGCCCTTGCTGCGTCAGGGAGAGAGGAGGGGGTGAGGAGCATGGATGAGAGAGGGGAACTGGAGGAGGCGGCTCACCGCGGCGGCTGCGACGGCGCGAAGCGGCAACTCGCCGGCGGTGAAACGGCGGCGGAGGCGGCAGGGCAGAGCGAGGAGCTCGTGCGGCGGGGCTGCTCGGCCCGGTCGGGCCCGGCGGCGGCCCTGCGAGGCCCGAAGGCGGGTTCTGCTAGAGGTTGGGAGAAGGCCAGATCTAGGCCCTTGATCTCACAGATCAACGGTCAGAAATGCTTGATGGCTAGGGTTTTCAGATATGGGGGTTATTTTGCAAGATCTGGAATTTTTCCAGGGGGGTGGCTGCGAATTTGGACTAGGGAAAACCCTAGAAGGGCTAGGGGAGTGGTGGTCTTCATATAGCCGAGGTGGATGGCAGTTTGCAAAAACATCCCCGGGTTTTCTCTCTCGCGCACGGTGTTTACGTTCCTGACCGCCGGGGGTCCGCAGGACCTCTGATTCGGATAAAACTTCGAACTGCGCGATCAGCCGGTCGAGCCTGCAGCGTTCACCACGCGTTGGAACCGTTTCGAGAACACTTTCCGGCGCGGTATAAAAATAACCCGTTTAATTATTAAACGGGGTTTTTTGTTCCGTTGGCTGCGGCTGGTCTCGTGCGGTTTTCGCGACGGTGATCGGGTGAAACCCGGTGTCGCAAAGGTCGAGTGTCAGGGTGGCAAGGGTCGGTCTCCGTCCGGTACGAGATAAGAGGGGGAAAAATAATCTCCGATCGATAAATCGGGAATGCAAACACCGCAAACAAATCAGACAATCAAACAATTCACACCGAAAGCAAAATTTTTAATTTTTGTGAAATACGGGCTGTTACAATACAACACCACCAACAAGGGATCTCGTCCCGAGATCGAGGACGATCCGGGGAGAGGGGAGAGAGAAAAGAGAGTCGACAATCTTCAACACCACCAACAAGGGACTCTGCTCCATGTCGAACGACGAACTCCGTCAAGATACTTTCTGCAGAGAGACGACATCGTCGGAAAAACGAAACCGTCGTTGTCAAGAGGAGGAACGACAAGGATAACCGGATCAAAGGATAGTATTTTCGACACAAGTCGTGAAAACTCCGGCAAAAATATGGATGGCAATAAACGACCCAGGACGATACCCGAAACCGGAGAAGCTAAAGGTACTACAGGAATTCCCACCTGAGCTCGGAATCGAGACAATACTTCCCAAGCAAAGCATTGTAACTATTCCGATACTCCACACACTCGAGATCCTAGAGTTTGAAGGGGATAAGGCGAGAATAAAACACTTAAGTAACTTGTCCTGACCACAGTAAGGGTAAGGAGTAAAAAGAATCCTAATCTCCGATAACTAACTTAGTAACTACAAAATATTTTTTTTTCTAGAATCGACTTCGGCCAGAGAAGGGATCCTACGGTCGGTAAGGCTCTGATACCAAGTTGTAAGGCCCGATATGCGGTACTGTTCTAGATCTATATGTTTCCATCCAGATCCGGGGACGAAGCACATATCGGTCCCACCGCAACATATGACAATGCCATATGCCCCGGATTTCCAACATGATATCACAACATTACAGCTACAAGGACACAACATCTCATACAATCAGCATAAAACTGCCTTAAATACAATACATCAGCGGAAGATACATGTCTGAGTACAGACTACAATCAAATGCCTACTGGCAAAGGTAGAACACACCATTCCCGTAACCACACGGGTCCAGGCCCTCCGCCGGGATCCTCCTAACTAGTCGTCGTCGAGTCTCCACGTGAAACGTCGATCACCATAACTGTTGTCAATCAAGAACCCTGAAAAGAGTTTGGGGGTAGTATCAAAAGTACAGAAGTACTCAGCATCCAACTGTAGTGGTCATCTGACCCATTAAGGACTTCATCACTTGTCATCCTAGGACAACTAGTAGTTTACGGTAAGGATGGGGTAAGTGGTGATAATGAACTCGCCAGCGGCGAAACGACGGCGGGGGCGGCAGCCACAACGAGGAGCTCGCGCGGCGGGGCTGCTCGGCCCGGTCGGATATGCTTGATGGCTAGGGTTTTGGCTGGAGGTGGGAGAAGGCTAGATCTAGGCCCTTGAACTCATAGATCAACGGTCAGATATGCTTGATGGCTAGGGTTTTCAGATCTGGGGGTTAATTTGCAAGATCTGGAATTTTTTCAGGGGTGGCTGCGAATTTGGACTAGGGATAACCCTAGAAGGGCTAGGGGGATTGGTGGTCTTTATATAGCCCAGGTGTCTGGAAGTTTGACAAAACATCCCCGGTTTTTCTCTCGCGCGCGCAGTGTTTACGTTCCTGACAGCTTGGGGTCCGCAGGACCTCTAATTCGGGTAAATCTTCGAACTGCACGATCAGCGCGTCGAGCCGACAGCGTTCACCTCGCGTTGGAACCGTTTCGAGAACACTTTTCGGCGATCTATAAAAATAACCAGTTTAATTATTAAACGGGTTTTTTCGTTCCGTTGCCTGCGGCTGGTCTCGTGCGGTTTTCGCGACGGTGATCGGGTGAAACCCGGTGTCGCAAAGGTCGAGTGTCAGGATGGCAAGGGTCGGTCTCTGTCTGATACAAGATAAGAGGGGGGGGGGAAATAATCGTCGATCGATAAATAGGGGATGCAAACACCGCAAACAAATCAAACAATCAAACAATTCACACCGAAAACAAAATTTTTAATTTTTGTGAAATCTAGGCTGTTACAATACAACACCAACAAGGGATCTCGTCCCGAGATCCAGGACGATCCGGGTGAGAGGGGAGAGATAAAATAGAGTTGACAAATCTTCAACACCACCAACAAGGGACTCTGCTCCATGTCGAACGACGAACTTCGTCGAGATACTTTCCGCAGAGAGACGACATCGTCGGAAAAACGAAACCGTCGTTGTCAAGAGGAGGAACGACAACAATAACCGGATCAAAGGATAGTTTTTTCGACGCAAGCCATGAAAACTCCCGCAAAAAGATGGATGGCAATGGACGACCCAGGACGATACCCGAAATCGGAGAAGCTAAAGGTACTACAGGAATTCCCACCTGAGCTCGGAATCTAGACAATACTTCCCAAGAAAAGCATTGTAACTATTCCGATACTCCACACACTCGAGATCCTAGAGTTTGAAGGGGATAAGGAGAGAATAAAACACTTACGTCACTTGTCCTGACCAGAGTAAGGGTAAGGAGTTAAAAGAATCCTAATCTCCGATAACTAACTTAGTAACTACAAAATATATTTTTGTCTAGACTCGACTTCGGCCAGAGAAGGGATCCTATGGTCGGTAAGGCTCTGATACCAAGTTGTCAGGCCCGATATGCAGTACTTTTCCAGATCTAGATGTTTCCATCCAGATCCGGGGACGAAGCACATATCGGTCCCACCGCGACATATGACAATGCCATATGCCTCGGATTTCCAACATGATATTACAACATTACAGCTACAAGGAGACACCACTCATATAACCAGCATACAACTGCCTTAAATACAATACATCAGCGGAAGATACATGTCTGAGTACAGACTACAATCAAATGCCTACTGGCAAAGGTAGAACACACCGTTCCCGAAACCACACGGGTCCAGGCCCTCCGTCGGGATCCGCCTAACTAGTCGTCGTCGAGTCTTCACGTGAAATGTCGATCACCATACCTGTTGTCGATCAAGAACCCTGAAAAGAGTTTGGGGGTAGTATCATGAGTACAGAAGTACTCAGCATCCAACTGTAGTGGTCATCTGACCCAAGAAGGACTTCATCACTCGTTATCCTAGGACAACTAGTAGTTTAGGTAAGGATGGGGTAAGTGGTGAGGTTGCTGCCGCACTAGCATTTATGAAGTGGCAAACGATTTAGAGAGTAAGATAAGAAGCCAAGCATTCGATGAGGAATCGCATCCAACAAGTCTTTCTATCAACTACTTACGCAAACATAACACATATCCTATCCTTGTCCTCCTCTTCGCACCCGGACAAAGAAGAAGCAGTCAAGGCACACACACGATAATGAAGTTATTAAATATGATTCAGTTGACGTTATCTATGAACAAGATGTAGGTTCCAAGTTGTCCATAACCGTGGACACGGCTTCTCGAAAAGATTTAGCCCGGTGACGCAAAGGTCGAGTGTCAGGATGGCAAGGGTCGGTCTCCGTCCGATACAAGATAAGAGGGGGGGGGGAATAATCGCCGATTGATAAATCAGGGATGCAAACACCGCAAACAAATCAAACAATCAAACAATTCACACCGAAAACAAAATTTTTAATTTTTGTGAAATCTGTGCTGTTACAATACAACACCACCAACATGGGACATCGTCCCGAGATCCAGGACGATCCGGGGGAGAGGGGAGAGATAAAATAGAGTAGACAAATCTTCAACACCACCAACAAGGGACTCTGCTCCATGTCGAACGACGAACTCCGTAGAGATACTTTCCGCAGAGAGACGACATCGTCGGAAAAACGAAACCGTCGTTGTCAGGAGGAGGAACGACAACAATAACCGGATCAAAGGATAGTTTTTTCGACGCATGTCGTGAAAACTCCCGCAAAAAGATGGATGGCAATGAACGACCCAGGACGATACCCGAAATCGGAGAAGCTAAAGGTACTACAGGAATTCCCACCTGAGCTCGGAATCTAGACAATACTTCCCAAGCAAAGCATTGTAACTATTCCGATACTCCACACACTCGAGATCCTAGAGTTTGAAGGGGATAAGGTGAGAATAAAACACTTACGTCACTTGTCCTGACCAGAGTAAGGGTAAGGAGTTAAAAGAATCCTAATCTCCGATAACTAACTTAGTAACTACAAAATATATTTTTGTCTAGACTCGACTTCGGCCAGAGAAGGGATCCTATGGTCGGTAAGGCTCTGATACCAAGTTGTCAGGCCCGATATGCAGTACTGTTCCAGATCTAGATGTTTCCATCCAGATCCGGGGACGAAGCACATATCGGTCCCACCGCGACATATGACAATGCCATATGCCTCGGATTTCCAACATGATATTACAACATTACAGCTACAAGGAGACACCACTCATACAATCAGCATACAACTGCCTTAAATACAATACATCAGCTAAAGATACATGTCTGAGTACAGACTACAATCAAATGCCTACTGGCAAAGGTAGAACACACCGTTCCCGTAACCACACGGGTCCAGGCCCTCCGCCGGGATCCGCCTAACTAGTCGTCGTCGAGTCTCCACGTGAAACGTCGATCACCATACCTGTTGTCCATCAAGAACCCTGAAAAGAGTTTGGGGTAGTATCATGAGTACAGAAGTACTCAGCATCCAACTGTAGTGGTCATCTGACCCAAGAAGGACTTCATCACTCGTTATCCTAGGACAACTAGTAGTTTACGGTAAGGATGGGGTAAGTGGTGAGGTTGCTGCCGCACTAGCATTTATGAAGTGGCTAACGATTTAGAGAGTAAGATAAGAAGCCAAGCATTCGATGAGGAATCGCCTCCAACAAGTCTTTCTATCAACTACTTACGCAAACATAACACATATCCTATCCTTGTCCTCCTCTTCGCACCCGGACAAAGAAGAAGCAGTCAAGGCACACACACGATGATGAAGTTATTAAATATGATTCAGTTGACGTTATCTATGAACAAGATGTACGTTCCAAGTTGTCCATAACCGTGGACACGGCTTCTCGAAAAGATTTAGCCTGGTGTCGCAAAGGTCGAGTGTCAGGATGGCAAGGGTCGGTCTCCGTCCGATACAAGATAAGAGGGGGGGGGAATAATCGCCGATTGATAAATCGGGGATGCAAACACCGGAAACAAATCAAACAATCAAACAATTCACACCGGAAACAAAATTTTTAATTTTTGTGAAATCTGGGCTGTTACAATACAACACCACCAACAAGGGATCTCGTCCCGAGATCCAGGACGATCCGGGGGAGAGGGGAGAGATAAAATAGAGTAGACAAATCTTCAACACCACCAACAAGGGACTCTGCTCCATGTCGAACGACGAACTCCGTCGAGATACTTTCCGCAGAGAGACGACATCGTCGGAAAAACGAAACCGTCGTTGTCAAGAGGAGGAACGGCAACAATAACCGGATCAAAGGCTAGTTTTTTCGACGCAAGTCGTGAAAACTCCCGCAAAAAGATGGATGGCAATGGACGACCTAGGACGATACCCGAAATCGGAGAAGCTAAAGGTACTACAGGAATTCCCACCTGAGCTCGGAATCTAGACAATACTTCCCAAGCAAAGCATTGTAACTATTCCGATACTCCACACACTCGAGATCCTAGAGTTTGAAGGGGATAAGGCGAGAATAAAACACTTACGTCACTTGTCCTGACCAGAGTAAGGGTAAGGAGTTAAAAGAATCCTAATCTCCGATAACTAACTTAGTAACTACAAAATATATTTTTGTCTAGACTCGACTTCGGCCAGAGAAGGGATCCTATGGTCGGTAAGGCTCTGATACCAAGTTGTCAGGCCCGATATGCAGTACTGTTCCAGATCTAGATATTTCCATCCAGATCCGGGGACGAAGCACATATCGGTCCCACCGCGACATATGACAATGCCATATGCCTCGGATTTCCAACATGATATTACAACATTACAGCTACAAGGAGACACCACTCATACAATCAGCACACAACTGCCTTAAATACAATACATCAGCTAAAGATACATGTCTGAGTACAGACTACAATCAAATGCCTACTGGCAAAGGTAGAACACACCGTTCCCGTAACCACACGGGTCCAGGCCCTCCGCCGGGATCCGCCTAACTAGTCATCGTCGAGTCTCCACGTGAAACGTCGATCACCATACCTGTTGTCCATCAAGAACCCTGAAAAGAGTTTGGGGGTAGTATAATGAGTACAGAAGTACTCAGCATCCAACTGTAGTGGTCATCTGACCCAAGAAGGACTTCATCACTCGTTATCCTAGGACAACTAGTAGTTTACGGTAAGGATGGGGTAAGTGGTGAGGTTGCTGCCGCACTAGCATTTATGAAGTGGCTAACGATTTAGAGAGTAAGATAAGAAGCCAAGCATTCGATGAGGAATCGCCTCCAACAAGTCTTTCTATCAACTACTTACGCAAACATAACACATATCCTATCCTTGTCCTCCTCTTCGCACCCGGACAAAGAAGAAGCAGTCAAGGCACACACACGATGATGAAGTTATTAAATATGATTCAGTTGACGTTATCTATGAACAAGATGTACGTTCCAAGTTGTCCCTAACCGTGGACACGGCTTCTCGAAAAGATTTAGCCCGGTGTCGCAAAGGTCGAGTGTCAGGATGACAAGGGTCGGTCTCCGTCCGATACAAGATAAGAGGGGGGGGGGGAATAATCGCCGATTGATAAATCGGGGATGCAAACACCGCAAACAAATCAAACAATCAAACAATTCACACCGAAAACAAAATTTTTAATTTTTGTGAAATCTGGGCTGTTACAATACAACACCACCAACAAGGGATCTCGTCCCGAGATCCAGGACGATCCGGGGGAGAGGGGAGAGATAAAATAGAGTAGACAAATCTTCAACACCACCAACAAGGGACTCTGCTCCATGTCGAACGACGAACTCCGTCGAGATACTTTCCGCAGAGAGACGACATCGTCGGAAAAACGAAACCGTCGTTGTCAAGAGGAGGAACGGCAACAATAACCGGATCAAAGGAAAGTTTTTTCGAAGCAAGTCGTGAAAACTCCCGCAAAAAGATGGATGGCAATGGACGACCCAGGACGATACCCGAAATCGGAGAAGCTAAAGGTACTACAGGAAATCCCACCTGAGCTCGGAATCTAGACAATACTTCCCAAGCAAAGCATTGTAACTATTCCGATACTCCACACACTCGAGATCCTAGAGTTTGAAGGGGATAAGGCGAGAATAAAACACTTACGTCACTTGTCCTGACTAGAGTAAGGGTAAGGAGTTAAAAGAATCCTAATCTCCGATAACTAACTTAGTAACTACAAAATATATTTTTGTCTAGACTCGACTTCGGCCAGAGAAGGGATCCTATGGTTGGTAAGGCTCTGATACCAAGTTGTCAGGCCCGATATGCAGTACTGTTCCAGATCTAGATATTTCCATCCAGATCCGGGGACGAAGCACATATCGGTCCCACCGCGACATATGACAATGCCATATGCCTCGGATTTCCAACATGATATTACAACATTACAGCTACAAGGAGACACCACTCATACAATCAGCATACGACTGCCTTAAATACAATACATCAGCTAAAGATACATGTCTGAGTACAGACTACAATCAAATGCCTACTGGCAAAGGTAGAACACACCGTTCCCGTAACCACACGGGTCCAGGCCCTCCGCCGGGATCCGCCTAACTAGTCGTCGTCGAGTCTCCACGTGAAACGTCGATCACCATACCTGTTGTCGATCAAGAACCCTGAAAAGAGTTTGGGGGTAGTATCATGAGTACAGAAGTACTCAACATCCAACTGTAGTGGTCATCTGACCCAAGAAGGACTTCATCACTCGTTATCCTAGGACAACTAGTAGTTTACGGTAAGGATGGGGTAAGTGGTGAGGTTGCTGCCGCACTAGCATTTATGAAGTGGCTAACGATTTAGAGAGTAAGATAAGAAGCCAAGCATTCGATGAGGAATCGCCTCCAACAAGTCTTTCTATCAACTACTTACGCAAACATAACACATATCCTATCCTTGTCCTCCTCTTCGCACCCGGACAAAGAAGAAGCAGTCAAGGCACACACACGATGATGAAGTTATTAAATATGATTCAGTTGACGTTATCTATGAACAAGCTGTAGGTTCCAAGTTGTCCATAACCGTGGACACGGCTTCTCGAAAAGATTGAGCCCGGTGTCGCAAAGGTCGAGTGTTAGGATGGCAAGGGTCGGTCTCTGTCCGATACAAGATAAGAGGGGGGGGGGAATAATCGCCGATTGATAAATCGGGGATGCAAACACCGCAAATAAATCAAACAATCAAACAATTCACACCGAAAACAAAATTTTTAATTTTTGTGAAATCTAGGCTGTTACAATAGAACACCAACAAGGGATCTCGTCCCGAGATCCAGGACGATCCGGGTGAGAGGGGAGAGATAAAATAGAGTTGACAAATCTTCAACACCACCAACAAGGGACTCTGCTCCATGTCGAACGACGAACTTCGTCGAGATACTTTCCGCAGAGAGACGACATCGTCGGAAAAACGAAACCGTCGTTGTCAAGAGGAGGAACGACAACAATAACCGGATCAAAGGATAGTTTTTTCGACGCAAGCCATGAAAACTCCCGCAAAAAGATGGATGGCAATGGACGACCCAGGACGATACCCGAAATCGGAGAAGCTAAAGGTACTACAGGAATTCCCACCTGAGCTCGGAATCTAGACAATACTTCCCAAGCAAAGCATTGTAACTATTCCGATACTCCACACACTCGAGATCCTAGAGTTTGAAGGGGATAAGGCGAGAATAAAACACTTACGTCACTTGTCCTGACCAGAGTAAGGGTAAGGAGTTAAAAGAATCCTAATCTCCGATAACTAACTTAGTAACTACAAAATATATTTTTGTCTAGACTCGACTTCGGCCAGAGAAGGGATCCTATGGTTGGTAAGGCTCTGATACCAAGTTGTCAGGCCCGATATGCAGTACTGTTCCAGATCTAGATATTTCCATCCAGATCCGGGGACGAAGCACATATCGGTCCCACCGCGACATATGACAATGCCATATGCCTCGGATTTCCAACATGATATTACAACATTACAGCTACAAGGAGACACCACTCATACAATCAGCATACGACTGCCTTAAATACAATACATCAGCTAAAGATACATGTCTGAGTACAGACTACAATCAAATGCCTACTCGCAAAGGTAGAACACACCGTTCCCGTAACCACACGGGTCCAGGCCCTCCGCCGGGATCCGCCTAACTAGTCGTCGTCGAGTCTCCACGTGAAATGTCGATCACCATACCTGTTGTCGATCAAGAACCCTGAAAAGAGTTTGGGGGTAGTATCATGAGTACAGAAGTACTCAACATCCAACTGTAGTGGTCATCTGACCCAAGAAGGACTTCATCACTCGTTATCCTAGGACAACTAGTAGTTTACGGTAAGGACGGGGTAAGTGGTGAGGTTGCTGCCGCACTAGCATTTATGAAGTGGCTAACGATTTAGAGAGTAAGATAAGAAGCCAAGCATTCGATGAGGAATCGCCTCCAACAAGTCTTTCTATCAACTACTTACGCAAACATAACACATATCCTATCCTTGTCCTCCTCTTCGCACCCGGACAAAGAAGAAGCAGTCAAGGCACACACACGATGATGAAGTTATTAAATATGATTCAGTTGACGTTATCTATGAACAAGCTGTAGGTTCCAAGTTGTCCATAACCGTGGACACGGCTTCTCGAAAAGATTGAGCCCGGTGTCGCAAAGGTCGAGTGTTAGGATGGCAAGGGTCGGTCTCTGTCCGATACAAGATAAGAGGGGGGGGGAATAATCGCCGATTGATAAATCGGGGATGCAAACACCGCAAATAAATCAAACAATCAAACAATTCACACCGAAAACAAAATTTTTAATTTTTGTGAAATCTGGGCTGTTACAATACAACACTGCCAACAAGGGATCTCGTCCCGAGATCCAGGACGATCCGGGAGAGAGGGGAGAGATAAAATAGAGTAGACAAATCTTCAACACCACCAACAAGGGACTCTGCTCCATGTCGAACGACGAACTCCGTCGAGATACTTTCCGCAAAGAGACGACATCGTCGGAAAAACGAAACTGTCGTTGTCAAGAGGAGGAACGGCAACAATAACCGGATCAAAGGATAGTTTTTTCGACGCAAGTCGTGAAAACTCCCGCAAAAAGATGGATGGCAATGGACGACCTAGGACGATACCCAAAATCGGAGAAGCTAAAGGTACTACAGGAATTCCCACCTGAGCTCGGAATCTAGACAATACTTCCCAAGCAAAGCATTGTAACTATTCCGATACTCCACACACTCGAGATCCTAGAGTTTGAAGGGGATAAGGCGAGAATAAAACACTTCCGTCACTTTTCCTGACCAGAGTAAGGGTAAGGAGTTAAAAGAATCCTAATCTCCGATAACTAACTTAGTAACTACAAAATATATTTTTGTCTAGACTCGACTTCGGCCAGAGAAGGGATCCTATGGTCGGTAAGGCTCTGATACCAAGTTGTCAGGCCCGATATGCAGTACTGTTCCAGATCTAGATGTTTCCATCCAGATCCGGGGACGAAGCACATATCGGTCCCACCGCGACATATGACAATGCCATATGCCTCGGATTTCCAACATGATATTACAACATTACAGTTAGAAGGAGACACCACTCATACAATCAGCATACGACTGCCTTAAATACAATACATCAGCGGAAGATACATGTCTGAGTACAGACTACAATCAAAAGCCTACTGGCAAAGGTAGAACACACCGTTCCCGTAACCACACGGGTCCAGGCCCTCCGCCGGGATCCGCCTAACTAGTCGTCGTCGAGTCTCCACGTGAAACGTCGATCACCATACCTGTTGTCGATCAAGAACCCTGAAAAGATTTTGGGGGTAGTATCATGAGTACAGAAGTACTCAGCATCCAACTGTAGTGGTCATCTGACCCAACAAGGACTTCATCACTCGTTATCCTACGACAATTAGTAGTTTACGGTAAGGATGGGGTAAGTGGTGAGGTTGCTGCCGCACTAGCATTTATGAAGTGGCTAACGATTTAGAGAGTAAGATAATAAGCCAAGCATTCGATGAGGAATCGCCTCCAACAAGTCTTGCTATCAACTACTTACGTAAACATAACACATATCCTATCCTTGTCCTCCTCTTCGCACCCGGACAAAGAAGAAGCAGTCAAGGCACACACACGTTGATGAAGTTATTAAATATAATTCAGTTGACGTTATCTATGAACAAGATGTAGGTTCCAAGTTGTCCATAACCGTGGACACGACTTCTCGAAAAGATTTAGCCCTGCATGGTTGTACCAACTGCCCATTACAAGGCTCTGCACGCACGCCCATCACTCTCAGTTGCTACCCATCATAGGCAACCATTTTATGATTTAGTTCCGAGAGATCCGAAACGACAGGTCCCTCTAGCTAACAACGAACAAATCTGGGTGGCCCCCGGTGCGTCGACATCCAACTCAAAAGCCGGCCGCGCTCTCGAATTAGCCTCTACCGTCTGGATAAGGTCGGGTTAGCTACTCAAACCATGTGGGAAGCCCCCTAGCTCCCTGGGTGGACCAACAAGAGAAATCATGTCTCCGCTGGCCCAAGTTAGTTTAAAGGATATCTGGTAGGAGCGACCCGACAGACATATATGCATGGTTTTCAAATGGTAAATCAGCTTGGGCCACCACTAGAAATGTTTGAAGCTAGGTAGGTAAGGAAAGGGGACCCCATAAAATCCCACACGCGGTTAGGAACGCTCAGTCTTAAAACCAATACCCGGAACTCGGATCCTAGGTGACTCGAATGGAACAAAGCGTCGTGGCGGGATAGCCTAGACCTTCCATCCTTCGTCGAATATAGTCAACATTATAATAATCATATCATCCATAACAACATAATAATGTGATATCCCAAACCAAGGAGTAACAGGAGGTAACATCATAGCATCCTAAGCATGCATACGGTGCTAGGAGGCGGGATCTCGCGCCGGGCTGGATGAAGGGGAGGCGCCGACGAGGTGCGGGTGGCGGCGCGATGAGCTCGCCGACTCGGGCGCGCGACCTCCTTCGGGCATGTCCATGGAGCGCGGCGGCGCTGCCCTTGCTGCGGCAGGGAGGGAGGAGGGGGTAAGGAGCAGGGAGGAGAGAGGGGAACGGGAGGAGGAGGCTCTCCGCGGCGGCTGCGGCGGCGCGAAGCGGCAACTCGCCGGCGGTGAAACATCGGCGGGGGCGGCAGGCCACAGCGAGGAGCTCGCGCGGCGGGGCTGCTCGGCCCGGTCGGGGCCGGTGGCGGCCCTGCGGGGCCCAGAGGCGGGTTCTGGCTGGAGGTGGGAGAAGGCCAGATCTGGGCCCTTGATCTCACAGATCAACGGTCAGAAATGCTTGATGGCTAGGGTTTTCAGATCTGGGGGTTAATTTGCAAGATCTGGAATTTTTCCAGGGGGGTGGCTGCAAATTTGGACTAGGGATAACCCTAGAAGTGCTAGGGGGAGTGGTAGTCTTTAGATAGCCCAGGTGGCTGGCAGTTTGCAAAAACATCCCCCGTTTTTCTCTCTCTCGCGCGGTGTTTACGCTCCTGACCGCTGGGGGTCCTCATGACCTCCGATTCGGGTAAAACTTCGAACTGCGCGATCAGCGCGTCGAGCCGGCAGCGTTCACCTCGCGTTGTAATCGTTTCGAGAACACTTTCCGGCGCGCTATAAAAATAACCCGTTTAATTATTAAACGGGGTTTTTTGTTCCGTTGCCTGCGGTTGGTCTCGTGCGGTTTTCGGGTGATCGGGTGAAACCCGGTGTCGCAAAGGTCGAGTGTCAGGGTGGCATGGGTTGGTCTCCGTCCGGTACGAGATAAGAGGGGGGAAATAATCGCCGATCGATAAATCGGGGATGCAAACACCAAACAAATCAGACAATCAAACAATTCACACCGAAAACAAAACTTTTAATTTTTGTGAAATCTGGGCTGTTACAAAGCCCCTCCTGAAGAACAGATCAAGAAGATGGGTGCTGGTGATATCATTTTAGTGGATCATCTTGAAGAAACGCACATATCACCTGCTCCTGAAGAACATCCAAATCCTGATGCAAATAATCCTGATGACAATCCTAATCCTGAGGCTCCTGAGACCCCTGAAGCACCTGAAACAGATGCTAATGAATCTGATAACAGTGACGACGATGCGCCTCAAGATCATCTTCCTCGTCTTCCTCGCGTGGCGAATGAAGTTCAAGTGGACAGAATTCTCGCCAACGTCAATCTACCAGGTCCCCTCACTCGTGCAAGAGCTAATCTTATAGCTAACCTTTGTGGGAATTTCTCGTTTGTATCAATTTCAGAGCCCACCAAAGTCACTGAGGCATTCCAAGAAGCGGAATGGATTAAGGCGATGCAATAAGAACTTCTTTAGCTCAAACTGAATGATGTTTGAGAACTAGTCAAACGGCCTGATCCTCGATTTCACAATGTCATCGGCACGAAGTGGATCTACCGCAACAAACTCGATGAAGATGGACAAGTCATCAGAAACAAAGCTCGTCTAGTAGCACAAGGATACACACAAGTTGTGGGGATCGACTTCGGTGAAACCTTCGCTCCTCTTGCTAGACTTGAGTCCATTCGTATTATGCTTGCATTCGCTAACCATCATAATATCAAGTTATATCAAATGGATGTAAAAAGTGCATTCCTCAATGGTAATATCGAGGAAGAAGTGTAAGTTGCTCAACCCCCAGGTTTTGAAGAAGCGAAGAAACCTGATATGGTGTACAGATTGAAGAAAGCCCTATATGGACTGAACAAGCCCCTCGGGCTTGGTATGACACTCTAAGAGACTTCCTCATCAACAAGGGCTTCAAATCTGGTTCGCTCGATCCAACTCTTTTCACAAAACGATATGATGATGCATTATTCATATGTCAAATCTATGTTGATGACATTATATTTGGATGCACTAACAAGAAATACAGTGAAGAATTTGCATTCTTGATGAGTGAACAGTATCAGATGTCCATGATGGGAGAACTAAAGTTCTTCTTAGGGCTTCAAATTCGCCAACAACGCAACAACATCTTCATATCTTAGGAGAAGTACCTCAAGGAGTGCCTGAAGAAATTCGGGATGCAAGACTTCAAGGGTATCAAGACACCGATTCCTACAAATGGGAAACTTGGCCCTGATGAAAATGGCAAGGACTACGATCAAAAGGTATACCGCTCCATGATAGGTTCTATGCTATATCTATGTGCATCTAGGCCTGATATAATGTTGAGCGTTTGCATGTGTGCCCGATTCCAAGCGGCACCTAAGGAATCGCATCACCAAGCGGTGAAACGAATTCATCGATATTTGGCTCACACCCCGTCGCTAGGCTTATGGTATCCTAAAGGCACACAACTAGATCTCGTTGGGTACTCAGACATAGATTATGTTGGAGATCGAGTGGATCAGAAGTCTACCTCAGGAACATGTCATTTCCTCGGATGCTCTCTGGTGTACTGGTCATCGATGAAGCAGAACTGCGTCTCCCTCTCCACTGCTGAAGCTGAATACTTCGCTGCTGGTGCTAGCTGCTCACAACTTCTTTGGATGAAACAAACTCTGAAGGACTACGTCATCAACCTGAAGAAAGTACCACTACGGTAGCGCCACTGCCCAAATTCCTCAGGATTTGTTGATCCTCAGTTTTCCTCATTTGACGTCTTCATTCTGATGATTACCGTGTTTGTCCTCAACAGCGTTCACCTATAGTTCTTGTTCCTCAGCATTTGCTTCTTCATCTAGGTGAATGTGATCGGACTCGTCCCTCTGTGCTCACTTATCCATTCTTTCTATCTCATATGCGTTCATTTGGAAATCATGTATTCCTCAGCCTGAGACCCTTTTGTCTTCATCTTCAACATTTTAGTCCTCAGCTTCGCAAGATTGAGGATTATCTGTTACGATATTTTTCACTTAATGGTTGCGATTTTACCGCCCGTCATGCTTATCCACCATTAAGATAACCACAGAATCCCAACCATCAGGGGCCATCTCATCCACAAATCTCGCAACCCCTCAACTTTCACCCCTCTATAAATAGAGATCCACCCACGGTCATTCCCCCCCACATCTCCTCTCCCTCTCGCGCCGCGCCCTTGAGCTCCTCAAGATCTCGCGCTATCGTCGCCAGAGTTCACCGTCGCCGGGGAAGACTGACTCGTGGTTCCTCAGCATTCGCCTCAGTCCTGGTACGCTTATGCCTCAGTTGCTTGTTCCTCAGTACTGTTGTGTCTTCAAGAATCTTCCCGTTTCTCCAAGCCACTACATTCCTCAACAGTATTGCTAGCTTACTGAGACCTATACCTATGCCTCATTACTTTGATTTCCTCAGCCTATTCCTCATGAACGCATATAACCGTACCCCACTTCCCTCTTAACTTAATTCTGTCACAGGTACATGTGTGCTGAGGAATCGTATGGTCCTCATAGTCTCACTTCATTTGCAGCTCAGCTCGAACGTACCATTCCTCAGTCTCCACCACTGAAGAAAATGGCTCCTCGCCGTAAGCTCACTGATACTGCTAAAGACTTGACTCCTAAGCTATATGAGAAGCTGAAGACTCCCGAATGTGAAACTGCTAGTGAACGAAAGAAAAGGGTTCAGAAAATCACGCGGGAATGGGCTAAACGATGGGCTGCCTATGATTGGATCAATCCTGAGCATGAGGAATCTTTCGCAGTCAATCCACCCCTAAAAACCTTGAGCATCAAGGATCGTCCTCCTCCTGCACCGGGTGTTGTTCCTCATCCTTCAACCATGAAGACCCGTGATGATTTTCCTGATGCATATCAACGCTATCTCAAGCGAACGGCTCATCTCGCTCATGGTCTGGCCCGTGACTTGGCTGCCTCCGTGCAGATTCCACCTCCGCCTCAGCCTCAACCTCGGCCACAACCTCCGGCTCAGCATTGTAGAAAAGCCCCTGGCATCAAGCCCTCAAAGAAGTCCTCAGCATATCCTCATGCTCCGGGTTCCTCATGCCAACGAACCGACGGTGCTGCTCCTGCGTCACGAATTCGCACTGATGAGTCTAGCAGTGCTCCTGAGGCCTCAACCACAATGCCTCAGCCTCAGCTGAATACCAAAACCATCCTTTAACGTGTCCCATGGCCCTCACCAAATAAAACTGCCATGCGAGGCACCATTCATCACACTCCTCAGAGTTCTGATGATGAAGATGAATTTGAATATTTGGCCGGCTTCGTAGCCACTGAAGAACAAAAGGTTGAGTATGTGCATGCTGCAGCCAGACACAAAGCTGATGCCACGGGTTCTGACATCCCACTCCTACTTGATCCCAAGAAGATCTTGGAGTACATTGAAATTTGGTCTGTCAAGCCTTATACTCCTCTTGATGATTTCGACATACCTAAAGACATCAAGTTCTACGTTCAACAGTTCCTCATCAATGAGATACATCAACGTGATCTTCAGAAACAATTGAAGGCTCAACTAAAGAAAGTCCAGAGTGACTATAAGAAGAAACCAGTCACGGATGTTACTCCTCAAGAGTTCATCGAGCATCAATGTGAGGTTCAACGCCTCAACACTGAGTACGCTGCCAATTGTGCCTACATAGGCAAATCCAAGGAACGGATGTTTCAGCAGATGCAAAAATTGATGAAGCTTCGGTAGCCCGCCGCCTCAACACCTCCTGCTGCCTCAACCCCCACTGATACAGTGCCTGTGGATCCCACCAAAGGCCTCAAATGCTTGCCCGATGCCCCACCCTCCACTCCACCTGCTGCGAAGAAGCCCTCACTGGAACCCATAGTTGAGGAGCCAATTGAATCTACACCACTTTCCTCGGCTCCTCCGGCATCAAGGGCTTCTGATACCACAATTCACACCACTGCTGCTTCCACTCCACCAACAAATACTCAGCGCAGCATCATCGTCTTCACCCCAACGTCCAAGTAACTTGTCCCCGCGGCTGCTACACCCATTGTTCCAACACCTAAGTGTCCGCCTCCACCGATCATCACTGAGATTGAAGACATGGATGTTGATATTGATGATCATGGTACTCCTCGTGTCCATGATGAGGAATATGAGCTGGCAAACTCCCCCACTCATACTATCTTTTCCCCTGAGCCTCACTCCCCTACTGTGACCGAGGTGCTTCCTGATACCTCTCAACACTGAAGACTCGGTTGGTGCATCATCCTCTGCTTCTGATACTGATGAACCTGAAGCCACAAGTGCGCCTCCAACTGCTGCTGATGGCAGTGATACTGCTGCTACGACAACTGCTGAGCCTGAAACTGCCCCCTGTAGCTGAGACTGAAGTCGAGATTAGCACTAATGCTGACACTGAAGCTGCACCGGACTGCACTGCAGATCCTCAAGTCACATCTCCATCAGCTCCACCCACATCACCGAAACCTGGAACTAATACTACGGCTGAAGACCATGCACCTCGCGCACACCCTACCTCTGCTTTAGCCTCACCGGCTCGTCCGGAGACTGCCACAGCTCTGTCTCTATGCCCGAAGCAGAAGAAGCCATTCTATCGCAATCTTGAAGCTGATGCACGTCCCAACTTCAACACTGATGCATTCTTCAATGCCATGAGCTTCTTTCAGGCAGGAATCCAGAATCCTTACAATTCTCCTCCGCCCAGCAAGCTCCCGAGGTTCTGGATGGCTACGCAAAAGAACTACTATGCCTTAGTTCTGTACATGGCACAAAAGGTTTTTCCTCATAAACACATTCCTCATCTGGATATGGAGGACATCCCTTGCTTCAACAACGTGCTGCAGGACCTGTACCATGCCAAGCTGCTTCAGTTCTGCTCTAAGTGCATCCATTGGAACGAAGAACTTGTGCTTCAGTTTTATGCCATGCTGTATGTCTCTGGGAACCCCAAAGACATCAACACTTGGGGTGCTTGAATGGACGACTCAGCATCAGCACTACACTGCCTCAGTGCCTGAAATTGTGGAGATTCTTCATCTCCCTCCTTCTGACGCTTCAGTCCCCAACACATACGGTGCTCCACTTCTAAGGGATGATCTAATGAACATGCTGATGAAGCCGCAAGCCCGTGAAGCTCCGCCCCGAACCAAGTTCCTCGTCTTTGAGCTTCAGTATCTTCCCAGCACAATGTACCGCATATTGGCCAAGTCCTTCTGCCTCATCAAGGGATATGAATCAACTGCTGAGGAAGTTGTGGGAACTTGACTAAGGACATGATTTTAAGGTCCCTTTGTTTAAGTGCAAATGGGTCAATATGTCAGCAGGCGGGGTAAAGGTGGACGCACAGTACGGAATGACAACAGTGGATCTGAACAATCTTGGGTACACAGATGAACCATTCGTCCTAGCCAATGATGTGGTGCAGGTTTTCTATGTGAAGGACATGTCTACCAAACCGAGAAAAAAGAGAAGATATGGAAGCGAATAAATCATACAATGAGCCAAAGCGCCACATAGTTCTTTCAGGAAAAAGAGACATCGTGGGATTGGAGGGCAAGACAGACATGTCTGGGGATTATGAAAAGTTTCATGAAATTCCTCCCTTCAAAGTCAAGGATGATCGAAGCACCCTGTTAAGCGATGAAGAATATGCATGGTTACGGCGCAATAAGAAAAGGACACAAGCGAAGAAAAAGTGAATACTGATGAAGTCGGAAAGGGTTGAAATTTTAGTATGTGGCTTTGAATGGTTCATATTGAATGCACAAAAAGTCTTGAGTTCAAATAGGTTTAGAAAAATGAAATTCCTTTGTAACAGATGAGTTTTCGTCTGAAACCCTAGTACTTCGAAAGACATGGTCCAGTTTGTACATGAAGTTCATCCAATTTTTACCGTAATCCTCTCAACTTTTGCACACATGTTATGTGGGTCAAATGATGATACCATGCCAAGTTTCAACCTATTCTGAGTTCATTTGTAGTGCTAGAACATTTGGCATATCTTTATTGCTTCTGCTTCTGCGTTGGAAACCTAGAACATATAGTGGCATGGTGGCGGAGGCGAGGGAAACTTAAAACATTCAACAAAGTAACATCTCAAACCTAGAACATTTTATTTTGAAACATAAAAAACTCCTCCTCCTCTTCATCGGAGAAATCGTCTTCGGTGACGTCGGAGTTGATGTCATCCTCCAGCTCCATCCACCGGGGGTCACCGAGGGGCCAGTTGGCGGTGCCTCTCGCCAGTTCCGCCTCCGCCATCGCCTTGGCCGCCCGCCGCTCCTCTCGCAATTCATGACGCTCGTGCCTCCGCTCTGCGCTCTCAGCCGTCAGCCTCGTCCATTGTTCCGCCTCCTCCGCAGCTTCACGGGGATGGATCACGTATCTATCCGGCACGACGCGCTGGTCCTGCTCCAAGACGAGGCCGAGCACCGCTCGTCGGTGATGGAGGCGGTGATCCTTTTCTGTGAGGAGGCGCGACGCATCTGCCATGTCCGCCGCCTCTTCCACGTTACGGTAGTTGCAAAAATTCATCTCCCCGCGCGGGCGGCCGAGCCTCCACGCCGCAGCGTCGTACGCGCGTGCGGCTGAAGATGCATGGTAGAACACGCCGAGCCACACGCGCTCGTTGTTGGCGTAGGTAATCACCGCCGTGTATGTGCCGTCGAGGCGCTCGCGGACGCCGTGGTAGCGGGGGTGGATTCGGCGACGGGGCGGCATGGTGGCAGTGGCGCGGAAGGGGAAGAGTGCACGAGAAGAGAACTAGTGGCGACTGGCGTTGCGTGGAGTCCTCTTCCACGCGCTTTTAACCTCACACGATTATGAATCCAACCAATCAGGAAGAAGCACACGGATCGCGTGTTTCTTTCAATCGCTTGTGAGTCGTTGGATCAGGCTTGTGAGCCGTTGGATCAGGCTTGTCGTTGCCTATATATAGCCCACCTCTAGGACATGTTCGACACTCAGTTGATCATTGGCTCTTTTGGTCCCGGTTGGTGTTACCAACCGGGACAAAAGGCCCTTCTTCCTAATCAAGCTATTGGATCAGGCTTGTCGTTGCCTATATATAGCCCATCTCAAGGACATGTTCGACACACAGTTCATCGGCTGAATACAAACCATTCGGATTCGCCTGCATACGTTCGACGGTGCATTTGATATGCTTGCACTCATGAGCCACCGTCGGGCTGTATGCAGGTGAAATCGTGTGTTTTGTTGATCTTATATATATCTAGCTAGAAATCTTTCACTTCATCGACCAAATACTAATCATTCGGATTCACTGCATACGTCCGACGGTGCATTTGATATGTTTGCACTCATGAGCCACCGTCAGGCTGTATGCAGGGGAAACCTTGTGTTTTGTTCTATTTAGAAATCTTTTATGAAACTCTATTTAGAAATCTTTGTATTATTAAAACTAAAATTATATAAAAACAAAAAGTACAGCAAATTTATTATAAGAGGTAGACAGAGGAATCCTACCCGAGAGGGAGATATATGCCTCTTTCCGCAATCGGACGATGGACATTTCTTTCATCAGCTTCAACATATAGAGGTCCTTATCATCAGAAGGACCTCTGCCTCTTCAAGCTGATAGAGACGAAATGTCCATCGTCCACCTGCTAAAGGAGACAGAGTATCCCCCTAGGGTTGAATTCCTCAGTTTACCACTTTTAATAACCTTGCTATGCTAGGTAATTGGAGGCTAGCCCGTGCTTATAAACACCTCTAACCATGCTTCAGTTAGGGAGGTGGGACTAATCCAGAGACTATTAGTCCCGGTTGGTGCCACCAAGTGGGACTAAAGGCCTGTATCCATGCTTCAGTTAGCGAGTGGGACTAATCCAGAGACTATTAGTCCCGGTTGGTGGCACCAACCGGGACTAAAGGTCCTTTTTCACCGAAAAAATTGCCACCTGCTGGGCTGAGACTGCCTGGATACGACTCGAAACCCATTAATGGGCCAGGATCCAGGCCCACAGGCAAGGAGTAACAGAGTAGGCCCGAAAGCCTGCGGTTGAGAGGAGCTCAAAGTGGTACGCGCATCAACGCTTATAAACCACTCCGACTCTCCCTCGACTAGCGAGGTGGGACTAAACATCCCATCGCACCGCACAACACACATTTCGTCCCGGTTGGTGGCACCAACCGGAACGAAAGGGGGCCTTTGGTTCCGGTTGGTGCCACCAACCGGAACAAAAGGTGGGCATTGGTACCGGTTCGTGCCACCAACCGGTACCAAAGGTCCCTGTTTCCCGCTCTTTGGGCTGCTGAAAAGAGACCTTTGGTCCCGGAACCAAAGGGGGGCATTGGTACTGGTTGGTGCTACGAACCGGGACCAATGCTTGGGCTATATAAGTAGCACTTAGAAGTTTCAGTTCCTCGTCTCGCCATTCGCCCCCGACGATGCAGGAGACAACACCGACGCCGTCAGGCTGCCCGACCACCGCGCCACCGTCGTCCTTCTCGCCTCTCCGTGCCGTTGCTTGCTGTTGTCCCTGTCGCCCTCTTTGTGCTGCTGCTTGCCGTCGTCCCCGTCGCCCTCTCCGCGCTGCTGCTCACGCCGTCGTCGTCCCCGTCGCCCTCTCCGCGCTGCTTCTCGCGCCGTCGACGTCCCCTTCGCCATCTCCGCGAGCGCCACACTGGTGAACTCCCTTGTGCCGTCTCTGACCCCCTGCTCCCCGCGCGTCGCCGCTGCTGCCGGTAGTGTAGTGCGCCACTGCGTCCGGTCCGACGAGGCGGATGTAACACCCTCAGTTGCCGGTAACAGTAATCACTTTTACTGTGGACTAATCACTGTTGCTAATCCCTATGCAAACCTTGCCATGATCCATTTCCATTTTATCATATTCAAAAATGCCTTTTGGTTGCTATGAAAAATATGTTGCAATTAAACTTGCCCAAAAATCATGGGCCCACTTTTATAAAATCACTAATAATCATTGGGTCATGCCCATGTGGTTATGGTATTTTATTTTGCCACTGGAAAATTTAAACAATTCAAACCCCAAGCAAAACAGCACCATTTGACAATTGAATATTATAAGGAAATAGTAAATGGTTTTATTTTAAGCCTAAACTTTTTGTGGCACTCTGGAAATTTACACTCCTAATTATGGGCCAGGTCAAACATTTTAAAAAAATGTTAAAGCAATTAAAACCAATACAAAAGGAAAAGAACAGAATGGAAAATTAGAAGAAAAAAGAAATTGATTAAAGCTCGTCTAGGGCGAGGCCCACCTTAGCCCAGCCCACCCCACCCCTTGTCTTCTTCCCCAACCACCCCCCTCACCTGCTCCCGTACGGCCGAGCTCGCCGACGACGCTGGCGAGCTGGCCCCGGCTCCACCTGCTCCCTCCCGATGCCGACGGGATAAGAACGCCCCCAGCCACCCCCTGGACATCCTCCCCCTCCATTTCCCCTCCTCCTCTTCTCGCACGCCTCGGGGAAAATTCTCCCGAGCCGCCGCCGTTCACTGTCGTGGCCAACCGCAGCCACTCGACGAACTAGTCCAAGCCATCGTGTCCATCGCACTCGCCGCCGTCGACCCCGTCTTCCAGTGCAGCCCATTGCTGCCGGGAGCCACCACAGCACTCGGAATCTTCGTCGTCTTCAAGCTCCAGCCGCCGAGATCGGTGACCGATTCCGGCCACCTCAGCCCCTCCCCGAGCCCGCTGCCAACCCCGACGCGTTCGTGGTGAGCACCTCTGTCATCGCCAACTATCCGTAGGTGCTCGATAAGCCCGTAGCCTTTTCCCCCAATTCTCTTGCTCCGGCCGCCGTGGCACGTCGTCGTAGCCGTCGACTTGGTCCGTCCCAGCCCGCGCCAAGTGCACCAGTAGGACCCTTGTGATGCGTGCGTTCGATTTGGACCGGTAGATAGCTCGATTTCGTAGCGTGTCGTAGTTCACCATTGGAGCCCGAGCGGCTGCTCCGCCATTTTTGAAGCAGAGCTCGACCTGGACCGCCCCATAACTCTCCCCCACCCCAGATCGACGCGGGTCACTCTACTTGATCGAATGAAAAAAGAATTGCGCTATATGGCCCAGTAAATCGAGCTTCAGCTTGAGTTTGCCGGAGTCCAGTCGCCGACGCGACTCCGGCGGACCTCCCAGTCGCTGCCATGCGGGGCCCCCTGGTCAGATACGTGCTTAGCACTAATCCCCCTCGGATAGTCACTGACATGTGGGTCACCCCCCGGCTAACCCCACTGTTAAGTTAACAAAAGTTAACCCCCCCGGATAGTCACTAACAGTGGCCCCCCCCTGTGCTGTTTAAATAAATTAGACTTGATAATTACCTCTGTGACACTGACAACTGGGCCCCAGCTGTAAGTCATTTAGGAATAAATAAAATTATAAAACTAGTCACTGACATGTGGGCCCAGAGGCATTTCTTATTTATTATAATGTTTATAATTAAACAGAGGCTGACATGTGGGTCCCACATGTCAGGCACTGTTTTGGATAATGTTCTGGATAATGTTGAATAAATAATAAAGGAAATTCAGAAAATCATTTAAATGATTTAAAACTTTGAAATTCAATAACTTTTAAACCGTAACTCGGATTCAAAAACTTTATACATAAAAATTGATCAGAAGAATATAACGAATGCGAATACGCTATCAGTATGCCTATGACACCCCTCTAACACAAGAAACATCGAACCATCCCCCTCCGGACCGACTGTTCGATAAATTGTCCGGTACTGTTAGAGTGCCCGGATGAATTTATTCCGAACACGAATGTTTCTCAGAATAGATCAACTAGCACGGATACACCCCCCTTATGTTTTTCCGGTACCCACGACACCTCCGGCTTGATCCTTCCCCTCCGGTCACCCTGTCCGGTAATCACCCGGAGCTGGTAGTTCATCCTCAGATGAATTTCCGTTCCGAGCAACGTGCATTGCACTGCGTTAGAATACCGTTAACCTTTCATCTGTCATGTCATGCATCTGTTTGTATATGCTTGCTGTGTATTTACTGTTTTCTTTCCCCCCCTTAATCTTCGGTAGACCCCGCTGTTGCCGTCGACTACACCGCTGCTGAGTACGACTACATCGTCGACGACCGTACCCCTACCGTCGAGCTTCCAGGCAAGCAGAGCCATTCTCTTCCCCAGATATCGCCTATCTTTCCGTACATTTCTTGCACTAGGTATTGTTACTGCTGCTGCTACGTTTGCTTACCTATTCAATTGCATAACCTGTCATTGTCGCCCCTCTATGTGCCTCCTTTATCCTATGCAGCCTATTTTTATTATTATGCATTATTCAGCAGTGAGCCCTGCGCATTGTTAGCTAGGATTAGATAGAGGGCCGTGATCACTTAGGGGAGTGAACGCGGATACAAATATTATAACTGCACAGGTACGGTACAATGCAGACACCGTCTAAGGCCCCTATCTGGGTTATGCCTATTCACCTCAAGTGTGAGCTATCAAGGAGTAATCCTTGTACTCCACTCGAGGCTGACTTTGTCTTGCCGCCATAGGGTCCTGTAAACGGTTGTCCTTTAGGTAAGAAGTCGGGCGACCCAACGGTGCCCGCGAGTGGTATTGCGACGGGACGACAGGGAGGGTACGACCAGTGTACCGGTGTGCTTGGCCCCTGATCGTTGGCCGCGAGAGTTACCAAACCCACGAAAGTCGAGCTCCTCCAGGAGAACACGCGAGACAAGGTAAGGAGACGGTTCACCTTGTTGGTAACCGCAGTGACTTGGTGGGACGACGGGGCAGGCACCGATGTACTGGTGATCATGGCTGCTGTCGTTGTCCGCGGGTCGGTTAAGTCGAGGCAACGATAACGGTTGTCACGCAGGTTAATTAAAATGCTAAATGGTTCAGTGAATGTCTTGAGTTGGCTATATGCCATGTACGCACTACCTACCCGTGGGAATTACGAGTTATGGGCTCCTCTGCTTCGTAGTGTCGTCCGAGGACTCTTCAGACGTCAGCAGTACTGCGGGCTGATTGCCGGGAAGTGGTGTTGTCTTATTTGCTCGCGCGGTGGTGTCTTATTTGGATTTGCTTTAACTTCACCGGCCAGTCACGCACCGTGCAGGAGTACGTTCGGGTTGGGGTCCATGGCCCGGCGTACTTAGGATTTAGACCGGCGGATGGCCTCTCTGTTGAGTTTGAAAGATGGGCTATGGAGTGTCGGATAGCCTCGGTGGAGCGTTCCCTAACAAGGTTCCCGCCACCCTGGAGATCTGTGCGTGTAGCGTAACACAAGTGCACCCCTGCAGGGAAGATTAATCTATTCGAATAGCCGTGTCCACGGTAGCAGGACGCTTTATGCTGAAGCTGGATCTTACCACTAGAAACTATTATTATTAAACTGTATGGTTCCGGGTTCTCTTCCTCGCGGGGATGTCGAGGAGGTGAACTCGGAGGCATTGTTAATCATTACAACTTATTATTATACAATGTTGCAGAAACTTCTGCTGCATTGTTACTTTATGCTTTATATAACTGTTGGCTGATTCTTACCTCATGCTGCAAGACATCGTCGGAAGATGCTAGTCTTTGTTAGGCCTAGCTTCTTACCCTTGCTCTGGATTTTTGTCTTTCAGTCCACTATATACAGCCTCTTCCTTCCGTTGATACAATGCATAATGCTTAGTAGCGGACGTAAGACTCGCGGGTATACTAGATACTCACCTGCTTTATTTCCTTTACTGTTTTGCCTGATCGGCCGCTGCAGCCGACGTTGGAGCCCAGGAGCAGGAGTACCCCGGAGGCGCCTACTACGACGTCGAGTTCCCCGTTGACCAGGAGTAGTTCGGTGGATCCCAGGCAGGAGGCCTCGCCTTTTCGTTCTGTATCTCTGATGTGATTTGTGCTAGCCTTCTTAAGGCAAAACTTGACCAACTATGTCTGTACTCAGATATTATGGCTTGTATGACTTATGTATTCGGGTCCGCGTGACCCCCTCTATTGTAACATATTTGTTTATCCTTTTGTGTTTAGTGTTGTGCTGTGATATTATCACCTTGGCACCCTAATCTCAGTCGTGTACCCTGTGTGTATGATTACTGTACACGGATTGATTTTGGGGGGCGTCACAGCGGACGGCCACCCCGGCGAGGGTTTGTTGCGACCGACGACCCATCTTCAATTTTGATCCTAGATGCATGATGCCAATGTTAAAATTTTCTCTACTGTTAAATGCAATTTTGATGCTAGATGATGCCAATGTTAAATTTTCTTGCTAGATGAATCCACTGTTAAATGCAATTTTGCAAAATAATTATGTATTTTACAAATGTTGAAAAATTAAAAAAAATTATGCATTAATTTTGCAATAATGGTGTATGCAAATTTGCAATTGATAAATTTGAGCGGTTTGACACGTGCAAAATTTCCAATTGAAAAACTTGAGCAATTTGACATATGCATGATAATGGCGTCGCGTTTTAGTTTTGAGAGGACACATATGTTCCTATGATGTAAAAACACAAAAAAACAAAGTTGTAGTGCTTGGGGAGATAAAGAACTTTCATGTTGAACTTTTTTTGATTCTGGGTCTTTTTAAAAGCCGAATTCGTCACACTTTCCATCAGACATTGGTTGCATGAGTTTTGAGAGGGGTTGAGGGTCATCGAGGGTTCGAGTGTCGACGCCCTCGCCACCGGCCATGACGTACATGACGATAGGTCGAGGGTCGCCAAGAGGGGTCGAGCGTCGTCGAGGGGTCGAGGGTCGTCGAGGGGTCGAGGGTCATCGAGGGGTCGAGGGGTCGAATCCTTTGACACTAGACAAATGTGACATGAGGGGGTCGAGGGTCGTCGAGGGGTCGAGGGTCATCAAGGGGTCGAGGGGTCGAATCCTTTGACACTAGACAAATGTGACATGAGGGGGTCGAGGGTCGGGAACTATAGGGTGTGGATTGCGGAGGGGTCGAGAGGTTTCCTTGTGTCAAAGTATTGAATAAATCCATGGCTTCATGATTAGCCGGAAGTAACCGGTGCATGATGGTACATACGAATTTCTCCAAAATTGTTTTGGAACGGAGTTCCTGATAGGATAATTCGCTTTTTGGTACGAATTTTAGCAAAGGTCTTCCAAATAGCGATATTCGAAAGGCTTTTGCTGAACTTTGTATCAAAAAGCAAATTATCCTATCTGGGACTCTGTTCCAAAATAACTTTGGAGAGGTTCGTACCATCATGCTCCTGTTACTTTCTCCTAATGATGAAGACATGGTTTTATTTGTTGAATCCTTTGACACTAGACAAACGTGACGTGAGGGGGTCGAGGGTCGGGACCTATAGGGTGTGGATCGCCGAGGGTTCGAGAGGTTTCCTTGTGTCAAAGTATTGAATAAATCCATGGCTTCATTATTAGACGGAAGTAACCGGGGCATGATGGTACATACTAAGTTCTCCAAAATTGTTTTGGAACAGAGTTCCTGATAGGATAATTCGCTTTTTGGTACGAATTTCAGGAAAGGTCTTCCAAATAGCGATATTCGGAAGGCTCTTGCTGAACTTTGTATCAAAAAGCAAATTATCCTATCTGGGACTCCGTTCCAAAATAACTTTGGAGAGCTTCGTACCATCATGAGCCTATTACTTTCTCCTAATGATGAAGACATGGTTTTATTTGTTGAATCCTTTGACACTAGATAAACTTGACGTGAGGGGGTCGAGGGTCGGGAACTATAGAGTGTGGATCGCCGAGGGGTCGAGAGGTTTCGTTCTGTCAAAGTATTGAATAAATCCATGGCTTCATCATTAGCCAGAAGTAACCGGGGCATGGTGGTACGTATGAAGTTCTCCAAAATTGTTTTGGAACGGATTTCCTGATAGGATAATTCGCTTTTTGGTACGAATTTCAGCAAAGGTCTTCCAAATAGCGATATTCGGAAGGATCTTGCTGAACTTTGTATCAAAAAGTAAATTATCCTATTTGGGACTACGTTCCAAAATAACTTTGGAGAGCTTCGTACCATCATGCGCCTATTACTTTCTCCTAATGATGAAGACATGTTCTATTCAAGGGGTCGAGGGTCGTTGAGGGGTCGTTGAGTGGTCATCGAGTGGTCGTCGATGGGTCGAGGGTCGTCGAGTGGTCAAGGGCGTCTGGATCCGGGCGTCATGTAACATTTTCCATCAGACATAAAATGCACGGGTGTCTGGCTCTGGGCGTCATGTCACGTTTTCCATCAGACTTCAATTGCACGGGTGTCTGGCTCCGGGCGTCATGTCAAGTTTTCCATCAGAGATCGGTTGCACGGGTGTCTTGCTCCGGGCGCCATCTTATATAGGTTTATTGTCGTGCCAAAAACTGGTGTCAACACATGCCCCCATGTTTGTCGGCAAAACTTGTATGTTTGGCACACTAATATATGGATGCTATATCATGTTTGTATACTAAGTGTCATGTTGTAATTAATATTTTGCAGAAACTATGGACGATCATCAAAGAAACTTAGAAGAAGAATAGTTGTTGGGGGCAATCATCCGCGAAGGACCGTTGTTAGTGGGCGACATCGTCCGAGAAGGAGGTGATGTCTTATCGTATCTGAACGACAACGATGGTCTGGAAGATGAGGGTGAAGCATGTCCAGTGATCGGACAATGGAGATGGAAGGACATGCTTATGATGGCTCCGGTGAGCGAACAAAGGAAGGAGCTGCTGCAAAGTCCGGCGAGGTATATATATTAATTGATGCATTAATTGTTTTGGTATGTACACATTTAAATCTCTTCTTCCTTATTTTCTAGCCCTCCGTGTCCAGATCGATCCAAACCTCGGTAATGAGACGAGGCCCAAAGAAAAAGTTACGCCCGGATGAAAGGTTCACGATCACCAGCATCGGTACAGATGGCCAACCGATTGAACCCAGCCGGACCAAGGAAGCATTTTCTGCTCAGTGCAGGGTTCTTGTTAGGGACATGATCCCGACCACCATCCAACAATGGAATAAGCCGAAGGGCGGAGACCTTGAAGTGTCTTTTGTCACCGATAGACAGAAAGATGATCTTTGAACCGCGATGAAGGCAAATTTCACCCTACCGAAAGAGGAGCATCCGGGAAAGCCAGTTAAAGAGCAAAAGGTCAAGGCTCATGCTCTTAAGAAGATGGCAGATCTATTCAGGAGGTGGAAGAATGAGTTGAAAACAACGTTTGTCGACAAAGAGAAGACTCCAATATTCGAGGGCCGATTTGAGAAGATAAGAGAACAGTGCCCCGCATTTGTGGCCCACAAGACATCGGAGAAGAGTAAGAAGATGTCAGAGATAAACAATCTAAATGGTGCAAAGAAGAAGCATCACCATCACACGGGGTCAGGTGGATATCTAAAAGCCCGACTGTTGTGGAACAATGCTGAAAATGACCTGCTTGAGAAAGGGATCGAACCAGAGACATTGAATTGGCCATACCGTGGAAGGACTTGGTTCTTCGGGGCTGGGGGAAGCTTGGACCCTGAAACAGGGAAGTGCGTTTGGACGAACGATCAACTAACAATACCGATCACAAAGCTTCGGAAGTTAATCACTGAAACAGAGGTAGGGACGTTCGTTCCCGACAGACAGAACAACGAGCTCTCAAAGGCCCTCTGGAATCCTGAGCACACAGGACGAACACGAGGCACGACAGGCTCCGTTCCGTGGAAGTATGGGTTTCCTGACGCAGGCGGTTATAGAAGCAGGGAGAGGAAGAGGAAACAGGAGCTTAGCGATATGTAGAAGCTGCATGCAAGAGTACAAGCGCTAGAGGAGAGGCATCGAGCTGACGAAGCTACCCTAGAAGCTACCCTGCCATCTCAGCGTAGAAGCAGCGTGGCTTCCACCGAGCTCATTGTGCAGCCTGATTTGACGGCTCCTAGGTACCCCTTGGATGAAATCACGGAGGCTCAAGATTGCCACCTTAAGAAGCCATTGATGCACTTCAAACCCACGGTGGCTATCGGCCATGTTGCACCTCCTCGACCCAACGTAAGTTTTCACCGCCGTCCGATTCCACAAGGCTATGTTGTTGTGATTGTCGAAGCAATAGTAGAGGGATATGAGGATATCGAGCTTGACTACCCTACCGGCGAAGGGGAAACTCTCCTGGAGAATGCTCTCTTCATGTCTATGGCCTAACGAATTCATCAAGCTTCCGAACTAGACGCCGCCTCCGCCTCCTCCTCCTCCAGCGAGCAAGGGCCCGCCTCCTCCTCCTGCGAGTGATCAGGGCACGCCTACTTCTCCGCATCCTCCTCCGCCTCCTTCTCCGCCTCCGTCGGCGCGTCCGAGAAGCCCGCCTCCTCCTCCGCCTTGTCAGCAAGAGCAGAAGAGAGCCGCCGCCGCCACTCCGGCTGCTCCGGCGCCTCTTAAGCAACAAAGAAAAAGAGACGTCGTCGCTCTGGCGTCTACCAGTACAACCGGTGGAGGGAAGCCGTACAAATATGGACCACCATCTCTCAAGCCTCTTAAGAAGTTACCATACGAGAAGAGCTCGGAGGAAACCGCGGAGATCGTTCAAGCCGAAGTGGATGCCTGTTTGAAAAAGAAAAACCCACCTCCGCCTCCGAAGATAGATGAGGTGAAACCGAAGCGCACTTTGGATGCCCTGAAGCGACCAGCACCGGCTCCGCTGGATGACAACCATGTCCGCATTCTTAAAAAGAAAACGCAAGAAGCGCGCCGTCTTGGAACCACTACAACTGACAACAGGAGAGAACAAAAAATTGCAATAGGGGAAAAATTCCCCAGATCGGCGAACAGGCGAACAAATCGTACCCCCCGCTGCAGGTGTCTAGCGTTATCGTTGTCGCAAATCTGTCGGCCGGGATGGTGCCCGGTACCAATCCTGGTGATTACCTGCCGGCCGGGATGGTGCCCAGTACCAATCCTGGTGATTACCTGCCCGACGATACACATTTTTATGCACTGGAGGTGGACGAACACACATTCCGGTACGAGTATCTGATGTCGCGAGAAGTGCTCGCCCCTCGTTGGTTACCCAAAGTGGAAGGTTGAGATGTAGACAAGAACAAATTTCCCTCGGTGAAGATACCAAGGTTTGTCTCCGGTAGGACTCCAACAACGACAGGAAGGTGACAATGGCGCCAGTAATTCGGCGGTTGAAGTGGACCAGCACACACACAATAGATAACTTTGCTCCCAACGAGTTCAGAGAGGTTGTCAATCCCTCCGGCCTTGTTGTTTACAAAGGATAAAACGTATGGGGTAATAATGATAGTGATAGCAACGGAAAAGTAAATAAAGCAGAAAATAAATAGTGGGTGTAAAAAGTATTGGAAATATGGACCGGGATCCATGATGTTAACTAGTGACGTCTCTCTCCCAAAAGACGATAAAATAGCCATGCGAGGTAAACAAATTACAGCTGGGCAGTTGACAGGATTATGTGCGCAAACCAATGCTAACTATGCTATAAAGAAAGGAAGAGGCTCAAAAGCTTGGGCGGTACGCCAAGACAAGTAGACCGAAATCCATCTGCATCTACCCACTAGTCATCCACCTTGAGATATCTATCCAGAACATCTCGCTGGTATTAAGTTGCGAATCCCACCCAAAGTGTAAACTCAAAGCAACAGACAACTGCATTAAAGAACTTTGCGTAAAGTAAACAATCCTTGCACCCGCAAGTACAAGCACCGTTGTTTTCTCCCTAGTGGCAAAAGTACATCCCATAGACTCATGTTTCTGTCAATCAAGCTAGTCATCGGGGGGCATGAACCCACAATCATGCATAACGCTCCCTCTTGGAGTCACTACCTACTACTTGGCCAAAGCAATAAACAACAACGGAGAACACGCAAGAATTACTCAAGAACATAAATATAAAAGAGGAGAATCAAATATATTACTCAAACACAATCTGAACATAGTCTCATAATCCATCAGATCCCAACAAACTCAGCATAGCAACAGCAGAAAGATTACATATGTGCCTCGATCATGTAGGGCAGCTCATGAGGTCTAAACCATGAAGAACAAAGAGGGGAAGAGAACATCACATGGCTACTGAACATAGACCCATGGTCCAACATGGACTACTCACGGTTCATCCGAGAAGAGGTCTCCTGGTGCTCCCAATCTTGGAAGCGCGGCGGCGGCGGAACAGAGGAGAGATCGCGAAAAAGGGTACTTTTCTCGGAAGTTTCCCGCCATGGAGAATATATGGGCGAAGCGGGGCAGCCAGGGGGGGCACCAGGGGTCCAGGTGGCCCCTTGGCGCGGCCCCACCCTAGGGCGCACCGGAGGGCGCCTGGGGCCCTAGTGGGTCCCCTATGGCCCCTCCTTGGTGATTCCTGAAGCTTCCGAAGCGCTGATTTTTATTGGATTTTTACCGAATTTTTGGAGCACTTTTAATATGGGGGAAAACTGAAATAGAAAAACAGCAGAAAACAGGAACTGGCACTGGGGTGCACTGAGTTAATAGGTTAGTCCAAATATGATCAAAAGTGTATGGAAGTGCATCAATATAATAGCAATATCACACAAAAGAGGCATGGAGCAAGCAGAAATTATAGATACGTTTTGGACGTATCAACATCCCCAATCTTAATTCCTGCTCGTCCTCGAGTAGGTAAATGATAACAAACATAATTTCTGTGGTGACATGCTACCAACCATATCAGAACTTTTAAGTAAAGCAATCAAGGCATGTAATTCAATTCAAGTCATAACTGGCAAGAGTCTATATTTAGCATTGAAACAAGCAACATAAGAACATAAAGATGCAAGAGCTCTCATTGTCCGTGACTCGAATGTCTCCAAATGGTGTTTGCGTGCAAGAAAGGGGATAGGGATATATGAGAAAAAACTATTTTTTTTTGTTGAGAACTCAATCTACTAAAGTTTCACACTTGGTCTTCTTTGGAATCTTATCTTGACTCATCCCCAGACCACTAGCCAGGTACAAGTCAAAATGATCCACTACTTTTTTGATATTTTGAGCACTCATGCAATGGATGATTGTAAGCAAGAAAGTTGACACTTAGGATGTCAAAGAGAGAATAATGGTGGAGGAGGAAGACAAAAAAGGGTGTGAAAGGCTCACATCAATGAGGACAATCATAGGCGAGAGAAAGACAAATGATAGATATGATGTGAGGAGTAGGGATTGCCATGCAACGGATGCACATATGAGCTAAGGTAAGCTCTACAATGGAACTAGTGGGGGTGCATCCAACTTGCTTTCTCAAGAAGACCTAGAGCTCATTTGAGGAGGCTCATCATTGGAATATACAAGCCAAGTTCTATAGTGTGAAGGTCCCCACATAGCTATATGCATAATTTATAATCTCTGTGGAGTACAAGATATAAGAGGTAGTGCGAGTGTGGATCTCTCAAAAGGAATAGTACTGTGCCCCCTTCTCTCTTTTTATATCTTTTCCTCTTTTTTCTATTTTTTGTATTTTTTTGGTGGCCTCAATGGCTCTTTCTATTTCTATCTTTTGTCCTCTTTGGGATCTTTTTTTTTCCTCTTTGGGATCTTTTCCTCACTTTAGGGTCAACACTCTATATATTACAAAAGATATAGAAGATCTTTCACACTTTACAAAAGTACTCAAATCATAAAGAAGATGTAACTATCATGATGTATGCAAATGTATGCCTCTGCCAGTGTAGCAGGATATGCAATGATACTAGCGCGTCATGTAGCAATGATTAGGGCAAGGCCTAACTAGCATGCGGCTCATCGATCAAGCAAGTAGCATGTATGACATGAAGATCAAGTCATGAGAAGGTGGATGCTGCATGGCAATGTATCTCGGAAAGGCTATGGAAATGCCTTGATAGGAAGGTATGGTGGCTGTTTTGAGGAAGCATATAAGGAGGTTTATGATGACAGAGCGTATCGTGCCAAAGGTTTGGATGTACCGGCGAAGGTGGACGCCAACTCTCGGAGTGAGAAGGAGGCAATGCACGACACAGGAGAGGCTAGAAAAATATTGGTAGGTGGAAGTGTCAACTTTCGAGTACTCACATTAGTCCGAAGAAATCATGCACTTATTATAGGTAACTCTCAATCTAATAAGGAGGTTCACAAAGAGACAAGTACCCCGAGGAGGAGTGTATGGGGGTTTGGTTATCCTTGCGCATCCTCGACTCATGTTACGTGAGTGTACTCTAATATTCGATCCCTCCAAAGAGTAGTGATCCATCTAGTAGCTAAAGTTCTCAACTAATTTTGTAGGTTTGTAAAATAAGCACGGATTTCCCAAAATACGACATCTATCACTAATAGGCTAAAGCTCTTGACACCAAAAGTCCAAACATTACTCAAGGCAACACCTCAAAACTATTCCAAGTTACTACTACAATTGAATAGCAACCTCAATTACCTACTTCAAGTCAAGACACAAAAGTCAGTGCAACATGCAAACTCTCTAAACAAGATAAACATGAAAACTCAAGAGAGTTCTAGCAACAAACTAAACAAAAGCTCTTAAAAAGATAAGCATGAACACTAAGAGATAAACATGACAGTAGCTATGAAGAAGATAAAGAACACACATAGTAAAGATAAGCATGAAAAATCCTATGATGTGTTCTAGGTTGAAGTGGAGCGTGTTTCTCTCCCACACAAAGAAAGCTGGGTTCTAACTTGTTATGAATAGCAAGCAAAGCTAAAGAAAACTAAAAAGGAAATAAAGAGCAAGACGCTCCAAGCATAGCACATAACGCATGAAGTGATAAAAATATAGTGAGACGAGAGACGAACGGATAATTGTTGATGAAGAAGGGGATGCATGGGGGCATCCCCAAGCTTAGATGCTTAAGTCTCCTTGAATATTTCTTGGGAGTGCATGGGGTCATCCCCAAGATTGAGCGTTTAACACTCCTGAATCTTCTTTCATCATCTTCCCTCGCACACTTGAAAACTCCCTTCATACATAACTCATCATAATCTGATTGGCGAGGTTAGTACCCATAATAAAATAATTTTTTCTCTACTGTAAATAAGGATATTCTTGAAGAGCTACTGTTTCTCAAGATTGCCAAAAAGTTTTTGCAAAGAAAAGGTAAGCTTAAGGTTTGCAAAACGAAGAAAAGGAAAAACAGGACAGAATCTTTGAAAAAACAGACCAGCAGGTAGTAAAGATTTTTTTAGGGATACTTCTGCAACTCAAATAAAAAACTCAGAACATACGAAAGTTCTGTGATTGTATAGAGAACGCTGTGTAAAAATTTCAGCTCAAAAAGATGAACTGGGATTTTTCTGTGATTTTTCCAGTCACGAGGACAGAATCTGTTTTCTAGACAGCATGTCACAACTTTCACTTCCCTTGTCATATGAGGCTATATTTGGCACAAAGCTTGAAAAATACAGATACAACGATGTTTCTACAGTAGTAGCAATCATCAAGACCACTAAAAACAGAATAAAAAACATCTTGGGTTGTCTCCCAACAAGCGCTTTCTTTTACGCCTTTAAGCTAGGCATAAAGATTATAGAAGATGCTCACATAAGAATAAATTTTTTGAAGCAAAAGAGAGCATCAAGTAGAAAATATGAAACACATTTAAGCCTAACCCACTTCCTATGCATAGGCATCTTGTAAGAAAATAAATCAAAGAAGCAAAAAGAAACCAGCATAGGAAGGTGGAACAAGAACATCTTCAAGACTTTGAACATAAAGAGAGGAGTTGTAGTAATATGGATGTTTCTACAACCAAACTTCCCTCTCTCAAAATAATTTTCAGTACTATCATGAACAACATCAAGAATATAACTATCACATAAATCATATTGTTCATGACCTAAAATCACACGTGTATTATTTTCAACACGGTTTTCAGGATCATAAGATAAATGCAACCCATCACATTGAGCTTTGATAAGAGGAAAATTCTCCGGAGTTGGAGATTTCAAAAGGATAATAGGACAATCAAGTGTGGGTGCAATAGCAACAATTTCATGCTGAACATAAGGAACTATAGAGAGTTCATTTTTGTTAGCATCATCCATAGTGGCATCTTGGCCATCATCAAAGAAAGTATCAAAATTTTCAGAAAGGGATATTTCAAGTGAGTCCTCGGAATCATGGGATTCCTCCTCAAATAAATCATTGGCCTCTTCTTGGACAAAAAACATTTTATTTTTAAAATCCTCAATATAAGAATTGGAATTATAATTCTCAAAGAAATAAGCAAGAACTGCAAAGTTTTTGGACTGGTGAATAGTATCGTGTTACATTTCAATCGAAGAAGCAATCTCATAAGCACCTTTAAAAGCAACAAACTCTTCAATCTTTTCAACATCAAAGTAATCATAAACACCTTTAGCATAAGAAGATAAAATCTCATTTTCATTGAACTCACATTGGAAAGGGAGGTGTTTATGATCTATATTAGAACAACAAGTAAAATCATAATTGTAGCACAAAAGTTTAGCATGGCAATAAGAAACATGTATTTGATCCCATAAGTGTTTCCCTTTCTGAGATAGGCGGTGCCGCGTATAATGAGCATGCTCATCCAATGATTTTCCCTCAACCAAGTCGGTTGGGTTTTTAGCGCGAGCACAAATTGATCGAAGACGATCCAAGTGAAACATGTCAAATATGTCCATCCTACCATATTTGGGTGGTTCAGCACCCATGGTGAGGATAGCATAACTAGGCAAAGCAAGACAAAGGCAAAAGGTAGCAACTAGTTTTTTTGTTTTTCATATAAGACACCAAAGCAAAAAAAATGAAAGGTAAACTAGCAAGACTAAAAAGCAAAGATAAAAGATAGTGTGCAACTCCCCTATCTTGAAGAGTGAAGTCCCCGACAACGGCGCCAGAAATTGCTTTGATGTCGCGAGAAGTGCTCGCCCCTCGTTGGTTACCCAAAGTGGAAGGTTGAGATGTAGACAGCAGAAAATTTTCCTCAGTGAAGATACCAAGGTTTTTCTCCTGTAGGACTCCAACAACGACAGGAAGGTGACAAAGGCGCCAGTAATTAGGCGGTTGACGTGGACCTGCACACACACAACAGACAACTTTGCTCCCAACGAGTTCAGAGAGGTTGTCAATCCCTCCGAACTTGTTGTTTACAAAGGATAACCCGTACGGGATAATAATGATAGTGATAGCAATAGAAAAGTAAATAAATCAGAAAATAAATAGTGGGGTGTAAACTGTATTGGAAATATGGACCGGGATCCATGATGTTCACTAGTGATGTCTCTCTCCCAAAAGACGATAAAATAGCCATGCGAGGTAAACAAATTACAGCTGGGCAATTGACAGGATTATGTGCGCAAATCAATTCTAACTATGCTATAAAGAAAGGAAGAGGATCAAAAGCTTCGCAGTACGCCAAGACAAGTAGACCGAAATCCATCTGCATCTATCTACTAATCATCCACCTTGAGATATCTATCCAGAACATCTCGCTGGTATTAAGTTGCGAATCCCACCCAAAGTGTAAACTCAAAGCAACAGACAACTGCATTAAAGAACTTTGCATAAAGTAAACAATGCTTGCACCCGCAAGTACAAGCACCGTTGTTTTCTCCCTTGTGGCAACAGTACATCCCCTAGACTCATGTTTCTGTCACTCAAGCTAGTCATCGGGGGGCATGAACCCACAATCATGCATAACGCTCCCTCTTGGAGTCACTACCTACTACTTTGCCAAAGCAATAAAGAGCAACAGAGAACATGCAAGAATTACTCAAGAACATAAATATAAAAGAGGAGAATCAAATATATTACTGAAACACAATCTGAACATAGTCTCATAATCCATCAGATCCCAGCATCTCAGCATAGCAACAGAAGAAAGATTACATATGTGCCTCAATCATGTAGGGACGCTCACGAGGTCTAAACCATGAAGAACAAAGAGGGGAGGAGCACATCACATAGCTACTGATCATAGACCCATGGTCCAAGGTGGACTACTCACGGTTCATCCGGGAAGCATCCATGGTGGTGGAGAAGCTCCCGGAGGTGGTTCCTCCCTTCGGCAGGGTGCCGGGAAGAGGTCTCCTGGTGCTCCCGATCTTGGAAGCCCGGTGGCGGCGGAACAGAGGAGAGATCGCGAAAAAGGGTACTTGTCTCGGAAGTTTCCCGCCACGGAGAATATATGGGCGAAGGGGGGCAGCCAGGGGGGCCACCAGGGGTCCAGGCGGCCCCTTGGCGCGGCCCCACCCTAGGGCGCGGCGGGAGGGCGCCTGGGGCCCTGGTGGGTCCCATATGGCCCCTCCTTGGTGAATCCTGAAGCTTCCGAAGCGCTGATTTTTTATTGGATTTTTCCAGAATTTTTGGAGCACTTTTAATATGGGGGAAAACCGAAATAGAAAAACAGCAGAAAACAGGAACTGGCACTGGGGTGCACTGAGTTAATAGGTTAGGCCAAATATGATCAAAAGTGTATGGAAGTGCATCAATATCATAGCAATATCACACAAAAGAGGCATAGAGCAAGGAGAAATTATAGATACGTTTTGGACGTATCAGTATCCTCTCTTCAAACATGATCAACTGCTACCAACGATGATGCAAAGATTCCATCAGTGGTACATGAACGCCTGCAAGAACTCTGAGTTGGAGAGTGTGTTGATTATGGTTAAAGACAAGCATGACCTCATTGGAATTGAGGTGTTGCCGGTTCCATTTGAGGAGTTATTCCATCTTTACAATCAAAAGGCCATCGATAAAGTAATCGTCACTTGCTACTGTCTATAAGTACTACTTCTTTAATTAAGTCTCTATACATAGCTCATCTCTTTCATTGCATGTACATATCAAGAGGAATTGGCGGGATTCTTTCTTGACCACGTCATCGAGAAAGATGGAGTACACCATATGGAACCTGATTTCAGACGTTAGGGTATTGTAAGAGAACTTATATTGTATATATGTAGCAAGGAGCGGCGGATAGATATACGAAAACTTGTTGTTCGAACAATCTCTCGGAGAAGGAGAGGTCGATCACTTCTCTCTGTATATGTACATGACGATCTTCTGTACTTAATGGTTTAATTCCTTCATTTTCTTACTAGCTAGCATGTCGACCAAGTCCTCTCTATACGTATAGTACGTAGCGTCGACCAAGCATGGAGATAAGAGAGGACACCTCTCTTTATTAATTAGCTAGCTAATACAAACCCCTAAATTAACCCTACAAAACACCCATTCACCCCCTCTCAAAAACAACCCCAGCCCCTGAACTGCAAATGCGTGGAAGCCTTTTGGTCCCGGTTGGTGATACCAACCGGGACAAAAGGCCCTTCTGTCTGATCAAGCAGCAGAGGCCACGTGGAGACCCATCTTTCCTGGTTCGTGAGCAAACCGGGACTAAAGGTTTTGGGCATTAGTTACGACCCTTTAGTCCCGGTTCCGGAACCGTGACAAATGGGCCTCTGGAACTGGGATAAATGGGCCTTTTTCTACCAGTGGCCGGAGTGTGGGGTAAGCCTTGGCGCTCCAACCTTGCCGAAGTCCAGCAACGGTCAAGCTCGACTAGCCAGATGTTTGGATGCGCGTCTATTAGATCGTTTGTGTATCTCTTCTCCCTACGTAATGTTCATTCCTTTTTTTCTTTACAACAACAATAACAACAAAGCCTGTTAGTCTCAAACAAGTTGGGGTAGGCTAGAGCCTTTTTGTTTTCTTTGATTCTGGAAATTAGCACAACTGTAGCAAGGTTCACCTCTCTGTTTTTTAACTTCAGCACCATATATACATATTTTGGCTAATTGATGTGTTTTCATGTCCATCTCATGCTTGAAGTACAGGCTGGGACGGAGCTGATTACTATTTTTCTAGCAGAAAACTTGAAAGGCAACACGATTGGGATGGAGTTTCTTGAGCGCTCACCAAGGTTGCCGCTGTCAGCAACCGTGTCGGCTTGCTCCAAGTCACCACCATCGATGGTTTCAGGAAAACCGAGCGGAGTAGAGCTGCCGACCTCTTCGTCATGCCCGTGTTTGATAACTAGTGAAGGTGTATCCACGTCGCCTCTAAGAAGGACAAGGTCATGCCCTCCAACAGGGCCAGTGCTTCTTTTTTCCTCCAACTCTACATTTAATTACTATATGTACCTTGCATGACTGCAGTTATTTGAGATTCGTGATGATAAGAGTATATGTGGAACTTGTGTTTGTTCCACGAGGATTTGGATCATCCTTACGATATAGTATATGATAATGATGGATATTTTGAAAGTCATGGGCTTCTTGGACAAGTTTATTTTCATTTTGAAGGAATTGTTTGGTATCTACTATTCTGGAACTCAGTTGTTGGAAAATGTCTAATCTAAAAGATGATGCAATATGTTTCTTGATTTATCTATCATAGTATGCCAAATTCAGTTATGTGCTCCATCTATTGTATACAAAACATAGATGAATGATTTCTCCGAGTTAGCTTTTTTTTGTAGGATACTGAAGCTCAAATTTTACATGCATTCTTGTAACCGATGAAATGGCTACCAAAATTCTAAAGGAGTTGGTCTCAATAAGAGAAGTACATGCGATAGTGCACGTCTCTAGCGCGTGGGCTGGCCTGGTGTCGGGAACCGGAATATGCGTATGTAAAGTCGTACACACTTGTCTAAGCAGACAAGGCCAAGCACAGAACACTCTCGGAAAGCATTGTACGTGAGGGGCATCCCATCCAGGCCGGATGATCAACTGAGATGGGTCCACATCGCCCGCTCACAAGTCTAAATGATTATGGGTTGTGAAATCCCATACTCATAGACAAGTCGCCTCAACCATATTATTGATTGAATTATAACACTTACATAAACAGACTCCAGCCCGATCACTTAGTCGGGGTCTCGGGCCGGCTCAATCATACAACAAAGTGTGCCGTGACAGAGTCACGAGCAATCGCATCGCGATGCCCCAAGCTGCGCACATCTAAGGGCCACTTGGTGTATAAAAGACCGCCGACAAGAACACAACTAAGCTATCGAACTCCACACTAAGACATGCATGTTATAATCATACACGCAGCATACATGTCCAGTGTAAACAGAAGGTACACATTGCATGAACTCTACAAAGTATATCTTTATTGACTTACACATAAAGTACACAAAAATCATATAACTATGATCCATCATTACATCAAACGACGGAAGAAAATTAGTTCTGAGTACAGACAAGTTTAACAAATGGCTTAGAGAAGCCTTGTTCAACATACATGCCCTTCCACGAGGGACCAGACTGCTGTCTGGAACTATACTAGCTTAGTCAACGTCGAGCTTCAGGAAGGTGTCTCCTTCGGGGTCTGGGTTTCCATCTAAAACATAGAATAAGTAAACGTGAGTACAAACTCGTACTCAGCAAGACTTACATCACAACTATACTACTCATGCTCAAGTTTCAAGGTAAAAGGGAGGTGGGGTTTCAACATGCAGAAGTGCCAGCTTTGACTTGGCTAGTCCTGTACTACGAGTACCGGACTTGAGGTAAGAAGCGTACACGAGTCCACTACCAAGTCTCCAACCAATACAACAATATGGATACTTCCTCGACTTCCCCACGAGAAAGCACGCCATAGCACTCACGCTTATCTTGCGAGTTTTAGAGTATCCATTCAAGTTGTCTAATAATAAGGTACAGGTTCCAAGTAGTCCATGACCGCGGACGCGGCTATTCGAATAGTTTTGTTAACCCTACAGGGGTGTAAACTACACACACATGACCATCAATTACCGCCAGGTCTCGTCACCATTCAAGGAATGTCGGCGAGGATGTTCACCACGACACTTCGCTCACAACCGGTCTACTCCAGGAGTCGACTATCTGAGGTAGATCCCGCTCGAGAGCCCGGCCGGATCAACGATACGGACTCAAACAATGTAGGCAACCAAGACGCCATCCGAGAAGATGGTTTCAGTGTCTCACAGATCCACCCACATATCTATATGATGCAACCTTTCATCCATTCTTTTTCTATGCATATGCCAAATGGAAAACCCGAACTAATGTGACTCCTGGACGTCAACAAGGATTAAGGTACTAGGCCGAGAGGGGTCAGTGAGCCCAATGTGTGGTTGTACTCTTTGTCTTGGATTACCATACAAGAACTCGGGCTTAAGGCGGTGTTCAACGAGACAACCCACTGTGTACTCCTACACAGCCTCTCATCGTTCACCTTGTATTAGGGTGGATTCACCAACATAGTTTCACCTTCATCAACATCATGTTCACTATCATCCCGACTCACATCGAAAGTATACTCATTGTGAACTCTAAGCATGCAATAAGTTGTAACAGTTAATTTGGAGTTAAAATGAATTAGTTATGAATTTCCAAAGTTTATCCTATTTTCTGCCTTTTTTGGATCAATTTAAATCTTTTAACAGTTTATTGCGTCATGCTGACGCAGGGCTGACGCGGGGGGGGGGGGGGGCTCTGACTTGTGGGACCGTCTTGTCAGTGAATGTGGGTTTAAACTCGGTTTAGTTTTAATTAACAGAGAGTTATTAAGGGGGTTGGCCCCACATGGCAGTGGCTAAAGGGGGTCATTAGCGGGGTGGGTTAGGCACTAATGACGTGCCACGTCGCGGGCTGCCGGCGGCTCAACGCCGGCGTCACCAGACGCGGCGGCACCCGCACGGGTCAGCGGTGCAGTGCGCCATTTTGGGCGTGGATTGCACCAAAAGGAAGCTTTTTCTCGCGCGCTTCCAGCGGTGCTGGACTGTGTCACTAGGGAGGCCGGAGTCGTCGGCGGCGAGCACTCATGGCGGCGGCCGGAGACGGTGCACGGCGGCGATGGAGATTTCGGGCACCAAATCGCGCACTGAGAGAGGGGAAAGGAGCGTATGCTCACCCTGAACTCGCTGGTGAGGACGGCGGTGGCGACTTATTCAACGGCGAGCTCCAGCGGCTCCGACGAGATGGTGACGACGATTGCGGTGGCTTCAGGTCGAGGAGATTCCCGATCCGTTGCACGACGACGTAGACGATGGCGGTGGAGCTCCTGGACAAGGTTTTATGGGCTGGGGTGCTCGTCGGCCGCAAATCTCCATGGCGGCGCTCTACGGCGGCATTCAGACGGTGGCAGAAGCGAGCGAGAGAGAGCAGGAGAGAGACGAGGAAGGGGGGAATGGCCATGATGTGCTTCTGGGCGTCTCGAGGCGCGTAGTCGTTGCCTGGGGAGGCAGGCAGCTGCCTGGCGGCCGCACGTCGCTCGCCGGCGACCTGTGTGCCTGCCTGGCGAGGAGGAAGACGCATGTGCCCCCCTGTGGGCTGGGCTGGGCTGCTCCTGGGCCAGGTACAGGTAAGTTGGGCCAGTTCCTTCTGTCTCTTTTCTTTTCCATTTCTTTTCTGTTTATTTTCTGCTATTTTTTGTGCCTTGCAAAAAAATAGCTAGGCATTTTATTAAATGCCCAAAACTTTTATGTGGACTTGTAATGCATATAGCTAGCCACTTATAAAGTTTGGGGATTCTTGAAATTCAAATAATTTGAATTTCAAATCAAATAAGGGTATTATTTAATTTCCAAGCTCTGTTTGGATTTTTTGAGAAATCTTGGTGCATGCAGTGTTACCCACTTCACTTATATGTGATCATGCATACTTATAAGACTTTTCAAAAATAACAGAGAAATTTTTGGAAGAAATTTTTTTCTGGCCATTTTGAATTAAATTCTTAGGGCTTTCTGCTTTCCCCATTTTTGAATTTCTTTTGAATATTTGCATGATGCAAAGTGACCACCTAACCCTAGCACATACCTAACTTGGGGTTGTGAAAACTCGCCCTCACTCAACAGAATCTCATCCCGAGATTCAGAAGTCATCGGGAGGAAGGTAGAGTACTCGGCACGGAGGCGGTCTTCTCTTTCCCATGTTGCTTCTTTCTCGGAGTGGTGTGACCATTGCACTTTGAGGAACTTGATCTTCTGACAACGAGTGACACACTCTGCTAAATCAAGAAAACGAACAGGGTACTCTCGATAAGAAAGTTCATCTTGGAGATCAAGCGTTTCATGGTCGACTTCGCGGATGGGGTCCTTGAAGCAACGCCTGAGTTGTGACACGTGGAATACATCATGTACTCGGGAAAGGTGCGTGGGTAGTTCAAGTTGGTAGGCAAATTCTCCACGTTTAGAAAGAATGCGGAAATGTCCAATGTAACGTGGGGCCAACTTGCCTTTGATACCGAATCGTTGGGTCCCCTTCAGAGGAGTAACCCGAAGGTAAGCCTTCTCATCCAGATTGTAGCTTTCCTGCCTATGATGACGATCATAGTAGCTTTTCTGACGAGACTGAGCGGCTTTCAAACGATCACGAACAATGCGTACTTTCTCTTCTTCTTCCATGATCATATCCGGTCCAAAGAATTGTATTTCACCAGTTTCTGACCAGTTAAGGGGTGTTCGACATCGTTGTCCATAGAGGAATTCGAAAGGAGCCATGTTCAGACTAGATTGGAAACTATTGTTATAAGAAAATTCGGCGAAAGGAAGAGATTTCTCCCAATTCTTTCCGAAAGAGATAACACAAGCTCTGAGCATGTCTTCGAGAATTTGTTTAACCCTTTCAACTTGAGCACTAGACTGAGGATGGAAAGCTATACGAAAGGAGAGACGAGTTCCCATAGCATTCTGAAAACTTTCCCAGAATCTAGAGGTGGAAAGGCTACCACGATCAGAATTGATTTCCAAAGGAACACCGTGAAGAGACACGATTCTAGAGACATACAAGTCCGCTAACTGGCTAGCAGTTATAGACTCGCGAACGGGAAGGAAGTGAGCAACTTTTGAAAGTCGATCAATGACAACGAAGATGGCATCATTTCCTTTCTGGGTTTTTGGAAAGCCGGTGATGAAGTCCATACCGACTTTGTCCCATTTCCACTCGGGAATAGGCAAAGGTTGAAGAGTACCAGCAGGTCTTTGATGCTCTGCTTTTACACGACGACAAACATCGCACTCAGCAACATATCGAGCGATTTCTCGCTTCATCCTAGTCCACAAAAATCTCTGGCGTAGATCTCGGTACATGTTTGTGCCACCGGGATGAATCGACAGGGGTGTGTCATGGGCTTCTTTGAGAATTAGTTGCCTTAGATCCCTATTCTTAGGTACTACCAAACGATTTTCAAAGAATACCATTCCTTTACTATCTGTGGAGAAACATTTAGCAACTCCGGTAGCAATGTTCTCCTTGATCCGGCGAACACCTCGTGCACGCCTTTGGGAAACTATGATTTGATCCTCAAGGGTTGGTTTCACCACCAAGTTGAAAATAGATCCACGAGGAACAATCTCGAGGTTGAGCTTTCGAAATTCCTCATGAAGAAGTGGTTGATACTGTTGTAACATGAGGTTGTTACAATACGACTTACGACTTAGTGCATCAGCCATGACATTGGCTTTGCCTGGGTGTAAGATATTCCTAAGTCATAATCTTTTATCAACTCTATCCAGCGTCTTTGCCTGAGATTAAGATCTTGCTGGGTGATTATGTATTTGAGGCTTTGGTGGTCGGAATAGATCTCACAACGATTACCAAAGAGGTAATGTCTCCATGTATTCAGGGCATGAACTACGGCAGCGAGTTCAAGATCATGGGTAGGATAGTTCTCTTCATGTGGACGCAACTGGCGTGAAGCGTACGCTACCACATGTCAATCTTGCATAATTATGCATCCTAACCCTTGCCGTCAAGCGTCACAATAGATCTCGAAATCCCTTTGTGTGTTTGGAGGTGCAAGTACGGGTGCAGAATTCAATCTTCTCTTTGGCTCTTCAAAGCTTTCCTCGCACTTGGGGGTCCATTGGAATTTCTTATCTTTCTTGAGGAGCTCAGTAAGAGGCTTTGCAACTTTGGAGAAGTTCTCAACGAAGCGGCGGCAATAGCTTGCTAAGCTAAGAAAACTCCTAACTTGCTTAACCGATTCAGGTGAAGTCCAGACAAGGACAGCCTGAACTCTCTCGGGATTGACAGCAATGCCTTTCGCAAAAATCACGTGGCCTAAGTAGGTCACTTCTGGTAGACAAAATTCTCACTTAGAGAACTTGGCATAAAGGCGATGCTCTCGAAGTTTCATCAATACCAGCCTAAGATGTTCGGCATGTTCTTCTTCGTTCTTCCAGTAGATGACAATGTCATCAAGATAAATTACAACAAATTTATCTAGGTACTCCATGAAGATCGAATTCATCATGCGCGAGAAAGTGGAGGGGGCATTATTTAAACCAAAGTACATGACGGCGAACTCGTAAAGACCATATCGAGTAGTGAAAGCCTTCTTGGGAACGTCCTCGTTTCGGATTTTGATTTGATGATAGCCTAATCTCAAATCCATCTTGGAGAAGACAGAGGATCCAGCAAGTTGATCATAGAGATCATTGATCCTGGGCAGTGGGTACTTGTTCTTTATCGTCGCTAGATTAAGCGGGCGATAATCTACACACATCCTTTCTGTTCCATCTTTCTTTGTTACGAACAGAACGGGGAAACCCCATGGCGATGAGCTAGGGCGGATGAAGCCTTTTGCCAACAAAGCTTCAAGTTGGATTTTCAGCTCAGCTAACTCACGTGGGGCCATTTTTGCATGGGCGTCTGGAAATTGGGGTTGTGCCTGGCATAAGATCTACGATGAATTCTACACATCTGTTCGAGGGCATCCCTGGAAGTTCTTCGGGAAAGACATCCGGGAAGTCACGAACTACCGGAATATCTTCAAGGTCAGGAAGGGGAAGCACATTCAAAGTATGCATCTGGGTTCTAGAACTGGGTGAGGTGTAGTCAATTGTCTGGCCTGAAGGATGGGTGAGTTTTACTGACTTCGCTTTACAATCAAGGAAAGCATTCTGTCTTGATAACCAATCCATTCCTAGGATGACATCAATGTCTGAAGAATTGAGGGCTATAAGAGAAGCAAGGAATACTAAACCCTCAATTGCAATTTGATTGCCATGGCTTACTCTATTAGTTTGCCCCTTTGAACCAGGAGTTTGAATTATCATTGGAGAAAACATTTCTTCAAAGGGAACTCATGCCGAAGTGCATAACTCTCCGACATGAATGAATGAGATGCTCCTGGATCAAATAGAACGGAGGCGGGAACATGATTGACTGGGAGTGTGCCAAGGATGACGTAAGAAGTAGCAGTGTGTAACAGCCTAGATTTCACAAGAATTAAATTTTTTTTTTCGGTGTGAATTGTTTGTTTGTCTGATTTGTTTGCAGTGTTTGCATCCCTATTTATCGATCGACGATTATTTTCCCCCCTCTTATCTCGTTCCGGAGGGAGACCGACCCTTGCCACCCTGATACTCGACCTTTGCGACACCGGGTTTCACCCGATCACGTCGCGAAAACCGCACGAGACCAGCCATCGCCACCGGATCGAAAACCCCGTTTATTTAATAAATGGATTATTTTATGGGGCGCCGAAAAATGTTGTCGGAATGTCACCGCAGTGAGGTACGATCGACGGGCTCGATGCGCTGAGCGCGTGGTTCGAGATTTCATCGGAATCGGAGTCCGTACGGAGTCTCGGCGGTCACGAACGCGATCGCCGGACACGCGAGAGGGGTACCGAGGGCATTTGCGTAAACTGGCCAGCCAACCTACCCTATATAAAGAACACCAGTCTCCCACACCAAATTAGGGTTTCCCTAAGTGAAAATTGCAGCCACACCCCCAGATCTGGGTCAAATTTTCGTCCAAAACCCCCTCTATCACGAAACCCTAGCCCTACCTCAAATCTGGACCATCAGATCTGAGATCTGATGGCCCAGATGAGCTCCACGTCGCCTCCACCGCAGCACAGCCGCACCCGGTCCGCACAGGCCCGCCTCCGCCGCCGCCGGGCCCGATCTGGGCTCGGGAAGACACAGCCTCCCATGGAGCTCGCCCGAGCCGGCCATCCCCGCCTCCGGCCGCCGCGTGCGCCGCGCCGGCAGCAGCCGGGCCGCCGCGCCACGACCTCTCCTCCCCGCTCCTCTCTCCTTTCCTTTCTCTTCCTCTGCCTCTCATCTCCTCATCGTCCTTCTTCCCTTGCAGAGCCGCCTCACGCCATGGAAGCTCGCAAGCGAGCTCGAGCCGGCCGCCCGATGTGACCGCCGAAGCACTGCCCGCCGCCGCCCGGACCTGGATCCAGCTGGATCCTCACCGCGCCCCCTGGAGCCGCCTCCCGAGCGCCCCGTCCTGGCCTGAGGCACCTGCCTCCTCGCCGGAGATGCGAAGATGACGGTGCCGCCGCTCGGGATTCCTGGGACGAGCGACCCCGTGCCTGCTCGCATGGACCGCTGCCAGCTGGGCCGGCGCGCCCAGCGGCCCAACTCCCCCGCCCCCTGTGCTGTTGGGCCTCGGCCCAAGTGGTGAGCCGCCCCCTTCTTTTATTTGTTTTTCTTGTTTTTTTTCTTTCTTTTTTTCTCTGTTGCGGTAGTTGGGTCGGCCCAGTAGTCTGTTTCGCCCCGTTTAGTTTTTTTGCTAGGTTTTTTTTAATTTAATTGGCAGATTATTGTTATTTTCTTGCGGTAGCTATATCTTTTTGCTCGTAGCTCGGATCGCGACGCTTTAAACATGTAAATTTCCTAGTTTTTTGTGTAGATTATTAAAATATTGCTTGTTGCCATGTTTGACCTTGTTTACATGTTGTTTACCTGCTAATTACACCGCATGCCACTATAAATTGTTTCTTTAATAACTTTTTAACCGTTGCTCTGTTTAAAATGTTTCTTATATGTAACTTGACTAGAATTGCATGTAGATTGTGTTTATGCTTCTCTTTCTTGCTAATAAAAATAATAAAATATTGTTTAGGGCAAAACAGTACCAAATATTATAAATATCGTGGGGTCCGTAATAGTTGCCACGTGTAGGTTTTACCCCCACTTAAAATGACTAGATTATATAGTTTACTTTGTGCTTCACTTCCTGCCATGTTTGTGTGCTATGTCATTCTTGCTTGAGTTTCCATGTTAACAACCTTTGTTGATCAGCTGTAGCTAAACAACTTGAACCCTTCTAACGTGCGGTATTCGTCGTGTGTGACCGATACCCCACTTAAACTGTTAGTAACCGTTCTCGACGATAGATCCGTATCGTGTTGCCGTGTCGTGTGATGTCTTCTTGATCTTGTGTTCCCCCGTAGTAATAGAGTGCTTGCTCGTTGATTGTTTTCCAGTGTTTATCGTCTTGTGTGCTTCCGCGGGTACCTTCGGAGACGATGCGAGCTTGCGATCAACTACACCTTCGGAACCTAACTTATCAACAAGCAAGGACTATACATTACTTATTATCCATTCTATTTCAACCAGCGGTTTGCATGCTAGTCTAGGTTAGGTTCGATGTTTGATCCTACCACATGTTTACAGCCTCTTTCAAACCGATACAGCCATGTCCCTTCCCAGCAAATCTTGTACTGCTATGTTACTATTGCTCGTTGCTCAGCCCCTGCTTAGTATGCATGCTTAGGATTCTACGAGGTTACCCTGTTACTCCTTGGTTTGGGATATCACATTATTACTATTGTTGTTGATGATATGATTATTATAATGTTGACTATATTCGACGAAGGATGGAAGGTCTAGGCTATCCCGCCCCGACGCTTTGTTCCATTCGAGTCACCTAGGATCCGAGTTCCGGGTATTGGATTTAAGGCTGAGCGTGCGTAACCGCATGTGGGATTTTATGGGGTCCCCTTTTCTTACCTACCTAGCTTCAAGCATTTCTAGTGGTGGCCCAAGCTGATTTACCATTTTAAACCGTGTGTGTGCTGGTCAGCTGCCAGTAGTTTTCAAACCAACCTGGACCAGTGAGGACATAGTTCCCATGCTGGCCCACCTTGTTCGGCTGAGGACCCGGTTTCCCATGTGTGATTAACCGGCTATCCAAACCCGAGACAGACGGTAGAGACCGATTCGAGAGCGCGGCCGGCTTTTGAGTTGGGTGTCGACTCACCGGGGGCCACCCGGATTTGTTCGTTGTTAGTTAGAGGGACCTGTCGTTTCGTACCTCTTGGAACTAAATCATAAAATGGTTGCCTGTGATGGGTAGCAACTGAGAGTGATGTGCGTGCGTGCGGAGCCTTGTAATGGGCTGTTGGTACACCCCTGCAGGGTTAAATCTTTTTGAGAAGCCGTGTCCACGGTTATGGACGACTTGAGACCTACTCCTTGTTCATAGACAACAACTGAGATAATCTTAATATAACTTGATCAACGTGTTTGTGCCTTCACTGCTTCTTCTTCGTCGGGATGCGAAGAGGAGGACAAGGATAGGATAGGTGTTATGATTGCGTAAGTAGCTGATAGCAAGACTTGTTGGAGGCGATTCCTCATCGAATGCTTGGCTTCTTATCTTACTCTCTAGATCGTTAGCCACTTGATAAATGCTAGTGCGGTAGCAACCTCACCACTTACCCCTTCCTTACCGTAAACTACTAGTTGTCCTAGAAGTACGAGTGATGAAGTCCTTGCTGGGTCAGATGACCACTACAGTTGGATGCTGAGTACCTCTGTACTCATGATACTACCCCCAAACTCTTTTCAGGGTACTTGACCGACAACAGGTATGGTGACCGACGTTTCACGTGGAGACTCAACGACGACTAGTTAGGCGGATCCCGGCGGAGGGCCTGGACCCGTGTGGTTATGGGATCGATGTTTTTCTCTTTTGCCATAAGGCATTTGATTGTAGTCTGTACCCAGACATGTATCTTCCGCTGTTGTATTGTATTTGAGGCAGTTGTATGCCGATTGTATGAGATGTTGTATCCTTGTATCTGTAATGTTGTGATATCATGTTGGAAATCCGGGGCATATGGCTTTGTCATATGTCGCGGTGGGACCGATATGTGCTTCGTCCCCGGATCTGGGTGAAAACACCTAGATCTGGAACAGTACCGCATATCGGGCCTTACACAGTGGTTTCCTCAACTGAGATTTGGTTCACATATCCACTACTTGTGGCTGAAAGCTTTGCTGGGATGGTTTTGGTGGGGGATTTCTTTGAAGGCTTATGACTAGGTCGACGGGGTGCCACAAACACTCTAGGGCATTGTCGGAAGTAATGACTGGCAGACCACACGTGAAACACATCCTGCCTGAATTGGTGGGAGCAGGAGTACTTGATTGCACACCATCATTCCGGGGTGGAACAATGTGTGGAGGTGGATGGCATATATTGGATGGTGGCCTCTGAAGAAGGTTTGGAGGTATGGCACTAGTTGGAATCCAATTTCGACGTTTCTGAGGGGCTGAATTTGAAGAAGGAGAAAACTCTCGAGCATGCTTGCGAGACTCTTCGAAAACTTCATTGCCATGCTCAGCTCTGAAGGATCTGTTGACTAAATCCTCAAGGTGGCAAATTCAAGGAGGTTGAGATCATGGCGAAGGATAGGGCTAAGTCCCTTACGGAACCTTGCCTGCTTTCTGGCATCGGTGGTGATCTCATCTTGGGCATATCGAGCAAGACGGTTGAACTCCCTCACATACTCATGAATTGACATCTCTCCTTGAGTCAGATTGCAGAACTCTTCCTTCTTGCGCTCCATTAACTCATCTAGAAGGTGGTACCCTCGGAAGGCATCACGGAACTCCTGCCAAGTCACTAGGTGACCTTCAGGCTGCATCGCAACATAGTCCTCCCACCATTCAGCAGCAGCATCTTCCAGAAAGTATGTCGCAAAGATAACTCGATCATTGGGAGCAACATGTGCCGTTTTAAGCTTACGTTCGATCGAACGGAGCCAATCATCAGCTTCAAGGGGCTCAGAAGAACATCTTAATAACGGTGGGCTCAAGAGGATGAAATCCTGAATGCTGACAACCACATTACGCTGACGAGCGGTATTCTGCTCGATGAGCTCCAAAAGGCGTGTTTGATCACGTCGATTCCGCTCAGCTTCCATCATGATTTCTGCTGCAGAAGGCGGTGGTGGAGGTTCATCATCATTTCGATTCCGAAAACGGTCTCGATTCCGACGAACAACACTACGAGTTCCACCTGACATCCCGTGTGATAAAAATCAACAATCAGAACAGGTTGTACGATGGAATCAAAGATAAAAGGACATGATTTCTTCAGAAAGGATCATAATGCAAAGGCAAAGATTCATAGAAACACGAGATAAATCGAGCAGCATAACGGCTACACCGGGATGGAAAATGAAACAACCTTTAGGAGATTGGACAGAACTTCCCCAAGGAACTCAACAACACGATGACTCTAGACAACCGAACACAACTTTCCTACGGCTACAAGGAAGCAAACAACGAGATGTTCTAGTAAGACATAGATGAGCCTAGTCCTATCTTCCCGTAGAACAAGATGAGGGTGACTCAGAACTCAGATCGATGAGGATAAGGAGAAAAAGAAGCCTTACGTTGTTCCCATTATACCCAAGTAACTATATAACTATAGAATGCTAGACTCGACTTCGACCAAGGGTTGAATAATCCTACAGACAGTCCTGCTCTGATACCAAGTCTGTCGGGACCCAGAATATGCATATGTAATTCCAGTCACAACTCAATAATATGGAGAGCCGAGGGTCGTACCCACTTGTCTAAGCAGACAAGGCCAAGCACAGAACACTCTCGGAAAGCATCGTACGTGAGGGGCATCCCATCCAGGCCGGATGATCAACTGAGATGGGTCCTCATCGCCCGCTCACAAGTCTAAATGATTATGGGTGGTGAAATCCCATACTCATAGACAAGTCGTCTCAACCATATTATCGATTGAATTATAACACTTACATAAACAGACTCCAGCCCGATCACTTAGTCGGGGTCTCGGGCGTTCTCAATCATACAACAAAGTGTGCCACGTGACAGAGTCACGAGCAATCGCATCACGATGCCCCTAGCTGCGCACATCTAAGGGCCACTTCGTGTATAAAAGACCGCCGGCAAGAACACAACTAAGATATCGAACCCCACACTAAGACATGCATGTTATAATCATACACGCAGCATACATGTCCAGTGTAAACATCAGGTACACATTGCATGAACTCTACAAAGTATATCTTTATTGACTTACACATAGAGTACATAAAGATCATATAACTATGATCCATCATTACATCAAACAACGGAAGAAAATTAGGTCTGAGTACAGACAAGTTTAACAAATGGCTTAGAGAAGCCTTGTTCAACATACATGCCCTTCCACGAGGGACCAGACTACTGTCTGGAACTATACTAGCTTAGTCAACGTCGAGCTTCAGGAAGGTGTCTCCTTCGGGGTCTGGGTTTCCATCTAAAACATAGAATAAGTAAACGTGAGTACAAAGTCGTACTCAGCAAGACTTACATCACAACTATACTACTCATGCTCAAGTTTCAAGGTAAAAGGGAGGTGGGGTTTCAACATGCAGAAGTGCCAGCTTTGACTTGGCTAGTCCTGTACTACGAGTACCGGACTTGAGGTAAGAAGCGTACACGAGTCCACTACCAAGTCTCCAACCAATACACCAATATGGATACTTCCTCGACTTCCCCACGAGAAAGCACGCCATAGCACTCACGCTTATCTTGCGAGTTTTAGAGTATCCATTCAAGTTGTCTAATAATAAGGTACAGGTTCCAAGTAGTCCATGACCGCGGACGCGGCTATTCGAATAGTTTTGTTAACCCTACAGGGGTGTAAACTACACACACATGACCATCAATTACCGCCAGGTCTCGTCACCATTCAAGGAGTGCCGGCGAGGATGTTCACCACGACACTTCGCTCACAACCGGTCTACTCCAGGAGTCGACTATCTGAGGTAGATCCCGCTCGAGAGCCCGGCCGGATCAACGATACGGACTCAAAAAATGTAGGCAACCAAGACGCCATCCGAGAAGATGGTTTCAGTGTCTCACAGATCCACCCACATATCTATATGATGCAACCTTTCATCCATTCTTTTTCTATGCATATGCCAAATGGAAAACCCGAACTAATGTGACTCCTGGACGTTAACACGGATTAAGGTACTAGGCCGAGAGGGGCCAGTGAGCCCAATGTGTGGTTGTACTCTTTGTCTTGGATTACCATACAAGAACTCAGGCTTAAGGCGGTGTTCAACGAGACAACCCATTGTGTACTCCTACACAACCTCTCATCGTTCACCTTGTATTAGGGTGGATTCACCAACAAAGTTTCACCTTCATCAACACCATGTTCACTATCATCCCGACTCACATCAAAAGTATCCTCATTGTAAACTCTAAGCATGCAATAAGCTGTAACAGTTGAAGGGACCTCATGGTATCAATCAACTCCTATATCATCTAGGATTGTGGTTTGCTTACTACTGTGACAAGATGATAGGTCATGCATCGGATATGGGTTCAACTATGCGGTAGAATCGATAACAAGGTGATCATCCTAATCAATGCATAAGCGAGACTGAGAGGGAAATGGGTTTTTATAGACATGATCAATGGGGTTTGCTTGCCTTGCTGACGATACACGGGTTTACTGGTCTTCTTCTTCGGGGGTGATCTCCGTCTCGGAAAGTCTGTTACCGGAACAATCATCAACAAAGGGGGGCACAAATAAAGTACAATGCTCAAACACATGATAAGTTTGTCCATGATGTATATGGTACTGGTTTGTATAAAATTCAATTTAATTGAAGTGTATTGCAAAGGATTTGCAAATTCAATCTCCAAATTCAATTTCAAATTCAGCCATATGCACATTTGCTACTGTTACCCCATTTTAAAATGGTCAAACATAGAAAAAAATTCATATTCTTAATCCTTGCATTTTTCTGATAATTTTAGATATATTATATGTTTAATTTGGAGTTAAAATGAATTAGTTATGAATTTCCAAAGTTTATCCTATTTTCTGCCTTTTCTGGATTAATTTCAATCTTTTAACAGTTTATTGCGTCATGCTGACGCAGGGCTAACGTGGGGGGGCTCTGACTTGTGGGACCGTATTTTCAGAGACTATGGGTTTAAACCCGGTTTAGTTTTTATTAGCAGAGAGTTATTATGGGGGTTGGCCCCACATGGCAGTGGTTAAAGGGGGTCATTAGCGGGGTGGGTTAGGAACTAATGACGTGCCACGTCGCGGGCTGCCGGCGGCTCAACGCCGGTGTCACCAGACGCGGCGGCGCCCGCACGGGTCGGCGGTGCAGTGCGCCATCTTGGGTGTGGCTTGCACCAAAAGGAATCTCTTGCTCGCGTGCTTCTAGCGGTGCTGGACTGTGTCACTGGGGAGGCCGGAGTCGTCGGCGGCGAGCACTCGTGGAAGCGGCCGTAGACGATGCACTGCGGCGATGGCGATTACAGGCACCAAATCGCACGCTGAGAGACGGGAAAGGAGCGTATGCTCACCCTGAACTCGCTGGTGAGGACGGCGTGAATGGGGAGGGCGTGGTGGCGACGTATTCAACGGCGAGCACCCGCGGCTCCGACAAGATGGCGACGACGATTGCGGTAGCTTCAGGTCGAGGAGATTCCCGATCCGTTGCACGGCGACGTAGACGATGGCGGTGGAGCTCCTGGACAAGGTTGTAGGGGCTGGGGTGCTCGTCGGCCGCGAGTCTCCACGGCGGCGCTCTACGGCGGCATTCAGACGGTGGCAGAATCGAGCGAGAGAGAGCAGGAGAGAGACGAGGAAGGGGGGGAATGGCCACGATGTGCTTCTGGGCGTCTCCAGGCGCGTAGTCGTGGCCTGGGGAGGCAGGCAGCTGCCTGGCGGCCGCACGTCGCTCGCCGGCGACCTGCGTGCCTGCTTGGCGAGGAGGAAGACGCATGTGCCCCCCTGTGGGCTGGGCTGGGTTGCTGCTGGGCCAGGTACAGGTAAGTTGGGCCAGTTCCTTCTGTCTCTTTTCTTTTCCATTTCTTTTCTGTTTATTTTCTGCAATTTTTTGTGCCTTGCAAAAAAAATAGCTAGGCATTTTATTAAATGCCCAAATACTTTATGTGGACTTGTAATGCATATAGCTAGCCACTTATAAAGTTTGGGGATTTTTGAAATTCAAATAATCTGAATTACAAATCAAATAGGGGTATTATTTAATTTCCACGCCCTGTTTGGATTTTTTGAGAAATCTTGGTGCATGCAGTGGGACCCACTTCACTTTATATGTGATCATGCATATTTATAAGACTTTTCGAAAATAACAGAGAAATTTTTGGAAGCAATTTTTGTCTGGCCATTTTGAATTAAATTCTTAGGGCTTTCTGCTTTCCCCATTTTGAATTTCTTTTGAATTTTTGCATGATGAAAAGTGACCACCTAACCCTAGCACATACCTAACTTGGGGTTGTGACACCTGGCCCCTGAGCAGCCAACTGATGCGCGAGAGATGATAATGGCTTCTCGCCCTTCGTTGGTTAACCCAAGTGGAAGGTGAGATGTACGATAGCAGCAAGTTTCCCTTGGAAAAGATACCAAGGTTGATATCGAACCAGTAGGACTCCAAGGTCTACCAGTAGGTGGTAAAGTGAACGATGGCACCGTTCACAACCGAGGTTGCTTACTTTACCTTGACCTGGACACACAACAAGTAACTTTGCTCCCAACGAAGTTCAGAGAGGTTGTCAATCTCTCCGGCATTGTTGTTTATAAATGATCAAACACAAGAGATAATGATAATGATAGCTACAACTAGAAAGTAAAAGCAAGAAGTAAATTAAGGGTGTCATAGTGGTGGAAATATGCACCGCTAGTGATGTCTCTCTCCCAAAAGACGATAAAACTACTATGCGAGGTAAACAAATCACAGCTGGGCAATTGACGGGATTACGGGCGCAAACCAATGCTAACTATGCTACAAAGAAAGTAAGAGGCTCAAAAGCATGGGCGGAACGCAGAAATAAGTAGACCGAAATCCATCTACATCTACTAGTAATCCTCCATCTTGAGATATCTATCCAGAACATCTCACTGGTATTAAGTTGCGAGCCCCACCCAAACTGTAAACCCAAAGCAATAGGCAACTGCATTAAAAGAACTTTGCGTAAAGTAAACAATCCATGCAACCGCGATTACAGGCACCGTTGTTTTCCCCCATGTTGCAACAAAACATACCCTAGACTCATGTTTCTGTCACTCAAGCTAGTCATCAGGGGGCATGAACCCACAATCAAGCATAACGCTCCCTCTTGGAGTGACTACCTACTACTTGGCCAAAGCAATAAACAGCAACGGACAACATGCAAGAATTACTCAAGGACAAAAATATAAAAGAGAAGAACCAAATATATTACTCAATCACAATCTTAACATAGTCTCATAATCCATCAGATCCCAACAAACTCAGCATAGCAACAACAGAAAGAATTACATATGTGCCTTGATCATGTAGGGCAGATCACAAGGTCTAATCCATGAAGAACAAAGAGGGGAGGAGAACATAACATAGATACAGATCATGGACCCATGGTCCAAGGTGGACTACTCACGGATCATCCGGGAAGCGTCCATGGTGGTGGAGAAGCTCCCGGAGGTCAATCCTCCCTCCGGCAGGGTGCCGGGAAGAGGTCTTCTGGCGCTCCCGATCTTGGAAGCGAGGCGGCGGAGAACATATGCGAGAGATATCTCGAAAAAGGGTTCTGTCTTCGGAGGTTTCGGGGCGAAGGAAATATATAAGCAAAGGGGGGCAGCCAGGGGGGAACCAGGGGTGCAGGCGCCCCCCTAGGGCGCGCCGAGAGGGCGCCTGGGCCCCTAGTGGGTCCCCTTCGGACCCCTTCAGGACTCTGGAAGGTTCCCGTATGCTGATTCTTTATTGAATTTTTACAGAATTTTTTGAGCATTTTTAATACGGACGAAACCTGAAATACAAAAACTGCAGAAAACAGGAACTGGCACTGGGGTGCACTAAGTTAATAGGTTAGTCCAAACATGATCAAAAGTGTATGAAAGTGTATCTAAAACATAGCAATATCACACAAAACATGTATGGAGCAAGCAGAAATTATAGATACGTTTGGGACGTATCAACATCCCCAAGCTTAATTCATGCTCGTCCTCAAGTAGGTAAATAATAACAAGTATAATTTCTGTGCTGACATGCTACCAACCATAAAAGAACTTTGTAAGTAAAGAAATCAAGGTATGTAATTCAATTCAAGTCATAACAAGCAAGAGTCTATATTAGCATTGAAACAAGCAACATAAGAACATAAAGGTGCAAGAGCTCTCGCTGTTTGTGACTCGAATGTCTCCAGATGGTGTTTGCGTGCAAGAAGTGGGAGATGGGAATAAGAGAGAAAAATATTTATTTGTTGAGAACTCAATCTACTAAAATTTCACACATAATCTTCTTTGGAATCTTATCTTGACTCGTCCCCATACCACTAGCCAGGTACAAGTCAATTTGATCCACTCTCTTTCGATATTTTGAGCACTCATGCGATGGATGAGCGTAAGCACGAGAGTTGACACTTAGGATGGCAAAGAGAGAGATATGGTGGAGGAGGAAGACAAAAAGATGTGAAATGCTCACATCAATGAGGACAATCATAGGCGAGAGAAAGCCAAATGATAGATATGATGTGAGGAGTAGGGATTGCTAGGCAACGGATGCACATAGGAGCTAGGAAAATCTCTCCAATGGAACTAGTGGGGGTGCATCCAACTTCCTCTCTCAAGAAGACCTAGAGCTCATTTGAGGAGGCTCATCACTGGAATATACAAGCCAAGTTCTATAGTGTGAAGGTCCCCACATACCTATATGCATATATGATCATCTCTATGGATAACAAGGTATTAGAGGGAGTGCGAGTGTGGATCTTTCAAAAGGAATAGTAGTGTTGCCCCCTTCTCTCTTTTTATTTGCTTTTTCTCTTTTTTCTATTTTTTGGTGGCCTCAATGGCTCTTTCTATGTAACTCTCATTTGTTCTCTTTGGGATCTTTTAAATTTGTCCTCTTTGGGATATTTTCCTCACTTAAGGGCAACGCTCTATTTTACAAGAAGTATAGACGATCTTTCACACTTTACAAGGTACTCAACATAAAGAAGATGTAGCTATCATGATGTATGAAAATGTATTCCTCTGCCAGCATAGCAGGAACATCTATGACATGAAGATCAAGTCATGAGAAGGAGGATGTTGCATGGCAATATATCTCGGAAAGGCTATGTAAATTCCTTGATAGGTAGGTATGGTGGTTGTTTAGAGGAAAGATATAAGGAGGTTTATGATGACAGAGCGTATCATGCCAAGGGTTTGGATGCACCGGCGGGTAGGCGCCAACTCTCAGAGTGAGAAGAGGGCAATGAACGGTACCGAAGAGGCTAGAAAATATGAGGAGGTGGAAGTGTCAACTTTCAATTCTTATATTAGTCCGAAGAACTCATGCACTTATTATCGGTAACTCTCAATCTAATCAGGAGGTTCACAAATAGACAAGTACCCCGAGGAGGAGTGTATGGGGGTATGGTTATCCTTGTGCATCCTCAAATCATGTTACGTGAGTGTACTCTAATATCCGATCCCTCCAAAGATTAGTGATCCATCTAGTAGCTAGAGTTCTCAACTAGTTTTTGTAGTTTTGAAAATAAACACGGATTGCCCAAAATACGACACCTATCACTAATAGGCTAGAGCTCTTGACACCAAAATTTCAAACATTACTCACAACAATACCTCAAAACTATCACTAATAGGAGGTTGTCAATCTCCGGCCTTGTTTTTTACAAAGGATCAAACACAAGAGATAATGATAATAATAGCTACAACGAGAAAGTAAAAGCAAGAAGTAAATTGAGGGTGTAAACAGTGGTGGAAATATGGACCGGGGTCCCATGATGTGCACTAGTGATGTCTCTATCCCAAAAGACGATAAAACTGCTATGCGAGGTAAACAAATCACAGTTGGGCAATTGACAAGATTACAGGCGCAAACCAATGCTAACCATGCTACAAAGAAAGGAAGAGGCTTAAAAGCATGGGCGGTACGCCAAAATAAGTAGATTGAAATACATCTGCATCTACTACTAATCATCCACCTTGAGATATCTCTCCAGAACATCTCACTGGTATTAAGTTGCGAGCCCCACCCAAATTGTAAACCCAAAGCAACAGACAACTGCATTAAAAGAACTCTGCGTAAAGTAAACAATCCTTGCAACCGCGGTTACAAGCACTGTTGTTTTCCCCCTTGTGGCAACAACACTTACCCTAGACTCATGTTTCTGTCACTCAAGCTAATCATCAGGGGGCATGAACCCACAATCAAGCATAACGCTCCCTCTTGGAGTCACTACCTACTACTTGGACAAAGCAATAAACAGCAACGGAGAACATGCAAGAATTACTCAAGAACAAAAATATAAAAGAGAAGAACCAAATATATTAATCAATCACAATCTTAACATAGTCTCATAATCCATCAGATCCAAGCAAACTCAGCATAGCAACAGCAGAAAGAATTACATATGTGCCTTGATCATGTAGGGCAGCTCACAAGGTCTAATCCATGAAGAACAGAGAGGGGAGGAGAACATCACATAGCTACTGATCATGGACCCATGGTCCAAGGTGGACTACTCACGGATCATCCGAGAAACGTCCATGGTGGTGGAGAAGCTCCCGGAGGTCAATCCTCCCTCAGGAAGGGTGTCGGGAAGAGGTCTTCTGGCGCTCCCGATCTTGGAAGCGCGGCGGTTGCAGAACGGAGGCGACATCGCGAAAAAGGGTTCTGTCTTCGGAGGTTTCGGGAAGAAGGAAATATATAGGCGAGGGGGGCAGTCAGGGGGCCCACCATGGGTCCAGGCAGCCCCCTGGCGCGGCACCACCCTAGGGCGCGCCGGGAGGGCGCATGGTGCCCTGGTGAGTCCCCTCCGGCCCCCTTCGGGACTCTTGAAGGTTCTCGTACGCTGATTTTCTTTATTGGATTTTTCTGAAATTTTTGGATCATTTTTAATACGGGGGGAAACCTGAAATACAAAAACAACAGAAGACAGGAACTGGCACTGGGGTGCACTGAGTTAATAGGTTACTCCAAATATGATCAAAAGTGCATGAAAGTGTATCTAAAACATAGCAATATCACATAAAAACATGCATGGAGCAAGCAGAAGGTATACATACGTTTGGGACGTATCACCAACCAGACTGTATTGTGCCACGGACAGGCGGCAGCGGCTGCAGCCGACACTCCTGGAGGGATACTTCAGCATCATCTTCTCGGTCGTGCAGCTCACTGTGGTGGGCAAGGTGAACGGTTCGCTAGCGGACAAGGCAACATGGATCCATGCAGCACTAGGTAAGATGGACGATGAGTACTACCACTTGGCGCTAGAATATTGTCGGGGTAGAATTCCTCAGGCCCTCCTTCTAGTCCCACTCTGTCGTAGAACTAGAAGCAGGGGAGGAAAGCGGCGACGCTGCCCCGAGAACACCTTCCGGGAGGGCCTCTCGCAGGAGGGCACGGCCCGGAGACCGTGTGGGACGGGAAACATGATGGGTTCCCGGTTGCTTAATGTAGACAAAGGTTGCGGCGCCGAAACGGCAATGATGATTGAACACGTGTAGACGCTAGTTTTTTACCCAGGTTCAGGCCGTCCGAAGACTAAAATCCCTACTCATGCATGTCTGATATTCTTGCTTGTGATGAAGTACAACACAGTACAAGGTGATCTTCTAGGAGAAGATACCCTACACTACACTCCACTATACTCCTCTTCTTCTATTGATGAAGCTGGTAGTGCCCTCAAGGAGAAATCCTTCAGAGACCCCCCGGGAAGTTCTGGAGACGAACTCCCCACCTTCTTTGTGTGGATGCATCCAGATGATGATGCATTGAGGTGGTGGTTATGTTGTGATGGATCTTCCTTCTTCTCTTCCTTCTTTTCGTTTCTCCTCCTTGCCTTTCTTCTAGCTCCTTTTCCTCTCTATCTCGCTAACTTATCTCCTTCGCCTCCCCTTCTTGATGTGGTTGGCATCTCCCTTTTATAGATCAAGGGGCTTGCCACAGCCCCACTGACAGTCACAGTAAGGGTAGTTATCTCAAAATTGTGGACACGAGGCGTCATGGCTTCTTCCGAGAAGGTTCCGTGGTGTCGCGGGGACGATTGGGGCATGAATGCACTGAGTATGCGTGGGAACGCCCGGCAAGTGGAAACTGCCTCCTGTCAGCGGTGCATGCTTGACTTCTAGTGCTTTGAATGCACTGCCTTCTTTGTCAGACGGTGGGAGCCAGCTGGTTGACTCCGTCCTTCCGGAATTGATCCTGTGAGCTCCCCCGGAGCGTTCCCGGCATCTCCTTGTCGGAACTCTTCCACGGTTGTGTTTGGGCATCCCGAGAGGCGTGGTCGGAACCAGGGAAACGTGGTACCCCCGTTATCCGGTTACTGACAGTAGCCCCCGGGCTCGGCTTCTGATGGAGGCTTCCCGGAATCGAAGTGGAGACGTCTGAGAAATTCTTGTAGACTGCGCACGGGCTGTCATGTCATGGGGACAGGGCAGACGGTTCCACGTAGTGCGCCTCCAGTTGGATTTAACAGATGATGATGATGCCCCTGCAAACGATGGCAAGACTCGAGGTAATGCAGCAGCTGACCCCATGGTAATTTAATGTGCTTACGGTAGTGTAGAAAAATCACTCCCCTGCTGACGATGGGGTGACCCCACGACTCCTGCATGTAAGGATACCTGGTTCATATGAAGACAGAAGGCCCGCTGGAAGCCTCGACAGGCACATGACTGGCCCACTCAAGGCACCGACGTAGAAGTCCGTGAGCAACACGGAAGTCAAGATTTGGCGTTCAAGGAAAAGCTAGATTAGGCAATCGTCCTTGTAACCTAAGTCGGACTCCCCGAGACCCAGCCTAGTATATAAAGGCTGGGAGGGGTGACGGCTCAGGGTATCAAATCTTCAATCAACACCTCCAGTCTTGAGCGAACTCGCCTCGACCGCCACTGTAATCACCTCCCGCATAATACAATTAAGCAGGAAGTACTATCTCCTGTTAGCCGACGAGTATCACCAACCTGCTCATCCTCTCTACAATCTAACCCAGGGTCCCTGACCAAGGATTTGCCGAGGTCAATCCTCGTCACCTGCGAGTGTCCGTTGCGTATTTAAGCGAGCCGGCAAGAAGTGGAAGAGTCATTTCCCTTCTCCATCCCCTTCTCCGTCTCCTTCAAGCTCCGAGCTTCCATGGCGCCTACGACGTCACCCAACACCCTGGGTGTTGCGGGCCAAGCGATTTTGGGCGTCCGAAGCGGTGGCGTGGGCCGAGGCGGATCGGCGGTCCGACGCGGCCATGGTGATGTCTACGCACGCTTCTATTCGTGTAGACTATGTTGGGCCTCCAAGCGCAGAGGTTTGTAGGACAGCAAAATTTCCCTCAAGTGGAAGACCTAAGGTTTATCGAACTCAGGGAAGTAGAGGTTGAAGATGGTCTCTCTCAAGAAACCCTGCAATTAAGATACAAGAAGTCTCTTGTGTACCCAACACACCTAATACAACTAGGAGTTGTATAGGTGCACTAGTTCGGCGAAGAGATGGTAAAATACGAGTGATAGGTGTGGCAAAGCAAGATAATATAAATCTGTAATAAAAAGTGCAGCAAGCAAACATGTGACAAAAGTGAACACAAACGGTGTAACAATGGTGGAAACAAGGCCTAGGCTTCATACTTTGACTAGTGGCAACTCTCAACAACATCAACATAGTCTAATCACATGATATTTCCCATAAAACATGCAATGGAGACGCACTCGGAGGTCATTCCTTTGTGGTCAAGAGAAGATGAGAATTATGTAGGGCTACAAAAGCACACCTCAAAGTTCGTAGTTCTCAATCTATGGATTTCCCAAGTCACCGCGGCCATCCAAATAGAGTACCACAATCACCACAACATATCTCAAGGATAGTGAAAGACAAGCACCAAGAGACTCTCAATCTTCAATCAACACACAAAAGAGGAAATCACTCATGATAATATTCTTCTAACCCATGTCCAATACACCATTGTCACCTTGGTCTCGGGGATTATACTAGATAAGATCAATTGAGTACATCAATACAATACATAGAGGAAGGGGAAATAACATGGGATCACCCTATATTAACATAGCCTATGATCACAACGAAGATCACATCATGGGAGAGAGAGAGAGGAACACATAGCTACTGGTAGAAACCTCATCCCCGAGGGAGAACTACTCCCGCTTCATGGAGGGAGGAAGCAACATCGATGGAGATGAATCCAGGGGCACTTCCCCGTCCCGGAAGAGTGCCGGCACAGGAATTCTGTCCCCCCGAAACTTGATGGCGATGGCGGCGGAGATCGGAATTGCTTCTGGAGAAAAGGGGTCCGGAATCAGGGTTTCCTCCGCGGGGGTAAAAATACGACAAATGGGGGCACCAGGGGGGGCACAAGGCAGCCAAGAGGGCTGGTGGCGCGGCCTAGGGTGGGGCCGCGCCAGGCACCCTCCTGGGCCCCTGGTGGTGGCCCTCCTGCCATGTCTTGGTTATTCCGGAAGCTTCCGGAGCGCTGATTTTTTATATAATTTTTCCGGGATTTATTGGACACTTTAATTATTGGAAAAACCTGAAATACAAAAACAGCAGAAAACAACAACTGGCAGCTGGGTGCACTGGGTTAATAGATTAGTCCAAATATGTTCAAAAGTGTATGAAATTTCAAGCAAATCATGGCAAAGTCACACAAAACATGCATGGAGCAAGCAGAAATTATAGATACGTTTGGGATGTATCACATGGTCGTGGTCGCGGCGGTGTGATGTCTACGGCCCTGACAAGGGCATAGACGGCGGTGCCGGCCCACGAGTTCTTCGTGGCGGCGGCCGACCCGACGTGCAGCTGGCTTCGGCTGCCGGAGCCATTCTCGCAGGCAATGACGGGACGCAGGCCACAAGGCATGTACCTCCGGATTGAGGGGTGCCCCCATGGCTCCACGTGGATGGCGACAACCTTTGACAGCGGCACCATGTATCTGGATCAAGTCTGGGCGACATTCGTCCGCTGGAGGAACAACCATCAGTTCCAGGCCATCCTCTTCCGCTTTGATGGCCAGGACACCCTCTGGCTGAAGATGTTCCACTCGTGGGGATCTCGCGCAGAATGCTGCATGGAGGTTGCCGTTAGAGATCCTGGCGAGCAAGGCGTTGTGGGAGTCGTCCACGACTTCATGGGCGTTGAGCCCGCCGCCGAGCACTGAGGCAGTGGGATGGTGCCGGAAAGGTCCGGGTGAGGGCTGATACATCCAAAATGCATCACTATTTTATATCATAATTCACCCCTATTCATTGATATATTTCATGTTGTGATGCTATACTTATGTTGTTTTGGCTTGTTTTAAACAGTTTGCAACTTTCCCGTGCCGAAACAGTAGACGCAGGATTCTGCGGAGAAAAGTGGGCATTGAGTTGCTGAAACAGAACATCTCCAAAGTCGCTGAAAATAGACGGGTGATATTTTCCAGAAGATTAAAGAAGCTTCGCCGAAAACGGGCCAGAGGGGGGCACCAGGTTCCTAGGCGCCCCGCTAGCGCGGCCCCCAACAGGGGAGCGCCGGAAGGCCGCCTGGACCCCTGGGGCCACTCCCGGCTCCCCCTGTGACCTATATATTTATCGTCAACCAAAAACTCTAAAAAGAGAAGAGTTTCGCGAGTTCTGCTGCCGCTCCGTGTCGGAAATCTACAGAGAAGAAAAGACATCTCCGGCGGGAAGATTCCGCCAGGGACAACACCTCCCGGAAGGGGAGATCATCGCCATCGTCATCACCATCGTGACGGGCATCATCGAGATCATCATCAACATCATCCCCAACATCAACACCATCTCCATCTTCATCCTACCTCATCTCACAATTGCAACTTGTGTTATAATATGTACTATCTATCCTCTCTACTCTACCGGTGTTGATTACTCTTTTGTGGTGAATGCTATTGAGTTTTGTTGGAGAAATATTGTTATGTCTAGATTGGTTATCAACTATTTATCAACACTGATCATTATCTCGTTTATGTCTTGTGAGTAGTTACTTCAGTTCTTGAGGACATGGGAGAAGTCTAGTTATTAGTAGTCATATGATGTTGAAGTAATATGTGTTGTTTGATATTTAAGTTGTGTTGTTATTATCCTAGTGGTGTTGTGTGAGCTGAACACACAACCCATCGCCTTTCTAAGGACCTAGGAGAATGCATTGTGTATAAAAGATGCTTACGGTGGGTTGCCGGAGTGAGAAAAACCTGAACCCCAGGTTGCACACTTTTGCACAAGGGAATAATGGATCCTTGATCGTATTGCTATGGTTAGGATTTTTCCTTAATTTCTACCTTGTATTTGCGGATGCTTGCAAGGTGTTTAATCATAAGAGTGCACTTATCTTAGTCTATAAGGTGCTCTAGCATAGATCCACCCACTCAAAACTTATCAACACAAAACATAGTACCGACTTATCTTAGTCTAGGCTTATCCTTTGCTAAAAAGGATTGGGCCACTTGTTACTCCTCGGTACCTTTTACTTTGCTTGTTTTTACCTTCTCGTTGCTTATACCGAAAAACCCCTAAAAAGCTATCTTTTAGTGTTCGCAGTTATTCCTTTACCAAAGTCACTTATCAATACCTTATGCTCCTCGTTGGGTTCGACACTCTTACTTATCAAAAACGCTACAATAGATCCCCTATAGTTGAGGGTCATCAAGGGCCAGAGCTTAGATACGGCGGTTCACCCATGCAGGGTTCTTCTTATTTTAGCCCTGCACTTATGTACTTAGCAATAGGTGGACAGTGGTAGTGGTGTAACCACTCCGACGGTTAGCGCAAGGTGTGAATAGTGATCCGGAAAGACCCAAGCAGTGCTTTGGTTCCGGTAGAATCCCCTACGGGGTAGTAGTAATGAATGCAGTAACTTTTTAGGAAGCTTTGTACTTTTTCATACCTCATGGGCACCTTTTTTGCGTCGATAGCCTCTGATAGAGAGAACGTCTGAAAAGTGGATTTCGGTACCTTTTCTTTGAGCTCGTGCACGGCTTATCGGAGGTGTGTTGCAGGAACTCGCTACTGTGTGCGGTAGGCGCGTTTGGATGAGAACGCAGATTTCAACATGAGCATTAAATATTCACTTCCACGGCTAGTCTTCATAGAGAAAGAAACTCCGAGAACAGAAAGGTCCGCAGGAGTACAATCCCTCATGGGTGTTGTGCTAGTGCCTCGGTTGGGGATCCGAGTTGTTTGGTTCTTTCCGGTGAGTCTTTCCGGCAGACTGGTACATCCGTCCGCACGGATGCTAGACGGGGACTCTAGCCCGGTCTCTCCGGGGTGGCTGGATCGAGGGAGGTGACGACCATCCGTTGGAACCTTTTTCCTGGTCAGGTATGGAGCCTCCACAGGATACTCGAAAAAGAGCTTTATCGGACGGACCGATAGTGGCAGCTTAGTACTATCCGCGCGAGGCGGAACAGTCGTCCGAGTGGGATTGATTTCACAGAGAACCATCGTCGATGGACGCCATGGTCTGGCGCAAATCTCTTGTCAAGGAAAACTGAGGGTGAGGCCTCGTGCACTCTCTGCCTTGAGTGAAAAGGTGTGCTCCAGGAACTATCATACGGAAAGAAAACAAACCATCCAGCCCAACCATCCGGGATTAGTAAGATAGCTCTCCTCAGGAGGTCGTAAGACCGGCCGAGGGAAAAGCGTCCAGCAGCATGTCGGGGGAAAACATCCGGCACAAAAACCATCCGAGATGTCATCCCTGCGGGTCGGAAGGGTGATGCTTTGTGAAGCGTCCTCGAGAGAACGCCGGGAAGCCCCCGAGCGCAGCAACCATGGAATCACCGTGACAGGCATGCCGAGCATCTGTTCGTGAGGATGCCTATACCGGAGGTTCTTTCCATGGCATGACGAAGATATAGTGAACTCTATATCCTGCATAAGAAATGTACGTTACGACCAACGTGATCGCCAGCCCTTCCTGCACAAGGAACAAATGGTATGGCCGACGTGATCGCCCACCCTCCTTCTAGCGCCACATGTCGGGGGTGGAATTCCTCAGGCCCTCCTTCTAGCGCCACTCTGTCGTAGAACTAGAAGTAGGGGAGGACAACGTCGACGCTTCCTCGAGAACACCTTCCGGGAGGGCCGCTCCCGGGAGGCCGTGGCCTGGACACCGTGCGGGGCGGGGAACACGTTGGGTTCCCGGTTCCTTAATGTAGATGAAGGTCGTTGCGGCGTCGAAACGGCAATGATAACTGAACACATGTAGACACTGGTTTTTTACCTAGGTTCGGGCCGTCTGGAGACTAAAATACCTACTCCTGCATGTCTGATCTTCTTGCTTGTGGTGAAGTAGAACACAGTACAAGGTGATCTTCTAGGAGAATATGCCCATTGATGATGATATGGTGTCGTCCGTGCCCGATTATACCGAAGAGCAGAGCCTTTGGCCTACAAACTTGGAGCGCCGCCTGCAGGAGGTTGTAGAGGAGGATGTTTGTGGTTCTGAGGATTCTTAGTAGCTAGGATAATTGTTGTGCTTTGTTGGATGTTGGGGCCTTGGATTTGTAATGAACTCCATTTTGAGAAAAATGCTTGAGGCTGCTTTGCTGATTTCCAGTCCCTGAGGCTTTCTGGTTGTTGTGTCTTGACTTCCTTTCTTTTTGTCACGCGATAGGCTGCTCCAAATTTTTCCCGTGCTTCGAGATCTTTGAGGGAGGACACTCGTGAGGATGCGTATGAATCCCTCCGAGTTCGCCTTCAGAATGCTGAGCTTGAAAATAGCTGACTTAAGGGCGTCGTTGCTGTTTAGCGCTCGAAGCAGGCGCGAGAGGAGGTCGTGCTCGATAATTTGGTATCCTGGCTGCCAAAACTATCCAGTGTTATGGAAGGTGAGTTTCTGATGGCTTCTCGCCCCTCGTTGGTTACCCAAAGTGGAAGGTATGAGATGCGGCACAGCAGCAAGTTTCCCTCAGTGAGGATACCAAGGTTTATGTCTCCAGTAGGACTCCAACGACAACAAGTAGGTGACAACAGCCCTAGAAATCTAGCATGAGTTGACGTGGACCTGCACACAACAGCAGATAACTTTGCTCCCAACGAGTACATAGAGGTTGTCAATATCTCTGGTCTTGTTGTTTACAAAGGTTCAAACGTAAGAGATAAAAGATAGTGATACTGCAACTAGAAAGTAAAAGCAAGAAGCAAATTGACGGTGTAAAAAGTGGTGGAAATATGGACCGCGGTCCCATGATGTTCACTAGTGATGTCTCTCTCCCAAAAGATGATAAAAGAGCTACGCAAGGTAAGTAAATTACAGCTGGGCAATTCACAGGATTACGGGCGCAAACCAATGCTAACTATGGTACAAAAGAAAGGAAGAGGCTCAAAAGCATGGGCAGTACGCAAAGATAAGTACACCGAAATCCATCTGCATCTACTACTAATCATCCACCTTGAGATATCTATCCAAAACATTTCGCTGGTATTAAGTTGTGAGCCCCACCCAAAGGGTAAACCCAAAGCAACAGACAACTGCATTAAAAGAACTTTGCGTACAATGAACAATCCTTGCAACCGCGATTACAAGCACCGTTGTTTTCGCCCTTGTGGCAACAGCACATTCCCTAGACTCATGTTTCTGTCACTCAAGCAAGTCATCAGGGGGCATGAACCCACAATCAAGCATAACGCTCCCTCTTGGAATCACTACCTACTACTTGTCCAAAGCAATAAACAACAATGGAGAACATGCAAGAATTACTCAAGAACACAAATATAAAAGAGAAGAACCAAATATATTACTCACCACAATCTGAACATAGTCTCATAATCCATCATATCCCAACAAACTCAACATAGCAATAGCAGAAGGAATTACATATGTGCATTGATCATGTAGGGTAGCTCACAAGGTCTAATCCATGAAGAACAAAGAGGGGAGGAGAACATCACATAGCTACTGATCATGGACCCATGGTCCAAGGTGGACTACTCACGGATCATTCGGGAAGCGCCCATGGTGGTGGAGAAGGTCCCGGAGGTCAATCCTCCCTCCGGCAGGGTGCCGGGAAGAGGTCTTCTGGCGCTCCCGATCTTGGAAGCGTGGCGGCGGCGGTACAGAGGCGAGATCGCGAAAAAGGGTTCTGTCGTCGGAGGTTTTGGGGCGAGACAAATATATAGGAAAAGGGGGGCAGCCAGGGGGCCACCAGGGAGTGCAGGCGCCCCCTGACCGCCTAGGCATAGGGTCCCCCCCCCCCCCCCCGGCTCTCCTTCGGGGCTCTGGAAGGTTCACGTATGCTGATTTTTTTATTTGATTTTTCCGGAATTTTTGGAGCACTTTTAATACGGGGGAAACTTGGAATAAAAACACAGCAGAAAACGGAGACTGACACTGGGGTGCACTGAGTTAATAGGTTAGTCCAAATATGATCAAAAGTGTATGACAGTGTATCAAAAGCATAGCAATATCACAAAAAACATGCATGGAGAAAGCATAAATTATAGATACGTTTGGGACGTATCAGTTGCAGACGTAATTTTGTGTAAGCTTATTTGTCACTTGCGACTGAATTTTCCTTGTTTTCTTTGAAGTTGCGTATGGTATCTCTCGCGCAGAGGCGGAGGTTGTGCATTCTAAGCTGTCGCGACTGGATGATCCGGTTATTCAGGCTAACAATCCTTTGTGGATGGATAGGGACAAAACTCGCGCCTTTTCCATTCTTCGCTTGCGAGCCAATAAGATGCCCAAGGCTATTGAGTATTGTCGTAGGTTGTTCCAAAATATCTAAATCGAGTTTTATCCCTTGGATCTAGTTCCGACGTCATTGGGGAAGCTCTGTCATTTGTTTTCTCAACCTTTGGAGGTTCGTTGGTCATTTGTTTTGTCAACCTTTGGAGGTTCGTCGCACGGTGAAGCATCAGATTCAGGAGGGTGCTCGCTGTGCCATAGCACTGGTATGGTCGCATTGGCCTGGGGTAGACTTTATTCAAGCGGCATGTGGCTCTCCTTGAGTTCGCGATGAACCGATGCCCGAGTACTATGAAGCTGTAAATTAACTTTCGTGACTGATAGTGGATAAGGTGTACGAGGAGACCAATAGAGTGCTTGGCGCCCGTTATTACAAAGTCAAGGAGGAGCCTGATGTATAGGACTTTCCTTTAATTTGTATATGCTCCGCCTTTTGTTGATGTCTTGTAAATATAGAGTTGTGTTTTTTATATTGGCTTGATGTTTGCTTGGTTGAAGTTTCAAGGGGTGTCTTATGTGTGCGAGCCCCCGAGTGTCATTTTTTTTCTAGTCGCATGAACGAAGAAGCGCAGCCGTCGGTTCTTCGGGTGGGATGATCTTGGGCCAGCCAAACCTTCTAGTGGGCCTTCCTTCTTGAAACTCACCAGGTATCCTCATGTCGAGGAGTCGTGGGGGTATCCCCTCGTCAGAAGGGAAAAAGCTTAAGTTTAGCAATGTCACCATCTACTTCTTTGTACTTTTGCATATCACAAAGCTCAACAAAATTATTTAAGTGCAAAGCAGCAGCATCTCCAGCACTGGAGAATTGTTCTGTCATAACAAAATTTAACAAAGCAGGTTTAATTTCATATGAAGGTGTTTAAGTAGCAGGTGGAGCAATAGGAGTGCAAATAAAATCTTTGTTGTTGTGACTAGTTAAGTCACACAACTTAGTGATTTCAGAGGAATCCATTGTAACAGTAGAAAGCAAGAGCAAGGTAACTAATTTATTTGGTATTTTTGATATAATACACAAAAGCAAAAACCAGAAAGTAAACTAACAAGACTAAAAAGCAAAGGTAAAGGGTAGTGTGCAACTCCCCTATCTTCTAGACCTGACTCCCCGGCAACGGCGCCAGAAATTTAGCTTGATGGGTCCAGATAACGCCTCCTCATTGGTTACCCCAAGTAAAAGGTTATGATGCAGAAAGCGATAAATTTCTGCTAACTTGAGAGGATAGGGTTAAGTCTCCCGTAGGACTCCAAGCGCAAGAAGAAGGTGGAAAGAAAACAATGGCGCCGTTCACAACCTAGAGGTTTCTTACTTGACCTAGACCTGCACACAGACGCGAATAACTTTGCTCCCAACGAGTTTACAGAGGTTGTGAATCTCTCCGGCCTTGTTGTTTACAAAGGATCAAAATACAAGGGGAATAATAATAGTGATTGCAACGAAAAGTAAATGAAAGCAGTAAATGTGAACGGTGTAAACTATGGTGGAAATATGGACCAGGGTACCATGACTTTCACTAGTGAAGTCTCTCTCCCAAAAGTGGAAACTATGTTGGGTGAACAAGTTACTGTTGGGCAATTGACAGAATTATGAACGCACCAAGAAAGCTAGAGGCTCAATCGTATGGGAATTACACCAAGAGAGGAGACTGTTTATTCATCAGCGTCTACTCACTAATCATCCACCTTGAGATATCTATCCAGAAAATCTCACTGGTATTAAGTTGCGAACCCCAGCCAAACTATAGGATAAATGCAACAGACAGCTGCATTAACACTCGATGCATAATGTAAGCAATCCTTTCAACCGCAGTTACAAGCACCGTTGTTTTCTCCCTGGTGGAAAAATCACATTCCCTAGTCTCATGTTTCTGTCACTCAAGATATACATCGGGGGGGTATGAACCCACAATTATGCATAACGCTCCCTCTTGGAGTCACGATCTACTACTTGGCCAAAGCACTATAAAGCAATGGAGAACATGCAAGAATATTCAAGAACTAAAACATAAAAGGTAAACCAAATATATTACTCATCACAATCTTAACATAATCTCATAATCCATCGGATCCCACCAAACACAGCATGGCAACATAGAAACTAATACATAGATGCCTTTACCATTTAGGGCAGCTAACAAGTGCTAATAATTGAGGCACAAAAGTGGAGAGAAGACATCATCTAGCTACCGATCATGGACCCATGGTCCAAGGGGCGCTACTCACGGCACATTCCACACTACAAAATTGGCGATATTTTAAAAAAACCCACGTGACGGAGGAGCAAACGTCATCGAAGGTTGTTCTTTTTTGACGGAGACCGTCACCAAGTAATGCGGTCCGGATCGGGAGCGTTGGGATAATATCAATGACGGTTAGTCTGGTCTTTAAGGACGCATTTTAACCATCATTGGGTAATTTATTTTCAAGGACGGTATACATTGTCATGTAAAATGTTTGTACGTCATTATACATGTGCGCATACGTGATTGGATTATATAGAAAAAATGCAGGGTTTAGGTACGCATGTAAAGAGCATCTCCAAGATCCGATACAAAATCTTAAGACCCAACATTACAATTAGGGTGGGAGAAAAAACTACATATATTGTTCGTACCTCAAGTAAGTACTCATCTTGCCCCAAAAAAACTCATCTTCGATCACCATGGAAGCTAACCGCCCTGATCATCGTCATCCGACTCAATTTTGATCGGCATAGAAGGGCCTCCATCTTTATCGTCGTGTCCTTCTTTCTCTCGGTTTCTTCCTCGTAAAGAATTCGCGCTCCGCCTCCACGAGATGCGGATTAGCTTTGGCGAACCTCGCCATAGCGATCTCGTCAGTCTCATGTACGGCGCGCTGCTCCGCAACCATTCGGTTTTCCTTCTCCTCTTTGCGGGAGAAAACCCGTACTCTGGGAGCGAGGAACTCTGCCTGCTCGATGTTCGGGCAGAGTTGCAGTTCAGATCGTACCTCGACCGGCCTTAACTCCAAGCCACGATGTCGTGCGCGCATGTGGCATTCTCAGGCGTGTCGTAGGTGTCGAGCCACCTTCGCCTCCCATCGCACATGAACTCGGTGGCGTAGCGCCAAGACTCCCGAATCTGAACGCCGTGGAAGCCCGATCTTCTCAAGCAGCGACGGCTTCACGACATGCCCGAAATGAGGGGGGTGAGGCACCGACGCGTCGGCGGGCAAATCTATCGGATTGGATTCGGGGGAGGACGGTGTTATGCGGCGGCGGTGCTGGTGATGCAAGCGGTACAGTTGTAAGGTGGAAGCGCGCAGTTGGAGGGTGTGCTCCGTGCGTGATTGGATTTCGGCTTTGAAAACCACCGGCGTGGCAGATTTATTTAGGGGGAAAGGACAGCGACATACATATGTATTTTTTTTAAATGTTGGAAAGCAGTACTATGTATAATTTTTTTAGAATTTTATGAAATCAATGTATAATTATTAAATATGAAATAACAACGTGGAAATAAGATTCACCTTTAACATTTCTAATTTCATTCAACACATGATAAACCACATTGGAAACCATAAGATCGACAGTCCCACACGCATCGAAAACCACGAAGGTAGGCTGATACTCCATACCAGCTAGACACAAAACACACACTCACATGCAACTACCGACTATTGGGGAGATCAGGGTACGAGGAGGCCTCCGTCCATGCAGGCCTCGCTAGGGCCGTCTCCTACGCCCTTGCGCGCATCATCCTCAACACCATCCTATGATCTGCTCCCAGTTATCAGCCCAAACACTGGAGATGCTTTAATTTTCTTGCCGACATCATCTCCTTTCTTCTCCTCCTCTTCCTGCTTCTTCAGTGCTTCGTCGGTGGAATCATGGCCTCAATCGCAACTGGGTGTGACTACGGCAGTGCGAGTGTTTTTCTCACTGGCGGTCGTCGACCCATCGCTTCCTTAATGGATATGATGAGACAACAAGGATGTCTAGTGACAAAATATGGTTTTATAACACATAGCGAGATGGAAAGTGTCAACATGGTTGTGTGCGCGCTACATGATGCTAGTGTGTGCACGCGGCTTCCTACCATGGATTTAACATGGTGAACACGGCGGACATTGTCTGTTGCTAGAGCGCGCAAGGTCGGACAAAACTTGTGTGGTCGATGTCACGTGTGTTACCGATCGTGAAGAGACCTCTGCATGGTGCTATATGATGCCAAAGTGTGCACACGGCTTGTTTCTTCTGCAGGGTGTGCACGCAGTGTGCGCGTTGCGTGTTGCTATATATACAACAAGCACGGTTTGGCCAAAACCCTGCGCGGACGGTCCTGGGTGTTACCAGTCCTGCATAGACCTCTCCGCATGCGCTGGGTGTGCATGCGACTTGTTGTCTGGATGTGCACGTGGGGCGCGCATTGTGTGTTGCTAGATCGCACATGGTCGGCCTATATACCTGCATGGTCGGTCTCGTGTTGCGAGTCGTTTAGAGAACCTTTGCGCTGACGCCATTGCATGTTACACAAGGGAGTGTGTGGTCCTCAAGAACCTTCATGGTCGTCGTTGCGTGCCACCGGTTCGACATTGCGTGGTGTCACTATGAGAAATATGGGCGATCAGGGCGTCAGACTACACATAGGTCCCCATCTTTGCATTAGATGACACTTAAGTTAACAAATATGGTTTTGATAACCCTATGCACGGAAAAATTGTTTTGCATACAATAATTTGGAGAAGTATTGTACACATGACATTGGAAATATGTTATTCTAAATTAAGATGGTGCTTGCAAAAGATATGAGTTGTTTCGAAGGTGAACACGATTTTGAAATTCAAATTTTAGGTTCATTAACTAGCGATCACCAGACTTAATGTAAAAAGAGACATGAAAAGTATGAAGAGCAACACGATCAAGTGCGTATGTTTTAAACACCCGTGAAAGCATGAACTTCACACACATACTTGGTATCGAATGCGTATAGTATATATATTCAACAAGTCTCATTAGGTATACCAGAGGAGATGCGTACAATCGACAATTTTGAAATCCAATTTGTCATATATGTTGTATGCATTACGAGTTCAAAAGGATGGACTATGCATGGTTGATTGTGTAATGTTGGTGGTGCGTCAATCACAAGGTTTTGTAGTTACATGCTATCGGGAAGGAGTAATAAGAATCTTAGAGCCACACGATCAATCGTATGACGATATTGAACTCCCATGATGACAACATGACATTTCACATGATACATCTCCTCATTTTAATGTTGATATAACATGCAAAATTACTAGAAGTCTGTATGTATGTATCATAATTCATGAATCGTCAACGATTCATTGTGAAGATGGGAGGATCATGCATGTATATAGCATATGTTTATAGCATTTGCATATTGCCCAAGATATATATGACCCCAGTCATAACTTCAACTTTTTGCAAAGATTAGTAATTGTGTTTTGAATATATTTAAATAAGAAATTCATAGAAAGAACTCAAAATAAGAAACGACAAGTAAATCATCTGATATTTCAAATCACTTCCTCTAAACTATGCGTCCCCGCCTAGGTACTAGAATTTTCCTTGAAAATTTTCGTTCCTCTCCTTGGTACTAGATTTTCCCTTTGAAAGATTCATTCCCTCCTTGGTAGTACTATATTTTCCGTTGGAAATTTTCGTTCCCTCCTTGGTAGTACTACATTTTCCGTTGGAAATTTTTGTTTCATCCACTACGTTTCAGCGGCCCGCTATATCAACTCCACCCATCCTTAAATACCGCCTATCCTTTTAACTGCGCCCACATATCCTTCCAACAAACGAAGAGGCTCCTCGTATCTCTCCTTCCAACAAACGAAGAGGCTCCTCGTATCTCTCCTCTGACCTTCATCACCCCCTCGCTGCCGGTGGATCTAGCTTCCGCCTAAACAAATCATTATGCATCTCCCTCCCCTCTTCGCGGCGCACGACATGAACGACGGTGTTCTGATTGGCTCCATCATCTCTCAAGGTAAAAACTCATTTTTTTCGTGTACATTTGTATAGATCCGTGCATGCAGTTCTTTCTTTTTTGTGTCCATGCGTATAGATCTGTACATGTAGTTCCTTCTTGTATTGAAGCTGTAATGTAAGATGGTGTTACTTCATGAAAAAATAACCTGTACGGGTTTATATTATGTGTTATGTAACATCCTCGGTGTCATGTAACAGTAATCACTTTTGCTAATGACAATTATTGTTCCTAATCCTGCCTTGATCATCTTTGCACTTGAACATTTCAAAATCCCCTTTGGTTGATATTAAAAATATTATGGCAAATAAAAATTTATCCAAAAATTGTGCAACCAATTTTGTTAAATGCCTAAAAATCAGTGGACCTTGTTAACCCAACATTGGGAATTTAAAATAATTTAATATAATAAAAAAATAGACCAGTAGCTAAAACAGCCCAAATACTCATCTAATAATTATATAAAAGCCAAATGAACTTATAAAAGGCCCAAACCTTTTGTAACATCATATTATGGTGTAATAGTAATAAGGGAGCAAGTCTCATATTTTACAAAATACAATTGATCGCTGATGTCTGCGCACGCTTCTATTCTTGTAGACTATGTTGGGCCTCCAAGCGCAGAGGTTTGTAGGACAGCAGCAATTTCCCTCAAGTGGATGACATATGGTTTATCGAACTCAGGGAAGTAGAGGTTGAAGATGGTCTCTCTCAAGCAACCCTGCAATTAAGATACAAGAAGTCTCTTGTGTCCCCAACACACCTAATACAACTATGAGTTGTATAGGTGCACTACTTCGGCGAAGAGATGGTAAAATACGAGTGATAGGTGTGGCAAAGCAAGGTAATATAAATCTGTAATAAAAAGTGCAGCAAGCAAACATGTGACAAAAGTGAGCACAAACGGTGTAACAATGGTGGAAACAAGGCCTAGGCTTCATACTTTCACTAGTGGCAACTCCCAACAACATTAACATAGTCTAATCACATGATATTTCCCATAAAACATGCAATGGAGACGCACTCGGAGGTCATTCCTTTGTGGTCAAGAGAGGATGAGAATTATGTAGGGCTACAAAAGCACACCTCAAAGTTCGTAGTTCTCAATCTATGGATTTCCCAATGTCACCGCGGCCATCCAAAGAGAGTACCACAATCACTACAACATATCTCAAGGATAGTCAAAGACAAGCACCAAGAGACTCTCAATCTTCAATCAACACACAAAAGAGGAAATCACTCATGATAATATTCTTCTAACCCATGTCCAATAGACCGCTGTCACCTTGGTCTCGGGGATTATACTAGATAAGATCAATTGAGTACATCAATACAATACATAGAGGAAGGGGAAATAACATGGGATCACCCTATATTAACATAGCCTATGATCACAACGAAGATCACATCATGGGAGAGAGAGAGAGGAACACATAGCTACTGGTAGAAACCTCAGCCCCAAGGGAGAACTACTCCCACTTCATGGAGGGAGGAAGCAACGTCGATGGAGATGAATCCAGGGGCACTTCCCCGTCCCGGAAGAGTGCCGGCACAGGAATTCTGTCCCCCCGAAACTTGATGGCGATGGCGGCGGAGATCGGAATTTCTTCTGGAGAAAAGGGGTCCGTAATCAGGGTTTCCTCCGCGGGGGTAAAAATAGGGCCAAAGGGGGGCACCAGGGGGCACAGGGCAGCCAGGAGGGTGCCCGGCGCGGCCTAGGGCGGTCCACGCCAGGGACCCTTCTGGAGTCCCTGTGGTGGCCCTCCCCTCCTTCCTTGGTGATTCCGGAAGCTTCCGGGACGCTGATTTTTTATATAATTTTTCCGGAATTTTTGGAGCACTTTTAATGGCCGGAAAACCTGAAATACAAAAACAGCAGAAAACAGGAACTGGCAACTGGGTGCACTGAGTTAATAGGTTAGTCCAAATATGCTCAAAAGTGTATGAAAGTTCAAGCAAAACATGGCAAAGTCACACAAAACATGCATGGAGCAAGCAGAAATTATAGATACGTTTGGGACGTATCAACATCCCCAAGCTTAATTCCTTCTCGTCCTCGAGTAGGTAAATGATAACAAGCATAATTTATGTGGTGACATGCCACACAACCATATAAGGACTTTTAAGTAAAGCAATTAAAGCATGCAATTCAATTCAAGTCTTAACAAGCAAGAGTCTATATTAGCATTGACACAAGCAACAAAAGAACAAAAGGTGCAAGAGCTCTCGCTGTCCGTGACTCGAATGTCTCCAGATGGTGTTTGCGTGCAAGCAGGGGACTGGGAAAAAGAGAGAAAAAAGGTTGTTGAGAACAACTATCTACTAAAGTTTCACACTTGGTCTCCTTTGGATTCTTATCTTGACTCGTCCCCAGACCACTAGCCAGGTTCAAGTCAATTTGATCCACTCCTTTTCGATATTTTGATCACTCATGCAATGGATGAGCGTGAGCAAGAAAGTTGATACCTAAAAGGCGAAACAGAAATAAGGTGGAGGAGGAAGACAAAAAGGTGTGAAAGGCTCACATCAATGAGGACAATCATAGGCGAGAGAAGGCCATATGATAGATATGATGTGAGGAGTAGGGATTGCCATGCAACGGATGCACATGTGAGCTAAAAGCTCTCCAAGGGAACTAGTGGGGGTGCATCTAACTTGCTTGCTCAAGAAGACCTAGAGCTCGTTTGAGGAGGCTCATCATTGGAATATACAAGCCAAGTTCTATAGTGTGAAGGTCCCCACATAGCTATATGCATGATGATGATCTCTATGGAGTACAAGGGATAGAGGATGAAGTACTAGTGTGGATCTCTCAAAAGGAATAGTAGTGTGCCCCCTTCTCTCTTTTTATTTTTATTTTTCTCTTTTTCTATTTTTTCTATTTTTTTGGTGGCCTAAATGGATCTTTCTATTTAACTCTCATTTTTCCTCTTTGGGATCTTTTGATTTTGTCTTCTTTGGGATCTTTTCCTCACTTTAGGGGCAACACTCTATATTTTACAAGAATATAGGAGATCTTTCACACTTTACAAAGGTACTCACATAAAGAAGATATCACTATCATGATGCAAATGTATGCCTCTGCCAGGATAGCAGGATATGCAATGATACTAGCGCGTCATGTAGCAATGATTAGGGAAAGTCCCAACTAGCATGCGGCTCATCGATCAAGCAAGTAGCATGTATGACATGAAGATCAAGTCATGAGAAGATGGATGTTGCATGGCAATGTATCTCGGAAAGGCTATGGAAATGCCTTGTAGGTAGGTATGGTGGCTGTTTTGAGGAAAGATATAAGGAGGATTATGATGACATAGCGTATCATGCCAAGGATTTGGATGCACCGGCGAAGTATGCGCCAACTCTCGAGGTGAGAAAGGGCAATGCATGGTACCGAAGAGGCTAGAAAAAGTATAGGTGGGTGGAAGTGTCAACTTTCGAATACTCACATTAGTCTGAAGAACTCATGCACTTATTATCGGTAACTCTCAATCTAATCAGGAGGTTCACAAAGAGACAAGTACCCCGAGGAGGAGTGTATGGGGGTTTGGTTATCCTTGCGCATCCTCGACTCATGGTACGTGACTGTACTCTAATATTCGAACCCTCCAGTGGTTAGTGATCCATCTAGTAGCTAGAGTTCTCAACAAGGGTTTTTGGTTTTCGAAAAACACACGGATTGCCCAAATACGACATCTATCACTAATAGGCTCGAGCTCTTGACACCAAAAGTTCAAACATTACTCTAGTAAATACCTCAAAACTATTGCAAGTTACTACTATAAAGAGAATAGCAACTTCAACTACCTACTTCCTAGTCAAGACACAAAACTCAGTGCAACAGGCAAACTCTCTAACAAGATAAAACATGCAACCTACAGAAAGTTCAACCTAAAACAAAATGAAAGCTCTAGAAAAACTAAAGCACTATAACTAAACAAAGCAGCAGCTAAGAAAAGAAAAAGAACAACTCACAGCTAAGGAAATAATCATGCAAATCCTATGAGGAGTTCTAGTTCAAACGAAGCGTGTTTCTCTCCGACACAAAGTAAGACGTGATCTAACTTGTTATGAACAGCAAGCAAAGCTAAAGAAAACTAAAAATAAAACCTAAGAGCGAGACGCTCCAAGCATAGCACATAACGCATGAAGTGATAAAAATATAGTGAGACGAAGGACGAACTGATGATTGTTGATGGAGAAGGGGATGCACGGGGGCATCCCCAAGCTTAGACGCTTGAGTCTCCTTGAATATTTGTTGGGGGATGCATGGGGGCATCCCCAAGCTTGAGCTCTTGACACTCCCGAATCTTCTTTCATCATCTTCCATCGCACACTTGAAAACTCCCTTCATACATAACTCATCATAAGCTGATTAGAGAAGTTAGTACCCTTAATAAATAATTTTTCCCACTAGATATGAAGATATTCTTGAAGAGCTACTGTTTCTCAAGATTGCCAAAAAGTTTTTTCAAAGAAAAAGAAAGCTTAAGGTTTGCAAAAGTTAGGAGAGACAAAACGTGGTAGAATCTGTGAAAAACAGAACAGCAGGTAGTAAAGAATTTTTTAGGGGTACTTCTGCAACTCGAATCAAAAAACTCAGAACAGACGCTCGAAAGTCAATTGTATGGAGCACGCTGTCAAAACAATTCAGATCAAAAAGATGATCTGGTGATTTTAGGCTAATTTTTCCGTCCAAGGATAGAATCTGTTTTCTGGACAGCATGTCACAACTTTTGAACTTTCTTGCAATCGGAGGCTAGACTTGGCACAAACACTGAAAATAAAGATACAATGATGTTGCTATAGTAGTAACAATCATCAAGACCACTAAAAACAGAAAGTAAAAACTCAAACTAAAGATAACAAGGGTTGTCTCCCTAGAGCTCTTTCTTTATAGCCATAAAGATAGGCTTAAGATTTTAATGATGCTCTCATAGGAATAAGGAATAAGAGTTGAAGAACAAAACAGAGCATCAAGAAGCAAATAACAAACACATTTAAGTCTAACATGCTTCCTATGCAAAGGGATCTTGTAGAGGAAAAACTCATTGAAGCATAAAGATATTAGCATAGGAAGGCAAAATAAGTGCAACTTCAAAGCCTTCAACATAAAGAGAGGGAACTTGATATTATTGAAATATCTATAAGAATATGTTCCCTTCTCATAATAATTTCCAGTAGGATCATGAATAAACTCAACAATATAAGCATCACATAAAGCATTGTTACCATGATCCACATGCAAAAGGGTACTCTTACTCTCCACATAAGCATAATCTTTCTCATTGGTAATAGTGGGAGTAGGACTATCATAAACAACTTGAAAACTATAGATTAATTGTGTATTAGGAAGATGGTGTTCAACAAGGGAGTAATTACCTCCATGATTATGACAAGTTTCATAAGTATAATTTCTCCTTATGTCATAGGTACCTTTAAAATCACTATAGATAGGAGTTATAATGTCATCATAGTAGAGAAGAGCATTATCATTGCTAGCAACTATATTTGTAAACATGATGTCTTTATTCTTACTAGCAAAAGAATTATCAATTACCACATCACTAATGGTTAAAGGACTTGCAATCCTATCATCCCCAAGCTTGGAGCTTTCCCTATCATCACTCTCAAAGTTGGTACCAAAAAGATTTTCAAGGTCATAAGTAGCATTATCATCATTTTCACAAAAAGTAACATGCATATCATAATCAAAATCATCTTCAATAGTACCTACAGACTTATCTTCAAGATAATAATGAATGCAATCAAGCTCACCATCCTCCATAAATTTATGTCCGTTAGGATAAAAATCGATGCGAGGAATATGCTCAGGCCAGGTTGTTACCGATTCTTCTTCCTTCTTGCTCCTCTTCCTCCTCCTCTTCTTTTTTTTCTTCTTCACCTTAGGAGGGAGTGGTTGGAGATGATGTTTTTCCACATATCCTGGTTTATTAGAAACAATAGGGGAAACTTGGGAGAAACTCTCCTTTTTATTAGTAGGGATATGAGAGACATTTTTATACTTTGGTAAAGTTCCCTCCTTTTTAATCTTACTTATGTAATCATTTTCATGGCAATTAACAACACAATAGAGATGGAAATTTTTCAAGGTGTTGCTAATTCCTAAGGCATTAACATCTAGCCAAGAAGTCTTTTCTGATAACTCTTCACACATCAAAAATAACATAAGCTCATCATAAAGATCAGGGGTGATCATGTCATCACACAACTGGCTAACAGTTATGTTTTGAAAGTACATGCACTGAAAATGGAAGTGACCCTTTATGCAGCAGAGTTCACAAGTAAAAGGATAAAGGTCACACAATTCTCTAGCAATTTCATTTAAATCTCTAACCCAAGTGATTGTTCTTTCATGATTATGTTTCTTACAATACTTCTCTTCTTCAATAATAGGCCTTTCACAAGGTCTATCCACTCCACAAAAATTAACATGCTTATATAAAACTTCATTTTCAGGAATTGGATCATGCATGTTGCAATCATCATTAACAATTTCATTTTCTTTGCAAATCTTTTTAAAAGGTTCATGATGCTTGATCCAATTATCCTTAGGCATGTTAAGATGTGAAGCAAAATATTTGAGGAAATCAACAAGGAGTTGAGAATCAAGCCCAAACTTAGCACTAAACTTATTAAAACTTGCAGTTTCAACAAAGGACGTAATGCAATCATACTCATAAATTATACCTGACTCTTTACCTTTGTCGATCTCCCAATCTTCAGTATTGTGTTGGATTCTTTCAAGGAGTTCCCATTTAGCATCAATCTTTCGTTTGTGAAAGAACCCATTGAGGAAGAATCGAGCAAGTGTTTATCCTGTCGAGATAGCCTTGCATAGAAATTAGTAATAATCATATCTTTGGGGATCCCATGGTTAGGACATTTTAGCATCAAAGTTTTCAGTCTCCCCCAAGCTTGAGCTATGCTCTCTCCGTCATGAGGATAGAAATTATAAACATAATTCCTATTTTCATGGACTTCATGAAGAGGATAAAATTTGGAGTAAAAGAGAGACTGGATCTCTTCCCAATCTAGCAGGTGAGAATCATGTAGTAGCCTATACCATTCCAATGCTTTTCCTTTCAGTGACAAGGCAAATAATTTCCTCATGACTTCATCTCTTGTCAAACCTGAAATCTTAAATAACTCACAAAGGTCTGTAAGTTTCAACAGATGAAAACTAGGATGGACTGTTCCATCCCCTTCATAATGATCATTCATAACCTTTTCAATTATCCCAAGTGGTATTTTGAATGGGATACATTCATTAGGTGGAGGAGACTTCTCTACCACGGGTGTGGTAAAGCGGCCTCCACGAAGCAGCGAACTAAGATTGCAGTTTTCCATAAGCCTAACTAGTGAAAATAAAAACAAGAAACGAAAAGATTTAATTGCAGAATCTAAAGATATACCTTCAAACCTTACTTCCTCGGCAACGGCGCCAGAAATAGCTTGATGTCTACGCATGCTTCTATTCTTGTAGACTATGTTGGGCCTCCAAGCACAGAGGTTTGTAGGACAGCAAAAATTTCCCTCAAGTGGATGACCTAAGGTTTATCGAACTCAGGGAAGTAGAGGTTGAAGATGGTCTCTCTCAAGCAACCCTGCAATTAAGATACAAGAAGTCTCTTGTGTCCCCAACACACCTAATACAACTATGAGTTGTATAGGTGCACTATTTCGACGAAGAGATGGTAAAATATGAGTGATAGGTGTGGCAAAGCAAGGTAATATAAATCTGTAATAAAAAGTGCAGCAAGCAAACATGTGACAAAAGTGAGCACAAACGGTGTAAAAATGGTGGAAACAAGGCCTAGGCTTCATACTTTCACTAGTGGCAACTCCCAACAACATTAACATAGTCTAATCACATGATATTTCCCATAAAACATGCAATGGAGACGCACTCGGAGGTCATTCCTTTGTGGTCAAGAGAGGATGAGAATTATGTAGGGCTACAAAAGCACACCTCAAAGTTCGTAGTTCTCAATCTTTGGATTTCCCAATGTCACCGCGGCCATCCAAAGAGAGTACCACAATCACCACAACATATCTCAAGGATAGTCAAAGACAAGCACCAAGAGACTCTCAATCTTCAATCAACACAAAAAAGAGGAAATCACTCATGATAATATTCTTCTAACCCATTTCCAATAGACCGCTGTCACCTTGGTCTCGGGGATTATACTAGATAAGATTAATTGAGTACATCAATCCAATACATAGAGGAAGGGGAAATATCATGGGATCACCCTAGATTAACATAGCCTATGATCACAACGAAGATCACATCATGGGAGAGAGAGAGGAACACATAGCTACTGGTAGAAACCTCAGCCCCAAGGGAGAACTACTCCCACTTCATGGAGGGAGGAAGCAACGTCGATGGAGATGAATCCGGGGGCACTTCCCCGTCCCGGCAGAGTGCCGGCACAGGAACTCTGTCCCCCCCCCCCCCCCCCCGAAACTTGATGGCGGTGGCGGCGGAGATCGGAATTGCTTCTGGAGAAAAGGGGTCCGTAATCAGGGTTTCTTCCGCGGGGGTAAAAATAGGGCCAAAGGGGGCACCAGGGGGGGCACGGGGCAGCCAGGAGGGTGCCCGTCGCGGCCTAGGGTGGGGCCGCGCAAGGGACCCTTCTGGAGTCCCTGTGGTGGCCCTCCCCTCCTTCCTTGGTGATTCCGGAAGCTTCCGGGACGCTGATTTTTTATATAATTTTTCCGGAATTTTTGGAGTACTTTTAATGGCCGGAAAACCTGAAATACAAAAACAGCAGAAAATAGGAACTGGCAACTGGGTGCACTGAGTTAATAGGTTAGTCCAAATATGCTCAAAAGTGTATGAAAGTTCAAGAAAAACATGGCAAAGTCACACAAAACATGCATGGAGCAAGCAGAAATTATAGATACGTTTGGGACGTATCAATGGCTAAACAAAATGGGAAACAGAAAATAAATAAAAAGAAGAAAAGGAATTAAGCCTGCTGGCCTCGTACTGCAAGTGCATAGTGCCTTGGCCCAGTCCACCTAGACGGCAAGAGCACCTCGACGGGGATCGACCCGCTGGATGGCCGCCAGCGTGACACCACCCTCGCCATCGAGGTTAAATACGACGCCCTGAACCCCCACTACTGGAAAAATAGTTATAGATAATATGGACACTAATGGCGCACCATGTGTGCAGTGCGCCATTACTAAATAGCAATGGCGCACCATGCCCTGGTGCGCCATTAGTTCTCCTGTTACTAATGGCGCACGGACCAGAAGGTGCGCCACCTCCCAGTCACTCCTGGACAAGCCCCCCTCCCCAGACTTAGCAATGGCGCACTATTTGGAAGTGCGCCATAAGGAACGAGGGAGGCTAATGGCGTACTTCTGTGAAGTGCGCCATTGCTAAGTCAGGGGAGGCGTGGGCCCAGGCCTGATGACGTAGCAATAGCGCACTTCACAGAAGTGCGCCATTAACGCTAATGGCGCACTTCCTGGATGTGCGCCATTGCTATCCTGGTCCCCCTCTGGCCAGCTGGGACCACCTGTCCCAGAGTTAGTAATGGCGCATATTTGCTGAGGTGCGCCATTGCTAACTCTAGGAGCCGCTAGATATTTTTGCAGCACACCACACTCACTTTCCCCACCTCCAACAAGCTTCTCTCGGTTCTTTCCTTCTCCTCACCTTATTTGCACCATAGATCTACCCAAAATAAGTAGTTGTATCTCCTTTTTTCATTGGTAAGTAAGGTACCTCTCTTTATTGTTGTGTAGATCTAGTTTGTTCTCTCTCGAACACACTTTTTGTTGGTGTATATGCGTGGTGTGTGATGTGATGATCATGGGGTATATATGTATGCGTCTTGTGATAATGGATGTGTGATGATCATGGGATATGTATGTACATGTGTGTTTGCAGGTACCTCACATATGCGATAGTTGCCAATATTTTGCCGGAATGTTGATTCATTTCCGTTTCGGCGAAAATTTGGCACACTTTGCATTCTTTTTTGTCCTAATAATTAGGCAAGGTCATGCCAAAAAAAAAATTGGTTCTAAAATATCGTTTTGCTCTATGCCCCGCAGGCGACCATGGTTCGAAAGATGACCGGAGGCATCGTGGATAGGTTTTTGAGCTCCGCGAAGGCCGAGATGATTCAAAAGAACGAGACGGAGATAAGATGTCCGTGTCGAAGATGCAAGCTGAAGTGCCTTTTGGACCCGGATTCACAAACAATAAAGGGGCACCTGCTCACGCGTGGTTTCATGGATGGCTATCGGTGGCAAGGTGATGAAGAAGATTATGAATTCGTCCAGGGTGGCCGGGCAACAGTAAGCAGAAATAGCGCCGAGGTTGGGCGAGAAGACGAAGAATCTCCCGGACATGATCACGATGCAGGACACAATCATCATGTAGAAGATGACGGACATGATCATGAGGAAGATCAAGACGAAGGGCATGATCATCATGAAGATGAAGATGCCGGAGAAGACGGCGATGATGGACCATCGTCGATGGACTGGGTGCAGGACCCTCATCTTCAAGAGTTGCTTCTGAACCAGGCGAGTAATAACGCAAGAGCTGCCGCCCGAGAGAAAGCCGAGCTAAATCAACTTGAGATGGACGCAGTTACTCCATTGTATGAAGGATGCAATCCTGAGGATACCCGCCTGAAAGTAGCGCTCATGGCTTTGGAGATGAAAGTAAAACATAAAATGACCAACACATGCTTCGACGAAAACATGTCATTCTGGCAAGACCTTCTTCCCAAGGGCAACACGTGCCCGACCAGTTTCAATGAGGCGAAGAAAATCGTGTGTCCTCTGGATTTACCGCATGTTAGATACCATGTCTGCGTTAACGATTGCATCATTTATCGGCATGACTACGCGGAGTCTACCGTATGTCCGAAGTGCGGCGCCAGTCGATACAAGAAGAAGAAGAAAGCTCCTCAAAAAACGGTGTGGTACTTTCCGATCATTCCTCGTCTGCAGCGTTATTTCGCGGACCCTAAGCAAGCTAAGCTCATGCGCTGGCATGCGGAAAGGAAGCAGCAAAAAGAAGAAGCTGAAAAAAATGATCCAGAAAAAGATAGGATGTTGAGTCACCCTTCTGATGGGACCCAGTGGGAGGCATTGAACTTCAAGGAGGACTTTGGGAAGGATCTAAGGAATGTAGTGTTGGTCGCGAGCACCGATGGAGTCACACCTTTCGGCAACCAGAGAAGCACACATAGCACCTGGCCAGTGTTTGTGTGCATGTACAACATCCCCCCCTGGGAGTGCATGAAGAGAAAGTACATGCACATGAGTGTGCTAATTGAAGGGCCGAAACAACCAGGAAACAACCTCAATCCTTATCTGGGGCTCCTAAAAGAGGAGCTAGATACGCTATGGAAAACGCCAGTCAATACGTGGGACGCTCTAGAAGAAACATATTTCCCTATGAAAGCCGCACTGCTCACGACGGTGCACGACTATCTCGGTTTAGGGTATGTCGCGGGGCAGGTGGTCCACGGACACTGTGGATGTGCTAGGTGCATGGACGACACAACGTATCACCAGCTACCTAAGGATCCCGGGTCTTCAAAAACCGTGTTCATGGGACATCGAAGATGGCTTCCTCACAATGACCCATGGAGAAAACGCAAGGATCTGTTCAATGGAACAGCCGAACCCCGAAAGGCCCCACGTAGGAGGAGCGGCACCGAAATAGACATGCTATTGACAAATTGGAAAGAGTGCCCACCGCCAGGAAAGATCAATTCTAAGTGAAAGGCGCCAGAGCCGCTGTTGATGGTCTGGAAAACGAGGTCTGTTTTTTGGGACTTGCCGTACTGGAACATCCTCGGTGTGCCAAACAGCCTTGATGTCATGCATATCACGAAGAATGTGTGCGAGAGTCTGCTTGCTACCCTGCTCAACATGCCAGAAAAGACCAAAGATGGGCCGAAAGCAAGGGAAGACTTGTTATCAATGGGCATCAGGGAGGAGCTTCACGCAAACCGCCCTAATGATGATGATGATGATGATGATGACGACGACGACGATGATGATGAGCCACCGGAGGACACGGAAAGTCGTCGCAAAGGAAAAAAGGCCAAGAAGCAGAGCGAACATTATTACTGCCCCCCGCGTGCTTCACTCTAAGTCAGAAGGAGATCCAGTAGTTGATCAACTGCCTCCTAGGAATAAAACTTCCTTACGGTTTCGCAGGAAAGATCAGTAGATACCTAGACTCAACGAAGCAGAGGTTCAGCGGGATGAAGTCTCACGACTGTCACGTTCTGATGACACAGCTACTTCCGGTTGCAATGCGCGGGATCATGGATGACCACGTCCGTGAAACGCTATTTGGCCTATGCAACTTTTTTGATGTCATCCCTCGGAAGTCGGTTGGCGTGAGGCAACTCAGAAGGCTACAAGAAGAGATAGTGGTGATATTATGCGAGCTCGAGATATACTTCCCGCCTGCATTCTTTGATGTCATGGTGCATCTCCTCGTCCATATCGTGGATGATATCATCCAACTCGGGCCGACGTTCCTGCACAGCATGATGCCGTTCGAAAGGATGATTGGTGTGATCAAAGGATACGTTCGCAACAGGGCACGTCCAGATGGAAGCATAGCCCAAGGCTTTCTGACCGAAGAGTGCATCTCCTTTTTCACGAATTATCTAGGCATCGATAACCCCGTTGGTCTGCCCGTCAATAGGCACCTCGGCAGTCTCGCTGGATGTGGTCACCGCGAGGGTCGCCGCGAAATGCATGTCGACTTCCAGGATCGACTCGCCGACTTTGAAAGAGAAAACCTAGTCGCGCTCCAACACATTGACTTGGTCGATCTTTGGGTGGTAGAGCACAAAACATCAATTGAGAAGACGTACAATGACCGAGGCCAACAATGGACGCACGGAGATGTACTCAAAGAGCACAACTCATGCTTCATGCGTTGGTTCAAGGACAAGCTTCTATCGTACCCTTTACATGAGGACTCTTCTGAGGAAGAAAAGCTCGTATTCGCCTTGTCACAGGGCGCCGAGCACAACCTGATGACATATCAAGCGTACGATATCAACGGCTACACATTCTACACCGAGGAAAAGGACATGAAGAGTGATTATCAGAACTCCCGGGTAACAATGGAAGCCTACACCGGTAACGTCAAGAAAAGATACTACGGAAGGATCGAGGAGATCTGGGAGCTCAGCTATGCTGGAGAGAAGGTGTCGATGTTCCGCGTCAGGTGGGCCAAGAGCATCGTAAAAGAAAGTCGGTATTTCACCACCATGGTTATACCCGAAGCCAAATCCAAGACCGCGGGCGCAAACGTCACCGCGCAAAATGAGCCATGGGTACTGGCTAGCCAAGTGGACCAATGCTTCTTCATTACCGACCTGTCAAAGCCTAGCCGTGTTGTCGTGAGGAGAGGCAAAAGGAACATCATCGGAATGGTGGGAGCCGCCAACGAGCAAGACTTCGACAAGTACGGCGACCCGAAGATGTAAGATGACGACGACGATGATGCAGTAGCATACAAAACAAGAAGAAGCAGGACCACCCTACCTAAATGCGTTCGCCCGTTCAAGAGAAGAAATCAAGGGGTTCCGGGGCTAAATTATGCAAACGCGAAAAAGAAGGGAAAAAAGATTGTGAAAAGATGATAGCTAAGATCCAATCACGACGATTGTTATTTCATGATTGTTATTTCATGTCACTTGATTTCAACCTCATTTATGAGCATGTGAATGATTATTTTTAGAGATATTTTAAACATTATATTATTTTATATTATGAGCATTATATTATTTTAGTACATAAAATATGAAACTACTTGCCATGATGAACTAAATATTTATAATTATAATTATAATTATAAATAACACATAAAACTAACACATAATTATAATTATAATTTCTACACAATATAAAACTAAGACATAATTATAATTATAATTATAAATAAAAAAATATTAAAAGTGTTAATGGCGCACCTACGGAAAGTGCGCCATTGCTATGCCTATTCTAATGGCGCACTTCCAGAAAGTGCACCATTGCTATGCCTATGCTAATGGCGCACTTCCAGAAAGTGCGCCATTGTTATGCCAAGTAGTTAGGGTTATCTCGATTGGGCTCGATCCCATCGATTCATTCACACGGTACTCTCTCTCTCTCTCTCGAACCCCATCTCGCGCCGCCCCCCTCCAGTGACCCCGCGCCCCGGTGCCCCACTCCGGCAACCCCCCCTCCACCGACCGCCACACCTCCGGCGACCCCGCGCCCCTCCTCCCACGTCCTCTCTCTCTCTCTCTCTCTCTCTCTCTCTCTCTCACCGCCCCCTCCACCTCTCTCTGCAGGACTCGCTGCCGCCTGTCGTCGTCGTCCACACCGCCGCCCACACCATCTCCCAGCCGCGCCACCGCCACCATCTCCCAGGTATTGCTCTTTTGAGACTAGTCGTACAACCCCTGTTAGATTCGTTTGCCGCCCCACACCCAGTCCAGGGGATCATTTTCATTATGAATTCTGCGAAATTGATCTCCTAGCTAGGCCCCCTTCCCGCTGTGCAATTTCTTGGTTTCAGTCTTAGTCGTTGTGGATTCAGAGAGAGTGATGGTGGTGATTCAGTTTTCCTTTGTTCATGCTAGCATTTTTCAGTCCTGATTTTTCTATGGGGATTTTACTTGCTGATCCAGCATAGAGAGGACCACTATTGAAACCCTAAGGCTTCAGTGTTCTGCCCCCCAACATCTACCGCTTGTGGCCTTGTAGTTGATGATGAGTTAATAGGAAGAGGAGGAGGAGCTACAGTTGCAGCATTGCTTCCCTGTATGTGTGTGTTTACTGCATCTTCCACCCATCTTGACAACAACACTGCTGCCATGTAGTTCAGATATTATTTTCTTTATTGGCAGAATATGACATGCAGAATTCCAATAAGTTGGCAGATGTACAGCTCGAAGCTCTGTCTCATGGCATCGAACATGGAAGCTTGGATTTCTTGTTGTTGCCTGCTTAGTTGGTTTTTACTGAGTGGATAAATGGAACTAAGTAATAGTGTGTCTCTTGTTGTGTTGAGTTCTTCTCTTTAGATTCAGATACCTCCCTTTTTGCTGTTTTCGTATGATATCTGCTAATGTAACTCTGTATATATATGTTTGGGAATAGAGTTATTGACTGCTTCTATTTGTGTGTGTTTGTGAGTGTTGGCTGATGATCTGATACGTGCTTCTATTGATAAGTTCATTTATTTTGTAGCGAACACCTGATGCACTTCCCTCCTAGTATGATCTAAACTTTCATCTAAGTTGGAGAGTACTCTAATTTGGTCTGGAAGCCAACCCATTCACCCAAAACCTATAGCCTGCTGAATTTTTTTGGAAGGGGGCAACATGGTTGTTCTGTTTGTGCTCCCTTTGAGCTGTTTAAAATCTTCCCATTTTAGGGTCAAACCATGTAAATCCATTCACCTCTCAACAGAAGCAGCTAGTGGTTTCGAAACTGAAAGACAACCAATCAGATTATCTGTGCGTCCAATTCTGATGAGCCTTTCCCTTTTGGTGTCTTAGCAACATGACGTACTTCCAAAATGCTAGAAGCTCTATGAATTTAGAAAGGGTTTGGGTAATTCCATTGTGATGTACATTCTGTCCAAGTTATGATACCCAAAAACATTGATATTTCATTCTTTCTGCAGAATCTGTTGTGCTTAGATACAACACCACATTGCTTCACATAAGCATGTCTTAACTTATATAATCACTAGTATTTCTTGTTTCTGACTTTGATGCTATATTGTTGACATAACATAAGTGGTCTTTTGTATGTCTGATTTTCATGTGCTCCAGTACTGATTTTCATATGCAGTCTCATGCATTTAACTTATGTTGATATATATGCAAGAAATTTTTATGTTTATATATATGCATTCCTGTTTATATATGCAGTCCTGCCTATATGCTTGTTGTGCCATTTTTGTTAGTTAGTGTTAAATAGGGGAGGTGCTGCCTTCCTGCCTGCTGGGATAGCCAAGACATGTTATGAGTGTGTGTGTGAGTATGAACTATATCATTTATCTATGTGCATGCTTGTTGTGCCTATATGTAGGCATTTTTTGTGCAGGTACAAATAATGACCCCATTCTCCCGAAATGTAGATTAATTTCCGTTTCGGTTGAGAATGGGGTCCTAGCTCAAGAAAATTAGCAAAGGTCATGCCGAATTTTTCCGTGAATTCGTGCATGACCTTTGTTAATTTTCTTGACCTAGAAGGTGCTTTTGCATGTAATTGTCCAACTACATAGCTCAACAATCTCCACAGTAGCATATAGTGTTAGGCACTTGCAGATTTGATCACTGGCAGAACTTTTTTCTTATCATAGCTATACTAGCTACCCTGATATCATCCAATCACTCTAGTAGCATTTTTTCTTATCCTATGTAGTGGGTGTAGATGGCCGAAAACGATGAGGCAGGAGGTTCGCACCACGAGAAGCAATATTGGGAGATGAGCATAGACGATGATCCACAACCTCAACCCCGCTACGAGGGCATCGGGGATGACTCTACCGATCCCGAGTACACAACCGCTAGCGGGGATGATTGTGATGCCGCGGAGGCCGATCCCGCCACTGATGATGGCAGCCAACCCACAGATGGAAGCCAACCGAAGAGGCAAAAAAAGGAGAGGCACCCGAGCAAGCTAGGCACCGTCAAGGAGGAATTTAACGAAGTGGACAAAAATGGGCTTCCAACGGCGCCCAAAGAATTAGTCGGTGGGTACGCCGGACAACTCGGGTGCATTCTCCGAGGCACCATCTCGATCAAAACCGAGAACCTAAGGCATCCTGACCGAGCGAATTTGCGCAACATCCTCTTCACGAAGCTGCACAACCGATACATGTTCCCCGCTCAATTCGCAAACACACGACTCGACGGGAATAAAGTGAACAGTGCCGCCCTCACGAAGATGAGCACATCCCTAGCTACTTAGAGAAGCACGGTGAAGAAAATGATTAGTAAAGGTGTTAGTTACGAAAAGATCAAGGAGTCAAATCCTTCGATCAGCGAAACTGACTACGAGGAGTTCAAGCTCAAGTGCGAGGACACCTCAACCAGTGAATCGAGTTAGTGGGGGAAAAGTATGCGGGAATTGAACTTAGGGGTTCACAGACTCGGTCCCGGCGGTTACAGAGTGGCGGAACCGAAATGGGACAAGGAGGACGCGGAGCGTGCCGCGCAAGGCCTACCGCCCCTCTTCAAAAAATACGGAGATAAGCCTACAGATAACTATGTCAGGGCCCGATACAAAAGGAACCGGGTAACAGGGGAGCTTACGAAGGATCCAAAGGTGGAGGAGCTTGAGCGTCTTCTGGTAAAGAATACCTCCCCATGTTAAATTAACTCCATATGGTTGCATTTTAAAATTAGCGAAGCCAAATTTCTGAATGGTCCCCGCGTTCCTTGTGCAGGAAAATGAAGGCAGCAGTGTGGGGTCCCCGCCTATCGCCCCTTGGGACAACTCTTTAAATAGGGCGATCAACACACTCAAGAAAAAGGATAAGCTTAGTAAGCCGTCGTCAGCTGGTCGTGTGTCCGGCAAAGGCTGTTCCACAAAATGGTCGAACTACTATAGCACTAGGCGAAAGGAGAAAAGCACTAGCGGCTCGGAGGCACAACTCCAGGAAAAAATGGAGCAGATTCCACGCATTGTTGAAGAACAAGTTGGACATGCGCTCAGCAACATGATGCCTTCCTTGTTTGTGTTCATGCGAGACTGGCTTGCGAGCGGTCAAGAGGGGTTGCCCTCGATTCCCAGCTTCATGGGTAGCAACTCTCACAACGCGACGGCAGCGGCGGTGGCCCCGTTGGTGTCCCCGGCGGTGGATGCGTTTGTGACCCCGGCGGCGGCCAGGACGGTGCCCCCGGCTGCGGCCGCGACGGTGACCCCGATGACGGATGCGTTTGTGACCCCGGCGGAGGCGCAAGTATTGGAGCGTAAAACACCAACGCCCGACACCTCAGGAGAAAGCGCCCCCTCGGTCACATGCCCGCCCGCCGTTGGCGGTCCATCGACATTAGCCGAGCTCGACGCCATCACGGTAACTAAGCCTCGGCCAATGACTTCATCTCCTTTTGCCTTTGACTGGGCATCCTTGACGCCCTACATGTTTTCGCAGGGCACCGTCAACGTTCCATGCACTCTCTTGCACTTCGTGGACGAGGAGTTGGTCGATGTTGCCGTGGGCAGAATCGTTCAACCGGGCATCCGCGTGTTCCATGGTAATCCGATGCCAGCCAACGTGTATAAGGTTCAATTGATTCGGGTGCTGGATGGCTACGGCGAAATATTACCTCCCTATCGACCCCCTGGAGCCGAGGACGAAGATGTGATGGACCTCCATTGCCGCTTGAACTGGAGCATGCTTTGGCCGAAGAGCCAGATTCGTTTGGGGGTGGGGAACTACTCCACCCCACCGCCAGTCGTGCCGGCGCCAAGCCATGCCAAGACCGCTGCAACGCCGTCGGCTGATCCGGGCCACCACCCCACGGACATCGATGTGGCACAAGATCGGAGCAACACCAACACCAACACACTACTTGCCCGTGTCGATGACTTCTACGAGGAACTCGGTGGGTGCGACATGGACGACCTTTTCCCGCCTGCTTCTCAAGAACCAAACCTTGGTGCAAAAGACTCCTCCCACCCATCTCGTAGCGCGGAGATGAATTCCAACAATAGCGTCGACTGTTCAGTTCTCAGGATACGCCTCCAGCTGCCACCTTCACTGAGGCTGAGATGGCCGAGGCGCGAAATGTTATCAGCCCCAACACACTCAGGAAGGTGGTCTCCGAGCAGGTAAAGGTCCCATTACATGAGAAGCCGAAGAAGAAGGGACGGACAAGAAGGAGGAAGGGTCCCACTACTGCGAGCCAGCCGGCACCGACGATCCGTGCTCAAGACGGGCCACCAAGACCCGACGGAATCATGTCGAGGGTGCATGTGGCGGGTAGGCCGATGCTATCTGCTGCAATGCTCGATGCTGCAACCGGCGCTATGAAGAGTCTGCATGACGTTGTTCTGAATACAGAGACGCGGCGTCTCAGAGAGAATGATGTGGCATACCAGGTTTTCACCGCCAAGGTGCCAGAGGGAAAGGGCTTTCTTGCTTGCGACATCGGACGTGTGATCTTCCTACGGTTTGATGACATCTTCGCTATGTTTCACCTTTTTCCGCTGCACTACACATTCGTTCGGCTATTTGCGCTCAGTATGCAGATGCGGATCATTAGAGAAAAGACCCCGGACATCGTTATAGTCGACCCCTTCTACATGCGTGCCAAGCTCTTGACCAGCCCCGGGGACCGGAGACTCGCTAGTGATTACCTCGAAGACGTCATTATGGCGAACAAGGATAAGGACAACTTCCTCCTGCCTTACTTTCCCGAGTAAGTCATCCCCTCACGTCACCGTAACGTACATTAGGTTTTGCTTAGATTTTGGTCGTTCTTTTCCTCCTAATATTTGTGTTGTGTGCAGTGATGAAACAAAGTGCACACTCATCGCTCTAAACCCGAAATGGTCCATGGCCACATATTTGGACCCGGACCGTGAGTCGAACAAAGACTACACAAATATCAAGAAATTTCTCGATGAGGCTCTCTCCCGCTACTCCAAATCTGGAGTCACCATCAAGAAGGAAGTTGTTAGGTACGGTGCGCATGTGTTCACTCACGTAACAATGTTCGCCTGCGTCAAGCAGCCGCCTGGCGGTCAGAAGGATGCCTACTACGCCATCCATCACATGCGGGCGTTCGTACGGGACCAGCAGCAGCTTACGCTCCCAGCTCATCTCAAGCACTGGGCTGAACGCTTGTCAGTAATCCAAGACGCCGACCTCAGATAAGAATTCTTTCGCATCCAGTCGGAGTTGGCAGGAATCATCTCTGAAGATGTCCTTCGTAACACGGGGGAGTTCTACATCAACAATCAACTGTCCAACCGTGAAATAGATACAATGCTAAGATTGCAGGCTGGCGGCGATCGCTCATTCATGACCATCACAAAAGACGGCGGCTTCACCCACGCTCCGGCCCGTGAGCGGAGTCAAAAGTCTTGATGCCCATGTGCCTAGCTATGTAGTTCTGGACTATCGACGAGATCTCCTGTGTGTTGTATAAACTTTTATGAACTTGTTTGTACATATGTCTCCTTAGTTTAAACAATCATCATTCAACTTATATGTAATCGATGCTATTTATTACTAGGACCATGAACCGTGTGCTATTAATGTGTGTTGCTTTTCTCTTCCTTTGGACCTTAATTTTGTTGTATACGTATGCACCGCTTAAATATTATATGTAAGTTTCTCTTAATGTTTTGTTTGTCCAGTGCATAAAGCAGATGCCGTCGTATGTCGTGTACATTGGTAGGATTCCCGGAGTCTACGACGACTGGGAGGATTGTCGGAGACAGGTTCACCGTTTTAGCGGTAACAGTTACAAAGGGTACCCCACAAGGGCGGAGGCGGAAGCTAGATACGCGCGCTATCTAGCGGGGGAGAGGAGGGAGCGGAGGAGGAACCGGATGAAGATCACTTTGGTCACGATGATGCTTATCGTGATCGCCATCCTCTTCTTCAATGTCATGGTAGTTTAGATATATCGACTTGTAATGTGATCAAACTCGCTACTCGAGACTTGTAATGTTCTAACTTGTTCGGTATTTTGAATTTGGAGACTAATTAATATGATGTTTTGTAATCGGAGACTAATCTTCTATTGTATTCGATAAATTTGTTGTTTATATCTGTGTTGTTTATAAATATGTTGTTTATATCTGTTTGTAACCTGTGCAAATAAAGAAAAGCAAAAGAAAAAAACATAATATTCATAGTAATGGCGCACATAGTGTGCCTCAGTGGCGCATGTGTAGAAACACAGCAATGGCGCACTTTTTAAAAGTGCGCCATTAGTAACCCAGAGCACAACATACAGATATGGTGGGACCAGTAACTTTAGTTGCGCATTTGTGGCCTTAGTAATGGCGCACTTCCGGTGCGCCATTAGTGTACATGATAGTAATGGCGCACCAGAAGTGCGCCATTACTATCACTTACTAATGGTGTGCTAGTAATGGCGCACCTAAAGTGCGCCATTAATGTCAAAATACAGTGCGCCATTAGAGCCCTTTTTTCTAGTAGTGCCCCTAGCGTAACAATAGCCCGTTTCTCCCCCTCCTCGTGCCGCAAAACCACCCGAGCCGCCATGGGCGCACCTCACCGAGCTCGCGCGGCCATAGTGACTCTCTCGCCAAGCAAAGTTGTCCAGGGATCTCGCCATCGTCGTTCGCGTCACCTCCTGCAAGCATCTGGACTGGGACGCCTGGAGCTCGCGGGACCAAAGCCATCTTCCTCCTCTGCCCCGCGGCTCATCGTCGCTAGTTCCGGCTACACCGCGCCTTCCTTGAGCAGTCTAAGCACATCTACAGGCTTGCCATGAGTCACTATGCCGTCGCCAACTCCTCTCGTTCCTCCCCTCTCGCCGTAACCGCCTCTGCCATGATAGCTGAGCTCGCCGCCGCCATTGATGGTCGTATGCTTGCTCATGTGCCGCTTTGTTACCGCTGTTGTGTGCAATCTTGTCGCGCCGCACCTCCACGTCGTGTGCGCTCCCGCCACGGCCCGCTCGTCCTAATGGTTCCCACCGCTGCCGTCATTGAGTTATGGTCGCGCCGCCGAGCCCCGTGCTCCAGCCGCGACCAGCCCACGCGCTGCCCCCCCCCCCCGCCCGCCCCGATCGTGTGCGCGCGCATGCGCAGGAGGCTGCTGACCCCCCCCCTGGCCGGAATGGCCTCGCCGACGTGCCACGGTCCGCCGCCGGTAGCCTTAAGTACCTATTTACTAAGCCAGACCTGAATCTTCGCAAACAAATATGGCTCAAGACAATAGTCGATTTCAACATGGATATTCATTATACCCCTGGCAAAGCTAATGTGATGGCCGATGCCTTGAGCCACAAAGCCTACTATAGTGAACTTGAAGTTCAAGTACAACAGCCACCTCTGTATGAAGAGCTTCGAAAGCTGAACCTCGAGATTTTTCATCAAGGATATGTGAATAACCTGGTTGTTGAATCGGACCTCGACGTCGAGAAGATTAAGAAGTATATCGCTAGAGGAAAGCCCTCATTCTTCAATGTTGCTGATGATGGTACGTTGTACTTCAAGAATCATTTAGTGATCCCTCGAAGTAAGACCAATCTAAACTTGACCCCGCGTGTCATGAAATTCGCTCACGATACTCCTTTGTCGATTCACCCTGGTAGTACCAAGATGTACCAAGACATTCGTCAGCGGTACTGGTGGTCTAAAATGAAGCAAGACATCGCTCGATATGTTGAGGAGTGTGACATTTGCCGTCGCATCAAAGCAGAACATCAAAGACCTACTGGAACTCTGCAACCACTTACTATTCCTGAATGGAAGTGGGACAAGATCGAGATGGACTTCGTCACTGGTTTTCCCCCGTCACAGAAGGGTCATGATGCCACTTTTGTCTTCATCGACCGATTATCCAAGGTTCCCACTTTCTGCCAGTCTAGGAGACAATCTCTGCTAGTAAATTAGCCGACTTGTATGTTTTCAGAATTGTTTCCCTCCACGGTATTCCCTTGGAGGTCAGTTCAGACCGAGGCAGCATTTTCACCTCAAGATTTTGGGATAGTTTCCAAGAAACTATGGGCACTCACCTAAACTTCAGCACCGCTTATCACCCCCAGTCGCAACGACAAGTTGAATGAGTCAATCAAGTTCTTGAAGACATGCTTCAAGCTTGTGTCATTTCACGGTAAGAAATGGGAGGAATCTCTTCCGTTTGCTGAATTCTCATACAACAATAGCTATCAAGCTAGTCTGCCCTTTGAAGTTCTTTATGGACGTAGGTGTCGAACCCCTCTAAATTGGTCGGAAACTCGGGAACGAACCCTCATTGGTCCGGACATTATCCAACATGTTGAAGATCAGGTTCGCGTTATCTGTGAACACTTGAAGGCTACTCAGTCCAACCAGAAGAGAAACTATGACCGCAAGCACAAGGAAACGGTCTATCAACCTGGCGAACAAGCTTACCTCCGTGTCACTCCGATGAGGGGCACTCATCGTCTCGGGATCAAAGGCAAGTTGTCTCCTTGCTACATCGGCCTGTTCCCTATCCTCTCCCGACGTGGACCAGTGGCATACATATTGAAATTTTTGCCGAACCTCTCCCAAGTCCACGATATCTTTCACGTGTCGCAACTCCTTCGCTGCTTCAAGGATCCTATCTGAGCTGTGGATCATGAAGTGCTTGAACTGCAGCAGGACTTCTCTTATCGAGAACATCCGAGCTGCATTCTTGATTAGTCTGAACATCGAACCCGCAACAAGGCAATTAAATTCCTCAAAGTTCAGTGGTCAAATCATTATGAAGATGAGGCCACTTGGGAACGCGGAGATCGTCTTCGTGAACAATACCCCAATCTTTTCCCCTCTACCGCTTAAATTCTCGGGACGAGAATTCTTGTAGTGGGGGGAGATTTGTAACACCATCAGTGTCATATAACAGTAATCACTTTTGCTAATGACAATTACTATTCCTAATCCTTCCTTGATCATCTTTGCACTTGAACATTGCAAAATCCCCTTTGGTTGATATTAAAAATATTGTGGCAAATAAAACCTTGTCCAAAAATTGTTCAACCAATTTTGTTAAATGCCTAAAAAGTAGTGGACCTTGTTAAACCAACATTGGGAATTTATTACAATAATTTAATATAATAAAAAATTCAGACCAGTAGCTAAAACAGCCAAATACTCATTTAATAATTATATAAAAGCCAAATGAATTCATAAAAGGCCCAAACTTTTTGTAAAATCATATTATAGTGTAATAGTAATAAGCGAGCAAGTCTCATATTTTACAAAATACAATTGATGGCTAAAAAAAATGGGAAACAAAAAAAGAAATAAAAAGAAGAAAAAGAATGTGATGCCCCCAAAATCAGACCGTGTACAGTAATCATACACGCAAGGTACACGATCGAGATCAGGGACTCACGGTAAGATATCACAACACAACTCTACAAATAAAATAATACAAGTTGTTTAATACAAGACAGGGGACACGAGGGCTCGAATACAACAGCTCGAGAGCACAAAGTTAGCGGAAGCAAAAGTATCTGAGTACAGACACAAGGATACAAGGTTTCCTTAAGAATGCTAGCACAGATAACAACAGATCGAAAAGGCGAGGCCTCCTTCCTGGGAACCTCCAAACTACTCCTGGTCAACGGGGAACTCGACGTCGTAGAAGGCCTCGGGGGTCTTCATGTTGTGGTGGTCGCATCGGGGATCTCCTGCTCCTGGACTCCAAGGCTCCAACGTCGACTTCAGCGGCCGATCAGGCAAAACAAAAAGGGGGAAAATCAAGGGTGAGTATCTAGCATACCCGCGAGTCTTACGTCCGCTACTAAGCATTTATGCATTTTTATCAATGGAAATGGGAGGCTGTATATAGTGGACTGCAAGGTAGAAATCAGAATAAGGGTAAGAAGCTAGGCCTATCAAAGACTAGCATCTTCTGACGTGTCTTGCAGGATGAGAAGAGAAACAGACAACAGTTCATATAAAGCATAAAGTAACAATGAAGCAGAAGTTGCTGCAACATTTTATAATAGTAAGTTGTAATGATTAATAATAATAAATGTCTCCAAGTTCCCTTCCTCGACTTCCCTGCGAGAAAGAAAACCGGGAACCATACAGTTTAATAGTAGTAGTTTGTAGTGGTAAGATCCAGCTTCAGCATAAAGCGTCCTGTTACCGTGGACAGGGCTATTCGAATAGATTAAACTCCCTGCAGGGGTGCACTACTGTTCAGCCTGCACGCTCAGATCTCCAGGGTGGCGTGAACCTTGTTAGGGAACTCCCCACCGAGGCTATCCGACACATCGCAGCCCATCCTAGGCTCAGCAGAGAGGCCATGCGCCGGACTATATCCTATGCGCCAAGGGGTCTAGGTCCCTCACCCTTGCACGCTCCTACACGGTACGAGACTGCCCGGTGAAGCAAAAGAAAATCCAAACATACCTGCTGCAGCAAAGAAGACAACACCGCTTCCCGGCTATCAGCTCCTGGTACTGCTGACGTCTGAAGAGCTTTTGGACAAACTATGATGCAGGGGAGCCCATAACCCCTTATCCCACGAGAAGGTAGTGCGTACAGGCCTTTGCGGCCTCTCAAGTCATCCTCCGAACCATTTAGCATTTTAATATTATCTCACAGACAACCGTTATCGCTGTCTGACTAACAACACAACAGACAACGAACAACAACAAGGCCCACCAGTAACGTCGGGCCTTCCCTGTCGTCCCGTCAAAGCGTGCGGTTACCAACAAGGTGAACCGTCTCCTTACCATGTCTCGCGTGTGCTCTTGGTAGAGCTCTACTTTTTCGTGGTTTGGTAACTCTCGCGAGATACGAGCAGGGGCCAAGCACGCCAGTAACGTCGGTCGTACCCTCTCTGTCGCTCCCGACAATATACCGCTCGCGGGCACCTTTGGGTCGCCCGACTCTTACCTTTAAGGACACCAGTTGATTCGAGTGCCTACCATTAAGGGAAATCAGGAGGAATCACCCTCGATGGCACACTTAAAGGGGTTCTACAGAGACATCAGCGGAATGAACTAAAGAGGAATACCCTCGTATCATCCCAGTGATGCTACGCTACTGAGCCGACGAGAGTGAAATACGAGTTCTTCCACTCGTAAGTCAAACTCGAAGCGACTCGGCAGAGTCTCGCCGTTGTAGGTTCCCTAGGGCGTCTGCATTGATCCGTACCTGTTGTAGTTGTATATATTTTGTATCCGCGTCACTCCCCTAAGTGTCCACGACCCTCTATCTAATCCTAGCTAACAATGCGCAGGGCTCACTGCTGAATATAATGCACAAATATAATAGGCAGCATAGGATAAAGGAAGGTACATCAAGGGGCGACAAAATCAGGCTATGCAATTGAATAGGATTGTAACGTAGCAGCAGCAGTAACAATGCCTAGTGCAAAAAAGTACGGAAAAGATAGGTGGTATCTGGGGAAGAGAATGGCTCTGCTTGCCTGGAAGCTCGCGGTAGGGGTACGGTCGTCGACGTAGTAGTCGAGCACAGGGGCATCGGCATCGGTCGTCGGGACTACCGGACAATAAGAGAGGGGGGGAAACAATAAATACACAACAATACAAATACAATACATGGCAAACGCAAAGTTAACGGTGTTCTAACGCAGTGCAAGGTGTATTGGTCGGAGCGGGAATTCATCCGGGGATGAACTTTCGGCTCCGGGTGATTCTCAACAAACGGGCCGGAGGGGGAAGGTTTCCATGTCTGTAGTGTTGGAGACATCTGACAGACATGTGGATTGTGTATCCGTGATCGTTGATGCATTCCGGACAACTTTTATGTTCAGAACATTTTCATCCAGAAAGTTTTACCAGCTCCGGGTAATTACCAGACAATGCAAACGAAGGGGGAATGTCCCGTGTGCGGTATTTTAGAAGCGTGTGGGGGGGGTATGGGTAGCGTATTCTTATTCGTTGTATTATTCTGATCAACTTTGATGTATAAATTATTTTCATCGGAGTTACAGGTTAAAAGATATTGAATTTCAAAGTTTTATTCAATTTAAAAGAATTTCTGGAATTTACTTATTATTAAAATATAACATTATCCAAAACCTTATCCACAACAGTACTGACAGAGGGGGCCCACCTGTCATACAACGAGGTGTTTGAGTGGTCAAACCTAACCAGTGGGTCCCACATGTCATATTCATATTTTATAGAAAGCATTTTATTTAGTTAAACAACAGTGGGGTCCATCTGTCATACTCACTGGGCTAATCACACTTTAACTAATCTTTATATTAACTTAAAAGGGTTGGGCCCACATGTCATTCTAACATGGGGGGATTTCCATTTATTCTTATACTTGATTGTTGGTTAATTAGGAGGGGATGGGGGGCACTTGTCTGTGGGCAAGGGGGTGGGGGTTACCCACAGCGTGCCCACGCCGGCGGCAACACACGAACGGCGAGGAGGCCGGAGCAAGGGGGCGCGGAAAAGAGTGACGGGCGGAGACCGGAGCGGTGAAGCGCGGTCGTACGCGGGCGAGGCGAGCAACGCCTATATGCCAAGGCGGGCCCAAACGGCGGCCGAAGCTGCGGCAATGGCCATGGCTAGCGCCGCTTGCAGCCGCAGCCAGCAGCGGTGAGCGCGGGCGCACGCGCAGCCCAGGAGGCACGGGTGCGGGGGCGTGAGGAGCGTTGTCAGTGCGGTGGAGGGGGCATGACCACACGAAGGCATGCGTCGACCGGTACTTGGCTAGCCACGGCCGGAGGCGGCCACGGGCGCACACTGGGTGAACTACCAAGGGGGAGGGGGCACCCGAAACAAAGGTAGGGCGAGTCGCAGCTCACCGGGAGCCGGAAGTGGATGGCACCGGGCGTGGGGAAGGATGGGGGTGGCCGCAATCCCTCGTCGAAGCTCTTTGGCCGGCGGAAGGGGGCATCACGATTTGCTCGTTGTAGTGGCCTCCGACGACGACGAGTTGCGTAGGGAGACGAGGAGGGGGTCGGGGAAGCTTCTGGACAGGGTGACAGGGATTGGGAGGAGCGGTGTCCGCGCGAGCTCATGAGCGCACGGCCATGGAGGCTCGGGCGGCGACGAGCACGACGAGCAGGAGGGGGAGGCGTGGGCGAGAACTAGGGTTAGGTTTCGGGGTCACAGGGGGCGCGGGGGCACTTGTGCTCGCCGGAGAGCCGTGGGATGGCCGCCACGGCGGCCCGGCGCGGCTCGACCGGGGGATGCCTGCCACGCACCACCCGTGAACAGGGGAGGAAGACGAGTGAGGGGAGGGGTTGGGCCGTGGTTGGCTGGGGTGTAGGTGGCTTGGCCCAATGGGGAGCCCTGCCCAGGGCGTTGTTTAGTTTTTTTTATATCCTTTGTTTTCCTTTTTTCCTTTCTATTTTCTTTTATGTTTTCTATTGGTTTAGTCACATTTGATTTTGGTAAAATATGAGAATTGCTCCAATATTTATATTATAATTTAATATGCTGCCACAAAAAGTTTGGCCACCTAATAAATTCATTTGCAATTTTGTTTTATTTAAAATGGAACAAAGGTGGTTGTTTTGCTACGGTTTGAAATGTTTAAAATATTTAAACATTGTAATAAATGCCCACTATTATTTTAATATGACCTAATGATTATTATGCATTTAATAAAATTGTTTGCAAAAATTTTGGTTTCACTTTTATTTCCATTTTGTTTTTTTTATTCCATCCAAAGGGGTTTGAAAAAGATTTGATTCAATGATGATCAAGTCATGGTTAATCACTGAGCTTAGTCATTAATAAAAAGTGATCACTGTAGCTTGACACCGAGGGTGTTTCTCACCCACTACAAAGAATTCTCTTCCCGAGAATTAAAAGGTAGTGGAAGGGGTAAAGCGTTGGTTTCGTATTCTAACGAATCTTGTGGTTCTTGTTGCCCTTCTCGAACAAGTTAATCCTTCTCGTTGATGTCTTCATTTCTTTGCATCAGTGCATATCGATGAGTGGTGATGTGCGAGGTAATGATAGTGATTTCTCGCCCTTCGTTGGTGAGCCCCAAGTGGAAGGCGTGATGTAGCACAGCAGCAAATTTCCCTCAGGGGAAGATACCAAGGTTTGTCTCTAGTAGGACTCTGGAGATGATAAGTAGGTGACAGCGGCGCAACTGACGCGGACCTGCACACAGACACGCTAACTTTGTTCCCAACGAAGTTCAGAGAGGTTGTCAATCTCTCCGGTCTTGTTGTTCACAAAGGGTCAAACACAAGGGATAATGATAGTAATTGAAAGTAATAGCAGAAAAGTAAATGAACGTGTAAACAGTGATGAGGATATGGACCGGGATACGTGATGTTCGCTAGTGATGTCTCTCTCCCAAAAGACGATAAAATTGCTATGCGAGGTAAACAAATTACAGAAAGGCAATTGACAGGATTATTAACGCACCGCAATGCTAACTATGCTACAAAAGAAAGGACGAGGCTCAAAAGCATGGGCAGTACGCCAAAATAAGTAGACCGAAATCCAACTGCATCTACTACTAATCATCCACCTTGAGATATCTATCCATAACATCTCGCTGGTATTAAGTTGCGAGCCCCACCCAAAGTGTAAACCCAAAGCAACAAACAACTGCATTAAAAGAACTTTGCGTAAAGTAAACAATCCTTGTAACCGTGGTTACAAGCACCGTTGTTTTCCCCCTTGTGGCAACAGCACATCCCCTAGACTCATGTTTCTGTCACTCAAGCGTGTCATCGGGGGGCATGAACCCACAATCGAGCAAAACGTTCCCTCTTGGAGTCACTACCTACTACTTGGCCAAAGCAATAAACAGCAACGGAGAACATGCAAGAATTACTTAGGAACAAAAATATAAGAGATAAGAAGCAAATATATTACTCAATCACAATCTGAACATAATCTCATAATCCATCAGATCCTATCAAACTCAACATAGCAATAGCAGAAAATATTACAAAAGTGCCTCGATCATGTAGGGCAGCTCACGAGGTCTAAACCATCAAGAACAAAGAGGGGAGGAGAACATCACATAGCTACTGATCACGGACCCATGGTCCAAGGAAAACTACTCACGAGACATCTGGGGAGCATCCATGGTGGAGAGGAGACTCCCGGAGGTCAATCCTCCCTCCAGCAGGGTGCCGGGAAGAGGTCTTCTGGTGCTCCCGATCTCGGAAGCGCGGCGGCGGTGGAACAGAGGCGAGTTTGTGAAATAGGGTTCCTCCTCTGGAGTTTCCCCGTGACGGAGAATAAATAGGCGAAGGGGGGCAGCCAGAGGTGGACCAGGGGCCCCAGGCGCCCCCCTGGCGCGGCCAGGGGTGGGGCCGCGCCGGGTGGCCGCCTGGGCCCCCCTGGCTCCCCTCTGGCCCCTCCCGGGCTCTTCTCGAAGCTTCCTGTACGCTGATTTTTCCTGTATTTTTCCCGGAATTTTTCTAGCACTTTTTATATGGGGGAAAACTGAAATAGAAAAATAGCAGAAAACAGGAACTGGCACTGGGGTGCACTGAGTTAATAGGTTAGTCCAAATATGATCAAAAGTGTATGAAAGTGTATCTAGATCATAGCAATATCACACAAAACATGCATGGAGCAAGCAGAAATTATTGATACGTTTTGGACGTATCAACATCCCCAAGCTTAATTCCTGCTCGTCCTCGATTAGGTAAATGATAACGGCATAATTTCTGGGGTGACATGCTAGCAACCATAAAAGAACTTTGAAAAGTAAAGCAATCAAGGTTAGAGATTCAATTCAAGTCATAACATGCAAAAGTTTATATTAGCATTGAAACAAGTAACAAAAGAACATTAGGTGCAAGAGCTCTCGCTGTCCGTGACTCGAATGTCTCCAAATGGTGTTTGCGTGCAAGAAGGGGATAGGGAATACGAGAAAAAGTATTTTTGTGTTGAGAACTCAATCTACTAAAGTTTCACACTTGGTCTTCTTTGGAATCTTATCTTGACTCGTCCCCAGACCACTAGCCAGGTACAAGTCAATTTGATCCACTCCTTTTTCAATATTTTGAGCACTCATGCAATGGATGAGCGTAAGCACGAGAGTTGACACTTAGGATGGAAAAGAGAGAAATATGGTGGAGGAGGAAGACAAAAAGGATGAGAAAGGCTCACATCAATGAGGACAATCATAGGCGGGAGATGCCAAATGATAGATATGATGTGAGGAGTAGGGATTGACATGCAACGGATGCACATATGAGCTAGGAATCTCTCCAATGGAACTAGTGGGGGTGCATCTAACTTGCTCGATCATGAAGACCTAGAGCTCGTTTGAGGAGGCTCATCCTTGGAATATGCAAGCCAAGTTCAAAAGTGTGAAGGTCCCCACATAGCTATATGCATAATGATCATCTCTATGGAGTACAAGGATATAGAGGGAGTACTAGTGTGGATCTCTCAAAAGGATAGTAGTGTTGCCCCTTTCTCTCTTTTTATTTCTTTTTTCTCTTTTTTCTATTTTTTTGTATTTTTTTGTGGCCTCAATGGCTCTTTCTATTTAACTCTCATTTGTCCTCTTTGGGATCTTTTAATGTGTCCACTTTGGGATCTTTTCCTCACTTAAGGGCAACACTCTATTTTACAAGAAGGTAAAGGAGATCTTTCACACTTTACAAGGTACTCAAAATCATAAAGAAGATGTAGCTATCATCATGTATGCAATGTATGTGTCTGCCAGTGTAGCAGGAACATGTATGACATGAAGATCAAGTCATGAAGAGGTGGATGTTGCATGGCAATATATCTCGGAAAGGCTATGGAAATGCCTTGATAGGTAGGTATGGTGGCTGTTTTGAGGAAAGATATAAGGAGGTTTATGATGACAGAGCGTATCATGCAAGGGTTTGGAAGTACCGGCAAAGGTGGACACCAACTCTCGGAGTGAGAAGAAGGCAATGCACGGCACGGGAGAGGCTAGCAAAATATGGGCAGGTGGAAGTGTCAACTTTCAATACTTACATTAGTCTGAAGAAATCATGCACTTATTATCGGTAACTCTCAATCTAGTAAGGAGGTTCTCAAAGAGACAAGTACCCCGAGGAGGAGTGTATGGGGGTTTGGTTATCCTTGGGCATCCTCGACTCATGGTACGTGAGTGTACTCTAATATTCGACTCCTCAGAAGAGTAGTGATCCATCTAGTAGCTAGAGTTCTCAACTAGTTTTGTAGGTTTTGAAAATACACATGGATTTCCCAAAATACGTCACCTATCACTAATAGGCAAGAGCTCTTGACACCAAAATTTCAAACATTACTCACATCAAAACTTCAAAACTATTGCAAGTTACTACTAGAATTAAATAGCAACCTCAATTACCTACTTCTCAAAACAAGACACAACTCAGTGCAACAACCAACTCTATTTAACAAGATAAAAATGAAAACTAAAAAGAGTTCCAGTAACAAACTAAACAAAGGCCAAGGCTCTTTCTAAAGACAAACTAAGACTAAAACTAAACATGACAGTAGCTATGAAAAGATAAAGAACACACAACAGCAAAAAGATAGGCATGAAGAATCCTATGATGTGTTCTAAATTTTGAAAGTGGAGCGTGTTTCTCTCCCACACAAAGTAAGACGGGATCTAACTTGTTATGAACAGCAAGCAAAGCTAAATAAAACTAAAAACAAAACCTAAGAGCGAGACGCTCCAAGCATAGACATAACGCATGAAGTGATAAAAATATAGTGAGACGAAGGACGAACTGATGATTGTTGATGGAGAAAGGGATGCACGGGGGTATCCCCAAGCTTAGACGCTTGAGTCTCCTTGAATATTTATTGGGGATGCATGGCGGCATCCCCAAGCTTGAGCGCTTGACACTCCTGGATCTTCTTTCATCATCTTCCATCGCACACTTGAAAACTCCCTTCATACATAACTCATCATAATCTGATTAGAGAGGTTAGTACCCTTAATAAATAAATAAATAATTCACTGGATATAAAGATATTATTGAATAGATACTGTTTCTCAAGAGTGCCAAAAAGTTTTTGCAAAGAAAAAGCAAGCTTAAGGTTTGCAAAAGTTAGGAGAGACAAAACGTGGCAGAATCTGTGAAAAACAGAACAGCAGGTAGTAAAGAATTTTTTAGGGGCACTTCTGCAACTCAAATCAAAACACTCAGAACATACGGAAGTTTCGTAATTGTATATAGCATACTGTGTAAAAATTTCAGATCAAAAAGATGAACTGGGATTTTTCTGGAATTTTTCTGGTCATGAGGACAGAATCTGTTTTCTGGACAGCATGTCACAACTTTTACTTCCCTTGCCGTAAGAGGCTATAACTTGGCACAAAGCTGAAAAATAAAGATACAATGATGCTGCTACAGTAGTAACAAAACATCAAGACACAACAAAAGCAAAAATAAAACCTAAATTCGTTGCGGGCTGCCTCCCGAAAGCACTTTCTTTTATGCCTTTAAGCTAGGCATGATGCAAAAAGATCAATCAAGTTTTATCAAGAGAAAGAGAATAACTAGCCCGAGTAACGGACTCAAAAGGTAACTTGATTTTCTTTCTAGGGAAGTGTTCCATCCTATTTTTGAATGGGAATTGGAATTTTATATTCCCCTCTTTCATGTCAATAACCGCACCAACGGTGCGAAGAAAAGGACGTCCCAAAATAATTGGACATAAAGGTTCACACTCTATATCCATAACAATAAAATCAATGGGAACATAGTTGTCATTGACAATGATAAGAACATCGTCGATCTTCCCCAAAGGTTTCTTTACGGAAGAATCAACAAGACGAACACCAAAAGAACAAGACTCAAAGGGTTTCAATTCAAACATATAAAATATATTCTTTTGGGCATAACGGAGGTACTAGCTCCAACATCACATAAAGCATAGCAAGAGAAGTTATTTAATTTAATTTTATCATAGGATCCCAACCATCATCTAGCTTCCTAGGTATGGAGGCTTCTACTCTAAGCTTCTCCTCCCAAGCTTTGATGAGAGCATTTGTGATATGCTCCGTGAAGGCAAGATTAAGTGTGCTAGTGTGGGGGTCTCTAGACATTTTGTGTAACAAGCTAATAACTTCTGAGAGGGTACAAATATCAAAATCAATATCACTACTATCAAAGGTGGTAGTAGTGTCATCTAGGCTCACTTGTTTGAAACCCTCCATGTTCATAGGAGTTTCTTCATCTACGGTTGAGGTATTAGCATCACCATTAATAAGTCCAACGGGACTAGGAGTGCGTTGGGTGCTAATAGTTTGGGTACCCTCAACAATTTGGATAGAGGCAACTGTGTGGTGTGTAGGAAGGCTCTTAATTCTATCCTCTTCCTCTTTTTCTCTAGCCCATATTTCTTTAAGTTTAGCCATCATCCTAATATTTTCATTAATTTGTAATTGGATAGCATTAATAGGAGTGGCCTTATTCTCCTCAAGGGGGGAGGTTCTAATTTTAAGCATCTCAATATCAAGGGCTAAGCTTTCTATCTTCAAAGAGAGATTATCTATTTTAGCTAATTTCTCTTATACATTTTTGTTGAAGGCTTTTTGGGTAGTGATAAAGTTCTCTAAGCATGCTTTCTAATTCAGAAGAGGGGTTCTTGTTGCTAGGGTAAGTGTTGTTGTTCCCATAGTTGGATGGAAACGGTCTAGGATTGCTAGCAAAAATTTCCCTATAAGCATTGTTGTTGAAGTTGTTTCTAGCAATAAAGTTCACATCTACTTGTTCTTGAGCAACCAAAGAATTTAAAGGAACATCATAAGGATCAATAGAGGGTTGCTTGGTAAGTAGAGACATAATTAAGTCAACTTTTCCATTGAGGGAGGTAATTTCCTCGACAGAGTTTACCTTCCTACCTGTTGGAGCGCGTTCGGTGTGCCATTGGGAATAATTGTTCATCATTTCATCGAGAAGCTTCGTGGCAGCACCAAGTGTAGTTGACATAAAGGTTCCTCCCGCGGCCGAATCTAACAGGTTCCGCGAGGTAAAGTTCAAGCCTGCATAAAAAGTCTGGATAACCATCCAGGTAGTCAAACCATGTGTAGGGAATTTCTTAGCAAGAGATTTCATTCGTTCCCAAGCTTGGGCAACGTGTTCATTATCCAATTGCTTAAAATTCATAATATTACTCCTCAATTGGATAATCTTAGCAGGAGTGTAGTACTTCCCTATAAAAGCATCTTTGCACTTATCCCAAGAATCTATGCTATTCCTAGGCAAAGATTGAAACCAGATTTTAGAATCTCCCCTTAAAGATAAAGGAAAGAGCTTGAGCTTAACAACATCACCTTCTACTTCTTTATACTTTTGCATATCACATAATTCAACAAAATTATTCAAGTGTAAAGCAGCATCATCTCCAGCACCAGAGAATTGATCTCCTGCACACACACACGATAACTTTGTTCCCAACGAAGTTCAGAGAGGTTGTCAATCTCTCCAGTCTTGTTGTTCACAAAGGGTCAAACACAAGGGATAATTATAGTAATTGAAAGTAAAAGCAGAAAAGTAAATGAGCGTGTAAACAGTAATGAGGATATGGACCGGGATACGTGATGTTCGCTAGTGATGTCTCTCTCCCAAAAGACGATAAAATTGCTATGCGAGGTAAACAAATTACAGAAAGGCAATTGACAGGATTATGAACACACCGCAATGCTAACTATGCTACAAAAGAAAGGACGAGGCTCAAAAGCATGGGCAGTACGCCAAAATAAGTAGACCGAAATCCAACTGCATCTACTACTAATCATCCACCTTGAGATATCTAACCAGAACATCTCGCTGGTATTAAGTTGCGAGCCCCACCCAAAGTGTAAACCCAAAGCAACAAACAACTGCATTAAAAGAACTTTGCGTAAAGTAAACAATCCTTATAACCGCGGTTACAAGCACCGTTGTTTTCCCCCTTGTGGCAACAGCACATCCCCTAGACTCATGTTTTTGTCACTCAAGCGTGTCATCGGGGGGCATGAACCCACAATCGAGCAAAACGTTCCCTCTTGGAGTCACTACCTACTACTTGTCCAAAGCAATAAACAGCAACGGAGAACATGCAAGAATTACTTAGGAACAAAAATATAAGAGATAAGAACCGAATATATTACTCAATCACAATCTGAACATAATCTCATAATCCATCAGATCCTATCAAACTCAACATAGCAATAGCAGAAAATATTACAAAAGTGCCTCGATCATGTAGGGCAGCTCACGAGGTCTAAACCATGAAGAACAAAGAGGGGAGGAGAACATCACATAGCTACTGATCACGGAGACCCATGGTCCAAGGAAAACTACTCACGAGACATCCGGGGAGCATCCATGGTGGAGAGGAGACTCTCGGAGGTCAATCCTCCCTCCGGCAGGGTGCCGGGAAGAGGTCTTTTGGTGCTCCCGATCTCGGAAGCGTGGCGGCGGCAGAACAGAGGCGAGTTTGCGAAATAGGGTTCCTCCTCTGGGGTTTCCCCGTGACGGAGAATAAATAGGCGAAGGGGGCAGCCAGAGGTGGACCAGGGGCCCCAGGCGCCCCCCTGGCGCGGCCAGGGGTGGGGCCGCACCGGGTGGCCGCCTGGGCCCCCCCTGGCTCCCCTCTGGCCCCTCCCGGGCTCTTCTCGAAGCTTCCTATGCGCTGATTTTTCCTGTATTTTTCACAGAATTTTTCTGGAACTTTTTATATGGGGGAAAACTGAAATAGAAAAACAGCAGAAAACAGGAATTGGAACTGGGGTGCACTGAGTTAATAGGTTAGTCCAAATATGATCAAAAGTGTATGAAAGTGTATCTAGATCATAGCAATATCACACAAAATATGCATGGAGCAAGCAGAAATTATAGATACGTTTTGGACATATCAAGTGGTCATCCTTCTTTCTGGGCTATATCGTACCTACGTATAGGTTAGGGGAAAAAACTTGAGGATGGGCGGATCGGTACAAGGTTAATCAACCGAGATGGTCCAAGGGAATGGGGTACAAAGTATCTCACGAGTTAAACTCAGGGAGATACATCGAGAGAAACAAAAGAAGGCATGAGAATTTTTAAGCGGATAGGCATTCATTCGAGGCCGATGACGGATGATGAAAAGGGGTCCAGAGCATGAGGCATAAGCGCCGAGTCTGATACCGAACTAAATATCACAAGGTAGAGGACTCATGAGTTCCATACGAGGTCAAGCAAGAGGAATAACCTCGAGAACAGAAAGGTACAAGAGAGTCAGGTTTCAATCCTGTGGAACTGTGGGTTATGGGCCCACATTGAATAAGGAGGGTGGTGACAAACAATGCGATCAAGTTGCAAGGTAAGTCAAAGAACATCTTGCCAGCTATGTCGGCAACAACATCAGTACCTAGGGCGAGGGACAAAGAGAACTGTTTTCCTGCTCGTTAAGACGAGGCGGACCAATAGGCAAAGTTCTCGTCCATCGGTGGTTACCGAAATGTTATCAACATTAGTAACAGGTTGTACGGACAAAGTAGTACACCGAAGTGTTTACATCAGCAGGGAATTATCACTACTTAGATAATTTATATTAAAAGAAAGGTTAAACAGACCAATGGAAAGGAAATTGTGATGATACACAAGTACCAGGCGTAATTCTTTCCCAAAGGAAAGCAGAGCAATATATATGACCCAGTTTGTATTGGCAGGGAGTCAAAGGAGGTTGTCGATGATAACACAAATTATCGAGGGGAAAGGATGGTATTTCTCACCACGAATTCAATAGACACATGGAGGAAGCAAAAAATGCTGATGATGACCACGACACTTTATGTCGAGAGGTTTCAAGAGAATGCAATTGAATAGAAACGTCACCAAACAAAAGGAGTGGTGGAGTAAAAGCTAAGCAGTGTTCTCGGTTGACGACAACCCAGAACCATGAAATGGATATTACAGGGATAGGCATTGTTTCATCACAATCCATAAGATGTAGTGCAAAGGCATGATATCCTCAAGATACCAGGGGTAATACTCGAAGGTAGAATGGTGGATCATACGTGTAGGAGAATTTATACCAAGGGGGTTAATTATCTTTACGAGAAGCTTTCATGATAAATTATACATCGTATCCATGGGCATGAACACAAAGGTTCAGGGTCGACTCCCACTTCTTCAATGCATAGCCTTTCATTCACTTCTCGTTGTCGATGAATTTGTAGCATTCAGAAATGTATTTGGCATAACACCAGTAGAGTATGACCCGTAGAAGTTCATGGGTACACACAAATGGAGGAAGCATAGATACAACCCATAGGGACATTTTTACGAACCTATACGACAAACAACAGGAACAAGAGATACAAGTTTGAAAACAGAAGGCTGACGACACGGACCAGATGATACCGTTCGCCAAAGGCATTTCGTATCAGGGGATGCTCGTCAAGGATTTAGGACACAATGGGAACGGCAGGTAGTAATCCACCAAAAAGGTCAGGCGGCATACAGAGAGTCTGGTGTGAGTATCGGTACACAGCCATAAGGAGAAACAATGCAAAGGCATCAGATGACAGAAGCAGTTGTATATTTCGATGCTTAATTTCAAAGGAATTATGACTTCCTAAATGAAGGATCGGAAGCAGACGCTCCGATTAAAAGATGGGTAAGTTGAATGGAATTAGATGGACAATAAAGCAAGGTTTGATTTACCGATATCCAACTCATGTCCGGAGTGACGTCTGAGCCAGAAGAACGAGTCCATATGGATCAACGGATGATTGTGTGCATTAGCACACACGATGACTCAACATATCAGAATGGCCATGCCAAGGGAGGTCATCAAATTCTACAAGACAAACGGGATTAATCATAGTGCAAGAAGGTAAGAAGAATCTCCAAAGCAGTAGGCTGCCGAGGATTGTCGCGAGATCGAATAGTATTTCAAAGTATTTTGGGAATCACAGGAACAACTTAGGATGAACGGATCCTCGATAAATGGGAGGAATTATCCGCAGGGTGAAAAGAAGTTGCAAGGCAGTAGGCTCAAAGGATTTCCGAAACAACGGAAAGTATTTTATATGCATCTTGTGAACACAAGAGCAACTGGGATTGAATGGATGAACGAACGGTGTATGTGGTTATACATATAGACTTATCAGTGGCACGGAATTGTTAAGGCGATGGGCACATAGAGTCTCGAGAATTTATCAGCAAGTATCTTCGGGATCTTCTCGTGAAGCAAGCTATCATATGGAATGTGGGGCTCTCCGGGTAGATGCGACCACGAGATCCTAATGTCAGAGTTAGAAAAAATTCCCGAAAAGATAAGAGAGTAGAATCCCAGAGTAAAGGTACGGAGAAAAGGATCCTAATACCACCAAGTTTGCGACGTGGGCCGATAAGCCACACGACACTGTTAGTAAATTAGTTTTGCAAGGACTAGACTCAACTTCGACCAAGGAGTTGGAAGGGGGTGTCCTATAGGCAGTCGGCTCTTATACCAACTTCTGACGCCCCCAAAATCAGAACATGTACAGTAATCATACATGCAAGGTACACGATCGAGATCAGGGACTCACGGTAAGATATCACAACACAACTCTACAAATAAAATAATACAAGTTGTTTAATACAAGCCAGGGGCCACGAGGGCTCGAATACAACAGCTCGAGAGCACAAAGTTAGCGGAAGCAAAAGTATCTGAGTACAAACACAAGAATACAAGGTTGCCTTAAGAAGGCTAGCACAGATAACAACAGATCGAAAAGGCGAGGCCTCCTTCCTGGGAACCTCCAAACTACTCCTGGTCAACGTGGAACTCGACGTCGTAGAAGGCATCGGGGGTCTTCTTGTTGTGGTGGTCGCATCGGGGATCTCCTGCTCCTGGACTCCAAGGCTCCAACGTCGACTGCAGCGGCCGATCAGGCAAAACAAAAAGGGGGAAAAGCAAGGGTGAGTATCTATCATACCCGCGAGTCTTACGTCCGCTACTAAGAATTTATGAATTTGTATCAATGGAAAGGAGAGGTTGTATATAGTGGACTGCAAGGTAGAAATCAGAATAAGGGTAAGAAGCTAGGCCTATCGAAGAAAGCATCTTCTGACGTGTCTTGCAACATGAGAAGAGAAACAGCCAACAGTTCATATAAAGCATAAAGTAACAATGAAGCAGAAGTTGCTCCAACATTGTATAATAGTAAGTTGTAATGATTAATAATAATAAATGTCTCAGAGATCCCCTCCTCGACTTCCCTGGGAGGAAGAAAACCCGGAACCATAAAGTTTAATAGTAGTAGTTTGTAGTGGTAAGATCCAGCTTCAGCATAAAGCGTCCTGTTACCGTGGACACGGCTATTCGAATAGATTAAACTCCCTGCAGGGGTGCACTACTGTTCAGCCTGCACGCTCGGATCTTCAGGGTGGCGTGAACCTTGTTAGGGAACGCCCCACCGAGGCTATCCGACACATCGCAGCCCATCCTAGGCTCAGCAGAGAGGCCATCTGTCGGACTATATCCTATGCGCCAAGGGGTCTAGGTCCCTCACCCTTGCACGCTCCTGCACAGTACAAGACTGTCCGGAGAAGCAACAGAAAATCCAAAAACACCTGCTGCACCAAATAAGACAACACCGCTTCCCGGCTATCAGTCCGTGGTACTGCTGACATCTGAAGAGCTTTCAGACAAACTACGACGCAGGGGAGCCCATAACTCCTTATCCCACGTGAAGGTAGTGCGTACAGGCCTTTGCTCCCTCTCAAGTCATCCGCCGAACCATTTAGCATTTTAATATTATCTCGCAGACAACCGTTATCGCTGTCTAACTAACAACACAACGGACAACGAACAGCAACAAGGCCCACCAGTAACGTTGGGGCCTGCCCTGTCGTCCCATCAAAGCGCGCGGTTAGCAACAAGGTGAACCGTCTCCGTACAATGTCTCGCGTGTGCTCTTGGTAGAGCTCGAATTTTTCGTGGTTTGGTAACGCTCGCGAGATACGAGCAGGGGCCAAGCACGCTAGTAACGCCGGTCGTACCCTCCCTGTCGCTCCTGACAATATACCGCTCGCGGGCACCATTGGGTCGCCCGACTCTTACCTTTAAGGACACCACTTGATTCAAGAGCCTACCATTAAGTGAAACCAGGAGGAATCACCCTCGATGGCACACTTAAAGGGGTTCTACAGAGACATCAGCGGAATGAACTAAAGAGGAATACCCTCGTATCATCCCAGTGATGCTACGCTACTGAGCCGACGAGAGTGAAATACGAGTTCGTCCACTCGTAAGTCAAACTCGAAACGACTCGGCAGAGTCTCGCGGTTGTAGGTTCCCTAGGGCGTCTGCATTGATCCGTACCTGTTGCAGTTGTATATATTTTGTATCCGCGTCACTCCCTTGAGTGGCCACGGCCCGCTATCTAATCCTAGCTAACAATGCGCAGGGCTCACTGTTGAATATAATGCATAAATATAATAGGCAGCATAGGATAAAGGAAGGTACATCAAGGGGCGACAAAATAAGGCTATGCAATTGAATAGGATTGTAACGTAGCAGCAGCAGTAACAATGCCTAGTGCAACAAAGTACGGAAAAGATAGGTGATATCTGGGGAAGATGGTGGCTCTGCTTGCCTGGAAGCTCGCGGTAGGGGTACGGTCGTCGACACAGTAGTCGACCACAGGGGCATCAGCATCGGTCGTCGGGACTACCGTACAATAAGAGAGGGGGGAAAACAATAAATACACTACAATAATAGCAATACAAATACAATACATGGAAAACGCAAAGTTAACGGTGTTCTAACGCAATGCAAGGTGTATTTCTCGGAGCGGGAATTCATCCGGGGATGAACTTTCGGCTCCGGGTGATTCTCGACAGACGGGACGGAGGGGGGAGGTTTCCCTGTTTGTAGTGTCGCGGACATCTGACAGACATGTGGATAGTGTATCCATGATCGTTGATGCATTCCGAACAACTTTTATGTTCAGAACATTTTCATCCGGAAAGTTTTACCAGCTCCGGGTGATTACCATACAGTGCAAACGAAGGGGGAATGTCCCGTGTGCGGTATTTTAGAGGGGTGTTGTGGGGGTATGGTTAGCGTATTCTTATTCTTTGTATTATTCTGATCAACTTTGATGTATAAATTATTTTCATCTGAGTTACTAATTAAAAGATATTGAATTTCAATGTTTTATTCAATTTAAAATAATTTCTAGAATTTACTTATTATTAAAATAGAACATTATCGAAAACCTTATCCACAACAGTACTGACAGAGGGGGCCCACCTGTCATAAAAGAGGTGTTTGACTGGTCAAACCTGACCAGTGGGTCCCACATGTCATATTCACATTTTATTTAGTTAAACAACAGTGGGGTCCATCTGTCATACTCACCGGGCTAATCACACTTTAACTAATCTTTATATTAACTTAAAAGGGTTGGGCCCACATGTCATTCTAACATGAGGGGATTTCCATTTATTTTTATATTTGATTGTTGGTTAATTAGGAGGGGGTGGGGGGCCACTTGTCTGTGGGCAAGGGGGTGGGGGTTACCCACGGCGTGCCCATGCCGGCGGCAACACACGAACGGCGAGGAGGCCGGAGCAAGGGGGGCGCGACAAAGAGTGACGGGCGGAGACCGGAGCGGTGAAGCGCGGTCGTACGCGGGCGAGGCGAGCAACGCCTATATGCCACGGCGGGCTCAAGCGGCGGCCGGAGCTGCGGCAATGGCCATGGCCAGCGCCGCTTACAGCCGTAGCCAGCAGCGGTGAGCGCGGGCGCAGGCGCAGCCCAGGAGGCCCGGGTGCGGGGGCGTGAGGAGCGTTGTCAGTGCGGTGGAGGGGGCATGGCCACACGCAGGCATGCGTCGACCGATACTTGGCTAGCCATGGCCGGAGGGGGCCACGGGCGCACACTGGGTGAACTACCAAGGGGGAGGGGGCACCCGAAACAAAGGTAGGGAGGCTCGCAGCTCACCGGGAGCCGGAAGTGGATGGCAGCGGGCGCGGGGAAGGATGGGGGTGTCCGGAATCCCTCGTCGAAGCTCTTCGGCCGGCGGAAGGGGGCATCACGATTTGCTCGTTGTAGTGGCCTCCGACGACGACGAGTTGCTTAGGGAGACGAGGAGGGGGTCAGGGGAGCTTCTGGACAGGGTGGCAGGGCTTGGGAGGCGTGGTGGCCGCGCGAGCTCACGAGCCCGCGGCCATGGCGGCTCGGGCGGCGACGAGCACGACGAGCAGGAGGGGGGAGGCGTGGGCGAGAACTAGGGTTAGGGTTCGGGGTCACAGGAGGCGCGGGGACACTTGTGCTCTCGGGAGAGCCGTGGGATGGCCACCACGGCGGCCTGGCGCGGCTCGGCCGGGGGATGCCTGCCACGCACCACCAATGAACAGGGGAGGAAGACGAGTGAGGGGAGGGGTTGGGCCGTGGTGGGCTGGGGTGGACGTGGCTTGGCCCAGTGGGGGAGCCCTGCCGAGGGCGTTGTTTAGTTTTTTTATATCCTTTGTTTTCCTTTCTATTTTCTTTTATGTTTTCTATTTGTTTAGTCACATTTGATTTTTGTAAAATATGAGAATTGCTCCAATATTTATATTATAATTTAATATGCTGCCACAAAAAGTTTCGCCACCTAATAAATTCATTTGCAATTTTGTTTTATTTAAAATGGAACAAAGGTGGTTGTTTTGCTACATTTGAAATGTTTAAAATATTTAAACATTGTAATAAATGCCCACTATTATTTTAATATGACCTAATGATTATTATGCAACATTTTTGGTTTCACTTTTATTTCCACTTTTTTTTATTCCATCCAAAGGGTTTGAAAAAGATTTGATTCAATGATGATCAAGTCATGGTTAATCACTGAGCTTAGTCATTAATAAAAAGTGATCACTATAGCTTGACACCGAGGGTGTTACAAAGAATTAAGCATGTTGGTCCGATACCGCAAGTGCACAGTGCCTTGGCCCAGCCCACCCCAGTCATCCCCCTCCCAAGTGTTCCCCCCAGTGCGTGGCGCCATGGCAGAGCACCTCGACGGCGATCGAGCCGCTGGATGGCCGTCAGCATGAAACCACCCTCATTGTCGGGGTTAAATACGCTGCCCTGAATCCTCTGGCGCAACCCTAGCATGTTTCTCCCCCTCCTCGCGCCACCATCATCGCCTCTAAACTACCCGAGCTTCCATGGGCACACCTCACTGAGCTCGCGCGGCCATCGGGACTCTCTCGCCAAAAAAAGCTGTTAGGGGATCTCGCCATCGTCGTCCGCATCACCTCCTGCAAGCACCTGGACCGGGACGCCTCGAGCTCGCGGGATCGAAGCCATCTTCTTCCTCTGCCCCGCGGCTCATCGTCACCAGTTCCGGCCACACCGCACCTTCCTCTTGCAGTCTAAGCACATCTACAAGCTCGCCATGAGTCCCTACATCATCCCCAACTCCTCTCGTTACTCCCCTCTCGCTGTAAACGCCGTTGCCATGAGAGTCGAGCTCGCCGCCGCCATTGATGGTCGTATGCTCGCTAATGTGCCTCTTTCCTGCCGTTGTTGTCTGCAAGCTCGCCGTGCCGCACCTCCACGTCGCGCGCGCTCCCGCCACGGCCCGCTCGGCCTGATGGCTCCCCCCGCTGCCGTTGTTCAGTTCTGTCCGCGTCGTCGAGCCCCGTGCTCCGGCCGCGACCAGGCTACGCGCCCCCCCCCCCCCACCCGCCCCGTTCGTGTGCGCTCGCACGCGCAGGAGGCGGCTCACCCCCGTCGTGTCCCCCTGGCTGGAATGGCCTCGCCAACGTGCCACCGTCCATCGCCGGCGTGCGCCCGGTTGGCCGTGGGCTAACCCCCCTGATAAGTGGGGGCCCAGGGTGATTCTCCACTAACAACAAAACTAAAAGGAGATAACCCCCTCTCACTGACTGGTGGACCCCTCCTGCTAATTAAAATGTGTTAATAATAAACCCCCATGTGTGTATGACAGTGGGCCATGTCCCTGTTAGGTAAATCATGTTAAGTTAAAATGGAATTAACCCCTGCTAAGACTTACAGATGAGCCCCCAGTAGTTTAGTTAATCTCTGTCATTTTATTAAGTTAATTAAACCTATGAGTCAATGACAGCTAGGCCCCACTTGTTAGAATTAAATAAAATAGATTTTATTATATGTGTCAATGACACATGGGACCCACTGGCCAGTTTCACCAATCAAAGGCTCCAGCCTATGACATGTGGGACCCCTATGTCAGTACACTGTTTTTGATAATGTTTTGTATAATGTTGCTATTTTAATAATAAAATAAATCCAGAAATCCTTTTAAATGATTTAAAACTTTGGAAATTAATATCTTTTAATCTGTAGCTCAGATGGAAAAAACTTTATACATGAAAATGGATCAGAAAAATACAAAGAATAAGAATACACTATCTGTATGCCCATCACACCCCTCTAACATACCGTACATGGAACCTTTCCCCTCCGGATCATCTGCCGATAACCACCCGGAGCTGGCAGTTCATCCCCGGATGAATTACCGCCCGAACATAACACTTTGTACTGCGATAGAACACCGATAACATTGCATCTGTCATGACATGCATCTGTTTGCATATGATTGCTTTGTATTTACTGCCCCCCCCCTTATTTTCTGGTAGACCCTGCGACTGCCGCCGACTACACCGCTGCTGAGTACGACTACGTCATCGACGAACGTACCCCTACTGTCGAGCATCCAGGCAAGCAGTGCCCCATCACCTCTCCCATATATCGCCTATTTGTCTATATTTATCTATTGTACTAGGCATTGCTGCTGCTACATTACTTACCTATTCAATTTCATAGCATGTCATTTTCTCCCCTTGATGTACATTCCTTTATCCTATGATGCCTATTAAATATATATATATATATATATATTATTCAGCAGTTAGCCATGCGCATTGTTAGTCAACTAGGATTAGGTAGCGGGGCGTGATCACTCCGGGGAGTGTACGCGGATATAATTTATTATAACTGCAACAGGTACGGTACAGTGCAGACACCACCAAAGGCCCCTACCACGGCCCTGCCGAGCCACATCAAGTGTGAGCTATCAAGGATTAATCCTTTTACTCCACTCGTTGATGACTCTGTAGTACCGCCCTAGGGTCCCGAATCACGGTTTTCCTTAAAGGTAAGAAGTCGGGTGACCCAACGATGCCCGCGAGTGGTATTGCGACGGGACGACAGGGAGGGAATGCCAATGTACAGGTGGGCTTGGCACCTGATCGTTGTCCGCGAGAGTTACCAAACCACGAACGTCGAGATCCTCCAAGATCACCCGCGAGACAAGGTAAGGAGACGGTTCACCTTGTTGGTAACTGTGTGCTTTGACGGGACGACAGGGCAGGCACTGATGTACTGGTGGTCCTGGCTGCTGTTCGTTGTCCGTTGTGTGAATTAGTCGGGAAACGGTAACGGTTGTCCGCGAGATAATAAAATGACTAATGGTTTGGTGGACGACTTGAGAGGCTGCAAAGGCCTGTACGCACTACCTTCACGTGGGATAAGGAGTTATGGGATCCCCTGCGTCATAGTTTCGTCCGAAAGCTCTTCAGACGTCAGCAGTACCGCGGTCTGATTGCCGGGAAGCGGTGTGACTTCTTTTCTCGATCTGTGGTATTTTCTTTTGCTTTCCCTGCCAGCCTCGCACCGTGCAGGAGCGTGAAGGGTGAGGGTCCTAGACCCCTGAACGCATAGGATTTAGTCTGGCGGATGGCCTCTCTGCTGAGCCTAGGATGGGTTGTGGCGTGTCGGATAGCCTCGGTGGAGAATTTCCTAACAAGGTGTACGACACCCTAGAGATCCGAGCGTGCATGCCTAACAGTAGTGCACCCCTGCAGGGAGTTTAATCTATTGGAATAGCCGTGTCCACTGTAACAGGACGCTTTATGATGAATCCAGATCCTACTACTACAAACTACTACATTACTAAACTGTTGGTTCCGGGTTTTCTTCCTCGCACGGAAGTCGAGGAAGTGATCTTGGAGGCATTGATAATTATTAAAACTTACTATTATACAATGTTGCAGCAACTTCTGCTGCATTGTTACTTTATTCTTTATGTATAACTGTTGGCTAAACTCTTCTTGTGCTGCAAGAATCGTCGGAAGATTCTCGTCTTCGATAGGCGTAGCATATTCCCCCTTACCCTGGTATTTCTGTTTTGCAGTCCACTATACAGCCTCCCCTTCAATTTTGATACAAATGCATAAAATGCTTAGTAGCCTGGGTTTAAGTCTCGTTGAGTATGATAGATACTCAACCTTGATTTATTTTCCCCCTTTGTTTTATATACCCGGATTGCTGCAACCATACGTTGGCGCCCAGGAGCAGGAGTACCCTGGAGGCGCCTACTACGACGTCGAGTTCCCCGTTGACCAGGAGTAGTTCGGAGGTTCTCAGGAAGGAGGCCTTGCCTTTTTGATCTGATGTTATTTGTGCTAGCCTTCTTAAGGAAAAACTTTACTAATTATGTTTGTACTCATATATTATGGTTTGTATAACTTATGTTTTCGAATCTTCGTGATCCCTGGCTTGTAACTTAAAGATATATCTTATTTTTGCCTAGTGTTGTGCTGTGATATTTTACCGTGGCACCCTAATCTCGATCGTGTACCGTGCGTGCATGATTCAGTACATGATCGTAAATCGGGGGTGTCACATGTTAAGAATGATGCTCTTTCTATCTAGTTTTCTACTGTGGGCACGATGTTATAAATAAATCGAGGTGCTAGGGTATAATCTACCAACTCATTACTCCATTTGCTTCAATGTCGAGCTACTTTCTTTATCCAAACTTTGATTCTATGTTCTCGTTTGGGCCCTATTTGGAATCTCATTTTTTCTGTAAATACACTTGTAAGAAAAATACAAATCGACCTCGGCCGGCTTGTAAAATACACTTGTAAATTCGACACCTTTGGATTAAATACATCCTATCCAAGCGCATTCGTGTTTATGTCCTTTCATATTGCTTTCGCTTCGCAGTTAATTTATCCTATATAATAGGAAGTCTTACATGTTTTATCTCTTTTAATTTTCATCTTGTTTCATGCCTACTGTTTACTTGTTATCATCATTTAACAGCAGCTTCTATGAAGCTTGAGGACAAAGCTCAATCTTTCAAGGATTTGCAATGCCTAGCACGTTCCATGGTAGTTGATGGCCAGGTGGCAGGTTCGTCTCTTTGGCCAGGGGCAGGTTCAATCCTCCCTCTGGCCAGGGGCAGGCTCGTCTGGCGATCCCGAGATCGGAATCGTGGCGGCGGCGGAACACTGGTGAAAATCGCGTAACGGAGGGCCTCTGCATCGAGGGTGATATATAGGAGAAAGGGGGGCCGAGGGGAGTCCCACTTGACCAGGCGGCCAGGTGGCGCGACCTCGCCCTTGGTCATGCCGTGTAGCCGCTTGGCCAGTGGGTGGGCCCCCTCCGGCCTTTCTTCGGGCTTCCAGTGTCTTCTGTCGCGCTGGTTTTTTTATTTGATTTTTCATGATTTTTCCGAGCACTTTAATAATTGGTATTTTCCTGCAATGCTCGGACAACAGCAGACAGAAACTGGCACTGAGACACTGAATTAGTAGGTTAGTCCAAATATGTTGAAAAAGGTAAAAGAAATGTAGCAAAACATATAGCAAAGTCATCAATATAAGCATGGAATAGACAAAAATTATAGATACGTATGAAACATATCACATGCCCATGCGCCCCATAGCGAATGCAACCAGATCAGTAGTGTAGTCCTGACGCCGATGACCATCCTAGAAGCGGCGAAAACACATACCGTAGAGGTTCGGCGGGATCTCTCGTTGCTCGGAGGAAGACGGGGATACACACCTCCCTTGGGCGCCAACCTCATGCTGGCATCTCAAGGTTCGACAACGATGCCACATGGCCTGCGGGAAGGCCTCGACTTTTGCCGCTCTTGTTCCTACACCGGAGCACCCATATCTACTAAGAGTCCCCAACATTATAATTCAGAGGTACATACATATCACACACACACACACACACACATATATATATATATATATACGAATTATTTTATCTCTAAATGTAAAAGGAACATCATGAGCAACATGCGGAGCATGGTCTAATTTACATAGACTAAACCTAATAACTTTTAATAAAAAAAATTTAAAAAGGAACAAATCAACAGAAGACCTAGTTGTAAAGAAATTATCACGTCTAATTTAGTGGATAAAACGAATTTTGAAACAAACCGAGTTGATTTAAGCTAGTACAAAATCTTGATGGCTGCATCGTTGTGCTTGCCCTCATCACACACAAGCAACGCACCATGGCATGACCAGGTAAGCTGAGGACAATTTTACTGTTTTGACCCTTTTGCAAACTTTTAGTACGATTTGACATCCTTTAAAAAATTTAGCACGATCTAACACTTTTTAGACACGTCAATCGTCGTGGCGTGTCTACTCAACTTAGACACGGCAGACACCTCGGCGTGTCTACGCTTTACTCGAACAACACGGATCACTGACGTGGCAGATAAAACACGCCAAGGAACTTCTTACCTGGATGCACCGGCTGCATTACCATGCAGATGCTGCCCCGACCTGATTTGCCAACTGACGTACTAGCTAGCATCAGGCCGGGCTAGGACGACATGCATGCATGGGAACCGGCTTCTTTGCCGTAGTATTAAGCACGACACCGTCCTAAGAAGCCAGCTAACACGTAATTAATTCATTTAAATAGACTGGCTGTTCGTCTCTTACTTAATGATAATTAACAGTAATTAGTTCATTGCCTGCATGTTTCTTTTTCTTTTAGAAATTTTAATCAATATTACTCTATAGCATATTTGTGTACTAAAATATATTTTTATCTCAGGGATATGTTTCTAATACATGAATATGTTTTTAATTTTGTAAGTTGTGACTAAAAGTAAATAAAAAATATAATTTTTTTTCTAGAAATCAATACCTTTTTAGACGCACATGTAAATTCTACTCATGTAATTGTACACACGTAAACCTTATCCCTACGTGCGGCGCCAAACGCACGATCGGGCGACCACGACAGAGGTGTCCAAGCGGTCGACGAAGTGTCGTGCGTCAGGCGGTCACTATAATGGCGGGGTGACGGAGACGTCTTAGCAAAACACGGCGTCGAGGACCGGCGTGGACGATCCAAAGCGGGTAGGCGAGCAACCGCGACGGACAAACCGAGCGACCGATGCAACGCAGTGCATGAGGTGACCAAGGTGGTGGTGAAGGGCGGAGGAGTCCCGATCGAATAAGAGGCGGCGACGACCGATGATGGTGAAGGGCGGAGGAGTCCCGATCGAAGAAGAGGCGGCGACGACCGATGAGGGTGAGGGGCGGGATGATGCGCGTGTTGGGCAAGCAAAAAAGTAGTCATGCTACTGTCTGTCACCCTCACCGATCGTCGCCGCCTCTTCTGCTAAGACGTCTCCGTCACCCTGCCTTTATAGTGATCGCCTGACGCACGACGCTGCATCGGCCGCCGGGACATCTACCGTTGAGGTTCGGCGGGATCTCTCGTTGCTCGGAGGAAGACGGGGATACACACCTCCCTTGGGCGCCAACCTCATGCTGGCATCTCAAGGTTCGACAACGATGCCACATGGCCTGCGGGAAGGCCTCGACTTTTGCCGCTCTTGTTCCTACACCGGAGCACCCATATCTACTAAGAGTCCCCAACATTATAATTCAGAGGTACATACATATCACACACACACACACACACACATATATATATATATATATATATATATACGAATTATTTTATCTCTAAATGTAAAAGGAACATCATGAGCAACATGCGGAGCATGGTCTAATTTACATAGACTAAACCTAATAACTTTTAATAAAAAATTGTTAAAAAGGAACAAATCAACAGAAGACCTAGTTGTAAAGAAATTATCACGTCTAATTTAGTGGATAAAACGAATTTTGAAACAAACCGAGTTGATTTAAGCTAGTACAAAATCTTGATGGCTGCATCGTTGTGCTTGCCCTCATCACACACAAGCAACGCACCATGGCATGACCAGGTAAGCTGAGGACAATTTTACTGTTTTGACCCTTTTGCAAACTTTTAGTACGATTTGACATCCTTTAAAAAATTTAGCACGATCTAACACTTTTTAGACACGTTAATCGTCGTGGCGTGTCTACTCAACTTAGACACGGCAGACACCTCGGCGTGTCTACGCTTTACTCGAACAACACGGATCACTGACGTGGCAGATAAAACACGCCAAGGAACTTCTTACCTGGATGCACCGGCTGCATTACCATGCATATGCTGCCCCGACCTGATTTGCCAACTGACGTACTAGCTAGCATCAGGCCGGGCTAGGACGACGTGCATGCATGGGAACCGGCTTCTTTGCCGTAGTATTAAGCACGACACCGTCCTAAGAAGCCAGCTAACACGTAATTAATTCATTTAAATAGACTGGCTGTTCGTCTCTTACTTAATGATAATTAACAGTAATTAGTTCATTGCCTGCATGTTTCTTTTTCTTTTAGAAATTTTAATCAATATTACTCTATAGCATATTTGTGTACTAAAATATATTTTTATCTCAGGGATATGTTTCTAATACATGAATATATTTTTAATTTTGTAAGTTGTGACTAAAAGTAAATAAAAAATATAATTTTTTTTCTAGAAATCAATACCTTTTTAGACGCACATGTAAATTCTACTCATGTAATTGTACACACGTAAACCTTATCCCTACGTGCGGCGCCAAACGCACGATCGGGCGACCACGACAGAGGTGTCCAAGCGGTCGACGAAGTGTCGTGCGTCAGGCGGTCACTATAATGGCGGGGTGACGGAGACGTCTTAGCAAAACACGGCGTCGAGGACCGGCGTGGACGATCCAAAGCGGGTAGGCGAGCAACCGCGACGGACAAACCGAGCGACCGATGCAACGCAGTGCATGAGGTGACCAAGGTGGTGGTGAAGGGCGGAGGAGTCCCGATCGAATAAGAGGCGGCGACGACCGATGATGGTGAAGGGCGGAGGAGTCCCGATCGAAGAAGAGGCGGCGACGACCGATGAGGGTGAGGGGCGGGATGATGCGCGTGCTGGGCAAGAAAAAAAGTAGTCATGCTACTGTCTGTCACCCTCACCGATCGTCGCCGCCTCTTCTGCTAAGACGTCTCCGTCACCCTGCCTTTATAGTGATCGCCTGACGCACGACGCTGCATCGGCCGCCGGGACATCTCTGCCATGGTCGTTCGACCGTGCTCTTGGCGCCGCACGTAGGGATAAGATTTACGTGTGTACAGATACATGACCGTGTAGAATTTACGTGTGCGTCTACAAATGTATTGATTTCTTGAAAAAAATATTTATATTTTTATTTATTTTTAGTCACAACTTACAAAATAAAAAATATATTCATGTTTTAGAAACATATCCCTGAGATAAAAAATATTTTTTAGTATACAAATATGCTATAGAGTAATATTGATTGAAATTTCTTACAAAAAAAGAAACATGCAGCCAATAAACCAATTGTTGTTAATTATCATTAATTAAGAGGCGAACAATCAGTCTGTTTAAATGATCATTTGGTAGTTTTTTAGGCTATATCAATGCTCAATACTACGGCAAAGGAGCCGGTTCCCATGCATGCATGCATGCATGCCATCGTCCTAGCCAGGTCTGGTATTAGCTAGTACGTACTCCATAGAGGGCCAAAATCACTGTTTTGACCTTTAGAAAAAAGATTAACATGATATAACCCTATGTATAAAAAATGTTTGGATCTAACCCTTTTTGGTTACGCCATGAATCTTGGCGTTTGCGTTACACGGGAGACGCCGTAGACTTCGGCGTTTTCTCCTGGCCCACCACTTAGTCGTTGTTCGTGCTTCATCCGTTGACTGTCCGACGTGGCGAAGGAAGAAACGCCAGGGTCTATGGCGTCTCCCCCCAGATACTCTTGTTTGATTCCTTATGCCAGTTTTTACTTCTTAAGATGGTCTCAAATGAAAAAATAATTAACATAAATATTCTTCAGATTGATAAGAGGACGAATATTCATGTTGAAGATGTTATCATTTAAGGTCAATTTAGGGGCTAAAAAGCTAGTTCAATGTATCAGACAATGTTTGGTTCCTTGCGACGGTTTTTGTCCTTTAAATTATCTGAAGAAAAAATCTTCAACATAAATGTTCTTTTGATTAACAAAAAGAAGACTTATTGTGTGCAATATCTTTTCATTTGAGATAACCTTAGGGACAGGAAAACTGGCGCAATGTATCAGACATGACTGTTTGAGACCGAACGCTACTTGATGGTAATTTATATACACCTTAGATCAATATAAACATCATTTATATCACAGCCAAACCGAATGCATAACACAAGTGTGTAAATTTTTAGGACGAAATACAATCAAATGAGGGTTCTGCAAAAAAGACATATAATACTAAAAGATGGTCATATTCTTCACAACGTACTCTTGAGAATATTGGCTTGATACGCTGATTGTTCCTTCATCAATTATCAACTGTTCTGAGATAGAAAAATTACTATCACATAGACATATTACTAAGTCATCGTGTGAAAATTTGGTATGTTCTGAGAGAAAAATAAATATTGAGCTTGTTGTAAAAATGAAGACTTTTTAGTTTGGTTGTCATATAAATAATGCTTATCTTGATCTGGGATCGTCGTATACAAACTACTATCAAAGGGCATACAGTTTCAGGCACTAGTCCCTAATATGACTTCAAATGCAAAAACATTGAACATGAGAAGTCTCACCATATAAATGAAGAATATTCATGTTGAAGACTTTTTTCATTTGAGGCTATCTTAGGCATAATTGCATTGGTTATCAATACATAAAATGACCTCAAATAAAAATGTTTTTAACATAAATATTCTTCGTCTTGTTAATCTAAAAAATATTTATGTTGTAGACTTTTTTATTTAAAATCATCTTACGGACTAAAAAATAGCTCAAGGGATCAAACATGAGCGTTGGGGGGAAACGCCATAGACCGCGGCGTTTCCCCCTTGCCAAGTCGGATAGTCAACACTCGAGGCACGGATGACGACTAGATGGTGGGCCAAAGGCAAACGCCAAAGACCATGGCGTTTACCGTGCAACGCAAACGCCACAGTGAATGGCGTGACCAAAAAGGGTTAGATTCGAACATTTTTTACATGTAGGGTTATATCGTGCTAATGTTTCTTTTAAAGGTCAAAACAGTGATTTTGGCCCATAGAGTTGGCAATCACGGTCCCGGCAGCATATGCATGCATTCGGGTAAGACACGTCTTATCTGTCACGTCAGTGAATTGTGTCGTTCGAATAAAAAATAGACACGCCAACGTGTTTGGCGTGTCTAAGTTAAATAGACACGCCATAATGATCGCCGTGTCTAAAAAGGGTTAGATCGTACTAAAAATTTTAAAGGGGTTAAATCGTGCTAAAATTTTATAAAAGGGTCAAAACAGTAAAATTGTCTCAAGCCCACGAGCCGCAGCACATGGCAGACCAGTGGGACGCACGTGCTTACGTGCGTCATCCGGATGGTTGCCCAGATTGGCGCAGGCCAGCCTGCCCTGCCTCGTCTGACCGATTTGACCGTCCTTTCGCGCTGGAAAGGCTATGCCAGGCCACCACATGCGTAAAATACTCTGCTACCGGTAAATGTTTTCAGTGCGTGCACAGCACAGACATACACCACCTCTGCATCTGCGCTGCGTGCAAGTGGATAGTTTTTGCTCCCCAGCATCGAGGAAAAGATAGATGAGGCTACGGTAGCACTACGCAAGGTGTTAAAAAATGTTGATGCTAAGAGCATCACCCTTGCCTCTGAGGTGGACCCTATATACTTGCCTTTAGTTTAGAAAAAACATGCAATGTATAAAGACAGCAATGAGCCTGTAAGGTGGACCCCAATAAAAATAAAAATAAATCTGCAAAATAATCCTACCAACAGCCCTTCTCCCTTAATCATGTACGTACATGCAAAATCAGCGGCATTGTTTGATTTGTTTATTTGTTTTTATTTCATGGAGGCAGCCTCTAACAGTAGAGGCGATGCTTAGCTTGGAGGCAGCCAAAATAAAATGCACAATGTATACAGGCAGCAGCTAAGACCTTAGTGGCGATGTTAGAGGCGCAAAATCACTACACTGTGGGTGCTCTAAGAGCCATTCGGTTTCAAAAACATTTTTTAGCGAATTTATTGTTACTTAGGGTGCATAGGCGGAAGTTTCGGGTTAAGACCGACTTGTTAGAGCTCTCCCAATGCATTGTTTCTTAGCACGATATCATAGGAGTAATAAAAACTTAAGATACAATCCTCACAATGCATTGTTTCTTAAAGGTTGTATCTTATTTAATGATTTTAGCTACATGCATACATGTGATTGGTCTAGTTATGCTTTTTACATATGGCCCCGTGCAAGGTTTGTATCTTAGCTAAAATACAATCTCTCTCTCTTTCTTCTTTAAATACCATGCCACATAAGCAAAATGCATATGATTATGTGCTAAGATACAAGCATTGGGAGTGCCCTTATCTAGTTGCCTCATCCTACCCTTCCTTTGCGGGCTTCGACGACGTGTCGTGGTGCTCCTACTTGCTCGCCGCCCGCGAGGACGCTCGCCCCGCCTGCTAGCTCGCCGTCGCTGAGCCCACCCTACGCTTCGTGGTCGTCCGTGTCACCCCTCCCCCCACCCCAGAACGAAACAGAGTGGCAGCTCGTTGTCGAAAGTGTCGTCACGTCGCCCAAGCGTCTTCGTAAGCCCTCTACTGTCGATAGCTCCCACCTGGCATCGCCCGTGGTGCACGGTTGTCCCACGTCTTCCACGAGCGACTGAGTTTGCCATCCACTTAGGAAGTCTCCAGTTCAAATCTTACCACAACCATCTTATTGCGTTTATATTGCTTGCAATTGATCTCGCTGACAAGTGGGGGCCCTTGCACACACGGAGAGACGCAGCGTGGATTAGCTATCACGTATAGGCAGTTCATAGAAAAATAAATGGTGTTTGTTAAAATTGATGGAATTGTATCCAGATGTTCTGTTAGGTAAGCTAAATGGTCACTTTAATGGGGTTTTTAAGTTCTTGTATCACTTTGTTTCAATCGGTACAAGTTATTGTACTAATAGTGGTATTAACTCATAAAAATACATAACATGTATGATCCATTATTAGGTGATCGTTTTTGTGCCAGCATGTGGTCCATCTTTTTTGCGAAAAAAAACTCCACACTTTCGTGGAAATGAACTCGCACTCCACTCACGCACGGAGGAGGCTCCTTTGACGTTCACCACCGTGACGTGGGGTCACCGCACTGGGGTTGCCGTCTCGGCTCATATATCAGCCTTTCACCAAATCGCCCACTACCTTCGCTAGTATGCTGGTTGTCTCCATTCCACTCACACTTGTCTTTCTCCGCATTATCGTCTCCTCCTCTCTTTCACCCGAAAAATCCCTCATCTCTCTTAAATCCCTAACCGCTCGCCGAAATTCCAAACCTCATCGATCGATTTCCCAACGATCACCGTCCTATATGAAGATCGCGACTTTACTGGCGGTAATCCTCGTTTAGGTGGTCAGCAACGCTGTGAAGAAGCTCACCCGACTGCGTGAGATATGCTAGTGGTACCTTGATCGGGTGATGCTCTACGAGGAGGCACTCATCATTACTGGTTGTGTCATGACGGATGAGAAGACCGAAATGCTTGCGAACAACGCTCTTTTGGTGGAGATCGTCTATTGGGTGATGATGGAGGCAAAGAGCAACTATATGGTGTAGAGGTAATGCTGGAGGCACTACTCGCATATATGGCGATGACATTGACCATGGCACCGATCATGTCATCGTGTAGGCCACGGGTCATGGCACAGGCCAAGGCGCGATCCCTATCACTTGCAACAACACGGGCCATGGTGCTGGCCATGGCGTGGCTCTTGATGCGGCTCGGGTCGGTGGCCACGAGGATGGCCATGGTGATAGCCATGGCACGGCTCTGGACGCGGCTGGGCGCGGCTATACGACGGGTTAGGAGGAGGACGCGTAGGTGTCATCTAATCAGCTAAGGAGGAGGCTACATATGAATCCGAATGTATAGATCGATATAAAAATCCAATTGTAGTTGGTTAATGATGGGGAACGCCTAGTGTTTCGGCCGACCGCCTTCCTCCTCACGTGCGCCGAGATGCAACTTCAGAAGAACAGTCGCCAGCACTGCTGCGCGCCGCCATGTCCGCGCCCTCGCGCCGCTGCCCCGTCGCAATGGCTAAGGACTCGCGCCGCCGCCTGCCGTCATGGTCGACCTCCGCCGCCGGTCCCAGTCTCCGGCACCCTTAGCCGCTAGCCTTCGTGTCGGATCCCGTCTTTGTGCCGCCGACGACTCCACACCAGCCAGCGCTTCATTTTCGTTCTCGCCCTTGTGCCGACGCTCACCGCCATGGCCGTCATCACCGACGAGTTTTCTGAACAACCATACGCAAAGAGCTGCAACCGTAACATGAAAATTTGCAACCAACGCCTAAAAAGATACAATCGACGATTAAAAAAGCTTCAACCAACGATGATATTTGCTGAATCAACCACCACCACGGAAAAAAGCTACAATCACCGTCAAAAAAGGCTTCAACCCAAGTTACAAAAATCTTCAACCAGCGGCAGTGGTTTTGCTGCAAGGGAATACCTGGGAAATATATGGGGATATTTTTTATGCACAATGTTGCAATCGTTTAAATTTTTGCTTGCACTGTTACGTGTTTTGCTACAACCAAAAATTTATAAAGTGATCGGCGGTGATGGGCTATGATTTTTTGTTGCAACCGATAGTACGAAATGCTATCATCAGGAATTAAAATTTGCTACCACCATTTTTTCTTAAAAAAAGCAAACAAAAAAATTATATCAATGCACCGTAAAAGTTGCAAATGTTGCAATCATACGAGCGAAAAGATATGCAGCGATCTGATCCATCGAATTGTCAAGATCAGACAGCTACGGGCCGACCGGCCGAGGGTTTGGGCCGGTCGATCGGCGCCTAGCGTTGTCCATTGTAGGTAGATGCACTGATAGGCTGCCGTCGCGGCCCTCACTATCGCAGGCGGTCACTGGAGGTGGCACAAACGTGCAAGTAAGCAAAGAGGTATGAGTACATGCGGTCATGTCGGACACACCGGCAGGTCTGCGCGGCATCACGATGCGCTGCCTCCAACCGTAAACACGGGAGCACACAACTTCTTCCTCTTTGCGAATCAATCATTGGTTGAGTTGGTTAGGTGGATGGTTGTATCCCCAGCCCACCAGAGTTCAAATTCTATATTTGACATTGGTACTCGCATTTTTCTAAATATATTTCAGGCTTTTCGATGACGCGCTTTTAGTGGGATGAAACGTTCCCGTCGAAGATGAGGTGGTGACTTCGCTAATCTCAAGATGATGTGCGGACTCAGTATTGCGAAGATGCTCATAGAGGTAGGGTGTGCGTGTGTGCGTTCATAGGGGTGAATGTATACTCGTGTATGTGAGTGTCTGCGTTGTACTGTGTTCTAAAAAAAACTTCTTCCTCTTTTTTACCTCGGGCCGTGCTACGCGTCTGCCGGCTGATCATTTGAAAGGATCCTCGGGCTTCACTACCATCCGATTAGCACCCAAAATGCGTATGCCCAAGAGATGCCAAAGGAATATTTCTTTGAAACGGAAGGTTTGTTGCGAAGCTCCTTTGCAACAGAATACTTGTTGCAAAGTTTTTTTGTGCGCAGAGATTTTTTATAGGCGCCGTTGAATTTAGCGTGTCGCGTAAAACATTTTTTGCAACGGGAGGCTTGTTGCGAACCTCCTTTGCAACAGAATACTTGTTGCAAAGCTTTTTTGTGCGTGAAGATTTTTTTGTGCGCAAAGATCTAAGTAAATTTTTTCTCGATCGCACGCACCTGAGACAACGAGCTTTGCAACAAAGGCTCTGTTGCGGTTAGACCATTGCAACGGTCTCTGTTGTAAAGGGATCCATGTAAAAAAACAATCACGCGCACATGAAACAAAAGCTTTGCAACAAAGGCTTTGTTTCGATCGGACTATTACAACAGAGACTCTGTTGCAAAAGGATCCAAAACATTAAACGACAGGCTAAAAAACACACGTAGACACGTGGCGAGCGCAGGAAAAGACCGATGCGCATGATGTTATCCGCCGACCGACGGTAACCTTTTCCCTTTTACCTCTGCGGTTCGCGCGCGGTTGAAAAACCAAACCGTGCCTGCCACCACCAGAGCAGCTAGAACCAATAGATGCCCCAGGGCGGTGTCACCGCGCACGCAGCTCCCACATGCACGCGCACAGGTGATATCGTCGTGATTTCGTCTGTTTCCAGTCAAAGGCGCGGGCGCGGAAAAGCCAGCCAGCCACTGCTCAACTGCGCACAGGTGATATCGTCGTGATTTCGTCTGTTTCCAGTCAAAGGCGCGGGCGCGGAAAAGCCAGCCAGCCACTGCTCAACTGCGCTCGAACGCTGTGCCCGGTGCGTGTGCTAGCTCGTACTTGGTCTCTTTCAATGTAAAAAGATTCTTCCTCTTAGTCTGTATATAAATTTTGTTCGAAGTCAAAGTATCTCCACTTTGACCAAACTTATTGAAAAAAATACCAATATTCACAATGCCAAATTAATAATTTTAGATTCATCATGAAATGTACTTTCATAGTACATATGCTTTGTATTGTAGATGTTAATATTTATTAATATAAATTTAGTCAAACTTTATAAAATTTGACTTGACACAAATCTAATACGCGGAGTAAAAATGATCGGAGGGAGTATAAACCTCCGCTCTGATTATATTTTCTTAAATTTAATTTACGGATGCATGCAATCATATTTTTCATTTTGTTCTCAAATTGTTTAGTTAAATTGCATGTGATCACACGCGCCGCCGCCGACGCCAGCTCCCCTCTCACGCCGCCTCCTCCCGCCTTTCGCCGGCGCTATTGATGATCCGCCTCGTTTCCATGGCCTTAGGGCCATGATGGCGCTGTAGTTCTCGGTTGTTGTCGATGGGAGGGCATCGTTTTTAGATGTTTCTTCTAAATTTTGTTAGGGTTTGTGTCTTGCTCAGAAAGGTGAGATGGTGGCGGATTTCTGAAGATGAAATAAAGTTCTCTCCGCCTATCCCCCATCCCGATGGTGTGTCTAGCATCATCGATGGGCGTGTGGAGGTGTGTCTTCAGCAGATTTATCCTTGGTGGATTTGCTTGGAGCTCGCCGTAGTTCGTCTGCGTTTGTGTGTCTTCAGGTTTGATCCTTCCGATCTACTATACTCTTCAATGGTGGCGGTTACTGTTCTGGTGCGTTGGTCCTACAGGGCCTTAGCACGATGAATTCCCAACTGTCTACTACAACAAATTTTGCTCAATTCTGGCGAGGAAGGGGTGATGAAGGTGGCACGCCTTCGGCTCGCTTCAGTGCTTGTAGTCGTCGCTAGGTGGTCTACGAGTCTAAATGTAATTTTTATTATTTTTGGTATTCGTCGTACTACCATGATTGAAGATGAATAGATCGGAAGTTGTTTTCGCAAAAAAATAAAAGAAATTGCATGTGATCGTGGGGATGGAGAGAGAAAGCAATAAATAAAAACAAAATGATCGGTAGACTTTAACTTACGTGGAGAATTGTACGAACTAGGGTGAATCTATTGGTAGGGTTTCGATCTAAATTGCTAATTAGCAAATACTCCTTTAAATAAATGTGTTTACCTTTTCAAACTTAACAAGTGGTGCATTGTATATTCGCCATTTATCGTGATGTAGAGGTTTCTTTTTTCCATTTGTTAGAGGCACGTCGTGTGCTTCTCGAGAAAGTAAATTCATGTCTATCCAGCAAGCATGATTGTGCTTTTCACAAAGAGTCGGGTCGTGTATATTTTTATAGAAGCATGCGAGTGCCTCTTTTTTTAAGGCATGCGGCGTGCCTCTCGCGGAAATAAATTTGTTCTTACACAGAAGGCACGATCGTGTCTTTTTTAGAGGCACAAATTATTCTTTTTTTAGAGGAACACGGCATGCCTCTCATGAAAATAAATTTGTGCCTCCAAGGGAGACACAGTCGTGCCTATTTTAGAGGCATGGATCATGCCTCTTTTTAGAGACACTCGACGCTCCTTTCAGGAAAGCAAATGTATTTTATAAAAACCCAAATCTAAGTAAAAATCGTGCGAAAACCGACAAACCAAAAAACCCATCTAAACACGGAAAATACGTACACAAAAATAAAAAATAAAATCTCTTGAAAAACGCTTAGCACACGACACATTGCATGATGTCAGCCCACCAACGTGATCCTTGTGTCGGCCTCCGAAGGAGCGCTCACTAACTAGTTGCTCTCGGCTTTGATAGGCTTGAGCCTACCCTTCAATTCACGATTTTCTTACTAGGCAGTCCAGCGCAAGGAAAAAGCCCAACCGAGCCAGCCCAAGTAAACTCAGCATGAGCACGCAGTCGAGTCACACGGCTGAGTCGCTAGAATCGCTGCTTCGCTGGAGATTGAGGGTCAGTTCTTTTCTCCTCCTGGTTCTCAAGAATATGATCCTAGAAACTGCGCACAGAATTGTTTGCCCACAGAATCAATGATCCAGTTCTTTTATGCGATTTTAGTTCAACATGGCAATGGGTACCCGTTACCCGTGACCATTAGGGTAAGGGTACGGAAATAAAAATACCCATGAGTTTTTAAATAGGCAAAATTTGAACCCAATAGGTATTGAGGGTACGGGTATGGGAAGGTAATACCCATACCCACGAACCCGTACTATCATTATTCATTATGTGTTGAACTTGAACATCTTGTTGTGTTGAACCTATTTTATTATTTGTGTGCGACCCTTAAGTGGTTGAAGTTTATGATTATGCTAAAATGTGTGACATTTATGTGCTGAAATATATATGCTGAAATGTCGTTTATATGTGATGGAAAGTTGTTTTAAAGTGCAGAAATGTTGTTTATACGTGCTGAAATGTTGTTTTAAAGTGCAAAAATGATGTTTATATATGCTGAAATGTTGTTTTTATGTGCAGAAATTCTGAAATGAGATATACATGTGTTTTGGATGTGATATATATGTTGTTGAAATGTATATGTTCCTGAAATGATGAAATATGCATATCGAATTGCTAAATGTTTTATATATGTGATGAAATACTTAAGTAGATCGTGTGAAATGTGAACTGAATGAGATAGCTGAGATGGGTATTTTTACTCGCGGGTATAACCTGTACCCTGGAGGGTACGGGTATGGGACAATCACTAGTACAAAACAGACCTTTGAATCGCAGCATTCGTCCCTGTTGGCTTACGAACCGGTACTAATGCCACCACTAGTACCGGTTCGTGATTCCAGGGTTTAGTACCGGTTCGTGAGGTAGGGCCCCAGCCTAACGGCAACCTTCCACCACCCCTTTAGTACCGGTTGGTGCACCAACCGGTACTAAAGGGGTGGTGGCAGGTTGCCGTTAGGCTGGGGGCCCCACGAGCCTCTTTAGTACCAGTTGGTGCTACCAGCCGGTACTAGTGGCACCCCTTTAGTACCGGCTGGTAGCACCAACCGGTACTAAAGATATCACTATACATAGTGCCTTCGTCCCCAGCCCGAGACCAAGCTCATCTTCTCTGTTTTCTCATTTCCCCTTCTCTCTTGCTCGAGCTCATCCTCCATTTTGCCAAGATTTGTCAAGATTTGAAGGACCCATCTACATCCAAGTGTTCACAAAGGTTAGCAACTTTGTCCTCTCATCTTCCATTGCTAGATTATCTTGTGCAATGCTCTATATGTATAGTGATTTGTGGGTGTTTTAGTTTGGGAGTAATAATGTGGAGTTTATTTGATTTATATGCAATTTGATCTCAAATTAATTTCTTAGTTTGCATATGTGTAGTGATTACTTAGTACCTTTCCGTCCCCGTAGTAACCACCGTCGGTCGCCCGCATCGTCCCTTCGCCGGCATCACCTTGGTGAGCCTCTTCGTGTTCTTATCATTTTTACTAAAAATAACTTATTTATATGATGTACATAGTTATTTGTGTAATTTTATTACTTGTATGATTGTTTGTTATACATAGTGCCATGGTTTTTATATCCGTGCCCGTCGGCCCTCGTCCGGTTTATGATTCTTTTTTCGCGAATACGCAAAGGATGCGTATCTTTTCATTGATAGAAGAGTGGTAGCATGGGATTACAACCGTTCATTAGCCATGTACACAGAGAGGCATGGCAATGAACAGGTGAGCAAACATAAGGGGTTGCTCATCCCCAAAGAAAGTAAAGGCTAAATCTCGCGGATGATTTTCTTGATCTCGGTGGCGCCGGCCTTGGCCCATTGGTGCGCCTCGTCCTTGATGGTGGTGGAGAGATTGGGAACCGATGGTCGGTCGCCCTCGAAGATGCAAGCGTTACGGTGTTTCCACAGCCACCATGCGGTCAAAGCGATGAGAGACGTCAGGCCCTTGCGCATAGGAGAGGGGGCGTGCTCGCAGGAGGTAGACCACCACGCCTGGAATGGCACGTCGCTTTGCGGTAGGTCAATGGGAACTCTTGCCCAGCCAAGAATCTCATGCCAAACTTGTCGAGAGAAGGAGCAGCCCGCGAGTAGGCGTTGCATGGATTCGGGCTCCTGATCGCAGAGGGCGCATGCATCCTCATGCGGCAGGCCATGCCGGGCTAGGCGGTCAGCCGTCCAGCATCGGCCTTGCATGGCGACCCAGAGAAAGAACTTGATGCGGAGAGGGGCACATAGTTTCCAGTTGAGCTTCCAGTAGGGGGCTACGCATGATCCGAGGAACAGCGCGTCGTAACAGGAGCTAGCGTTGTAGCACGCCGAGGCGGTCCAACGCCATCGAAGGGAGTCGCGGGTGTCGAGGAGGGTGGGCGAAGGCGCCGCTAGAGGTCCACGTATTGCACCATAGCAGCGGGGCCCAGCGCACCTTGGATATCACTGATCCATGAGCGACTGTTGAGCCCGGCTTGGACAGTGTGCTCTTTGCGCTTGCGCTTGGGAACCATCGCGACTAGGAGCGGGGCGATCTCGGATACCGACTGGCCCTTAATCCAGTGGTCTGTCCAGAATTTGCAGGTGGCGCCGTTGCCAAGGGTCCAGCAGGTAGAGGCCCGGAAGATGCATCTCACATCCTCGTCGTGCGGGATGTGCAAGTGGTGCCAGGGCCGGGACGAATCGGTGCGCTGCAGCCAGAGCCAGCGGGTCCTAAGCGCGATGCCCGCGCGGTGGAGATCACGGACTCCCAGACCGCCGAGAGAGATGGGGCGGCAGACGCGCTGCCAGTTGACGAGACATTGTCCGCCATTTTCCTCCTTGTGGCCCGCCCAGAGGAAGCCTCGGATGACTCGGTTTATTCGCCGGAGAATGGATTGGTTGAAGGCAATGGCGATCAAGAAGTGCGTCGGGATCGCACACAAGACATGGCGTAAAAGGGCCAGCCTATCACCCTTGTAGAGCAGAGATGCATGCCAGGTAGAGAGCTTCCACTCAAGCTTGTCAAACAGTGGGAGGAGGCTCGAGGTAGAGGGCTTGCGGATCGAGAGGGGCAGGCCGAGATAGGTCACCGGAAAGGGCGCCACGCGACATTGCATCTCGGCAGAGATCGTGGCGATATGGCCGTCGTTGCAGTGTATCGGAGTGGCCGAGTATTTGCCGAAGTTGGTGCGCAGGCCGGAGGCCACACCAAAGACGCGGAGAAGCTCACGCACGGCGGAGATATACTGGTGGTCTGGGTGACAGAAAATGACGATGTCGTCGGCATATAAAGATATGCAAGAAGCTGCGTGTCGGCGGGTGAGCCTCTGAAGGAGGCCGTTGTCCACTGCCAGGGTAAGCATCGAGTTGAGCACATCGATGACCAGAGTGAAAAGCATGGGAGAGAGTGGGTCGCCCTGTCGCAGGCCACGCGCATGGCCGATGGGAGGGCCCGGATGGTCGTTGATCATCACCCGGGTAGAGGCAGTAGAGAGGAGGATGGAGATCCAATCCCGCCAGCGGTTGCCGAAGCCCAGGCCGTGGAGAGTCTCGAGCAGGAACGGCCAGGATACACTGTCGAATGCCCGCGCGATGTCCAGCTTCAGCAGCATCCGCGACATCTTGAGGTTATGAAGAAGCCTCGTCGTTTGCTGAACCAACAAGAAATTGTCGTGGATGCATCGGCCGGCGATGAACGCGCTTTGGTTGGTCGAGACCATGGCACCCAACCGTGGCGCGAGGAGGAGGGATAGGACCTTTGCAAAGAGCTTCGCGATGATGTGAATGAGACTGATAGGGCGATAGTCGGAGAGCGATGCGGCGTCCGTCTTCTTCGGGAGGAGGGTGAGCAGGGCCTCATTGAGCTTTTGGAAGCCGCGGCCGTTGAGACTATATAATTTATCAAAGGCCTCGCAGATGTCCTTCTTGATGATCCCCCAGCACGACCGGAGGAATTCCGAGGTGAATTCATCGGGGCCCGGCGACTTGCCAATCGGCAAGTACTTGACGGCGCGCCAAATCTCCTCCTCTGTGAAGGGCGCCTCGAGGTCCGCCAGGTCATGAGTGCCGTCGCGGAGCTGGCTCAGGTCAAGCGTGAATTCGCGCGTCTCTAGGGAGCCGAGGACATCGGAGAAGTGACGAAAGGCGGCCTCAGCCATGGCGTCGTGATCGGAGACCAGGTTATCACCCACGCGGATGGAGGTATGATTCGAATGTGGTATATATTCTCTTTTATAACTATGTATTGCATTTCGTGTTTGACAATGATCCCCGTCAAGTTGACATAGATATTTTTATCTAGGAGGTATGTGAACCGGAGATTGAAACAGACCCTCTTTTTGATAAGTTAAATTTAGTTGAAAAATAAAATGATTATTTGAAAGAAAAATTGAAAAGAGTTGAAGAAGAGAAGATGAAATTGCAGTTGTGTGTTGCTGATGTCGTCGATGATCACAAGAGCAAGATGGGTGCAATGCGCATGAAGATTAGGAAAATTAGAAAATATGTCGTTAATAAAGAGGCTTGGTATCATTATGTTGTTGGAGCAATTATTAACTTTGGTGTGATTTTGATCGCATTTGTTGTTGCATTTAAATGCTTTAGGTAGATAGTTTTATGTTGTTTTTATTATGAGAATAAGTGTGCATGAACTTTATGCATGATCAAATTTATGTATGAACTTGTATTAATTTTGTCTTTTCGGTGTTGTGTGATGATGAAGATGAGTCAGAAATGGATGTACGAAGACCGATGCTCTGCCCAGTTCATTAATGGCGTGCATAGTTTCCTGCAAGCGGCTGAGACAAACAAGCGGGGTGATTTTATGTCTTCTCCATGTGGTGTCTGCAAGAATAATAAGACCTACTCTAACTGAAGAGAAATTCACGTCCATCTGTTTAAGTCTGGTTTCATGTCCGGTTACAAATGTTGGACCAAGCACGGAGAAAGAGGTTTCTAATGGAAGAGAATGAAGAAGAAGAGGATGATGACAACTATCCTGGGTTCCCTGAATACGGTGGTAATACAATGGGGCAAGAGAATGAAAACAAGAAGTTGAAGAAGAGACATCACATGTGCTCGATGATGATCTTTGCCGGGTCATTGTTGATGCACAGAGAGGATAAGAAAGTGAAAGGAAGAAGTTGAAGTTCGATCGCATGTTAGAGGATCAAAGAAAAGGGTTGTACCCAAATTGCGAAGAGGGAAACACAAAGCTCGGTGCTGCACTGGAATTGTTGCAATGGAAGGCAGAGTGTGGTATACCTAACAAGGGATTTAGGAAGGTACTAAAAATATTTATGAAGAGGCTTCCAAAGGATAACGAATTGCTTAACAATACTTACGAAGCAAAGAAGCTTGTTTTCCCTCTAGGACTAGAGATGTAGAAGATACATGCATGCCCTAATGACTGTATCCTCTACCGCGGTGAGAGTATGAGAATTTGAATGAATTCCCGGTATGCGGTGCATTGCGCTATAAGATCAGACGAGATGACCCTGGTGATGTTGAGGATGCTCTCCCTAGGAAGAGGGTTGCTGCAAAGGTGATGTGGTATGCTCCTATAATACCACGGTTGAAACGTCTTCTCAGAAACAAAGAGCATGCCAAGTTGTTGTGATGGCACAAAGAAGACCGTAAGAAAGACGGGAAGTTGAGACACCCCGCTGATGGGTCGCAGTGGTGAAAAATCGAGAGAAAGGAAAAGGATGACTTTGCAAAGGACCCCATGAACATATGGTTTGGTTTAAGTGCAGATGGCATTAATCCTTTTGGGGAGCAGAGCAACAATCATAGCACATGGCCTATGACTCTATGTATTTATAACCTTCCTCTTTGGAAGTGCATGAAGCGGAAGTTCATTATGATGCCAGTGCTCATCCAAGGCCCTAAGAAACCCAGCAACAACATTGATGTTTACCTAAGGCCATTAGTTGAAGAACTTTTATAGGTGTGGGCTAAACCAGGTGTACGTGTGTGGGATGAGCACAAACAGGAGGAATTTAACCTATAAGCGTTGTTGTTTGTAACCATCAATGATTGGTCTGCTCTTAGTAACCTTTTAGGACAAACAAACAAGGGATACGAGGCATGCACACACTTTTTAGATGAGACTGAAAGTATATATTTTCCCAATAGAATAAGAATGTGTACCTGGGACATCGTCAATTTCTTACGACAAACCATGCCTTAAGAAAGAAAGGCAAGCATTTCAAAGGTGAGGCAGATCGCCGGAAGAAGTCTGTCCTCCGTACTGGTGATGATATACTTGACATGGTCAAGGATTTACCAGAACAAGTAATCTTTGGAAAAGGTCCTTGGGGAAAATCTGTTCCGAATGACACTGACAGACACGCACCCATGTGGAAGAAGAAATCTATATTCTGGGACCTACCCTATTGGAAAGATCTAGAGTTCCGCTCTGCAATCAACGTGATGCACGTGACGAAGAACCTTCGCGTGAACCTGCTAGGCTTCTTGGGCGTGTATGGGAAGACAAAAGAAACACCGGAGGCACGGGAGGACCAGAAACGTATGAACGAAAAAGACGGCATGCATCCAATGGAGTACGAAGGTCCTGCCAGCTACGCTCTTACCAAAGAAGAGAAGGAAATCTTTTTTGAATGGCCGCTCAACATCAAGGTCCTATCTGGCTTCTCGTCGAATATAAAGGGAATGATAATGTGGCAGAGAAAAAGTTCCAGAACCTAAAGTGTCATGACCGCAACGTGATTATGATGCAACTGCTTCCGGTTGCATTGAGGGGGCTTCTATCAGAAAATGTTCGATTAGCCATTGTGAAGCTATGTGCATTCCTCACTGCAATTTCTCAGAAGGTAATCGATCCAGAAAGCCTACCAATGTTACAGAATGATTTGGTCCAATGTCTTGTCAATTTCGAGTTGGTGTTTCCACCATCCTTCTTCAATATTATGACGCACGTCCTGGTTCACCTAGTCCACGAGATTGCAATTCTGGGTCTTGTATTTCTACACAATATGTTCCCCTTTGAGAGGTTCATGGGAGTCTTAAATAAATATGTTTGTAACCGTGCTAGGCCAGAAGGAAGCATCTCCATGGTTCATCAAACAGAGGAGGTCATTGAGTTTTGTGTTGACTTTATTCCTGACCTTAAGCCGATTGGTGTTCCTGAATCGCGACATGAGGGGAGACTGGGTGGAAAAGGCACGTTAGGACCTAAGCCAATAATATGTAGGGACACGTATTCTTGGGCGCAAACACACAATATAGTTCTACATAATCCATCCTTGGTGGCCCCGTATATCAATCAACACGAGAATATTCTACGCTCCAAACACCTAGAGCAGTCTGAAGACTGGATTACTGATACGTCCCAAACGTATCTATAATTTCTGCTTGCTCCATGCATGTTTTGTGTGATATTGCTATGATCTAGATACACTTTCATACACTTTTGATCATATTTGGACTAACTTATTAACTCGGTGCACCCCAGTGCCAGTTCCTGTTTTCTGCTGTTTTTCTATTTCAGGTTTCCCCCATATTAAAGTGCTCCAAAAATTCGGGAAAAATCCAATAAAAAATTAGCTTACCTCAAGGTGGATGATTAGTAGTAGATGCAGTTGGATTTCGGTCTACTTATTTTGGCGTACCATCCATGCTTTTGAGCCTCTTCCTTTCTTTGTTGCATAGTTAGCATTGCGGTGCGTTTTTAATCCTATCAATTGCCCAACTGTGATTTGTTTACCTCTCATAGCAGTTTTATCGTCTTTTGGGAGAGAGGCATCACTAGTGAACATCACGGGACCCCGGTCCATATTCTCATCACTGTTTACACACTCCATTTATTTCCTTCATTTACTTTCCAGTCGCAATTATCACCATTATCCTTTATCTCTTGCGTTTGATCCTTTGTAAACAACAAGACCGGAGAGATTGAAAACCTCTCTGAACTTCGTTGGGAGCAAAGTTACTTGTGTGTGTGCAGGTCCAGGTTAAGGGAGCAATATCTCAAACGGTGCGTTTCTCGCTTCACCACCTACTTGTAGTTATCGGTGTCCTACTGGTTCGATCTCAACCTTAGTATCTTTGCCAAGGAAATTTACTGCTATCCTACATCTCACCTTCCACTTGGGTTAACCAACGAAGGGCGAGAAGCCATTATCATCTCTCGCGCATCAAGCAAATTTCTGGCGCCATTGTCGGGGACTCCAATCTACAAGATAGGGGAGTTGCACACTATCTTTTACCTTTGCTTTTTAGTCTTGTTAGTTTACCTTTCAGTTTTTATCTTTGTGTCCTTTATGAAAAACCAAAAAAATATTTGCTACCTTTTGTCTTTGTCTGCCTACTGATGCTATCTTTACCATGGGTGTGGAACCACCCAAATATGGTAGGATGGACATGTTCCACTTGGAATGTCTTTGATCAATTTGTGTTCGCGCTAAAAACCCAATCAACTTGGTTGAGGGAAAATCATTGGATGAACATGCTCATTATACGCGGCACCGCCTATCTCAGAAAGGGAAACACTTATGGGACCAAATACAAACTTCTTATTGCTATGCTGAGTGTTTATGCCACATTTATGATTTTACTTGTTGTTCTAATGTAGATCGTAAACACCTCCCTTTCCAATGTGAGTTTAATGAAAATGAGATCTTATCTTCTTATGCTAAAGGTGTTTATGATTACTTTGATGTTGAAAATATTGAAGAGTTTGTTGCTTTTAAGAGTGCTTATGAGATTGCTTCTTTAATTGAAAAGTATTACGATATTATTCACAAGTCTGAAAACTTTGCAGTCCTTTCTTATTGCTTTGAGAATTATATTTGCAATGATTATATTGAGGATTTTAAAAAATTGTTTGCTGCCCAAGAAGAGGCTAATGATTTCTCTGATAAGGAATCCTATGATTCCAAGGACTCACTTGATACATACCTTTCTGAAGATCTTGATACTTTCTTTGTTGATGGCCATGATGCCAATATGGATTATGCTTGCGAAGATGAACTTGCTATAGTTCCTTATGTTAAGCATGATTTTTTTTATATTTCACCCAAACTTGATTGTTCTATTATCCTTTTGAAATCTCCAACTCATATTCCGGATCTGCTCTTATTAAGGCTCAATGTGATGGGTTGCATTTATCTTATGATCCTAAAAACCGTGTTGAAAACAATACACGTGTGCTTGTAGGTTATCAACAACATGATTTATGTGATAGTTATATTCTTTATGTTGTTCATGATACTACTGAAAATTACTTTGAGAGGGGAAAATTTGGTTGTAAAAACTTTCATGTTACAAAAACACCTCTCTTTATGATGAAAGTTTTAAAGTTGTTCTTATTACACCTTCCTATGCATTCACTTTGTGCTTCTTTGATTTATTTTCTTATAAGATGCCTATGCATAGGAAGTGGGTTAGGCTTAAATGTGTTTCATATTTGCTTCTTAATGTTCTCTTTTGCTTCAAATTCTTTTTCTTATGAGAGCATCTTTTATAATCTTCGTGCCTAGCTCAAAGGCATAAAAGAAAGCGCTTGTTGGGAGGCAACCCAAGATATTTTCACTTCTGTTTTTAGCAGTCTTGATGATTTTTACTACTATAGCAACATCATTGTATCTTTATTTTCAAGCTTTGTGCCAAGTTTAGCCTCCGATTGCAAGAAAGTTCAAAAGTTGCGACATGCTGTCCAGAAACAGATTCTGTCCTTGGACGGAAAAATTTGCCTAAAATCACGAGATCATATTTTTTATCTGATTTTTTTGACAGCATGCTCCATACAATTTTCTTCCGAGCATCTGTTCTGAGTTTTTCGATTTGAGTTACAGAAGTACCCCGAAAAAATTATTTACTACCTGTTGTTCTGTTTTTCACAGATTCTGCCACGTTTTGCCTTTCCTCGCTTTTGCAAACCTTAAGCTTGCTTTTTCTTTGCAATTTTTTTTGGCAATCTTGAGAAACAGTATCTCTTCAAGAATAAATTTATTTCCAGTGGAGCAAAATTATTTTATTAAGGGTACTAACCTCTCTAATCAGCTTATGATGAGTTATGTATGAAGGGAGTTTTCAAATGTGCGAGGGAATATGATGAAAGAAGATCCGAGAGTGTCAAACGCTCAAGCTTGGGGATGCCCCCATGCATCCCCAATAAATATTCAAGGAGACTCAAGCGTCTAAGCTTGGGGATGCCCCCGTGCATCCCCTTCTCCAGCGACAATCATCAGTTCGTCCTCCGTCTCACTATATTTTTATCACTTCATGCGTCATGTGCTATGCTTGGAGCGTCTCGCTCTTAGGTTTCCTTTTTAGTTTTCTTTAGCTCTGCTTGTTGTTCATAACAAGTTACAACCCAACTTACTTTGTGTGGGAGAGAAACACGCTCCACTTCAAACTAGAACACATCATAGGATTTTCATGCTTATCTTTCTTCTGTTGTGTGTTCTTTATCTTTTCGTAGCTACTGCCATGTTTAGCTCTTAGTTTTCATGTTTATATTTCTCAAGATCTTAGGTTTTGTTTAGTTTGTTGCTGGAATTCTATTGAGTTTTCATGTTTATCTTGTTAAGAGAGTTGGTTGTTGCACTGAGTTGTGTCTTGTCTTTAAGTAGGTAATTGAGGTTGCTATTCAATTGTAGTAGTAACTTGCAATAGTTTTGAGGTATTTTTGTGAGTAATGTTTGAAATTTTGGCGTCAAGAGCTCTAGCCTATTAGTGATAGTTGTCGTATTTTGGGCAATCCGTGTTTATTTTCAAAAACTACAAAACTAGTTGAGAACTCTAGCTACTAGATGGATCACTAATCTTTGGAGGGATCGGATATTAGAGTACACTCACGTACCATGAGTCGAGGATGCGCAAGGATAACCAAACCCCCATACACTCCTCCTCGGGGTACTTGTCTCTTTGTGAACCTCCTTATTAGATTGATAGTTACCAATAATAAGTGCATTAGTTCTTTAGACTAATTTAAGTATTGAAAGTTGACACTTTCACCTCCTCATATTTGCTAGCATCTTCGGTACCGTGCATTGCCCTCTTCTCACTCCGAGAGTTGGCATCCACCTCGTCGGTGCATCCAAACCCTTGGCATGATAAGCTCTGTCATCATAAACCTTCTTATATCTTTCCTCAAAACAGCCACCATAACTACCTATCAAAGCATTTCCATAGCCTTTCCGAGATATATTGCCATGCAACATCCACCTCTTCATGAATTGATCTTCATGTCATACATGTTCCTGCTACACTGGCAGAGGCATACATTTGCTTACATCATGATAGCTACATCTTCTTTCTGTCGAGTACTTTGTAAAGTGTGAAGATCTTCTATACCTTCTTGTAAAATAGAGTGTTGCCCTTAAGTGAGGAAAAGATCCCAAAGAGAACAAATTTAAAAGATCCCAAAGAGGACAAATGAGAGTTAAATAGAAAGAGCCATTGAGGCCACCAAAAAAATAGAAAAAAATAGAAAAAAGAGAAAAAGAAAATAAAAAGAGAGAAAGGGGCAACACTACTATTACTTTTGAAAGATCCACACTCGTACTCCCTCTATATCTTGTACTCCATAGAGATGATCATACATGCATATAGCTATGTGGGGACCTTCACACTATAGAACTTGGCTTGCATATTCCAAGAATGAGCCTCCTCAAACGAGCTCTAGGTCTTCTTGAGCGAGCAAGTTGGATGCACCCCCACTAGTTCCATTGGAGAGCTTTTCTTAGCTCATTGTGCATCCGTTGCATGGCAATCCCTACTCCTCACATCATATCTATCATTTGGCCTTCTCGCCTATGATTGTCATCATTGATGTGAGCCTTTCACACCCTTTTTGTCTTCCTCCTCCACCATATCTCTCTCTTTGCCATCCTAAGTGTCAACTCTCGTGCTTACGCTCATCCATTGAATGAGTGCTCAAAATATCGAAAGGGAGTGGATCAAATTGACTTGTACCTGGCTAGTAGTCTTGGGATGAGTCAAGATAAGATTCCAAAGAAGACTAAGTGCGAAACTTTAGTAGATTGAGTTTTCAACAAAAATATATTTTTCTCTCGTATTCCCATCTCCCCCTTCTTGACTGCAAACACCATCTGGAGACATTCGAGTCACGGACAGCGAGAGCTCTTGCACCTTTATGTTCTTATGTTGGTTGTTTCAATGCTAATATAGACTCTTGCTTGTTATGCCTTGAATTGAATTACATACCTTGATTGCTTTACTTTCAAAGTTCTTATATGGTTGTTAGCATGTCACCACAGAAATTATGCTTGTTATCATTTACCTACTCGAGGACGAGCAGGAATTAAGCTTGGGGATGTTGATACGTCCCAAACGTATCTATAATTTCTGCTTGCTCCATGTATGTTTTGTGTGATATTGCTATGATCTAGATACACTTTCATACACTTTTGATCATATTTGGACTAACTTATTAACTCAGCGCACCCCCGTGCCAGTTCCTATTTTCTATTGTTTTTCTATTTCAGGTTTCCCCCATATTAAAAGTGCTCCAAAAAGTCAGAAAAATCCAATAAAAAAATCAGCGTACCAGAAGCTTCCGGAATCGCCAAAGTGGGGCCAGAGGACCACCACCAGGTGCCCAGGCGCCCTCCCGGCGTGCCCTAGGGTGGGGCTGCGCCAGGTGGGCCACTTGGACCCCAGGTGGCCCCCCTGGCTGCCCCCTTCGCCTATATATTCTCCGTTATGGGATTCTTCTGAGGACATAACCCTTTTTCGTGATCTCTGCTTTGTTCCGCCTCCGCCGTGATTCCAAGATCGGGAGCGCCAGCAGACCTCTTCCGGGCACCCTGCCGGAGGGAGGATTGACCTCCGGGAGCCTCTCCTACACCATGGACGCTTCCCGGATGATCTGTGAGTAGTCTACCTTTGACCATGGGTCCGTGATCAGTAGTTATGTGATGTTCTCCTCCCCTCTTTGTTCTTCATGGATTAGACCTTGTGAGCTTCCCTACATGATCAAGGCACATATGTAATTATTTCTGCTGTTTCTATGCTGAGTTTGCTGGGATCTAATGGATTATGAGACTATGTTCAGTTTGTGATTGAGTAATATTTTTTATTCTTATCTTTTATATTTCTTTTCTTGAGTAATTCTTGCATGTTCTCCGTTGTTGTTTATTGCTTTGGCCAAGTACTAGGTAGTGACTCCAAGAGGGAACGTTATGCTCGATTGTGGGTCATGCCCCCTGATGACTAGCTTGAGTGACAGAAACATGATTCTAGGGGATGTGTTGTTGCCACAAGGGGGAAAACAACGGTGCTTGTAACCGCGGTTGCAAGGATTGTTTACTTTACGCAAAGTTCTTTTAATGCAGTTGTCTGTTGCTTTGGGTTTACACTTTCGGTGGGGCTCACAATTTAATACCAGCGAGATGTTCTGGATAGATATCTCAAGGTGGATGATTAGTATTAGATGTAGTTGGATTTCGGTCTACTTATTTTGGTTTATCGCCCATGCTTTTGGGCCTCTTCCTTTCTTTGTAGCATAGTTAGCATTGCGGTGCATTTTTAATCCTGTCAATTGCCCAGCTGTGATTTGCTTACCTCGCATAGCAGTTTTATCGTCTTTAGGGAGAGAGACATCACTAGTGAACACCACGGGACCTCGGTCCATATTCTCATCACTGTTTATATGCTCAATTTATTTCCTGCTTATACTTTCCAGTCGCAATTATCACCATTATCCTTTATCCCTTGTGTTTGATCCTTTGTAAACAACAAGACCGGAGAGATTGACAACCTCTCTGAACTTCGTTGGGAGCAAAGTTACTTGTGTGTGTGCAGGTCCAGGTTAAGGGATCAATATCTCAAACGGCGCATTGCTCGCTTCACCACCTACTTTAAGTTATCGGAGTCCTACTGGTTTGATCTTAACCTTGGTATCTTTGCCAAGGGAAATTTTCTACTATCCTACATCTCACCTTCCACTTGGGGTAACCAATGAAGGGCGAGAATCCATTATCATCTCTCGCGCATCAATTACGCGTGAACACATGAGGACTTTCAGCGGTTGGTTGCATAAACAGCTCACGGGTAACAACACTGTTGAAGAGGAGTTGTACTTGTTGTCCAAGACACCATCTTCGACTATAATGACTTTCAAAGGGTACGAGATAAATGGGAATACATTTTACACGGTCGACCAAGATGAAAAGAGCACCAACCAAAATAGTGGTGTCTGCTTTGATGATGCAATCAACAATAAGAAAAAGGAGACATATTATGCTTACATAGAGGAGATATGGGAACTTGACTATGGACCTGATTTTAAGGTCCCTTTGTTTCGATGCAAATGGTTCAATTTGACAGGGGTAATGGTAGACCCGTAGTACGGAATGACAACAGTGGATCTCAACAATAATCTTGGGTACAAAGACGAACCATTCGTCCTAGCCAATGATGTGGCTCAGGTTTTCTATGTGAAGGACATGTCTAGCAAAACGAGAAAAAGAAAAGATAAGGAAGCGAATACATCATACGGTGAGCCAAATCACCACATAGTTCTTTCAGGGAAAAGAAACCTCGTGGGAGTGGAGGACAAGATAGACATGTCAGAAGATTATGAAAAGTTTCATGAAATTGCTCCCTTCAAAGTGAAGACTGACCCAAGCATCCTGTTAAATGATGAAGATTGTCCACGGTTACGGTGCAAAAAGAAAGGGAAACACGTGAAGAAATAGTTTTATACCCCAAGATCCCACTCGATGTGACCGTCTTTAACGCCAACATGATTTGTATTCAGTCAATGAACTGAAGGATTTCTAGATATATCAACAAAACACACGGTTTCCCCTGCATACAACCCGACGGTGGCTCATGAGTGCCCGCATATCAAATGCACCGTCGGATGTATGCAGGGATCCGAATGATTGTATTCGGTCGATGAACTGAAGGATTTCCAGATAAATCAACAAAACACACGGTTTTCCCTGCATACATCCCAACGGTGGCTCGTGAGTGCCCGCATATCAAATGCACCGTTGGACGTATGAAGGGAATCCGAATTTTTACACAATAAGTGTCGAACATGTCTGAGAGGTGGATTATATATAGTGTCGTGTGCCTCTTTAGTCCCGGTTGCTAGCACGAACCGGGACTAGTCGTTATTGTGCTGATCCAACAGCTCACAAGCGCTTGAAAGAAACACACGATCCGTGTGCTTCTTCCTGATTGGTCGCGACCTTCACCGCCAAAGGTTATAAAGATATGGAAAAAAATATAAAAACAAAAAGAATAGCAAATTATTTATAGAACGTCAACAGAAGAATTCTCCGTTGGCCTCTATACAGTCTTGTCCATTCAGGAGGGAGATATTTTCCTGTTAAGCAGAGAAGATGTCCTTAACAAGCAAAGGTCCATCTCCCGAATGAACAAGACTGAATATCCACCTAAGGATGAATTCCACCGTCTACGCTCTTTACTAAGTTTGCTATGCTACAGTGATTGCACGTGTGCCGCCGCTTATAAACACCTCCACCTTTCACTCAACTAGTGAGGTGGGACTTATTGTCTGGCTGTGGGGTACCTTTAGTACCGGTTTGTGGCTCCAACCGGTACTAAGGGCCGCTCCCTTCCGTAATTAACCAGTAACTAATTTTTGTGACCTTTTAGTACCGGTTGGTACCTAGAACCGGTACTAAACATCCCCGGTAAGCACGGTTCCACCACTAACATTGGTACCACCTCGCTAGCCGAAGAGGAGATAGATTTTTTTATAAGCACGGGTCTGCGCGGACTTATCGTAGCATAGCAAATTAGGTAAAGGTCATACACGGAGAAATTCATCCGTGTCCTGTACTCTGTCATGGAAATTTTGGACGTACCTCGGCTAGTATGCAGATTTTCCAGATGTGCCAACGAGGCGAGGTCCGTGTGAAAACCCATAAGGGATTGCAAAATCCCATATGGGATTTTTTTGGACGGACCTCGTCTGGTTGGCAGACTTGCTAGATCTGCCAACTAACCGTGGTCCGCCTGAAATTTTCCTTGACTGTGTACAAGCTTACGGAGTATTCTTCTGTTGACGGCCTATAATGAAATTTCTATACTTTTTTTAATTTTATTTTTTTGCATAAAATTATAACCTTTGCGGTGGCTATTTTTCATGCATACGTCTCACAAGCGCTTGAAAGAAACACGCGATCCGTGTGCTTCTTCCTTATTGGTGGGATTCAGACGTGGGGTTAAAATTTTGCGAGGTTAAAAGCGTGCTGCGCGCTGATGACTCTCAACTGTAGGGGATCGATTGTAGTGTTTCGCGGGTAGGTTAACCCAATTTATTGATTCAACACAAGGGGAACCAAATAGTATTTATAAGTTTTGACAGTTGAGTTGTCAATTCAACCGCACCTGAAATATGCTTGATTGCAACAAAGTATTAATAGCAACTGTGATATGATAGCAATAGTGATGATAGCGAAAGTAAAACAGCGAAAAGTAACAACTAGTGACCAGCAGGATTAAAGCACTGTAGGCTAGGGAGATGGATGGTCGGCCGCTGCATGAATAAGAATGAGCATGTAATAGATTCTAACACAGGGTAAGGCACACAGAAAAGTAATGATCATCTAGGCAAATATCAAACATCAGGTGTATCCCATGGGTAGTTGTGTGTGCTTGCAATAAGAACTTGCACAACATCTTTTGTCCTACCATCCCTCTACGAACGGGGCCAAAAGGAACTTATGGAGATTAAGGTGCTCTAGTCAAAGAGCACCAGAACAAAGCAATAAACTCAATGGATACATGGAATCCTCAAATCATGGACCATCCCCTTTGGTGTCCCAAGTTGTCACCTTTGGGATCGCCGGTTCCGGACCATAATAGGTGTATACAACTCATAGATAGGATCTCGAACATAAATAAACTCATGAAAACATAAGTGGTTCAGATCTGAAAACATGGCACTCGGGCCCAAAGTGACAAGCATTAAGAACAACAAGTTGTAGCAAAGATGATAAACACCAAAGTAGATGATAGGCAACATGCCCCAACAATCTGACAAACTATTACATGATCAATCTCATCCAATCCCTACCATCCCGTTTGCCTACAGCAGGGAATTACTCACACATGTGAAGAGAAGTCATGGAGGAAGGATGGAGTGGTGATGGTGATGACGATGGCGACGATCTCCCCTCTCCGGAAGACAAATCAGCCTCCAGATTAGCCCTCCCGATGAAGAACAGAGATTGTCGGCAGCTTCGCGACGGGTTCTGGAAAAACGACATCTGTTTCGGAGTTTTCCCGTCATGGGAATAAATAGGAGTCCAAGTAGGGCACCAGGGGAGGGGGAGTTGCCCAGGCGGCTAGGGGGCGCGGCCCCACCCCTGGCCGCGCCAGCAGGGCGCCTTGGCCCCCTGGCCCCCCTTCTGGCTCCGGGCTCCTTCGAGTGCGTGGATTTTTTGGTATTTTTCTGGGAATTTTCTGAGATTTCCAAAATTCCATTTTCGTGCGCACAATAAAACCATACAAATAGCTCTGCTGAAAACAGCGTCAGTTCGGGTTAGTTTAGTTCAAATCATGCAAGAATGAGGGAAAAAACAATACCAAAAGTGTTTGGAAAAGTAGATACGTTTGAGACGTATCAACTCCCCCAAGCTTAGCCTATTGCTTGTCCTCAAGCAATTCAGTTCAACGAACTGGACGCGACAAAGAAAATTTTGACAGAATCTTTTGCTTCATAAGATGTATATAATCCGGTACTACGAAAAGAATTTAGCAAGTATCAAAACAATACTATGAGGACAATGCACGAAGCAATCCTTTTTTCAAGTAACCAATCACAAACAACCTAAAGTAAATAATATGCTGCCGAAAATCAAGACAAGATCACAATGCCTATAGCCAGAACATATCAGAGTGGTATCTCTCTAGCCTCCATGAGTGAAGCAAAACATAAATGCAGAAACTCCTCCGGAGTTTTAAAGGAGACTAGAACTAAGAATTTCAGACTAGCAATATAACAAGCATGCAGAAGACAATGTAATACTTTGGGACAATGCATGTTACACTAAGAATGACAATTATGCTCCCAATAGTTGGTGCTTTGAAGAAATAAGGTGAGACTCTCGAACCGTGGATTTTGGATGGCAAGATTGAAAACCCGTGAAAGGAAGCAAAGACTAAACATGTGCCAGAGCTCTTGGTTTTGAAAACAGAGACAAAATTCTTTTTTTTTGAGAAGTGCAACTTTCCAGTCAACGGTGAACAGTAAAGGTCTCTCAATATCTCTCATGCCAACCATATTAATGATTTTTTCTTACACTTGTTCCCTTATCCATAAATCCCTTGATGGTCTATGGAACCTTTTATTTTGCCTCAATTATGGAAGGAGGATATCGTTCCATCTACCATTAACATCATTTGGTCCATTTCATTCCATCATCAAGTATGGGGGAAGGTGTAACTCTTTTTTTTATTGACTAGTTAAAACTTCCTTCAAAATATTTTTGGAATGGTAAATACTGATTTTCCCTCACCGCACCATGAGCTTGTACGGTTACAAAAGGGAAGCTTTTGAATAAATTTCGATATGGCACAAGAAAGTCTAAGTTAGGAGTGGCCGGAAAATACCACATATAGGAAGGTATGGTGGACTCAAGTGGAATAACTGGTTTGAAAAGGAGTTTGGATGCACAAGCAGAATTCCGCTTGGTGTGAGTGAAGGCTAGCAAAAGACTAGGAAGCGACCAACTAGAGAGCAATAATTTTCATAATCATGCAGAGCGACAAAGCAACGTTGAATCGGGCATGAAAGTGATATGACTATTCTGAAATAAAAAGGTCATCAAGGCATGATAGACATATCATTCATAAACATGTGCCAAGTCAATCCAAGAATTCTCCGAAGGGAAATACCACTTCAATATGCCAAACCATGAACAATGCAATGCATGTAAATCATTCCAACAATATATTACGCACCCTAGCTATTTGAGATCAGCCACAAAGAAAGCATGAACACTGGGAAAGCATTTTAAACATAGCACTATGTCGCTACAAGCTGGTCTTTGATAGGGCATATTTACCCTTGATTGGTTTTAGTGATTGATGACAATGCATTTGCGGATTAACCGTGTGTCAATAAGCTTTTCAGATAATGATGGTCATGGCACAAGACGGTCAGGTTCCCCTCTGGTGATGGAGCGTGAAGACGGAGTTTTCTTTCGATATATTTTTGATTGATTGATTCGTAGGAAAACCGTACTATCAAGAGGGGATCCGCTGTGGAATGGTGGGTGGAATCATCACACATACACACTATCTGCACCCACATAGTTTTTAGGGCGTCACGCAGGAGTTTTCTTGGGTGGAGCTGGCTCCTTGGGTCTGCCAGCACGGTATTACCGCTCGAGCAGCGGTAGTACCGTGGCTAGTACCTCACCCACTACCGCATCTTCTCTGGATTGAGCGGTAGTGGGCGCGGTACTGAGCCGCAGCACTACCGCGACATGGTAGTACCGCTCGAGCAGCGGTAGTACCGCGCCATGGTAGTATCGTGGCTTGTACCGCACCCACTACTGTATCTTCTCTGGATTGAGCGGTAGTGGGCGCGGTACTGAGCCGCAGTACTACCACGGCACGGTAGTACCGCTTGCTCAGCGGTAGTACCGCTCCACGGTAGTACCGTGGCTAGTACCGCACCCACTGCCGTATCTTCTCTGGATAGGGCGGTAGTGGGGCGCGGTAGCACCTCTTGGCTTGCGGTAGTACCGCCCCACGGTAGTACCGCTCCTGGAGCGGTAGTACCGTGGTTGGTGGTGGCCCAACGGCTGTTTTAGAGCCACCTATAAAAGGGGGTCTTCTTCTCCATTAAGACTTACCTCATTTATTGCTCACACCTCCATTGACGCCCAAGCTCCATTTTTGCCCGATCTGCCTCCCTAGCCATCAAAACTTGTTGATTCTCTAGGGTTTGGAAGAGGAGGCTGTCGTGGGAAAGTGACGGCAAATGTCCGTAGAGTCGGACTTATCATGGGACCTTTGCTGCGAGGCGAATTCGAGGAGAGAGTCGACATAGGCATAAGACTCGGCGAGTTACCCAGGTTCGGCCCCGGCGGTGCGGTAAAGACCTACTCCTGCTTTTTGACTATAGGGGAATCGACTCTTCAATAGGAAGAGTCGATCGTATCGATTACAGTGATGATGTTTCGCAACCTTAGTCTCGTGGAGATCTAGGTTATGGCGCGAGTTTTATAGACCTGGCTTGAGGTAAGTTCTGGCTCTGGTTCCCGTGGACCTCGGCTTATAAAGGCGCCGGGTCCCGGGATTCCTAGAGTCCGACTCCTATACGATGTGGAGTTCTATTCTACTTTACAAGTTTACTACGTGCTATACAAGGTAAGTCGAATTCCTTCTAGGGCTTCAATCTTTATGCTTGGCACGTCAGACTCCTGGTCGGGTCTTCTGTGTGGGCCTTGATATGTAAGCCGGCCCGAAGGTTTCTAATGCCGGGTTTATGGGCCTGATCCATCCCCCCGACATTAGCCCCCAGGATTGTTGTGATGCTTCAGTCTTCACAACAATGTTCTTTATCTTCTTCATTGCCGCCGACTCTTTATGGATCAGGGGCCGACTTTATGATTGACGTTGATTGGGAGTCGGAGTCGTCTCCCTTCAATCTTGCTTCAATTCCTTGATCTTCATGATGTCGGCTCTTCTGGTTGAGTCGACCAATATTTCCAGAGTCGACTTTAGACAATAACGAATCTGATCTTCAAATGTTTCTTTGAAGGGACTTTAAACGGTCAGCCTCGATTTCGGCGGCCCAATTAATGCCGCCTAGGTCTTTCATGAAAATCGAGGGATTTCCTGCCGTTTAGCGACGCCTCGGGTTTTGAGCAGAGGTACTTTAATAAACACTACTAGAATCAACGATTTTACCTAGAGCTAAATACCCTGTGAAATACCAAAAACTCTAGGTAAAGGCTTTACCTAAAGCTTCCCCTAGATAAAGAACACTAGGTAAAGTCTAGATGGGAAAGAAGTCTTTCCCTAGCGTTTTCCATCAGCCCAAGGGAAAGTATAGTTTACCTAGGGACACATGCCCTAGGGAAAGTATATACATCTGGTCACATTTGCCAGCATGGAAAGTATATATCCCTAGGGGCAGATTATGCCCTAGGTAAAGGTTGTGGGATCATATATATATAGTGAAGCTATTCATCACCCAGGGTACAGAATAATTTATTCTTCACCCGAGGTAATTTTACGAATCTTTCATAACTTTTTTTACATTTATAATACAAATAGTTACATTAATATGGATTCACTTCACAAATTTTGATATAAAAAACAAAAATATTGATCATAAGATCAAAAAAATTACATTTTATGTATATTTTACACCATCATTTTTACCTTTGTAATTTTACGTAATATAAATTATATTTTACGGTGATTACATTTTTTACGTTATCTTTTTACGTATGAAATAAGACAAAATTTACGAAATGTAAAATTATGATGCATTGATGTCAAAACAGAAGGGGGTGAGGAATAACTATTCCTCACCCAGGATGGCGAATAGTCTCACCCTATATCAGCCATAATTTCAAATATAATAGATTTGGATACATATCAACCATTTATTAATAATAGAAACTTGCTGCAGCAAACAATCACAACCAAAGTAACAACACACCAGATTTGGATATATACCGACCGTAATTCATAAATCACCAAATGTTCATCGTACAACAGATTCATGCCACTCACCGATCCAAAAAACCAAGATTAACTTGCAAAATGGTCCAAACACTACAACCTGCATCTACAATATGCTATAGACCAGACCACATATCATCTAGTTTTGTTAGACCAAAACTTCCTACACATGCATCACATATTTGACCCTGAGAAGTATATCCTCCAAACAACCCTTGAGCACTTGCATCAGGTCGCCCATCCAAGTATTGAGAGGAACATCTGAGCTCACAGCATGAGGCTGAAAATAATGGTCATAGTTTAGTGCTTCGCTAAAACATCAGAAAAAATAGCATACATAAGAACACAAAAATCCGCATTATAGTCTTGAAATGCTGGTGTGCAATGCATATAATTTATCAGAGTTACAATGCATGTTTTCAGACCTCTCAGAAGTCTACCAAGCTCGAGATGAAACTGCACGTGCCCAGAAAATTGGCTCAAATCCTAAGTTTAACAACAGGAAGACTAAAATTTTGTACATACGCATCAAAGCACTCTTGTGCTTGTCATACATGCCAAACATGCCAAAGCGATTTAGGTACATGCAGGGGCAGAGAAGGGATTTGAACGTGAGGGGGCAAAGAAAACAATTAGTCGCACAAGCCATAAAAGTTATACCAAGGCAGGAGGGTTTGATGCACAACAACGTTAATTTTTTTTGTTTCGAATTACTCCCGGGGGAACGAGCAGAACAATTGACAGTGTCGAGCAAGTCGTGCCATAAGGTGCAGATTTTGTAAGTGATAAAGCATCACAAATATCAAGTCTCAGCAGCATATTAGTATTAGCATATAAAATTATTTGTCGCGCTGTTGGAGTTGCCCTGATAGCAGCAAGCGGCGGCGTGAAATGGGTTGTTTTTGGGCTTCACCACAATAAGCAATTAAGTGTTTGGGTACATGTGTCCTATGGCAGTGCTTGAGGAAATAGAACAACCTAAAAGAACAGCCTAAGATATAAATAAATCAATTTTTAGTAAAGCATATGTCATACATCTCTGCTTTAGTAGAAGAAACAACATTTGTGAATGCCTGAATCCCAGAAGAGCACTGCCATTTTACAGTCTTCAGAGGAACCGTGTCTACAGCACATGAAACAAGTGAACCAAATGTGTGGATAATCATGCATAATAGTAAAGGAAAATGCCATGAATATGGTGAAATTACCAGGGAAACACACATACAACATGGCCATCCTGGATTATAATGTCCTTACAGACCCATGAGAAACATGCAAATAGATCAAAGTTCTATCAACTTTAGGAGATCCACACTCTGTAATCAGAAGAAAAAAACATAAGAATGGATTGCATAAGCAAACTATAACTATAGCTCAACAATGCTGAACCTAATCAGCAGATATCATGATGAAGCCTCCTCACGCTAATTCAAAGTGATGTAGCTATTTGTCCTTGTCTTGATTAAATATTGGCAATCAAATCTTCCTCTCAGACTACTGATTACTACTCAAGTAAACTAAGTATGCACAATTTAAGCAATGTTCAAACATTCCCAAGAATGCACAAGAACAAGATAGGAGACAGAGGTAGGGGACAAATATCACCTTCACGTGCATGATTTGTTTGTGGAAGATGGTCGGCTCGGCTTTGTCCATTGTCTCCGCGAAGGTGCACCTTCTCTTACTTCTTAGGTCGGCGACCAACCATTTTCATCTTGGTAATTGTAAAGAGAAAAAAGGGAAGTCACAATAAATCACCACATATAATTTTAGTGCAATTAGAATAATAAAACACCCAATTTCTAACATGTTGAGGTAGAAAAATATCATTCAATTCATCTCATTATGACACATGAAGAGATATTGCAGAAAAATAGCAGGGAGGCGCGGCGGCGCGACGCTCATGTGGCAGAGGAAGTCGGGCGTGGGAGATGAGGGGAAGGGGCCGTTGAGCATGGGAACGGAGAGGGCAGATGCGGCCTGCACCGGTGCTGCCACCATGTCCTTGCTTGCTGAAGGTCGGATCGAATTGGGGATGGGGCGGCTTTGGGAGAGAAGGGGATTGGAGGAGAAGGGAAATTTTGGGCCGGCGGCGCTCGTTTTGGGGAGATAAGGGAGAGGGAAGACCTAATATGCGCGTCCACTCTTTCCCTTGTCACTGGGCAGTGGGTCCGTACTGAAATACGCTACAAGCCACCAAAATAAAGCGCGCCGACGCCAAAAATATGAGCGGGAGTCGGGAGGTCATGTGGCTGCCTTGTTTTCCTTTTTTTTACAACTGAATTTTCCTTTCCCTAGGATGTACTGTTCATAACTATTGTTTCCCTTGAGCATGTCAATGACCTATAGGTAAAGAGCTTGGCCCTAGGTAAAATCGTTGATTCTAGTAGTGAAATAGACCCCGTCCACACCCATTCTCATTACCCTATCTATATCTTCTCTTCTTCTTCCTCGCGCACCGGAGAACAGGAAGCCTTTCCCTTCGTCTCCACTCCGTGCCATCCTTCCTTCATCGTTTGCTCAAGACGACCTGGGACCGTTCCATTCTCGCACGCCATTAAGGTAAGTTTCTCATCACCTCCATTGTGTTGTAGTTCTGTACTCATCTCCATTATTGCAAGCTTCAAGTTCCACTGTATTTAGTAGATCAACACGGCCCACTGGTGTAACACCCTCGGTGTCAAGCTACAGTGATCGCTTTTATTAATGACTAAGCTCAGTGATTAACCATGACTTGATCAACATTGAATCAAATCTTTTTCAAACCCCTTTGGATAAACAAAAACCAAGTGGAAATAAAACTTGATCCAAAAATTGTGCAACCAATTTTATTAAATGCCTAATAATCATTAGGTCATAATAATATGTGCATGGGAATTTATCAAGCTATAAAATAATACAAACAATTCCAAACAGCAGCCAAAAGTCACATTTAATCAGTTGCAATTCAGAAACAAATACAAAATGATTTTTAATAATGCCCAAAATTTTTGTGGCATCTCTCTAAAGTGCAACACAGATATGGGAACAAGTGTCACCTTGAACAAAAATCATTAGGTGGCCAAACAAATAAAAACGGTACTAAATAAGTCCATAATAATCATTTGTTGGTTATATAAAATTCAAAAGAATTTATATAAGTCTTAAACTTTATGTGGCAATAGTAAATATTGCTAAACATTTATTATGTCTAGTTATATGTTTTACAAGGGTCAATTGCTGAACAAAACAAAATATAAAGATAAAAGAAAAGAAACAAAAAGCAAAAGGAAAAGAAATGTCCTATACTACGCCCTGGGCAAAGGCCCACCCCGGACCAACTCCTCCAGCCCGTCTCCCACCTCCCACCTGCCCCCGTCCCGTCGGCCACCTGCTCGACGTTGTGGCACAGCCATGGCCACGGGCGCCGCTGGAGCCCCCCTCCCTCACCTGCTCCCCTCTCGTCGACGTGGGGGATAAGAGCCGCCCCCATCTGGCAAACCCTAGTGCCCTCCCCCTGTAGCCCTAGATCAAATTCTATCCTCGCCTCGCCATTTTTTTAACCGTTCAAGCCGCCATGGGCGCAAGCTCGTGAGCACACGCGGCCACCGCCGTCCCCGGGCCAAGCCGGCGTGTCCAGTGAGCTCGTCGCGATCGTCTTCATCTTCGTACGCACGGAATCAAGCAGGGACGCCTCGCACACGCCGAATCGCCGCCGTCTTCTACCTCGGGTCGCCGGAGTGGAAGTCAAATTCCGGCCGTGGTAGAGCTCCCCCGAGCCCACTGCCGCCCCCTACACGTCTCCTGTGAGTTCCTTCCCGATTCCCCCTGGTTTTCCTCGTCGCTCTGTGCCCCTAGCGTCGTTCCCGTCGCTGCACGCTCCGGCCGCCGCCCGTACCTCGTCGTAGCCGCCGCTTCGGTCCGCCTCATTGACGATGGAGTGCACCGTTGGAATCACAGCACCGCCGACGTTCGATCCCCGCCCTCCGTGCCCCTTGTGGCTCGCCGGTTTGACTTCTCCCGCGTCGCCCTCGTCGACGTAGTGGCTCCAGTCGCCGCCGTGAGCTCGATTCCGGCGAGCACTGTCCACCCCTGCCCTTGTTTCCGCCACCTACTGATGCGCAATGCTGCAGGCTCTCGAAAGAGACGGCCCGCACGTGCTCTCGTCGCCGGCGCCTGTGCGTGCGTGCGCGCATACCTATTAATTGGGCTTAATCCCTTGTTAGCTAACCCCCCACCCTCACTGACCATTGGGCCCCATCCCTTTTAACTGATAAAAATGCATAAGTTAAAATTAGAATAACTCTGAGGGGCTGACATGTGGGCCCAACCTATTAAGTTAATAAATTTAGATTATAAAATGTGACTATGACAAGTGGGCCCTTCTGTACTGTTTAAATAAATAAAATGCTTTAATAGCCTCTATCTATGACATGTGGGTCCCTCTTGTCAGATTACTGTTGTGGATAATGATATGGATAATGTTTGATTTAAATAATAATAAAAATGTTTAAAAATGGTTTAAACTTTGAAATTCAATATCTTTTAAACCGTAAGTCGGATCGAAATATGTTATACATGAAAGTTGATCAGAAAAATACGCAAAATGTGAATACGCTATCCGTTCGTCTACCACCCCCCTCTAACATACCGAACGTCCAACCGTCCCCCTCCGGACCGAGTGTCCGATGATTGCCTAATACCATTAAACTATCCAGATGAATTTATTCTGAACACGGAAGTTGTTCAGAATGGATCAACTAACACGGATACACCTTTCACATGTTTTTCAGATGTCGACGACACCTCCGGCATGGTACCTTCCCCCTCCGGACACCCTGTCCGATAATCAGCCGGAGCTGGCAGTTCATCCCCGGATGAATTCCCGCCCCGAGCATAATACATTGCACTGCATTAGAACACCGTTAACATTTCATCTGTCATGTCATGCACCTATTTGTATATGCTTGCTTTGTATTTACTGTTTCTTCTCCCCTTAATCTTCGGTCGACCCCGCCGCTGTCGCCGACTACACCGCTGCTGAGTACGACTACTTCATCGACGACCCTACAACTACAGTCGAGCTTCCAGGCAAGCAGAGCCATTCTCTTCCCCAGATATCGCCTACCTTTCCGTATTTTTCTTGCACTAGGCATTGTTACTGCTGCTGCTACGTTACAATCCTATTCAATTGCATAGCCTGTTTTTGTCGCCCCTTGATGTACCTTCCTTTATCCTATGCTGCCTATAAATATATATTATATTCAGCAGTGAGCCCTGCGCATTTTTAGCTAGCATTAGATAGCGGGTCGTGATCACTCAGGGGAGTGAACGCGGATACCAATATTATAACTGCACAGGTACGGTAAAATGCAGACACCGCCTCAGGCCCCTACCTCGGCTCTGCCGAGCCACATCAAGTGTGAGCTATTGAGGAGTAATCCTCGTACTCCACTCGTTGCTGACTTTGTATAGCCGCTCTAGGTACCTGAGTAACGGTTGTCATTCAGGTAAGAATTCGGGCGACCCAGCGGTGCCCGCGAGTGGTATTGCGACGGGACGACAGGGTGGGTACGACCAGTGTACCGGTGTGCTTGGCCCCTAATCGTTGGCCGCGAGAGTTACCAAACCACGAAAGTCGAGCTCCTCCTGGAGCACACGCGAGACAAGGTAAGGAGACGGTTCACCTTGTTGGTAACCGCAGAGACTTGGTGGGACGACAGGGTAGGCACCGATGTACTCGTGGTCCTGACTGCTGTCGTTGTCCGCGGGTTAGTTAAGTCGAGGCAACGATAACGGTTGTCACGCAGGTTAATTAAAATGCTAAATGGTTCGGCGGATGACTTGAGTAGCCTTTTGGCTTATATGCCCTGCCTGCACGTGGGAATTACGAGTTATGGGCTCCTCTGCTTCGTAGTGTCGTCCGAGGACTCTTCAGACGTCAGCAGTACCGCGGCCTGCGCCGGGAAGTGGTGTTGTCTTATTTGCTCGCGCGGTGGTGTATTATTTGGATTTTCTTTAACTTCACCGGCCAGCCTCGCACCGTGCAGGAGTACGGCGGGGTTAAGGTCCAAAGCCCCGCGTACATAGGATATAGTCCGGCGGATGACCTCTCTGTTGAGTTTGAAAGATGGGCTATGGAGTGTCGGATAGCCTTGGTGGAGCGTTCCCTAACAAGGTGCCCGCCACCCTGAAGATCCATGCGTGTAGTGTAACACAAGTGCACCCCTGCAGGGAAGATTAATCTATTCGAATAGCCGTGTCCACGGTAACAGGACGCTTTATGCTTCAGCTGGATCTTACCACTACGAACTGTTAATATTAAACTGTATGGTTCCAGTTTTTCTTCCTCGCTGGGATGTCGAGGAGGTGCACTCGGAGGCATTGCTAATTATTACAACTTATTATTATACAATGCTGCAGCAACTTCTGCTGCATTGTTACTTTATGCTTTATATAAACTGTTGGCTATTCTCTCCTCATGCTGCAAGACTCGTCGGAAGATGCTAGTCTTCGATAGGCCTAGCTTATTACCCTTATTCTGATTTCTATCTTGCAGTCCACTATATATAGCCTCCCCTTTCCATTTGATACAATGCATAAATGCTTAGTAGCGGACGTAAGACTCGCGGGTATGCTACATACTCACCCTTGCTTTATTTCCCCCTTTTTTTGCCTGATCGGCCGCTGCAGTCGACGTTGGAGCCTTGGAGTCCAGGAGGCGGAGATCACCGATGCTGACCACCGCAACACGAAGATCCCCGATGCCTTCTCTGACGTCGAGTTACCCTTTGACCAGGAGTAGTTTGGAGGTTCCCAGCCAGGAGGCCTTGCCTTTTCGATCGAGTGTTGATTTTGTGCTAGCCTTCTTAAGGCAACCTTGTATTCTTGTGTCCGTACTCAGATACTTTTGCTTCCGCTAACTTTGTGCTTTAGAGCTGTTGTATTCGAGCCCTCGTGGCCCTTGGCTTGTATTAAACATCTTGTATTATTTTATTTGTAGAGTTGTGTTGTGATATCTCACCGTGAGTCCCTGATCTCGATCGTGTACCTTGCGTGTATGATTACTGTACACGGTCTGATTTTGGGGGCGTCACAAGTTGGTATTAGATCCGACTGCCTGTAGGACACCCCCTTCCAACTCCTTGGTCGAAGTCGAGTCTAGTCTTTGCAAAACTACTTTACTAACAGTGACGTGTGGCTTATCGGCCCACGTCGCAAAAACTGGGTGGTATTAGGATCCTTTTTCTTCGTACCTTTACTCTGGGACTCTGATCTCTCTTCTCTTTCGAGATTAAAGATTTTGCTAACTCTGACATTAGGTTCTCGTGACTACTTCCTCCCGGAGAGCCCCCCATTACAGATGACCGCTTGCTTCGCGAAAAGATTCCGAAGATTACTCTCCGATAAAATTCCCGAGACCATATGTGCCGATCACCTTTACAATTCACTGCCACCGATAAGTCTGTATGTATAACCACGTACACGTTCTGTTCATCCTAAGTGGTTCCTGTGATTCCCAAGATACTTTGAAATACTATTCGATCTCCCAAAAATCCTCGGCAGCCTACTGCTTTGGATATTCTTCTTACCTGCTTGCACTTTGATTAATCTCGTTTGTCTTGTAGTCTTCGATGACCTCCCTTGGCATTGCCATTCTGATCTTTTGAATCATTGTGTGTACTAGTGCACGCAGTCATCAGTTGATCCATATGAATCCATTCTTCTGGCTCAGACGTCATTCCATACATGAGCTGGATCTCGGTGAGTCAAACCTTCCGTGGTTGTCCGTCTTTTGGACATCGTAATTCCTTTGTACTCCAGCGTCGAACTATTCAGATGCTTCTATCTCCGATGCTTATGCATTCTTTCTTCTTATGGTTGAGTACCGATACTCGCCCTAGACTCTTTGTACGCCGCCTGACCTTTTTGGTGGATTACTACCTGCCGTCCCCTTGTGTCCTAAATCATTGACGAGTTTCCCCTGAGACGAAATGCCTTTGGCGAACGGTATCATGTGGTTCGTGTCGTCAGCCTTCTGCTTTCAAAACTTGTATCTCTTGTTCCTATTGATTTTCGTATAGATTCGTAAAATGTCCCTATGGGTTGTATCTATGTTTCATGCATCTGTGTGAACCCATGAACTCCTACGGGTCATGCTCTACTGGTGTTATGCCAGATAAATTTTTGAGCGGTACAAATTCATCGACGGCGAGAAGTGAATGAAAGGCTATGCATTGAAGAAGTGGGAGTCGACCCTGAACCTTTGTGTTCATGCCCATGGATACGATGTAGAACTTATCAGGAAAGCTTCTCGTAAAGATAATTAACCCCCTTGGTGTAAATTCTTCTACACCTATGATCCACCATTCTACCTTCGAGTATTACCCCTGGTATCTCGAAGATATCATGCCTTTGCACTACATCTTATGAATTGTGATGAAATAATGTCTATCTCTGTCATAGCCATTTCATGGTTCTGGGTAGTCGTCAACTGAGAACACGGCTTACCTTTTGCTCCACCACCCCTTTTGTTTGGTGATGTTGCTATTCGATTGCATTTTCTTAAAACCTTTTGACATGATGTGGCGTGGTCATGATCAACATTTTGACTTCTCCTAAGTGTTACTTGGATGCATCGTGGGAGATACCATCCTTGCCCCTCGATGGTTTGTGTTATCATCGACAACATCCGTTGAATCCCTGCCAATACAAACTTGGTCATATATATCTTGCTCTGCTTTCCCTTGGGAAAGATGTACACGTGATGTTTGTGTATCATCACATTTTCCTTTCCATTGGTCTGTTTAGCCTTTCTTTTAATATAAATTATCCGAGCTGTGATAATTCCCTGCTGATGTAAACACTTCAGTATACTACTTTGTCCGTACAACCTGTTACTACTGTTGATAACATTTCGGTAACCACCGATGGACGAGAACTTTGCCTATTGGTCCGCCTCGTTTTAACGAGAAGGAAAATGTTCTCTTCGTCCCTCGCCCTTGGCACCGACGTTGTTTCCGACATAGCTAACAAGATGTTCTCTGACTTACATTCCAACTTGATCGCATTGTTTGCCACCACCCTTCTTATTCACTATGGGTCCATAACCCATAGTTCCACAGGATCGAAACCTGACTCTTGTCACCTGCCTTGTGATATTCATTTCGATGTTAGACTCAGTGCTTATGCCTGATGCTCTGGACCCCTTTTCATCCTCCGTTATCATCGTCGAATGCTTGCATATCCGCTTGAAAACTTCTCGCTCCTTCTTTTGTTTCTCTCAATGTATCTCCCTGAGTTTAACTCGTGAGATACTTTGTACCCCATTCCCTGGGACCATCTCGGATGATTAACCTTGTACCGATCCGACCCCCTAAAGTTTCCCCCCCTAACCTATTCGTAGGTACGATGCAATCCGGAATGAAGGATGACAACACGTCGAGATGCATTGATACCGGGAAGTGAAGACGTCAATGAGAAGGATGAGCTTCTTCGAGAAGGAAACCAAGAACCAGAAGATTCGTTAGAATACGAAAGCAACGCTTTACCCCTTCCACTGCCTCTTAATTCTTGGGACGAGAATTCTTTGTAGTGGGGGAGATTTGTAACACCCTTGGTGTCAAGCTACAGTGATGACTTTTATTAATGACTAAGCTCAGTGATTAACCATGACTTGATAAACATTGAATCAAATCTTTTTCAAACCCCTTTGGATAAAAAAAACTAAGTGGAAATAAAACTTGATCCAAAAATTGTGCAACCAATTTTATTAAATGCCTAATAATCATTAGGTCATAATAATATGTGCATGGGAATTTATCAACCTATAAAATAATACAAACAATTCCAAACAGCAGCCAAAAGTCACATTTAATCAGTTGCAGTTCAAAAACAAATACTAAATGATTTTTAATAATGCCCAAAAATTTTGTGGCATCTCTCTAAAGTGCAACAGAGATATGGGAACAAGTGGCACCTTGAACAAAAATCATTAGGTGGCCAAACAAATAAAAATGGTACTAAATAAGTCCATAATAATCATTTGTTGGTTATATAAAATTCAAAAGAATTTATATAGGTCTTAAACTTTATGTGGCAATAGTAAATATTGCTAAACATTTATTATGTCTAGTAATATGTTTTACAAGGGTCAATTGCTGAACAAAACAAAATATAAAGATAAAAGAAAAGAAACAGAAAGCAAAAGGAAAAGAAATGTCCTATACTACGCCCTGGGCAAAGGCCCACCCCGGCCCAACTCCTCCAGCCCGTCTCCCACCTCCCACCTGCCCCCGTCCCGTCGGCCACCTGCTCGACGCTGTGGCATAGCCATGGCCACGGGCGCCGCTGGAGCCCCCCTCCCTCACCTGCTCCCCTCTCGTCGACGTGGGGTATAAGAGCCGCCCCCTCTGGCAAACCCTAGTGCCCTCCCCCTGTAGCCCTAGATCGAATTCTATCCTCGCCTCGCCATTGTTTTAACCGTCCAAGCCGCCATGGGCGCAAGCTCGTGAGCACACGCGGCCACCGCCGTCCCCGGGCCAAGCCGGCGTGTCCAGTGAGCTCGTCGAGGTCATCTTCATCTTCGTACACACGGAATCAAGTCGGGACACCTCGCACACGCCGAATCGCCGCCGTCTTCTACCTCGGGTCGCCGGAGTGGCAGTCAAATTCCGATCGCGCTAGAGCTCCCCCGAGCACATTGCCGCCCCTTACGCGTTTCCTGTGAGTTCCTTCCCGATTCCCCCTGGTTTTCCTCGTCGCTCCGTGCCCCTAGCGTCGTTCCCGTCGCTGCACGCTCCAGCCGCCGCCTGTACCTCGTCGTAGCCGCCGCTTCGGTCCGCCTCGTTGACGATGGAGTGCATCAATGGACTCGCAGCACCGCCGACGTTCGATCCCCGCCCTCCGTTCCCCTTGTGGATCGCCGGCTAACAAAAATCAAATGGAAAATAAACCCCCCTAACCCACTAACCATTGGGCCCCACCCCTTTTAACTGATAAAATGCTTAAGTTAAAATCAGAATAACTTTGAGGGGCTGACATGTGGGCCCAGCCTATTAAGTTAATAAATTTAGATTATAAAATGTGACTATGACAAGTGGGCCCTTCTGTACTGTTTAAATAAATAAAATGCTTTAATAGCCTCTATCTATGACATGTGGGTCCCTCTTGTCAGATTACTGTTGTGGATAATGATATGGATAATGTTTGATTTAAATAATAAAAAAATGTTTAAAAATGGTTTAAACTTTGAAATTCAATATCTTTTAAACCGTAAGTCGGATCAAAATATGTTATACATGAAAGTTGATCAGAAAAATACGTAGAATACGAATACGCTATTCGTTCGTCTACCACCCCCCTCTAACATACCGAACGTCGAACCGTCCCCCTCCGGACCGAGTGGCCGATGATTGCCTGATACCGTTAAACTATCCAGATGAATTTATTCTGAACACGAAAGTTGTTCAGAATGGATCAACTAACACGGATACACCGTTCACATGTTTGTCGGATGTCCACGACACCTCCGGCATGGTACCTTCCCCCTCCGGACACCCTGTCCGATAATCACCCGGAGCTGGCAATTCATCCCCGGATGAATTCTCGCCCCGAGCATAATACATTGCACTGCGTTAGAACACCGTTAACATTTCATCTGTCATGTCATGCATATGTTTGTATATGCTTGCTTTGTATTTACTGTTTCTTCCCTCCTTAATCTCCAGTAGACCCCGCTGCTGCCGCCGACTACACCACTAATGAGTACGAATACCTCGTCGACGACCCTACCCCTACCGTCGAGCTTCCAGGCAAGCAGAGCCATTCTCTTCCCCAGATATCGCCTACCTTTCCGTATTTTTATTGCACTAGGCATTGTTACTGTTGCTGCTACGTTACAATCCTATTCAATTGCATAGCCTGTTTTTGTCGCCCCTTGATGTACCTTCCTTTATCCTATGCTGCCTATAAATATATATTATATTCAAAAGTGAGCCCTGCGCATTGTTAGCTAGAATTAGATAGCGAGCTGTGATCACTCAGGGGAGTGAACGCGGATACTAATATTATAACTGCACATGTACGGTACAATGCAGACACCGCCTCAGGCCCCTACCTCGGCTCTGCCGAGCCACATCAAGTGTGAGCTATTGAGGAGTAATCCTCGTACTCCACTCGGTGCTGAATTTGTATAGCCGCTCTAGGTACCTGAGTAACGGTTGTCCTTCAGGTAAGAAGTCGGGCGACTCAACGGTGCCCGCGAGTGGTATTGCGACGGGACGACAGGGAGGGTACGACTAGTGTACCGGTGTGCTTGGCCCCTGATCGTTGGCCGCGAGAGTTACCAAACCACGAAAGTCGAGCTCCTCTGGGAGCACACGCGAGACAAGGTAAGGAGACGGTTCACCTTGTTGGTAACCGTAGAGACTTGGTGGGACGACAGGGTAGGCACCGATGTACTGGTGGTCCTGACTGCTGTCGTTGTCCGCGGGTTAGTTAAGTCGAGGCAACGATAACGGTTGTCACGCAGGTTAATTAAAATGCTAAATGGTTCGGCGGATGACTTGAGTAGCCTTTTGGCTTATATGCCCTGCCTGCACGTGGGAATTACGAGTTATGGGCTCCTCTGCTTCGTAGTGTCGTCCGAGGACTCTTCAGACGTCAGCAGTACCGCGGCCTGCGCCGGGAAGTGGTGTTGTCTTATTTGCTCGCGCGGTGGTGTATTATTTGGATTTTCTTTAACTTCACCGGCCAGCCTCGCACCGTGCAGGAGTACGGCGGGGTTAAGGTCCAAAGCCCCGCGTACATAGGATATAGTCCGGCGGATGACCTCTGTTGAGTTTGAAAGATGGGCTACGGAGTGTCGGATAGCCTTGGTGGAGCGTTCCCTAACAAGGTGCCCGCCACCCTGAAGATCCATGCGTGTAGTGTAACACAAGTGCACCCCTGCAGGGAAGATTAATCTATTCGAATAGCCGTGTCCACGGTAACAGGACGCTTTATGCTTAAGCTGGATCTTACCACTACGAACTGTTAATATTAAACTGTATGGTTCCAGTTTTTCTTCCTCGCTGGGATGTCGAGGAGGTGCACTCGGAGGCATTGCTAATTATTACAACTTATTATTATACAATGCCGCAGCAACTTCTGCTGCATTGTTACTTTATGCTTTATATAAACTGTTGGATATTCTCTCCTCATGCTGCAAGACTCGTCGGAAGATGCTAGTCTTCGATAGGCCTAGCTTATTACCCTTATTCTGATTTCTATCTTGCAGTCCACTATATATAGCCTCCCCTTTCCATTTGATACAATGCATAAATGCTTAGTAGCGGACGTAAGACTCGCGGGTATGCTACATACTCACCCTTGCTTTATTTCCCCCTTTTTTTTGCCTGATCGGCCGCTGCAGTCGACGTTGGAGCCTTGGAGTCCAGGAGGAGGAGATCACCGATGCTGACCACCGCAACACGAAGATCCCCGATGCCTTCTCTGACGTCGAGTTACCCTTTGACCAGGAGTAGTTTGGAGGTTCCCAGCCAGGAGGCCTTGCCTTTTCGATCGAGTGTTGATTTTGTGCTAGCCTTCTTAAGGCAACCTTGTATTCTTGTGTCCGTACTCAGATACTTTTGCTTCCGCTAACTTTGTGCTTTAGAGCTGTTGTATTCGAGCCCTCGTGGCCCTTGGCTTGTATTAAACATCTTGTATTATTTTATTTGTAGAGTTGTGTTGTGATATCTCACCGTGAGTCCCTGATCTCGATCGTGTACCTTGCGTGTATGATTACTGTACACGGTCTGATTTTGGGGGCGTCACAAGATGCACCATGCATGTCGGTAGATAGGATAGGATCGATGATGGATAGCTCCAGGAGTGATTGCTTCGTCGAACAACCGTAGTTTACAGATCCATTTTTATCTTGCAACCGTTCCCAGTTTTTCTCAAGGCGTAGATCTGTTCGTCATTTTTCACCTATTTCTCGGGCTCGTTAAATCCAATCGCTCCGCTGTATTTTGAGAAAACTGTTTGTATAGTTTCCTTGTAAGTCAGTTTACGACCGACTCTAGTTTTCCTTTTCTAGATCCGACTTCTGCACCATGGGTCGGAAAACTACTGCTGATAAGAGCAAGAAAGAAGTCGTTGCAGAAAAAGGCAAAAAGGCAGTCGGTAGGACTAAACCCCCAGCTTCAAGGCCGACTTTAGAGGCCAATTGGTCAATGAGCTGGGTTACAGATGCCTTTTTAAAGGAGATGGAGACAGAGGGTGTTTTGCCTCCCCAAACTGAAATTAAGTGGCGAGCTCCTGGAAAGGAGACCTGGCCTCAGCCTCAGGGAGACGAAGTTGTTGTTTTTAGTGATCATATCACTAGAAGCTTCCTGTTGGATATATGCTCTAGAGGCAAATAATATATGATTATTCCAATATATCTAAGCAAGTTCATAACCAGTTTCATACCGTGCTAGAACTGTGTTAGTGAAACAATGATGCAGGTGTGGTATAGAAACCCCCAGAGTTCCTAGTTAGCCTCTACATCGATAACTAGTTCATGGTCAACATGATGGTCGTGGTTTCGCAATCATGGACAATTAAGTCTCTTGACTATGAGATCACCTCACTGGTTAAGTGACGTGATGAACATTACCCAAAGTAAGCATTACAGCATGATCAAATCTTGTGAAGGTTCAGTGTTGTAATTACAGAACGTGGTAGACCGTTCCTTTGACCGTGAGTACATGCATAATTGCTATCTTCTCGGATGATTTGACCTACATCCCACCACCTGATTGAAATATGCGGGTCATAACGGTTGTATCTTGGGTATTCCGTGGAGATATGTTGAGGAGTATTGTTACAAGAGCGGGATTTTTCAATCCATATAATGGATAGATACTCGGGGCCCACTCGGTGAGATTCCATCCATAAAGCTGCAACGTGTGACTAGGCCACGGGGATGAATATCACGGGAACGAGTGAATGAGGATTAGTTCAGAACGAGGTTGAACCAGACATAGGATGTCATTGATCGAATCTCGGAACAATCCAGTATCGCTGACAAAGGGAATGCTATACGGCGTAAGGTCCAATCGGTGTTTGATATCCAGAATGCACAGGGGTCATTATGGGCATCCAGGTCCCGCTGATGATCATTGACCGTAGCCTCATCTCGGTCATGACTGGAGTGTTCTCGGACCGTAGGGTAACAGACTTAAGGGCTCGATAAAACCGGAGACCTTTTCGGAACCATCGGAGTAACCAGAGAATAAAGAAACAACATCGGAGAAGTACCGTGTTGAACCGAACAAGTTCGGAGTGAACCGGAAGGTGTTCCGGAGGACCAGGAGATGGAATATTATGTTTTAGTTATTAATTAATTGAATTAATAATTAAAATCATTTTATTTCTAATTAATATGTGCAATGGGCCTTAGTGGAGAAAAAGTCCCATTAGGGGAAGAAATAAAAGGGAAAAAGGAAAAGAAAAAAAGGGAGTGGGGGGGGGGAGGCGCCATGGGCCCTAGGGCCCATGAGGGTGGCGCCCCCTCTCCCCCCTTGGCCGGCGCCCCCCCTAGCATGTGGGATAGTCCCACATTGCTAAGGGAGGGGGGTTGACTCCCTCCCCTACCCTATATAAAGAGGGCCATGGTGCACATATTTAATTAAGCCAAATACACAATAAATCAGATTAAATTAGTATTTACTCCGAATTGAGATCGGTTTTATCCGGTCTTCTCCCCTCCCTTGTCTCTTTCACGGTGGTCTCCCTAGTGTGATCCTATAGTGGAATTGAGGCTTCTCTGCTAGAATCGGAGGCCGTCGTGCTGCCGAAGCTCCGTCCGGAGGTCTGCTTCCGCCACCTTCGCCGGATCGAAGAACGGAGGTCGTCATCGAGTCTCGTACGTGTGCGAGTACTACGAGGTGCTACATGTGTGGCACTACACCCATCCGGGTGCTCAACACAGCCAGGGGGTTGTGAAACTTGATCGGCTACATCAACCACGTTTGCGGGAACGTTTCCCGCGCAACGGACTACACCCCGAGGTATGTTATTTCCGCACTCCTTTCCGTTACGGTAATACGGCTAGCTAGATCTTGGGTTATGGGAACGCTAGTTAGAAAATTTTGTGTTTTCTGCTGCGAACCCCAACAGTGGTATCATGAGCTAGGTCTATGCTTAGTATTACTGTACGGATAGAACACATCGGGGATGTGGGCGTTGATTGTATGATTGTTACCCTCCCACGTGTACTTGTTCACATCTGCGGCATTGTTTGATGAAGCGGCCCCCGACCGACCTTACGCGTACGCTTACGCGAGACTGGTTCCACGCTTGACATACGACTTGTACCGTATAAAGTGGCTGGGGGGGGTGTCTGTCTCTCTACTTTAGCGGATGTGGCATTTGCAACGGAGGGCCCCGTGCGGGGTGTAATAGAGACAATCGTATGGTTGACGTTGTGGTTGACTCGTAGGTTAAAACCTGTTTAACTATGAAAGCCCTAGCAGCCACGTAAAACTTGCAATATACAACTAGACCGCCTAAACCTTGTATTGCTAAGTGGGGGCTATCATTCGTTTGTTTGTGATGTAGCGATAGCTTTGCTATGTGTTACTAGTAAGTAGTAATCGCCATCATAAAACAAACTAAAATGGAGACACTGTAGACTTAGTGTTGCCATAGCTCAGACATCTTAAAACTTGCTAGTATAGGATACACGACGGTAGCATGTGATAAGATGATCCCTTAACAAAGCCAAACACAAGTATTCTACCGAAGTGTGCACCACCTGGAAGGTTCTCCCATATGGCTTGATGCTCCGTACATACCAGAGTTGTCCTACATATTCAATGGAGTTCGCATGAGGTTGGGTTCGGCAAGCCTGGCATATGCAGATATGGCCTTGCAGAGCAGCATATAACATGGAGGTTAATTTGGCGAGCCTAGCATATGCAGATATGGCCTCGAAATACTAGAGATCGAAAGATCGAGCATGAGTCACAGTACATATAAGATAATGTGATCGCACAAGTTGTTGTCTACCTTTGAAACTGACCCGTCGGCCGTGTGATATTCGAGGTCGGGCAGTGAATCTGGATCATGTAATCACTAAAACTTCCTAGGGATGAATTGTTTTAGTGCGAGCTCATTTATAATATGATTATATGAACTCATTGTTGTGAACTAGTCTTAATTGTGTTCCTTGCAATTATGTTTGTAGAAAATGAATGCACTAGAGCAACATGAACTATCTTTCTTCATGGAAGGTGAAAGACTTAGAGAAAATGGGTCAAACTTTGCTGACTGGTACTTACGCCTTAGGACGTCGCTCAAGAGAGCAAACATCTTGTTTACAATATAAGTGCACGTGGAAGAACATCCGGACGATCATGTTGGCGATCAAGGGATACTGGATCATTATGCTCGCCGACAGAAATGCTCCGTAGTCAGGAATGTCATGATCTTCAGCATGTCAGAGGTTTTGGGCATACAGTTTCAGGACACTGCCTCATATGACATGATGGACACGCTAAAGACAATGTTCGTACGTGAGTTCAGAGTTGCCAGTTTTGAGTTAGAAAGCAAGTTTCTATCTACAAAGATGGAAGAACGCACAAGCCTTGGTGATCACTTGGACAGGATGCATGAGATGTACCTGACCCTGGTGGAGGACTATGAATATTTGAAAATGAACGAAAGCACCACAAAAGAGTTTGTAATAAACACGTTATTGCACTCACTCCCTCCGAGTTATGGTGATTATGTTCATAGCTATGTCGGAAGAGGAGCTAATATGAGTCTCCAGAACTTCATGACTGATCTCTTGGCCGCAGACATTGCTCCTATGGAGGATGCAGAAGTCGTGGATGGAGAAGGTATATACTTGATATACTTTATAAATGTTTACTCCCTTATACAAAATTTGCAGTAAATGAGTATCTGATACTTATTCTGTTTTATGAAAACAGGACCTACCGTTGCATGGACGGGAAGAGGTGAAATCGAGGATTGATGGATATCAAGTCAGTTGATGGCCAGCATGGATTCCGCCGAGACATCTATCATAGGAGATACTTAGAGTATTAGATAAATCTTATGTAATCATTATAGTATGAACACTTAGTTGTGTGTCTTGCATCTCGCGAGACAAAGTTATTCATGTAATGAGACAAGTCAGTTGTTCCATCTTTATGAATAAAAGTGTGCTTATACTTTGATTACGTCTTGATTTATGATATGATAGAAAGCATTTATAATACTGCTATTATTGTCAAGAAATATTCAATGTTTAGTGATAAAGTTGTCTTGATTATAACATGTCAAAGATTTGATTGCATGAGGTGACTTCATAACTGATGAATTCATTAAATGTATGATCTATTAACTTGTGAGTTCATTATCGAATGAAAGTCATAACTTGATTGCATGAGATGGATTAGATACACGATCTATGAACCTCTGCAATAAATATAACCATGACAAGGTTCTAACAAGTAGAACTTGTGCCAATCATTATACATAAATGATGTACTAAATGGGCACGTGAGTTATCATTAAAGACTTCATATGATTAATTGAAAGTTGTATTCAATTGAGATCATAAAACTGAGATTCAGGAATCACAGTGAGAAGTGAGAATACAAGGATACAGATCACTACGCTACGATCCGAAGTGATAAGTATTGATATTGACATAATGGGAGACTTGTGGAAGTTGTACCACAAACTACGATGGAAGTTGAAAATGCTAGACTACTTAAACCATTCGTAGTCATACTAAACCGTAGTATGGTCTAAACGTTCTTTCCCCTAGCACTATAGTTATTGTCGAATAAGGTTGTTTAATTCATTAAGTTAAAACACCCACTTCATGAATAGGAAACCATCCTGAATCTAACGAGACATGATAGCTCCATAACTGATGGTGTTATAAGGTTTCTTAAAAGAAAGAATTTCTTTGTAATAAAACTACAAGCAATTGAAATTACATATTATCCCCGAATAGCAAAATGTGTGTTGCTTGATTGGTAATGCGAGAAGAAGTCTCTCGACACGGATCCAATGGGAGATAATGGAAACTTTGACCGGGGTATTGGACCTTGCCTTCAGAATATCAGAGTATTGCAACAGAAGCATGTTCCGCTGTAATGACACTGTATAAGGAAGGATATGCCATAGATGATTAATCTTGGTATATGAATTGAAGCCATTGTTGAATTTAGAAGGTTGTCATGAATACGTTCTGTACAGAACAATAATCATGAGTCTTCTTAATAAAACAATAAAGAATAACATTTCTTGAGACACAAAGGAATGATGGTAGCCTAGAACACGAGGAGAAATGAAATAATATTGAGTTACATATAGGATGGCTCACATCCCGTGAAATAAATCGGTTATTTCATATTCTCGACAAACTGGAGAGTTATTGAGAATAATGTAATGGGCATAAGGCATTATTTGGTTATGACCAAAGTTCAATGGTGATTGACTACGGAAACGTAGGAATGCTTTAATCAATAAAATATTTCATTTACACTACGATGGACCATAGCCTGAAATTGCATCTCAGTCAAATTTGGGATTTGAAAGAGAATTGCAATGGGCATGACAAAGGTTATTTCGTTAAAAGGATGGACTATAGTACCTCAAGAAAGGAACCCTCAACCTTGATTTGATCAAGTGATTTTGTGATGACCAAAATATTGAGTGGGCTTGCAGTTTCATGAAACTGAGTGGGAGATTTGAAGACTTCCCGGAAACTTGGAATGCAGAGAGCATTTTCTGAGCGGGAGCTTTGGAAGCATTGTCATTATGTGAGACATAGTGAACAATAAAATGACTTGATGAAAGCTGAACCACAAATATATGAGTATATGATGGATATATTTGAGTGGGAGCATGATCATTGTCTCAAACATATATGCATTGATATGTGTGAAGAATGATCTCATATGTATATATATGGATATGCATTGATTGTGTATATAGAGAATCGTCTTATATACATATGTGCATTATGATATATATAGAGCATAAGGCAAATAAAATACAAGATTGCAAGAATCTTCTTTTATGTGAAATACCAACACATTACACGTTGAAATCTATATGAGTAGATTAAGATACGGATAATGAAACGAAGTGAAGGTTGGAATAATCTTCTAAGACAAGAAACAGGTTCTTGTGGCTAGAAATTATATAATGGATGAAATCCAAATATCACAAGCAATGTCTTGATGGAAGAATAGAGATGCACCATGTACTGGACATGTGTTCTTATATGTTCTTGACATATGATTCTACCATATAACATGCATTGTGAATCCAACAACAGAATGACTCAAAAGTTCTTGGAAGAAGAACAGATTCCGATGTGCTTTAGGAGTAAAACACAAAATCTGAATAAATTCCATGCATTCAGTATATGAGGAATACTGAGGACTATTCTCTAAAATATAGAAAGGATAATAGACTTGAATGTAATGCAATATTACAATTGCAAGCCATATTATGGGTCTATATGGAATTAGAGACATCACCAAAGACATGAAATAAATGTGAGAAAAATTCATGGCACTACAAACATAATACCACTTAAAAAGTAGACGTATGGATAAAAGTTTAGCGTTGGAAGTATTGGACTTCTGGTTGAGTGTATTTCCCAGTATATATGACTATGGATGAGTCTTCTAAAGACTGAACCAAGAGATCATTGGAGGATACTGTGAAATAATAGTCTCACTCTCCCGCGAAACTTATATCCAACCATTATATGATAATGAGTGGTATGTCAAAAGAGTTTTTGACCTGTACCAGTTGCAAACAAACATACGAATCTGAATTGGTGCAGTTCGTTGACGAAACCTCTTCCATGAGCATGCATGATCAATGAACACTTATGTGATAAGATGATTATGATCGGAAAAATGCGGCTAGATTATTAGCACTCTAGTGCAAGTGGGAGACTGTTGGATATATGCTCTAGAGGCAAATAATATATGATTATTCCAATATATCTAACCAAGTTCATAACCAGTTTCATACCGTGCTAGAACTGTGTCAGTGAAACAATGATGCAGGTGTGGTATAGAAACCCCCAGAGTTCCTAGTTAGCCTCTACATCGATAACTAGTTCATGGTCAACATGATGGTCGTGGTTTCGCGATCATGGACAATTAAGTCTCTTGACTATGAGATCACCTCACTGGTTAAGTGACGTGATGAACATTACCCAAAGTAAGCATTACAGCATGATCAAATCTTGTGAAGGTTCAGTGTTGTAATTACAGAACGTGGTAGACCGTTCCTTTGACCGTGAGTACGTGCATAATTGCTATCTTCCCGGATGCTTTGACCTACATCCCACCACCTGACTAAAATATGCGGGTCATAACGGTTGTATCTTGGGTATTCCGTGGAGATATGTTGAGGAGTATTGTTACAAGAGCGGGATTTTTCAATCCATATAATGGATAGATACTCGGGGCCCACTCGGTGAGATTCCATCCATAAAGCTGCAACGTGTGACTAGGCCACGGGGATGAATATCACGGGAACGAGTGAATGAGGATTAGTTCAGAACGAGGTTGAACCAGACATAGGATGTCATTGATCGAATCTCGGAACAATCCAGTATCGCTGACAAAGGGAATGCTATACGGCGTAAGGTCCAATCGGTGTTTGATATCCGGAATGCACAGGGGTCATTATGGGCATCCAGGTCCCGCTGATGATCATTGACTGTAGCCTCATCTCGGTCATGACTGGAGTGTTCTTGGACCGTAGGGTAACACACTTAAGGGCTCGATGAAATCGGAGACCTTTTCGGAACCATCGGAGTAACCAGAGAATAAAGGAAACAACATCGGAGAAGTACCGTGTTGAACCGAACAAGTTCGGAGTGAACCGGAAGGTGTTCCGGAGCACCGGGAGATGGAATATTATGTTTTAGTTATTAATTAATTGAATTAATAATTAAAATCATTTTATTTCTAATTAATATGTGCAATGGTCCTTAGTGGAGAAAAAGGCCCATTAGGGGAAGAAATAAAAGGGAAAAAGAAAAAGAAAAAAAAGGGAGTGGGGGGGGGAGGCGCCATGGGCCCTAGGGCCCATGAGGGTGGCGCCCCCTCTCCCCCCTTGGCTGGCGCCCCCCCTAGCATGTGGGATAGTCCCACATTGCTAAGGGAGGGGGGTTGACTCCCTCCCCTACCCCTATATAAAGAGGGCCATGGTGCACATATTTAATTAAGCCAAATACACAATAAATCGGATTAAATTAGTATTTACTCCGAATTGAGATCGGTTTTCTCCGGTCTTCTCCCCTCCCTTGTCTCTTTCACGGTGGGCTCCCTAGTGTGAGCCTATAGTGGAATTGAGGCTTCTCTGCTAGAATTGGAGGTCGTCGTGCTGCCGAAGCTCCGTCCGGAGGTCTGCTTCCGCCACCTTCGCTGGATCGGAGAACGGAGGTCGTCATCGAGTCTCGTACGTGTGCGAGTACTACGAGGTGCTACATGTGTGGCACTACACCCATCCGGGTGCTCAACACAGCCAGGGGGCTGTGAAACTTGATCGGCTACATCAACCACGTTTGCGGGAACGTTTCCCGCGCAACGGACTACACCCCGAGGTATGTTATTTCCGCACTCCTTTCTGTTACGGTAATACGGCTAGCTAGATCTTAGGTTATGGGAACGCTAGTTAGAAAAATTTGTGTTTTCTGCTGCGAACCCCAACACTTCCGTCCTCCCGGCTCTAAGTTTTTGAGGAATGTGCTGAATTGCTACAAATTGCATCCTCAGGATCTGAGCGCTAATTCGATGCTCAATATCTGTCATTTCCGAGTGTTCTGTGAGGCCTTTCTGCAAATGAAGCCGACTTTGGCTCTGTTTGCCGAGTTCTATTACTGCAACAGGCAGACTGAATACAGTGGAGGCCCGACTTTGGAATGCGGTGGGGTTACTATCCAGAAGCGCGCCAAGTCGAGCTACCCTTCGCTCAAGCTGAGCTCCCACATGAAAACATGGCAAAAATCTTTCTTTTACTGCACCGTTGAAATTCCTGAGAAGGAAAATCATCTGCCTGGCTTTCGTGAGAGTCGGCTTGAATTTCATGACGGCTTGAATCTGTTTCCTTCAGATGCTCAAAAGAAAAAGCACGAGCTGATTATGGCTCGGATAAACGCTTTGTTAGCTCATGGTCTTGCCGGGACAAACCTGATTAAATGCTGGATAGGTTGGCAAATCCAGCCTCTTAGCGTGAGAGACCGACTCATGTGTGAGTATTCGGGGCCGGACGACCCCATGTGTTTTGAGAAGAAGGAGGTTTCTAGAGGAGCTCTAGTGACGATTTGCAAGAAACTTCTTGCCGAGCGCATAGAGGACATCAAGAAAGTCGGCCTTCTCCCGTTCGGTAAAGCAATCCGACTCTTCCGGTATTTTTTGTTTGGTTATTCCTTATTGACATAAATTTGTCTAAAGATTTTTAATCTTCCAAATTCTCACTTCCAGGAAGATGATCCATGGTGGAATGTGGGGCAAGACCTCCCTATGGAAGAAGTCGATGCTAAGAGCCCGAGTCATTCGGTAAGACTCGCTTGGTGGTTTCATTTATGATGTCTTCTTTTTACCCTTTTTGTTCCTTTAGGATGACTCGAAGGAGGACGATGATGAAGATGAAGAAGAACAAGAGGAAGTTCTTCCAGTCAGGGCCGACTCTCGTAAAGAGAGCAAAGTTGCCAATCCACCGGTAACATCTTTTCCGGCTCTTTACGATGATTTGAGACAACCTTGTGTCTTATGTTTTTGTTTATAGGCACAAAGTCGCAAGAGGCATACCCGTAGTTCCGACCCGGCGGACCCTCTTGTGGTTTTGGGCGATGAGCCTCGAAAGGTCCGACAGAAGCCGACTTTAGTCGCAGCTGCTTCTCATCAGTCGGCAGGGATTTCCGAGGGACAACATCAGGGTGGCGACTCTGGAGCCGGAACTCCTTCTTCTGAGGGTTCTTCTGTCCAGATGTCGGTTTTCCCAATCAACCATGGGTAAGTGTTTCCTAAGATGGTAACTTTGTCTTTTGGATGCATGATTTGCTAACACATTCTATTTTTGTTTTGGAGCAGCGCTCGAATTGACCCCAAGGACCTGGCCGACTCTTCTTTTGCTAAGGAGTCGGCTATTATATCTAAAAAATTGCCAGACACTTCGGTTTCTGAAGTTTGAAGAAAGCTGGCTTAGACGATTCAAGCCCATCAGACATATACAAAGATAATTCTCCTGAAGCCGACCTCGATAAGCCAACAGTTCCTTCTGAAAAAGTGGTGGTTGCACCAAGTTCTGTGCCGGCTCCTTCCATTGAAAAGGCAGTTGCTGATGAAGTTTTGATCACTGGGACTCGGAAGGGCGACCCACCTGCTAGTACAACCATAATGAAGGTTTTGGACGACAAGAGTCAGGTGATAGGTCAGCCTACAGAGTCAGTATCTGAGAAGGCATTTCTTGAAGATTTGTTCAAGCGGTCTTTAGCTTGTTCTTCAGAGCAGCATGGTATATTCCTCCAGCTTCGGGTGTGTTATAAGGTATGTACTTGCCTGCACTGTTCTTGATGCTATATATCTATAGCCCCCATAAGCCGGCTTGGTGATTGATTGCCATGCTGGGTTATGAAAAATAAGTTGTATGAGCCATGAGTCAGTATACCTATTCTGTAGTATGCCGAGTTATAGTAAGCTTGAACTGTAGCCCCCATGGATCGATATACCAACTTTGTGGTATGCCGAGTCATCATAGTTTTTTGAGCTGTAGCCCCCATGAGCCGGCAGAATGTAATTACGTTTCTACCGGGTCATGTTTGTTTTTTTGTAGTTTTAGCCCCAAAGTAACTTTGTTTAGGCAATAGGTCTAAGTGAATACTTAGTAATATTTCATTACTTGTAGGCTATTGCCATGGACGCCGGGAAATCCAAGCGTCAGATGGAGGAACGGCTCGCTGCAGAGTCGGCAAAGCTGAAAGGAGCTGACGAAGAAATTGGCCGGCTCCGTGAGGAGTTGATAAAAAAGGACAAAGAACTGGGAGCCGTCAGAGCTGCGATGTATGAAGCCGCAAATGTTCTAACCAGAGCTGTAAATGATGCAGCGGCTCTGCGTGATACAGCTGAGCGGAAATTAAAGTTGGCACAAAAGAAGCTGGAGACACTCAAGGATAGTATTCACCGGCTTGTATCAGCCATCTTTGGTGAGTCGGCTAAGCTGCTTTTTTGAATCTGGGTGTTCCAATTTTCTTTGTTTCTTGCTGACTTTGATTTATTTTTTGTCTTTTCAATAGGAAAAGATCATGATATTCTGGTTGAGACGCCTGCTATGAAGCTGACTTGCACATTTGCCCTGGTCAAACAATTGTTTGAGGGTGCGTGTAAAGCGATTTATGCGACTCAGCCTAAGCCCCCAAGCATGAAGAGGATAACTGATATAATGGGCCCTCTCTCAGTTGTCCCTGAGTGGGTGAAGCTGGGGAAGAGATCAGCTTGTTGCATGGGGGTGATGCGTGGCTTGGAGCTTGCCAAGGCATATCATCCTGGTTTGAAGCTGGATCGTCTGGCTGCCGGCTTCCCGGAGCTTAAGGCAGATGAGTCTAATTTTCCAAGGAAGATTTCATCAAGGTACATAAATAAACTCGTCCTTTTGCCACCAAGATTGCTGATGACATCGAGCTGAGTCGGATAGAGACTGGATATGATGAGAGCAACAAGAGGCTTCGGATCAATCTGCCGACTCCCGTTGAGTTTTCTCTTCTCCCTCCTTCAAAGGTGGCTTTGGATCCGGCGAACCCTGTGGAGCCGTTTCCAGGAGGAGAAGAGGATGACTTGATGATGGATGACATTACTGATGTGGACTTAATGAAAAGTCACAATGAGATCTTTCCATCAGCAAATGTTGTTGGGTCGTCGTCTCAGAGTCAAGCCAATGTCCCATTGTAAGCCTTTTGTTGAGAAGAAAACTTTTTTAATATTTGTGCGGTCGTAGCGCCGGGTTTTTAATATTGGGAAACGTGTCCCGTGACTTTGTGACCAGCGTGTGGTCAGATACTTTTTATGGCATTGAATTTTGCCTTTTCGGCTTTTGAATGCCAATCTTTATAATGCCATTCGACTTTTGTCTTTTGACTTGTTTATTGCTTGTTTGGAGAAGTTTTTCCATCTAACATGAGCCGAATCATAGATACTTTCAGAGTGTAATCCTCATGAGTCGGTATGATCATCATTGCGTCGTGCCGACTCACTAGGATAATTTGAACTGTAGTCCTCAAAGTGCCGGGTTATCTTACATGCATCAATCTGGTGACTTACAATTTTTTGTATATTTTCTGAAGTCTGCAAATATCTTTATGCCGAGCCCTTTGATAAGGAATTTTTTGAAGTGTTACTCCCCAAGGGTCGGTGTATGTAATTGGGTGATGTACCAGGTATTTACTTGAGAAGAAACCTTGAAGTGTAGTCCCCATGAGTCGGTATGTGCATCTGTGTGCAGTGCCGAGTCACATTAGTTTAATTTGCCTGGTCACGTAGATATGATACGATGGGTTGTGTTCCCAACTTCTAAGTAGAATGGTTAGGTCGGAGAGAGCCGGGTGCGACGCATGTCGACTTGTATGGCGAAAGCTGTTGCGACGAATGTCGACTTGTATGGCGAAAGCCGTTGCGGCGAATGTCGACTTGTATGGCGAAAGCCGTTGCGACAAAAGTCGACTTTATATGTGTATGTATGGCGAAAGCCAATGTGACTGAAGTCAACTTTACATGTATGGCGTGAGCCAATGCGACCGAACTCGACTTTTATAATGCAGGAGATGTAATTATGTTTAAAATGCGAAATGTAATGCAGTCGACATGTGTGTATTGACAAAAAACTGTGTTATATGGGGAATTTTTTTCGAGTTGTAGTCCCGATGAGTCGGCGTTTGTGTGCTTGGACACATTGCCGAATCCCCTAGATGTTTTAATCTTTATAATGAAAAACATGCTTATAATGATGTATGCAAAAAGGTAAGTTATGAATTGCTCATATAGGAGTCGACTCTGGGTTCATCTTTTCCTCATCTTCTCTTTGTTGAGAAAATTTTTGGGTTATCCATGAGTCGGAAATCCTCTGTATGCCGTCTCACATTTGCTCAGCGTTTTTTCCGTTTGCTTTAAAACTTCTTCTTGAGAGTTTTTAGCCGGGTTTCGCTTATTTAGATCGTATGAGCATTGAACATACATGCGATTATAGGGCGTGGAGTGCCACATGTATATGCCGAGTTTTCTTGGTTAAGAATCGATGAGTGTAATCGAGCCCCCAAGATTTGCCTGAAATAAGCTATATACATGTAATTACACATATGTGCCGGGTTTTCTCAGTTAAAGGTTTGATGAGTATCATCAATTCCCTTGAGCTACCCCTGAAATAAACACATAAGTGCTCAGATCACAGTTGAGAGTTGATCAAGCCCCCAAGTTTCTGAGATAATAATAATGCAAAGTATGATATGTATAATGCAATTGCACGTAAAGTGAGTATAGGATGTAATGCATGCAAAAGTCGTTGAGGCTATAGTCAATCGACGATGATTTTTTACAATCGACTTATTCATTGTATGTGGCGAGAGCCAGTAAATGAGAGTCGACTGTTTATAGACTGGCGAGAGCCGGTGCGATGAGAATCGACTTTATATGGTAAAACGGCGATGTCCTATTGCGACATGAGTCGGCTTTTTGGTTTTTTACGACTCTAGGTGTAGTAGGGACGGAGTGGGACGATATCCCATGTTATTTCATTTGTTGATAAGTACATGGGCTGTCGGCTTCTTCGTCTGCTTCCTGAGTCGGTAGGCTTTAATGAGCAGTATCTATTCTTTACTGGGATGAGGTGTTGGGGAGTCTCGTCCTTTGGCCTGTTTCCTGGGTTTGATAACCCGGATCGGCTTTCTATTGTGAACGAGTCCATGTTCTTATCACCAAGTGTCTTGGCCTCTTGTGGCTGTGTGAGCCGGTTGGGCCGTCGTCGTATCGACTTGCCTCTAGAATGTTTTTCTCGATTCGGCGTCTGTACTCCTGTATGAAATAGCATTGATCCTAGGTGTGGTTAGCGAGGCGACCTGGTCCGGAATGCTTTGGGCAAGCTTCTTTCATGGTTTTGTCACAATCCCGGTGCCTTTTTTCTTTCCTTGGTAACCGTCTGTGCCTCTAGGAGTGGTTGCTACTGTATTCCTGCGAGGTTGAGTTGTACTTGCGCTTTGTGTGGTGGGTCCGGGATTGACGTTGGGACTCCTCCTGTTTTGCTTCACTGGACTCGACATACTTGGTGACGGCATCCACGAGTCCCTTTAGGTCCCCGGCTATCTCCTTTATGCGTCTTATCGCGTTAGTTATAGGCGTAAGCCGGTGGCCTGTCGGCTCTTGAGCCCTGTCATACCGTATCTCCTGTGAAAGTCGATCTTGCGCTTCTGTGATACTTTTATGTTCCCATGCCCTTCTCTGGTTTTCCTCTAATTCTTCATCAGAGTCGGCTTCGTTCCGACCCAGCCGCTGCCATACGTTGGTGGTCCGTCGTTCTGAGCCGTTTTCATTTTTTATGGATTTTGGGTAATGTCATGTGTCTCATGGGCTGAATTGTTGAAGTAGGGAACGTTTGGGTCGTATGCTTCTGGATCGGACACGAGTCTGCTTTTTCCTGATGGATCGAATTGATCTGTTATCCGAGTATTTGTCTTCCTCTTGATATGAGTCGGCATCGGAGGAACCATCCTTATCATGATTTGGTGTTCCGTCAGGGTGCTCCTGTTCTTAGAGCTCGCCAATAAACCCGACGAAAGTGTGATGGGGGGCGGTATCAAGCCGACTTGTCCTTTTGAAAGGAATTTGTAGGTCACCATTAAGTGAGTCGGTTAACTGGGATCCGGATATGTCGTCCACAGAATAATGCCCATTTTGACTTATCTTCTTCTCGAAGTAGCTCTGCCCTACCTGCTGATAGGTGGCTGCTGCGTTTTTCAGGCCGTAAAGCCTGATTGGCGGCTGCCTCTGTGTTTCCATATGGACTTTGTCTTGTTCGGGGAGCATTGTCGGCTCATCACCCATCGAGGTTTCGACAGAGCATGTTATCTTCGGGGGATCGTTGATAAATCCAATAAAGGCTCGATCGGAGCCGGCAAGTCGCCGGCTTGCTGCTTTTGTAGGAGTATAATGATCCGGATCCGGCTCCGACCCATTCAATCCGCCGATGAAGAGGTGGATGGATCCGACTGGGACCTGATAGCCTGACTCAATGAAATCAGCTTCGGGTCCCCAGGTGGCGTCGTCAATGCAGATCATTCCGTTCTGACTTCTTGTGATTCGTCCAGTGAAAAATCCTTCCATCCCTTGCAGAGCTCCCCCTAGAATCTCAACACCTGCAAGCGCAGGCTCCACGGTGGGCGCCAATTGTCGTGGGAAAGTCACGGCAGATGTCCGTAGAGTCAGACTTATCATGGGAACTTTGCTGCGAGGCGACGAGGAGAGGGTCGACATAGGCATAAGACTCAGCGAGTTACCCAGGTTCGTCCCCGGCGGTGCGGTAAAGACCTACTCCTGCTTTTTGACTATAGGGGAATCGACTCTTCAATAGGAAGAGTCGATCGTATCGATTACAGTGATGATGTTTCGCAACCTTAATCTCGTGGAGATCTAGGTTATGGCGCGAGTTGTCTAGACCTGGCTTGAGGTAAGTTCTGGCTCTAATTCCCGTGGACCTCGGCTTATAAAGGCGCTGGGTCCCGGGATTCCTAGAGTCCGACTCCTATACGATGTGGAGTTCTATTCTACTTTACAAGTTTTCTACGTGCTATACAAGGTAAGTCGAATTCCTTCTAGGGCTTCAATCTTTACGCTTGGCACGTCAGACTACTCGTCGGGTCTTCTTTGTGGGCCTTCATATGTAAGCCGGCCCGGAGGTTACTAATGTTGGGTTTATGGGCCTGATCCATCCCCCCGACAGAGGCCCCGATCTACACTTCCACCAAAGGATATTTGATTCCCCCCATTAATCCCGTGTGGATCTTGTTACTCTTGGGCGCGTTGGTGCCCTAGACGGAAGAGGTCACCTCGAAGTCACATTCCATTGTGGTGAAGCTTCGTGGTTTCGTTGGGAGCCTCCAATTAAGTTGTGGAGATTGCCCCAACCTTGTTTGTAAAGGTTTGGTTGCCACCTTCAAGGCCGCCTCATAGTGGATCACATCATCTTACATTGGTAAGAGCGTGAGGAGAAATAGGGTGGCCCTCGTTGGCTTCGTGCGAGCATTGTGCTCCTCACCCTCTCCAAACGGAGACGTACTTATCGAAAGAGAAGGAACTTCGGAAACATATCCTTGTCTCCCGTGTTCCCTTTTATCGTTACTTTGTGGAAGTTACTTTCCTTGCTTATGTATTGTTTGCTTGTTGTGTTGAAGTTGTTGGCATATAGGTTGCTCACATAGTTGCATTTCTAGACAACCTATATTCATTGTTGAGCCTAAATTGTTAAGAAAATATTAAAAAGTGTTAGTCGCCTATTCACCCCCCCTCTAGTCGACACTCCGATCTTTTCAATTGGTATCAGAACCTCGCCTCTTATTAAGGGATTTACCGCCTTAAGAGGATGTCGCAAGGGGATAAACCAAAAGAGGATGAGCTTCCAGGAGCTACTTCGAACCCTCCCCTTTTGGAAAGGGTTCCAAGTACCGAGGGCTTCACGAATACGTTCGCGAAGGATGACTCGTCATCTATCTCTCGACATGAGTACAATGAAGGCATGTCCGCCATTAAGGCTCACATGAATAAAGTTACCGATATGCTTGGTAGTCTCATGTCGAGGATGCCCACGGAGAGTAACCCCACCATCATCCCCAACATTCCAACGTTGGGTGGAGGAGATGTCATCTCCCAACCTAGTGATGATGGTAGGAATGATAGCCGATCCATTCCTCGTTCAGGGAATGGATCGGGTATTCATTTCGCGGTGGCTCCTCCTGTTACCTATAACTCAATACCTCTTCCCGAGCCTCATTTTTCACATGCAGGCATTATTCCCATCCTTAGCAAAGATTCTTATCCGGTTTGGGCTCATCGCATGAAGAGACATTTGAAGGGGTCCTTGGTGGAACTGTGGCGCATCGTTGAGGAGGGATTCAATCCTCGTGACCGCCACAACATGACCCCAAGAGAATATCGGGACAACATCATCAACAGTCATGCTATGCTTGTGATAGGAAATGGGTTGAAGTAAGAGCAATACAATCTTGTCCTAAAGTGTGAAACGGCCAAAGAGATGTGGGATCTTCTTGAGAATACTCTCATGGGAAGCTCTAGCATACGGTGCTCGAAGTTTGACAAGATCCAAGATCAAGCCGATCACTTTGTCAGGAATGAAGGGGAGTCTTCCAAGGATGTCCATCAAAGGTTGGTGGCTCTCTCCAACTCCATGACGGACCATGGGAGCATGGACACCGATGATGGATGGATAAAAAGAAAGTTCATCACGGCTATGCTCCTACACAAGAAGCATATCACCAAGGTCATTCGTAAAAGGCCCAACTTTCGCGAGTTGAGTTCAAACCAAGTCTTGGATGAATTTGTTGCCATGGAAATCTTGGACTCCACGGCCGAGTTAAAATTGGCTCGACAAAGTGGCACCAAGATCCCATCTCTCGCCTTGAAGGCCAAGGAAGTTCAAGTTGAGGAAGATGAAGATGAAGAGGATGTTGGTCTGGAGGACACCAAGTATGCTTACAATGAGCACATGGCTCTAGCCTCAAGACAATTTTGGGGCAACAAGAAGAACTTCAAGTCCAACACAAGTAGCTTCAAGCCAAAGGGCCAAAGAATAAGGAGTTGCTTCAATTGTGGCAATGTGAGTCATTTTGTTGCGGGTTGTCCATATGAGAAGAGAGAAGACCACGGTGGCAATCTCATCCGTAAGGACAATAAAAAGTCACCATTGAACTAGAACTTTGTGAAGAAGAAGCCACAATGTGTGTTGGTGGCTCAAGAAGAATACTATTCCGATGATGAGGATGATGAAGAAAGTGGTGAGATTGTGGCAACTGCCACCGTTGCTATCGCCATTGAATCCCCCTCATCAACGTCTCTCTTCAACTCCCCCAACGAGAACCCTCACATCATCCACAAGTTCCTTATGGCCAAGACTACCTCGGTAACTCCTCACTCTAAACCGTTTACTCCCACTAAACCTTCATTGTTGGATTGTGTGGAGGAAAATGAGGAGCCCAAGGCTCAAGAAGAAAATGAATTCGAGCTATTCATGTCCAAACTCAAAGGTGAAGCCAAGGGACACTTTGTGGCTCTCTTGGAACAACTAGGTGAAGCCCATGCTCACATTGAGCAACTTGATGAGACTATCACCGAGTTGCAAGGTCATAGCCGCGACTATGCGGATGAGATAGGGGAGCTATCTCATTATCTTAAGAAGAGCGTGAGCTTAAGTTGTCTCTTTATGAGACTTATGCTAGTGATATCTCTAAGCTAAAACTTGACCTTAAACATTCTAATGCCGTTGCTTGTGATCTCAAGACTAAAAATGATGAACTTGTTGAGGCTCATGAAAGACTTCTTGTGGATCATGAGAAAGTCGAAAAGGACCACAATTCCTTAAAGCACGAACTCATGGCTCTCAAGAAGGCTCATGAGGAAACAAGTATGCAACTCACTAAAGAAATTACTACCTTTTCTCCTATTATTGTGGTAGAGAAACCTAGTTCCTCTAACTCTTGTCGTGAGCATGCTCCTCTCGTTGAGGAAAACGCTAGGTTGAAGGCACAACTTGAGAAGGGACTTGTCTCGTGCATTCAAGGAGAAAAGAACCTTAATGATCTCTTGAGTTCCCAAAAGGAGGTCATTGGCAAGGAAGACATTGGTTTTGGTGCAAGTCCATCAAAGAAGAAGAACAAGAAGAGGAAGAACAAAAATAAGAAAGGCAAGGCCCCTCCTCCTTCGAGGGAAGTCACATTTGTGAAGGAAGGGGAGATGCCTCAAGAAAAGCTGGCAAAGGCCATTGAGGGTGGAGTGAACAAGAGAAGTGGTGCCATTCCCAATGACTTTTCCGGACCAACTAACCCATCTTATGTTCTTTGTTGCACTAATGATGGGCATGTTTATGCCAAATTTGTTGGTTCTTTTGATGAGTATATTGCATGGTCCATTTGGGTGCCTAAGACCCTTGTTACTAACGCTAGAGGACCCATTCGTGAATGGGTACCTAAATCCAAGGATTGATCTCATGTAGGTGGCGGCTTCCGGTGGTGGTTCATGGATACTTGATAGCGTGTCTACAAGTCATATGACCGGAAGCAAGGACATGTTGGTGTACATTGATTTTGGACCATCTCGAACCACCCGTGTCCAATTTGGAGATGCAAACATGTCAAAGGTATTAGGTCTTGGCAAAGTAATAATTTCTCCGGACTCGTCCATTGAGAAAGTATTATTAGTTGAGACTTGTGCCTTTAATTTATTATCCGTACGTCAACTTGCCATGATGGGCCTATGCACTTTCTTTGATAAAGACATGGTCACCTTGATGTGGAGCAAAACTCTTAAAGTGGCCTTTTTTGGACACGTGGATGACGGTATGTATGTGGTGGACTTTTCAAAGGTCCCCACAAAAACCGCCATGTGTCTAATGGCTAAAGTTGATGTGGGATGGCTTTGGCACCGCCGACTAGCCCATGTAAATATGAGGTCTTTGCAAACACTTCTCAAGGGTGAGCATGTCATTGGACTAACAAATGTTAGCTTTGCCAAAGATCGTGCTTCTAGGTCATGCATTGAAGGGAAACTACATGAGAAGAAACATCCCGTAAACAATATCATCTCCACCAAGAGGCCTTTGGAGCTTCTTCACATGGATCTCTTTGGGCCTCCCTTATATGATAGTCTTGGCGGAAAGAAGTATTGCTTGGTTATTGTGGATGACTACTCAAGATATACATGGGTTTATTTCTTCAAGAAGAAGAGTGAGACCCAATAAACCGTCATCGAGTTTTCCAATGAAGCTCAACGTCAACACAACTCAAAGATTTTGGAAATTAGAAGTGACAACGGCACCGAGTTCAAGAACTACACCTTGGATGAATTCCTTGGAGATGAGGGGATCAAACATCAATATTTCACAGCTTATACCCCTCAACAAAATGGTGTTGCGGAGAGGAAGAATCGCACTCTGATTGATGCAACAAGAACAATGATGGCGGATTTCAAGAGTCCATACAACTTTTGGGCAGAGGCCATCAACACTGCTTGCCATGCAACCATTCGTCTTTATCTCCGCAAGATCTTGAACAAAACTCCGTATGAAATCATCACCGGGAAGAATCCCAACATCAAGTATTTTTGGGTCTTCGGGTGTAAGTGTTTCATTCTTCAGAAAGGTGCTCTTTTGTCTAAGTTTTAGTCTAAGACAAATGAGGGCATATTTGTTGGTTATGATTCAAACTCTCACGCCTATAGAGTCTACAACAAGTCTTCCGGACTTGTTGAAGAATCTAGCAACGTGGATTTCGATGAACATAATGGCTCCCAAGTGGGGCAAAGTGATCTTAATGATGTAGGTGATGAAATTCCTCCTCAAGCCATAAGAAGAATGGGTGTGGGTCATTTCCTACCCATTGAGGAACCCCTTGTGGTGGAAGGAGAAGGATAATGCTCTACGCACGTGGAGCCATCACCTCCTCAAGATCCACAAGCAAACCAAGAACAAGACGAAGACCCTCACTCGCCCGAACAAGATCAAGGTCAAGATCCAATCATTGAAGATGGTGGTGCACCAAATGGTGACTAAGATCAAGTTCTCGTCCAAGGGCAAGCTCAAGATGATGAGCAAGTCCTTGATGATGCCCCCTCTTCCGAAGATGGTCCTATTAATCCGTCTCAAGAAACTTTGGAAGAATATAGAGTTCTCCGAGCACTCAAGATTGCATCCCGGTTAAAATCACAAGATATTTCGGTGGATCAAGTGCTCGGAAGCATCCAAAAGGGGGTAACAACTCGTAGTCAATTGAGAGACTTTTGTGCCCATAATGCATTTTTTTCTTGTGTTGAACCCCAAAAGGTAGGTGAGGCGCTTGAAGATCCGGATTGGCTTGAGGCCATGCATGATGAACTCAATAACTTCAAGCACAACAAGGTGTGGACATTAGTGGAGCGACCCAAAGGTGTTCATAATGTCATTGGGACCAAGTGGATATTCAAGAACAAGGAAGATGCACTTGGTATTGTCATCCGGAACAAGGCAAGGTTGGTGGCTCAAGGTTTCTCCCAAGTCAAAGGTATTGACTATGGTGAAAATTTTGCCCCCGTGGCTCGTCTTGAGTCCACACGTATGGCTCTTGCTTATGCTTCACATCATAACTTTAAGTTATATCAAATGGATGTGAAGAGTGCTTTTCTTAATGGTCCCATTAATGAGTTGGTATATGTCAAGCAACCCCCCGGGTTCGAGGACCACAATTTCCCTAATCATTTCTATAAACTCGACAAGGCGCTCTATGGCCTTAAGCAAGCACCACGTGCTTGGTATGAGCACCTTACCGAGTTCTTAGTCGATTATGGGTTTGAAATTGGGCAAATCGATCCCACTCTTTTTACCAAGAGGGTTGGTGGGAAATTGTTCATATGCCAACTATATGTTGATGATATTATCTTTGGCTCGATTAACAAATCTTTTAATGAGGAATTTGCCAAGCTAATGACCGACAAGTTTGAGATGTATATGATGGGAGAGTTGCAGTTCTTCCTTGGTTTTGAAGTGAAGCAATTGTCAAGAGGAACCTTCATCAACCAAGCCAAATATACTCAAGACATGCTCAAGAGGTTCAAGTATGATGGTCTTAAAGGAGCCAATACTCCCATGCCACTCAAGTGTCAACTTGACCTCGACCCAAACGACAAAGAGGTAGACCAAAGGGAGTATCGTTCTATGATTGGTTCTTTGTTGTATCTTTGTGCATCTAGGCCGAATATCATGTTGAGTGTGGGCATGAGTGCAAGATTTCAATCTGCACCAAAAGAGAGGCACGTAGTGGCTATCAAAAGAATCTTTCGATATTTGGTTCATACCCCAAACTTTGGCTTGTGTTATCCTAAAGGCTCAAGCTTCAACCTCGTCGGGTACACGGATTCGGATTGGGCAAGAGACAAGGTGGAGAGAAAGTCCACTTCCGGAGGATGCCAATTCCTTGGTAGGTCTTTGGTTTGTTGGTCATCCAAGAAGCAAAATTGTGTTTCCCTCTCTACGACCGAAGCTGAGTACATTGCCGCCGCAAGTTGTTGTGCACAATTATTATGGATGAGGCAAACTTTGAAGGATTACTGTGTCACTTGTGACAAAGTGCCTCTTTTATGTGACAATGAAAGTGTCATCAAGATTGCCTACAACCCCGTTCAACATAGCAAGACGAAACATATTGAGATTCTTCATCACTTTATTCGAGATCATGTGAAGCGGGGTGATATTGACCTTTCATATGTGGGCACCTGAGATCAACTTGCGGATATTTTCACCAAGCCCTTGGATGAAGCAAGGTTCCGAGAGTTAGGGATGAGCTAAATATCATTGATTCAAGTAATGTGGTTTGAAGACTTGCCCACTGACGAGGGGGTGACCCCACGACTCCTATGGATGAGCCTACCCGGTGTACCCGAAGACAGAAGGCCCACAGAGATGTCGCCTGGGCTCAGCCTTGGCCCACTATTGGCACCGACGTAGGAGTCCGCGACTCATAAGGAAGGTGCAAACTTTCCATACGGTACAAGATCAGGGTTAGGAAACTTCATCTGTAATCCAGGACGGACTTCCCGAGACCTAGCCTAGTATATAAAGGCTAGGAGGGGAGACGTCGAGATCATCCAATACACAATCTGTAACCCTAGCCTTGTGTGCACTAGCCTTGGCTTCCCAGTAATGGCCATCTCCAATCAATAACATCGAGCAGGAACGTATCCTCCTGTTAGCCGACGAGCTATCGTCCAACCTGTGCCTCTCATGACTAACCCAGGGTCCTTCACCATGGGATTTGCCGGGGTACATCCCCGTCAATTGGCGCCGTCTGTGGGAAACACACAGGTTGGAATCACGATCTCGGCGGTTCCGTCTCCAGCAAGCCACAACTCAAGAGCAAGAACCAGATGCAATCCATCAGAAGAATTCAAGATCACGGCAAGCATCTCTTTCGCCCCAGCGAGATCGCTCAATCTGCAGCCGTGCCAAGACCAATACTACGGCGACAATCGAGCCCACCGCCAGCGAAAGAGAACTCGACGACCCAAAATAAAGGCGCGAAGGTTCCACATGGAGATCCCGATCGACGAGCTACATCACGAAGTAGAGGGCTCGCCGACCACTCGCCGACCCACCGCCACCCAGGCACCCGCCGCGCAACAAGACACCGACTCCGATCTCGATATCAGCGATCTCCAAGATCATCGCCAACAAGGAAGAAACCGACGACCCAGAAGACAGGCGCGAGGATTCTACGAAGAGACCACACTCGACGAGTCGAACTATACAACCACGCGCTCGCCGACCTCTCGACGACCCGCCGCCGCGCAGACAGCTGTCGCTCGCCAGGACAGCGACTCCGAGACTCGGACCGACGAATACTACGACCCAGATCGAAGACCAGACGAATTCGCCAATCTCATAAGGAACCAGAATCTAAGCGAGGGGATCGAAATTGACCCGCGAGTTCACGAGCACCCAACGGATCACGCGTTGTTCTTCCGAATCTCAAGGAGGAAACGCCACGCCGGATCCGGAAAACTCACGATCAGGGAAGAGCTAGAAGGACCCTGCACGATCCACTACTTCGAAGACAACTGGGGATATATCAGATCGAGTTACACTCTGGGAGCCTGCCGCCTGTTCAACGAACTCGTCGACAGCCTCAAGGAAGAAAAACATCGAGAAGCCAAGCGCACTCGACGAACCGAGCAGTCGCCGACTCAAGGACAGGTGTACACGATCCAAGAAGGCAGGGTATCGCAAGCCCAACAGGACGCCTACACCCTGCAAACCAGAGCAGCCGAGAACCTAAACACAGTCGAAGTCTACCAGCTACACAACGCAGAAACCAGCATCACGTTCTCCCAGAATGATCAACCGGCTATAGTCCCAAGGCCGGGGCACGCGCCCCTGGTGCTCGACGCCCAAATCGGAGGGTACGACATGGACAGAATCTTCATGGACGGAGGCAGCAGGATGAACACAATCTTCCTCAGCACCCTACGCAAGATGTTGATCCCACGATCAGTATGGAAGAAATCAAGCACCGTGCTATACGGAGTAGTACCAGGCGAAGCAGCCACTTCCCTTGGAGTAATCGAGCTCGAAGTTGTCTTTGGCAGCAGATGCAATTACGCAAGACACGCCCTCGAGTTCGAAGTACTCGATTGGCAGTCACAGTACCACGCCATACTGGGGCGTCCAGCATTCGCGCAATTCATGGCGATCCCGCACTACGCCTACCTCAAACTCAAGATGCCAGGATCCGCGGGCGTCATTACAGTCAACGGGAGCTTCACCAAATCAGACCAATGCGATCGCGATTTCCATAGTCTCCGACACCTTTGGAGCTGAGCAAGAATTCACAGAGATAGCCATGGCGACAGACAAAAGTATCTTTCCGCTAGCAAGACGAAGCGAGTCAAAAGAGTATGGATGAGACTTCAGGATCGACAGCGACACGGTCACCCACCAGGTGCACCCGACGGACCCAGAAAAAACAGTCCGCGTGTACGCCCACCTCCCGGAAGAGAAAGCAACGACCCTCATCGCCTTCCTCCATGAAGAGTGGGAAATCTTTGCCTGGTGCCCAACCGACATGCTAGGAGTACCGCACGAGTTCGCGAAACACGCGCTGCGCATCAAGCCAAACACCAGGCCAGTGAAGCAAGCACTATGAAGATTCTCAGAACCCAAGCGCAGAGCAATCGGGGAGGAAGTCAACCGATTACTCGACGCCCAATTCATCCGAGAGACGAAGAAAGCCACTTGGATCGCCAACCCTATGCTGGTCCCCAAGAAAGACACAGACGTTCTACGAATGTGCGTCGACTACAGGCCAGTCAACAAACACTGCCCAAAGGATCACTTTCCCCTACCAAGAATCGATCAGATAATCGACTCGACAGCAGGATGCGATCTACTATCGTTCCTCGACGCCTACTCAGGATACAATCAAATCAGAATGAAGGAAGAAGACGAAGAGCACACATGATTCATCACCCCTTCGGACTCAAGAACGCCGGTGCCACATACCAGCGGATGATGCAAGCCTGCTTGAAAGAGCAAATCGGAAGAAATGTGCAAGTCTACGTGGACGACATCGTCATCAAAACTTACAGTGCAAGCACGTTGCTCGACGACCTGCGCGAGACCTTCGCAACACTCAACAAGTACAGAATCAAGCTCAACCCGAAGAAGTGCGCATTCGGCGTCCCAGCCGGGAAGTTGCTCGGGTACATGGTTTCCGCCCGAGGAATCGAAGCGAACCCCGAGAAAGTTTGAGCAATCTCCAGGATGCAGGAGCCAACCGACATCACAGGTGTACAACAGCTCACCGGAAGATTCGCAACCTTAAGTCGTTTCATCAGCAGATTGGGAGAGCGCACACTGCCATTCTACCAGATGCTCATAAAAGGGGAGAAATTTGAGTGGACCGAAGAGGCCTGCAAAGCATTCGCGGACCTGAAGAAGACACTCTCGACCCCACCAATCTTGGTGGTACCCAAAGAACGAGAAAAGTTGTACCTCTATGTGGCAGCACGCAACAGCGTGGTAAGCACAACACTCGTCGTTGAGCGCACAGAAGAAGGCAAGCTCCAGAGCATACAAAGGCCGATCTACTACCTCAGCATGCTCTTGACAAAATTCCAGCAGCGGTGCTCGCACTACCAGAAGCTACTACTGGCCATCATCACGACCTCAAGAAAGGTGTCGCACTACTTCGACGAACACCCCATCACAATGGTGAGCAGCGCACCACTCGCGGACATCCTCAACAACCCCGGAGCGACTGGGCGAGTCGCCGAGTGGAACATTGAGCTCAGCCCGCGGGACCTACAGTTCAAGCACCCAACAGCAATCAAAGCCCAAGTACTCCCAGATTTTCTGGTTGAGTGGACAGAGGTCCAGACACCAGGCCCCTCGGACCTATCAAACTCATGGACAATGTTTTTCGACGGGTCTAAAAGACAGCAAGGAGCCGGAGCAGGAGTTGTTCTGGTTTCCCCCAAAGGAACCAAGCTCAAATAACTCCTCTAGATCAACTTCAGCCACGCCTCCAACAACGAAGCCGAATACGAGGCACTGCTCTATGGCATGCGCATGGCCAAAACATGCGGTGCCACTCGCCTCGTAATCTACGAAGACTCCAACCTCGTCGTTCAGCAGGCGATGAAAGACTGCAATGCAGTAGCCGACAACATGGCGGCCTATCAGAAGCTCTACAACATGCTTGAAGGAAGTATCGACGGCTGCGAGCTCAATTATATCCCGAGGACAAACAACACAGAAGCCGATGAACTCGCAAACATTGGCTCGACTCGAGGACCAGTACCACCCGGATTTTTCCTCGAAAGCATCAGCCAGAGATCCATCAAGGAAACAACAGCAGCACCAGAGGCAGCTGTAGATAAAGACAACACAGAGCCAGCACAGGTGGCATCAGCAAGTCCATCTGAAGGCAACAACAGCCAAGCGGTCGAACCTACAGATCCAACAGCACTCGAAGGAGTCGCGTGGACAAAACCGTTCCTCCGATTCCTAATCGAAGGCAAGCTACCACAAGACGTATCAGAAGCCCGACACATCAGTCGTCGATCCAAGGCATTCACAGTGATCAACAAACAGTTATACAAGCGCAGCATCACCCAGATACTCCAAAAGTGCATCGACGAGGAAGAAGACAAAGCCCTACTACTCGAAATCCACGAGGGTACCTGCGGGTACCACGCGAGCAGTCGAGTGCTCGTTTCCAAAGCATTCCGAGCAGGGTTTTATTGGCCCACTGCGATGAAAAATGCAGAAGACATCGTGCGGCGTTGCATCGCCTGTCAAAAATTCGCCAGCAGACCGCACGCTCCAGCCTCAGAACTGAAGACCATACCACTATCATGGCCGTTCGCCAACTGGGGACTCGACATGGTGGGCCCGCTCAAGAAATCATCAAAGGGAGGAAGAACACACCTGCTAGTAGCAGTAGACAAGTTCACCAAGTGGATCGAAGGAGTGCCCATCACCAGCTCCACAGCACTCACGGCAGTGAACTTTATCAAGTCAATAATCTTCCGGTTCGGAGTACCACACAACATCATCACGGACAACGGTACGAACTTCACAGCAGCAGAATTCCAGAACTTCTGCGACGAACTGGGCATCAAAATCAACTACGCATCAGTCGCACACCCGCAGTCTAATGGCCAGGTGGAAAAAGCAAATGGCCTAGTATGCGGAGGACTCAAAAAGCGGCTCCTTGCACCACTCGAGCAAGCCGCAGGCAATTGATAGAAGAACTCCCTGTAGTACTTTGGAGCATGCGTACCACCCCAAATACCGCAACCCAGTACACACCTTTCTTCATGGTGCACGGGTCGGAGGCAGTGCTACCACATGACCTCAAATTCGAGGCGCCCCGGATCTCGGGGTACGAGGAAGAGGAAGCAGAAGAAGCACTGCAAGATGACAAGGATATGGAAGACGAAGCAAGAGACACAGCCCTAGCAAGGTCAGAGGGGTACCAGGACAAGCTGCGCACTTACCATAGCAACCGCCTGCACACCAGAACCTTCAACAAAGGCGACCTTGTCCTACGGCTCATACAAGAGAAAGTCCACAAGCTTGCCCCACAATGGGAAGGACCGTTCATAATCTCAGAAGTCATAGGAGGAGGCGCCTATAGACTGAAGAACCCGAAGAATGATGAGGACGTGGGAAACCCATGGAACATGGCGAACCTACGCCTGTTCTACCCATAGTATCCACGAATCATGCTCAACTGGCAGCTCATGTAACCCTTCGACGCAATAAAATGATGTTGCCCAAATACTACAACCTCAAAGCACTCGGGGGCTCGAGTACAAAACTCCCCCCGAGAGACGCTATCTTCGCTCACGCGATCTATACCCAAAGCACTCGGGGGCTCGAGTACAAAACTCCCCCCGAGAGACGCTATCGTCGCACACGAGATCTATACCCAAAGCACTCGGGGGCTCGAGTACAAAACTCCTCCTGAGAGACACTATAGTTGCTCACACGATCTATACCCAAAGCTCTTGGGGGCTCGAGTACAAAACTCCCCCCGAGAGACGCTATCGTCGCTCACGCGATCTATACCCAAAGCACTCGGGGGCTCGAGTACAAAACTCCCCCCGAGAGACGCTACCGCCGCTCACGCAATCTATACCCAAAGCACTCGGGGGCTCGAGTACAAAACTCCCCCCGAGAGACGCTATCGTTGCTCACGCGATCTATACCCAAAGCACTCGGGAGCTCGACTACAAAACTCCCCCCGAGATACACTATCGTCGCTCACGCGAGCTTTATCTCAAAAAGCCCGGGACTCGAGCACATACCCCTCGGAGAAAAACTACCACCTCCCGCACGGCTCGTAACTTACAAATAAAGGACCAAGTAAAAATTGCTGGCAGGCGCCAGCCGCTAAGAACCGTTCGGAATCAAAGGGAAGACACGGTTACAAACAGATAGAACACCAAGTAGTCTGGAGAAATATGGATGGAGCACAAGACGCAGACAATATTTTAGTCTTCACCTGATCGCCAACGATCACCTAAAGACTCGGGGGCTACTCCCATCGGGAGCGCTGCCGCGCACCCGATAAAAGACAGAAATTAACGGAAGAACGTCAAAGGGAACAAATCTTAGCCTTCGTTCGACTCTCCGACTCAAACGTAGCCTCGGGGGCTACTCCCATCGGGAGCGCTGTCGCGCACCCGATAGAACCCACAGTGCAAAGATTTGATGGACTCGAAGACAACTCTCGTTTGCAAAGGACTCGATGACAGCTCTCAGTTGAAAAGGACTCGAGGACAGATTCCATTACAAAGACTCAAGCACAGTTCGCATTACAAGGACTCGAAGATCATTCTCAGTACAAAAAGACTCGAAGTACATTGGATAGAAGGCAACTCTGATTCCTCGAAGGCAATCCTCACTACATGGAGAACTAACCTAGTTACAAAAGACACAAGCAGCCGATAAGCCTACAACATCAATCACCCAAGGAATTATGACTTCTACATGTGTGCCCATGCTGGGATGATTGGCACCAAGACAACAAGCATCATCACAGACAAAGGAGGAGTCGAAGCAGCTAGCTCATGATGTCAATGACATAACAAAAGGTGAAGCTCGACTTATTTGCGGAGCACCGAAGATGATGCTCCACCAGCTTCTTCTCCAGCTCCACCCGAGCTGCCGGCGAATATGACGCTGCTGCCTCCAGTTCTACAAGGTCTCCTGGCGTGCCCGCTTGATCGGTGGCTTGACGTCAGGGTCCTCTTCAGAGCCGGAGGAGGAAGCAGTTGAAGACGGCTCAGCATCAGCACCCAAAGAGTTTCTGGAGGAGGAAGCAGTTGAAGACACAGGCGAAGGACTCCTCAACCTGTCAGAACCATCGCTTCTTGTGTTCGGCAAGTACGGATCCATGCGATTGCCGCTCGGGTCAAAGGCGCGGATGATAAGAGTGTCTTCGCCATCAAAACGGCAACAAAGAGTGTTACCATCACGCAAGTTCAAGCGTCGAGCAAACGATTTCCAGCCAAAGCCAAGAAAAATCAAGCGGGAACTAGCGATCTCCAACTTAACATAAGAAGGAGATCGAGCGCACCCCTGAAGACGAAGCAGCAAGCCATCAAGACTGCGCTCGGAAACAAGGGCAGAAAATGCAGAAGGAAGCAGAATACGAGCGGCGTTCCGGCCACGGACGCACAGGAGGAAATCATAGCGCCAGAAACCCTCTTCCGAGGAAGAGGAGGAAGGCGTCGACGGTGCAGCACGACGTCCACCGCGAGAAGAGCGCGGAGTACAACCATCGCGACCACGGCGAACCCGGCCGCGGCTAGTCACACCTATACCTCGTTTTGGCCCCATGAGGAGTTGAAGAAGAGGAGCAAGAGGAGCAGAGGACGAACACTACTGCCAAATGAAGCAAAGGGGTCTATTTATAGCACAACCCCAAGGGCATGCAGAAGCCCAGATGACGGCAGCAATTAAATCAAAAGCCAAGAAAGCCAGGCGATTCGAATTCCGAGACAAAGATGCCTTCACACGGGCGGCACTGTGCGCTGGACGCGTCAAATCTCGCGCGTTTTCAATGCGCGCATCGATAAATCAACAGGTGGCTGCAACACGCCACCAAAATCCATCATTATGACAGGTCATGAAGACATGACGGTTAGCAGACAGAGCATCTTTGACGGTCCTCCAACAAGGAGATAGTTATCCTCACCAACAAAAGGTAAATCAAAGGCGCAGAGAACAGAAAATACAGCCTGCACGCAACTCTTTTACATGGTTTAAATACATTTTTCAAATATATCTAACTCCCATCGGGAGCGTATCCACCCATGAGAGTTTTGGGTGCTCCCTCACCCAGAAGTAAAAACGTGCTCGAGTGATTACTCGCACCCATGAGAGTATCGGGTGCTCCCTCACCCAGAAGTAAAAACGTGCTCGAGTGATTACTCGCACCCATAAGAGTATCGGGTGCTCCCTCACCTCGAGAGCGAAGGCGATACTTGAGTGATTACTCACAAAATTCTAAGCACCCGAACACTCGAAGACCGCTCGAGCAAGTACTCCTCTACAATACTCCTCGCCTGAGCACTCGATCAAGCTCCGCGAGTGACCGCTAAAATAGCTCACTTGATTGTTTATTCCAAGTGGGTGCATTATCTACTAGGCTCCGCGCCTCAATAAAAATACATATTCCTAGAACACGATACACTGTGCCCAGATGCCACGCAAGCTTAGCGTGTAGGTAAGACCCCCGCTGCGCAGATCGGCCGGGATGGGACTTGCCGCAGAGCAATTTCACTCCCAATCTTTTCCATGCGCTTGCATGATAGAAAAAGCCGGGCGGAAGCGCCTAGGCTATGAATTTTACTGGCGGCAATTGATCACTGTAAGACCTACATCGGCATGAATTTTGCTAGACACCAGTGTTCCAAGCTCATGTCGAGGGACGTGGGTTTGATTGGGCTACTGCGGTTTTTGCCACTAGTGCAATTCACCAAGGCTCGACCAGTCGACTCCTTGGGCCCTTTCAGCTTAGCATCCCTCGAAACAGGTTTTGTCATGGCCCCAGACTGCCAGCGACCCGCGGTTGAACCGTGCATACATCAAAACGACGCAAGAATGGACTCGAGTCCCTGCGCGCCTCTCCGAGTCCCCCAGGCACTCGGGGGCTACTGACGAAAGGGTGACCCCACGACTCCTATGGATGAGCCTACCCGGTGTACCCGAAGACAGAAGGCCCACAGAGATGTCGCCTGGGCCCAGCCTTGGCCCACTATTGGCACCGACGTAGGAGTCCGCGACTCATAAGGAAGGTGCAAACTTTCCATACGGTACAAGATCAGGGTTAGGAAACTTCATCTATAATCCAGGACGGACTCCTCGAGACCTAGCCTAGTATATAAAGGCTAGGAGGGGAGACGTCGAGATCATCCAATACACAATCTGTAACCCTAGCCTTGTGCGCACTAGCCTTGGCTTCCCTGTAATCGCCATCTCCAATCAATAACATCGAGCAAGAAAGTATCCTCCTGTTAGCCGACGAGCTATCGTCCAACCTGTGCCTCTCATGACTAACCCAGGGTCCCTGACCATGGGATTTGCCGGGGTACATCCCCGTCACCCACACTCCCCATCTCAACATGAAGCCTAGCCTGGATGTAGGCATGGACATAGGGGGAGTGTTTCTTAATTCATAGGCAACCACTACACCTATTCTGCAAAAAGAGATAAAATTCTTTCACTATGGTCACTTTCAGCGGCCATCATGGTCACTGTCGTGGTAATACCTAGGGTATACCCTCATGAACCTTATATCAGGGGGTATCCCTAGTAGAACCACCTCTTAAAAAATATCTATAAAATAAAACATAAACAAAAAACCTCTTTCTCTTTCATCCGAGTAAGAAGCTATTCGGAAAAAATCAGATTCATCCGAATAGTTAGCTTATTCGGTTGACACCACTGCAAAGGCAGCCCTACTCGGATAAGACCTTGCCGAGTAAAGCGTTACTCGGAGCAAAGAACTATCGACCGAGTAAGCTGGTTACTCGGAAGCAAGAAAAGCCGAGCTGCACGACACTCGGACAAGAAGAGGAAGAGCCGCCAAGACATTAAATCCCAATGCGTTACCCCTACTTAAATGCGGGTAATGGGGGGACGTTTCTCATTGTAATAACAGCCACCATTAACTCTGTAATTAAAACCCATTATTGGGCAGTGAAGGGACAGGGCGCACTCTATATAAGCCCATCCTTTTCACCATAGAAAGAGAGAACAAAATCGACACTTTGAGCAAGAACACCCCAGTTTACCTGGGACAGGATTAAGGTTGTTATCTCCAAGGAGAGGCCTAACCTGTATAACTTCTCCCTGTGTCACCATCTTTGCGTACCGATCTTCATAGCTCCATCACTACCCCTATATCTATTGTTAGGTCCATAACTACAACAATTGGCGCCCACCTTGGGGCTGAGCTGATCAGCAACCGTAAAGATGGGATTCCTTTCGTCTTCCTCGTCGACCCGCGGTCCTCAACTCGTCCTCGGCAAGAGTTTTCTCTTTGGATTGCTAGCCTTTATGGCCAACGACTCCGCTTGGCTGGCAGATGCGCCGCTCCAGGCGCAGCTGCTGCCCTCAAGGGGTAGCGTACACTTTCGAGCCGACGCATCGGGGGCTCTTAGCCTCCAGTTACCAGCACGTCCTCAAACCCAGGTTCTGTGGCCTCTCCACCACAAGAAGAAGAGGTCAGGCCTCCCGCGCATTCCTTATCGAAACAAGCCCCGACCGATCCAGCAGGTGGCAGTCATCGATTCTGTGGAGTCAGCTCAGCAGGCCATTAGCGAGCTGATCGCAAAGGAAGGTCCGACTGCATCACTCTTGCACATCTTCAACTCTGGCGACGATGAAGACCTTCTGATGTCGGACCCGGAGCCAGAGGCCGAACAAGAACGGAGCAACGGTTCTCCTGTCACCATGGCAGAAGTTTGTATGGACGGAACTCGACCGCCTCAGGGGTCACCAACCAGAGAGGGCGGGGATCGGACTAACGAAGTAGCTCGGGCCAATGAAGAGATACCACTCGAAGGAGGACGTCGGCGGATATCTGCTTTCAGGCGTCTAGAGCTCGGAGGTCCCAGTCGACGGCCCCTTACTCGGGAAGAACAAGCAACGGCAGAAGCAGCAGAGCAGATGTTGCAAACCCCCATAGACACCTCGACTCCAGAAGGGCAACACTTAGAGGCAGCCAGGCTAACCAATTTAGCTGAGCGGCAACGTCTGTCCGAACTACAGAATACATTGGAACATCAGGCTCGGGAGGTGGCCCGCCTCAAGCAGAGTAGAACCAGTCGACAACTGAGGGGGAATGGCGAAAATCGATCCTTCCGAGCTCTGGATACTCCAATGGAAAATCTAATAGCAGCTACTCGGATTGCAAATTCCTTGCAGCCGAGTGGTTCAGCAGCTGAAGGAATAGAGCATTTAGCATTCCTGTTGCAAAAAGCAGTGGAGAAGAACGCTGAAGTCAGTCAATCACTACAGCGAGTTCATTCTCAGCCTCCCCTCACGGGCACCTCGCAGTCTGTTTATACTCCCCGAAGAAACATAAATCATTCACCTCGGAACAAGGGGGAACCTCATGATGAATATCGCCATGAAAAGTTCCGGAACCCAGAGCCTCGAAGAGGTGATGAGCATACAGCTCGGAGGAGAGATGAAGACTATGCAGCTCGGAGGAGAGATGAAGACTATGCAGCTCGGAGGAGGGACCAAGAACGGCGCCGAGTGGATCATCAAGAGGAAAGATGTCGAGATGTTGAAGATGATGCTCGAAGCCATTTAGTACAAAATCGAGTAGATCGTGCAAGGATGTATCGACAAGATCAAGTTAGTTACCCAATGGCTACAGGCCCCGTCTGTTTTAGTGAGAGAATCCGGTCAACCTTGATTCCCCCTCGCTTCAGGACAACGCAAGGAGTAGAGAAGTATCGGGGTGACGCTAAGCCGCAGACATGGTTAGATGACTACATAATAGCAGTCCAGATAGGAGGAGGTGGAGATGAGATAGCCATGATGCACCTTCCCCTGATGCTGGAAGGCTCAGCTCGGACATGGATAAACCAACTTCCACCAAACATCATCTGGGTATGGGAAGATCTAGTCAGAGTTTTCGTCAAGAATTTTGAAGGAACCTACAAGAGACCTGGAGGGCTGACTGAGCTGCAGTTATGCACTCAAGGTCACAATGAGCCCACTCGAGAATATATTCAGAGATGGATCACGCTCCATAACTCGGTAGAAGGAGTCTCCGAGTTCCAAGCAATTCATGCCTTTAAGCAGGGTGTCAAGTATAAGGAGTTAAGTTTGAAGCTCGGAAGATCCCCTGATGTCACTTCACTTGGCAGATTGATGGAAATCGCAAACAAATATGCTAATGGGGAAGAGGAAATTCGGCAGAAGTCTCAGCAGTATCGAAGTGGTAACAACTCGGCCTCCAACCCCAAGCAAAAGAATGGAGGTGGGGGCGGTAAGAGAAAGGCAGAAGGAGCACCAACAGACGCCGAATTGGTAGCGGCCGCAAATGCGGCAGGGATCCACAGCAAAAATCAGCCAAGGAAGGAGTGGCAGCCTTGTCAAAAAAGGCCTTCAAATGATGATGATATGCTAAACCAGCCTTGCCCTCTTCATACCACCCAAGATGTCGAAGGAAAGATAGTTTTCCCGAAACATACCGCTAGGCAGTGCCAACTGATCAAGAGAGCTGCGCAAAATGCAAAGACCGGGCCACAGTAGGACAAGGGAAAGAAAAAGGAAGGAAGTCCAGATCTGGACAGTGAAGGTTTTCCTCGGGAGGACGGTGTTCTGGTCATTTTCACAGGCCGAGAATCGAAGAGAATTGAAAAGTTGAGGTTCAGAGAAGTTAACACTGCTGCTCCAGCCGTTCCGAGTTATATGAAGTGGACAAATATTCCGATTACGTTTGATCAATCGGACCATCCCCCTCATATCCCTCACCCTGGAAGACACGCTCTGATAGTTGACCCATTGGTGGAAACAGGAAATGGCAATTTTAGGCTGAGGAATGTCTTGATGGATGGAGGCAGTGCATAAATATTTTATATGCTAGTACCTTAAAAAGCATGAACATCCCGATGTCTAAACTCAGTAACAGTTACTTGGAATTTCACGGGATCATCCCGGGAAAGAAAGCACACTCGCTAGGAATGATTACTCTGAATGTAGTCTTCGGTCCACCTGATAATTTTCGAAAGGAAAAGATCACCTTCGAAGTAGTCGATTTTCGGAGTGCTTATCATGCGCTACTCGGACGGCCCGCTTACGCAAAATTTATGGCGATTCCTTGCTATGTTTATTTGAAGTTAAAGATGCCAGGCCTAGCGGCGCGATCACCATATCTGGAGATTATAAACAAGCAGAAGAGTTGCTGCAAAAAGAATCATTAATAGCCGACCAGCAAATGGCAGAAGTAGAGTTAGCCGAGTTGAAGAAAGCCGTCGACGCATCCGAGTTGCTGCAGCCCAAGAAATCGTCTTCGTTCGAGTCAGCAGGAGAAACCAAAAAAGTGCGGATCCATCCTGACGATGAGGACAAGTTCACCAACATCACCACTGATCTGAATCCTAAATAGGAATTCGAGCTCATCAACTTCCTCCGTGAGAATTGGGACATCTTCGCGTGGAAGCCATCTGACATGCCCGGAGTCCCAAGGGAGTTGGCTGAGCACAAATTGCGGGTTGACCCGAAAGCGAGACCAGTAAAAGAGTCCCTTAGACGTTTTTCTTCAGAAAAGAGAAAAGCCATTGGACAAGAAATAGCAAGATTGCTAGCAGCCGGATTCATCAAGGAAATCTTCCACTCAGAGTGGTTAGCAAATCCTGTGATGGTTCCAAAGAAAGATAAATCTTGGAGAACTTGCGTCGATTTCTGACATCTTAACAAAGTTTGTCCAAAAGATCACTTCCCTCTTCCTCGCATCGATCAGATTGTGGATTCCACATCTGGGTGCGAAAGACTATGTTTCCTCGACGCATACTCGGGTTATCATCAAATCCGATTATATGAACGAGATGAAATATTAACCGCATTTATAACTCCTTTTGGTTGTTTCTGCTACGTTACCAAGCCATTCGGACTTAAAAATGCGGGGGCTACATATCAGCGCATGATGCAGAATTGTTTGATCTGGCAGATCGGTAGAAATGTCGAAGTGTATGTTGACGACATTGTAATTAAGACAACTGAGGGAAGTAACTTACTGACCGACCTGGCCGAAACCTTTCAGAGTCTTCGATCTTACAACATCAAATTAAATCCAGCAAAATGTGTATTTGGTGTTCCAGCAGGAAAGCTACTCGGATTCATGGTTTCTGAAAGAGGAATTGAAGCCAACCCAGAGAAGATAGCAGCAATTCAGAACATGAAGCCGCCTCAAAAGCTCTGAGAGGTCCAAAAGCTAACAGGGTGCCTCGCAGCACTCAGTCGATTCATTTCCCGACTCGGAGAAAAGGCACTCCCCCTCTATCAGCTAATGAAAAAGTTGTTAAACTTCAAGTGGACCGAAAGAGCCCAGGAGGCCTTCAAAGAATTGAAAAAGCAGTTATCAACTCGGCCGATTCTCGCAGCACCAAAATAAAAGGAGCCACTTTTATTGTACATTGCAGCCACAAGCCAAGTCGTCAGCATAGCCATAGTGGTGGAAAGAGAAGAGGAAGGAAAAATACAGAAGATTCAAAGGCCTGTGTATTTTATCTCCGAGGTCCTCACACCATCCAAGCAACGATATCCTCATTACCAGAAGCTGGCAATGGGAATTCTCTTGGCATCACAAAAGTTGGCTCACTACTTCCAAGACCACTCGGTTACAGTAATATCAGAAGCTCCTTTGGCCGAAATCATGAATAACAGATACACTACGGGCAGAATTGCAAAATGGGGATTAGAACTTTTACCATACGATATTCATTATCAACCCAAGAAGGCAATCAAATCACAGGCTTTGGTAGATTTTTTGGCCGAATGGACAGAAGCACAGAGCATCCCACAACCAATCCCTGAGCACTGGACTATGTTTTTTGACGGGTCAAAGATGTTAAATGGGGCAGGAGCAGGAGTAGTGCTGGTCTCCCCATGAAAGGACGAAATGAGATACGTCCTTCAAATCCATTTCCCAGCAACAAACAACGAGGCCGAGTATGAGGCCCTTTTGTATGGATTACGAATGGCCATTTCACTTGGAATCAGAAGGTTGATGATTTTTGGAGACTCCGACCTGGTGATCAATCAGGTCATGAAAGGATGGGATATAAGAAGCCCATCAATGACAACCTACTGTGTAGCAGTCAGAAAACTGGAGAAACAATTCGATGGTCTGGAGCTCCATCATATCCCAAGGGCACAAAACCAGGCAGCAGATGACTTAGCCAAGCTAGGATCAACTCGGGGGCAAATCCCCCCAGGAGTTTATCTGGAGCACATACATGCCCCAACTGTGAAGGAAGATCCCTACTCGGATGCCGATCCAAGTATTGTTGCCAGATGAGAACATTCCAGACAAAGAAGATATTCCTGCAGTTGTGGATCTTGTTTTTGATATAGAGGTAATCCCTCCCGAGTGGTCCTTACCCATTCTGAGATACTTACAAAAGCAAGAGCTGCCAGATGACGAATTAGAAGCCAATCAAGTAGTGCGAAAAGCAAAATCATACTCCGTGATCAACAATGAGTTGTACAGAAACAGTGTTACAAAACTTCCCCAGCGGTGCATATCGGAAGAAGAAGGTCGACTCATCTTACAAGACATACATTCCGGCGAATGCGGTCACCATGCGTCAAGTCGGACACTAGTGGCCAAGGTTTTCCGAGAAGGATTCTTCTGGCCCAATGCTTTAAGGGATGTCAAGAACATTGTCGATCATTGTAGAGGATGTCAGTTTTACGCAAATCAGCCACACAAGCCAGCATCCGAGTTGAAGACAATACCTCTCGCATGGCCTTTTGCTACATGGGGTTTGGACATGATAGGGCCACTCAGAACAGGCACCTCAGGATTTACACACATCCTAGTAGCTGTAGAAAAATTCACAAAATGGATAGAGGCAAAACCAATAAAAAGCTTAGACTCAGCCGCTGCAGTTAGCTTCATTCAGGGCATTGTACACCGTTTCGGCGTTCCCCACGATATCATCACCGACAATGGGTCGAATTTCAAATCAGCCGAGTTCAAGCAGTTTTGCTGGAACATGGGTACCAGAGTAAACTTCGCCTCAGTGGCACACCCTCAATCCAATGGCCAGGTAGAGCGAGCAAATGGGTTGATTTTGAAGGGAATCAAACGACGTCTTATGTGGGAACTAAAGGAAGCAGCAGGAGCCTGGGTTGAAGAGCTACCCTCAGTATTCTGGGGATTGAGAACGACTCCAAATCGATCCACTCGGGCGACCCCCTTTTTCCTGGTGTACGGTGCAGAAGCTGTCCTGCCGAGTGACCTGAAGCACAATGCTCCTCGAATAACTCAGTATACTGAAGAAGAAGCCGAGACAACTCGGCAGGATGGTATTGACCTTTTAGAAGAAGAGAGGAACTTAGCCCTAACACGCTCGGCATTTTACCAACAAGACCTTCGACGATATCACGAGCGTCATATCCGAGCTCGCTCCTTTCAGGAAGGTGACATGGTTTTACGTATCAAGCAAACCTCTGATCACAAGCTAGCCCCTCCATGGGAAGGTCCTTACATTGTAACCAGAGTCTTAGGTAATGGAGCCTATCGGCTATATGATGTAACGAATAATAGAGAAGAACCACATGCATGGAATGCCCAAATGTTACGGCGCTTCTATGCATGAGATTCTTATCAATCGATTCAATAAAGAGATTCTGCCTTCATCAATTGCATTCTTAATTCAAGCTTTCGTCCGAGTTGTACGCAACTCGGACAAAAGCCTAAGCTGACATAGTTTTATATCCTTGCAGATAACTGGTTATAGCAAGTTATCCAACAAGTTGTTCGTCCGAACTGTAAGCAGCTCGGACGAAAGCTTAAGCAAAATTTAACTAAGTTACCCAACAAGTTTTTCTGAAACTTGGGGGCTACTTAACGTTGCGAAAAATCTAAGTTTTCCGTCCGAGCTGTACACAGCTCGGACGAAAGCTTAAGCAAAACTTAACTAAGTTGCCCAACAAGTTTTTCTGAAACTTGGGGGCTACTTAACGTTAAGAAAAATTCAAGTTTTTCGTCCGAGTTGTACGCAGCTCGGACGAAAGCTTCAGCAAAACTTAACTAAGTTGCCCAACAAGTTTTTCTGAAACTTGGGGGCTACTTAACGTTACGAAAAATCCAAGTTTTTCGTCCGAGCTGTACGCAGCTCGGACGAAAACTTAAGCAAAACTTAGCTAAAGTTACCTAACAGGTTTTTCTGAAACTTGGAGGCTACTTAACGTTGCGAAAATTCCAAGTTTTTTCGTTCGAGCTGCGCGCAGCTCGGACGAAAGCTTAAGCAAAACTTAACTAAGTTTCCCAACAAGTTTTTTCCGAAACTTGGGGGCTACTTAACGTTGCGAAAATTCCAAGTTTTTTCGTTCGAGCTGCGCGCAGCTTGGACGAAAGCTTAAGAAAAACTTAGCTAAAGTTACCTAACAGGTTCTTCTGAAAATTAGGGGCTACTTAACGTCACGACAAAACTGAAGTTCCTTATCCGAACTGTACACAGCTTGGATAGAAGCTTAAGTGGCATTTTACTAAGTTGCTCAACAAGTACTTCAAAACCAGAGAGAAAGGAGGAACAATGATTTCAGAAACATAGTTCTATATCCTTGCAAATAACTGGTTATGGCAAAACACATCAACACCTCAGAGTCAGGCCTTCTTAATAAAGGGCGGCAGTTTTCGAAACAAATTGTGCACCCAGGGCACAATAATAAGACATAAACTATTTATTACAAAACCTCTCGGCATTCCGAGGAAAATTCAATGATCTGTCTCCCAATATGATCAGGCATCACTAGCCTCATCAGATTCATTGGTAACTCCAATAGATTCCACGAAGAAATCAAGATCTGGCATCTTCGCAATACAACTCGCAGTCTCAGCGTAACGGGACAAGAAGGTCGTGCAGCTCGGACCATGCTCTGGGTCACCATCTCCGACTCGTTCCAGATTATGGATTTTCTCCGAAAAATGAGCTTTAGTCAGGGCCAGAGCATAATTCGCGCCACTCCGAGCTGAAGACCTTTTCCAACGAGCAATTTGCTGCGGAGCTGCTTGAAGTAGAGGAACAACTGTATCCAGATGAACACGATTCTCCTCAGTAGGCGAGATGTAATTCTTCAAACCTAGGGTGGCACCCATGGTTTCCTCAGCATATTTCTTTGCACTCGCGCACCTCATTGTCAGAAGGCCTTTGGACAAGGAAAATTCCGTCGTCTTGGGAGTGTAATTGTCCTTCTTCATCAGCTCGGCAAACTCGGCCATACGCGCCTGTTCTGCCTCAGGATTGGTGGAATAAACTGCAAAAACACAATAACTGTAAAAATCAAACGAGATGACTTAGCAGCAACAGGTCGGACGCACGATGCAAGGAAAACAACTCACTTGATAGCATCTCACTAAACGAAGCAAATCTTCCGGCACAGTACTCTTCAACTTTTTTGACAGAATCCCGAGTCGCTACCAGCTCAGCTTCATGGTTCTCCTTATCTTTAGAGCGTAGCTCGGACAGTTTCTGCAGGTCGGATTGAAGCTGGGAGATAGTGGCTTCTTTCTCTTCAAGAGCCTTCTTCTGGCTGGCCACTTGTTTCTCCAAAACTTTCTTCTCCTTCGCACGTTTCTCAGTTTGCTCAATCTCCTTCTTCATTTTATTGACAAATTCATCATTTTCTTTCACCTTCGCATCAAGTGCTTTCTTTGCAGCCTCTGCATATTGAGACGTTAGAAACACCACATGACGAACAATTTGGAAACTCCGAATTTCCTATTAGAAACATAGCCTTACCATTATCCTCAGCATGCCTTTTCTTCAAAGCTTCATGTTCTCCTTGTAGCTTCACAAAATCAGTGCCAAGTTTGCAAGCCTCCTGGCACAGGAAAAATCATCCAAATCAAAAAACTCTACAACATAAGACTCCGAGTAACTTCAAGAAGTTACTCGGAGCCTTGGGGGCTACACCCAGTGGGTGCACTAAGAAGTGCCCCCACTGGAAGATTATCAAGCCAACAGACCCTATAACATAAGCCTCCGAGTAACTTCAAGAAGTTACTCAGAGCCTTGGGGGCTACACCCAGTGGGTGCACTAAGAAGTGCCCCCACTGGACGATTATCAAGCCAACAACACCTATAACATATGACTCCGAGTAACCTCAAGAAAGTTACTCGGAGCCTTGGGGGCTACACCCACTGGGTGCATTAAGTAATGCCCCCACGGTAAGTCTATCAAAAAACAACTCGGAAATTGAATCCGTACACCCATTGGGTACAAGGCTTGCATAAGTACTTACATGCAAATTGGTCTTCATCATCCCCGCGTCGGAAGCTAACTCACGTAACCGCAGCTCAATTTCTGAGGCCTTCGTCAGAGACTCCTTCAATCCATCTACTGTGGCATCCTCAATCGAGGTATCAACCGAGACGGAAGTAGGAGGAGGCTGAATTCCGCCTGAGGCTGCAATAGAAACAGTAGAACTCTTTCCGGCGCCTGTCACCCCCGAGGTAGCAAGAGGAACAGGCGTGTTTTCGGCATCCACCCCCGAAGTGACAGGTTGAACTGGCGTAGGGGCAATAACCTCCTGATCGGTAGAAGCTTCTGGAGCAGCCGGGGCGCTGGAAGCAGGGAAGGTCGCCACATTTGCAGTAGGGATTGGGTTTACGTCAAGGCCAACATCCATATCTAACAAAAAGAAAACTTGTAAGCAAGAGTACGGAGCAAGGATAAAATCTAGAGCCAAAGAACGAGTATTCACCATCAACTGGAATTTGCTCCGGAATAGAATCCAGCACCTGGAAATCAGTCACTTCACAGTTACTGACATCTTCATAAGCTGCAGCATCATGAGTCTCAACACCAGGGAGCGACTCGGATCCACTCGGACGAACACTGCAATATGGGAAAAGTTAAGATTTGCAAAAATCACCAAAGGAGAAAAAATAAAAGCTGTCGGATATTACTTCCAAGCTGTTTTAAGAGCTCGTCGCGGGGGAGAAACAGCGGCGGGAGTAGCCTGAACAGACCCTGACCCGGAAAACTTCCTGGGAATCTCGGCGGCATCCGTCGAAGCATTAACCTTTCTCCCGCCAAGGGTAGAAAGCGTTTTCCGCTGTTTCATGGGAGCCACTTTCCCATGGCTCGGGCTAAGAGCGGTGGCCTTGCCACTACTTTCCCCCTTACTCGGAGATAGGGGACGTTTTGTCCCCCGAGCAGATCCTTCCCGAGCTGCCTCACTGTCGTGATTACCCTTGGAGCGCTGCTCGGCAGTTGGGCGAGGAGGCACCACATCGGACTCCGTCTCCTCGTCATCTTCAACCCCGAGTCCAGCGTCGTTGTTGCTGTCCTCGTCTTCTTCGACAGGGTGCTGTGGTGCTAGGGGGATTGGAGATGGAGCGATGTTCGTCTGAAAAATAGACGAAATAACCAGATTAGAACTCAAGATTTATCACAACACTCAAAATACTAGTCGGTTCAAAGAAAATCACCAGAACTGGAGGACGGCTAATATCAAGAGGCCTAACTCGGCCAGACATCTGCGCACCATGAGTCACGCTGGTGATGATCTTCATGAGTTGTTCAAACTCCTTCTGAGACATGGCCGAGTTGTTATAGCGGGTGTTGTCATCAATCCCCGTGTACTCCCACATCCTCCTAGCTCGGGCTTGCAAGGGCTGAATTCTCCGACTAACGAAAAGAGCAATAAGATCCATAGCATCTAGCCCCGCTTTCTTCATCCTCACCACTTCCCTCATTAAGGGTAAAACACGCTGTTTCTCGGAAGCAACCAACCGAGGATTCCAGCCTCGGGAGTCGGACAGCCTGACATCCGAGTAAGGAGGCAGCGTCCGAGTGCCAGGGGCGGTATCCACCTTAAAGTAGAACCAGCTATTCTGCCAGTTCTTCACAGAATCGGGCAAACTGGAGGCAAAATACTGGATACCTTGCCTCTTCGCCAAGAACATCCCCCCACAAAGATGATTTATCTCTGCTTCCCCAGAGTTCTTTATCTTTTGGGGCTTTATGGTATAGATGGTGCGGAAGAGGTTCCAATGAGGATCTATCCCAAGAAAGCCCTCACATAGAGAGAAAAAGCTAGACAAAAGAGTGATAGAATTGGGAACGATATGATGCAGCTGAGATCCGGTGAAAGCAAGGAAATCAAGGAAGAAAGGGTGAGGCGGAAGAGAAAATCCCCTATCCACATGAGAAAGAAGAAGAACTCGCTCGTCCTCTCTAGGGTGAGGTTCAACCTCACCTGGGCCAGGAAGGCGACAGCCATGGCAAGGGATTAATCCCTCGTCTTGATAGCGCCGGATGAGCTCCGTCGTGACAACGGAAGGCAACCATTCCCCCGCAGACATGATGCCAGGGGACACGCAGAAGGGAGCCCGCCGGTTCGAAGAAGACCTGGGAAGTCACCAATGGGAGGAGAAGCTCTCAACTTAGAAGAACACCGGTAGAGAAGAAGCAGGAGCGAGCGCTATACTGAAGAGGAAGAAAGAGGAAGTCATATTTATAGATGCGAGGAGAAGGCTCACGCAGTTTTCAAGGCACTTAATGAGGGCGCCTGTTGCGGTCCCCCAAATCTAGCCTCCTTAAAAGGCGTGCAGTTAATGATAGAATAACTGACGGGCGCGGAAATCGAGGAACCGCTCTGACAGAATATCTGACAGAAAAGATCCTCTGACAGAAAAAGGATTCGCTCCCATGGAAAAACAACTTGGAAGCAAGACATACAATTTTTTTTAAGTTGGCACAGCTCGGAAGTAAAAAACCCTTAAAATGATGTCTCCGAACAGGATCTCAACTCGGAAGAAAAATAGGCAAATGACCTTTCCGAATAAGCCGCAACTCGGAAAAGGATCTCATCACTCTAAATTTGTTCCGAATAAGTCACCAATCGGAAAAGGACTGTCAGAACCCTCTGTTAGGTAATGTGATAGGGTTAGCCAGTACTCTTGCATCATGTTAAAATTTCAAAAGAAATCTTTGAAATCAAAATCAAAAGAAAAATGGGAGAAGGAACCCCCCCAGTTGAATTAATTCAAAAGGCCAGATAAAAATCTTCTCCAAAAATTCATGTTAGATTTTTGAAAAGTCTTATAAATGAGTGTGATCACATATCAAGTGATGTGGGACCCATCCCATGCTCATAGATTTTTCAAATATTCAAACAGTGCCTTGGAATTAATCAAATAACCCTATTTGAGTTAAGATTCAAATTATTTGAATTTTAAAAATGTTGAAACTTTATAAGCGGCCAGTCGGCATTCATCCAGAGGCCAACATATAGCACACCAGACAAGAATTTGAGAGCAGCCGAGCAGATAGCGCTCGAGCTGGAAGAATTGGAAGGAGATGAGCGGCGCGAACAGTCGCGCCGAATGCGTGAGCTGATAGCGGCCGCGAAAGAGCAGAGGCTTGTAGCAATGGGCAATCGGAATGCTGAGCCAGAAGCATCAAGAGGAACCGTGACGCCGAATGCGGGAGCTAGCCAGCGACCGAATGCATCACGCCAGAACAGGCATCAACCTGCACCATCTCGGCACGACAGCAAGGTCAGAAGCAATCGGCCACCTCCAGCAGCAAGCAGAAGAATGGAAGAGCCAGCTGTTAACAGCAGGCGCCATGACAAGCCGCAGCAATCGGCGCCAAGACCAGCAATTAGCACTCGACTTGGCCATCGCCAAATCGGCCAGAACGACGCAAGGCATCGCATTGAGCTCCTGGAGAAGGAAGCTCAGGAAGATGAAGAAGGAGAAGCTGGCCCATCATGTTTTGGTGACCGCATTCGGACGGAGAGATTCCCCAAAGGCTTCACATTAACGAGAGACACTCCCAAATACAATGGCTCGGTGAAACCGGAAGATTGGCTGTCCGATTACCTGACGGCAGTCCGCATTGCAGGAGGCAACCGACGTGTAGCAGTCCGCTATGCACCTCTCATGCTGCAGGGCTCAGCGCGGACGTGGTTGAACAGTTTGCCCAAGGACAGTGTGAATTGCTGGGAGGATTTCACGACCGCATTCATTCACAACTTCACAAGCACGTATGAGAGGCCCAACCTCCCGCGACAGTTAGCCTTGTGTGTGCAAGGCAAGGACGAGCACCTCCGAGACTACCTATCTCGGTGGATCAAGCTGAAGAATTCATGCGAAGGAGTCCATGAGATCCAGGCCATTCAGTATTTTACTGATGGGTGCCTGGCGGATCCTGTCCATCGTCTTGACCGCAGTTGTCTTCGTCTTTGAGCGGAATATGGGGAGCTGAAGCCCCCTGGAGCTGCCGAATCGCGTCGTCGTCTTCATCTACGGCCGCCGCGCAACATCGTCGATTACATCGCCGTCGAGCCACCCCAGTCCTCGCCACCACCTCCGTTGAGTTCCTGGTGAGCTCACGGTCAAAACCCCTAACCTCTCCCCCTCGATTTCTTCCTCTGTCACCGATTGCCATGGTCGCCGGAGTACCGAGCCGCCACGGTCGTCTTCGGCGAGCATCTGCTAGGCAATCATCCTCGCCGTCTTGTCCATCACCTCCGCCGTGAACTGCTGCTTCGAACGCGCCCAGCGGTGGCTCAAATGGTGCTCTGCAGCGAGATCCACCCCGAGCCCGTGCCACGGCCGCCGCGGAAGGTCGTCGCCGGCGTCGCTCCGGTGGCCTCCTTGGTCACCTGGACCCTCCCCGAGACGCGCGGCTCCACGAGCTTGCGTTTGGTGCCTCCAACGCTTCAAACGGACCACGGCAGCCTCCTCCCGTGCAGCGCCGCCGTGGGTTGGCCGCCGGTGGGTTAGCCACTAATCCCCCTCCTAACCCCACCCTGGGCCACTGACCAGTGGGCCTAGTGGCTTAATTAAGCCACTGGTTAAGTTAACCCAGCCGGATTAAATTAACCAGCCACTGACACCCCTGGCCCACATGTCAGCCCCCCCTGACGCCAGCATGAGGTCATGCTGACGCAGTAAACCTTTTCCAGAAAATAAATTGAATTAAAGAATTCAGAAAATTCCAGAAAATACCCCAAACTTTGGAAATTCATAGAAATTTCATATCAACTCCAAATTGGACAAATAATGTATGAAAAATGATCAGGAGAAAATAAGCTATCCAAAAATCAAACTTTCAACTATGTTTGAGTTGATTTTAAAATGGGACCAGTAGCATATGTCATTTGAATTATTTGGAATTTATTCAAATTCAATTCAAATGCTTTTGCACCTTGGACCATGGAATTATGCTATATTTCAACCACACATCAGAGGCATATCATACACATTTGAAGATGATTCAAATTGATCAAAATATGTCACATATAACTTGACTAAGTTTGAATTCAAATTGGAGTTTGTTTTTGCAATTCAATTTGCAATATACTCCATTTAAATGGAATTGCTTCACACATCAAAGCATTTACATAAAGTTCCAACCTTCCATCATGTGATTGTGCATTGTATTTACTTTGCTACTTTGCTTGTTGTTTGTCGAGTAGAGGTGGAACCGGAACAGGAGGCTGCCCCCTTCGTTGAAGACCCCGAACCCGAACCTCGTCACAAAGGCAAGCAAACCCCCATTGATCATGTCGATAAAATCCCAATTCCCTCTCATGTCTCGCTTATGCATTGTATAGGATGATTACCATGCTACGTTTCTACCGCATAGATGAACCCATTCCTTTGCATGACCTATCATTTTTTCACAGTAGTAAGCAAACCACAATCCTAGCAAATGTAGGAGTTGATTGATATCATGTGGCCCCTGCAAATGTTACTGCTTATTGCATGCTTAGAGTGATACTATGATGATACTGTTATGTGAGTCGGGATGGTAGTGATCATGATGATGATGGTAGAAAAGTGTTGGTGAATCGACCCTAATACAAGGTGAACGATGAGAGGCGGTGTAGGAGTACACGGTGGGTTGTCTCGTTGAACACCGCCCTAAGTCCGAGTTCTTGTGTGGTGATCCAAGATGAAGAGTACAACCACACATTGGGCTCACTGACCCCTCTCAGCTTACTAACTCATCCCTTTCGATGTCAAGATGTCGCAATAGTTCGGAGTTCTGGTAGGTCTGTGGTCTGGATGCTAAGTGAGAGAACGGCTCATCCGAGACCGGCTTATGCACCACGCACACATCACTTGGGTCCACTTCGGTAAACCGGCCGGGTTCACGATAGTGGTAGCCAACCCAAGTAGGCGGCTTTCTCGGACTAGATCGGCTATGAGGTAACAGTTGTGGTGAGCATCCTCGCTGGCACCCCTTGAATGGTGTCGAGATCAAAGGCGGTAAATGATGATCATGTGTGTGTAGCGGTACACCCCTGCAGGGTTAACAAAACTATTCGAATAGCCGCGTCCGCGGTTATGGACTACTTGGAAAGCTTAGCTTGATTGTTAGACAACTTGAATCAGATACTTCTAAAACACACCAAGATAAGTGTGAGTGCTATGGCGTGCCTTCTCGTGGGGAAGTCGAGGAAGGCACCATAGTGGTGTAATTGGTTGGAGAAAGTAGTGGACTCGTGTACGCTTCTTACCTCAAAGTCTGGTACTCGTAGTTCAGGATTAGCCAAGTCAAAGCTGGCACTTCTGCAAGTGAAACCCCACCTACCTTTACCTTGACACATATGCATGAGTAGTATAGCTCCTATGTAAGTCTTGCTGAGTACGACTTTGTACTCACGTTTGCTTAATCTATGTTTTAGATGAAACCACTGACCCCGAAGGTGGCTTCTTCATCGAGCTGGACGACTGAAGATCAAGCTAGTCTAGTCCCAGTCAGTCGACTGGTTCCCTCGTGGAGGGCTTGTGTTTAAATAAGGCTTCTTAATCCATTTGTTAAACCTGTCTGTACTCAGACATAATTTGCTTCCGCTTGTGTTGTAATGTTGGATCACATGTTTGTGATCTCTGTGTGCACTCTATAAGAGTTATCAATAAAATGTATACTTTGTAGAGAATTGCAATGATACCTACTGTTCATACAAGGCATGTGTGCTGCATGTATGTTTATAACATGCATGTCTTTGTATGGGTTTTCGAGACCTTAGTTGTGATCTGGCTGGCGGTCTTTCATACACCAAGTGGCCCTTAGATGTGCGCAGCTTGGGTGTCGGGGGATTGGTACCCAGGTAGGCTAACCCAAGCGGAAGCAAGCTTTCAAGACAAGGATGGACCAATTGGGCGGCAGCTGGGCCGAGCTGGGCAGAGGTACGGCCGATTGCTCCAAGGCAATCGACCATACCAAATGCCAGCAGTCGGCCCAGGCGCAATCGGGCCACCCTTCCTTCGCCAAAGATGATCATCCGATCAGTCCGCAGCTGGACCGAGGCCGATCCCTAGAAGGCCAATTGCCCAGAGCAATCGACCCCACCAGGAACCACCAGTCGGTCCAGGCGCAATCGGAGCAACCTACCACCCAGTCGGGGGTATGATTACGAGGTCATAAATGCCATATCCCGAGATATCTGGGTGGCAGGAAGGCCAGGTCATGTCGAGGATTTGCTGGAGATACGGTGTCGACCTCCCCGCCGATTCCGCGGACAGGCCGACAAGACCGCACCCCCTAGCTCCACTGTTCACTCCTAGGTTCTACGAGATAGCAGCATGGGCCGCCGCTCATAGGCTCCGGGTCACCCGGAGAGGAGCAGTCGGTGGGCCCAGGCCGATTAGAGGATGACGGATGGGCCCATTCGGCGATGAAGTTACCATAGTACCCTGGACTCACACTATAAGAGCCAGGGTAACCCCTCCTGCACGAGGGACGCAACACCTGAGATCTCATTAACTCATTCCCCCTTCAGTTCATTTACTGCCCGTAGTCACTCCTCAGGGAAGTAGGAGAGGACCTTGCCCACGGCGGCGGTGTACTCCTTCCCCCGAGAAGATAGAAGAGCAGTTATTGTAGTTCCTTCATTGATATACAAGAGACAAGCAGGAGTAGGGGTGTTATCTCTCCGGAGATCCCCGAACCTGGGTACATCGTGGTGTCTTCACCGTGCTTGTGCCCAACCCGATTCCGGCACCATCGACATTCTCTCCCTCGTGTCTTCCCCTCACTTTAGCCATCCCTATGGCATCTGCCGTCACATATCGACGACAGTTGGCGCCCACTGTGGGGCAGACCGAGGCGTCGACTGGAGTCAAGATCCGGACGGGATTTTCCTCTGCGTCAGGCGGTAGCCACGCCTCCGGCCTAATTCTAAGGCGTGGGGCAATCGATTATGTAGTGGACTACTCGGTGCGGTACAGGGCTGGAGCACCCTTGCCGCCCGGAGTGTCGCTGCAAGTGGGAAGTCATCGCCTCTTCATTGGTAGCTTCCCTGAGGCGTATCCCAGAGACATCCGCATCTTCTCGTGCGCTACAGATCCGCTCTCGACCAGGGGCTGCGTCGCAGCGCCTGGCCGAGAGGGGGGCCGACTGCACGCCGCTGTCATGATGGCGGGAGCATCCTCGTCGACCAACCGTGACCCGGCAAGCGCAGCAAGGAAGGCCAAGGAAGTAGCTGATGCAGCAGAGCGAATCGGCACCAGTGCATTGAGGGATGTGTTATACACACCTGTGAACAGGAATGGTGATCCGGAGCAGGTGCACACCGAGCTGGAAACAGCACGGCTCGCTCTGGCTCGTAGGGCTGAGCAAGTGCTGGCAGAAGAGCGTCGGCTGGGAGCCATCACAAGGGAGTACAATGCAGCACATACAGGACCGCGCCGGCCGATTGAGCCCGCAGTCCTGGAAGACCTGAGAAGCCGAGGAAGAGCAGTCAACCAGCAGCTATCAGGAGCTGAGCAGCCGGAGCGTCCGAGAAGGCCGGTGCAACCGGAGCAGCCAGCGCAGTCGGCATTCATCCAGAGGCCAACATATAGCACACCAGACAAGAATTTGAGAGCAGCCGAGCAGATAGCGCTCGAGCTGGAAGAATTGGAAGGAGATGAGCGGCGCGAACAGTCGCGCCGAATGCGTGAGCTGATAGCGGCCGCGAAAGAGCAGAGGCTTGTAGCAATGGGCAATCGGAATGCTGAGCCAGAAGCATCAAGAGGAACCGTGACGCCGAATGCGGGAGCTAGCCAGCGACCGAATGCATCACGCCAGAACAGGCATCAACCTGCACCATCTCGGCACGACAGCAAGGTCAGAAGCAATCGGCCACCTCCAGCAGCAAGCAGAAGAATGGAAGAGCCAGCTGTTAACAGCAGGCGCCATGACAAGCCGCAGCAATCGGCGCCAAGACCAGCAATTAGCACTCGACTTGGCCCTCGCCAAATCGGCCAGAACGACGCAAGGCATCGCATTGAGCTCCTGGAGAAGGAAGCTCAGGAAGATGAAGAAGGAGAAGCTGGCCCATCATGTTTTGGTCACCGCATTCGGACGGAGAGATTCCCCAAAGGCTTCACATTACCGAGAGACACTCCCAAATACAATGGCTCGGTGAAACCGGAAGATTGGCTGTCCGATTACCTGACGGCAGTCCGCATTGCAGGAGGCAACCGACGTGTAGCAGTCCGCTATGCACCTCTCATGCTGCAGGGCTCAGCGCGGACGTGGTTGAACAGTTTGCCCAAGGACAGTGTGAATTGCTGGGAGGATTTCACGACCGCGTTCATTCACAACTTCACAAGCACGTATGAGAGGCCCAACCTCCCGCGACAGTTAGCCTTGTGTGTGCAAGGCAAGGACGAGCACCTCCGAGACTACCTATCTCGGTGGATCAAGCTGAAGAATTCATGCGAAGGAGTCCATGAGATCCAGGCCATTCAGTATTTTACTGATGGGTGCCTGGCGGATCCTGTCCATCGTCTTGACCGCAGTTGTCTTCGTCTTTGAGCGGAATATGGGGAGCTGAAGCCCCCTGGAGCTGCCGAATCGCGTCGTCGTCTTCATCTACGGCCGCCGCGCAACATCGTCGATTACATCATGCAAGTTTTCTCGAGTGCTGGTTGATGGAGGAAGCACAATCAATGTTCTGTACAGAGATACAATGCTCAAGCTAGGGCTCACAGAGCGGAACCTGGAGCGCAGTCGGACGACATTCCATGGGATTGTTCCTAGATTTTCTTGCACCCCCATGGGTCGCATTCGGCTGGATGTCATATTTGGCACGGAAGAAAATTTCAGGAGAGAGCCGATTTGGTTTGAGGTGGCCGACCTCAGCAGTCCTTACCATGCTCTATTGGGGTTACCAGCATTTGCCAAGTTCATGATCAATGCACAGCAGACATACCTAAAGATGAAGATCCCGGGGCCAAACGGCGTCATCACAGTCACCGGAGACTTCAGGAAGTCCCTCGAGTGCACATCCGCTGGCAGCAGTTTGGCTGAATCTCTAGTGGTGGAGACGGAGAAGCGCCAGCTCGGCAAAGTCATTGCAATGGCGCAGGCGCAAAGCAAGAATCCACTTCCGGTTGGCCCAGCAAAGAGAGTAGATGAGGAGTTGGCTTTTCAGTCGGCCAAGGACAGCAAGAAGATCGCTCTAGATCCCTCCGACTCAACCAAGTTCGTCGTAGTCGGAGCTGGACTTAGCGATAAATAGGAAAGCGAGCTCGTCGAGTTTCTCCGTGAGAATCGGGACATCTTTGCATGGTCTCCACAAGACATGCCTGGTGTTCCGAGAGAACTCGCCGAGCACAAGCTGCACATTCGGCCAGGGTCGAAGCCGGTCAAGCAACCTCTGAGACGTTTTTCTGAGGACAAGAGAAGGGCAATCGGCGAAGAGATTGGGAAGCTGCAAGCGGCATGTTTTATCATGGAGGTGTTTTACCCCGAGTGGCTGGCGAATCCAGTCCTCGTCATGAAGAAGAACAAGACTTGGCGTATGTGTATAGATTATACTTGCCTGAACAAGGCATGCCCGAAAGATCCGTTTGCTCTGCCCCGTATTGATCAAGTGATTGATTCTACGGCCGGCTGCGAGCTGTTGTCCTTTCTGGATGCTACTGCTGGATATCACCAGATCAAGTTGGTTGTGGAAGATCAGATCAAAACTGCATTCATAACCCCTTTTGGGGCCTATTGTTATATCACCATGCCTTTTGGTCTGAAGAACGGAGGAGCCACTTATCAGCGCACGATTCAGAGGTGCACACATTCCCAACTCGGCAGGAATATCCATGTGTACGTGGACGATTTGGTGGTGAAGTCGGCAAAGGGGATCACATTGCTAGATGATCTCAGAGAAACATTCGCGAATTTGAGAACTTATCAGATCAAGCTCAACCCGGAGAAGTGTGTGTTTGGAGTCCAAGCCGGCAAGCTATTGGGGTTTCTCGTTTCCGAGAGAGGAATTGAGTGCAACCCCGAGAAGATAGCTGCAATAGAGCGCATGGGGCAGCCCAAAACCCTGAAGCAAGTGCAGAAATTCACCGGTTGCCTCGCGTCTCTCAGCCGATTCCTCAGTCGGCTGGGTGAAAAGGCAATCCCATTGTACCAGTTGATGAAGAAGACCGAGAAGTTCACGTGGACCCCTTAGGCAAACGAAGCATTCCGAGAACTCAAGCGCATGCTCTCCACGACACCAATCCTGGCTGCCCCGATTGAGAAGGAGCCAATGATGTTATACATTGCGGCAACCAATCGGGTGATCAGTGCAGTCATGGTGGTGGAGCGGCCCGAGAAGGACAAGGCACAGCAAATCCAGCGCCCAGTGTACTACATCAGCGAAGTGCTCTCAGCATCCAAGCAGAACTACCCTCACTATCAGAAGATGTGCTATGGAGTGTACATGGCAGCCAAGAGATTGAAGCCGTACTTTCAAGCTCACCTAATCACAGTTGTCAGCTCGGCTCCATTAGCCGACATCATGGGAAGCAGAGATGGAACTGGAAGAGTGGCAAAATGGGCAATCGAAGTCGCCAGTCACGGCATCCAGTATGAACCCAGGACTGCAATCAAGTCGCAAGCATTGGCCGATTTCCTAGTCGTCTGGGCTGAAACTCAGTACATGCCGCAGCTCCCAATATCGGATTGCTGGCGAATGCACTTTGATGGCTCCAAGATGAAGAATGGCCTAGGGGCTGGGGTAGTACTCACTTCCCCAAGAGGAGATCAGTTGCAGTACGTGCTTCAGATTCACTTCGCAGCATCAAACAATGTCGCCGAGTACGAAGCCCTGGTGCATGGTATCAAGCTTGCTAGGGAAATCGGTATTCGGAATATCGAGTGCTTTGGTGATTCTGACCTGGTGGTACAGCAGTGCTCGGGCACCTGGGATGCAAAAGATGCTAACATGGCAAGCTATCGATTCCTAGTGCAGCAGGTCAGCGGATATTTTGAAGGTTGCGAGTTCCATCATGTGCCGAGAGCAAACAACGAAGCAGCAGATGCATTGTCCAAGCTAGGCTCCACAAGGCAATCAATTCCACCAGGTGTATCTCTGGAGCATATCAAGAAGCCATCTATCATTCCATCCCCAGAGTCCGAGTCCATTTTTATCTCGGAGACCGATCTTGAGGCACTAAAAAAGGCAAAAGAGGTTCAACCGGCCAAACCTGCAACTGTGAAGAAGCAGTCCAGCGCCCAGGGTGTCTCGGCAACAGCACCAGGGGCTGCCGATCGCGAGCCAGGGGCTGCAGAGGAAAAGAGGAAGAGCAAAGGGAAGCAAGCAGAGGCTGCACTAGAAGGCACAACTTCTGAAGAGCCAATGACATCAGAAATGGCCGAGTTCAATGATGAAGCTCCAGCCCCAGATGAGAAGTCGGCACCAGGGGCTGCCGAATGCGTGCCAGGCGCCGCAGTCGGCAGTTCAGAAGCAGAGATAGAAATGGCAGACGTCCAAGTGGCCGAGATCGAGGAGGCCAATGTTCAAGAGGCCGAGATCCAAGAGGAAGTCCCACCTCAGCATGCGGCTGTAATGGTGGTCGTCAGTGCACCGTCATGGGCACAACCGATTAGAGATTTCTTAGCAGATGGGATCCTCACACCAGATTTAGCAGAGTCTAGACAGATCAGCCGCCGATCTTGGGCATATACAATAATCAACAATGAGATGATGCGCAAGAGTGCAACTGGTACCCTCCAGAGGTGTGTTGAAGAGGACAGAGGCTTGGAGCTGCTCAGAGACATCCATCAAGGTGAATGTGGTCATCACGCGTCAGCAAAGGAAATCGCCAACAAGGCTTTCCGACATGGTTTCTACTGGCCAACTGCACTCGCAGCGGCTGAGAATCTGGTGAAGCACTGCAAGGGTTGTCAGCGATTCAAGGCAAAGAGTCATCAGCCAGCATCAGCACTGAAGACCATCCCAATAGCTTGGCCGTTTGCAGTTTGGGGTTTGGACATGGTCGGACCATTCAAGAGAGCTCGGAGTGGCATGACACATCTCCTAGTGGCAATCGACAAGTTTACCAAGTGGATTGAAGCAAGGCCAATCAAAAAGTTGGATGGGCCGACTGCGGTTCGTTTTGTGACCCACATCGTATGCAGATACGGTGTACCTAACAGCATCATCACCGACAACGGCACAAACTTTGCAAAGGGGGCGCTGGCCCGATATGCATCTCAGCAAGGCATTCGGCTCGATCTGGCATCTGTGGCACACCCACAGTCCAATGGTCAAGTCGAAAGGGCAAATGGACTAATCCTATCGGGTATTAGGCCCAGATTGGTAGAGCCACTTGAGAGGGCACCCGGGGCATGGATTGACGAACTTCCAGCAGTACTGTTCAGCTTGAGGACCACTCCAAACAGGTCGACTGGATTCACTCCTTTCTTCCTGGTGTATGGCTCAGAAGCAGTCATCCCCTCCGACATTGAGTTTGATTCACCTCGGCACGCCCTATACACAGAAGAAGAAGCAAGACTGGCAAGAGAAGACGGCATCGACCTCAAAGAAGAAGCTTGTCTGTTGGCCTTGTCTAGGTCAGCAGTCTATCAGCAGAAGTTACGACACTACCACAGCAAGAAGATTCGTCCTCTCGCTTTCCGAGAGGGAGACATGGTGCTACGCCGAATCCAGAAGTCAGAGGGGCAGCACAAGCTATCCTCACCTTGGGAAGGGCCATTTGTTGTCAGCAGAGCGCTCAAGAACAATTCCTATTATCTGATCGAATGCACCAAGGGCACTCGGCACAAGGACACGTCAGGAGTAGAGACGGAGCGGCCATGGAACGCCGAGTTGTTGTGTCCGTTCTATAGTTGAGCGGCCAAAATTTATGTAAGCCATTCGGCAAACAATCAGTAAAAGTTATCATGTCTCTGAAAATGAGCATTCGAGTACTTTTGTATAATTTCATTCGAAGAGCTAGCCTCAATCGGCAACGATCAGTCATACCCGAGATGTGCGTAGCACACTCGGGGACTGGCCGACCGCGAGGTCAAGTAAATAAGCCATCGAGGCATGGGGACTGCAGGCTGGCCCTCAATCGAACACTTAGCTCGAGCGCAAATCACTAAAAGGTTTGTGGCATTGAGGAGGGTGGCGATTGAGGCAGTCGGTAGTACAAATTCCCGGGAAACAATTTGAAAGAGGCCACCAAGGGCAGTCGACAGGACGGAGTCATCGATTGCGCCGCAAATCAGGACATCGTACCTTGTAGCGAGCAATCGACGCTTGATATTGCAGAATCCTTTGCGGTAAAAATCTTGTCGTGTAAAAAATGAAAACTTATCGAACCTTGGCCGGATGTCTACTGTTGATCCGATTGCAGACCGCATGACGGAAGCAAGGTCGACACAGCAGACATCCCCAAGTGTAGCCGATAAAGGAAACCGACAAAGACGCAAAGTCGATCGCACATGCAAAAGTGACAAACAAGCAATCGGATTGCATCAAAAGTAATAGGCCCAAGGCCGAATAATGTCATTACATCCAAGTCACACCCAGTAGGTGTCGACAGAATTAAAAATATGTCTTACAAGCGGACAGTCGGAATACAAATTAAAGATAACATAGCTTAAGCAGTCGGAGGCACTGAGCTAGAAGGTGGCGCAGACGGGTCCGATTGAGCTTCAGAAGTCGCAGCACCTGTTTGTTTAGATTTCGGAGACGTCTGGGATGAGCCGCTAACGGAGAGCTCCTCGGCCAGGCCAGAGATGGTAAAGGCAGGGAGCGGTTTCCCTCCCTGGTCGAGATACGGAGTATACTCGTAGGGAGAAAACCAGTTCACCATCGTGCTGGCTAGCCGATTGACTTCGACGTAGGTTCTCTCAAGAAGGTCAGAGGCATTGTCTCGAAGGCTGTGCAATCGGGAGAGCTTCACTTGAGGGTACCAAGACAACACAGTCTGAAGAGCGGTCTCCGCACCAGTCCTTCCGGCAGAATTCAGCAGAACGTCGATCCGACGTGGGATAGCCTTAAGGAGAGTCCGAGTTTGCTCAGTGGTGGCATTCGGAGTGTCCCCTTGGTCAGAATCCTCGTCATCCTGAGTGTCTGCCTTACGGGTCTCGGCGGAGGAGTCGGCAGCATTCTTCATCTTCTGGAGTCCGGCCTTGAGCTCAGTCGGCGGCCACAGTGCTTCAGCAATCTTCAAAATTCCGAGCTTGAAGGATAGGGCAATTCCTTGGATAATAGGAATGCGGGCTTGGGTGCCGATCAGATATTCATGCCGGGTCCAGACGTTATCTGCACGGTCACAGGTCCCTCCAGCGGCGATGGTATCCTCTCGGGATTTGGCGACAGCTGCATAAGCAGCCGCTTCAGATTCGGGCCAAGCTTCTGCATCAAGAAGGAAGAGCATAAGCGATAAGATAAGAGAAGAAAGCAACCGGAAAGTGCACTCGGCAACAAGGAAGACTCACGGCCAAGGAGGAGATCCATTTCGGTCAATGTATCGCAGAAGCCCTTGGCTCGACGGCGCATTCGGGTGGTCTCCTCATAGCTCCGCTTCTCCAGTTCTTCAAACTTGGCGACGAGCTCGTCATGATCTTGGCGAATGGAGTCTCGGGCAGAAATTGCTTCATCCCTTTCAGTTTGCAGAGCAACTCGGGCGGCGACGGCAGCATCCCGTTCAGCAAGAAGCCCATCACCAGTAGCTGTCACTGCGGCGATGTCGGCCAGATGTTTCTTCTCAAGAGCAGCCATTTCAGATTGGAGGCCCTGAATAGTCCGATTCAAATCTTTCTCTATCCCCTGCAGCCGAGTTACTTCTCCGGTGGCTTGGTCAAGGGCTGGACCTTGTTGGCTAAGTTCTGTAGCCAATTCTGCAATTCGGCCTTGAAGATCATTTACCATAGGAATAGAAGCTACAAGAGAGCGCGAAGATTTCAGTACCAGAGCAGTTGTCAAATGAAGAAAAGACAACGGTGAGATAGAGGATACCTCTTAGTTTAGTGATTTCAGCCGATTGGTTATTAACCTGCAGCTGGGCCTGGGCGAGGGTTCGAAGGCTGGCAGTATAAGCTTCCAGGAGTTTTTCAAAGACACCTCTTTTCTCTTCCATGACAGCCTGAGAAGAACAGCAAGACAGAGTCAGACATATAGCAACAGTGAAAAAGATCCGAACCGATTGTGACCAATCGGCCCGAATCTCGGGGACTACACCCAGTGGGTGCGCTTGCGCGCACCCACCGGAAGAAAGTCTACCGATTGAGGAAGGCAAACGATAAAGCAAAAAATGCTAAAGATCCAAACCGATTGTAACCAATCGGCCCGAATCTCGGGGACTACACCCAGTGGGTGCGCTTGCGCGCACCCACCGGAAGAATGTCTACCGAGTGAGGAAGGCAAACGATAAAGCAAAAAAATGCTAAAAGATCCGAACCGATTGTAACCAATCGGCCCGAATCTCGGGGACTACACCCACTAGGTGCGCTTGCGCGCACCCACCGGAAGAAAAATTGCCGAAGTAAAACAGAGGTACAGAAGGAAAAGTTAAGGAGTTTACCGAATGGTGAGAGGTCAGCTGTTGAAGGTCCCGAGCAAGGGCTTCGGCGAATTCGTTCACCCGGCTCAGAGTGCTCGTCACGGGATCCCGAGGACGATGCGAAGCATCAGGCTCAGCGCCGACATGACGGGCGCGAGAATACTCGGCTCGGAATTGATCCACCGAGCGCATAAGAATCTCGGAGGGAGAAGAAATCGGCGGTGGCACTGAGGTGGGAACGATGGTGAAAGCTGTAGTGGTGAGGACTGGCGGCACGGATGTTGGTGAAGGACCGGACTCACCCGATTGCGGCGGCGGTGCAACTGGGCGAGTCGGAACAGAAGTGGTAGCGACGACTGGCAGCGAAATCGTCGCAGTCGGTGGGTCAGATAGTACAGTGGGCGGAACGGTGGAGGCGACCGGTGGTGCCGACACCAAAATCGGCGAGGGGGTCGTCACCACCGGCGTATCAGAGGCGGTCATCGCAGCAGGGGAAGTTGCGGCAGGCGAAGCCGGGTTGGAGCGGCGCGGTGGAGACGGGGCAATCGGGTCAGCCGGTTGCGTTCCTCCACCACCAGGAGCCACCCGGTCCGCTACGTCCTTGAGAGTTGGGGAGGCAAGGGTGGAAGAAGAGGTCTTCGAAGTCGCCGCAAGACGGGCCTTCTTGGCAGCGCGCTCGGCGTCCTTGGAGGAGCGATGAGCGGGTACCGGCCGCTTGTGGACGGCAGCAGCAGAGGCAGCGGGCGAGATGACGGGTCGGGCACAGACGGGAATGTCGGTGTCAACGTCATCAAGCCCAATCGGCTCCCTGAAAAAAGAAAGGGAGAAGAATCAGTAGAAGCAAAGATAGTGAAGCAGGAGGCATAAAGACAAGAGCATACCCGATTGTCCTGGGTGCGCCAGTGGGCATTCGGCAGCGAAGTGGAGCGACGTTCAGCGGCGCCTGGACGGTCGGCCTCCGAGTTGTCGTCTCTTGGACTTGTTTGCCCTTGCGGGCAGTCGGCTTGGCCTTGGCAACTTGGCTAGAAGCCACACCAGAGGAGGAGCCGGCGGCCGAGGTGCGCTTGGCCGACACCTTTGGAGGCCTGGCTCGAGGAGCTGCATCGGAACCATTACCCTTTGAGACACTATCATCATCACTCCACTCAGCCAAAAATTGCTCAAGGGAAGGGTCAGGCGTACCCCCTTGAGCTGGCGGCCGAGTATTGGTCTTCGGAGGGTTGGTGCGCTCGGCGTCATTATCATCAGCATCCATGGGGTTGGAGGATTCTCCGGAAGACTCGTCATCGTCTTCATCATCCCCACTGGACTCGGCGGAAGGAATCTCGCCGTTGTACTCGAGGCCGGTGGGGTCCTCTTCCGTGCGATCAGGGGCATACACGCCAGCTTCCTGGCCGTCTTCCATGAGGTCGGACTGAATGAAGTGCTGAGAAGGAGGTATAAGCAATCAGAGCAATCGGAAAAGAAAGCAATCGGAAGAGCATGTAATCGGAGCATACCACAGGCGGCTTTCGCTGGCGAATGAGATAATCGAGCCTGAAGAGGAAGGGGTCAGGCAAGGCGCTAGAGGTGATGGCTTTCACTCGGGTGCAAAGGTCTTCTATCTTCACCCGCCACGTGTAGAGCCTAGTGGGATCTCGAGGTCCCGACACGTCGCAGAGGCGGTGCACTCGGCGCTGCAGGGGAAGAATCCGAGCGTGAAGCCACGCAGCTACCAAGTCGGTTGGGAGGAGTCCTTCTTGCTCCAGCTGGGTGACCCTGGCAGCCTGGGCATCGACATCGCAGTCTCCGACGCCGTGCTTCAGCGACCACTGATATTTCTCAATCGGCCGGGCGAGAGAGAACTCGGGAAAATTGAGGAGGTCGGGGCCTTGGTCAGGGGACTTGACGTAGAAAAACGAGGTCTGCCAATTCTTGCAGGATTGGACGATCTCGGGGCTCGTGTACTTCGACTTGCCGGCTGCGACAAGGCAACTTCCGCAGTCGGTCATATCAGTCGGGTACGTTGGCTTGCCGCCTTCGATGGCGGAGGCCACCACAGCACCCGTCCGAGCGTTGTGAGCTCGGAGGTTGAAGAAGCGCTTCCAAAGGGCGACGCTTGGACGGCAGCTAAGGTACCCTTCACAGAGCGTCACGAACCAGGAGAGGATCATGATAAAATTGGCTGCGAGGTGGTGAGGCTGCAGTCGGTGGAAATCGAGGAATTCGCGGAAAAAGGCGCTAGCGGGAAGGCCGAATCCACGCTTGAAGTGAGCGAGGAACACGACCCTCTCGCCGGTGCGCACGCTGGGGACGACCTCGGTCTTGTTGGGAATCCGCCATTCGACTTCCACGGGCATCTTCCGGGCGCGGACGAGAGACTCGACGGCGGCGGCGGTGGCCTGAGAGCCCTTCCAACACCCGCGGCTCGCCTGCGACACATCTCGTCGAGGCGCCATGGTCTTCGCCGGCGAGGAGCGGGGGAGAGAAAAGAGGGAGGCGGAGCACGAGAGCTGCGGAGAAGAGTGGCTGCGGTGGCGGCGGAAGCAGCGGAGAGCACGAGCCCGTGGCCGGAGCAAGCGCGAGATGCAGACGCCGGCGGCGGGGAGAGTCGCGTGGAGCGGCGAGGGCGCAGAGGAGAGAAGGCTAGGGGTCGAAGGAGGTGTTTGGGAGAAGGAAGAGGCGAAGCCCCCCCCCCCCCCCGGTGGCTTATATGGGCGGCGGGGGAGGGGAGTGGGATATCCCTGCGGCTGTGTGGCCCGATGTGGCCTAGGGCACAGGGAGGCCAACCGGCAGTCCAGCGCAAAGGATCCCGGTGCAAAAGGCGAGGCGTGCGACGTGGGGGTCAGGCCCTGCAGTTATGTCACGTCGCGTGTGGGTCGTCGGTCCCAGCTCATTGATCACGTCGCGGGCGAATCGGAAGTAACCGTTGGAGGGAAATCAGCGAAAGAGATCTTTCTCAAAAAAGTGAAGACATGAATTAAGAGAGAACCACGTCCAATCGGATGGAAATTTGGTCAACCGAGTGTGATCTCCGACTCGGCCGACGAATTCGGAATGACGCACTCGAAGAGGCCACAGCAGTCGGAGAACGTCAAGGCAGAGGTTGAAAAACTGCAAAGGCCCCGCGGTCAAGCGACCGTGGGACCTTTACAGCTTTAGGGGCTACTGTCGGGGGATTGGTACCCGGGTAGGCTAACCCAAGCGGAAGCAAGCTTTCAAGACAAGGATGGACCAATTGGGCTGCAGCTGGGCCGAGCTGGGCAGAGGTACGGCCGATTGCTCCAAGGCAATCGACCATACCAAATGCCAGCAGTCGGCCTAGGCGCAATCGGGCCACCCTTCCTTCGCCAAAGATGATCATCAGATCAGTCCGCAGCTGGACCGAGGCCGATCCCTAGAAGGCCGATTTCCCAGAGCAATCGACCCCACCAGGAACCACCAGTCGTTCCAGGCGCAATCGGAGCAACCTACCACCCAGTCGGGGGTATGATTACGAGGTCATAAATGCCATATCCCGAGATATCTGGGTGGCAGGAAGGACAGGTCATGTCGAGGATTTGCTGGAGATACGGTGTCGACCTCCCCGCCGATTCCGCGGACAGGCCGACAAGACCGCACCCCCTAGCTCCACTGTTCACTCCTAGGTTCTACGAGATAGCAGCATGGGCCGCCGCTCGTAGGCTCCGAGTCACCCGGAGAGGAGCAGTCGGTGGGCCCAGGCCGATTAGAGGATGACGGATGGGCCTATGGCGATGCGATTGTTCGAGACTCCGTCTCGTGCACACTTTGTGGTATGATCGAGCCCGCCCTAGACCCCGACTAAGTGATCGGGCTGGAGTAAGTCTATGTAAGAGTTATGAGATAGTCGATAGTATGGTTGAGGCGACACTTCTTGAATATGGGAGCTCATCACCCATATCATTAGACTTGTGTGCGGACGATGAGGACCCATCTCAGTTGATCATCCGGCCTGGATGGGATGCCCCTCACGTACGATGCTCTCCGAGAACGTTCTGTGCTTGGCCTTGTCTGCTTAGACAAGTGGGTACGGTTCTCGGCTCTCCATATGACTATGTCTTAACTGGACTTGCATACGCTAACCCCGGGTCCCGACAGACTTGGTTTCAGAGCAGGACTGACTGTAGGACTAGTAGCCTTGGCCGAAGTCGAGTCTAGCTTGCTATAGTTATATAGTTACTCTGGGTATATAAGGGAATAACGTAAGGCTTTTTTTTTCTCCTTACCCCCTTCGTTCTGAGTTCTGAGTCACCCTCATCTTATTCTACGGGAAGATAGGACTAGGCTCTCCTCTGTCTGATTAGAACATCTCGTTGTTTGCTTCCTTGTAGCCGTAGGAAAGTTGTGATCGTTTTGTTAGAGTGGTTATGCTTCCTGATTTCTTACATCGTATGTAAGTGCTGTTTTTCATATTGAAAGAAATTGCCATTTCTTACAATTACAGCCGTTATGCTGTCCGAGTCATTCCAGGTTTATCTCATAATCTGATGCATTTTCAAACTCCTTCTTTCTGTTTCAGATGGCAGATCTTCCCCCTCGGCAGATTGTTCGTTTGACCAGGTGCCTCGGTGTGCGTGGCCATCCCGCCACGTTGATCGAGATGATGTCCTATGTGGGATATCGATGGTATCCTGAGTACACCGTTGAGGAGCAGTTCCTTGACTTCAACCAGACGCAGTTCCACTTCATTGTCAGGATCTACCCGCACCACGTTGGAGTCACTCAGCCTATCCACTTTGGATATGGCATTGGCATGACAGAGAACATGGCTGTGCAGGATGCTGCATATTCATGTATTACCCTGCTGAGAGAGGAGCACACTATGCTGAGAGAGACCTCATTCCGCTATATCCCTGCTGCATTTCCAGGAGAAGAGGGATATTACACCGGACTCTACTCAGATCACTCTGCAGAAGATCCAGCACTTCAGATGACTGCTAGGTTTGCTAGTGATCGAGATCGTGATGCACGCGCTCTTCGTTTTGAGCTTCACGCCACTCGTGTTCGTCTGTATCGAGCACTGACACTTTTGGCACCCTTCGTGAGCATTGGATCAGTTGAGCATGACGCTATCTACCCAGTGAGGACTCAGATGCCTTCTCGAGTTGCTTGGCCCGAGATTGGAGGCATTTTTCCGCCCCGTGGTCCTTTGCTTCCACCCTACGCTGGACCTAGGCCCCATCCTTGCCCAAATGGATATCAGGGTCCACAGGCCTCCGTGTTTTCCGATGGTCACCTTCAGCTACCGGGATACGCGGGTAACTTTTATGAGGACTACTATGGAGATGGAGATGAGTGAGACCGCCTGTGGTCTTACTTAGAGTTGATGTAGTAGTATCTTAGTGTATTGTACGCAAGGGTCTAAGTTCCAGAGGCTTAGATAAATAATGTATAGGAAGTCAGAGTGCCTCTGAAGGATGTATCATCTTCATCACGTTTGTATTATCTTGGTGCTTGTACTAAAACGATGTATGGCTTGTATGACAGCTTGTGAATATATGGCTTGTATGCTTTATCACCATGTTGTCAAGATGATTACTTCCTTTGCTCTGTAATCCTTCCAGTACTTCAATACCTTGTTTAGACTCTCCCAATCAACTCTGTTTGACTTTGGTTTTTCACCTTCAGGATGTCTCAAGGAACCTGTGGCCAGATTGGTCATAACCAGGGTCGTGGGAATGAACAGGAGGAAGGCAACCTTCCACCCCCACCCACGATGGCTCAGGTTCTGATGGAGGTTGAGAGGAACCGCCGAGACTCTCACCACCTGTTGGAAGTCATTGCTCGCAACACCACTCAGCAGCGCAACGAGCTGGTGTCCCTGAACGACTTCATCCGGCTTCATCCCCCAGTTTTCAGTTACTCCACCGAGCCCCTTGACGCCGATGACTGGCTTCGCAGCATCGAGAGGAAGCTCCAAGCAGGCTATGTTGAAAATGGCGACAAGGTCAGCTATGCCACCTATCACCTCGAAGGTGCAGCTAGCTCTTGGTGGGAGAACTTTCTGAATATGCGTCCCGTTGGACCGCCTGCATCTTGGGATGAATTCTGCACGTCCTTCCGCGAGCACCACATTCCCAAGGGTCTTATGGACCGCAAGCGTGAGGAGTTCTGCAACCTCACCCAAGGCAGAAGGACCGTTGACGAGTTTAGTCGTGAGTTCAACCGACTTGCTCGTTATGCTACTGAAGAAGTCTCCACCGACGCAAAGAAGCAAGAGAGGTTCCGTCGCGGACTCAACACTGGACTCCGTCGTGAGCTCAACCTACATGACTTTGCCACATTCCAGGTCCTTGTCAACAAAGCCATCAAGGCAGAGGACATGAACACCCCAACGACTTTCGCAAACACCCTAGGGACGATGGATCATCCAGTTCCTGCTCCCAGAAGCGCAAGATCTGGATCCCCAATAGTATGTTCCGCCAGAACAACCCACCGAGGCCATCCTATGTGGCGCCTTGTCCACCAACTCAGTTCCACCCAGCTCCACCGAACAACCCAGCTCCACGCACTGTTTTTGGAGCCTGTTACAAGTGTGGTCAGGCAGGCCACTACTCTCGTGAGTGTCCCCAGAACCAGATCCAGAACCAGAATGCTCCACCCCGTGCCGGAGGCAACAACAACGGTCGTGGCAAGCCACCCCAGAAGGTCTACACCGCCAAACTTGCTCCTCCCGCCACTCTGGACGTGTGAAACAGATTGCCGCCGAAGAGACTGACGACACCACTGACGTCATTCTTGGTACGCTCCCAGTCAATTATGTTCCTACTTCCGTTCTTTTCGACCCAGGAGCATATCATTCATTCATGTCGGAAAGTTATGCACTTCGTCATGAGCTATCTTTTGTTGAATTGTCCACCCCCATGATTATTCAAACTCCAGGGTCAAGATGGCAAACTAATAGAGTAAGCCATGGAAATCAAATTGCAATTGAGAGTTTAGTATTCCTTGCTTCACTCATAGCCCTCAAGTCTACAGATATTGATGTCATCCTTGGCATGGATTGGCTAGCAAGACAGAATGCCTACCTGGATTGCAAAGGCAAATCCGTGAAACTCACCCACCCTTCAGGCAAAACCGTCAACTATACCTCACCAAGAACAAGAAGCCAAGTGCATTCCTTGAATGTACTTCCCCTTCCCGAACTTGAAGATATTCCGGTGGTTCGTGACTTCCCGGATGTCTTTCCTGAAGAGCTGCCGGGCATGCCACCCGACAGATGTGTAGATTTTATAGTGGATCTTGTACCAGGAACCGCACCAATTTCTAGACGCCCATACAAAATGGCCCCACGTGAGTTAGCTGAGCTTAAAACCCAACTGGAAGCTTTGTTGGAAAAAGGCTTCATCCGCCCTAGCTCATCGCCATGGGGTTGCCCCGTTCTGTTCGTAACGAAGAAAGATGGAACAGAAAGGATGTGCGTAGACTATCGCCCGCTAAATTTAGCGACGATAAAGAACAAGTACCCATTGCGCAGGATCAATGATCTTTATGATCAACTTGCAGGATCCTCTGTCTTCTCCAAGATGGATTTGAGATTAGGTTATCATCAAATCAAAATCCGAAACGAGGACATTCCCAAAACGGCTTTTAGTACTCGTTATGGTCTTTACGAGTACACCGTCATGTCCTTTGGTTTAACCAATGCCCCCGCCACTTTCTCACGCATGATGAATTCGATCTTCATGGAGTACTTAGATAAATTTGTTGTGGTTTATCTCGATGATATTCTCATCTACTCAAAGAACGAAGAAGAACATGCCGAACACCTAAGGCTGGTATTGATGAAACTTAGAGAGCATCGCCTGTATGCTAAATTCTCCAAGTGTGAATTTTGGCTACCAGAAGTGACCTACTTAGGCCACGTGATTTCTGCAAAAGGCATTGTTGTGAATCCCGAGAGAGTTCAGGCCGTCCTTGACTGGACTCCACCTGAATCGGTTAAGCAAGTTAGGAGTTTTCTTGGCCTAGCCAGCTATTGTCGTCGCTTCGTCGAGAACTTTTCTAAAGTTGCAAAGCCTCTAACTGAACTCCTCAAGAAAGATAAGAAATTCTTATGGACTCCCAAGTGCGAGGAAAGCTTTCAAGAGCTAAAAAGGAGATTGACTTCTGCCCCCGTACTTGCACCTCCAGACACCAAAAAGGATTTCGAGATCTATTGTGACGCATCACGGCAAGGGTTAGGATGCATACTTCTGCAAGATCGACATGTGGTAGCTTATGCTTCACGCCAGTTGCGGCCACATGAAGAGAACTATCCTACCCATGACCTTGAACTCGCTGCCGTAGTTCATGCCCTAACAACTTGGCGACATTAACTCCTTGGTAATCGTTGTGAGATTTATTCCGACCACCAAAGACTCAAATACATTTTCACCCAGCCAGATCTTAATCTCAGGCAAAGACGCTGGATTGAGTTGATAAAAGATTACGACGTAGTAATTTCTTACACCCCAGGCAAAGCCAATGTCATGGCTGATGCACTAAGTCGTTAGTCGTATTGTAACAACCTCATGTTGCAACAGTATCAACCACTTCTTCATGAGGAATTTTGCAAGATCAATCTTGAGATTGTTCCTCATGGCTATCTTTCTACCTTGGTGGCGAAACCAACCCTTGAGGATCAAATCGTAGTTGCCCAAAGGCGTGCACGAGGTGTTCGTCGGATCAAGGAGAACATTGCTAGCGGAGTTGCTAAATGTTTCTCCACAGATAGTAAAGGAACGGTATTCTTTGAAAATCGTTTGGTAGTACCTAAGAATAGGGAACTAAGGCAACTCATCCTCAAAGAAGCCCATGACACACCCCTCTCAATTCATCCCGGTAGCACAAAAATGTACCGAGATCTACGCCAGAGATTTTGGTGGACTAGGATGAAGAGAGACATTGCTCAATTTGTTGCCGAATGTGATGTTTGTCGTCGCATTAAGGCAGAACATCAAAGACCTGCTGGTACACTTCAACCTTTGTCTATTCCCGAGTGGAAATGGGACAAGGTCGGTATGGACTTCATCACCGGCTTTCCGAGAATCCAGAAAGGAAACAATGCCATCTTCGTTGTCATAGATAGACTTTCCAAAGTTGCTCACTTCCTTCCGGTTCGCGAGTCTATAACTGCAAGCCAGTTAGCGGACTTGTACGTCTCCAGAATTGTGTCCCTTCACGGTGTTCCTTTGGAAATCAATTCTGATCGCGGTAGCCTTTTCACCTCTAGATTTTGGGGAAGCTTTCAGAATGCTATGGGAACTCATGTCTCCTTTAGTACAGCTTTCCATCCTCAGTCTAGCGGTCAAGTCGAAAGGGTTAACCAAATTCTTGAAGACATGCTCAGAGCTTGTGTTATCTCATTCGGAAAGAATTGGGAGAAGTATCTTCCATTCGCCGAATTCGCTTATAACATTAGTTTTCAATCTAGTCTGAACATGGCTCCTTTTGAACTCCTATATGGACGACGATGTCGAACACCACTAAAGTGGTCAGAAACCGGTGAAAGACAATTCTTTGGACCGGATATGATCAAGGAAGCAGAAGAGCAAGTTCGCATTGTTCGTGATCAATTGAAAGCATCCCAGTCTCGTCAGAAAAGCTACTATGATCGTCATCATAGGCAAGAGAGCTACAATCTGGATGAGAAGGCTTACCTTCGGGTTACTTCTCTGAAAGGAACCCAACGTTTCGGTATCAAAGGCAAGTTGGCCCCACGTTACATCGGACCTTTCCGCATTATTGCTAAACGTGGAGAAGTTGCCTACCAACTTGAACTACCCCCGCACCTTTGCCGAGTACATGATGTATTCCATGTATCCAAACTCAGGCGTTGCTTCAAGGACCCCATCCGCGAAGTCGACCATGAAACGCTTGATCTTCAAGATGACCTTTCTTATCGAGAATACCCCGTTCGTATTCTTGATTCCGCAGAGCGTGTCACTCGTCGTCAGAAGATTAGGTTTCTGAAAGTGCAATGGTCACACCACTCTGAGAGAGAAACTACGTGGGAAAGAGAAGACCGTCTCAGTGCCGAGTATCCCTCCTTCCTCCCGCAGACTTCTGAATCTCGGGACGATATTCTGTTGAGTGGGGGCGAGTTGTCAGAACCCTCTGTTAGGTAATGTGATAGGGTTAGCCAGTACTCTTGCATCATGTTAAAATTTCAAAAGAAATCTTTGAAATCAAAATCAAAAGAAAAATGGGAGAAGGAACCCCCCCCAGTTGAATTAATTCAAAAGGCCAGATAAAAATCTTCTCCAAAAATTCATGTTAGATTTTTGAAAAGTATTATAAATGAGTGTGATCACATATCAAGTGATGTGGGACCCATCCCATGCTCATAGATTTTTCAAATATTCAAACAGTGCCTTGGAATTAATCAAATAACCCTATTTGAGTTAAGATTCAAATTATTTGAATTTTAAAAATGTTGAAACTTTATAAGTGGCTAGTCTATATTATTATGAGGCCATATAAATTTTTTCAGCATTTAATAAAATGCCTAGCTATTTAATTTAGCTCAGCAAAATAAATGTCAGAAAAGAAAAATAGAAAAGGAAGAAGAAACGCTTACCTGGCGCCCAGGCGAGAGCAGCCCATCCAGCCCAGCCGGCCCAAAAGGGCACAGGTGTCTTCTTCCCCGATCCCGCGCCTCCAAGCTGCTCGGTGGAATGCCACCGAGCTAGCCGTGCACGTCGCCGCCTCTCCAAACGCCACCTGCCCCTCCCGCGCCTTCTAGCCACGCCACGGAGACGCTGGAGACGCCCACGTCCACTCCCCTCCCTCCAGAACCACCTCCCCCTCCTCTCTCGCCCGTTCCGCCGACGTCCGTGAATCTCACCGGAGCACCGTCAAGCCCCCGCGTAGCCATCGACGCCGAGAAGCCCCCGGATCCTGTCCATCGTCTTCACCGCAGTTGTCTTCGTCTTTGAGCGGAATATGGGGAGCTGAAGCCCCCTGGAGCTGCCGAATCGCGTCGTCGTCTTCATCTACGGCCGCCGCGCAACATCGTCGATTACATCGCCGTCGAGCCACCCCAGTCCTCGCCACCACCTCCGTTGAGTTCCTGGTGAGCTCACGGTCAAAACCCCTAACCTCTCCCCCTCGATTTCTTCCTCTGTCACCGATTGCCATGGTCGCCGGAGTACCGAGCCGCCACGGTCGTTGTCGGCGAGCATCTGCTAGGCAATCATCCTCGCCGTCTTGTCCATCACCTCCGCCGTGAACTGCTTTAGCCGCCGGTGGGTTAGCCACTAATCCCCCTCCTAACCCCACCCTGGGCCACTCACCAGTGGGCCCAGTGGCTTAATTAAGCCACTAGTTAAGTTAACCCAGCCGGATTAAATTAACCAGCCACTAACACCCCTGGCCCACATGTCAGCCCCCCCTGACGCCAGCATGAGGTCATGCTGACGCAGTAAACCTTTTCCAGAAAATAAATTGAATTAAAGAATTCAGAAAATTCCAGAAAATACCCCAAACTTTGGAAATTCATAGAAATTTCATATCAACTCCAAATTGGACAAATAATATATGAAAAATGATCAGGAGAAAATAAGCTATCCAAAAATCCAACTTTCAACTATGTTTGAGTTGATTTTAAAATGGGACCAGTAGCATATGTCATTTGAATTATTTGGAATTTATTCAAATTCAATTCAAATGCTTTTGCACCTTGGACCATGGAATTATGCTATATTTCAACCACACATCAGAGGCATATCATACACATTTGAAGATGATTCAAATTGATCAAACTATGTCACATATAACTTGACTAAGTTTGAATTCAAATTGGAGTTTGTTTTTGCAATTCAATTTGCAATATACTCCATTTAAATGGAATTGCTTCACACATCAAAGCATTTACATAAAGTTCCAACCTTCCATCATGTGATTGTGCATTGTATTTACTTTGCTACTTTGCTTGTTGTTTGTCGAGTAGAGGTGGAACCGGAACAGGAGGCTGCCCCCTTCGTTGAAGACCCCGAACCCGAACCTCGTCACAAAGGCAAGCAAACCCCCATTGATCATGTCGATAAAATCCCAATTCCCTCTCATGTCTCGCTTATGCATTGTATAGGATGATTACCATGCTACGTTTCTACCGCATAGATGAACCCATTCCTTTGCATGACCTATCATTTTTTCACAGTAGTAAGCAAACCACAATCCTAGCAAATGTAGGAGTTGATTGATATCATGTGGCCCCTGCAAATGTTACTGCTTATTGCATGCTTAGAGTGATACTATGATGATACTGTTATGTGAGTCGGGATGGTAGTGATCATGATGATGATGGTAGAAAAGTGTTGGTGAATCGACCCTAATACAAGGTGAACGATGAGAGGCGGTGTAGGAGTACACGGTGGGTTGTCTCGTTGAACACCGCCCTAAGTCCGAGTTCTTGTGTGGTGATCCAAGATGAAGAGTACAACCACACATTGGGCTCACTGACCCCTCTCAGCTTACTAACTCATCCCTTTCGATGTCAAGATGTCGCAATAGTTCGGAGTTCTGGTAGGTCTGTGGTCTGGATGCTAAGTGAGAGAACGGCTCATCCGAGACCGGCTTATGCACCACGCACACATCACTTGGGTCCACTTCGGTAAACCGGCCGGGTTCACGATAGTGGTAGCCAACCCAAGTAGGCGGCTTTCTCGGACTAGATCGGCTATGAGGTAACAGTTGTGGTGAGCATCCTCGCTGGCACCCCTTGAATGGTGTCGAGATCAAAGGCGGTAAATGATGATCATGTGTGTGTAGCGGTACACCCCTGCAAGGTTAACAAAACTATTCGAATAGCCGCGTCCGCGGTTATGGACTACTTGGAAAGCTTAGCTTGATTATTAGACAACTTGAATCAGATACTTCTAAAACACACCAAGATAAGTGTGAGTGCTATGGCGTGCCTTCTCGTGGGGAAGTCGAGGAAGGCACCATAGTGGTGTAATTGGTTGGAGAAAGTAGTGGACTCGTGTACGCTTCTTACCTCAAAGTCTGGTACTCGTAGTTCAGGATTAGCCAAGTCAAAGCTGGCACTTCTGCAAGTGAAACCCCACCTACCTTTACCTTGACACATATGCATGAGTAGTATAGCTCCTATGTAAGTCTTGCTGAGTACGACTTTGTACTCACGTTTGCTTAATCTATGTTTTAGATGAAACCACTGACCCCGAAGGTGGCTTCTTCATCGAGCTGGACGACTGAAGATCAAGCTAGTCTAGTCCCAGTCAGACGACTGGTTCCCTCGTGGAGGGCTTGTGTTTAAATAAGGCTTCTTAAGCCATTTGTTAAACTTGTCTGTACTCAGACATAATTTGCTTCCACTTGTGTTGTAATGTTGGATCACATGTTTGTGATCTCTGTGTGCACTCTATAAGAGTTATCAATAAAATGTATACTTTGTAGAGAATTGCAATGATACCTACTGTTCATACAAGGCATGTGTGCTGCGTGTATGTTTATAACATGCATGTCTTTGTATGGGTTTTCGAGACCTTAGTTGTGATCTGGCTGCCGGTCTTTCATACACCAAGTGGCCCTTAGATGTGCGCAGCTTGGGGCATCGCGATGCGATTGTTCGAGACTCCGTCTCGTGCACACTTTGTGGTATGATCGAGCCCGCCCTAGACCCCGACTAAGTGATCGGGCTGGAGTAAGTCTACGTAAGAGTTATGAGATAGTCGATAGTATGGTTGAGGCGACTTGTCTTGAATATGGGAGCTCATCACCCATATCATTAGACTTGTGTGCGGACGATGAGGACCCATCTCAGTTGATCATCCGGCCTGGATGGGATGCCCCTCACGTACGATGCTCCCCGAGAACGTTCTGTGCTTGGCCTTGTCTGCTTAGACAAGTGGGTACGGTTCTCGGCTCTCCATATGACTATGTTGTCCTGGACTTGCATACGCTAACCCCGGGTCCCGACAAGGACCATCAAGATCAATCCGAGTAAATCAGCATTCGGAACTGCTAAATCAAGAAGTCACCTTCGAAAGATCCCGAACTAGCCCTAGTAGGCATCACAGAAGAAATTCCGAACAAGCAAAATCGCTTATAATTCGTCTCTGACGCAGATTGCCAGATTATTAGCATGATATGGTGTGAGGGGTAAAGAATTGATATCCCATGGGATATGATTTAAAGCTCATCAACTGATGCTTTAAATATCAAGCTTTACAGATCTGGTTACATATGGGGTTTAAGGCCTTTTTACCCTAAGACACGCCTCCTTAGGCCTCAGTCCACCTCTTCCGAGAGACGCCCGAGTGTCGACGATCTTTCCAAAAACAACTCACCCTGCACATAATCGAGGGGATAGTTCAAACATTGATAAAGTCCTTCCGGGCCTCTTATCGAAGTTAATCTCCGTGCACCTCATGAATTCTCACGAGCACCCAGACGCACTTGGGGGCTACTGTCGTGGTAATACCTAGGGTATACCCTCATGAACCTTATATCAGGGGGTATCCCTAGCAGAACCACCTCTTGAAAAATATCTATAAAATAAAACATAAACAAAAAACCTCTTTCTCTTTCATCCGAGTAAGAAGCTATTCAGAAAAAAATCAGATTCATCCGAATAGTTAGCTTATTCGGTTGACACCACTGCAAAGGCAGCCCTACTCGGATAAGACCTTTCCGAGTAAAGCGTTACTCGGAGCAAAGAACTATCGACCGAGTAAGCTGGTTACTCGGAAGCAAGAAAAGCCGAGCTGCACGACACTCGGACAAGAAGAGGAAGAGCCGCCAAGACATTAAATCCCAATGCGTTACCCCTACTTAAATGCGGGTAATGGGGGGACGTTTCTCATTGTAATAACAGCCACCATTAACTCTGTAATTAAAACCCATTATTGGGCAGTGAAGGGACATGGCGCACTCTATATAAGCCCATCCTTTTCACCATAGAAAGAGAGAACAAAATCGGCACTTTGAGCAAGAACACCCCAGTTTACCTGGGACAGGATTAAGGTTGTTATCTCCAAGGAGAGGCCTAACCTGTATTACTTCTCCCTGTGTCACCATCTTTGCGTACAGATCTTCATAGCTCCATCACTACCCCTATATCTATTGTTAGGTCCATAACTACAACAGTCACCCAAGGTGACAACGGTGCTTCAAAGAAGAGCATTGGCAATGAACCCAAGATACATCTTTGTGGTGTCATACCAAATAAGCTCAAACATGGTGGCTTCGGTCACCGCCCCTCCCCTCGGGAGGGTTGGTTCGTTTTGGTGTTTCTCTATTTTGTTTGGGTTACTTATTTGCTTGTGATCACTCCAAGATTGTTCGTGTTATTCTTTTGTGTCATTTATCTTGGAGTGTTCGCTTCCAGCGGCTGTTTTTCGAGTCATTCGATGCAATTTCCCAATTTCTCTTGTCTCTTGGTGGGCGATTCTTCTGCCAGCGGTACTACCGCACCAGTCACGGTACTACCACGCCCGGGTACTACCGTGCCTGGCACGGTACTACCGCTGTCCCGAGGAATTGTATAACTGAAGGGGTACGGGGTGTTCCTCCCCATTACCCCATTCAGTTTCTTTTCCTCTCCTCTGCAGCAGCAGCGCCCACCCCTCGGCGCCCCCTCCCGGTGTGCCGCCTCCGTGCCGTCTCTCCCTGTTCTCCTTCGGTGGGATCGTTCCCCATCCTCCCCGGGTGCCATGGATACCGGTATTGCCCCATTCCCCGTCTCCTTTGGTTCAGTTTTTTTGAACTTTGTTGCTAGGGAAATACTTGCATATCCACTAGGTTTTTGGCTATACCTAGGCACTATGAGATCTTGGATAGATTGCTAGATAGGAATGAAGTAGATGTGTTGGAGTGGTTTGAGTTTTTGGAACCCCGGTAGTACCGGATCTCAGATCCGTGCTCTTGGCACCAGGACGGTACTACCGCTGGTCCCGCTGCGGTACTACGGCGGGTGCCAGCAGTACTACCGCTTGGCGGTACTACCGTGCCAGGAGCAGTACTACCATGATTCCTGAGACTGAAACCTCACCAATAGACCTGCTTAGTTCATCTTTGTCCGGGCTCTTGCATCTCATGTGTTTGTGTTGTCTGGTTCTTTTTGTGGGTTGTGTTCAGGTGATGGACCTCCTCGTAGGCACCTCAAGCGCAAGTCCACGACCCCTGTCAAGGCCAGCTACTCCTCTTTGAAGAAGATTGCTCAGAGGCCAAAGGAACCCGTCAAGCCTATGTTTGAGCTCCCTCTGCCAGATTACAGAGATTTGCGCAAGGTCAACCCGTATACCCGTCCTCAAGACCAAGCGTTTATAGGAACCAAGTTCTGGAACAGGACTCAACGTGATGTATATCATACTATTCTGCAGACAGGAAGAATCTCTTTGTGCCCCATGTGAAGTCAGTTTAGCTACAGTACTTGAGGAATCAAACAGACTATTTTGGTGAGACTCTGGCGCTGTGTGAGCAGTTTGGGATCTGCGACATCATTTCATTCAAATAAGCTTTTGATGATGATCTCCTAGCTCAGTTCTTTGCCACCGTCTACTTATCCACTGGATCTGACAGGACACTTACTTGGATGTGTCATGAAGAGCGTGTGAGCTGTAAGTGGGAGACCTTCATGGAAGCTTTGGGAGTTCCGCTGTCCACTCTGGACGAGCCTCTTGGTCTCCGTCCGCACACGTCTGCTAATGCAAGGAACAAGAATGAGTTGGACCCTTATCAGAACACTATTGAATACACGGATTCCAAGGGCAATGAGAAGCACCGTGTGGTCCTTATCCCGTTCCTGGATATCATGCATCGGATCTTCCGATCCTCTCTGTTTCCTCGTGTTGGTAATCTGGATATGGTGCACAGCTACCTGGTGAACATGGTGTTGCTCTGCATGTAGTATAAGGGCACCGCGATGAACCTGGATGTGTGACCATCATGTGGGAGGAGCTTTACACGGCTGTGATGGACCGGAAGGTCCCTATCTATGGACCATATCTTCAGGTGCTCTTCGAGACAGCTTGGGCTGACTGTTTCGAGGATGAGAGGCTTCCAGTGGGTCCCCTCACAAAGCATGAGACTGTGCAGCTGCGTATCAAAGACAAGTGGGCCGGGGGACATGACCCCGTTCAGGGGTCTCCTGCCGGCTCCGATGAGGAGATTGAGGAGGACCAGGCTGCAGCTGGTGGTCACAGTGTTCCCCGTACTCGCTCTGGCACGAGCTTTGGTGGTTATGCTAGGTGCTCTGACCAGGGCCCTGAGAAGCCTGGATGGGTTGCCAAGCTCACCAGGAAGGTAAAGCAACTCTTCTGTCTTCATACTGATATTCAACACCGTATGTATGAGGCACACATGAGGGAGAAGGAGAACCGGCGGCTGCAGAAGGCTTTCTACAGGCAGCAGGGTATGACGGTCCAGGACGGGTCCGAGAAGAGCATCACTCCCGAGGACAAGTGGATCTCCAAGTTCAGCGTGTGGTACATCACTGATGATGCGTCTGGACCTTCGTCCACCGCTCGGCAGCTAGCTACTGATGATCCAGAGGCAGCAGTGGAGTCAGAGAAGTCTGACGATGACGAGGACTATGACCAGGACGACGAGTAGTCCATCACCATGGGACGCTAGGTCACTCTCTGCCTTTTTGGCGTCTCGATGCCAAAGCAGGAGAGAGTTTTAGGACTCCGATTTGCATCTTCTCAGGGTTGGGCGAGTCACAAGCGTGTTTCAGTTGTCTCATTTGCTCCGCTTGTGAACTCTGTTTATTTTCTTTGGTTTTTAGTCCGTCTTGTGAGACTTCTGTGAAATATGGTGTGAGACATATGCTATCCTTTGTTCGTACTTTTATTGTCTCGTTATGTGATGCTATGTTATGACTTGTTATCTTTATGATCACATATTTGTCATTTCTAGTTTAGTATGACATAGTTTATAAAATATAGGGGGGTGTCTTCCTTATGTGTATGTCTTGCATTCGAGAGGCATATCTAAATTGATGCACACATCTAGGGGGAGCCTGTCTATATTTTGTAAACAAATGTCATGTTTTAATTTCCCTATTGCTTTATTGTGCAAATCTTGTGTTGTCATCAATACACCAAAAAGGGGGAGACTGATAGGGCATATTTCCCCTTGATTGGTTTTACTGATTGATGACAGTGCACTTGCGGATTAACCGTGTGTCAATAAGATTTTCAGATAATGATGGTCATGGCACAAGACGGTCAGGTTCCCCTCTGGTGATGGAGCGTGAAGACGGAGTTTTCTTTTGATATATTTTTGATTGATTGAGTCGTAGGAAAACCGTACTATCAAGAGGGGATCCGCTGTGGAATGGTGGGTGGAATCATCACACATACACACTATCTGCACCCACATAGTTTTTAGGGCATCACGGAGGAGTTTTCCTGGGTGGAGCTGGCTCCTTGGGTCTGCCAGCACGGTAGTACCGTGGCTAGTACCGCACCCACTACCTTATCTTCTCTGGATTGAGCGGTAGTGGGCGCGGTACTCAGCCGCAGCGCTACCGCGACACGGTAGTACCGCTCGAGCAGCGGTAGTACCGCACCACGGTAGTACCGTGGCTTGTACCGCACCCACTACCGTATCTTCTCTAGATTGAGCGGTAGTGGGCGCGGTACTGAGCCGCAGTACTACCACGGCATGGCAGTACCACTTGCTCAACGGTAGTACCGCTCCACGGTAGTACCATGGCTAGTACCGCACCCACTACCGTATCTTCTCTGGATAGGGTGGTAGTGGGGCGCGATACCGATCCGCAGTACTACCGCGGCACGGTAGTACCGCTTGGCTTGCGGTAGTACCGCCCCACGGTAGTACCGCTCCTGGAGCGGTAGTACCGTGGTTGGTGGTGGCCCAACGACTATTTTAGAGCCACCTATAAAACGGGATCTTCTTCTTCATTAAGACTTACCTCATTTATTGCGCACACCTCCATTGACACCCAAGCTCCATTCTTTCCCGATCTCCCTCCCTAGCCATCAAAACTTGTTTATTCTATAGGGTTTGGAAGAGGAGGCTCCGATCTACACTTCCACCAAAGGATATTTGATTCCCCCCATTAATCCCGTGTGGATCTTGTTACTCTTGGGCGCGTTGGTGCCCTAGATGGAAGAGGTCACCTCGAAGTCACATTCCATTGTGGTGAAACTTCGTGGTTTCGTTGGGAGCCTCCAATTAAGTTGTGGAGATTTCCCCAACCTTGTGTGTAAAGGTTTGGTTGCCACCTTCAAGGCCGCCTCGTAGTGGATCACGACATCTTACATTGGTAAGAGCGTGAGGATAAATAGGGTGGCCCTCGTTGGCTTCGTGTGAGCATTGTGCTCCTCACCCTCTCCAAATAGAGACGTACTTCTTGAAAGAGAAGGAACTTCGGAAACATATCCTTGTCTCCCGTGTTCCCTTTTATCGTTACTTTTTTCAAGTTACTTTCCTTGCTTATTTATTGTTTGCTTGTTGTGTTGTAGTTGTTGGCATATAGGTTGCTCACATAGTTGCATTTCTAGACAACCTATATTCATTGTTGAGCCTAAATTGTTAAGAATAGATTAAAAAGTGTTAGTCGCCTATTCACCCCCCTCTAGTCGACATTCCGATCCTTTCAGTCTATAGATCATAAGTACATGCATATGTACAAAAGTAGAAACAAGAAGAGTTCATACTGGCTTTCCTTGTTGCTTCCCTTCTGTCGATCTTCGTCATTACTGCCTTGTCTTTTGCACAACCGAACGTGGGAAATATAATCAAATGCCATCACGGACTCGAGCTGAACTCTGAAAACAAAGCAAACTAAAGAGAGAAGGGAAATCTTTTTGGGTTTTCAAAGGTTTAACGAAAACAAAAGAAAAGAGAAATATTTTTATTGTTTTTTTAAATTAAAAGAATAAAGAAGAACGGGCAAAAACTTCGAAAAGGATGAAATCAAATAAAATAAAAATGGATAATACAATGGAAAGGTGAGAAGGGCACGTACTCCCCCAAGCTTAGGTTTTTGGCCTAAGTTGGTAGCAGCTACTGCCCCCAGGAGCCTCCTGCTCCGGGGTAATGGTAAGTCCAAGGGTCGTATGAGCCCTCCGGCGCGTACACCAAAGTCCTCGGGTCCTCCCATGAGGAAGGTCCCTCGTCCCAAGCTGAAGAAGACCCCTCGCCATGCTTGGTGAAGGTATCTCTCTGGAAAGGTGGGAACTCACCATGCTCCTCCTCGTCGGGCACAACCCCCTCCATGGGGGTATGCAGCTGGTACTGAGCCATGAACTCATCGAACTGAATATCGTTGAAGGACCATCCGTTCCTGCGAGTGTTATCAAACAAAAGTGGTGCAGGTAGACGGATCTCACGAGTAATGGTCTTCTCAAACCTCAAAATATAAACAAGGTTACCAAACTGGGAACTCATGGTAACAAACTTATGCCTCTTCATAGCAGCAAGATCAAGACTTGTGTATGAAAAGGGAACTTCATCAGGATGCGGGGTGTGCTCAAGAGACTCAAGGATAAGTGTGGCCTAAACACCAGCATATAAATCGCCCTTGTTACTGTTCATAACAAGGCGTCGAGCAATTAACGCACCCACATTATAATCATTCCTATCAGAGAGGGCGTTCGCATAAATAGCGAAATATGGTGCAGAACCATTGCTCGTGTTATCACGATCCAACACCCCTCTAGCAACAAAATATGCAAAATACTTGAGGTGTGAAAACATAATGCTGGAAATCTTCGTACGTTGAATGTCGGTCTCCTCCTAGCAACAAAGGGAGTTGAAGAGGGTCCTCAACTCGGAAGGTTGAGTGGTCATTTTTTGCCGTCTGACCAGCGTTCGGCACACCTATTATCTCACAAAAATATGCCAAAGACATAGTTATGAGATCATTATAAAGTTTGAACTCCATGGTTCCAGCAGAATGGTTGTAAAGAAAATTGTTAACAAAGCAGGAGGTGAACTTCTTGTATTGTACCACACGGCATAGTGAGCCGTGTCAAACCTGCATTGGCACAAAGCCCATAGAATTCCTCCTTAAGTCCTGTAGCTGTAAGAAAATCATCCCACGGATACATCATTGCGCATGTTGGACCTTTGTCTTCCAACAACTCCAGGGGCACATGATCTTCATTGTAGCTCACCCTAACTGCTGAGGGTGAAGCTGCAGCTCTAGTATCTCGATCGGAGCGCTCGAGCTTCTTCTTCCCAAGCCACCCTTTTTCTTTTCCTAGCAAACTCATTTCCAAATTTTTTGACAATTCACAAAAACAAGGATTCAAAAAAGTGAGTTGAGGTAAACTACCCACTTACCTAAGGCATAAACTTGCATCAAAACTTGGAAAATAAATTTCTACACATGCATGCAAGCTCATCTAAACAGCACCAAGAACTATTAAATACTCACAAATGAAGCCACCAATCAAAAATCTATTTGGAGGGGTGGAGGAGTTACATATCAAGGAGTATTTTCCCAAAATCTCAGCTCAAATGATGGGTCGTAGAGAGAGATCGAAATTCTGGACGGGGAGCAGCAAGAACGCAAGTTCCAGGTGCAGAACTCGTGTTTTGGGGAGGAAAGAAAGAGAGAGGAAGAAGACTCACCTGGAGATGGGGACTTTGGGCCCCAGGCGCCCTGTGGGCGCGGCCAGGGGGCTGGCCGCGCAAGCTGGCCATGGCCCCCCTGGTCAGCCCCAGGTGCCTCTAGGTCACTCCCGGCATGGAAATTTTTATTATAATTTTTCTGGATTTTTTCTGAAAACTTCACTCTTGAAAAATTTCCGGAGTTCAAAAAGCTGCGAAACTTTCTGAAAACTTGAGGCAATGATTAGAATCGTGAAGCTTCAAAAACATAACTCCACTTTTTACCTATATAAAACATGCTCACTGGCAAGGTTGATCAAGTCTTACCAACGAACCGACGATATATAGAACAAAAAGTATCACCTCTTATGAAGTGATCATTGCACCTTTACTTTAATGGACATTGTCCCCACCATGATGGTTTTGCATTTGTGGTACACTTGTAGAGGACAATCCCACTCTCCGATCTTCACGGTTTCGATATTCTCTATTGAGTTAAGGCCATACCTTTTGTCGATCTTCTTTGGAAAATACACCATGTGTTCTTTATTGTCTATGTTGAAGGTGACCTTTCCTTTATTACAATCAATAATGGCACCTGCGGTGTTAAGAAAGGGTCTACCAAGAATAATGGACATGTTCCAATCCTCGTGCATGTCAAGCACAACAAAATATGTAAGAATTAAACAATTAGCAACTTCAACTGGAACATCCTCACAAATACCTATCGGGACGGCTGTTGATTTGTCAGCCATCTGAAGAGAGATATCTGTAGGGATTAGATTATCTAAACATAGCCTTTTGTAAAGAGAAAAAGGCATAACACTCACCCCTGCTCCGAGATCACATAAGGCAGTCTTCACATAATTATTTTCTATGGAACAAGGAATGGTGGGTATACCTGGATCACCAAGCTTCTCGGGAATCTTGCCACTGAAAGAGTAGTTAGCAAGCATAGTGGATATTGCCTCATTAGGAACTTTTGTTTTGTTAGTGAAAATATCTTTCATATATTTGGAATAAGGAGGTAACTTGATAGCATCATTCAAACAAATTTGCAGAAAAAGAGGTTTCATCCATCGTCGGGACCCGGGGTTAGCGTATGTAATTCCAGTCACGATGCAATCACATGGAGAGCTGAGAACCGTACCCACTTGTCTAAGCAGACAAGGCCAAGCACAGAACGGTCTCGGTAAGCATTGAACGTGAGGGGCATCCCATTCAGGCCGGATGATCAACTGAGATGGGTCCTCATCGTCCGCTCACAAGTCTAAATTCTTATGGGTGGTGAATCCCATACTCATAGACAAGTCGCCTCAACCATGTTATCGATTGAATCCTAACTCTTACATATACTTACTCCAGCCCGATCACTTAGTCGGGGTCTAGGGCGGGCTCGATCATACCACAAAGTGTGCACGTGACAGAGTCACGAACAATCGCATCGCGATGCCCCAAGCTGCGCACATCTAAGGGCCACTTGGTGTATAAAAGACCGCCAGCCAGATCACAACTAAGGTCTCAAAAACCCATACTAAGACATGCATGTTATAAACATACACGCAGCACACATGCCTAGTATGAAGAGCAGGTATCATCACATAACTCTACAAAGTACTCTTTATAGATATACACATAGAGCATACAAAGATCACATGTCTGTGATCAACATTACATCATACAACGGAAGCAAATTAGGTCTGAGTACAGACAAGTTTAACAAATGGCTTAGAGAAGCCTTGTACAAGAAACATGCCCTTCCACGAGGGACCAGACTGCTGTCTGGGACTATACTACCAAGGTCAATGTCAAGCTTCACGAAGGTGACTCCATCGGGATCCGGGTTCTCATCTAAAACATAGAATACGCAAACGTGAGTACAAAGTCGTACTCAGCAAGACTTACATCAGAACTATACTACTTATGCTCAAGTATCAAGGTAAAGGAGGTGGGGTTCAACATGCAGAAGTGCCAGCTTTGACTTGGCTAATCCTGTACTACGAGTACCAGACTTGAGGTAAGAAGCGTACATGAGTCCACTACATCTCCAACCAATACACCACTATGGTCACTTCCTCGACTTCCCCACGAAGAAGCACGCCATAGCACTCACGCTTATCTTGCGAGTTTTATAAGTATCCATTCAAGTTGTCTATGATCAAGTAGAGGTTTCCAAGTAGTCCATAATCGCGGACACGGCTATTCGAATAGTTCATTAACCCTGCAGGGTTGTACATCTTCACTCGCGTGTCATCACTTATCGTCTCGTTCTTGTCATCCTTCAAGCAGATGTCGGAAGTGGATGAAACCAAGGCACTACCCTCACATCACCTTCTCTAATCCAGGAGTCGACTACCTGAGTTTGTCACCGCTCGAGAGTCCGGCCGGTTCCACGAAATGGACTCAGATAATGCAAGGGACCGAGACGCCACCTTTGACAGATGGTTTCACTGCCTCACAGATCCACACACATATCTATACATAAATCAAATGGAAAGCCCGAATCTAGTGTGACTCCTGGACTGGATCGGGTACGTAAAGAGGCCAAACGGGGCTCCCATAAAACCCTACATGTGGTCATACTCTTTGTCTTGGATCACAAAACAGGAAATCGGGGCCTAGGGCAGTGTTCAACGAGACAACCCACTGTGTACTCCTACACAGCCTCTCATCGTTCACCTTTGTTTAGGGTGGATTCACCAACACGTTTATCATCAGCACCACTGTGTTCATTCCATCCTGACTCACAATCAAAACATCCTCATGTATCACTAAGCAGCAATAAGCAGTAACAGTGGTAGGGGTCACATGCTCATCAATCAACTCCTAAATCTGCTAGGATTGTGGTTTGCTTAATACGGTGGCAAAATGATAGGTCATGCATCGGAATGGGTTCAACTATGCGAAAGAACGTGTCTCGGTGATCTCCTAAACATGCATAAGCGAGACTGAGAGGGAAGTAGGATTTTATAGACATGATTAATGGGGTTTTCTTGCCTTGCTGACGATACACGGGTCTTATCGGTGGTCTTCTCCTTCGGGGTGATCACCGTCTCGGAACGTCTGTCATCGGAGGCAATCATCAACAAGGGGGGGACAACTCCGAAAGTAAAAATGCACATACACATGATATTGTTGTGGCATGAAGTAAATGGTACTGATTTGTGGCAAATTCAATTTAATTGAAGTATATTGCATTTGGAATGCAAATTCAAACTTCAAATTTGAATTCAAATTAAGCCATATGCACATTTGCTACTGTTGCCCCATTTTAAAATGGTCAAACATACAAACAAATTGCATATTCTTAATCCTTGTATTTTTCTGATAATTGTTCATATATTATATGTTTAATTTGGAGTTAATATGAATTTTGTATGATTTATTGAAGTTTTAAACAATTTCTGGATTTTCTAGAATATAATTAATTCAAGAATTTGATTTACTGCGTCATGCTGACATCAGCATGACGTGTGGGGGTTTTCTGGCCAGTGGGGCCCTGATGTCAGTGGGAGGGGGTTAATCCCTCTTATAATTAAGTTTAATTTTTGATTTAGGGGGGCTGGCCCCACCTGTCATTGACCTTGGGTCAAATGACTAGGGGGATTAGCCCCCTAAGTGAACTGGAAGGTGGGCCTCTCGCCGCCGGCGAGCTCCGGCACGGCGGAGAGACGCCGGGATGACCAAATTGCCACGGGAGAGCACGGGGGAGGCGCCAAATCGATCCCCACGTGCCCCCGCACCCATCTGTTCCATTCGGGGGTCTTCAGGGGGGCTGTGGCGTCGCCGGCTTCGAATTGCGCGGCGGCCGGAGCACTGGAAAGACGATGGCGACGAAGGTGACCACGGGAAGGAGAAGGAGGAGGGGGAATCGACACGGAGGCTCACCCTGGAGCTCACGGAGACGACGGCGAAGGCTGGGGCGCGCGGAGACGAAGCAATTTGACGGCGGTCTTCTCCGGCTCCGGCGGGATCTCGAAGAAGCTGGCGTGGGTTCCGGGCGTCCTCGGGCTCGATTAGCTGGGGGGTCCGGTGGAGACGGCAGCGGTTGTTCGCCTGGACATCACGGCGAGCAAAATGGAGGACAGTGGCCGCGACTGGCACGACGGCGTGCTCCGGCTGGCTTCGGGGCGGCGCTGGATTCGTGAGGAGTAGAGGGGGAGGAGGTCCAGAGAGAGGGGGAGGGGGTGCGGGGCCTTCTCGTGGGCGTCGTGGCGCGCAGAGGCGTCCAGGGGGAGGGCTAGGTGGCTCGGCCACGTCGCCGGCGTCGGCATGCAAGCCACGGAGCTGCTTGCCCGTCGGTGAGGAAGAAGACAAGCGGGTGGAGGTGGGCTGGGCCGTCTGGTGGGCTGGGGGAATGAGTTGGGCTGAAAGCCAGGGTTTAATCCCCTTTTTCTTTTTCTTCTCTGTTTTGTTTTTCTGCCTTTTGTTTTGCCCTGGTAAAAATACCAAAACATTTCATAAAAATGCCCAAATACTTTTATAAATACTAGGTGACCAGTAGCTAGTCACATAAAGAATTTTGAAATTTTTGAAATTCAATTAATTTGAATTTCAATTCAAATACGGGTAAACTTTAATTTCCAGAGCACCTTTTGAATATTCGAAAATTCCATGAGTATGGGAAAATACCCAAACCACTTTTAAAATGATCAGCATCATTTATAGGAATTTTCCAAACATTCAAATGATTTTTGGAAAAAGATTTTTATCTGGCCAGTTCAAATAATTTCTCAGGGCTTTCTGCTTCCCCATTTTTGAATTTCATTTGAATTTTTGCATGATGCAAAAGGGCACAAACAATCCTAGCACTTACCCTAGTTGGGGTTCTGACAACTTGCCCCCACTCAAAAGAATCTCGTCCCGAGATTCAGAAGTCGTCGGGAGGAAGGTGGGGTACTCGGCACGGAGGCGGTCTTCTCTTTCCCATGTTGCTTCTTTCTCGGAGTGATGTAACCATTGAACTTTAAGGAACTTGATCTTCTGACGACGAGTGACACGCTCTGCGGAATCAAGAATACGAACAGGGTACTCTCGATAAGAAAGGTCATCTTGGAGATCAAGCGTTTCATGGTCGACTTCGCGGATGGGGTCCTTGAAGCAACGCCTGAGTTGTGACACATGGAATACATCATGTACTCGGGAAAGGTGAGGGGGTAGTTCAAGTTGGTAGGCAACTTCTCCACGTTTAGCAAGAATGCGGAAAGGTCCGATGTAACGTGGGGCCAACTTGCCTTTGATACCGAATCTTTGGGTTCCCTTCAGAGGAGTAACCCGAAGGTAAGCCTTCTCATCATGATTGTAGCTCTCCTCTCTATGATGACGATCATAGTAGCTCTTTTGACGAGACTGAGCGGCTTTCAAACGATCACGAACAATGCGAACTTGCTCTTCTGCTTCCTTGATCATATCCGGTCCAAAGAGTTGTCTTTCACCGGTTTCTGACCAGTTTAAGGGTGTTCGACATCGTCGTCCATAGAGGAATTCAAAAGGAGCCATGTTCAGACTAGACTGATAGCTATTGTTATAAGCAAATTCGGCGAATGGAAGAGATTTCTCCCAATTCTTTCCGAATGAGATAACACAAGCTCTGAGCATGTCTTCCAAGATTTGATTAACCCTTTCAACTTGACCGCTAGATTGAGGGTGGAAAGCTGTACTAAAGGATAGATGAGTTCCCATAGCATTTTGAAAACTTTCCCAAAATCTAGAGGTGAAAAGGCTACCACGATTAGAATTGATCACCAAAGGAACACCGTGAAGAGACACTATTCTAGAGACATACAAGTCCGCCAACTGACTAGCAGTTATAGACTCGCGAACTGGAAGGAAGTGAGCAACTTTTGAAAGTCGATCAATGACAACGAAGATGGCATCATTTCCTTTCTGGGTTTTTGGAAAGCCGGTGATGAAGTCCATACCGACCTTGTCCCATTTCCACTCGGGAATAGACAATGGTTGAAGAGTGCCAGCAGGTCTTTGGTGTTCTGCCTTAATGCGACGACAAACATCACATTCGGCAACAAATTGTGCAATGTCTCTCTTCATCCGGGTCCACGAAAATCTCTGGCGTAGATCTCGGTACATTTTTGTGCTACCGGGATGAATTGAGAGGGGAGTGTCATGAGCTTCCTTAAGGATCAACTGCTTTAGGTCTTCATTCTCAGGAACTACTAAACGATTTTCAAAGAATATCGTTCCTTGATCATTTGCAGAGAAACATTTAGCAACTCCGCTAATAATGTTCTGCTTGATCTCTTGAATACTACTATCTTGTTTCTGGGAGGCTATGATTTGATCCTCAAGGGTTGGTTTCGCCACCAAGTTGAAAAGAGATCCATGAGGAACTATCTCAAGATTGAGCTTGCAAAATTCCTCATGAAGAAGTGGTTGATACTGTTGTAACATGAGGTTGTTACAATACGACTTACGACTTAGTGCATCAGCCATGACATTGGACTTGCCTGGGGTGTAAGAAATTCCTAAGTCATAATATTTTATCAACTCTATCTAGCGTCTTTGCCTGAGATTAAGATCTGGCTGGGTGAATATGTATTTGAGGCTTTGGTGATCAGAATAGATCTCGCAACGATTACCAAGGAGGTAATGTCGCCAAGTCTTCAGGGCATGAACTACGGCAGCGAGTTCAAGATCATGGGTTGGATAGTTCTCTTCGTGCGGCCGCAACTGGCGTGAAGCATAAGCTACCACATGTCTATCTTGCATAAGTATGCATCCTAATCCTTGCCGTGAAGCATCACAATAGATCTTGAAATCCCTTTTGGTGTCTGGAGGCGCAAGTACGGGTGCAGAAGTCAATCTTCTTTTCATCTCTTGAAAGCTTTCCTCGCACTTGGGGGTCCATTGGAATTTCTTATCTTGCTTGAGGAGTTCAGTAAGAGGCTTTGCAACTTTGGAAAAGTTCTCAACGAAGCGGCGGAAATAGCTTGCTAAGCCGAGAAAACTCCTAACTTGCTTAACCGCTTCAGGTGGAGTCCAGTCAAGGACGGCCTGAACTCTCTCGGGATTGACTGCAACACCTTTTGCAGAAATTACGTGGCCTAAGTAGGTCACTTCTGGTAGCCAAAATTCACACATGGAGAACTTGGCATAAAGGCGGTGCTCTCGAAGTTTCATCAATACCAACCTAAGATGTTCTGCGTGCTCTTCTTCGTTCTTCGAGTAGATGAGAATGTCATCAAGATAAACCACAACAAATTTATCTAGGTACTCCATGAAGATCGAATTCATTAAGCGCGAGAAAGTGGCGGGGGCATTGGTTAAACCGAAGGACATGACGGTATACTCGTAAAGACCATAACGAGTAGTGAAGGCCGTTTTGGGAATGTCCTCGTTTCGGATTTTGATTTGATGATAACCTAACCTCAAATCCATTTTGGAGAAGACAAAGGATCCTGCAAGTTGATCATAAAGATCATTGATCCTGGGCAGTGGGTATTTGTTCTTTATCATCGCTAGATTTAGCGGGCGATAGTCTACGCACATCCTTTCTGTTCCATCTTTCTTCGTTACGAACAGAACGGGGCAACCCCATGGCGATGAGCTAGGGCGGATGAAGCCTTTTGCCAACAAGCATCAAGTTGGGTTTTTAGCTCAGCTAACTCATGTGGGGCCATTCTATATGGACGTCTTGAAATTGGGGCTGTGCCTGGTATAAGATCCACTATGAATTCTACACACCTGTCGGGTGGCATTCCCAGCAGCTCTTCAGGAAAGACATCCGGGAAGTCACGAACCACCGGAACGTCTTCAAGGTCAGGAAGGGGAAGCACATTCAAAGTATGCATCTGGATTTTTGAGCTGGGTGATGTGTAGTCAATGATCTGGCTTGAAGGATGGGTGAGTTTGACTGATTTGGCTTTACAATCAAGGAAAGCATTCTGCCTTGATAACCAATCCATTCCTAGGATGACATCAATGTCCGAAGACTTGAGGGCTATAAGAGAAGCAAGGAATACTAAACCCTCAATTGCAATTTGATTACCATGGCTTACTCTATTAGTTTGCCATTTGGAACCAGGAGTTTGAATGATCATTGGGGAAAACATTTCTTCAAAGGAAAATCCATGCCTAAGTGCATAACTCTCTGACATGAATGAATGAGAAGCTCCTGGATCGAAAAGAACGGAGGCGGGGACATGATTGACTGGGAGTGTGCCAAGGATGACGTCAGAAGCAGTAGTGGTGTCCTCAACTAAGATTTGGTTCACACAACCACTACTAGTGGATGAAGGCTTTGCTGGAAAGGCTTTGGTGGTGGATTTCTTTGGAGGCTTGTGACTAGGTCGACGTGGTGCCACCAACACTGTAGGGCACTGTCGGAAGTAATGGCCTGTCAGACCACACGTGAAACATACCCTGCCTGAACTGCTGGGAGCAGGATTACTTGGTTGCACACCATCATTCCTTGGAGGAACAATGTGTTGAGGTGGATGGCATATATTCGGTGGTGGTCTCTGAAGAAGGTTTTGAGGTATGGCACGGGTTGGAATCCAAATTCGGTGTTTCTGAGGGGCTGAACTTGAAGAAGGAGCAAGCTCAAGAGCATGCTTGCGGGACTCTTCGAACACTTCATTGCCATGCTCAGCTCTGAAGGATCTGTTGACTAAATCCTCAAAGGTGGCAAATTCGATGAGGTTGAGATCATGACGAAGGATGGGGCTAAGTCCCTTACGGAACCTTGCCTGCTTTCTAGCATCGGTGGTGATCTCATCTTGGGCATAACGAGCAAGACGGTTGAACTCTCTCACATACTCGTGAATGGACATCTCTCCTTGAGTCAGATTGCAGAACTCTTCCTTCTTGCGCTCCATCAACTCATCTAGAAGGTGGTACCCTCGAAAGGCATCACGGAACTCCTGCCAAGTCACTAGGTGACCATCTGGCTGCATCGCAACATAGTTCTCCCACCATTCAGCAGCAGCACCTTCCAGAAAGTATGACGCGAATATAACTCGATCATCGGGAGCAACATGTGCAGTATCAAGCTTACGCTCGATGGAACGGAGCCAGTCATCAGCTTCAAGGGGCTCAGAAGAACATCGGAATACCGGTGGCTTGAGGAGGATGAAGTCCTGAATGCTCACAACCACATTGCAATGACGTGAGGTATTCTGCTCAATGAGCTCCAGAAGGCGTGTTTGATCACGTTGATTCTTCTCAGCTTCCATCATGATTTCCGCCGTAGAAGGCGGTGGTAGAGGTTCATCATCATTTCAATTCCGAACACGGTCTCGATTCCGACGAACAACACTACGAGTTCCACCTGACATCCTGTGTGATAAAGATCAACAATCAGAACAGGTTGTATGATGGAATCAAAGACAAGAAGGACATGATGAAGACGGAAAAGAGTATAATGCGAAGGCTATGATCCACAGAAACTCGGAATAAATCCGGCAGCATAACGGCTACACCGGGATGGAACATGAAACAACCTCGAAGAAATTGGACAGAACTTCTTCAAGGAACTCAACAGAACGATGAGTCTGGACGACCACAACTGTCCTACGGCTACAAGGAAGCACTCAGCGAGATGTTCTAGTAAGACATAGATGAGCCTAGTCCTATCATCCCGTAGAAAAGGTAAGGGTGACTCAGAACTCAGATCGATGAGGGTAAGGAGAAAAAGAAGCCTTACGTTGTTCCCTTATACCCAGAGTAACTATATAACTATAGAATGCTAGACTCGACTTCGACCAAGGGTTTGATAAGCCTACAGACAGTCCTGCTCTGATACCAAGTCTGTCGGGACCCGGGGTTAGCGTATGTAATTCCAGTCACGATGCAATCACATGGAGAGCCGAGAACCGTACCCACTTGTCTAAGCAGACAAGGCCAAGCACAGAACGTTCTCGGTAAGCATCGAACGTGAGGGGCATCCCATTCAGGCCGGATGATCAACTGAGATGGGTCCTCATCGTCCGCTCACAAGTCTAAATGCTTATGGGTGGTTAATCCCATACTCATAGACAAGTCGCCTCAACCATGTTATCGATTGAATCCTAACTCTTACATATACTTACTCCAGCCCGATCACTTAGTCGGGGTCTAGGGAGGGCTCGATCATACCACAAAGTGTGCACGTGACAGAGTCACGAACAATCGCATCGCGATGCCCCAAGCTGCGCACATCTAAGGGCCACTTGGTGTATAAAAGACGGCAAGCCAGATCACAACTAAGGTCTCGAAAACCCATACTAAGACATGCATGTTATAAACATACACGCAGCACACATGCCTAGTATGAACAGCAGGTATCATCACATAACTCTACAAAGTACTCTTTATAGATATACACATAGAGCATACAAAGATCACATGTCTGTGATCAACATTACATCATACAACGGAAGCAAATTAGGTCTGAGTACAGACAAGTTTAACAAATGGCTTAGAGAAGCCTTGTACAAGAAACATGCCCTTCCACGAGGGACCAGACTGCTGTCTGGGACTATACTACCAAGGTCAACGTCAAGCTTCACGAAGGTGACTCCATCGGGATCCGGGTTCTCATCTAAAACATAGAATACGCAAACGTGAGTACAAAGTCGTACTCAGCAAGACTTACATCAGAACTATACTACTTATGCTCAAGTATCAAGGTAAAGGAGGTGGGGTTCAACATGCAGAAGTGCTAGCTTTGACTTGGCTAATGCTGTACTACGAGTACCAGACTTGAGGTAAGAAGCGTACACGAGTCCACTACATCTCCAACCAATACACCACTATGGTCACTTCCTCGACTTCCCCACGAAGAAGCACGCCATAGCACTCACGCTTATCTTGCGAGTTTTATAAGTATCCATTCAAGTTGTCTATGATCAAGTAGAGGTTTCCAAGTAGTCCATAACCGCGGACACGGCTATTCGAATAGTTCATTAACCCTGCAGGGTTGTACATCTTCACACGTGTGTCATCACTTATCGTCTCGTTCTTGTCATCCTTCAAGCAGATGTCGGAAGTGGATGAAACCAAGGCACTACCCTCACATCACCTTCTCTAATCCAGGAGTCGACTACCTGAGTTTGTCACCGCTCGAGAGTCCGGCCAGTTCCACGAAACGGACTCAGATAATGCAAGGGACCGAGACGCCACCTTTGACAGATGGTTTCACTGCCTCACAGATCCACCCACATATCTATACATAAATCAAATGGAAAGCCCGAATCTAGTGTGACTCCTGGACTGGATCGGGTACGTAAAGAGGCCAAACGGGGCTCCCATAAAACCCTACATGTGGTCATACTCTTTGTCTTGGATCACAAAACAAGAACTCGGGGCCTAGGGCAGTGTTCAACGAGACAACCCACTGTGTACTCCTACACAACCTCTCATCGTTCACCTTTGTTTAGGGTGGATTCACCAACACGTTTATCATCAGCACCACTGTGTTCATTCCATCCCGACTCACAATCAAAACATCCTCATGTATCACTAAGCAGCAATAAGCAGTAACAGTTGTAGGGGTCACATGCTCATCAATCAACTCCTAAATCTGCTAGGATTGTGGTTTGCTTAAGACGGTGGCAAAATGATAGGTCATGCATCGGAATGGGTTCAACTATGCGAAAGAACGTGTCTCGGTGATCTCCTAAACATGCATAAGCGAGACTGAGAGGGAAGTAGGATTTTATAGACATGATCAATGGGGTTTGCTTGCCTTGCTGACGATACACGGGTCTTATCGGTGGTCTTCTCCTTCGGGGTGATCACCGTCTCGGAACGTCTGTCATCGGAGGCAATCATCAACAAGGGGGGGACAACTCCGAAAGTAAAAATGCACATACACATGATATTGTTGTGGCATGAAGTAAAGGGTACTGATTTGTGGCAAATTCAATTTAATTGAAGTATATTGCATTTGGAATGCAAATTCAAACTTCAAATGTGAATTCAAATTAAGCCATATGCACATTTGCTTCTGTTGCCCATTTTAATATGGTCAAACATACAAACAAATTGCATATTCTTAATCCTTGTATTTTTCTGATAATTTTTCATATATTATATGTTTAATTTGGAGTTAATATGAATTTTCTATGATTTATTGAAGTTTTAAACAATTTCTGGATTTTCTGGAATATAATTAATTCAAGAATTTGATTTACTGCGTCATGCTGACATCAGCATGACGTGTGGGGGTTTTCTGGCCAGTGGGGCCCTGATGTCAGTGGGAGGGGGTTAATCCCTCTGATAATTAAGTTTAGTTTTTGATTTAGGGGGGGTTGGCCCCACCTGTCATTGACCTTGGGTCAAATGACTAGGGGGATTAGCCCCCTAAGTGCACTGGCAGGTGGGCCTCTCGCCGCCGGCGAGCTCCGGCACGGTGGAGAGACGCCGGGAGGACCAAATGGCCACGGGAGAGCACGGGGGAGGCGCCAAATCGATCCCCACGTGCCCCCGCACCCATCTGTGCCATTCGGGGGTCTTCAGGGGAGCTGTGGCGTCGCCGGCTTCGAATTGCGCGGCGGCCGGAGCACTGGAAAGACGATGGCGACGAAGGTGACCACGGGAAGGAGAAGGAGGAGGGGGAATCGACACGGAGGCTCACCCTGGAGCTCACGGAGACGACGGCGAAGGCTGGGGCGCGCGGAGACAAAGATTTGACGGCGGTCTTCTCTGGCTCCGGCGGGATCTCGAAGAAGCTGGCGTGGGTTCCGGGCGTCCTCGGGCTCGATTAGCTGGGGGGTCCGGTGGAGACGGCAGCGGTTGTTCGCCTGGACATCACGGCGAGCAAAATGGAGGACAGTGGCCGCGACTGGCACGACGGCGTGCTCCGGCTGGCTTCGGGGCGGCGCTGGATTCGTGAGGAGTAGAGGGGGAGGAGGTCCAGAGAGAGGGGGAGGGGGTGTGGGGCCTTCTCGTGGGCGTCGTGGCGCGCAGAGGCGTCCAGGGGGAGGGCTAGGTGGCTCGGCCACGTCGCCGGCGTCGGCATGCAAGCCACAGAGCTGCTTGCCCGTCGGTGAGGAAGAAGACAAGCGGGTGGAGGTGGGCTGGGCCGTCTGATGGGCTGGGGGAAATGAGTTGGGCTGAAAGCAAGGGTTTAATCCCCTTTTTCTTTTTCTTCTCTGTTTTGTTTTTCTGCCTTTTGTTTTGCCCTGGTAAAAATACCAAAACATTTCATAAAAATGCCCAAATACTTTTATAAATACTAGGTGACCAGTAGGTAGTCACATAAAGAATTTGGACATTTTTGAAATTCAATTAATTTGAATTTCAATTCAAATAGGGGTAAACTTTAATTTCCAGAGAACCTTTTGAATATTAGAAAATTCCATGAGTATGGGAAAATACCCAAACCACTTTTAAAATGATCAGCATCATTTATAGGAATTTTCCAAACATTCAAATGATTTTTGGAAAAAGATTTTTATCTGGCCATTTCAAATAATTTCTCAGGGCTTTCTGCTTCCCCATTTTTGAATTTCATTTGAATTTTTGCATGATGCAAAAGGGCACAAACAATCCTAGCACTTACCCTAGTTGGGGTTTTGACATCCATTCACAAAATTTATTATAATGCCCTTCTTATTTAGATTTGAGAGACTTACCTGGAAAGGGCATGGGTTTTTGTACCCATGGTTCTCTTTCCTTCCCATGTCTTCTTTCTATGAAGTCTTATCTTGTGTACTTCTTCTATTTATCAGGTGCCTCTTCTTCTCGCACCTCGGGAGGATCACCCTTCTCCTTATCATTTTCTTCGGGTTTAGCACCGTCTTCAGTTTCAGCATCGGAGGTAGATATGCTGTTAGGATCAACAACAGGTTCTTCACTTGTAATAGGATCATTGGAGTTGTCAGCTTCCTTGTGTTTCTTCTTCTTATTTTTCTTCTTTTGAGAGCTAACAATCTCGTCTTCTACTTGCACTTGAGAATCTTGCTCGATCCTCTTTGGATGCCCCTCAGGATAGAGTGGGTCCTGGGTGTGTGTTCCACCCCTGGTCTTGATGCCATAAGCTTGTATGTCCTATCTGACATTGTTAGCAAGAAACTCTTTTTGTACATTAGAAATTTGTTCAAGCTGAATTTGAACCATATGAAAATGCTTAACAAGACATTTAACATCATTAACCGTTCTTTCAAGAACACCAAGTAAACTTTTCATAACAAGAGAATTATCATGTAACTGACCTTGTATCCTCCTATTAAAATTGTCTTGCTTAATAATAAAATTATCAAGCTCATCTAAGCATTGGTCGGGAGGCTTACCTTTAGGGATGTCACTTTCAGTAAAGTCTAATAGAGAGTGTACCTCTACCAAGGGAGGATGAGTAGTAGGTTCACACAACTTCTCGATAGGCGGTAGATTCTTCACGTCTTCGTCTTTAATTCCTTTCACCTTTATAGACTTCTTCGCTTCTTTCATATCTTCGGGGTTAGAACAAGCATGCCCCTCTTCTTTGGTGGTGGAGCTGGTTCAGGGACGGACCAATCTTCATGGTTCTTGGCAATTTTCCCCATTAATTCTTCAGCATCGGCCAGTGTTCTTTCCCTGAAAACACAACCAGCACAACTATCCAGATAGGACCTGGATTCATCGCTTAGACCAGCATAAAATATATCAAGTAACTCATTCTTTGGGACTTCATGTCCCGGTCTAGCCTTGATTAAGTCAGAATACCTCCCCCAAGGTTTAGGGAGGTGCTCATCCTGCAACTGTTTAAAGTTATAGATTCTTTGCAAAGCAGCATGTTGCATATGAGTAGGAAAATATTTATCAACAAAAAATTGAACTAAGTCCTGAGGACTCTCAATGGAATCATAGGGTAGTGCATTGTACCAGGATTTAGCATCTCCCTTTAAAGAGAAAGGAAAAAGCTTGGCCACATAGAAATTTCGTATCTTCAAATCAGTAGCATATAGGTCACCTAAATCAGTGAGTTTGGTCAGGTGTGCTATAGCATCATCATTTTCTCGGCCATAAAAAGGGTCAGTCTCGACTATAGATATAAGTGAAATATCAACAGAGAAATCATATTCAGGATCAGTGATGCATATAGGAGATGTGGAAAATTTAGGATCAGGAATATTCTTGTTCTTCATGGAGTGCTTTTCGAGCAGCTCCTTGATAGCATCAGGGTCAAAGTCGGTACACTCTCTGAGTTCCCTGCAAAGATCATCGTCAAGAGTAATATAATCATCATCAAGGATCATCTCCTTGAGTTCATCTAAATTTGGGTAACCAAAAGTTTGCAAGTAGGAATATAGGTAACAGGAGTCTCAGTCTCGGATTCTGCTGCAACTTTAGCAGACTGAGTTTCAATATAGTGAGCAAGAAAATTATCATCATCAAGAGTAGTGGAAGCATCATCAAATATATCGGACATAGTGACAGACTTAGTAGAAGTAGCATGTGGTGGTAGTGGTGAAGCAAACTTACTTATAACGGAAGGTCAATCAAGTGTAGCACTGGTACTCAGAACGGTACCTTTTCTTGTAGTGGATGGTAGGATCAGAACCTTGGGGTCTCCTTTCTTACCCATAGCGGATGAAGTGTGACACGCATGATACTTCAAGTAGAATTGTAAATATTGCTATGGTCCCCGGCAACAGCGCCAGAAAACAGTACTTGATGACCCTCAACTGTAGGGAATCGATTGTAGTGTTATCTCGGGTAAGTTAACCCAATTTATTAATTCGACACAAGGGGGACCAAAGAGTATTTATAAGCTTTCATAGTTGAGTTGTCAATTCAACCGCACCTGAAATATTCTTGCTTGCAAGAAAGTATTAATAGAAACTGTGATATGATAGCAATAGTGATGATAGCGATAGTAAAACAGCGAAAAGTAACAACTAGTGACCAGCAGGATTAAAGCACTGTAGGCTAGGGAGATGGATGGTCGGGCGCTGCATTAATAAGACTGAGCATGTAATAGATTCTAACATGGGGCAAGGCACACAGAAAAGTAATGATCATCTAGGCAAATATCAAACATCAGCCATGTATCCCATAGGTAGTTGTGTGTTCTTGCAATAAGAACTTGCACAACATCTTTTGTCCTACCATCCCGCTTGAACGGGGCCAAAAGGAACTTATGGATATTAAGGTGCTCCTGTCAAAGAGCATTGGAACAAAGCAATAAACTCAATGGATACATGGAATCCTCAAATCATGGACCATCCCCTTTGGTGTCCCAAGCTGACACCTTTGGGATCGTCGGTTCCGGACCATAATAGGTGCATACAACTCTTAGATAGGATCTCGAACATAAATAAACTCATGAAAACATAAGTGGTTCAGATCTGAAAACATGGCACTCGGGCCCAAAGTGAAAAGCATTAAGAACAACAAGTTGTAGAAAAGATGATAAACACCAAAGTAGATGATAGGCAACATGCCCCCAACAATCTGATGAACTATTACAGGATCAATCTCATCCAATCCTTGCCATCCCCTTTTCCCACAACAGGGAATCACTCACACATGTGAAGGGAAGTCATGGAGGAACGATGAAGCGGTGATGGTGATGACGATGGCGATGATCTCCCCTCTCCGGAGGCCAAATCAGCCTCCAGATTAGCCCTCGCGAGGAAGAACAGAGATTGGCGACGGCTTCGCGATGGGTTATGGAAAAACGACTTCTGTTTTGGAGTTTTCCCATCACGGGAATAAATAGGAGTTGAAGTAGGGCACCAGGGGAGGAGGGAGTCGCCCAGTAGGCCAGGGGGCGCGGCCCCACCCCTGGCCGCGCCAGCAGGGCGCCTGGGGCCCCCTGGCTACCTTCTGGCCCCCCTTCTGGCTCCGGGCTCCTTCAGGTGCGTGGATTTTTTGGTTTTTTCAGGGAATTTTCTGAGATGTCCAAAAATTCATTTTCCTGCGCAGAATAAAACCATACAAACATCTCTGCTGAAAACAGCGTCAGTCCGGGTTAGTTTAGTTCAAATCATGCAAGAATGAGGGCAGAACAATAGCAAAAGTGTTCGGAAAAGTAGATACGTTTGAGACGTATCACACGCGCAAAGCCAACCGCCACTATTTCTCTTCTCGCGCATTCTTCCCCTTCCGCACCACCTCCAGCATGCCGCTCCATCGCCGAATCCACTACCGCTACCACGACGTCTGTGCGTGTCCGACGACACATTCACGACGTTGATCCAGAGCGCCAACGAGCGCGTGTCGCTCGACACATTTTCCACGGCAGCGGGGGCTGCCCGCGCACGCAGATGAATTTCGGCGACTGCCACAACGTGCGGTGGGCGGCGGACATGGCACCACGCCGCTCCTTGTTAGTAACGAGGATCACCGGCTCCACCGCCGCCGAGCGGTGCTCCGCCTCGTCGCGGAGCAGGACCAGTGCGCCGTGCAGGATTGGTACACGAGCCATCCCGTGAAGCCTCGAAGGAGGCGAAACAATTGGCGACGCTGGCAGCCGAGCGCGTGGAGCGGCGGTGCGAGCGACATGAATGGCGGGAGGAGCGGCGGGTGGCCAAAGCGATGGCGGAGGCGGAACTGGCGAGCGGCGCCGCCAACTAGCCCGCCGGTGACCCCCGCTGGAGAGCGCTGGAGAATGACATCTTCGTCACCGAAGTCGATGTCTTCGACGACGAGGACGAGTAGTTTTTTTTAAGTTTTTTAATAAAATGGTCTAGGTTTGAGATGTTAATTCGTTAAATGTTTTAGCACTACAAATGAACTATGAAAATATTGAAACTTGGCATGATATCATCATTTCACCCACATAAGATGTGTAAAAAAGTTAAGAGGGTTACGACAAAAATTGTATGCACTTCATGTAAAAACTGGACCATCTCCTTCGAAGAACGAGGGTTTCAGAGGAAAACTCATCTGTTACAAGGACATTTTTTAACTTATTTCAACTCAAGACTTTTTGTGCATTCAATATGCACCATTCAAAGCGACATCCTACAATTTCAACCCTTTATAACTTCATTTGCTAATTTTCATGCATTTAATGATTTCTTTTGAGCTAGATGACCCTAAAATTGGAAAGCACTACAAATGAACTCTGAAAAGGTTGAAACTTGGCACGGTATCATCATTTCGCCCACATAACATGTGTACAAAAGTTGATAGGATTACGGCAAAAACTGAATGCACTTCGTGTAACTGGACCATGTCCTTCGAAGTACGAGGGTTTCGGACGAAAACTCATCTGTTACAAAGACATTTCATTTTTTAAACTTATTTCAACCCCAGACTTTTTGTGCATTCAATATGCACCATTCAAAGACACATCCTACAATCTCAACCCTTTCTAACTTCATTTGCTAATTTTCATGCATTTAATGATTTTTTAGCTAAATGACCCTGAAATTGGAAAGCACTACAAATGAACTCTGAAAAGGTTCAAACTTGGCATGGTATCATCATTTCAACCACATAACATGTTTACAAAAGTTGAGAGGGTTACGGAAAAAACTGGATGAACTTCGTGTACAAATTGGACCATCTCCTTCGAAGTAGGAGGGTTTCGAACAAAAACTCATATGTTACAAAGGCATTTCATCTTTTAAACTTATTTCAACTCAAGACTTTTTTTGAATTCAATATGCACCATTCAAATCCAAATCCTAAAATTTCAACCCTTTCTAACTTCACTTGCTAATTTTCATGCATTTAATGATTTGTTTTGAGCTAGATGACCCTGAAATTGGAAAGCACTAAAAATGAACTCTGAAAAGGTTGAAACTTCGCATGGTATCTTCATTTCACCGACATAACATGAGTACAAAATTTGAGAGGGTTACGGCAAAAACTGGATGCACTTCGTGTACAAACTGGACCATCTCCTTCGAAGTACAAGGGTTTCGGACGAAAACTCATATGTTACAAAGACATTTCATTTTTAAAACTGATTTCAACCCCGGACTTTTTGTGCATTCAATATGCACCATTCAAAGCCACATCCTAAAATTTCAACCCTTTCTTACTTTATTTGCTATATTTCATAAATTTAATGATTTGTTTTGAACTAAATGATCCTGAAACTGGAAAGCACTACAAATGAACTCTGAAAAGGTTCAAACTTGGCATGGTATCATCATTTCACCCACATAACTTGTGTACAAAAGTTGAGAGGGTTACGAGAAAATCTGGATGCACTTTGTGTACGAGCTGGACCATTTACTTTGAAGTATCAGGGTTTGAGATGAAAACTCATCGATTACAAAGGCATTTCATTTTTTAAACTTATTTAAACTCAAGAATTTTTGTGCATTCAATATGCACCATTCAAATCATACTAAAATTACCAAATTGAACATCCTGATAAAACATACTAATATTAAACATCAGGAAAAACAATCCCTCAAAAATATTTTTGTAAACTAAATTTATTCACAAACTAGTGATTCACACAAATTTCCAAAAGTTTAAAGTATTTAAATTTGAAAAACATTGCCACAAACAGAAAGTTTATAATCATTTTGACCTAAAGCAAAAGTATTCATTAAAATAATCCAATTATTCTAATAGCTAATCAAAATCTAAAAACAAAATCTAATTCTAGAAATATAAAAAATACACCTTTAGTACCGGTTGGTTATACAAGCCGGTTCTAAAGGTCCCTCCCCTTCCCGCGTGTAATTTGGCCGGATTTTGGAGACCTTTGGTATCGGTTTGTGATACTAACCGGTACTAAAGGGGTCTTTAGTACCGGTTTGGGGCATAAACCAGTACTAATGGTCCCTGGTATATCAATACCGCCCCCTCGCGCAAGCATGCCACCGCCCAGATCGAACTTCTCACGCTGCCAGGCTGCTTCGCTGCCGCCCCTCGCCGTCGCCGTCACCCGATCCGCCTTCGCCAGACCGCACCCTCGACCTCCACGGCGTCGCCGCCGCTGCTCTCCTCCTCCTCGTGCACGACGGACACCACATCGACGCGTGTGCTCCTTCTCGCCAGCTGATACGTCTCAAACGTATCTACTTTTCCAAACACTTTTGCTATTGTTTTGCCCTCATTCTTGCATGATCTAAGCTAAACTAACTCGGACTGACGTTGTTTTCAGCAGAGCTGCCTGTATGGTTTTATTGTGCGCGGGAAAATGGATTTTTAGACATCTCATAAAATTCCCAGAAAATACCAAAAAATCCACGCACCCGAAGGAGCCCGGAGCCAGAAGGGGGGCCAGAGGGCAGCCAGGGGGGCCCAGGCGCCCTGCTGGCGCGGCCAGGGGTGGGGCCGCGCCAGCTGGCCGCCTGGGCGACTCCCCCCTCCCCTGGTGCCCTACTTCGACTCCTATTTATTCTCGTGACGGGGAAACTCCGAAACATAAGTCGCTTTTCCAGAACCCGTCGCGGAGCCGCCGCCACCCTTTGTTCTTCCTCGGGAGGGCTAATCTGGAGGCTGAATTGGCCTCCGGAGAGGGGAGATCGTCACCATCGTCATCACCATCACCACTCCATCCTTCCTCCATGACTTCTCTTCACATGTGTGAGTAATTCCCTGTTGTAGGCAAATGGGATCGTAGGTATTGGATGAGATTGATCATGTAATAGTTCGTCAGATTGTTGGGGGCATGTTGCCTATCATCTACTTTGGTGTTTATCATCTTTGCTACAACTTGTTGCTCTTAATGCTTGTCACTTTGGGCCCGAGTGCCATGTTTTCAGATCTGAACCACTTATGTTTCCATGAGTTTATCTATGTTCGAGATCCTATCTATGAGTTGTATGCACCTGTTATGGTCCGGAACCGGCGATCCCAAAGGTGACAGCTTGGGACACCAAAGGGGATGGTCCATAATTTGAGGATTCCATGTATCCACTGAGTTTATTGCTTTGTTCCAGTGCTCTTTGACAGGAGCACCTTAATCTCCATAAGTTCCTTTTGGCCCCGTTCGTAGAGGGATGTTAGGACAAAAGATGGTGTGCAAGTTCTTATTGCAAGAACGCACAACTACCTATGGGATACATGCCTAATGTTTGATATTTGCCTAGATGATCATTCCTTTTCTGTGTGCCTTTCCCCATGTTAGAATCTATTACATGTTCATTCTTATTCATGCAGAGCCCGACCATCCATCTGCCTAGCCTACAGTGCTTTAATCCTGCTGGTCACTAGTTGTTACTTTTCGCTATTTTACTTTCGCTATCATCACTATTGCTATCATATCACAGTTTCTATTAATACTTTGTTGCAAGAAAGCATATTTCAGGTGCGGTTGAATTGACAACTCAACTGTCAAAGCTTATAAATACTCTTTGGTTCCCCTTGTTTCGAATAAATAAATTTGGTTAACTTACCCGCGAGAACACTACAATCAATCCCCTATAGTTGAGGGTCATCATCGGCCCCGCCGTGCTCCTCTGTCCTGCTCGGCCATGGCGGCATCCTCCTCGCCGGCCCCGTCCCACCCTCGACCTCCATGATATATAGTTGTATTCTTAGTTGTAGTCCTCCTCGCCGGCCAGCTCATTGTAGTCTTAGTTGTAATTTTTTTTTTGTAGTCTTAGTTGTAATCTTTATGTTTATATGTGTAATTTTAGTTGCAGCAATATTTTATGCAAAATAAGCCCATGGCATGTCAGTATACATTACATGTTGCAAATAATTTATAGAAGTTCTCCAATTTGAGCTATAGATCAATAGCTATTAACTTGCAAAGATTGAATAAAATAACAGAAATCTGTAATTGACATTTTGTAGCCTTGTTTAAGCAATGTTTTAGTTAAGTAAAAGAAATGCTTTAAGGTTGAAACTTGTACCACATTAAAGACCACATAAAACTAACCAACTTTGATATAGGGTACTAATTCATAGGATTTATAAATCACTAGTAATAACCATTTGAAAACTGCTAAAAATGTTTGAATTCTTAGACTTAGCCAAATTTCAGAAAACCAAAATTAGGTGAATGACATATGGGTCCCACTTTGACCCTGTTGACTTGTAGCTTGTAGTATGAATTTTGCAAATGTGAACAAATTTAGAGGAAGAGAAATGAGATATTTTTGTTGCTATATATAGATGATTACTGTTAAAAATTTGGCCATGTTGCTACATATAGAAATTATGCAAAGTCAAGTATATATGGGATATTAAATTTGGCTATGTTGGAAATTATGTATTCATTCTTGGAAATAATGTTGTATGCAACTTTGCAATTTTGAAATACTTGAGCGGTTTGACATGTGCAAAAAATTTGCAATCGAAAATTTTGAGCGGTTTGACATGTGGAAAAGTTTTTTGTTGACATGTGGATTTTTTTTAGCGGTTTTGAGAATGATTTAAACTTTGTTGTTATTAATTTTAGTTGTAATTTTTTTAGTTTCACTAGTACGTTTTCGGCGACGATGCCCGGCCCGCATCCTTGTCACCGTCCCGGCGGAGAGTACCTTCTTGACGGGATGCGCAATGTCAGGGACTAGGCTCCGTCGGGCTTGCAGTGGGAGTGTTTTTCAGGGTGCGCCGCTTGGTGAGGAATCCGGGTCTTGTCGTTGACCCGAAGCTTCTTTGGTGGCGGTCGCGTGGTCCACAATCGGTGCAGAGGGAGCCGACCCCCGAGGAGGTGGTACACCCACATGTTAGGGAGGAGGATCAACACGTCCGTCGCTACATGGTTGCGTTGGACACCACGTTCTCCAGTACCTGGCAGGTTCTTCAGAGATCTCACCCGAGCTACGAGTTTGTGATGGTTCCTTCTCTTTGGGTGTCCACCGCCCGCGGCACGGCTCCGAGGCAAAGTCGAGTTTGATCTAGTGAGATGTAGTAGTGATCCATATATTATTGTTGCATGTGAACTAGATTATTCGAGATGTAATAAGAGTGATATTTTATTCTAATATTATTGTTGCAACTTGATTATTTGAGATGCTACTTTCTGTACGTGGTTCTACTAAATTGATCATGTCGATAAATATACTAAAATGTTTTATATTTCTTCTGCATCAATTTAAAAAATCTTAGGGGATACCCGACGATCACCGATATTAGTTAAGCTATAGACGACGTGTCCAATAGCGGCAGAGAGCATGAAGATGATATGTACGAAACTATCGCCGATGATGACGGCTCACTATAACTGAACGACACCGATGAGGGAATATTTGAGGGAGGAGACGAAGGAAATGATCTTGAATTAACAACAAAGTCCGCCGAGGTATATAATATATATATGTTGTTCCGTGGTATGAGGGGTTTGCGGATTGTAACAACACCTACAGAAGCCGTGCAAGAAAAATGAAAAAGGAGGCAGACCGTATTCAAAAGTTGGAAGAGGCTGTCAAGAAGACATAGGAGCAGTACGAGTCACTTAGCCAACACCTAAGGACGTCTCAATGGCATGATGAGCCACCGCCAGATCCAACATTGGATAGTACCGTCCCATCTATGCCGAAAAGCAGTGTGGGCTCCACGGGGCTCGATGATGGTCACTACCCTGTGGATGATATCCAAGAGGTGACACATTGCGAGCTACAAGCCAAAATGAACAACATATCCATTAAGGTGGCGAACGACTATGCGTTACCGAATCCACCTGAAGCAACCTACCAGTGCAATCCGTTTCCAACTGGCTATGCTCGCGTCGGGGTGGATGAAGTTATGTCGGGATATGGGCTACTAAACCTTGATTTTCCTGGAGGTGAAGGAGCGCGGACCCTCGATGAAGCCAAACATGCTGGTTACTTTCTATGTAGAAAACAATGTATCATATTTCTAGACAGCAGGGTGCCAAGTCCAGCGCGTTGTCCATCGAGTTCACCCCCCCCCCCCCCGAGATGGAGTGCAACACGACTCCGCGGCGTCAGTCGAGTCCGCACCCCCCCCCCAAAGATGGAGCATATCGGGACTCTGGGGAGTCAGTCGAGTCCACCCCCCCAAGACGGAGCACATCTCGACTCTGGGGAGTCAGTCGAGTCCACCATCCCCCCCCAAGACGGAGCCTGCTAGTGAGAGAACGCGACGACGATGTCGATCTACGCCTCGTCCGCACAGTCCAAAGAAGAAGAGAGTAAAGAAGAAGAAACCCTTGGATCCTATCGAAAAGTTACCCTGAGAGAGGTCTGACGAATAAAACAAGGCCATATCGGATCAACAAGTGAAGGAACACGTTGCACCGAAACCGCCCCCGGCACTGAAGGAGAAAATATCCAAGGAAAAAGTACAACACTTTTTGGATACTTTTAAACCCCCTGCGAAGACAAGGCTATCGAACTATGAATGCTCTATTACCAAGTCATATCAACAAAAGGGGTCGAGCTTCTCAGGCAGTAAAAAATGCGGGAGAACTGTTCCCCAGCTCGGAGAACAGACAGTGCAATCGATAGACCCGCTCAAGGTGAGTACCGAGTAGGAGGTGATAATAACCGACCTTCAAAGAGAGGCTGCTAGAGCGGCGGGTTCTGTTGAACAATATCTAGGATTGGAGGATATCACCGATGGAGATGTTATACCAGCAAGGACATTTTTCAAAGGGGAGCCTCTGGTCAATATAGACGAGGAGAAGCTTCTACCAATGCAAATGCGCAATTTGCATGAGTGGTACAAGAAACAAATACCGCTCGAGCGAGAGCGCCTCATGGTGAGAGTCAAGCGAGAGTATTACTACCATGGAAATGATTTGTGGATTGAAAATCCAGAATTATTCCAGTTATTCTATCAAAAAGAACTCGACAAATCTCTCGTCAGTTGCTATTGTCTGTAAGTGATTTCTTTTTGTATTACACCATTGACTGTAATTATCCTCACTATATTCTTTTGTGTGGTATTACGCAGAATGAAGATGTTCGAAATGAAAAAAGATGGAGTCTATGACATGGGGTTTATTGACCCAAATACCGTAAATGCAGCAGTATTAGAAGATCTATACTACACAAAAGAGACGGAGAAGAGCTTGCTAATGTTTTTGAAGAAACTACATTCCAACGCAGATATGGTACTTCCTTACAACTTCAAGTGAGTGTCACTGTATTGTACTACAAATTATAGTTTTGCTTACTCGATGTTATAAGTGATGAGTTATGCATGCCAGCCCGCTTATACATACACATACGTGCGCGCAATTACCACTTCATCCCGATAATCACTAAAGTTGAAGAAGAAGAAATTCTAGTACTGTACTCACTACATAAAGATCATAACAAGTACAGAAATCTGAGGAATACGCTCGAGAGGTAATCTTAATCATTATCGCACCATGTAGGATTCCTGTTATATCAAGTAATTAATAACTACTTTCTTCGTTTTCTTTGATGGGAAGAGTTTGGGCAAAGTTCATCAAAGACATGCTCGGTGATTGGAAGGAAAAGCTGATGTGGCACAACAGTAAATATGTGCAAGAACATTCACTTTAATTCTAGTTTCAATACCATTATCATGCTTGATTATTATCTGATTGAATTATATTTTTGTGAAGTGTATGAGGCAGGTACAGGGAACTGAAACATGTGCATACATTGTTTGTGAGAACATTCACTTTATGACCGAAAGGACTAAAACAACAAATATGGTACGGAAAATACTATTTACATTTTTTTCTTACCATGATGTAATATATATATATGTACACACACATTTGATACATTCATATATTGATCTTCTTCTTTAAAAAAGATTGCGGAGATGCGGGATCAGCTCCTACCTGAGGACCGCATACGAGCACTTCAAGAGGAAATGGCGGGATTTTTTCTTGAGCATGTCATACCTACCAACGGAGAATTCCATTTCACCTAATGCCTGCATGTAATGATCTGCAAATTGTAGGCGAAATTGAGTATATACCAAATTGTACGTATATGTGCATTGTATGTTGTATATTGTGCTACGAGAAGTTCAACTATGATATATGATTGGTTCTACAAGAAGTTCTATTGTATGTGCATATATAATGTGTACAATATGTAGTAGCGTAAAATATTTTGAATTAAAAAAACAGTAAACCCTAATCCCAATAATCTATAAACCCTTAAACCCCTAAACCAAAGAATCAATAAACCCTTAAACCCCTAAATCTTTAGTGCCGGTTTGTATCACAAAAGGTCCCCATCCCTCGTCGCGCGCTTCCGACCACGTGGCAGAGATTCGGTCACTTTAGTACCGGGTCGTGGAGAACCTGTACAAAGGATTTGGACCTTTAGTACCAAGGCTTTAGTACCGGTTCCAGAACCGGTACTGAAGGCCCTTATGAACCGGTACTAAATCCATGTTTTGCACTAGTGAATTTAAAACTGAGGTACATGTATGAGAAAAAAATTATGAGGAGGGTACGGGTTTGGGAACGCATTACCGAAACCCATACCCTGTGAGTGCCATGTTGAATTCTAGTTTGTGATTGTTGTATGTGTTAGGTGTTGAGATGTCTGTAACACTCCGATCCAAGTGGCATTTTGGATGTTATTTCCTCTTCAAATAGGGCTAATGTATCAAATAGAATAATTTTCTTTTGAGGGACAGCCCAGAATCGCTAGAATCGTGGGTTTTTGGTGATTCTCAGATATATTGATGATTCTAGGCCATTCCTGGGGCAGAGATGAGTTATTTTGATATTTTTATTCTTCAGAATCACACCAGAAGAACTAGCCTTGAATCGATCGAGTTCCCTGCGGCAAAGACCTAGCCATCAGCCGTTGATACGTCCCAAACGTATCTATATTTTTTGATTGTTCCATGCTTATTTGTCTGACTTTGTTATAAGTTTGGATGTACTTTAATATCATTTTACAATATATTTGGGACTAACCTATTAACCCAATGCCCAGTGCCAATTTTTGTCTATGCATCGCAGAAAAGGATGAAAAATAAATATTTCCCAAAAATTCAAGCAAAAAAATCAGAAATTCTTATTCGTCGAAAGGCTCCAGAAGCCAGAAAGACACCCAGAGGAGGACCAGTGATGGGGATGTACCCCGGAAAATCCCATGGTCAGGGACCCTGGGTTAGTCATGAGAGGCACAGGTTGGACGATAGCTCGTCGGCTAACAGGAGGATACGTTCCTGCTCGATGTTATTGATTGGAGATGGCGATTACAGAGGAGCCAAGGCTAGTGCGCACAAGGCTAGGGTTACAGATTGTGTATTGGATGATCTCGACGTCTCCCCTCCTGGACTTTATATACTAGGCTAGGTCTCAGGGAGTTCGTCCTGGATTACAGATGAGGTTTCCTAACCCTGATCTTGTTCTGTACGGCTTGCACATTCCTTATGAGTCGCGGACTCCTATGTCGGTGCCACTAGTGGGCCAAGGCTGGGCCCAGGCGGCATCTTTGTGGGCCTCCTGTCTCCGGGTACACCGGGTAGGCTCATCCATAGGAGTCGTGGGGTCACCCCCTCGTCAGTAGCCCCCGAGTGCCTGGGGGGCTCGAAGAGTCGCGCTGGGACTCGAGTCCATCCTTGCGTCGTTTTTTATGTATGCACGGTTCAACCGCGGGTCGCTGGCAGTCTGGGGCCATGACAAAACCTGTTTCGAGGGATGCTAAGCAGAAAGGGCCCAAGGAGTCGACTGGTCGAGCCTTGGTGAATTGCACTAGTGGAAAATACCGCAGTAGCCCAATCAAACCCATGTCCCTCGACATGAGCTTGGAACACTGGTGTCAAGCAAAAGTTATGCCGCTGCAGGTCTTACAGTGATCAATTGCCGCCAGTAAAGTTCATAGCCTAGGCGCGTCCGCCCGGCTTTTTCTATCATGCAAGAGCATGGAAAAGGTTGGGAGTGAAATCGCTCTGCGGCAAGTCCCAGCCCGGCTGATCTGCGCCGCGGGGTCTTACCTACACGCTAAGCTTGCGTGGCATCTGGGCACAGTGTATCTTGTTCCAGGAATATGTATTTTTATTGAGGCGCGGAGCCTAGTAGATAATGCACCCACTTGGAATAAACAATCAAGTGAGTTGTTTTAGCGGTCACTCGCGGAGCTTTGCCGAGTGCTCGGGCGAGGAGTAATGTAGAGGAGTATTTTCTCGGGAGGCCATCGAGTGTTCGAGTACGTAGAGTTTGCGAGTAATCACTCGAGTATCGCTTTTTCTCTCGGGGTGAGGGAGCACCCGATACCGTGGGATCGCTCGATCTGGCGAGTGCAGGTCTGCCTATCTTCTGTCGTGGTGAGGGAGCACCCGAAACTCTTCATGTGTGCGAGTAATCACTCGAGAACGTCTTTTCTTTTAGGTGAGGGAGCACCCGAGACTCTTATGGGTGCGAGTAATCACTCGAGCACGTATTTACTCTTTAGGTGAGGGAGCACCCGAAACTCTAGTGGAGATGCTCCCGATGGGAGTTAAATATATTTGAAAAATGTATTTGAGTTAGTAAAAATGGTGCTTGCAGGCTATATTTTTTGCGCAGCCAATTTAGTTTACCTCTTCTTGGTAAGGATAATGATCTCTATGCTGGAGGACCGTCAAAGATGCTCTGTCTGCGAACCGTCATGTCTTCATGACCGGTCATAATGATGGCTGTTGGTGGCGTGTTGCAGCCGCCTGTTGAGTTATCGATGCGCGTATTGACAACGCGCGAGATTTGAAGCGTCCAGCGCACAGTGCCGCCCGTGTGAAGGCATCTTTGTCTCGGAATTCGAATCTCCCGGCATGCTTGGTCTTTGGATTAATTGCTGTCATCGCCTGGGCTTCTGCGTGCCCTTGGGGTTCTGCTATAAATAGACCCCCTTTTCTTCATCTGGCAGTAGTGTTCGTCTTCTACCTCTCTAGCTCCACTTCTTCATCTTCTCGTGGGACCAAAACGAGGTGCAGGTATGACTAGCCGTGGCCGGGTTCGTCGTGGTCGCGGTGGTCGCACTCCGCGCTCTTCTCGCGGTGGCCGTCGTGGTGCACTGTCGACGCCTTCCTCCTCTTCCTCGGAGGAAGGCTTTTGGCGCTATGATTTCTTCCTGCGCGTCCGTGGCCGGAACGCAGCTCGTATTCTGCTTCCTTCTGCATTTTCTGCCCTTGTTTCTGAGCGTAGTCTTGATGGCTTGTTGCTTCGTCTTCAGGGGTGCGCTCGATCTCCTTCTTATGTGAAGTTGGAGATTGATAGTTCCTTCTTATGTGCGCTCGATCTACTTCTTGATGGCTTGAACTTGCGTGATGGTGACACTCTTTGTTGTCGTTTTGATGGCGAAGACACTCTTATCATCCGTGCCTTTGACCCGAGTGGCAACCGCATGGATCCGTACTTGCCGGAGACAAGCAGCGATGGTTCTGACAGGTCGAGGAGTCCTTCACCTGCGTCTTCAACTGCTTCCTCCTCCGGCGACTCTTCAGGTGATGATGCTGAGCCGTCTTCAACTGCTTCCTCCTCTGGCTCTTAAGAGGACCTCGACATCAAGCCACCGATCAAGCGGGCGTGCCAGGCGACCTTGTAGAACTGGAGGCAGCGGCGTCATCTTCGCCGGCAGCTCGGGTGGAGCTGGAGAAGAAGCTGGTGGAGCATCGTCCTCGGTGCTACGTAAATAAGTCGAGCTTCACCTTTTGTTATGTCATTGACATCATGAACTGGCCACTTCGACTCCTCCTTTGTCTGTGATGATGCTTGTTGTCTTAGTGCCAATTATCTCAGCAAGGGCATACATGTAGAAGTCATAATTCCTTGGGAGATTGATGTTGTAGACTTATTGGCTGCTTGTGTCTTTTGTAACTAGGTTGGTTCTCCATGTAATGATGATTGTCTTCGAGTAATCAGAGCTGCCTTCTATCCAATGTACTTCGAATATAGTACTGAGAATGATCTTCGGGTCTTTGTAATGCAAACTGTGCTTGAGTCTTTGTAACGGAATGTGTCTTCGGGTCCTTTGCAACCGAGAGCTGTCTTCGAGTCCATCGAATTTTTTCACTGTGGGTTCTATCGGGTGCGCGACAGCGCTACCGATGGGAGTAGCCCCCGAGGCTACGTTTGAGTCGTAGAGTCGAACGTAGGATGAGATTTGTTTCCTTTATCGTTCTTCTGTTAGCTACCGGCTTTTTATTGGGTGCGTGACAGCGCTCCCGATGGGAGTAGCCCCCGAGTCTTTAGGTGATCGTTGGCGATCAGGTGAAGACTAAAAGAGTGTCTGCGTCTTGAGCTTCATCCAGATTTCGCCAGAGTACTTGGTGTTCTATCTGTTTGTAACCGTGTCTTCCCTTTGATTCCGGACGGTTCTCAGCGGCTGGCTTCTGTCTGTGGTTTTTACTTGGCCCTTTATTTGTAAGTTACGAGCCGTGCGGGAGGTGGTAGTTTTTCTCCGAGGGGGATGTGCTCCAGTCCCCGGACTTTTTGAAATACAACTCGTGTGAGCGACGATAGCGTCTTTCGGGGGGGGGGGAGTTTTGTACTCGAGCCCCCGAGTGCCTTGAGGTAAAGATCGCGTGAGCGACAATAGCGTCTCTCGAGGGGAGTTTTTGTACTCGAGCCCCCGAGTGCTTTGGGTATAGATCGCGTGAGCGATGATAGCGTCTCTCAAGGGGAGTTTTTGTACTTGAGCCCCCGAGTGCTTTGGGTATAGATCGCGTGAGCGATGATAGCGTCTCTCGGGGGGAGTTTTTGTACTCGAGCCCCCGAGTGCTTTGGGTATAGATCGCGTGAGCGATGATAGCGTCTCTAGGGGGGAGTTTTTGTACTCGAGCCCCCGAGTGCTTTGGGTATAGATCACGTGAGCGACGATAGCGTCTCTCAGGGGGAGTTTTGTACTCCAGCCCCCGAGTGCTTTGGGTATAGATCGCGTGAGCGATGATAGCGTCTCTCGGGGGGAGTTTTTGTACTCGAGCCCCCGAGTGCTTTGAGGTTGTAGTATTTGGGCAACATCATTTTATTGCGTTGAAGGGTTACATTAGCTGCCAGTTGAGCCTGATTGGTGGATACTATGGGTAGAACAGGCGTAGGTTCGCCACGTTCCATGGATTTCCCACATCCTCGTCGGTCTTCGGGTTCTTCAGTCTGTAGGCGCCTCCTCCTATGACTTCCGAGATTATGAACGGTCCTTCCCATTGGGGGGCAAGCTTGTGTACTTTCTCTTGTATGAGCCGTAGGACAAGGTCGCCTTTGTTGAGGGTTCTGGTGTGCAGGCGGCTGCTTTGGTAAGTGCGCAACTTGTCCTGGTACCCCTCTGACCTTGCTAGGGCTGTATCTCTTGCTTCATCTGTTGTATCCTTGTCATTTTGCAGTGCTTCTTCTGCTTCCTCTTCTTCATACCCCGAGATACGGGGCGCCCTGAAATTGAGGTCATGTGGTAGCACTGCCTCCGACCCGTACACCATGAAGAAAGGTGTGTACTGGGTTGTGGTATTTGGGGTGGTACGCAGGCTCCAAAGTACTGCAGGGAGTTCTTCTATCCAGTTGCCTGCGGCTTGCTCGAGTGGTGCAAGGAGCCTCTTTTTGAGTCCTCCACATACTAGTCCATTTGCTTTTTCCACCTGGACGTTAGACTGCGGGTGCGCGACTGATGCGTAGTTGATTTTGATGCCTAGTTCTTCGCAGAAGTTCTGAAATTCTGCGGCTGTGAAGTTCGTGCCGTTGTCCGTGATGATGTTGTGTGGCACCCCGAACCCGAAGATGATTGATTTGATAAAGTTCACTGCCGTGAGGGCTGTGGAACTGGTGATGGGCACTGCTTCGATCCACTTGGTGAACTTGTCGACTGCTACCAGTAGGTGTGTTCTTCCTCCTTTTCATGACTTCTTGAGTGGGCCTACCATGTCGAGTCCCCAGGTGGCGAACGTCCATGATAGTCGTATGGTCTTGAGTTTTAAGGCTGGAGCGTGTGGCCTACTGGCGAATTTTTTACAGGCAATGCAACGCCGCACGATGTCCTCTGCGTTCTTCATCGCGGTGGGACAATAAAACCCTGCTCGGAACGCTTTGGACACGAGCACTCGACTGCTCGCGTGGTGCCCGCAGGTGCCCTCGTGGATTTCGAGTAGTAGGGCTTTGCCGTCTTCTTCGTCGATGCACTTCTAGAGTATCTGGGTGATGCTGCGCTTGTATAACTGCCTGTTGATCACTTTGAATGCCTTGGATCGACGACTGATGCGCCGAGCTTCTGAGATGTCTTGCGGAAGCATGCCTTCGATTAGGAATCGGAGGAACGGTTTTGTCCACGCTGGTCCTTCGAGTGTTGTTGGATCTGTAGGTTCGGCCGCTTGACTGTTGTTGCCTTCAGATGGACTTGCTGATGCCACCTGTGTTGGCTCTGCGGTGTCATCATCTACAACTGCCTCTGGTGCTGCTGTTTTTTCCTTGATGGATCTCTGGCTGATGCTTTCGAGGAAGACGCCTGGTGGTACTGGTCCTCGAGTCGAGCCAATGTTTGCGAGTTCGTCGGCTTCTGTGTTGTTTGTTCTCGGGATATAGTTGAGTTCGCAGCCATCGAAACTTCCTTCGAGCGTGTTGTAGAGCTTCTGGTAGGCCGCCATGTTGTCGGATACTACATTGCAGTCTTTCATCGCCTGCTGGACGACGAGGTTGGAGTCTCCGTAGATTACGAGGCGAGTGGCACCGTATGTTTTGGCCATGCGCATGTCGTAGAGCAGTGCCTCGTATTCGGCTTCGTTGTTGGAGGCGTGGCTGAAGTTGATCTGGAGGACGTATTTGAGCTTGGTTCCTTTGGGGGAGACCAGAACGACTCCTGCTCCGGCTCCTTGCTGTCTTTTGTACCCATCGAAGAACATTGTCCATGAGTTCGATAGGTCTGGGGGGGCTAGTGTCTGGACCTCCGTCCACTCGACTAGAAAGTCTGGGAGTACTTGGGCTTTGATTGTTGTTGGGTGCTTGAATTGCAGGTCCCGCGGACTGAGCTCAATGTCCCACTCGGTGACTCGCCCAGTCGCTCCAGGGTTGTTGAGGATGTCCGCGAGTTGCGCGCTGCTCACGGTTGTGATAGGGTGTTCGTCGAAGTAGTGCGACACTTTTCTTGAGGTCGTGATGATGGCCAGTAGTAGCTTCTGGTAGTGTGGGTACCGCTGTTGGGACTTTGTTAAGAGCATGCTGAGGTAGTAGATCGGCCTTTGTATGCTCTGGACCTTGCCTTCTTCCGTGCGCTCGACGACGAGTGCTGTGCTTACCACGTTGTTGCGTGCTGCCACGTAGAGGTACAATTTTTCTTTTTCTTTGGGGGCCGCCAAGATCGGTGGGGTCGAGAGTGTCTTCTTCAGGTCCGCGAACGCTTTGCGGGTTTCTTCGGTCCACTCGAATTTTTCTCCTTATCTCAGCAACTGGTAGAATGGCAATGTGCGTTCTCCCAATCTGCTGATGAAACGACTCAGGGCTGCGAGTCTTTCGGTGAGTTGCTGCACGCCTGTGATGTCGGTTGGTTCCTTCATCCTGGCGATTGCTTGAACTTTCTCGGGGTTCGCTTCGATTCCTCGGGCGGAGACCATGTACCCGAGCAACTTCCCGGCTGGGACGCCGAATGCGCACTTCTTCGGGTTGAGCTTGATTCTGTATTTGTTGAGTGCTGCGAAGGTCTCGCGCAGGTCGTCGAGTAGCGTGTTTGCACTGTAGGTTTTGATGATGATGTCGTCCACGTAGACCTGCACGTTTCTTCCTATTTTATCTTTTAAGCAGGCTTGCATCATCCGCTGGTATGTGGCACCGGTGTTCTTAAGTCCGAAAGGCATTGTTCTGTAGAAAAATACGCCGTAAGGGGTCATGAATGATGTATGCTCTTCGTCTTCTTCTTTCATCCTGATCTGGTTGTATCCTGAGTAGGCGTCGAGGAACGATAGGAGGTCGCATCCTGCTGTTGAGTCGATTATCTGATCGATCCTTGGCAGGGGAAGGCGATCCTTTGGGCAGTGTTTGTTGACTGGCCCGTAGTCGACGCACATTCGCAGTACGTCTGTGTCTTTCTTGGGGACCAACACGGGGTTGGCGACCCAAGTGGCTTTCTTCGTTTCTCTGATAAATTGGGCGTCGAGTAATCGGTTGACTTCCTCCCCGATTGCTCTGCGCTTGGGTTCTGAGAATCTTCGTAGTGCCTGCTTCACTGGCTTGGTGTTTGGCTTGATGCGCAGTGCGTGTTCCGCGAGCTCGCGCGGTACTCCTGGCATGTCGGCTGGGCACCAGGCAAATATTTCTCATTCTTTGCGGAGGAAAGCGATGAGGGCAGTCGCTTGCTCTTCCGGGAGGTGGGCGTACACGCGGACTGTTTTTTCTGGGTCCGTCGGGTGCACCTGGTGGGTGACCGTGTCGCTGTCGATCCTGAAGTCCTGTACATACTCTTTTGTCTCTCTTATGCTTGCTAGCGGAAAGATTCTTTTCTCTGTCGCCATGGCTATTTCTGTGAGTTCTTGCCCGGCTCCGAAGGTGTCGGAGACTTTATGGAAATCGCGATCGCACTTGTCGGATTTGGTGAAGCTCCCGTTGACTGTGATGACGCCCCCGGATCCTGGCATCTTGAGTTTGAGGTAGGCGTAGTGCGGAATCACCATGAACTGCGCGAATGCTGGACGTCCCAATATGGCGTGGTATTGTGACTGCCAATCGAGTACTTCAAACTCGAGGGTGTGTCTTGCGAAATTGCGTCTGGTGCCAAAGATAACTTCGAGCTCGATTACTCCGAGGGAAGTGGCCGCCTCTCCTGGTACTACTCCGTATAGCACGGTGCTTTATTTCTTCCATACTGATCGTGGGATCAGCATCTTGCGTAGGGTGCAGAAGAAGAACATGTTCATGCTGCTGCCTCCGTCCATGAAGATTCTGCCCTTGTCGTATCCTCCAATTTGAGCGTCGAGTACCAGGGGCGCGTGTCCCAGCCTTGGGACTACGGGAGGGTGATCGCTTTGGGAGAACGTGATGATGGTTTCTGCGTTGTGTAGCTGGTAGACTTCGACTATGTTTAGGTTCTCGGCTACTCTGGCTTGCAGGGTGTAGGCGTCCTGTTGGGCTTGCGATACCCTGCCCTCTTGGATCGTGTACACCTGTCCTTGAGTCGGCGACTGCTCGGTTCGTCGGGTGCGCTTGGCTTCTCGCTGTTTTTCTTCCTTGAGGCTGTCGGCGAGTTCTTTGAACAGGAGGTAGTCTCCCGGGGTGTGGCTCGATCTGATATTTCCCCAGTTGTCTTCGAAGCAGTGGATCATGCAGGGTCCTTCTAGCTGTTCCCTGACCGTGAGCTTGCTGGATCCGGCATGCCGTTTCCTCCATGAGATTCGGAAGAACAGCGCGTGATCCGCTGGGTGCTCGTGAACTCGCGGGTCGATTTCGATCCCCTCGCTTAGATTCTGGTTCCTTATGAGATTGGCGAATTCTTCTGGTCTTTGATCTGGGTCATAGTATTCGCCGGTCTGAGTCTCAGAGTCGCTGTCCTGGAGGGCGGCGGCTCGTCGGGTGGTCGGCGAGCACGTGGCTGTATAGTTTGACTCGTCAAGTGGGGTTTCTTCGTAGGGCCTGTCTTCTGAGTCGTCGATTTCTTCCTCGTTGGCGATGATCTTGGCGGTCGCTGGTCTCGAGCTCGGAGTTAGTGTCTTGTTGTGCGGCGGGTGCCTGGGTGGCGGTGGGTCGTTGGGTGGCCGACAAGTCCTCTTATTCATGCTGTAGTTCGTCGATCGGGGTCTCCGTGTGGAGCCCTCACGCCTTTCTTTTGGGTCGTTGAGTTCTCCTTCGCTTGCGGTGGGCTCGGTTGCCGCCGTAGTATTGGTCTTGACACGGCTGCAGGCTGAGCGGTCTTGCTGGGGCGGCAGAGATGTTTGCCGTGATCTTGAATTCTTCGGGTGGATTGCTTCTGGTTCTTGCTCTTGAGCTATGGCTTGCTGAAGACGGAACCACCGAGATCGTAATTCCAACCTGTGTAGTTCCCACAGACGGCGCCAATTGACGGGGATGTACCCCGGCAAATCCCATGGTCAGGGACCCTGGGTTAGTCATGAGAGGCACAGTTTGGACGATAGATCGTCGGCTAACAGGAGGATACGTTCCTGCTCGATGTTATTGATTGGAGATGGCGATTACAGAGGAGCCAAGGCTAGTGCGCACAAGGCCAGGGTTACAGATTGTGTATTGGATGATCTCGACGTCTCCCATCCTAGCCTTTATATACTAGGCTAGGTATCGGGGAGTCCGTCCTGGATTACAGATGAGGTTTCCTAACCCTGATCTTGTTCTTTACGGCAAGTTTGCACCTTCCTTATGAGTCGCGGACTCCTATGTCGGTGCCACTAGTGGGCCAAGGCTGGGCCGATGCGGAATCTTTGTGGGCCTCCTGTCTTCGGGTACACCGGGTAGGCTCATCCATAGGAGTCGTGGGGTCACCCCCTCGTCAGCCACCCCCTGGCCAGGCGCCTGGTGGAGCGGCCAGGGAAGACCGCGTCCCCTGTCCACCTGGCCAGGTAGGTTCACCCCCGGTGCCCCTCTTTCGCCTATTTATTTCTTGTTCCTCGATAACCCTCGAGGTAGAGTCTATTTTCCAAAAACCTTCTCTGTTCCGCCGGCGACGCTATTCCCAAAACGGGAGCTCTAGAAGTTATATCATTGCACCGTGCAGGAGGGAGGATTCATCTCCGGAGCCCTTTTCATCAACCATGATTGCCTCCTGGATGAGTCGTGAGTAGTTCCACCTTGGACTAGGGTTCATGGAAGTACCTAGATGATCCATCTCTCTCCAATCTTGATCTTCAATGTTTAGTCCTTGTGAGCTACCTATCTTGATCAAGGCACCTATGTTATAGTTACAATGCTTTTATGTTGTGTTTGCTTGGATCCGGTGAATTATGAAATTATGTTCAGATTGTAGAAGTTATATATTTTATCCTCTTTCATATTTTTTTCTTGATTGTTCTCCGTTGTAATTTATTGCTTTGGCCAAGTAGTATATTGTGACTCCAAGAGGGAGGGTTATGCTAGATAGTAGGTTCATGCCTCCCGATGTCCAGCTTGAGTGAAAAAAACATGATAGTAGATAATGTGTTGTTTCTACTAAGGGTAAAGCAGTGGTGCTTGCTACTGCGTGTTGCTTACATTACGCATTAAGTGTTAATGCAGTTTTCTGTTGCTTAGGGTTTGCAACATATAGTTGTGGATCGCAGCTTAATACCCGCGAGATGTTCTAGATAAGATATCTCAAGGTGGATGATTAGGAAGTAGATGTTGATGGATAAAAGGTCTACTTGCTTGGTGTAATACCTACATGATTTAGCCTTCATTCTGCGCTAGCATAATTAGCATTGCAGTGCGTTCATAATTATGTCAATTGCCCAGCTTTAATTTGTTCACCCAACATAATTTTTATTTCATTTTGGGAGAGAGGTGTTACTAATGAATGCCATGATACCGCGATCCATATTCTCATCATATATTTCCACCCGTTGCAATTTATTCCATTTTTAGTTTCTTTTGTTGTTTTACTTTTCCAGTTCCTCTATCATATACGTGTAACCTTTCATAAACGGCAACATGTGGGATATTGACAACCCCTCTAACTCGTTGGCTGCGAGAGTATTTTGTGTCTTATGTGCAGGTCCAGGTCCAACAATTTCTAGCATCGTTGTCGGGGAAGCCAGGAAGACTATACCCATCAACTTGCGCGTCAGACCAATTTCTGGCCCCATTAGAGGAGACCACCTACTTGTAGCATTTAGAGTCCTTCTGGATTCGATAAACCTTGGTATCTTTCCTGAGGGAAATTTTCTACTAGCCGCATCACCACTTTCCACTTGGGGTAACCAACAAGAATGTGTGATCCACACAATCAAGCAATTTCTGGCGCCGTTGCCGGGGATTCCAATTACAAGATAGTGGAGTTGCACTTCACTTTTACCTTCGCATTTTTTATCTTGGTAATTTACCTTTTTGTTTAGTCTTGTTTTCTTGTCTTGTATCAAAAATCCAAAAATATAGTATCTAGTTTTAGTTTCTTTTCTTGATTAGTTTCTTTACTTTGCCTCTGTCAGCATGGGTTCTTATGAGAATACGAAGCTTTGTGATTTTACAAGTCACGATAATAGTTACTTTATATGTACTCCTATTGCTCCATCTGCCACCTCGACAGTTTCTTATGAAACTAAACCTGCTTTGCTCAATCTTGTCATGAAAGAACAATTTTCTGGAGTAGGTGAGGATGCTGCTTTGCATGGAATAACTTTTTTCAATCATGTGATATGCAAAAGTATAAAGAGGTAGATGTTGATATTGTTAAGCTCAAGCTTTTCTCCTTTATCTTGAGAGGAAGGCTAAAGATTGGATTCAGTCCTTACCTAGAAATAGTATAGATTCTTGGGATAAGTGTAAGGATGCTTTTATTGGGAAGTACTATCCCCCTACTATGATTATTCAGTTGAGGAGAAACATTATGAATTTTATACAACTTGATAATGAACACGTTGCTCAAGCTTGGTAAAGAATGAAATCTCTTGTTAAAAATTGTCCCACTCATGGACTAACTACTTGGATGGTCATCCAAACTTTCTATGCATGATTAAACTTTACCTCGTGGAATTTGCTAGATTCGGCCACGGGGAGGAACATTTATGTCTATCACTCTTGGTGCTACCACACAACTATTGGATGATATGATGGCTAATTATTCTCAATGGCACACCGAATGGTCTCCAACTGGTAAGAAGGTAAATTTTGTCGAGGAGATCTCTACCTTCAATGAAAAGGTTGATATGATTATGCCTATGCTTACTAAGAAAGTACTTATTCATCCTCGTGATGTACCTTTGAATTATTTGGTTGGTCAAGAGAAAGAGAAAGTGGATGTTATCTTTATTTCTAGGAACAACTTTAATAATAATGCTTATAGGAGTAACTTTGGTAATAATAATCCTAGGACTTTTCTTCCCAACAAAAATAACTCTTATGGTAATTCATATGGCAATGCTAATTCTAATACCAAAAGTTCTACATATGAACTTGAGAGCATGCTCAAGGAGTTTATCACTTCTCAAAAGGCTTTTAATAAAAATGTAGAGGAGAAATTAGGGAAGATATATAGTCTTTCTTTAATAGTTGACAACATTTCTCATGATGTTGAGATGTTGAAAATTAGAACCTCGCCCCTTGAGGATGAGAAGGTCAAACTACATCCAAGTTTAAATAGATGAAAATTTTAGGATGTTAGCTCGACTAAAGGCTAGATGGTCTAGAGAAAGGGAGGAAGAACAAAGAGCCAAAAACCTACCCATGAGCACCACCCTTGCTACTTTACATGTTATTGAGGACCTTAAAACTTTCAACACCCATCACACCCCTAGTCCTTGCAATAGACCTTCCAATGGGAATGTTGAAGCCTCAACCTTAGGACAAAAGAATCCTACCACCTCGGAGAGTGTAAAAGTTAATTTAGAGAATAGTGTAGAAAGTGGATTAGATAATAAGATGGCTTTATACAATAGCACTCCCACTTTACTTGAAGGTAGTGACCTCAACTTTAACATTTGCAACCTCTCCGAACTTATCAAATTCCTTCAAAGGGTGACCAAAGATCCCCACACTAATACACTTTTCATAACTTTCACCGAGCATATCAATAATGCTCTCATTAAGATTATGGAAGAAAACTTTAGACTTGAGGTTTCTATACGAAGGAATGTTAAGATAAATGATTTTGTGTGACATGCTTTATGTGATCTTGGAGGTAGTGCCTTCGTTATGCCAAAGAAAATTTATGATATGATTGATTTGAAATCTATTTATTCTTGCTCTTTGCGGTTCATTTTGTTGATTCTTCTATTAAGAAACCTATAGGAAGAATAGATGATGTTCTTATTGTTGTCAATGATAATTTTTCCCGTTTATTTTCTTGTTATGGACAATGAATGTGATCAATCATGTGAAATTATTTTGGGAAGACCTCTTCGCACCGTTGGTGCTACCATTGACATAAAAGACCGGATTATAAGATTTCAACTTCCCCTCAAAAAGGACATATGGAACATTTCCCAAGAAAGAAGATGAAGTTAACTTTAGTATCCGTTATAAGGGCTAGCTATGCTTTTGATATTGATAAAACTTGATCTTGTGTATCATGCTTAACTAAACGGCATTAAAGAAAGCGCTTATTGGAGGTAACCCAAAATGCTTTTACTTTTCCTTTTTTTCCTTTTTGTTTTAGTGTGTCTTGGAGTTTGTTACTACTATAGCAACTCCATCATATCTTTATTTTCAAGTTTCGTGCCAAGTTTTAGCCTCTAATGTTGGGGGAAGAAAAAGTTATGACTTGTTGCCAGAAAACAGATTATGTACACTTCAGTGCGGAAAATTTTAAAAATCACCAGATCATCTTTTTGATCTGAATTTTTTACACAGCAAGCCTTATACAATTGCCAACCTTTCATTATTTTTGAGTTATTTTATTTGAGTTACATAAGTGCTTCCAAAAATTCCAGTGTTACACACCGTCCTTTTTCCTAGATTTCTTCCTTGTAATTTCATTTGCTTTCTTGGCTATTTGGGGGAAGAACCTTAAACAAAGCTGGGGAACAGTAGCGAATCTTTAATTTGACTGCTTTAATGTGTATCTACGATACCTATGTGAAACAGTATTGTAACAACCCTTATGCAATAATAAGAAATCAACATGATATTGTACCTTGTCTGATGACTTTGTAACTTGGCATGATGCTAGAGTTTGACATTTCATGTGGTGATTTAAATTTGCCTTGGGATTGGAGCCCATTTGGTTTGTTTGAGTTTGCATCCAAAATGGTTCAAGAAAGGTGTTTGACGATTTTTCTTTGTTGCATGCATGCTCTCCTAGATCCCAAACTTGGCATAGGCAATTCCTTGCCCTTCCCAAGCTTTTTAAAAACCTTGCAACATTTTTGCCAACTTCTAAAATGTGGCCCAAAGTTCAATGTGATTTGAATTTCCAAAAATGGACCCACATTTTAGTTGCTCCAAAATTGGTCAAACCAATTTTAGAAAATGGAGAATATATCAAGGTTTCCAAAACATATTTTTATACGTTTTTCTCTTTTGTGATTTGGCCACAAAAACTCTTAGACTTTTCTGTTTTTAATAAATGGAAATTGTCTTTTGTTTGCTGGAGATAGAGGACATGCCAGGCCCAGCCCAGCAGGCCTCGCCCCACTGATTCGCAGCCCGTCTGGCCCGTGCCACCGAAGCGTTACGCGGGGGCAACGTTAGCCGCTGGAACAAGATCGGGTGGCCCTGGGTCGTCGTCTTTACAACGTTTCCAGGGTCCCCTCCCTCTCTCTCTCACAGCCGGCGGGAGGCGTCGATGTCGATGCGGCCGACGTGGCCAGGAGCCTTCTCCCTTTATAAGCTGAGGTCCCAGGCCCCTCCTGGAGCCCTAGGTTCCCCTTCCTCCCTCCAATTTCCGCCGCCGCCGCCTGGTTCGTCCTCAGGGACCTCCCCTGTTCCGCCGGTGAGGTTTCGAATTCGCCGCCGTCTTCCCTCGATCGTGGCCGTGCAGCCTTCCGCGTCGTCTCCAGCATCTCACCACTCCGTTCCCGTCGTGCAGGGGGAGCGGAACTCCACGATCGGGCCCGCAACGTCGACCACTTGCTGCGGAACCTCGTCTTTCCCAACGACGGTTGCGTCCTCTGCCTCCTCCACGCCGAGCTCAGGGTCGCCTCCAGCAACCCCTAGGTGAGCTGCAGACCCCCCCCCCTCTCTTCTTTGTCTCGCCCGCGTGTAGCTCCTCGTCGTAGGACCTTAGTGTAGCCGCGCTTCGTAGCGCCGCCGCGCCGTTCGTGCTCGCCATGCCGTGGGGGCGTCGATGGCGTCTTCCCGCGCGCTCCAGGGTCACTCAGAGCGTGCCTGTGGCACCCAAAGCTGCCCCTTTTGCCCATGTAGGTAGGGCGGCGCCCGTGTCTGAAGCTGTGCGTGTCTGACAGTCAGGCCGCCGTGGGATTCAGGCGAGCCTGCCATCCTCTCCGGTGAGGTCTAGATCAGGGCCAGGGCACCCGCGTGATCGTGGTGCTGCCCTCTCGGCGTTGCAGGTGTTGCCAAGGCCGCAGGCGCCGTGTGCTCGACGCACGGGGCTCCTGAAGTAGGCCGTGCCGCCGGGTTGTACTGCATCTTCAGAAGAGTTCTCCGCCGCTCTATTCCCGTGAAGATTCCGGCGAGGAGAGGAGGAGATGGAGTGCTTGGTGTGTGCGCAGGTGTAGCCCGATGTGCCCTCTCGGGTTCCCCCATGGTAGCTCACGAGGAGATGGCCGGAGCACGACGGGGTGCTCACCGTGTTTGGGCTGCAGGGATAGCTGTCAGTGTTGTTTCGGGTTCAGTTAACCTGCAGCGTAGCTTATCCTCTCTGCACCGCGTTTTGGTTCAGAATTCGTCGAGTGGCGAAGTGGTTGGGGTGCAGAGGAAGAAGGACTCGGCCTGGGTTTGAATCCCAGCCGAGGCACCCCCCCCCCCTTTTTTTGTTTTTTGCCATTTTGCTTTGGCATGGGCCTTTGCCCATTGGGCCTGCAGAGAAGAGGAGATGGGCCCTGGCGCCCATGGCAGCCCAGGTGGCCTGTGCCTTTTTCTTTTTCCTTTTTTTGTTTCTTTTCTTTTCTGTTTAAATTCAAATTTGAATTTGTTTCCAAATTCAAATCTGTTTTTAAATTTTCAACTCAAGTTTGGGCACCCCATATATGTTTTTGGGGTAGTTTAACCCACTGAACCCAGTGGTGCTGACCATTTTCCATATTTCCCCCACAAAATTTTGTGATATTGGCAGATATGCAAATAGGCCCCTCTTTTCTTTTGTTTTTGCAACCACTTCCCAAAACTCAAATGTGGCAACCCATATATGACTTTTGAGTAGTTTTTTCCAAGGATCAACATGATGACAGTGGTTTGTCCATTTGAACTTTTCCAAAAATGCAAGTAGTGCAACTTTGCACTCGGGCCCCTGAATTCATTTGAATTTGCAACTATGCTTTGCAAATTCAAATGGAGCCATACCTTATATGGTTTTGGGGTAGAAAAATGGAGGGATTCCAATGGTGGTGTCCATGTGATGTTTTGTGCAACTCAAGTGGACATGGTGTGAAACACCTAGCCATATCAACCTGTTTTCCTCGCCTTCTATTCTTTCAACTTCCGTGCATGTTGAATTATGTTCATTTGACCACTTCAAGTTCTTTTCAATGTCATCTCCAAATCTTTTCATCATCAAACCAGCCCCTAGCATATTTTCATATGCAATGTGGCTGGGTTCTTTCTTTTGTTGCACCTTTCCGATGTCAAGTTCATCGACATCTCTCCGTCTCCGGAATCGTTGTTTTACTTTCACGTTGTAATTATTTCTGTTAATTGCTTTGTTGATCATGTCATGTTACCATGTTACTTACACCAAATTAAGGCTAAGACCGAAGCCATTTTACGTAAATAAATCGCATATGAAGTTGTTGACGTGTCGTCACCACCTTCATTTAAATCTGACTAGATAGGGTCACATCATGTCGATTAAACTTGATCACACCATCTTTTCCTGTGCATTGCACCCATTGCTTACTTGTGTGCCTTTTCCTTGCCGGTACTTTACGTTAGCACCTGAGACTGCCGAGGAGACTTACGTGGAGGTTTCCGACACCAAGCCCGAGGACCCTGCTACGTCTGCTCAGTCGACCGATTACCCAGGCAAGGGGAAGATTTATACCATTACTTGATACCTTTCTTCCTACTTGCCTAGCTGTATTCTAGAACATTTGTTTGATCCTATCCACTTGATTAGGCCAAATTCAAAAACCAAACAGCCATGATCCCCACATCCCAGCAAAACATTGTATTGCTAAGTTACCGCTGCTCAGCCATTGCTTAGTATGAGTAGGAAAACTTGCTGCTTACCCTATGCTATGGTTTGGGATATCATGTTATTTAAGGAAGTTGGTTGATATTTATTATTATTATGATGTTAATTATACTTGACGAATGATGGGAGACCGGGCTGTTCCCGCCAGGTGTTTTGTTCCATTTGAGTCACCTAGGTCCCGAGTTCCGGGTATTGTGTTTCATGACGAGCGTGCCTAATCGTGTGTGGGATTCTATGGGGTCCCCTTGTCTTACCTACCTAGCTTCATACAGTTTTAGTGGTGGCCCGAGCTGATTTAATATTTGCAACGTGTGTGTGCTGGTGGTACCCCAGTTGTTTACAACCCACCTTGGGCCAGGAGGACTTGTTTCTTGGCTGGCCCACCTTGACCGGCGAGGGCCCGGTCCTCATGTCAGGTTTAACCGGTAACCCAAACCCTGTTGTTACGGAAGAGGCCGATCCGAGAGCGTGGCCGGCTTTTGGATTGGATGTCGACTCCACGGGGGCCACCCGGAATTGTGTGTTGTTAGTTAGAGGGACTCTGACGTTCCAGAGTTTCAGGCGCTTACCTAGCCAATTGGAATCCGGGCATACATGTGAAGCCTATGATGGGCAGTTGGTACACCCCTGCAGGGTTAAATCTTTTCGATAAGCCGTGTCCGCGGTTATGGACGACTTGAGACCTACTCCTTGTTCATAGAATAACATCAATTTGAATCATAATTAAAACTTGCCTACCGTGTGAGTGCCTTGGTTGCTTTTCTTCGTCTAGGGGGACCGAGAGAAGATCCAGGTTGTGTTATGTTTGCCGTAAGTAGGTGAATAGTGGACTTATGACACGATGTCACGTGTATTCTTGGATCTTACCCTTATTCTAATAGAACGATAGCCACCATATATGCTAGTGCGGCTGCAACCTTTACCTTTATCTTGCCTTACCGTAGGGAGTTAGATATCCTATAATGATATAATCTCACCCCTGTTTTCCTTTTGTGCTTTTACTATTTTTCCTGATCGGTCGCTGCAGTTGACTACTACCTCGACCCGAGCACCGGACGTTACTTCGTGGAGGTGCCCCCGGAGGACGGCGATGAGGATGACTTCGTTCAGTAGATCCTATAGTTGGGCTTCTACGATCCATGGGTGGACTATTTATGTGCAGCCCTCTCTAGGGCAATTTGGATTTTGACCGTACTCGGTCGTGATTGTCTTCCACTTGTTGCATGATATACTGTTGGGTCCACGGACCTCTGAGATGTTGTAATAAATACCAGCGGCGATGTATGCCCTGGACTCTATATATTTATGTCTTAGTATAAAGTTCATTGTTCTTATATCTATTGTCGAGAATCCGGCAGCGACACGAGTGCGAGTGTCGTGAGTCGGTGGCCTTTTATGTGCTACTAACTTGAGCGGGACGAGAAAGAGACTAACTCGAGTTAGCACCGCATCGGGGGCCTTACAACTTGGTATCAGAGCATGACTGACTGTAGGACCCCTTACTGGCTGAAGTTGAGTCTAGAAACTATTTTGTAGTTATTAAGGAAAAAATCGGAGAGTAGGAACTCTTTCTTTTCTTCTTACCCCACCCTCCCACCCATTTTTCCGTGAGGAAGTGAAACATTGTTTTACTCTCTGCGACTTATCCCCTTTCAAAACAAATCTAGGTTCTCGTTTACATGAGGCTCCGATTCCTCTATAATTCTTTGCTAGCGACGAGAAGGGTTGGCGTACGTTGAGAACACTGAGCCGCAAGTTGGGGTTGACAGCTCCACCTCGCTTACGACGTACCTTAGGTGAAACTCCTATACAGGGATGGTTGGCATCCTCCGGATGTGGTTCCTCCCCCTATAGGAGACCGCTTCGGCGGGCCGCTCAGGGCAGATGTCTCAACGTTCAGGTCTTCAACCACTCGTATATATTGTTGTGTGCTCGCTAGCAGATTATTATCTTGGTTTCGGATGATCTCGGTTTGGGGATTCCAGTAGCACCTAGTTTTCGAATTTCCGGTTAACCTTGGTGGAATTTCAGCCTTCGGCTTTCTCATACCTCGTGAGGAAGTTTTGTTGTCAATATTGGTTTGTCTTCTGGTTACTTCAATGTTTCAACCATGTTCTCATAAGTGTTCCTTTATACAGGATGCCAAGAGCGAACATGCCGCCGCCAGAGAACCCTCTCCTTGGAGAGGCTGTGACCGCAGTGGCTCAGGGCACATCTGCGATCTTACAGATGCTGCAGAACCAGACTGCCCAGAGGAATGATCGACCATAGTACACCACTCTACAGCAGTTCCTTGCTATCAACCCCCCCAGGTTCTCCGAGGATCGAGACCCGCTGGAGGCGGATGACTGGATCGCAGAGATCAAGAAACACTTCAATGCAAACACCGTCAGACCAGTCGACTACGTCACCTTCGCCTCCTTCCAGCTTCAGGGTGCAGCAGCCAGCTGGTACGATACCTACAAGGCCAACAAGGGCGATGCTATCATCACGTCAGAAGACTTCGTCGCAGACTTTAGAGCAGCACATATTCCGAGTGGCTTGATGGACAGGAAGCGAGAGGAGTTCTTGGCTCTGAGACAGGGTGACAGATCAGTTCAGGAGTACAACCTGGTCTTCGTCAGGCTCACCAGGTACGCTCCAGAGGAGGTCAGCACTGAGGCCAAGAGGATTGCCAGGTTCCGTGGAGGTCTCAGCACAGAGATCAAGTACGCGCTCACCCAGTGCAGCCCCACGCTGTTCTCACAGTTCGTGGATCAGGCTATCCGCCAGGAGTCAGCCAGAGCAGAGTGGGATGCAAACAGGAAGCGTCAGAGAGAGCACAGTTCCGCAGTGATGGTCCACAAGAAGGCAAAAACTTGGGTCACAGAGGCACCACCGCAGAGGCAGCAGTTCCAGCAGAGGGGGGAAGTTGTCCGCACTTTTGCCCGCCCTCCCATCCCAGTTCAGCAGGGGCCTCGCTCTACACCACCACACGCGAGGCCACCCAGGCCACAGTCCCAGCCCAGGCCAGGCGTGATCTTCTACAAGTGCAGAGAGCCGGGGCACACGTCTCCCAACTACACCGATCCGCTCTTTGCTAGGCTCCCACCGCCTCCACCTCGCTCTACTCCGAGCACCGCGATGGTGAAGGCACATCCACGTGCAGTTCGGGTGAACAACGTGATGCTCACAGATGCTCAGCAGCCTTCAGAGATCGTTCTTGGTAGGTTGCTTGTTAGTTCTGTTTCTGCGACAGTTTTGTTCGATTCCGGAGCTTCCCACTCTTTCGTGTCCAGAGCTTTTGTTGAGCGTGCTGAGTTACATCCGCAAGGTTTATCTCAGCAGCTATCTGTTGCTTCTCCGGGTTTCAAGACGAATACGTCTGCCTTTGTCCCAGATGTGGAGATTCATATCCAGGGACTTCTCTTCTCAGCTTCGTTGATCGTGTTGACCCGTTCCGACATTGATGTCATTTTGGGTAGGGATTGGCTTGTGCAGCACAAGGCCAATATTGATTGTCCGACCAGATCTTTCAAGTTGACACATGATTCAGGTGCAGAAGTCTTGTACACTTGTGGCTCTACGACAAGACCAGCACAGTTGTACGCCTTGAACGCAGGAGTTGCACCTTTGCTCGAAGAAGTCAAAGTTGTCTGTGAGTTCCCAGACGTCTTTCCGAAGGAGTTGCCAGGAATTCCCCCAGTTCGAGCTATTGAGTTCGTTATTGAGCTAGAGCCTGGTACCCAGCCGATTTCTCGGCATCCGTACAAGATGTGTTCGAAGGAGTTGATTGAGCTCAAGAAGCAGTTGACAGAGTTGGAGGCAGGCGGTTTTATCCGCGCGAGCCCTTCCCCTTGAGGTGCACCATCTTTGTTTGTCCAGAAGAAGGATGGGACTAGCCGCTTGGTCCAGGACTATCGCGGTATCAACAAGAAGACCATCAAGAACAAGTACCCTTTACCCCGCATCAATGATCTGTTCGAACGGTTGAATGGGGCTAAGGTGTTTTCCAAGCTCGACTTGAGGGTGGGGTATCACCAAATCCGTGTGCGTGAAGAGGATATTCCCAAGACCGCGTTCAGCACACGTTATGGGTTGTATGAGTTCACAGTCATGACTTTTCGGTTCTCAAATGCCCCTCTGACATTCATGAGAGCTATGAACTATTTGTTCCAAGAATGGCTTGATGTGTTTGTGATCCTCTACCTCGACGACATTCTTGTCTATTCCAAGTCAGAGGCTGAACATGAGGAACATCTACGCCTGGTGCTGCAGAAGTTGAGAGAGCACCGGTACTACGCCAAGTTCTCCAAGTGTGAGTTTTGGCGTGACAAGGTCAATTTTCTGGGCCATGTTATCTCCGTTGAGGGAATTGCGGTTGATCCAGAGCGAGTCCGCACTATTCAAGAGTGGGCTCCCTCGAAGAACGTGAAGCAGCTAAGGATTTTTCTCGGCCTCGCCAGTTATTGCAGGAGGTTTGTGCAGAATTTCTCCAAAATAGCGAAGCCAATGACTGAATTGTTGTGCAAAGGCAAAATGTACACTTGGTCACCAGCTTGCCAGTCAGCCTTCGAGGAGTTGAAAGAGAAGCTGACCACAGCTCCAATTCTCACGCCGCCAGATGAATCACAGCCTTTTCAGGTGTTTTGTGATGCCTCTTCGCAAGGTCTAGGTGGAGTTTTGATGCAAGGCAGGAACATTGTGGCTTATACCTCATGGCAGTTGAAGACAAGTGAGAGAAATTATCCCACGCACGACTTGGAGCTTGCAGCAGTTGTGCACGCTTTGATCACTTGGCGACACCTCCTCTTAGGGAGGAAGGTGTATTTGTTCACGAACCACAAGAGTCTGAAGTACTTGTTCACTCATCCAAATCTGAACTTGAGGCAAATAAGATGGCTCAAAACCATTACTGAGTACACAGTTGATATTCAGTACACGCCTGGGAAGGCGAATGTCATAGCTGATGCGCTGAGCCGCAAGGGCGATTGCAATAATATCCAGGTGCAGAAGATCCACCCTGACTTGTGTGAGTCCTATCGAAGGCTCAATCTCGAGCTAGTTCCATCAGGCTACCTTGCCAACCTTGTGGTAGAGCCCACTATCCATGAGAAGATTCGTGAAGCTCAGTCTGGCAGCTCAATGATACAAAAGATCAAACAGGGTATTGCCGCCTCAGTTCCAAAGTACGGTTGCTTTTCAGTGCATAATGACGGCACCGTGTTGTTCGAAGAGCGAGTTGTTGTTCCCAAGGAGGGAGATCTCAGAGAGGTCATCATGAAGGAAGCCCATGATTCCAAGTTGTCTATTCACCTTGGCAGTACAAAGATGTATCAAGATCTCAAGCAAAGCTTTTGGTGGACTCGTATGAAGCGGCATGTTGCCCGTTACGTGTCTAAGTGTGATGTGTGAAGAAGAGTAAAGGCACACCACCAGAAGCCTGCAGGGTTGCTTCATCCACTTGAGATTTCGGAGTGGAAATGGGATCATATTGAGATGGATTTCATCACAGGCTTCCTGAAAGTGCAATATATCGACCAGAGGGGGGTGAATGGGTGATTTTCAATTTTACTATCAGATTTTGGTTTTCTTCAAGATTGAAGCAATACGAAGCTGAAGAAGTAACCAAAATGATGAAGAAATAAAACTTCACAGAATGTAATCATTAGGGCAGCTCATCACAATGCAACAGAAATAACTCAAATCAGATAAGCAGAAGTGCTTGAGATGCAGAGTATGAAGACTTAGAGCAGAGGGAGAGCTGAAGCAGAAGAAGTCAACATAGCAAGTACTGAAGCTTAAGAGGTTGAAGAGATAGCACCACTGTTTGAAGACTTCGGTTTGCTAGACCAGTTCAAGTTGCTGTGACAACTCTACGTCTGGTTGGAGAGGCTGAGATTAAACTCAGAAGACATAGTCTTCACCTTTTTCTCCTTGAACTAGAGTCCTCAGACTCCGTCCAATAACTCAGGTGAGTCTTCAAGGTAGACTCCCGAAACCTTCACAGACTCAGTCACTCCGGGAAGTCACAATTGCATCTTGACTTCCTCAGACTGAAGACTTCTACACCGGCTGGAAGATCACAGTCTTCAAGAGTAAAAAGCTTCTGATCACTCAAACTGACTTCCTCAGAAATGCTCAACTACTCAGGCTGGTGGTTTTCATCACATAGGTTCTTCAGTGTCTTCAATGAGGTGGGCTGCTCTCAAATGACAAGTGTCGGTTTTTCTCTCGGAGCAGCCAACCCACAACTGGGGCTGGGGGCGGCTATTTATAACCGGGGAGCAACCCCCTGTGAAAGGACATAAATGCCCATGCATGCAATTACTCTCATGCCCTCGGATATGACCGTTGCTAGACAAGTTCTAGCCTCTCACCACGCAACACGTGGCATGGTCAAATTATTCTCTCTCCTCACAATCTTCAGAAGAATCGCACTAGCGATCTCCTGACTCCTCAACCGAAGTTAGTTACCTCAGTGTCCTGAAGAACAACGTCTCAGACACCCGAGGACTGAACTTCTACTGCAGGAGATTTCCTCAGGGTTTTTCTTCAGGATTCCTAGTTGAGAAATTCCTCAGACCTTCGGAACTCGTTTTCTTCAACCCCTCCAACAGTACGATGTTTTCCTACGACTCAAGAAAGAAAAAGGCTTAACGAAGACTACGCTTCAGCTTGATCTTCATCTTGACATGTCTTCAGTATGGCGCAACTTTCTTCGGGATCTCAATTCTTCGGGATCCAGTTTCTTCAGGATTCGAAGTCTTCAGGATCATGTTTCTTCAGGATTCGGAGTCTTCAGGATCCTGTTTCTTTAGGATTTTGCGCCAATACGTTCTTCAGGAAAACCTTCGTTTCTTCAATGTTCCTCAACATTTTGGGGGGTCGACATTGGTGGTTAAACACCTCATCAGGGACTGTTCTCCTGTGTATACTCACAAACACATCAGTCCCTTAACCGTTTTGCCATCAAACTCCAAAACCTCAAGGGGAGGGCACTTGATGCACTTACAATCACCCCCTTTTTGGTGATTTGATGACAATCAGGTTAAGCTTCAACGGGGATAAAATTATGAGTTTGAAGAATAAAAACTTTGAAGAACATTTTTATCATTAAGCTGGATATAATGAAGCTCCCCCTGAGGATATGCATATAAGTTGAAGAATGTTTAATATCTAAAGCATTTTGAGGTATATGAGGAGCTCCCCCTATATCCAGGCATTTTTGAAGCAGTGCATGTTATGAAGTGTTTGAGGAATTTAAACAACGCACTGAGAAAGGTGTTTGCAGAGACAATCACATGCATAGTATTAGGCAAACACCAAAATAACAGTTTACAAGTCGTTACAAAAAAATCTGAAGAACGAGACTAGTAACTGAAGAACCCCATAACTAAAACCCGCTTGAAGACTAACAGATTTCTCCCCCTTTGTCATAAAATGAACAAAAAAAGGGAAAAACTGAAGCTAACGCCCCTTTGAAGATGCTTCAAGGCTGAGGTGAGTCACGCCTAAGGCAATCCGTTGCAGTGTGAGGGCAGGAAGCTGTGTCTTCAGCTTCTTCAGCAGTCATTTCTTGGTTCGAAGAATAAGAGTCCATGGCCAGAGGAGGAGTTGTGCAGCGTCTGAATTGCTTCGGGGTCGGATGGCAGGAAGCTGAGGCTTTTGAAGACCCAATTTTGCAATGTCTGCGGGGGTGATTACTTCTCTCATCAAGGCATCGAGATGTTGATATGTATGATGAGCATAGTGATGCACTTTCTTCACAGAAGAATGCGTCTGAGCCATGTTGCTGAGGATTCAGAAAACTGACGCTTCACCCAATCATGATTGCGGTCAACCTTCTGATGAAGACTAATTAGAAGCTCTCGTTCTGTCATCACTCGAGCCTGAGTCGTGTCCTCAGTAGAGGCATGAGTTCTGGTTTCATCAGTAGTGCGAGACTGAGGATGATGAATGTTTCCACTGAGGGAATTGGTCGGGAGAACTTCTTGATAGAATAGGCCTTTGCCCTTATCATTAGAAGCAATCGTATGCTGAAGCACTTCGACAAGCGGCAGATAGGTCATGTGATTCGGGTGATCAGGTTGGAAATCAATGCCAGTCTTGACGCAGATGAGCTTCATGATCCATGGCGCGTAAGGCTTCAGTATATGAGGATTCTGTGCTGCATCCACCAGAGTTCTGAAGAACAAGTCCGGAACATTGATTGACCCAGACATGCAGAGGTTGTGGAGGATGGTCTTCATGATGCCAATGACTTCTTCAGCAGAGGATTCATAGCCCTTAATGGGGCAGAAGGACTTGGCCAGAATCCGATACAACGTGCTTGGCAAATACAGAAGCTCAGAAACTGGAAACTTGGTGCGAGCTGGGGCTTCAGGTGCCTGAGGCTTCATAAGCATGTTCATCAGGTCATCACGAAGAATTGGAGACCCATAGGAGAAAGCAGTTGAGCAAGTGCACTGAGGCAACTCAAGAATGGCAATTGCTTCAGGAACAGTGATGGTGTAGTGATGATGCTCAGTCATCCACTCGAGGAACCAGGTGGTGATATCCAGAGGATCTCCTGAAACATACAAAGTTGCATAAAACTGAAACACAAGCTCTTCGTTCCAGTGAATGCATTCGGAGCAGAACTGAAGCAGCTTGGCATGATGCAGATCCTGAAGCACACTGTTGAAGCAGGGAATGGCTTCCATATCCACTAGAGGAATATGCTTGTGAGGAAACAGTTTGTTTTGCTTATATAGAACTGAAGCATAATAGTTCTTCTGAGTAGCTGTCCGGAACCTCAGCAGCTTTCGAGGCGGAGCTGAATGGTAAGGATTTTGAATCCCCTCTTGGAAGAAACTCATGGCATTGAAGAAATCAGTAGCATCGAAGCTTGGGGTTTCACCAGCTTCAAGGTCACGTAAGAATGGTTTCTTCTTCTTCGGACACAAGGACCGAGCATGAACTGGGCCTTGAGGTGGTGGAGGCGCTTGAGGCACTTCAATCTGAAGAGAGGCTTGAGGTTGAGGCGGAGCCACTGCAGAGGCTTCAGGCACAGACGTGTTGAGGTCCTTGGGAAGACGAGGTGATGTGGCCTGTTTATCTTCAGATTCATCCTTTGAAGCTTCAGGATAAGCATTGGTACTGTTTTCTGCTTCAGGATGAGCATTTGTGTTGTTTTCTACTTGAGGCTCCGCAGCACGGGCTTCAGTATCCATGGGTTGAGCTTCAGGAACCACAGGATCAGCTGCAACATTTTGAGTGTCTGGGGCAGGAGCAGAAGCTTCAAGATCAGCAGTAGTACGGGCACTAGTGGCCTCTGGGTCAGTTTCTTCAGTGCCAGGGGAGACAGAGGCATCCACATATGCTTCAGAGTGTTGGTACGTGTCAGATAAAACAACTGTGACTGAGGGAGAGCGAGGTTCCAGAGAGAACACGGTGTGGGAGGGTGAGTTGAAGTGTTCCAGCTCATATGCTTCATCAACCACCCGAGGGGTGCCCATGTCACCAATATCCACATCTTCATCCATTTCTTCAGCTTCAGTGATGACTGGAGGAATGGGAGATAGAGGCGTTGAACTTCACACTGATGCTCTATGAACCCCTGAGGAGTAATATCAGTAATAGGCTTCTTTTTAAAGTCACTTTGGACTTTCTTCAGTTGAGCCTTCAACTGTTTCTGAAGATCACGTTGATGAATCTCATTGATGAGGAACTGTAGAACATAGAATTTGATGTCTTTAGGGATGTCCAAATCATCAAGAGGAGTATCGGGCTTGACAGACCAGATTTCAATGTATTCCAAGATCTTCTTGGGATCAAGGAGTAGCGGGATTTTAGACCCAGTTGCTTCAGCTTTGCGTCTGGCTGCAGCACGCACATATTCAATCTTGGCTTCTTCAGTGGCGACGAAGCCGGCCAAGTCTTCAAATTCATCTTCATCATCAGATCTCTGAGGAGTATGATGAATGGAGCCTCGCATAGCAGTTTTCTTTGGTGGGGCCATGTTGAACAACAGTTTTGGTCTTCAGCGGCTGAGGCATTGTGGTTGAGGCCTCAGGAGCACTACCGGATTCATCAGTTCGAATCCTTGAAGCGGGGGCAGCACCGGCCGTGCGTTGACATGAGGAACCATGAGCTTGAGCTGAGGACTTCTTTGAAGGCTTGATGCCAGGAGCCTTTTTGCGATGCAGAACCTGAGGTTGAGGCTTCGGCTGTGGCTGAGGCTGAGTCGGAAGCTGTACTGAGGCAACCAAATCACGAGCCAAATTACGGGCGAAATGTGCCGTTCGCTTGAGGTAACGCTGATAAGCCTCAGGGAAGTCATCACGGGTCTTCAAGGTTGCAGGATCAGGAATGACACCTGGTGCAGGAGGAGGACGAGTCTTGATGCTCAAGGTCTTCAGTGGTGGATTGACAGCGAATGATTCCTCATGCTCTTTATTGATCCATTCATATGCAACCCATCGTTTAGCCCATTCCCGCGTGATCTTCTGAACTCGTTTCTTTCGTTCACCCGCGGTTTCATGTTCGGGAGTCTTCAGCTTCTCATAGAGCTCAGGAGGCAAGTCTTTAGCGGTATCAGTGTGCTTACGCCGAGGAGCCATTTTCTTCAGCGGTGGAGACTGAGGAATTGTACGTTCGAGCTGAGCTGCAAATGAAGTGAGACTATGAGAACCATATGATTCCTCAGCAGACATGTACCTGTGACAGAATTAAGTTGTGAGGGAAGTGGGGTACGGTTATATGCGTTCATGAGGAATAGGCTGAGGAAAATAATGAGGCATAGGTATAGGTCTCAGAAAGCTAACAATACTGTTGAGGATTGGAGTTCGGGAGGATACAACAGTATTTGAGGAATAAGCAACTGAGGGAAAAAAGGCACTGAGGAATAAGCGTACCAGGACTGAGGCAAATGCTGAGGACCACGAGTCTGTCTTCTCCGACGACGGCGAACTCCGGCGGCATTTGCACTAGAGCTTGAGGAGCTCAAGGGCAGCGACGCGTGAGGGAGAGAAGAGGTGGGGGGAAATGACCGTGGGGGGAGGGCTATTTATAGAGGGGTGAAAGCTGAGGGGTTGCGAAATTTGTGGACCAGATTTCCCCTGATTGTTGGGATCCTCAGTGGATATCATAATGATGGATAAGCACGATGTGCGGTAAAATCGCAACAAATTGAACAAAATCGTAACAGATAGTCTGCAGTTTTTTAGGAACTTGAGGACAAAGGCTGAGGATTAAGACAAATGGTCTCAGGCTGAGGATTAAGACAAATGGTCTCAGGCTAAGGATTAAGACTAATGGTCTCAGGCTGAGGAATACATAATTTACAGATGAACGCATATGAGATAGAAAGAATAGATAAGTGAGCACAGAGTGAAGGGTCCGATCACATTCACCTAGTTGAAGAAGCAAATCTTGAAGAACAAAAACTATAGGTGAATGCTGTTGAGGACAAACACGGTAATCATCAGCAATGAAGACTTTAACTGAGGAAAGTGAGGAACAATAGATCCTGAGGAATTTGGGCGGTGGCGCTACCCACCTTATAGGGAATGAGACACTTGATACCATACACTTTTCGTATGGATCTTGAGTCAATTCCACGTTAATTTCTTCACACTTAGCAAGGTAGTTCCTCATGATTTGAGGAGTACGACGCATTGTGTGTTCTACATCAGGATTCTTCAATACTGTTTAAGCGTTAGGATGTGTGTCCATTCACTGGACGTTTGAGGAATCTAAGATATTTAGCTCACACCTCAGAGTGCTAAATCGTTTCTCATCCAAAGGCTTAATGAATATATCAACAAGTTGGTCTTCAGTCTTCACGTGGCTGATGACGATGTCTTCCTTCAATACATGATCCCGAAGAAAGTGATACCGAATCTCAATGTGCTTCGTCCTCGAGTGATGTACTGGGTTCTGAGAGATCTTGATGGCACTCTCATTGTCACATAGTAGTGGTACTTTCTTCAGGTTGATGCCGTAGTCCTTCAGAGTTTGCTTCATCCAAAGAAGTTGTGAGCAGCTAGCACCAGCAGCAATGTATTCAGCTTCAGCAATGGAGAGGGAGACGCAGTTCTGCTTCTTCGATGACCAGCACACCAGAGAACGTCCGAGGAAATGACATGTTCCTGAGGTAGACTTCCGAACCACTCGATCTCCAGCATAATCTGAGTCTGAGTACCCAACGATATCCAGTTGTGTGCCTTTTGGATACCATATGCCTAGCGACGGGGTGTGAGCCAAATATCGAAGAATTCGTTTCACCGCTTGGTGATGCGATTCCTTAGGGGCCGCTTGGAATCGGGCACACATGAAAACCCTCAACATTATATCAGGCCTAGATGCACATAGATATAGCAGAGAACCTATCATGGAGCGGTATACCTTTTGATCGTAGTCCTTGCCATTTTCATCAGGGCCAAGTTGTCCATTTGTAGGCATCGGTGTCTTGATACCCTTGCAGTCTTGCATCCCGAATTTCTTCAGGCACTCTTTGAGGTACTTCTCCTGAGAGATGAAGATATCGTTGTGTTGTTGACGAATTTTAAGCCCCAAGAAGAACATCAGTTCGCCCATCATGGACATCTGATATTCTTCACTCATCAAGAATGCAAATTCTTCACTGTATTTCTTGTTAGTGCATCCAAATATAATTTCATCAACATAAATTTGAAATCTGAATAATGCATCATCATATCGTTTTGTGAAAAGAGTTGGATCGAGGGAACCAGATTTGAAGCCCTTGTTGATGAGGAAGTCCCTTAGTGTGTCATACCAAGCCCGAGGGGCTTGCTTCAGTCCATAGAGGGCTTTCTTCAATCTGTACACCATATCAGGTTCCTTTGCGTCTTCAAAGCCTGGGGGTTGAGCAACATATACTTCTTCCTCGATATTACCATTGAGGAAAGCACTTTTCACATCCATTTGATATAACTTGATATTATGATGGTTAGCGAATGCAAGCATAATACGAATGGACTCAAGTCTAGCAACAGGAGCGAAGGTTTCACCAAAGTCGATCCCCTCGACTTGTGTGTATCCTTGTGCTACGAGACGCGCTTTGTTTCTGATGACTTGTCCATCTTCATCGAATTTTTTGCGGTAGATCCACTTCGTGCCGATGACATTGTGAATTCGAGGATCAGGACGTTTGACTAGTTCCCAAACATCTTTCAGTTTGAACTGAAGAAGTTCGTCTTGCATCGCCTGTATCCATTCCGCTTCTTGGAATGCCTCGGTGACTTTGGTGGGCTCTGAAATTGATACAAACGAGAAATGCCCACAAAAGTTAGCTATGCGGTTAGCTCTTGCACGAGTAAGAGGACCTGGTAGATTGACGTCGGCTAGGATTCTATCCACTTGAACTTCATTCGCCACGTGAGGAAGATGAGGAGGATGATCTTGAGGCGCATCATCATCACTGCTATCTAATTCATTTGCATTTTCTTCAGGTGCTTCAGGAGCTTCAGGGGTATCAGGAGCCTCAGGATCAGGATCGTCATCAGGATTATTTGCATCAGGATTTGGATGTTCTTCAGGAGCAGGAGGTATGTGTGTTTCTTCAGGATGATCCACAGGAATGATATCACCAGCACCCATCTTCTTGAGCTGTTCTTCAGGTGGAGCTTCATCTAAATCATGTGGCAGGTGCTCTCTTTGGGAGCCATCAGATTCATCAAACCGCACGTCTACAGTTTCAACAATTTTATGATGATTTTTGTTGAAGACCCTGTAGGTGTGCGATTCGAGGCCATAGCCAATCATGAAGCCTTCATAGGCTTTAGGCTCAAATTTAGATTGATGATGAGGCTCACGGATCCAACAAGGTGCGCCGAAGACCTTGAAGTAACTTACATTGGGTTTCTTACCAACCATTAGCTCGTATGAAGTTTTCTTGAGGAACTTATGAAGATATACCCGATTGACGATGTGGCAGGCAGTGTTGATTGCTTCAGCCCACCATATGAGAGGCGTGTTGTATTCAGCAAGCATCGTTCGAGCCATCTCGATGAGGGTTCGGTTCTTCCTTTCAACGACTCCATTTTGCTGAGGAGTGTATGGAGCCGAGAACTCATGAGTGATGCCCATCTCATCGAGGAATTCCTGTACGCCAGAGTTCTTGAATTCGGTGCCGTTGTCACTTCGAATGTGCTTGATCTTTAGGCTATAGTTGTTCATGACGCGCTTGGCGAAGCGTTTGAAGACAGCTTGGGTTTCTGACTTAAAAGTGAGGAAATGCACCCAAATGTAACGTGAGAAGTCATCAACAATAACAAGACCATAGCAATTTCCTCCGAAGCTTGAGTACTTAGGAGGACCGAAGAGGTCCATATGAAGAAGCTCAAGAGGACGAGTAGTAGTCATGATGGTCTTGGCAGGATGCTTGGCCTTGGTCATCTTTCCAGCTTCGCAAGCACCACACAGCCGGTCCTTTGTGAATCTGATTTCCTCAATTCCGAGGACATGTTTCTTCAGTACCAACTTCTGGAGATTCCTCATTCCAGCGTGGCCGAGTCTTCGATGCCATAGCCAGCACTCTGAGGCTCGTTCCATGAGGCATGTAGCGACCTGAGGACCTTCAGAGAAATCTAAAATATACATGTCACCTTTCCTAACTCCACTGAAGACAATGGAGTTATCGCTAACCATATAGACAGCACAACCATATTTTCCGAAGAGAACAACGAGATCAAGATCACATAGCGATACAGACATCAAGTTGTATCCAAGGGATTCAACAAGCATGACTTTATCAATGTGTTGGTCTCGAGAGATAGCCACTCTGCCGAGACCCAATACCTTACTTTTACCTTTATTGGCGAAGGTGATGGTTTTCTTTGAAGAAGGACTCAGATATGATTCCATAAGAAGGCTTTTGTCACCAGTCATGTGATTTGTGCATCCACTGTCCATCACCCATTCAGTCTTTCCCTGCAACGGAATTAGTATCTCATACAGCAAGTTATAAGCCAGTATCAGTTTGAGGATTTTATGGTTCCTCAGAATTAATTCCTCAGGAAGTTCCTCAGGATTGATTCAATGAAACCAAACAATATAAATATCCTTCAACTGACTCAAATGATGTTTTCCTGGGCATATGATCTGCAAAATTTATGATTGCCTCACGACATGTCCCTGCAAAGATGATCAGTTCTTCTTTACATAAAGCTGCCAGTTCTTCTCGACAACTTCAGGAGCAGTCATCAGATTTGCTTCAGGAATGCCTTGATCAACAATATCCCACAGATCCTTGTCAATGGCTTCAAGATGCATCCTCATCTTGTTCTTCCAGTATGGATAGTCTGTCCCGTCGAAGATGGGGCAGTTTGAGGCAACGCTCATTGTACCTGAGGTCGACATAACTAAAACTCCAGGTGGTTAAACCGAATCACACAGAACAAGGGAGTACCTTGCTCTGATACCAATTGAAAGTGCAATATATCAACCAGAGGGGGGTGAATGGGAGATTTTCAATTTTACTATCAGATTTTGGTTTTCTTCAGGATTGAAGCAATACGAAGCTGAAGAAGTAACCAAAATGATGAAGAAATAAAACTTCACAGAATGTAATCATTAGGGCAGCTCATCACAATGCAACAGAAATAACTCAAATCAGATAAGCAGAAGTGCTTGAGATGCAGAGTATGAAGACTTAGAGCAGAGGGAGAGCTGAAGCAGAAGAAGTCAACATAGCAAGTACTGAAGCTTAAGAGGTTGAAGAGATAGCACCAGTTTTTGAAGACTTCGGTTTGGTAGACCAGTTCAAATTGCTGTGACAACTCTACGTCTGGTTGGAGAGGCTGAGATTCAACTCAGAAGACATAGTCTTCACCTTGTTCTCCTTGAACTAGAGTCCTCAGACTCCGTCCAATAACTCAGGTGAGTCTTCAAGGTAGACTCCCGAAACCTTCACAGACTCAGTCACTCCGGGAAGTCACAATTGCATCTTGACTTCCTCAGACCGAAGACTTCTACACCGGCTGGAAGATCACAGTCTTCAAGAGTAAAAAGCTTCGGATCACTCGAACCGACTTCCTCAGAAATGCTCAACTACTCAGGCTGGTGGTTTTCCTCACATAGGTTCTTCAGTGTCTTCAATGAGGTGGGTTGCTCTCAAATGACAAGTGTCAGTTTTTCTCTCGGAGCAGCCAACCCACAACTGGGGCTGGGGGCGGCTATTTATAGCCGGGGAGTAACCCCCTGTGAAAGGACATAAATGCCCATGCATGCAATTACTCTCATGCCCTCGGATATGACCGTTGCTAGACAAGTTCTAGCCTCTCACCACGCAACACGTGGCACGATCAAAGTATTCTCTCTCCTCACAATCTTCAGAAGAATCGCACTGGCGATCTCCTGACTCCTCAACCGAAGTTAGTTACCTCAGTGTCCTGAAGAATAACGTCTTAGACACCCGAGGACTGAACTTCTACTGCAGGAGATTTCCTCAGGGTTTTTCTTCAGGATTCCTAGTTGAGAAATTCCTCAGACCATCGGAACTCGTTTTCTTCAACCCCTCCAACAGTACGATGTTTTCCTACGACTCAAGAAAGAAAAAGGCTTAACGAAGACTACGCTTCAGCTTGATATTCATCTTGACATGTCTTAAGTATGGCGCAACTTTCTTTAGGATCTCAATTCTTCGGGATCCAGTTTCTTCAGGATTCGAAGTCTTCAGGATCCTGTTTCTTTAGGATTCAGAGTCTTCAGGATCATGTTTCTTCAGGATTTTGCGCCAATACGTTCTTCAGGAAAACCTTCGTTTCTTCAATGTTCCTCAACATTTTGGGGGTCGACATTGGTGGTTAAACACCTCATCAGGGACTGTTCTCCTGTGTATAATCACAAACACATCAGTCCCTTAACCGTTTTGTCATCAAACTACAAAACCTCAAGGGGGGCACTTGATGCACTTACACTTCCCCTTGTCGCAGAAGAAGAACAATGCCATCTTTGTTGTCATTGACAATCTTTCCAAAGTTGCCCACTTCCTTCAAGTGAAGGACTCCATTTCAGCAGCTCAGTTGGCGGAATTGTACACCGCAAGAGTTGTGTCTTTGCATGGCATTCCCAAGAAGATCAGTTTAGATAGAGGCAACCTTTTCACCTCTAAGTTCTGGCAGGCCCTTCAAAAGGCGATTTGTACGACAGTATTGTTCAGTACCGCTTATCACCCTCAGACAAGTGGGCAAGTCGAGCGCGTGAACCAAATTCTCGAGGACATGCTTCGAGCATGTGTCATCTCCTTTGGCATGAAGTGGGAAGAGTGCTTGCCGTATGCTGAGTTCTCTTACAACAACAGCTATCAGGCAAGTCTGCAGGCAGCGCCGTTTGAAGTTTTGTATGGCCGCAAGTGCAGGACACCTTTGAACTGGTCCGAGACAGGTGAGAGGCAGTTGTTCGGTCCAGATGTGATCCAAGAGGCAGAGGAAAGAGTGAAGATTGTCCGAGAACACCTAAAGGCAACACAGTCTAGGCAGAAGGCCTATTATGAAAAAAGGCACCGTGGTGTAGCGTTTCAGGTTGGTGAATGGGCGTACCTGAGAGTGTTTCCGTTGAGGGGAACTCACCGCTTTGGCATCAAAGGAAAGCTCGCTCCAAGATTTGTCGGACCTTTCCGCATCCTTGAGACTAGAGGACCTCTTGCCTTTCGGCTCGAGCTTCCAGAGAGTCTGTCCATGGTGCATGACGTGTTCCATGTGTCCCAGCTAAAGCAGTGCTTCAAGCAGCCAGAGCAGGCTGTTGACTTGGGCGACATACAGCTGAGTGTGGACCTTTCCTACTCAGAGCGTCTAGTCCGTATTCTTGAGACGTCCGAGCGCAAGACTCGCAACAAGACCGTCAAGTTCATGAAAGTTCAGTGGGCACATCATTCGGAGAAGGAAGCAATGTGGGAGCGTGAAGATCATCTCCGTTCTGAGTATCCTGAGTTGTTTCGGGCTTAGATCTCGGGACGAGATCCTGTGTTGGTGGGGGAGCGCTGTAACAGCCCATATGCAATAATAAGAAATCAACATGATATTGTACCTTGTCTGATGACTTTGTAACTTGGCATGATGCTAGAGTTTGACATTTCATGTGGTGATTTAAATTGGCATTGGGATTGGAGCCCATTTCGTTTGTTTGAGTTTGCATCCAAAATGGTTCAAGAAGGGTGTTTGACGATTTTTCTTTGTTGCATGCATGCTCTCCTTGATCCCAAACTTGGCATAGCCAATTCCTTGCCCTTCCCAAGCTTTTTAAAAACCTTGCAACATTTTTTCCAACTTCTAAAATGTGGCCCACATTTCAATGTGATTTGAATTTCCAAAAATGGACCCACATTTTAGTTGCTCCAAAATTGGTCAAACCAATTTTAGAAAATGGAGAATATTTCAAGGTTTCCAAAACATATTTTTATATGTTTTTCTCTTTTGTGATTTGGCCACAAAAACTCTTAGACTTTTTCTGTTTTTAATAAATGGAAATTGTCTTTTGTTTGCTGGAGACAGAGGACCTGCCAGGCCCAGCCCAACAGGCCTCGCCCCACTGCTTCGTAGCCCGTCTGGCCCGTGCCACCGAAGCGTTACGCGGGGGCAACGTTAGCCGCTGGATCGAGATCGGGTGGCCCTGGGTCGTCGTCTTTACAGCGTGTCCAGGGTCCCCTCCCTCTCTCTCTCTCACAGCCGGCGGGAGGCGTCTACGTCGATGCAGCCGACGTGGCCAGGAGCCTCCTCCCTTTATAAGCTGAGGTCCCAGGCCCCTCCTGTAACCCTAGGTTCCCCTTCCTCCCTCCAATTTCCGCCGCCGCCGCCTGGTTCGTCCTCAGGGACCTCCCCTAATCCGCCGATGAGGTTTCGAATTCGCCGTCGTCTTCCCTCGATCGCGGCTGTGCAGCCTTCCGCGTCGTCTCCAACATCTCACCGCTCCATTCCCGTCGCGCAGGGGGAGCGGAACTCCACGAATCGGGCCCGCAACGTCGACCACTTGCCGCGGGACCTCGTCTTCCCCGACCACGGCTGCGTCCTCTGCCTCCTCCACGCCGAGCTCAGGGTCGCCTCCAGCAACCCCTAGGTGAGCTGCAGACCCCCCCCCCCTCTCTCTCTTCCTTGTCTCGCCCGCGTGTAGCTCCTCATCGTAGGACCGTAGCGTCGCCGCGCTTCGCAGCGCCGCCGCGCCATTCGTGCTCGCGATACCGTGGGGGCGTCGATGGCGTCTTCCCGCACGCTCCAGGGTCACTCAGAGCATGCCTGTGGCACCCAAGGCTGCCCCTTTTGCCCGTGTAGGTAGCATGGCGCCCGTGTCTGAAGCTGTGCGTGTCTGACAGTCAAGCCGTCGTGGGATTCAGGCGAGCCTGCCATCCTCTCCGGTGAGGTCTAGATCAGGGCCAGGGCACCCGTGTGATCGTGGTGCTGCCCTCTCGGCGTTGCAGGTGTTGCCAGGGCCGCAGGCGCCATGTGCTCGACGCACGGGACGCCTGAAGTAGGCCGTGCCGCCGGGTTGTACAGCATCTTCAGAAGAGTTCGCCGCCGCTCTATTCCCGTGAAGATTCCGGCGAGAAGAGGAGGAGATGGAGTGCTTGGTGTGTGCGCAGGTGTAGCCCGATGTGCCCTCTCGGGTTCCCCCATGGTAGCTCACGAGGAGATGGACGGAGCACGACGGGGTGCTCACCGTGTTTGGGCTGCAGGGATAGTTGTCAGTGTTGTTTCGGGTTCAGTTAACCTGCAGCGTAGCTTATCCTCTCTGCACTGCGTTTTGGTTCAGAATTCGTCGAGTGGCGCAGTGGTTGGGGTGCAGAGGAAGAAGGACTCGTCCTGCGTTCGAATCCCAGCCGAGGCACCCCCCTTTTTTTGTTTTTTGCCATTTTGCTTTGGCATGGGCCTTTGCCCAGTGGGCCTGCAGAGAAGAGGAGATGGGCCCTGGCGCCCGAGGCAGCCCAGGTGGCCTGTGCCTTTTTCTTTTTCCTTTTTTTTATTTCTTTTCTTTTCTGTTTAAATTCAAATTTGAATTTGTTTCCAAATTCAAATCTGTTTTTAAATTTTCAACTCAAGTTTGGGCACCCCATATATGTTTTTGGGGTAGTTTGACCCACTGAACCCAGTGGTGATGACCATTTTTCATATTGCCCCCTCAAAATTTTGTGATGTTGGCAGATATGCAAGTAGGCCGCTCTTTTCTTTTGTTTTTGCAACCACTTCCCAAAACTCAAATGTGGCAACCCATATATGACTTTTGGGTAGTTTTTCCCAAGGATCAACATGGTGACAGTGGTTTTTCCATTTGAACTTTTCCAAAAATGCAAGTAGTGCAACTTTGCACTCGGGCCCCTGAATTCATTTGAATTTGCAACTGTGCTTTGCAAATTCAAATGGAGCCATACCTTATATGGTTTTGGGGTAGAAAAATGGAGGGATTCCAATGGTGGTGTCCATGTGATGTTTTGTGCAACTCAAGTGGACATTGTGTGAAACACCTAGCCATATCAACATGTTTTCCTTGCCTTCTATTCTTTCAACTTCCATGCATGTTGAATTATGTTCATTTGACCACTTCAAGTTCTTTTCAATGTCATCTCCAAATCTTTGCATCATCAAACCAGCTCCTAGCATATTGTCATATGCAATGTGGCTGGGTTCCTTTCTTTTGTTGCACCTTTCCGATGTCAAGTTCATCGACATCTCTCCGTCTCCGGAATCGATGTTTTACTTTTCACGTTGTAATTATTTTTGTTGATTGCTTTGTTGATCATGTCATGTTTCCATGTTACTTACACCAAATTAAGGTTAAGACCGAAGCCATTTTACATAAATAAATCGCATATGAAGTTGTTGATGTGTCGTCACCACCTTCATTTAAATCTGACTAGATAGGGTCACATCATGTCGATTAAACTTGATCATACCATCTTTGCCTGTGCATTGCACCCATTGCTTACTTGTGTGCCTTTTCCTTGCCGGTACTTTACGTTAGCACCTGAGACTGCCGAGGAGACTTACGTGGAGGTTTCCGACACCGTGCCCGAGGACCCTGCTACGTCTGCTCCGTCGACCGATTACCCAGGCAAGGGGAAGATTTATACCATTACTTGATACCTTTCTGCCTACCTGCCTAGCTTTATTCTAGAACGTTTGTTTGATCCTATCCACTTGATTAGGCCACATTCAAAAACCAAACAGCCATGATCCCCACATCCCAGCAAAACATTGTATTGCTAAGTTACCGCTGCTCAGCCATTGCTTAGTATGAGTAGGAAAACTTGCTGCTTACCCTATGCTATGGTTTGGGATATCATGTTATTTAAGGAAGTTGGTTGATATTTATTATTATTATGGTGTTAATTATACTTGACGAATGATGGGAGACCGGGTTGTTCCCACCAGGTGTTTTATTCCATTTGAGTCACCTAGGTCCCGAGTTCCAGGTATTGTGTTTCATGACGAGCGTGCCTAATCGTGTGTGGGATTCTATGGGGTCCCCTTGTCTTACCTACCTAGCTTCATACAGTTTTAGTGGTGGCCCGAGCTGATTTAATATTTGCAACGTGTGTGTGCTGGTGGTACCCCAGTTGTTTACAAAACACCTTGGGCCAGGAGGACTTGTTTCTTGGCCGGCCCACCTTGACCGGCGAGGGCCCGGTCCTCATGTGAGGTTTAACCGGTAACCCAAACCCTGTTGATACGGAAGAGGCCGATCCGAGAGCGTGGCCGGCTTTTGGATTGGATGTCGACTGCCCGGGGGCCACCCGGAATTGTGTGTTGTTAGTTAGAGGTACTCTGACGTTCCGGAGTTTCAGGCGCTTACCTAGCCAATTGGAATCTGGGCGTACATGCGAAGCCTATGATGGGCAGTTCGTACACCCCTGCAGGGTTAAATATTTTCGAAAAGCCGTGTCCGCGGTTATGGACGACTTGAGACCTACTCCTTGTTCATAGAATAACATCAATTTGAATCATAACTAAAACTTGCCTACCGTGTGAGTGCCTTGGTTGCTTTTCTTCGTCCAGGAGGACCGAGAGAAGATCCAGGTTGTATTATGTTTGCCGTAAGTAGGTGAATAGTGGACTTATGACACGATGTCACGTGTATTCTTGGATCTTACCCTTATTCTAATAGAACGATAGCCACCATATATGCTAGTGCGGCTGCAACCTTTACCTTTATCTTGTCTTACCGTAGGGAGTTAGATATCATGTAATGATATAATCTCACCCGTGTTTTCCTTTTGTGCTTTTACTGTTTTGCCTGATCGGCCGCTGCAGTTGACTACTACCTCGACCCGAGCACCGGACGTTACTTCGTGGAGGTGCCCCGGGAGGACGACGATGAGGATGACTTCGTTCAGTAGATCCTATAGTTGAGCTTCGACGATTCGTGGGTGGACTATTTATGTGCAGTCCTCTCTAGGGAAATTTGGATTTTGACCGTACTCGGTCGTGATTGTCTTCCGCTTGTTGCATGATATACTGTTGGGTCCACGGACCTCTGAGATGTTGTAATAAATACCAGCGGCGATGTATGCCCTGGACTCTATATATTTATGTCTTAGTATAAAGTTCATTGTTCTTATATCTGTTGTCGAGAATCCGGCAGCGACACGAGTGCGAGTGTCGTGAGTCGGTGGCCTTTTATGCGCTACTAACTTGAGCGGGACGCGAAAGCGACTAACTCGAGTTAGCACCGCATCGGGGGCCTTACAAGTATTTTATTTGGCACTGATCACTTTGATCAAGTTTATGAGAAGTTTCGTGTCAAGGAAGTTTTAAAGTGTTACGAAGGAAGATGATGAAATAAGATTAAGGAGTGCCAAAAGCTTAAGCTAGGGGATGCCCCCGACACCCTCAAGAAATGTTTAAGGAGACTCAAGCGTCTAAACTTGGGGATGCCCCCTTGCATCCCTTTTCTTCACCGACAATTATCAATTCGTCTTTCTTAGCACTATATGAAGCATAAGGTGCCACTGTGAAGCACACTTGTGTATAAGAGATAGTAGTGTGTCCTCTCTCTCTCTCTTTATTTTTGTATTTTGTTAGTTCCTCTTTTTTCTGGCCGCTTTTTGGTGGGTACTTTTGGTCTCTTATATATACCTCACTGGTAGGGAGACACTCTAATGACACATCACACTTTTATTTACTTATAACTCTAAATAAAAAATTATGACTCTATATGAATGCCTCTGGCAGTGTACTAGGATATGCAAGGATCTAGCGTCACATGTAGGAAATGATGAATAGGTGTATATGCCACGACTATCGTGAAGGTTTTACGTTCATGCAAAGCAATATTACAATGAAGGATAAGGCATATGAAGAAAGATGGAAGTTGCATGGCAAATATCTTGAAATGGCTATAGAAATGCCATGATAGATAGGTATGGTGTATGTTTTGAGGAAGATATAATGATGCTTATGTGTGAGAGAGTGAATCATCTCACCGGGGTTGAATGTACCGGCCAAAGATGTGCCGCACCTCGAGGTGAGATCAGGCAATGCACGATATCAAAGAGGCTAGCAAATATGGATGAGTGGAAATGTGGCGAAACTGAATAATCACATTAGTCAAAAAGAACTCCTCCACTTAGTATCGGTATTTCTGGATCTACTTGAGGAAATAGTACGCAACCGTGTACACTGAGGAGAGTGCATTGGGGCTTGGTTATCCTTTTTCATCTCGACCCATCTTACGTGAGGGGTTGCTTACTGCTACCGCAGCGACGTGGATCAGCTTATGTGACAGAGTTCTCAACTAGTTTTTTTTATATCAAATAGGGCACATTGAGCTAACATACAACACCAATCATTAATCAACGCAAGGTCAATTGCACATTAAGTTCATTACCTCAAAACAATTGCAAGATATTCTAAGTCAAGTTTAGTGATCATGGTTACCTATGTCACTAATATCATTTGTATCATAAGATATGTTAACCATTTCACTCAAATTAACTCTCTAGGCAAATATAAGTGAAGCACGAAAGTCTAAATTATTTATATAAAACTTTCTTTCACCATGCTCTAACAAATATAAGTGAAGATCTAAAGAAATTTCTAAAGATAGGATAACACAAACATGTATAACTGAAGAACATTGAGCATTCTATAAATATAAAGATGGGAGGGTGGCATCCTCAATAAGGAAATTTAGAGCATTTTGATTGTGAAGAACATCAAACAACAGCTAAACAAAGCCAAAAAAAGATACCCAAGTTGAGCATATATCATGCAAATGAATAAAACGTAATGGTAAATAAGATGTATCGACGTTTGAAGAACGAAAGAGGGGATAAGCTTATACGCTTGAATCTACCTTAGATATTCTTCTGAGATGTTTTCTCTAAAACTTAAAAACATCATCCACACAATCTTAGCTCTTTCCGTCCCTTAGTTTCTCACGTATCGATGTTTCCTCTAAAACTTAAAAACATTATCCACACAACACTTCACTAAAACTTGTGAGAAACGTTAGTGCATTAAAAGGTTAAATCTCACAGTTCCATACTACCGAGGAAATAAGCATATTTAGTTATTTACGTACGTATGTCACATACTTTTGTTTAGTGTTTCCACCATTTATATCCCCCAATATAAGCATTGGAAACTCCACAAAAAAGTAACTTCGCAAAACAGGACAACAAGCAACCAAAAGAAGATAGTCTGTAGAGATCAAATCATGAAAAACACTTATGTAACTCCAACAATTCTGGAAAATAAGATAATGTAGAGAACAAGAATATGAGGTACTGGTAAAAATTTCAGAATTTTCTCACCTATTGGTGAGTTTAGAGATTTTTTTCTATTACCAGCAAAAGCTATTGTTTTTTGGATAACAAACATATAACTTGCACAAAGCACATCCTAAAGGCTAAACTTGGTAGAAAATAAAATCATGATCAAAACAGTATCTCCAACCATGTAGAATAACAAAAATAAATAAAATATGTTTTGGGTTGCCTTTCAATAAGCGTTTCATAACGTCATTAACTAGGCGTAATGCAAGACATATCAAGTATCAGCACCATTCAAAGAAGGTGCATAAGTTGCTCACATTACAAGTTCATAGGGAGGTTTCAACTTCTTCCATGGGAAGTGTTCCATTCCTTTTTTGAGTGTTCTTCCCTTCTATAAGGCGTTGCTGTTGAATAACCTGGTTGTCCTTGTGGTTTTCGTTGTCGTTGTTTTGATCGCTTCAGGATTGTTTTTATTTTTCCTCGCTAAGGCATAACTTTGGTCTTCCATGACTTTGCTATTTGCTAGCGTCTTTAGTTATGTGTGTTCATGTTAACTGTATGCATCTTAACTATGTAGAGATTGGATGTGTGCTCATCGTGTTTGTAACACTCCTTCATCAAAGAATTTAAGAGAACTACTCTTATTTTATACAACTACATCATAAAAAGATGGATCCAATTGAGTATTACTGTGTGCAACTACAGCTACAACAAAAAATATAATAAGAAAAATTAAAGCAACTTAATTGTAAACCTTTTCTAGCCAACTTAGTCTGGCCAAGTTATCCAACTTCCCTCATGGTGATACAAAACTTGGCCTACTTCCATGTCCATTTACTGTGACTGTTTTCTACCAAGTATCCCCCTACAACTTCACGACTCATGGACATCGCATCAAAAAACAAGACAAATGCCATTATGCACAAGGATCAACTTAGGGGATGTTTGGTTCCAAGCCTAAGGAAATAGTGCAGATGCATCGTCGCCGTCTAATCATAGATCATCATCACATATGTGGTATTTATCATTTAATAAAATAAAAAAATTACATACTGTGTAAATCAACTACTCCCTCCGATCCATATTACTTGTCTCAAAATGGATGTATCTAGATGCATTTTAGTGATAGATACATCAGTTTTACGACGAGTAATATGGATCGGAGGAAGTAAATTAATCTACACTGTCCATCGTCTTCAGAGATATCGATGATCTCTATACCGATTTTGGGATACATGGTTGACAGCCGCAACTTCACCTTTTGCGGCTTCAATGGAGTTCAAGTATAGATGCTCTAATATCAGATCAAATAAAAAACGAAAATGATAGTCACCGAACGTGTGGGCGGACCTCCCCTGCCCACACGCCCCACGCACCAATATTAAATCACATTCATCCACAACTAATTTTTGTGTTTTTTAATTTTAAAAAGTTTTATATCGTAAATAAAAATTCTGATTCAAATTCCATTTTCACCATTAACTCCGTCTCGACGAGATCTTTAAAACTAGATGTCATATTGATATGTTTTGATAACTTTTTTTCGGATCAAAAGTTGTCATGTTGTCTACACTAAAGTTGCCATCCTGTTTACACTAAAGTTGCTATGATTTTTTTCGTCTATTTTTTTCTTCTAGATTTAAAGCCACCATTGTGTTTTAACGCCTTTTGACTCATCGCCGAGGACCGGGAGAGCTGCGGTGATGCTCAGTGGACCCCGAGCATGTATCTGGCGCGGGGGAGGCGTGTGCGGCATGACGGTCTCCTAGGTTACGAATGCGTCGAGGAGATCTTCCGACGCATCTCAACGCGTGACGATGGGGGAGAGGACATGGATCGGGGGTGGAGAGTTTGTCGACGGTGTGGTGCTGCTCTGGCGGCGACTCTTTTTTGTGCCCGTGACAATTTCTATTCATAGAACATGACAATTTCTTTTTATAGGACATGGCTATTCTTATTCGCAGGACTAGCGTCTACAACTTGAAGTTGCCACCCTTACATAATTAAACTTGCCTAAAAAACAACAGGGTTTGTCATGTACTCGTGTCACACATGTAGTAGTTATCAGCATTGCCATAAAAACATGCCAGATATATGGGTGGAAAGATGGCAAGTCTACACGCTTTGGTGACAAATTTAGCACATGTGAGATGACAACTTCTGCTAAAACATGGCAACTTCGCTAAATATATGGCAACTTTGGCTAATAATTGCCATCCATATACACTTAAAATTAGCATTTAAAAAACATGTGGGCGGAAGTGCCTCCTATATATGGCAATTTTATTCATAGGACATGACAATTTTGTTCATAGGACATGGCAATTTTTATTCGCAGGACTAGCGTCTAAACTTGAAGTTGCCACCCTCACATCACTAAACTTGCCATAAAAAACATCAGGGATTGTCATGTACTTGTGTCACACATGTGGTAGTTATCAGCATTGCCATAAAAACATGCCACACGTATGGGTGAAAAGATGGCAAGCCCACACTCTTTGGTGGCAACTTTAGCACATGTGAGACGATAACTTCTGCTAAAACATGGAAACTTCGCTAAATATATGACAACTATGGCTAATAATTGACATGCATGTACACATAAAATTAGCATTTAAAAAACATGTGGGCGGAAGTGCCTTCTGGATCAATTGGAGCTTTTTTGTTAAAGCCACCAGCCTGGTATCACAGATCCAACTTGGTTCAACGAATAGAAAAAAGAATTTCAAGGGATAAATATTAATGGCCGCCGCATCGCTCGTGTAATTTGCTAATCAAAATTTGAGCGCTTAACCCGAGGAGAATACGCGTCATCACACACCACTAGTTGACTGCTTCCCGAGCTGGTGGAAATGGAACTAATTTGGTAGATAGAACAATCCCTTTTATACAATCTTACAAAAGCGCGTGCAAACAAAGCGAAAGCGTTGGTTTAGGCTCCCTTCCTCTGTCGTGTCAAGTCAATTTCTATCGGTTCACAGCCAGGAAGATAATGGTGTGACTACCTTGGCGTCAGTTTCGGCAGGCACGAGTGGAGCTTCTATAGACTTAGGGGAAATGCGCCCTTTCGAATCAAATTGTTCCAATTTGACCAAATAGCAATTCATTGAAATCATTCGGGTCACCTCTTTTTTTTAGCACTTGACCAAGCCTATTTCTATAGAAAAGGACAGGAATCTATTGACTTTGAGTCTGTCTCCTACTATGTCTATGTAATCGAGGCTAAAACCCGCTTTTCAATAGGTTGACGATAGATCCACAGGCACCTAATTGTTCATTCCGGAGCTCGAGAACGGACGAAAGAACAAGTCGAGCGAAGCCCGATGAAAGGACAATAGAGTAGATTTGCAGACTCAGAGAGATGGGATTGGTACAATCAACACGAGCTGCGCAAATGTCAAATCGATTTCTTGTTGATCTGACTAGGGCATTTCGAAAAAAAATGGAAAGAGTCAGAAGTTGAAATAATAAAACCTACTTTTTCTCCTTGACTTTACAAGAACCTCATTTCCGGGACGAGGACAAAACTCTTGTGAATCGAACAGGCTTAGCTCTGGATCCCGCCTGCTTGCAGAAATGAATGGATCAGAAAGGGGGCTGGGTTCTATTTCTGGGTCGAGCAGGAGGTGAAGGCCAGAAGAAGAAGAGAAGTGCGCCTTCCCGGTAGATCAGATATTGTTATTCCAAATATTGATCCGATTCAGTATCATCAGAATGACAAAAGCTGACATAGTTACTAGTGGTTCGAGGAGAAATCCTTTCAATCATCAACGCCCTTTTCTACTAAAACTGCTATTCGTGATACCAGTCAAATCGACTATTCTCATCAACTTTGAGTCTCTTCCCTCTCGTATGACTGTCAAAGTGGAGTTCCTTCCCGCCATTAAATAACCTATTACTATTTATGCATTAATGAGATCGTTTCAGAAGTGGAATATAACCTCCGCTATAACAGGGATTTCTGTTTCCAATTTCTATAGAAGAAGGATCCGACTAGCCGGTTGGACATGGGAATTCTTATTCATAGGACATGGCAATTTCTATTCATAGGACATGACAATTTTTATTCGCACGACTAGCGTCTATAACTTGAAGTTGCCACCCTCACATAACTAAACTTGCCATAAAAACATCAAAGATAGCCATGTACTCGTGTCACACATGTGTTAGTTATCAGCATCCCAAGTTTTTTCTATTTACCAATGACAAACTATTTCTTTTTGTGTCCATGACAAATTTAACATATTTTTCGCCATGACAATTTAAGATAAAAACAACATGTGTTTACCCAAGGTAAGTTTATAAAGTTTTATTTTATAAATTACGACAAATTTACTTAGACAATTGAAGAAAACATGCAAAAAATGTAGTTGAAGCAAATGACGGTAATTTTAGTGCAAATAACATGACAATTTACGTGCAATAGACATGACATTTTTTAACCCGAAAAAAAGTTGTCGAAACATATCGATATGGGATCTAGTTTCGAAGATCTCGTCGCGACGGATTTAATGGTGAAAACGAAATTTTATTTTGAATTTTTATTTGAAAGATAAAACATTTTAAAAATTGAAAATCACAAAAGATACACTAGCCAGCGTTCGGTCCATTCAGCTAGCATCTGACGTTCGGTGAATATCATCGTCCTAAAAAAAGGTATGGTCACCAGTTTCAGTCAGGAAAAAATGTTGACAGCCAGAAATAAGGACAATAATATTAGAAACAGCTGACATGCTAACCCCACATGTCATTCGCAAAGTGGACGCGTCCTTCGAGGTGTCAACATTTTTTTTTGAATTTAAACTAGCTCTATTAATTATCAAACAAACTTACATCGTTCAGTAATAACAAGGAGAGATAATCAGGCGGGTTGTCCACCCATACACTTGGGGGATCAACTCGTCCTTTTTTAGCTAGCTCATGAGCTATCTGGTTATTCTCTCTAAAGCAATGAATAAGAGATAAATTCCCGAAATCATGAAGGAGTTGGCGGCAATCTTGTAGAATGGGTGTTGCAGTCATCGAATAGCCACTATCTTGTTGGAGAGCCTCAATTACAGGCAAGCTGTCGGATTGGACCTGCAATTTTTGACATCCCAAGGATTAAGCAAATTTCAGCCCTTCAAACACAGCACCCGCCTCAGCAGATACAACATCTGCTACATGTTCAAATTTTCCCATGCTTGCCGCCACAAAGAAGCCTTGTGAGTCCCGTACGATCACTCCAAAAGAACCTGAGTGCATGTCCTCATCATAGGATGCATCGCAATTCAGCGCCAGGTAACCCGAGAGTGTTCTTCTCCAGCCACTAGTTCTGCCAATGGTGGACTTCGGCCTTGCAGCACGAACGAAGTTCAAGGCAACAACGCCAATTGAAGTCGTTGTTCTTGAGATATTCTGGACCTCTTCCTGACGCACTATCGATCGGCGCTGGCACCATATGTACTAGCAACCAGTTAAGATCAGCTCACTCGCCTTTACCATGACCATTACCACAGTCTCAAACTTCTTCTCACACAAGATTTGTTCTAGTATCTCACCACCAGAGAATCCCGGCCTGAGTGCAGATTTTATCATTTCATGCAACCCTAGAAGCTTCCATATCGCATGTGCCCGTGTGCAACGAAAGAGCATGTGAGAAAGGTCCTCCACGTAAGAAGCACACAACGGGCACTGACCCGATCTTGATATGTGTCTGTTTTCCAGGGTGCAGAGGCACGGGATGGCATCATGTAAACCTCGCCAGATAATTTTTTTGACCTTGCTCGGTAGATTTGATGACCACAATTTCTTCCACACCGGGTGTGGAGTAGAGCTACCAATTCCAGCCTGTGGTGAATGCAAATCTTCCCATTGACGGTAGTACGCTGATTTAACAGAGAATCGCCCCGATGGGGTTAGATGCCAAGCAACAAAGTCCTCAGGTTCATGATTGTTGATTGGGATTTGCAGAATGTTATTCGCGTCGATTGGCCAGAAGTTATCACGAATGAGTTCTTCATCCCATTCACCAGAGATTGGATCTATTAGTTCATTGACCTTGGACAGGACCGTGTGTCCTCTAACAGTTATGATCTTGTGGGAAGGGCTGTTAGGGATCCAACTATCTTTCCATATATCAATCTTCTCACCCGTGCACACTCTCCATATAGCCCCTTTTTTGAAATTTGCACGCCTGCCCATATGCTCTGCCATGTAAAAGAACTACCCTTCTTCCGCGTACAGTTTAAGAGGTCACCGTCAGGATAGTATTTGGATCTTAAAACCCTCGCACATAAGGAGTCATGATTCTCCGACAGCCTCCATGCTTGTTTCGCCAGCAGTGCCAAATTGAAGCTATGAATATCACGAAATCCCATGCCCCCATAGTCCTTTGGAATACACATCTTCCACCAAGCAAACCAGTGCATCTTGCGTTGACCTTCAGCGTCTCCCCACCAATAGTGCGAAATTGCGTCAGTGATCCCCTTACAGATTTTCTTTGGGAATTTAAACATACTCATCGCATATGTGGGAATATCTTGAGAAACAACCTTGATTAGTGCCTCTTTACCCCCATAAGAAAGGGTCCTCTCCTTCCAACCAGTGACCAGTTTCAAAATTCTCTCAATAAGGTGCTTAAAACAATCCACCTTGTCCACCCCAAGCATAGCAGGGAGCCCCAAATATTTATCAGAGATAGCTTCCGTCATAATATCCAGAGTTTGGCACACCACCATCTTGGAATCAACCTCAGTATTTGGGCTAAAGTAGATAGATTATTTGGATGGGCTCACCATCTGTCCAGAAGCCGCACAATAGTCATCCAAAATTCCTTTTAAACACAGAGCATTTACCTCATCCGCCTTCATAAGAATCAGAGAGTCGTCAGCAAATAGTAAGTGAGAAATTTTTGGGGAATCTCTGCAAACCTGAACTCCTTGCAGCCTGCCCTGCTCTTCTTCATGAGTTATTAGAGCCGATAAACCCTCCGCACATAAAAGGAATAGATAGGGGGATAAAGGATCGCCTTGCCGCAACCCCCTTTAGGGGAGAAGATCTCTGTTTCATTTGAGTTGAATCTGACTTTGTATTTCACAGAAGACACACACGCCATGATAAGCTTAATCCACTGCGGAGCAAAGCCAAGTTTTCCCAAGATAGCTTCCAAAAACACCCATTCAACCCTATCATAAGCCTTGTGCATATCAAGCTTTACCGCGCATGATCCTATTTTTCCTGATTTCTTCTTCTTCATAGTATGTATACATTCATATGCTACTAGTACGTTATCGGTAATGATCTTGCCAGGGACAAAAGCGCTCTGGTAATGATCTTGTCAGGTCTTGGAGCCTTAAGATCACCAATACTGAAAAGCGCTTTCTTAACCTCATCTCCAGAATATGGTGCCAACAGCGCCTCATTCATATAATTGGCAACCTTAGGTTGAACTTCATTCAGGACATTAACATCAGGTACAAAAACTTCAGAGGTAAAGAGGTGGTGGAAGTAGTTTTCAATTAGGATACCCATGGTTGCGGTATCTTCTTTCCATTGTCCTGTTTCATCCATAAGATGGCGGATGAAATTCCGCTTTTTCCTTGCAGTAGCGAAATTATTAAAGAATCCTGTGTGTCTATCACCAAACTTTAACCAATTGGCTCGGCTACGTTGTACCCAATGTATTTCTTCCTTCTCCAGGTTTTCCTCAATCTCTATCAAGACCTGCCGTTGTCGATCTGCCGACTCATCAGTGAGAGGGCCCAACCCCAAATTTTCCAGCTCCTCCTTTAACGTTCACTGTACCCCGTTGCATGGATTGGAGCCGATGGCAGGCTAACGTAATTACTTACAGATACTGACGGGCAGTTAGTCATTTGGTACGTTCCCCGCAAGTGCTTTAAAACGCGCTCAAAAGCGGAAAGCCGGCCTCGGCGACGGCGAGCGACCGAGCGAGGCACCAGGAGCCAGTGGCGGATCCAGGAATTGAACTTAGCCGGGGCGAAACACTTAAGCAATAAAAATTTTGATTGACAAATGCAAGTTTCTGAACCAAATCTCATACGATTCAAATATTAAGCTAGATGCACTGAAAATCAACATAACTAAGCATACAGAACAGTTCAAGATTCTCAGCAACTAGGTGATGTAACCACCAAAAATCACAAAATCTAAATGAATGTCACAGAGAACTACTAACATGGACTCCCGCTGCTTGAATCATTCAGTCCATGGCCCAAAATGTTCAACTCCATGCCTAATGAATGCCACAATATGAGTCCATAATTCCAATTTCCAAACGAGACCTACAAAATTATGATTGTATCAGCACAAGTGTGATAACGGTTGTATATTTTGATATGATCATATGGTGGTAGTATACCTTTAAGATGTACTTGCACAAAGAACACGGGGTTGTTTAGGTAGTTGACCTCGACGGTTCTTCAAGGCATGAAATGAACCATAATCTCTTTATCACTAATTTTGGCAAATATCTCACGCTCAACAAAGAAAATCATCAAATCATTAAGCCATTCATCACCCATCTTGTTTCGAAGATCTGTCTTTATAATATTCATGGCTGAGAAAACCCTCTCAACTGATGCAGTTGCCACCGGTAATGTCAATGCAAGTCTGATGAGGCGATAAACCAATGGAAATACCAGATGTTGTCTACTTTGAACCAACTTGAGAGCAAGAGAACTCAAACTATCACAAGCCAAGAATTCAGTACTTCTTTTCATCACATCAATATATATGTTGAGTTGATCAGTCAATAGATAGAGCTCTTGTGAAGAGAAATCAATGGAGTAAATATTTGCAAGCTCAACTAGCTTATCATGATCAAAGTTGCTAAATGAGTCTCTAGGATCAAGGCAAGCAATGCACTTCAACAAGCATGTAGAAGTTTCACTAAATCGATTGTTCATCTCAATTATGTTTCTATCCAACACCTCACTGAAAATAGTTACCTTGTAATGATGGAGACAAGTAACCATTTTGCGTGATCTTCTTGGGTAACCCCTTGCTGGAATGTTATCATCCATAGATGGCACTATTATATTTCTTGCAGCACAGAAGTTGGTAGTAGACATCAAGAGAGGCTTCCATCCATCATCTCTCAACTTCTGTAATAGACTTTTAACTGACACAATCATATTCATAGCACAGACTATATTTTTGATCCTTTTGTTGCAATGCTTGTGACAAATCATTGGTTAAACCAAGTACTCGAAGCATCAAATGCAAGATAAGAACAAATTCAAAAGTTTCCATGTTTATCATTAAGCCAGAAGCCAAACCTCTATTATCTGCATCTGCGTCATCAAGAGAAATACCATGTAGCACTTCAACCACGGAATCCCACATTTGATAGATCCGGATTAGAGTCTTGTGATGTGACCCCCAACGTGAGCGTGGGCGCGTGAGCCGTTCGGCGGCTGGGTTTCTATGGCCGTCGGCGGCGGCGGCGTAGCAGCACCAGGAAGTGCTAGGTCGCAGCGTACAAGGAGGAAGTGGGGAACGACTTGTTTTCTACCGATCCATCCATCCAGGGAATAACGCTAGTGTATTTGGGCTTGTAGCCTTGTAGCTTGTAGGCCCAGTCCAGCAACCTCCAAGGTCCAGCGGACGAGCACGAGCCCAAACGTTTTCTTCCCCGGCTCCTCCCAGGAACAGAGCGACACCGCTCAAACTGCAGCCGCCCCTGCTTTTCTTCCGCCGCCGGTGATGAAGATGAGCAGTGGGGGTCAATCCTCCAGCGCCGGCGACCCGGGGCGGTCGCCCCAGCTCGCCCCAATGGTAGGTCCGCCACTGCCAGGAGCAGTCCGACCCACCCACACGAAGCGAGACAGGGCAAGCAAGAGAAGAAGATGGTTGCAATAGGCGCGGACGAGGACGAGCGGCCGGTTCACCAGGGCTGCATGGCCGGCTTTCTCCACCTCTTCGACCGCCCGCACATTCTCTCCGGCAACGGCAAGCGACGACTCTCCCACCAGCCCCGCCGTCTCCTCTCCTCGTCCAGTGTACGAGCTCCACCCCCACAAGCCACAACTCTCCTCTCCTTTTCAATTAATTGCTTTCTGACCATGCTTGCTTTGTTTGTGCAGGGGTCGGCGACGCCGTCGGAGATGTCAATGTCGATGTCGATGCCGCTAGAGCATTGCTCGGAACGGGCGCCCGACATGACACCGCCCGCGGCGCCGAGGCCGTCGCTCCAGCTTCCTCCGCTAGACATCAAGGACAGGGGAGGCGCGGCCGCGTCCTGGAGGTCCCCGCGCCTGTCGCTGGACAGCCGCGCAGTGGTGGACGCGAGGGGGAAGCTCCGGCCGCGGGACATCAGAACGTCGTCGCCACCGTCCCACAGTATGGCAGCCGACGAGCGCCGTTCTCCCAGCGTCGTCGCGCGGCTCATGGGGCTCGACGCGCTGCTGCACTGCTCCCCGGACCAGGAGGAGGACGGGCAGCGCATCGCTGGAGGTGGCGAGCTCAGGCGGTCGGCCTCCGAGCGAGTGCCGGGCTACCCTGCCCGCTTCCGGTTCGTCGGCCCGTCTTTCTTCGAAAAGCCAGCACTGCCGCCGCCGCAAAGGCCGTCGTCCCCATCCACAGAGGCCGCACGGCGGCGGTCTCCGGATCCAGGCTTTCATAGGGTGGCGGCGCTGCAGAGACGTAGTGGCCACTTCAACGCGCGCGAGGTGTTCCCTGAGCCGGCGAAGCGCGTGGACTCTAGCGCCGGGCAGGGCGAGATCGCCCTCTACGGCGAGATCGAGCGGCGCCTCCGCAAGCGTGGCATCGCGGAGCCAAGCAGAGATCTGGAGACGCTGAAGCAAATCCTAGAAGCCCTCCAGCTGAAAGGCCTCCTCCACCACGCCCCTCATCCGCCGTCTTTGTCCGTGCGCAACCATCCGCCGCCAATCGTCGTCATGCGCCCGTCCTCTCGGCCGCCGCAGCCACCACCGGCACGGACTTCTCCCACTAGGCGGTTACGTGTCGAAGTCGAGAACGCCCGTCGCCCGCGTTCTCCTGACCGGGCGGCATCTCCGGCACGGAGCCCAGCCTCCCCGGCCCGACAGTCACCTCAGCGGCGCATCTCTCCGGCGCAATCGCCCAAGCACCACCCCCATCAGCATGTGAAGAAGCCGAACAACCGCCAGCTCCCCAGCGTCCGCTCCCGCTCCCGCATTGCTCGCCCCGCTGCTCAAAGTGCGGCTGCTCTATCCCCCGACGACGACGACGACGCGTGGACCGCCTTCCTGGATGGCTGCAGTAGTAGCTCTGTCAGTGCCTCCCCCCGTTGGGACTTGGAGGTAAGCCTCAACACAAGGGAGGTCAAATACATCTGCAGCGAACGTTTTCTGACTTGCCTGTTCATTTTTGCTTTGCAGCAGGCGAGGACGGACAGCGGCCTGATCGAGCGCTGTGGCAAGCTCCTGAGCAGCATCCAGGCATTCACCGGCGCCGCCGACCAGCAGCCGAGCCCGGTGTCAGTGCTCGATGCGGCCACCTTCCTCGCCGACGAGGATTCACCGTCGTCATCGTCGGGGTCGAAGCGGGGGATGGTCTCGTCATCCTTTCCGGAGAAGGAAGAAGAGTTGGTCGTCGATGGCGATACGAGGCTAGTTGGAGACCCCGATTTTGCCTACATGGCAGAAGTCGTCTGCTTGTTGGATCGGATGAAGAACCCGGATGACGTGTACCGCACAATTGAGAAGAGGCGCCAGCATGGCGAGGACACGTGGCAGAAGCGCAGGCTCCTCTGTGGCGCGGCGGGGGAGGCGCTTGACTGGTGGTGGCGCGCCCACCCGTCGGAGCTCGTCCGCGGCGGCGACCTCCTGCGGTACGTCTGGGCGGAGGTGCAGCGCACCCTGGAGCCCGTCGCGCCCGCCGACAATCTGAACGACCTCACTCGCGGAGCCATCCTGCGCGACCTAGAAGCGGACCGCCGGTGGTCGCCAAGCGCCGATGAGGCGGAAGCCGTGCTGCAGATCGAGCGGCTGCTATTCAAGGACCTCGTGGCCGACACCATCCGCGAGCTCGCCGAGGCTGACCGACTCCGCCTCCCACGCCGGAAACTGGTCTTCTGATTCATCCTTTCGGCTCCCATGTCCAAATCTCAAACAAGATTCGACCATGCATGGTGTTTAGAGGTAACAGAATAATAATGGAGCTCCTAACTTCTCCCTCTTCTATCCAGTACTGTTTTTAGTTAGTACAAGGAATGGACAAAGCTTGTTGTATGTACTACTCCCTCCGATTTATATTAATTGATATTAAGTGTGCGTCAATTAATTTAGATTGAAGGGAGTACAATTATTACTCCATTCGGATGGGTAGATGGAAAAATCGAACATGAGTTTGAGGTCTTCGATTTGAGAAACTAAAATGTGTTGTAAGTGTTGGGAAACCGATCCGACGTGTACCGGTTTCATCCTTTTTTCCTATTGTTTTTGAGCATTGATCCCATTCTTTTTTGAGTTGAAGATTTTTCCATTCGACTGCTCACAGTGAAAATAACATAGGTAGTAACCAGGGCCGTCTCCAAAAATTTGGGGCCCCTGTGCGAAACGTAAATTAGGGCCCTAAAATTTAAAATTTTCACACAACATAGCTCCTAAAAATACTCTAATTTTATTACATAAATTCAATATGTCTTATTCGTAGTATATATAAACATATCTAACATTAATTCTATGAAAATATGCCAATAAAACAATAAACTGACCTTATGTTCTACCGAAAAGCATCATCCGTCTCGTATTTCTTGAAATGAAATCTTCAATGATATCTTCATAATTAATCTTCTCTAGGATATCATTTTCATGTGCTATTGTCGCCAATCCATTGAGCCTTTCTTGTGTCATAGTAGATCGCAAGTAAGATTTCAACAATTTCAGTTTTGAGAAGCTTCTTTCTGTCGAAGCAACCGTAACAGGAACGGTTAACAAAATTCTGTACGCAATATTAGCAACAGGTAAATAAGGGCACTTCTTCAAATAGTTCAGAATATCAATAGGACCCATGGATTTCTCAAGTAAATCTTGGATGTAGATTAGCTCCATAAACAATTCTTCCCCATCGATATCCTTATGTTCTGGAATCTTATTCCCATCAATATCCTCATGTTCTTTCCTCTTAAGTGCATTCTCAAGATTAAGACAAGCAGCCCTCAAACTATTATCATCAATGGATCGCAGTCTATTTGAAGTAAACAAGAAACCAAAAGTTTTTTCATACCCTTGATATTGTTCAAATCTCCTGTTAAGTGAAGCTATCGATTGATCAACAATACGTATAAAATAATTGATCTTGAATGACTCCTCTGCGGTTAAATCAATAGATGTGGCATCTACACTCTAATCAAATTGTCTTTTTCTTTTGATTTTACGCTTGGTGCGAAAAACTAGAGGAATATCCAACTCCATTGCAATTTCTTTTGCAGACTCCAATGCTTTTGAAAAGCCAGTTTCTCTATACTTAGTGAAAAAGGAAATCAATCCATGTATTGACTCAATTGCAACATCAATAATCATATCCTTTGACTGAAGCTTCTTGCTGATCATATTAATGGTAGATAATATTTCATACCAGATGATTAATGATGCTACAAATTCAAAGTCACCAAGTTCATGTTCTGCCAATGATTGAGCTTGAATAATTGTCAATGGATCCTTATCTGTTTCAACCACTTGTAACAAAGCCTCCCTTATTCCTGGGATTTGAAACCTTATAGCTTTAACACTTTCAACACGACTCTCCCAACGAGTAGATGACAATGGCTTGACAGTCAATCCAATTATATTATATTTAAGAATTTGCCACCTCTTAGTTGAATTGGAAAATGTTGTATAGATGCGCTGTATAACTCCAAAAAAATGCGTTGCTTTATCACAAGAATTTGCCATATCACATAGTGTCAAATTAAGACTGTGACAACCACAAGCTGAATAAAAAGCTCTTGGATTTATATCCAAAAGTTTATTTTCCTTGATGTTTTCCTTTCATATTCGACCCATTATCATATCCCTGCCCTCTCACACTGTCTATATCAAGTTCAAGATTCTTTAATTCCTGTTGGAGAACAACAAACAATCCTTGTCCAGTGGTATCATTCACATCCAAAAAACCTAAGGAAGATTCTTCAATGCAAGCCAAGTCTGAAGATGTATCAACATACCTTATTATCAAAGACATTTGTTCTTGATGGCTTGCATCTGGAGTACAGTCAAGAATAACAGAGAAGTACTTTGCCTCTTTTACCTTTGCAATGATTATAGACCTGATTGCACCAGCCAACAAACTTATTAACTCATTTTGGATCAAAGGACCAAGATAATGACCACATATTTTATCATTGGTTATGCGGTCAATATGCTCTTTCATAACCGGGTCAAAATGAGCCAACATTTGCACTAGTCCCAAGAAATTGCCATTGCTATCTTGGTATACCTTGCTATTGCTGCCACGAAATGCTATGTTGTGCTCTGCAAGAAATTTTACAATAAAAAAAATCTTGTACAAAACTTTTCTCCAATGCTCCCTTTCTTTGTCAAGCTCTCTCTGAGCAACTTTATCAATTGTTTGATTACTCCGCAACCTCACACGCATGTCATACCAAGCATTCATGTTTGTGAAATATTCTTTACTAGTTTCATGCTCTCTAAGTCTACTGCTAAGATGCATCCAATCACTGAAACCCTCATTTGCTAACATTCCTTTGACAAGTCCCTTTTGTAAGGCCCAATATGCGGTACTGTTCCAGATCTAGATGTTTCCATCCAGATCCGGGGACGAAGCACATATCGGTCCCACCGCGACATATGACATAGCCATAATGCCCCGGATTTCCAACATGATATCACAACATTACAGATACAAGGATACAACATCTCATACAATCGGCATACAACTGCCTTAATACAATATAACATCGGAAGATATATGTCTGAGTACAGACTACAATCAAATGCCTACTGGCAAAGAGAAAAACATCGATCCCATAACCACGCGGGTCCAGGCCCTCCGCCGGGATCCGCCTAACTAGTCGTCGTCGAGTCTCCACGTGAAACGTCGATCACCATACCTGTTGTCGATCAAGAACCCTGAAAAGAGTTTGGGGGTAGTATCATGAGTACAGAAGTACTCAGCATCCAACTGTAGTGGTCATCTGACCCAGCAAGGACTTCATCACTCGTCATTCTAGGACAACTAGTAGTTTACGGTAAGGAAGGGGTAAGTGGTGAGGTTGCTACCGCACTAGCATTTATGAAGGTGGCTAACGATCTAGAGGGTAAGGTAAGAAACCAAGCATTCGATGAGGAATCGCCTCCAACAAGTCTTGCTATCAACTACTACGCAAACATAACACCTATCCTATCCTTGTCCTCCTCTTCGCATCCCGACGAAGAAGAAGCAGTCAAGGCACACACACGTTGATCAAGTTATATTAAGATTATATCAGTTGTTGTCGTCTATGAACAAGGAGTAGGTCTCAAGTTGTCCATAATCGTGGACACGGCTTCTCGAAAATATTTAACCCTGCAGGGGTGTACCAACTGCCCATTACAAGGCTCCGCACGCTCGCCTATCTCTCTCAGTTGCTACCCATCACAGGCAACCATTTTATGATTTAGTTCCAAGAGATCCGAAACGACAGTTCCCTCTAACTAACGATGAACAAATCCGGGTGGCCCCCGGGGAGTCGACAACCAATCCAAAAGCTGGCCACGCTCTCGGATTGTACTCTTCCGTCTCAACAGGGTTTGGGTTACCGAGACGCCTCACGTGAGACCTCGGGCCCTCGCCGGTCAAAGGTGGACCAACAGGGAAACCATGTCTCCGCTGGTCCGGGTTGTTTGTAAACTACTGGCGTACGACCAGCACACACACGGTTTCAAAAGGTAAAAATCAGCTTGGGCCACCACTAGAAATGCTTGAAGCTAGGTAGGTAAGAAAAGGGGACCCCATAAAATCCCACACGCGGTTAGGCATGCTCAGTCTTAAAATCAATACCCGGAACTCGGGTCTTAGGTGACTTGAATGGAACAAAGCGTCGGGGCGGGATAGCCTAGACCTTCCATCCTTCGTCGAATATAGTCAACATTATAATAATCATATCATCAACAACAATATAATAATGTGATCTCCCAACCCAAAGAGTAACAGGGTAACATCGTAGCATCCTAAGCATGCATACTAAGCAGGGGCTGAGCAACGAGCAATAGTATCATAGCAGTACAAGGTTTGCTGGGAAGGGACTTGGCTGTATCGGTTTGAAAGAGGCTGTAAACATGTGGTAGGATCAAACATCGAACCTAACCTATACTAGCATGCAAACCGCTGGTTGAAATAGAATGGATCATAAGTAATGTATAGTCCTTGCCTGTTGATAAGTCGGGTTCCGAAGGTGTAGCCGATCGCGAGCTCGCATCGTCTCCGAGAGGTATCCGCGGAAGCACACAAGAGGATAAACACTGGAAAGCAATCAACGAGCAAGCATCTATTACTACGAGGCAAACACGAGAAAGCATCAACAAGAAGCAACACGAGACATCGCACCTACCGTCGAGAGCGGTTACTAACGATTTAAGTGGAGTACTCGTCACACACGACGATACCGCACGTTTACGGTGGTTCAAGTTGTTTAGCTACAGGTGATCAATCAACGGTTATTAACATGGCAACTCAAGCAAGCATGGCATAGCACACAAACAAGTCAAAAGGTGACGCACAAAATAAACTATCTATGCTAGTCAATTTAAGTGAGGCACAACCTAAACATGGCATAACACTAAGTGTCGCACGATGATTAAAAGATTTGGTACTGTTCTGACCTAAACCATATTTTAGGTTGGTTAACAGCATCAAACAATAGCATAAACACAAAGTACACGAAAAACTAATCAAGTTACATATAAAGAACACCCCAAACGGAGTTACGGTTAAAAAGATACAAGCAAAGCAAGTTACGGGCACGAGCTGCCAACATCACGAAGCACACTTTAGAGCAATACACAAACAGGATAAAAAATGCAAACATGCTCACAAATGATATGAAATTAAACTAGACATGACAAGGAAGGCATGGCAAAAAGAATCATGCAAAAAGGCATCATAGATCAAAAGATATTGAGCAAACAACATGGCATCGCAAAGTAACAGACTTAGAGAAAAACAGAGGTGGCTATCAAAAACAGCAGCATAGCAACTTTGGAGATCAACAACTATATGACCAGCAAGCATATCATGGCAATACAATACATGTAATGAAAGTATACATGACGGTTATTAATATGCAATTGGAATCGCTCAATTCCGATAAACGGTCGCGACACACTCGTCGACCGAAGTTACAACAAAATAACAGTTTCATCAACAGCAGCACAATAACATCAGGATAGCTACTTTGGAGAAAGATTTAATATAGCTAGAGCACCCAAACATGGCAAGTTAAAGCATGGAATTGAAGTACACATGATGCTTAACACAATGGAAAAAGAACCAATGCAATAGGCCTCATGGATTTGTTACAATCATCATGCAAAGTTGCAACAAAATAATAACAGCAGCACATAATAGCAAAAAGTAGCAGTTTAACGGCCTGATGCCCTGTTTAGCACACAATTACACAATCAAGATGACCTCAAATGCAAATGCTCACAAAAGACGGATTGAAGTACACGCAATTCTAAGCAGTTTTCGTTTTGGGGGCACGTTCATCGGAGCTATGGTTTAAGCGTTATTAACGGTGCAAAATCGAATCAGCAGCAGTTTTTCTGGGACTTTGCAAAAATTCCAGAGCGCAGAGGTAAAAAAAACAGGGCACGGGATAAAATAAAAAAAAGGCTGGGCTGGCTCACCCCACTGGGCTCGGCCCAAGTGGCCTGGGCTGGCCGGCTCGGGCTACGCTGGGCCGCTGGACTTGGCGTCGGCCCACCAGGCGGTTGAAGGGGCGGCTGGGCCATGGCCCACGTGGCCGAAGAGGAGGCGGATGGCTCGGTCGGGCTCCTCCTGATCCGGCCATGGCGGCGCCGACAGCCGGCGGCTGGCCGGAGCGTGGTGGCGCTGGGACGAGGAAGGAGCGCGGCGGGGCGTGCTGGAGGCGGATCCGCAGCAGGGGTCGCCGGATCCAGCCGGCGGCGTCCTCGGGCGGCGCGGAGAGGACCTCCAGGGGCGGCGTGAGCTTGGCCTCGGTGTGTCCATGGCGGCGTCCGCGACCTGGAGAGGGAGAGGAGGGGCGGTGAGAAGAGGAGATGGAGGGAAGGAGGAGAGGAAGGGGAGGGAGAGAGGAGAGGGCCGGCGGCTGGCTGGGCGCGCGGCTCGCCGGCGGCGCGGCCTAGGACGGTGGGAGGCGGCGCACTCCACCACGGGAGACGGCGGCGACGCGGCTCCGCGGCCCAGATCGGGCCCGGAGCGGGCTGGCGGCGGGCCCTGCGGGGCCCGGATCCCTTGGCTGGCTGCTGGATCCCTTCGGGGCGACGTGGAGGCCTTCTGGCCCTCCGATCTTGGATCTGATGGCCAGAATTTACTGGGTTTAGGGTTTCGGTGGAGAGATGGATTTGGGGGCAGATTTGAGTGGAGATCAGGGGTGTGGCTGCAAAATTTTGGCTAGGGAAACCCTAGAAATGGGTGGAAGTGTGGTGGTCTTTATATAGGCAGGTTGGCTGGCCTATTTACGCAAATGCCCTCGGTACCCCTCTCGCGCGTCTGGTGATCGCGTTCGTGACCGCCGAGACTCCGTACGGACTCCGATTTCGACGAAATCTCGAACCACGCGCTCAGCGCGTCGAGCCCGTCGATCGTACCTCACTGCGGTGACATTCCGACAACATTTTTCGGCGCCCCATAAAATAATCCGTTTATTAAATAAACGGGGTTCGCGTTCCGGTGGCGATGGTTGGTCATGTGCCGGTTGCGACGGTGCTCGGGTGAAACCCGGTGTCGCAAAGGTCGAGTGTCAGGGTGGCAAGGGTCGGTCTCCGTCCGGTACGAGATAAGAGGGGGGGGGGAATAATCGCCGATCGATAAATCGGGGATGCAAACACCGCAAACAATCAGACAATCGAACAATTCCCATCGAAAACAAAATTTTTAATTTTTATGAAAACTGGGCTGTTACACCTTTCTCAATAATTTGCAGCAAAAACAAAATACTCTGTCAAGATGTTTGCTGTACACAAGCCATTCTCTATCACACATTTCTCCATTTGGGAGAGCTCTCTCATAAGACGGTGCAGAAAACCTTCTGTTAGATATTTTGTCCTTAGGACCATGCTCAACAGATAAGTCTCTTTTAGGACCCTTTTCCACCAGAATATCAATCATTTTAGGATTAAGACCATCACAATTTCTTGGATCAAATATATCAACATGAAAAGAGCTATGGGTTCCACGACCACTAGTACCATCAGTATCTTCCTCGCTAATTGCATCATCATCACCGCCATTATTGCCAATAGCAGTATCATCGCCTTCATCGCCTCTAGCAGCACCATCACCTTCATTGTCAATACTAGCATCAACAACTTCATTTAATTCTGCAGTGTGAGCCTCAACTTCTACCACATCATCACCACGACCATCATCAGAATCACTATGAGTCTCTTTCACAACATATTTATCCATAGCACCTTGTTGAGACCGATCGGATGCTTTTTTTTCTTTATTCTTACGCTTTGTCGCACCAGATTGACACTTTGTTTTTCTATAATTCATGATTCTTCCTGTTTCATTAAGAAAATAATATAAAATAAGTCAAAACAATTCAGCTCATAAATAACTATTTTTGTAACTATCAGTTTATCACGCCAAGTACCTTGATCACCAATTCCACTAAGATGACCTCGCAGGAGTCTAAAATTCTGCCCGTTGATGCAGCAGTGTGACTGCAATATAATGAGTAAATCAGTATTTAGTAATATAAAAAATTGGTCCCTAATAGATTGGCTAATCGCCGCAACCCTAATTACCTGTTTCAGCCCTAATCCCTGCAATCAAGGACTCAGGAAATTAGTGGTTGCCGCAGCGCCCGAACGACCCCTCTTCCTTTTCTTCTTGTTTCTTGCGCAAGAAACGCAAGTGCCAGACTGCCCCGCCAGGAAGAATTCGTCCTTGCCGTCGCCGAGTCGCCGCCAGACGCCAGTGCCGCAGGGAACGTCGACTGAACGAACGCAAAAGACCAATCTGATCGCAGGCAAGACACTAGTAGTCTAGTACGAGCTGCGCACGGAGGGGCCGGCCATAGGCCATAGCAGCAGCTGGGCTGGGCCGCTCTCTGGTACGCTCAGAAATATTAAGCTTAATTAAACTGCGCTCTAACTATTTATACCTACTAATCTATAATACTATAATAGATCATCCCCACTATATTTTCTGTCTTCACATGCAGCCTATCCACATCAGCACCACTGCCACATCAGCGTTTAATTAGAAGCTTACAAGCGGGTCCCACTACAACAGAGATCATACACATTGGCTTCATTTACTGCTGGCAGGACCAACAATGACGGACGAAAAGAAATCCCAGCCCACCCCTGTCTCTCCTCCTCCTCCTCCCAGCAGTAGTTGTGCACGCCGCCAATCCAGCCCAACCCACACCCCCCGCTTTCCTTCCTCCACCGCTTTTCCCCTGTTTCTCCTCCACTCCGGCGTGCCGCCCGCCACTGCCAAGATCCGGCGCTGCTCGCCTGGATCCCGTCTCACAGGCAAGACTGCTGGGCCGGCTCCCCCCTGCGCACGCCACACCTTGCCTCACCGCCCCGATCGGGATCTGTTCATGGCTTACCTCGCTGCTCCCTCCCTCTCCGTCGTGCCTCATTCCCTCGCCGGCATCCACCTTTCCTCGCGCCACACACCACTAACACCGCGGCGGCCACCTCCTTCCCTCTTCTCCCCTTCATCCTCCTTCTCCATACTGGCAGTGCCTGCCACGGCTACTTCCCAAACGAGCAGCGCCCTGTGGTGTCGGGGTTGGGGATCTCATCGGACTCCGAGGAGTTCGGCCATTCCAACTGCTCAGCCATGGACTCACTGCTGCGCATCTCAACTTGGCGCCGGCGTCAGCAAGAGTACAACTTTTTCCCCGAGTGCCACCCTGATTGAGCACAAATTTATGTTGTTTTCTGTTGGTTATTGATTACGGCGACGCTATCTATGGACTTGAAGGTACTGTACTCTGTTCTTTACAAGAGTAATTAATCCTTTCTTAGAAATGCATATATACTCTTATGAAAAATGCAATAGCAACCTTACACAGCGTGTGTGCTCTTACATCCTTTGTGCAGCCCATAGCTTCCACCGGCTGTATCTCCCCTGTCACGATGGATAGCGAACATCCATCTGGCTAATTGATGTTGGACGCTCCCTCTCCTAATAATGACGGCGCTTCACTTCCTCTCCCCACTATCTCCAAAAGAAACTGATGGATTGCGCTTTAAAGTCTGGTCGTCCTGACTTCATTTCCTTCCCATCAGGTCTCTACCATATCACTCATACTTCTACTACCTCCGGTGAGCAACTCCCTCCCATTTCCTCCATGTTTTCCATGTATGATATATTGCTGACTACATCACAAATTTCTCAGGTACTATGTGCTCAAAGATGCCCAAGTGTAGTCATCTTCGTTGGTTCTTACGCCCAGTAGTCATCAGGTTTTTGTATTCTACTCTACTATGGCAAGATTTGATTTGAAATTTATTGACATGTGTGGAATCGTGAGCATTTGGCGTTTCATCAGGTGAGATTTTGTTATTGCTTTTTCTGAAGATGTTTTGTTCGGTTCAGACATTGCAGATTGCACAATGAGATTTTGGACTTGCCCACATCCCTTTATTGTTATTTTTTGATCATGTGGATAGCAAATAGCGGCTCTTGTATTTTCTTTTACAGAACTAATAGGACTAGAGTCTAGACCGTATTCATTTACTGATTTATAATTATTCGTGTACACATCAGACCATGAGATTTAATATCATGTTCATGCTTACAGTTTACTAAGCATAAGCTAAAGGTAGATTATGGTTGGTAGTGAACTTATTTACTTCGACAAGGAATAGAGCGATTTTACTAGAGATCTTTATCACTATAGTCAATTTGCTCTAGGATCGATGCTGTATGTAGCCGTAAATTCTCCATCCAAGTTTTATAAGAGCATTGCAGTATTCATGTACAAGGGGGTGTTTGTTTCAGCACAGTTGGCATTATACATTTTATTACAATATCTCAATAGTTCTTTTCGATTTCTTTCTTCACATTTGATAACATTAGCATATATATGGACCTGGCTATCTTATCATGATTTTTTACACTTTTTTAGACACCCTTGAGGGGCGACTCAGGCAAAATTTGAGCTGCCTAATATTCAGAAAAGATGCAAAGATGTCTCGATCACAAACATGAGCGTATCATTTTTTTTCTTTCTATTTTTTCATGCTGGTATATCCTCTCTCTCTCTCTCCTTTTACCTTTTGAGTTTAATCTTATTTCAGTTTGAAGACGCGCTACAATTTCTTCAAGAGCATCAAGCACAACTTAAGTACGTAATAGGTAGGAGTATTGTTTTTAAGCTATTGTAAACCTGAAGTGCAAGCTCCATGTTGTCATCATAATTGTAGATGAGCTAACTAGATTCAGAATACATACCAAGTTCCATAGTTTACTAATTCCGTTTTATAAATGTTGCTTTCTATATAATAAACAAGATAAGCATCTGGCAATATATTCGGTAGGTAAGATACAACAACTATATCTATTGTTCCTTCTTCCTTGCATCGCTTCCTTTGAAACTTCAAGTGGTAGATAGCTCAGCTCTCTATTGATGATTTCTTGGATTGCTTAAACCATATCAGGTGTCTACTCATGTTTCTGTCTCAACGGCTTGATGTCTAACTTTCAGATGCGTGTTTCTGTTCTAAAATGTCTCATCTTACATAATCATATGGAGTATTGCCCTCACAGTACACTTTGTATGCAAAATAAACCATGTTTCTCTTTTCGCTAAGTATATGCAGTCTTTTGTGAACCGTAGAAAAATGGGAGTGCGAGCTAAATACCAAGTAGCAGTGCTCATATGTTATCATTACAATTTGCAGTTAAACATAGCTTTACAATATATTCATGAGTGAACTATTTAGATCTTCTTTTCTTATTGCAATCCTTTTTTTACTCGAGAGCATATATATGGGCGAAAAGCAATCTGCACTTTCATATGACCTTTTATTCTTCAATTCAGTACAAGTATATTTCAATGTTGTTTGTGAACCTGGCCTAAGCTAACAATTCCCTTTTGTGAACTACAATCCTTTCAGTGGTCTGACAAGCCAGCCTGGCAACCGAGGACTGAAATACATGAATATGTATAACATATTAGTGTTAGCTATTAAAGTCTAATCATGTATTCATGCATTCGTTCAACATTTCAAATACAAATTCTACTGTTTCATCAAATTTATTTCATGTCAAATTTTCTGTCCAGCTTCAATTAATTTACGTTTCTTAAGTAGTTTATAAAAGTGTAGAAATTAGAAGTCCCGCAGCAACGCGCGGGGTGTCATCTAGTGTATATATATTTGGGGTCCCCGGGGAAAACGGGGGCCTGAGCGGCTGTGCAGCTCACGCTCCCTCAAAGACGGCCCTGGTAGTAACATAGATGTCACATAAGCAAAAAAAATGATGTAGCAAGCAATTAAAAAAGAGAGAAAGATGAATAAAGTAACATAGTATGTTACCATCACATAACGATTCTCAATGCAAAATGAGTCTACAAGATAATAAATTTACCTCTATGTTACAACTCATATGATACTATTCACTATGAGAGTATGTAAGCGAGGGTGACAACACATGTGAAGTTCAAAGTCCTACCTTTCAGTGTGAAAATCTAAGGTCTGACCTTAGTTGGTTGTGCCTGACACTGACCTTTTTGAAGGCGTTACTTTTGAAGAATTGGACATCAGGTGTTGCCTTGGTGGTGGTTGTGCGGCTACGAGGATTGTAACTCTATAGTAAGACTATTCTTTTTCTTTTTTCTTCTTTTGTTTTTGTTTGGCTGAGTGTATCCGTAGTGCCTTTTGGGCATTGTGTAGTTGCAGAGGTCGGGTGTAATTGATATCTCTTTGATATTAATATATTCTCCTTTTTCAAAAAAATGAGAGTAGTAACAGACTAGTAACATGTGCATTTTACTAGTCACATATCCTTTCTTCCCTACATGTATTGTATGGAGGTAAAGACATCAATTGGTTAATAATGATTACGTTTACTGATTAATTTGTTGTATTTCTTTACTTTTCACAAATATGATTGTATCGTCTGTACGGCTATTTCATTTACGCTCCTGCTCCATGCCTTTGGACCAGACTTACCAGCTCTGGTTACAACGTGCTATGCTCGTCGGTCACGCTCATCCGCGTGTAATGCGGCCCTACTCGGGCCGCACCTCAGCAACACCCCATAGTGCCAGCGATGCCTAGCCCTTCTCCCCGTGCCCATCGCGTCGCATATTGTCGGTCGCGGCGGCCCCCTTGGGCTGAGCAGTGCGTACTGCTGCCCCAGATAGACCTTGACAGCGACCCACCCCGAATCGCTAAAAAAATGCTTGCATTATCTATTTTCATTACAAAAATTAATTGTTCAATTATATTTAGTTGCTTTAAAATGTTTTAAGTATGATTTTAAATATTAAAACATTATGTTAATTAATAATTTTGTATCTTCATCGCACTATGCAATGGATTAACTAATGTAATCAAATTATACGATGTAACCTGATTACCTGATGTATTCTGTAACATTTGCCTAAAATTTTGAAGGCTGAAATTATGAACAAGAAGATCACCAAGTTTTTCCATAACGAGCTAAACTATCCACTTGGACAATGTATGTGTCAATCATTGTCGAGTCCACAAGACTCCAATGACGATAGGTTTGGGGATCCAGCTGGTCCACACATATGCTACTCCACTTAGGACATCCGACATGAAAATTGACCTCGAGCCCAAGCGACTCGAGTAGACGATAACTTCTGGACCCAGATGGCCCCACACTACTATTCTCGACGAGTATGTATGTGCACCGTTGAAAGCGCAATAGTGCACTTAAGCTTATTTTAATGTTGATGAAAATATACATATAGGAGACTAATTATGTTTGCTAAGTGTATACACATAGGATTAGTCTTCTTCACTCATGGGCTAACAACACTCGTGGAACTCAAGAACGTTATATACGATGGAAGACGACATTAAGTCCTCTTCAGTGTTACATCTTAATTTATAGGGATCCCCACACTATTAAGTACGGATCAAAGGTTTGGCTTTTGACTTTCTCAAGTTCTAAAAACAGCAAAATTGAAAAGAAAACATTTCTACACTAACACTAAAAATCACTTGGTTATATAAAAAATGAAAAATGACACACTTGGAGTATATTATGACCTTGGACGGATCATCCGGGTGCATACCCGGATGTCAGAGATCTTTATATTTCATCACAAAAGAGAACCGCACCCAAGGTTAGACCCTCCGGGTCACTAGCCGGACCATCCATGCATTGTAATATCGGCCGGCTGGTCCCTTGGAGGTCTGAGATGTTTGAGCCCTCTATCCAGAAACATATATTGACATATGGTCGGACGATCCAGATCCCATACCGGACCCTTTGGGCATTGTTGGATCATCCGGCTTGTTGGCCCAACATTCGAGATGTTGGCTCTGGCTTACAGAACGGTTTGTGGGATGTGCGGACCATCCGGACACCTATCCGAATGTTCGTGCTTCCCCCACTTGCAGTCCTGTTGGTCTGCCAGCTGGCTGATGACCCACAAGTGTAGGGGATCTATCGTAGCCTTTTCGATAAGTAAGAGTGTCGAACACATCGAGGAGCAGAAGGCATCGACAAGTGATCTTGAGATAGGAATAACTGCAAGTACTGAAAGGTAACTTTTATGGGTTTTCTGGTATAAGCAATAAGACGATATAAGAAAATAAAGTAAATTATGATATAAAGTGCAGCAAGGTGGCCCAGTACTTTTGTGCAAAGGATAGACCAAATGATCTAAACTTATAAAGGCTAAAACGTTCTTAAGGACACACGGGAGAGGTAGTCATGTGCATTCGCCATATTCCGTATCGGTACTATGTTTTGTGTTGATAAGTGTTGTGTGGGTGAACCTATGCTAGTGAACTTTCTAGACTAAGATAAGTACACTCTTATGATTAAACCTCTTGCATGCATACACAAATACAAGAGAGAAATTAAGGCAAAGCCTAACCATAGCAATAAACTGTAGGGCCAACAATCCCTCATGCAAAAGTGTGCGAAATGGGGTTCAAGTTTCTGTCACTCCGGCAACCCACCGTAAGCATGCTTTATACACAATGCATTCCCCTAGATCCTTAAAAGGAGAAGTGTTGTGTAGTCGACGTTCACACAACACCACTAGAAGAATAACACACTACTTAAATATCAAACAACACATATTACTTCAACATCATATGATTACTAACAACTAGACTTCTCCCATGTTCTCAAGAACTAAAAGAACTACTCACAAGACATAAAAGAGATCATGATCAGTGGTGATAAATATATGATAAACAATCTGTTCATAACAATAATTCTCCAACAAAACTCAATAGCGTTCACCACAAAGAGTAATCAACACCGGTAGAGTAGAGGGGATGGATAATACAAGTTACAACTTGGATTGCAATGGTGAGATGAGATGGGATGAGGATGGAGATGGTGCTGATGGTGAGGATGATGTTGATGATGATCTCGATGATGCCTGTGACGACGATGAGGACGATCTCCCCCTCCGGGAGGAGTTCTCCTCGGCGGAATCTGCACTCCGGAAAGGTGTTTTATTCTCTGTAGGTTTCCGCCACGGAGCGGCGACGGAACTCCATAAACTCTTCTTCTTCTAGGGTTTTTAGGTCACGATGATGATATAGGAAAAATGGGGGCACCTGGAGTGGGCACCACCTCCCAGGCGGCCAGGTGGTGCGGCCTAGGGGGTGGTCGTGCCACCAGGGCACCTGGAGCCCTGGTGGACCCCCTCCGGGTATCCTTCGGTCAATCTTCGTTATATCTTCTGAAAATTACACCCCGTAAATTTCAGGTCATTTGGAGATGTGCTGGTATGGACACTTGATGTGCACTTTTCCCCGCTGATTCCTGCGTCTGTTGTTTCGGCACCGAAAAGTTGCAAACTGTGTAAAACAAGCCAAAACACTATAAGAACATCATCATAATATGGAATATATGAATGAATAGAGGTAAATTATGATGTAAAATAGTGATGCATTTTGGACGTATCAACTCCCCCAAGCTTAGACCTCGCTGGCCCCCAAGCGAATACTGAGCTCGGTAAACCTGTCCACAAGTTTAGAGAGTGAAGTGTCGATAAAAAGAATACGGACAAGAAGCATTATAATTTCTTCTACTAAACTCAAGCATCCTCAACTCATATGGCCCTTATGAAAGAGTAATATCAATTAAGATCAAAAGTAGGACCGAGAAAACTCATCAAATCATGGCAAACATGTCCTTTGATCAAAGAACAACTAATAACTTTTAACTTTTGCTCTCTCCTTTATATTTTGATGAGATCATTTTGAAGCTTTTGAAATAACATGTTATTATTCAAGAAGTGAAAATGCTAACACAAAGGAAGATGTTTGATATAGCAAGGCTCAACAAACAACTTGTTTATCTTAATGATAATGTCAACAAAGATGTAATATGGCAATTCTGAATGAAACAATATAAAGTCATGCATCGCTTGTCAAGATAAGGTGTCTGCTCTTTGTGGGATGGAAAGAAGTGGGTTTACTGACTCAACATAAAAGTAAAGGCTTAGCCCTTTGCAGAGGAAAGTAGGGAAAACTCATGTGCTAGAGCTTTTAGAGGTTTTGAAATCAATAAAGATTATAAAATAAGATTTTGAGAGGTGTATAATTCGTCAACGAATGCTAGTAGATAACCCAATTACTTCTCATGCAGGGCAAGTTTCGAGGAACGACTCCAAGTGGGGACGATCACATCCCCTTAATCGCGTTTGTTTATCACTGCCAAAGTTTTCTGATTTCTCATGAACAAAGCGTGAAGGAGGGTTTGTTTGTTGTATTATCTTTTACAAGCTGGGCACACTCATGCCAGTTCCTCCTCGTATTAGGGGTTTGCAGATTAGACATGCAATCCCAAGATAAAACATGTCCATCATAAGAAGATCATGAATTACCTACTACCTCCTCATGAGCTGAAGCAGAGACACAAAACAAGGGTATACTATTTTGAAGGTTTAAAGATAGCATATGAATAATATACTTTAGGAGTGGCGGTGAAATACCACGATTAGGAAAGCTATGCTGGACTCTTTGGAAGGTTGAGGTTTCAAGGTATGGGTGCACAAGCAGTATTCCCGCTTAGTACAAGGTTTGGCTAGCAAAGGCATTTAAAAGCACACAAATGATGTTGACTGTAACACCCTCAGTGTCAAGCTATGGTGATCAATCTTGTTAATGACTAATCCCAGTCATTGAGCATGCTCTAATCATCTTTGAAACAAATCTTAATAAAGGTCCACTTGGTTGGAATTAAAAACAAAGTGGAAATAAATCTCTAACTAAAAATTGTGCAACAAATTTTATAAAATGCTAAATAATCAGCTGGCCATGAAAATGTAGAAAGAGGTATTTATTAAAATGTTTAATAAATTCAAACAAATAAAAACAGTAGCAAAATAGCCACTTTCTCTCTTTTTAAATAAAACAAAAATGCAAATGATTTTTGTTGAGCCAAAACTTTTTTGTGCATCACCTTATAGTGTCATACTAATATGGCAACCAGTTTCACATTTTTATAAAATAAGATTCTAGATCAATAAAATATAAACAGAAAAACAAAAAAAGGAAAAGGTTATCTGTTGCCCAGTGCAACTCCACCTGGCCCAGCCCACCCTAGCCCTCTCCCTCTTCTTCCCCACTGCTCACATCTCCTGCGTGGCAAGCATCCACGCCCGCCATGGCTGATTTTATTGCCGTGGCGACCATCCCGTGGCTCGCCGGCGTGGATAAGACCTGGAGCCCTCCCCGAAACCTTAGATGCCCCCGTTTTCCCTAGACGCCCCTCAGATCCCCCCACGCTCCCCATGGTATCCCTCCCGCTCGAGCCCGACGCTCGCTGTCGCCCGCATCTCACCGTTGCCGTGGCCAACGGCCACATCCGGCCTTGCGAACACATCCAACAGAACCGCCACGGCCTCCTCTTCCTCTCCATCAAGTCAATCGAGCCGAGACACCCTACCCGCGACACATTCGTCTTCGACCTCCACCACGACTTTCGTCGAATACCGCCGCGATTCGTCAACTCCGGCGCCTCCCCGAGACCACTGCCTTTCCCTTCGAGCGTGCGGTGAGCTTCTCTGCGGATTCCCTCTTGCAGGGCTCTCCATCGTGGCCTCGAACGCCGTTTTCCTTGCCCCCGCTTCGTGCCGCCGACCACCATGGCCAGACCACGCACCGGCCGCGCCTTCCCTTGCACCCAGCACGCCCTGTCCTTCATCTGACCGCGTCCAGCACGCGTGCAAGCCCGCCCAAGGACACGCCCCCTGCTGCACCTTGTTGCTGGGCTGCACGTCGCCTTTGCCTCGCGCGCTCGCTGTCCCCTGACCGCGCACCACCCGCACCAGTCCACGTCCTACCCACATCCAGGTCGCGCCCCAAGAAGACCGTGCACGCACACAGACGTACCCCCCGTCATGGACACCCCCTCGCCGGAACACACATCGCCGGCGTGGACCGCAAGGGCCTCGTCGTGCCTCTGCGTCGCCGCCGGTGACACCCATGGCTAACTAGTTGGTTTGTCCCACTGGAAGGTTGGCCCTTAACTTGTTAAGCACATGTTAATGTTAAGCTAATCACCCTCCACACCCACTGACTACTGGACCCCACCCTTTTAATCTGCTATTGTTTAAAACAAATAGAGATAACCCCAAAGCCATTGACAGATGGGCCCATGCCATTTGTTAATTTAATAAACTGTTAAGTGTCACTGTGTGGCTGAATGCTGGGTCCCACTGATGATTAGATTAATTAAGCCAGATTTATAATAGATATAGAGTATGACATGTGGGCCCTTTGTGCTATTTATTTAAAGAAAACTAAGTTTAAATGCCTCTATATATGACATGTGGCCCCCCTTGTCATATCACTATTGTGGATAATGTTGAATTTAATAATAAAGAAAATCTATTCAAATAGCCGTGTCCACGGTATCAAGACGCTTTATGCTGAATCCAGACTCTACTAGTACAAACTACTACTACTAAACTGTTTGGGTTCCGGGTTTGTTTCCTCGCAGAGAAGTCGAGGAAGGGATCTCGGAGGCATTGATAATTATTACAACTTACTATTATACAATGCTGTAGAAACTTCTGCTGCATTGTTACTTTATGCTTTTTATATAACTGTTGGCTATCCTCTTCTCATGCTACAAGAATCGCGTGAAGATGCTAGTCTTTGATAGGCCTAGCTTCTTATCCTTATTCTGGCTTTCTGCAGTTCAGTCCACTATATAGCCTCCCCTTTTCATTTGATACAAATGCATAAATGCTTAGTAGCGGACGTAATACTCGCGGATATGCTAGATACTCACCCTTGCTTTCCCCCTCCCCTTTTGGTTTTGTATACACGGTTGCTGCAATCAGACGTGGGGCGTCCAGGAGCAGGAGATCCCCGATGCTGACCACCGCAATGTGAAGATCCCCGATGCCGACCACCACAACATGAAGATCCTCGATGCCTTCTACGACATGGAGATCCCCGACGAACAGGAGTAGTTTAGAGGTTCCCAGGCAGGAGGCCTCGCCTTTTCGATCGTTGTTGTTTTTGTGCTAGACTTCTTAAGGCAACCTTGTATTCCTTGTCAATGTACTCAGATACTATTGCTTCCGCTAATTTGTGCGCTCGAGCTGTTGTATTCGAGCCCTCGTGGCCCCTGTCTTGTATCATACAACTTGTATTATTTTATTTGTAGAATTGTGTTGTGATATCTTACCGTTCGTCCTTGATCTCGATCGTGTACCTTGCGTGTATGATTAATGTACATGATCGTAAATCGGGGGCGTCACAAGTTGGTAATAGAGCCGACTGTCTGTAGGACACCCTCTTCCAACTCCTTGGTCGAAGTCGAGTCTAGACTTTGCGAAACTATTTTACTAACTTCATTGTGTGGCTTACGGGCCCACAACGCAACTGGGTTGGTATTAGGATCTTTTACTCCGTACCTTTACTCTGGGACTCTTCTCTCTCTTCCTTTCGGATTAAAGATTTTACTAACTCTAACTCTAGGTTCTTGTGACTACTTCCTCCCGGAGAGCCCCACATTGCAGATGGTGATGCTAGCAAGAGATGATAACGACTTCTCGCCCTTCGTTGGTTACCCAAGTGGAAGGTTGAGATGGAGCGTAGCAGCAAGATTTCCCTTGGCGAAGATACCAAGGTTGAAAGATCGTCTCCCGTAGAACTCAGACGACGACAAGTAGGTGGCAAGGAAACAATGGCACCGTTTTAAGACAAAAGTTGCTTCCTTGACCTGGACCTGCACACACAACAAATAACTTTGCTCCCAACAAAGTTCAGAGATGTTGTGAATCTCTCCGACCTTGCTGTTTACAAAGGGTCAAACGCAAAAGATAGTAGTAGTGATAATTGCAACTAGAAAGTAAAACAAGAAGTAAATTGAGGGTGTAAACAGTGGTGGAAATATGGACCGGGGTCCCATGATGTTCACTAGTGATGTCTCTCTCCAAAAAGACGATAAAAAACTATGCGAGGTAAACTAGTTACAGCTGGGCAGTTGACAGGATTATGGGTGCAAACCAAAGCTAACTATGCTACAAAAGAAAGGAAAAGGCTTGAAAGCATGGGCAGTACGCCAAAACAAGTAGATTGAAATCCATCTTCATCTACTCACTAATCATCCACCTTGAGATATCTATCCAAATCATCTCGCTGGTATTAAGTTGCGAGTCCCACCCAATGTGTAAACCCAAAGAAACAGACAACTAAATTAAAAGAACTTTGCGTAAAGTAAACAATCCTTGCAACCGTGGTTACAAGCACTGTTGTTTTCCCCCTTGTGGCAACAACACATCCCCTAGACTCATGTTTCTGCCACTCAAGCTAGTCATCAGGGGGTATGAATCCACAATCACGCATAATGCTCCCTCTTTGAGGCACTACCTACTACTTGGCCAAAGAAATAAACAACACCGCAAAACATACAAGAATTACTCAAGAACACAAATATAAAAGGAGAAGAACCAAATATATTACTCATCACAATCTAAACATAGTCTCATAATCCATCAGACCCCAGCAAACTCAACATAGCAACAGCAGAAAAAATTACATATGTGCCTTGATCATGTAGGGCAGCTCAGAAGGTCTAATCCATGAAGAACAAAGAGGGGGAGAGGACATCACATAGCTACTGATCATAGACTCATGCTCCAAGGTGGGCTACTCACGGTTCATCCGGGAAGCATCCATGGTGGTGGAGAAGCTCCCGGAGGTCAATCCTCCCTCCGGCAGGGTGTCGGGAAGAGGTCTTCTGGTGCTCCCTATCTTGAAAGCGCGACGACGGCGAAACAGAGGCGAGATCGCGAGAAACGGTTTTGACCTCGGGTTTTTTAGGGATGAAGGAAATATATAGACAAAGGGGGGCAGCCAAGGGCCCCACCAGGGGTCCAGGCGCCACCCTAGGCCGCACCCACAGGGCGCCTGGAGCCCTGGTGGGTCCCCTCTGGCCCCCTTCAGGACTCTGGAAGCTTCCGCTGCGCTGATTTTTTATATATATTTTACCGGAATTTTTCTGGCATTTTAGGTAATGGGAAAACCTGAAATAAAAAGACAGCAGAAAACAGAAACTGGCACTGGGGTGCACTGAGTTAATAGGTTAGTCCAAATATGATCAAAAGTGTATGAAAGTGTATCAAAAGCATATCAATATCACCCAAAACATGCATGTAGCAAGCATAAATTATAGATACATTTGGGACGTATCAACATCCCCAAGCTTAATCCGTGCTCGTCCTCGAGTAGGTAAATGATAAAAAGCATAATTTCTGTGGTGACATGATACCAACCATATAAGAAATTTTAAGTAAAGAAATGAAGGCATGTAATTCAATTCAAGTCATAACAGGAAAGAGTCTATATTAGTATTGAAACAAGCAACATAGAACATAAAGGTGAAAGAGCTCTCGCTGTCCGTGACTCGAATGTTTCCAAATGGTGTTTGCGTGCAAGAAGTGGGGGATGGGAATACGAGAGAGAAAACATAGTATTTTTGGTTGAGAACTCAATCTACTAAAGTTTCACACTTAGTCTTCTTTGGAATCTTATATTGACTTGTCCCCACACCACTAGCCAGGTACAAGTCAACTTGATCCACTCCCTTTTGACATTTTGAGCACTCATGGAATGGATGAGCGTAAGAAAGAAAATTGACACTTAGGATGGAAAAGAGAGAAAAAGATATGGTGGAGGAGGAAGACAAAAAGGTGTGAAAGTCTCACATCAATGAGGACAATCATAGGCGACAGAGAGCCAAATGATAGATATGATGTGAGGAGTAGGGATTGTCATGCAACGGATGCACATATGAGCTAATGAAAGCTCTCCAATGGAACTAGTGGGGGTGCATCCACCTTGCTTGCTCAAGAAGACCTAGAGCTCATTTGAGGAGGCCCATCATTGGAATATACAAGCCAAGTTCTATAGTGTGAAGGTCCCCACATAGATATATGCATATATGATCATCTCTATGGAGTACAAGATACAAGAGGGAGTACGAGTGTGGATCTTTCAAAAGGAATAGTAGTGTTGCCCCATTCTCTTTTTTTGTATTTTTGGTGGCCTCCATGGCTCTTTCTATTTAACTCTCATTTTCCTCTTTGGGATCTTTTAATTTTTCCCTCTTTGGGATCTTTTCCTCACTTAGCGGCAACACTCTATTTTACAAGAAGTACAGAAGATCTTTCACACTTTACAAAAGTACTCAACATAAAGAAGATGTAGCTATCATGATGTATGCAAATGTATGCCTCTGCTAGTGTAGCAGGAACATATATGACATGAACATCAAGTCATGAGAAGGTGGATGTTGCATGTCAATATATCTCGGAAAGGCTATGGAAATGCCTTGATAGATAGGTATGGTGGCTGTTTTGAGGAAAGATATAAGGAGGTTTATGATGACAGAGCGTATCATGCCAAGGGTTTGGATGCACCAGCGATGTAGGCGCCAACTCTCAAAGTGAGAAAAGGCAACGCACGATACCGAAGAGGCTAGCAAATATGAGGAGGTGGAAGTGTCAACTTTCAATACTTACATTAGCCCAAAGAACTCATGCACTTATTATCGGTAACTCTCAATCTAATCAGGAGGTTCACAAAGAGACAAGTACCCCGAGGAGAAGTGTATGGGAGTTTGGTTGTCCTTGCGCATCCTCGACTCATGGTACGTGAGTGTACTCTAATATCCGATCCCTCCAAAGATTAGTGATCCATCTAGTAGCTAGATTTCTCAACTAGTTTTTGTAGTTTTTGAAAATAAACACGGATTGCCCAAAATACGACATCTATCACTAATAGGTTAGAGCTAGTGACACCAAAATTTCCAACATTACTCACAACAATACCTCAAAACTATTGCAAGTTACTACTACAATTGAATAGCAACCTCAATTACCTACTTTAAGTCAAGACACACAACTCAGGGAAACAAGCCAACTCTCTAAACAAGATAAACATGGAAACTCAAGAGAGTTCCACCAAAAAACTAAACAAAATCTCTTAAAAATATAATCATGAAAACTAAGAGCTAAAAATGACAACATCTATGAAAAAATAAAGAACACACAACAAAGAAAGATAAGCATGAAAATCCTATGATGTGTTCTAGTTTAAAGTGGAGCGTGATTCTATCCCACACAAATAAAGCTAGGTTCTAACTTGTTATGAAAAGCAAACAAATCTAAATAAAACTAAAAAAGTAAAGAGCAATACGCTCCAAGCATAGCACATAACGCATGAAGTGATAAAAATATAGTGGAACCAAGGACGAACTGATAATTGTTGATGAAGAAGGTGATGCACTGGAGCATCCCCAAACTTAGACAGTTGAGTCTCCTTGAATATTTCTTGGGGGTGCATGGGGGCATCCCCAATCTGGAGCGTTTGACACTCCCGGATCTTCTTTCATCATCTTCCCTCGCACACTTGAAAACTCCCTCATACATAACTCATCATAAGCTGATTAGAGAGGTTGGTACCCATAATAAAACAATTTTACTCTACAGGAAATAAAGATATTCTTGAAGGGCTACTGTTTCTCAAGACTCCCAAAAAGGTTTTGCAAAGAAAAAGCTAGCGCAAGACTTGCAAAATTGGGAAAAGGAAAAACATGGCAGAATCTATGAAAAACACACCAGCAGGTAGTAAATAATTTTTTGGGGTACTTCTGCAACCCAAATAAAAAAACTCAGAACAGACGCTCGAAAGCTAATTGTATAGAGCACGCTGTCAAAACAATTCAGATAAAAAAGATGATCTGGTGATTTTAGCTGAATATTTCCGTCCAAGGACAGAATCTGTTTTCTGGACATCACGTCACAACTTTTGAACTTTCTTGCAATCGGCGGCTAAACTTGGCACAAAGCTTCAAAACAAAGATACAATGATGTTGCTACAGTAGTAACAATCATCAAGACCACTAAAAACAGAAGGAAAAACAAATTGGGTTGCCTCCCAACAAGCGCTTTCTTTGCGCCTTTGAGCTAGGCATGATCATTTTAAAAGATGCTCACATAAGAATAGGAATTCAAGCAAAAGAGAGCATCAAGAAGAAAATATGAAACACATTTAAGTCTCACCCACTTCCTATTCCTAGGAACCTTGTAAATAAATAAATCATGAGAGCATAAAGTAACAAGCATAGGAAGGTAAAAGAAGAACAACTTCAAAACTTTAATTATAAAGAGAGGTATTTTTGTAACATGAAAGTTTCTACAACCAAACTTTCCTCTCTCAAAATAATTTTCAGTAGCATCATGAACAACATCAAGAATATAACTATCACATAAATCATGTTGTTCATGACCTACAAGCACACGTGTATTGTTTTCAACACGGTTTTTAGGATCATAAGATAAATGCAACCCATCACATTGAGCCTTGATAAGAACAAAATTCTCCGAAATAGTTGGAGATTTCAAAAGGATAATAGGGCTATCAAGTGTGGGTGCAATAGCAACAATTTCATGCTTAAAATAAGGAACTATAGCAAGTTCATCTTCGTAAGCATCATCTATAGTGGCATCATGGCGACAAGTATAGAAGGCATCAACTTCATCAAAAAGGGATATTTCAAAAGAATCCATAGGATCATAACACTCATATAAGGTAATAGTCAAAGAGTTACTCTCATTAGAAGGTAGACATGGATGGCTCCATTCTTCCTCCTTTTGTTCGTCACTCTCCTCCTCTTTCTCATCCAAGGAACTTTCAGTTTCAAAAATTTCTTCTTCCATAGAGTCCTGGCAAACATTAGTCTCTTCCTTTGGAGGAGAGATTCTCTCAAGATGACCAGTAATATAATAATTTGCATTGTAATTTTCAAAGCAATAATTAAGAATAGCAAGACTCTCCGATTTGTAAGGGGCATCATAAATATTTTTAAGAAGAGAAGTAATTTCATAGGCACCCTTAAAAGCATCAAATTCTTCTATTTGCTCGGCATCATAAAAATAATAATTTCCCTTAGCATACGAAGCTAAGGTTTCATCATCATTGTACTCACATTGGAAAGCAAGGTGTTTATGCCTCATAAAGCAACACGATTCATCCCTGCAGAAAGATATATTATATATTGAGCACAAGTTTCTAGCATACTCATACAATTGATGTATTTTTCTCCATAAGTGTATCCCCTTTTCAGACAAGCGGTGTTCCTTGTAATATTCTTGTTGGTCCTTAGTGAATCCTCCATGCCAATAGGATCTAGTTTAAAAGAAGTTAGGCATTGATGGCAAGCAAGGAACTAGACATACTATTTTTTGGGTTTTTGGTATAAGACACAAAAGCAAGAACTGAAAGGTAAACTAATCAAGACTAATAAGCAAAGAGAAAACATAGCGTGCAACTCCCCTATCTTGAAGAGTGGAGTCCCCGGCAACGGCGTCAGAAATTGCTTGATGCTAGCGAGAGATGATAACGACTTCTCGCCCTTCGTTGGTTACCCCAAGTGGAAGGTTGAGATGTAGCGTAGCAACAAGATTTCCCTTGGCGAAGATACCAAGGTTGAAAGATCGTCTCCCGTAGGACTCCGACAACGACAAGTAGGTGGCAAGGAAACAATGGCACCATTTTAAGACAAAAGTTGCTTCCTTGACCTGGACCTGCACACATAACAAATAACTTTGCTCCTAATACGTCCCAAACGTATCTATAATTTCTGCTTGCTTCATGCATGTTTTGTGTGATATTGCTATGATCTAGATACACTTTCATACGCTTTTGATCATATTTGGACTTACTTATTAACTCAGTGCACCACAGTGCCAGTTCCTGTTTTTTGCTATTTTTTATTTCAGGTTTCCCCCATATTAAAAGTGCTAAATTTTTTGGCAAAAATCAGATAAAAATTAATCGCATAAGAACCTTCCGGAATCACCTGGGTGGGGCCAGAGGGCCACCACCAGGGGTCCAGGCGCCCTGGTGGCGCGACCTAGGGCTTGGCTGCGCCATGGGGGCGCCTCGACATGTGGTGCCCCCCTGGCTGGCCCCTTTGCCTATTTATTCTCCGCGACGGGATTCTTCCAAAGACAATACCCTTTTTCGCGATCTCGCCTCTATTCCTCTGCCGCCGCGCTTCCAAGATCGGGAGCGCCAATAGAATTCTTCTCGGCACCCTGCCGGAGGGAGGATTGACCTCCGGGAGCCTCCCCTCCACCATGGACGCTTCCCGGATGATCCGTGAGTAGTCTACCTTGTACCATGGGTCCATGATCAGTAGCTATGTGATGTTCTCCTCCCCTCTTTGTTCTTCATGGATTAGACCTCGTGAGCTGCCCTACATGATCGATGCACATATGTAATTTTCTGCTGTTGCTATGCTGATTTTGCTGGGATATGATGGATTATGAGACTATGTTCAGTTTGTGATTGAGTAATATATTTGGTACTTATCTTTTATATTTTTGTTCTTGAGTAATTCTTGCATGTTCTCCGTTGCTGTTTATTGCTTTGGCCAAGTAGTAGGTAGTGACTCCAAGAGGGAACGTTATGCTCGATTATGGGTTCATGCCCCCTGATGACTAGCTTGAGTGACAGAAACATGAGTCTAGGGGATGTGATGTTGCCACAAGGGGGAAATCAACGGTGCTTGTAACCGTGGTTGCAAGGATTGTTTACTGTACACAAAGTTCTTTTAATGCAGTTGTCTGTTGCTTTGGGTTTACACTTTGGGTGGGGCTCGCAACTTAATACCAGCGAGATGTTCTGGATAGATATCTCAAGATGGATGATTAGTAGTAGATGCAGTTGGATTTTGGTCTACTTATTTTGGCGTTCTGCCCATGCTTTTGAGCCTCGTCCTTTGTTTGTAGCATAGTTAGCGTTGCGGTGCGTTTTTAATACTGTCAATTTGTAACACCCTCAGAGTCTTGTAACAGTAATTACTTTTGTTACAGTCAAATCACTGTTACTAATCCCACTTTGATCACCGTTGCATTGGATCATTTCCAAATCCCCTTTGATGAATATTAAAAACAAAGTGCTAAATAAAACCTTGTCTAAAAATTATGCAAACACTTTTGTGAAATCCTAAATAATCAGTGGTTCATGCCCATTTGGATATGGGGAATTTTTGAGCCATAAAATAATTCCAACAATAAAAACAGTAGCTTAGAAAGTCCAAATTAATTAGATATTATTTAAATGAAATACTATATGATTTTATTTAAAGTCTAAACTTTTTGTAGCACTAGTATAAGGTGCAACCCTATTTGTGGTACAAGTTCCATATTTTACAAAATCCATTTAATAGCTAGAATAAAAGAAAATAGAAAACAATAAAGAAAAAGAAAAGGAAACACAAAAAATAAAACCTACCTATCGCCCATGGACAGAAGCCCACCTCCCCCTGGACAGGCCCAACCCTCCCCCTCTCCACTCGTCTCCTTCCCCTGTTCATCCACGCCGTGGACGCCATCCACGCCATGTCGAGCAGCCGTGGCAGCCATCGACGGCTTGCAGTCGGTGCTTAAGCCCCCGAGGCCCCGGCCCTCCCCAGCGCAACCCTAGCCGTTTTCCATTCCCCCTCGAGCCGCCACTCTCCTCTCTACTTCGCCCTCCCCGCTCGGACTCCTGCGCATCTGTGGCCGCGCCACCGTCGTCTTCGCAGCCACCGGCCGCCGAGGGCCAAGCAGAGTTGTCCAGTACGTTCTCCATCGCCGTCCTTGTCTTTGCGTCGAAGCTCTCTCGAACGCGCCCTCCCACGGGTGCTAACATCGACGGTACGGGCACAATGGTCGCCGGCTTGCACGCCGCCGTGCCCCCTGTGTCGTCGCCGGCGTGCACGCTGGGATAACCCACTGGCGGGTGGGCCCCGTGGCTAAATTTAGCCACTAACCCCTCCCCCACTGCCGCTGACACATGGGGCCGTAACCCCCCTAATTGCATGTTAGAGAAATTAAAGGAAATAACCCCCCACTGTCTATGACCAGTGGGGCCCCTCTGCTAGTTAGTCTATTTAAATAGAGATAACACCTCTTGTGAATGACATGTGGGCCCTCTGATATTTTTGATTTAAATAAAATGAGTTAAATGCCTCTGTGTATGACATGTGGGTCCACCCTGTCAGCACTGTTGTGGATAAGGTTCTGGATAAGGTTGGATTTTTATTAATAAAATAAAATCAGAAAATCCTTTTTAAATGATTTAAAAGATTTGAAAAATCATATAACTCAGATCAAAATACTTTATACATAAAAATTTATCAGAAAAATATAACGAATACGGATACGCTATCCGTATGTCTACCACCCCCCTCTAACGTACCGAACATCGACACACACCCCTCCCTGGCCGTCTGTCGGTAATTTCCGGTACCGATAAAGGTTGCCCGGATCAAAATACTTTGTATACAAGAGTTGCTCAGAACAGATCACCGAATACAAATACGATACCCATACCCTCACCACACCCCTCTAACATACCGCACACGAGACTTGTCCCCCTCCGGTACCGTCAGTCCGATAATTGACCGATACCGATAACATTCTGGATGAATTTATTCTGAACACGAGAGTTGTTCAGAATGGATCAACTAACCCGGATACAACATCCACACGTGTGTCGGATGTCCACGACACCTCCGGCATGATCCCCCCCTCCGGACACCCTGTCCGGTAATCACCCGGAGCGGGCTGTTCATCCCCAGATGAATTCCCGCTCCGAGCATATTGCATCGTACTACGTTAGAGCACCGATAACATTTCATATGTCTTGTCATGTATCTGTTTGCATATGTTTGCTTTATATTTACTGTTTCTCCCCCCCTTTATTCTCCGGTAGACCCCGCTGCTGCCACCGACTACACTGCCCCTGTGATCGACTACTTCGTCGACGACGGTACCTCTATCGTCGAGCTTCCAGGTAAGCAGAGCCATTTTCCTTCCACAGATATCGCCTATCTTTCCGTACTTTTATTGCACTAGGCATGGTTACTGCTGCTGCTACGTTACAATCCTATTCAATTGCATAACATGTTTTTGTCGCCCCTTGATGTACCTTCCTTTATCCTATGCTGCCTGCTATAAATATATATATAATATTCAGCAGTAAACCCTGCGCATTGTTAGCTAGGTTTAGAATAGAGGGCCGTGATCACTCTGGTGAGTGAACGCGGATTACAAAATATTATAACTGCAACAGGTACGGATCAATGCAGACGCCCTAGGGAACCTACAACGGCGAGACTCTGCCGAGTCGCTTCGAGTTTGACTTACGCGTGGACGAACTCGTATTTCACTCTCGTCGGCTCAGTAGCATAGCATCACTGGGATGATACGAGGTTTACCTCTTTAGTTCATTCCGCTGGTGTCTCGGCACCACCGGGGTGATACGAGAATATTCCTCTTTAGTTCATTCCGCTGATGTCTCTGTCGAGCCATCTCAAGTGTACCATCGAGGGTGATTCCTCCTGGTTTCACTTGATGGTAGGCACTCGAATCAAATGGTGTCCTTACAGGTAAGGAGTCGGGTGACCCAACGGTGCCCGCGCAGGGTATTTTAGCGGAACGACAGGTCAGGTGTATTCCACCGGTGTGCGGCGGGCCTGGTACTGTTCGTGGCCGACAGATATCCTGTTGTACGAAAGTCGAGCTCTTTGGAGCAAAGGCGAGACAAGGCAAGGAGACGGTTCACCTTGTTGGTAGCCGCACGAGTTGGTGGGACGATAGGGCAGGCGACCACTGGCTCTGGTAATGGGGGTGGACCTGACTGCTGTCGTTGTCCGCGGCTCACCTAAATAAGGACAACGATAATGGTTGTTCCGACAGATAATAATTAAAATGCTTAATGGGTCAGGTGGATGACTTGAGTGGGTCATCGTGCCCTTTACGCACTACCTCCACGTGGGATTACGGTGTGGGCCCTCTGCGTTGTAGCCTCGTTCGAGGGCTCTTCAGACGTCAGCTTTACCTCGGGCTGATTGCCGGGCTTGGACCGCTTCCTCCGGTAGTGGGAAGTGGGTCTGCTTCACCGGCCAGTCGCTTACCGTGCCGGAGTACAAAGGATAGGGGTCCAAAGTTCCTTTGTACTTAGGATTTAGACCGGCGGATGGCCTCTCTGTTGAGCTCGAAGGATGGACTTCGGCGTATCGGATAGCCTCGGTGGGGCATTCCCTAACAAGGTGTACGCCACCCTGGAGATCCGAGCGTGTAGGGTAACAGTAGTGCAGCCCCTGCAGGGATGATAATTTATTCGGATAGCCGTGTCCACGGTAACATGACGCTTTATGCTGAAGCCAGACTCTACTACTACAAACTACTACTATTAAACTGTTGGTTCCGGTTTCTCTTCCTGGCAGGGAAGTCGAGGAGGGGATCTCGGAGGCATATATAATTGTTATATAATACAACTTACTATTATACAATGCTGCAGCAACTTCTGCTGCATTGTTACTTTCATTACTGTTGTATTAAACTGTTGGCTGATTCTTACCTGATGCTGCAAGACTCGTCGGAAGATGCTAGTCTTCGTTAGGCCTAGCTTCTCTTCCTTATTCTGGTTTCTGACTTTCAGTCCACTATATATAGCCTCCCCTTTCCATTTGATACATGCATAATTGCTTAGTAGCGGACGTAAGACTCGCGGGTATGCTAGATACTCACCCTTGCTTTATTTCCCCCTTTTTGTTTTGCCTGATCGGCCGCTGCAGTCGACGTTGGAGCCTAGGAGCGGAAGATCCCCGATGCCGACCACCGCAACATGAAGATCCCCGATGCATTCTACGACGTCGAGTTTCCCTTTGACCAGGAGTAGTTTGGAGGTTCCCAGGCAGGAGGCCTCGCCTTTTCAATCGTGTTGTTTTTGTGCTAGCCTTCTTAAGGAAAACTTGTACCTTGTGTCTGTACTCAGATACTTTTTCTTCCGCTAACTTTGTGCTCTCGAGCTATTGTATTCGAGCCTTCGTGGCCCCTGGCTTGTATTAAATAGCTTGTATTATTTTTATTTGTAGAGTTGTGTTGTGATATCTCACCGTGAGTCCCTGATCTCGATCGTGTACCTTGCGTGTATGTTTACTGTACACAACTTGATTTTGGGGGCGTCACACAATTGCCCAGCTGTGATTTTTTTACCTCGCATAGAGGTTTTATCGTCTTTTGGGAGAGAGACATCACTAGTGAACATCACGGGACCCCGGTCCATATCCTCATCACTGTTTACACGCTCATTTATTTTCTGCTTTTACTTTCTAGCTGTTATCACCATTATCATTATCCCTTGCGTTTGATGCTTTGTAAAGAACAAGGTCAGAGAGATTGACAACCTCTCTGAACTTCATTGGGAGCAAAGTTATTTGTGTCGTGTGTAGGTCCAGGTTAAGGAAGCAACTTTTGTCTAAAACGGTGCCATTGTTTCCTTGCCACCTACTTATCACTTTCGGAGTCCTACTGGTTCGATACTCAACCTTGGTATTTTTGCCAAGGGAAATTTGTCGCTATCCTACATCTCACCTTGCACTTGGGGTAACCAACGAAGGGCGAGAAGCCATTATCACTTCCACGCCATCAAGAAAATTTCTGGCGCCGTTGCCGAGGATTCCGAGTGCCAAGATAGGGGAGTTGCACACTATCTTTTACCTTTGCTTTTTAGTCTTGTTACGTTACCTTTTAGTTCTTATCTTAGTGTCCTTTATCAAAAAATACAAAAAATTTATTTACCTTGCTAGTAGTTGTCATTATGTCTGGAACTTTTGCCTTTGTTGAGACATAGGTTCTCACCTTTAAACAAAAAGGTGGTGAAAGTTTAAAAGATGCTTGGTATAGAATTAATGATTCTTAGAAAAGAGCCACCAAGAAGCAATCCAATACTATCCTTCTTAGACATTTTTATGTTGGAATTACTCCTTGGAATAGGTTCATTATAGATACTGCTATCAATGGGAATTTCCTAGAATCCCAAATTTGGGAGTCTCTTAATGTTATTGAAAATCTTGTTGGAAATCTCCTTGTTGCTAGCATACAAGAGGATATCACTCTAGCTCACATTATGAAAAAACATGAAAAGATAGAGTTAGAAATACCAAGTATAAATAGGATAAATGAGTTGGATCGCAAGATTCAAGGGAATTTGAATGGACTTGATAGCTCCATGGATAAAATTATTAAAACTTTGGAGACCATTAAATCCCATGATATGGATCCTTCTAGGATCGATAAGATTGAGGAAATCGTTAACACTTTAGGAACTACTTTCTCCTCAATCAAACCAAAAAGGGTAGAAACTCCGGAAAGAAGGGAACCTAAGTTCAATTATGTCCCTAAGGTTCCCCGACCTAAAACTAATACACCCATTGCCAAGGTAGTTGAAACTGTGAAAACTTTGCAAGAAATACCCCTCTTAGATAAACTTATAAATGAAACTCCCATTGGTTTTCCGCCTTTTGGTTTTATCCCTAGAAGTATCTTTATTAGGCCTTTATTTGAAAGACCTCTTAAAACAAGTTGTACAATTGAAGAGCTTTTTGATGATCTTGATGATGGTTTGATTGATACAACTTGATTCTTCTTTTGCTTTATGCCTAGCTTAAAGGCGTAAAAGAAAGCGCTTGTTGGGAGGCAACCCTAGATGTTTTTACTTCTATTCTTAGTGGTCTTGATGATTGTTACTACTGTAGCAACATAATTGTATCTTTATTTGCAAGCTTTGTGCCAAGTTATAGCCTCTTATGATAAGGGAAGCAAAAGTTGTGACATGCTGTCCAGAAAACAGATTCTGTCTGCTTGACGGAAAAAATCAAAACAAATCACCAGTTCATCTTTTTGAGCTGAGTTTTCTTACACAACATGTTCTATACAATTGTGAAACTTTCATATGTTTTGAGTTTTTTGATTTGAGTGGCGAATGTACCACGAAAAAATTATTCCCTACCTACTGTTCTGTTTTTCACAGATTCTTCCACGTTTTGCAAACCTTAAGCTTGCTTTTTATTTGCAAAAACTTTTTGGCAATTTTTAGAAACAATATATCTTCAAGAATATCTTTATTTCCAGTGGGGAAAAATATTTTATTAATGGTACTAACCTCTCTAATCAGCTTATGACGAGTTATGTATGAAGGGAGTTTTCAAGTGTGCGAGGGAAGATGATGAAAGAAGATCCAGGAGTGTCAAGCGCTCAAGCTTGGGGATGCCCCCATGCATCCCCAATAAATATTCAAGGAAACTCAAGCGTCTAAGTTTGGGGATGCCCCCGTGCATCCCCTTCTCCATCAACAATCATCAGGTCGTCCTCCGTCTCACTATATTTTTATCACTTCATGCGTTATGTGCTATGCTTCGAGCGTCTCGCTCTTAGGTTTCCTTTTTAGTTTTCTTTAGCTTTGCTTGCTGGTCATAACAAGTTAGACCCCAGCTTACTTTGTGTGGGAGAGAAACACGCTCCAGTTCAAACTAGAACACATCATAGGATTTTTTATGCTTATGTTTCTTCTGTTGTGTGTTCTTTATCTTTTCATAGCTGCTGCCATGTTTAGTTTTAGTTTTACTGTTTGTGTTTAGCAAGAGATTTAGCTTTTGTTTAGTTTCTTGCTGGAACTCTCTTTAGTTTTCATGTTTATCTTGTTAAGAGAGTTGGTTGTTGCACTGGGTTGTGTCTTGTCTTGAAGTAGGTACTTGAGGTTGTTATTCAATTGTAGTAGTAACTTGCAATAGTTTTGAGGTATTGTTGAGAGTAATGTTTGAACTTTTGGTGTCAACAGCTCTAGACTATTAGTGATAGGTGTCGTATTTTGGGAAATCCGTGTTTATTTTCAAAAACTACAAAACTAGTTGAGAACTCTAGCTACTAGATGGATCACTAATCTTTGGAGGAACCGGATATTAGATTACACTCACGTACCATGAGTCGAGGATGCGCAAGGATAACCAAACCCCCATACACTGCTCCTCGGGGTACTTGTCTCTTTGTGAGCCTCCTTATTAGATTGAGAGTTACCGATAATAAGTGCATGAGTTCTTCGGACTAATGGAAGCATTGAAAGTCGGCACTTCCACCTCCTCATATTTGCTAGCCTCTTCGGTACCCCGCATTTCCCTCTTCTCACTCCGAGAGTTGGCGTCCACCTCGCCGGTGCATCCAAACCCTTGGCATGATACACTCTGTCATCATAAACCTCCTTATATTTTTCCTCAAAACAGCCACCATACCTACCTATCAAGGCATTTCCATAGCCTTTCCGAGATATATTGCCATGCAACATCCACCTCTTCATGACTTGATCTTCATGTCATACATGTTCTTGCTACACTGGCAGATGCATACATTTTCATACATCATGATAGCTACATCTTCTGTATGTTGAGTACCTTGTAAAGTGTAAAGATCTTCTATACCTTCTTGTAAAATAGAGTGTTGCCCTTAAGTGAGGAAAAGATCCCAAAGTGGAAAATTTTAAGAGATCCCAAAGAGGAAAAATGAGAGTTAAATAGAAAGAGCCATTGAGGCCACCAAAAAAATACAAAAAATAGAAAAAGAAATAAAAAGAGGGAAAGGGCAACACTACTATTCCTTTTGAAAGATCCACACTCGTACTCCCTCTATACCTTGTGCTCCATAGAGATGATCATTTATGATTATAGCTATGTGGGGACCTTCACGCTATAGAACTTCACTTGCATATTCCAAGGATGAGCTTCCTCAAATAAGCTCTAGGTCTTCATGAGCGAGCAAGGTAGATGCACCCCCTCTAGTTCCATTGGAGAGATTTTCCGCTCATATGTGCATCCGTTGCATGGAAATCCCTACTCCTCACATCATATATATCATTTGGATTTCTCACCTATGATTGTCCTCATTGATGTGAGCCTTTCTGACCATTTTTGTCTTCCTCTTCCATGATGACCCTCAACTGTAGGGGATCGTTTGTAGCATTTTCGATAAATAAAAGTATCGAACCCAACGAGGATCAGAAGTTATTAGCACTTTTTAGGGGTTTTCGGTATAAGCAACAAAAAGGTAAAAGCGAGAAAATTAAAAGGCACTGAGGAGTAACAAGTGGCTCAATACTTTTGAGCAAAGCATAAGCCTGGGAACTGAACTTATAAAGGCTAAAGCGTTCTTGAGGACACACGGGAGAAATAGTCACGTGCTTTCGCCATACTCCGTATCGGTACTATGTTCTGTGTTGATAAGTGTTGAGTGGGTGGATCTATGCTAGTGCACCCTCTAGACTAAGATAAGTGCACCCTTATGATTAAACACCTTGCAAGCATCCGAAAATAATAGATAGTAATTAAGGCAAAATCCTAACCATAGCAATACGATCGACGATCCATTAGTTCCGTGTCCAAAAGCGTGCGAACTGGGGTTTAGGTTCCTGTCACTCCGGCAACCTACCATAAGAATTCTTTATACACAATGCATTCCCCTAGGTCCTTAATAAGGCGAAGTGTTGAGTGTTCGACTCACACAACACCACTAGGAAAATAACAACACAACTTAAATATCAAACAACACATATTACTTCAACATGATATGACCACTAGCAACTAGACTTCTCCCATGTCTTCAAGAACTAAAGTAACTACTCAGAAGACATAAAAGAGATCATGATCAGAGGGGATAAATAGATGATAAAAAATCTGGACACAATGATATTTCTCCAACAAAACTCAATAGCATTCATCACACGATAGTAATCAACACCGGTAGAGTAGAGAGGATAGATAGTACGGATTATAACACAAGTTCAACTTGTGAGGTGAGATTGGATGAAGATGAAGATGGTGCTGATGTTGGGGATGATGTTGATGATGATCTCGATGATGCCCGGGACGATGGTGATGACGATGGCGACGATCTCCCCTTCCGGGAGGTGTTCTCCCCGGCGGAATCTGCCCGTCGGAGATGTCTTTTCTCCTTTGTTGGTTTCCGCCACGGAGCGGCGGCGGAACTCGCGAAAACTCTCCTCTTTTAGGGTTTTTGGACGATGTGTGATATATGGGCCAAAGGGGGGAGCGGGGAGTGGCCCCAGGGGTCCAGGTTGTGAAACCCCCAAAATTGAGTCGTGTACAGTAATCATACACGCAAGGTACACGATCGAGATCAGGGACTCACGATGAGATATCACAACACAACTCTACAAATAAAATAATACAAGCTGTTTAATACAAGCCAGGGCCACGAGGGCTCGAATACAACAGCTCGAGAGCACAAGGTTAGCGGAAGCAATAGTATCTGAGTACAGACACAGGGTACACATGATCTGCCTTAAGAAGGCTAACACAAAACAACAACAATCAAAAAGGCCAGGCCTCCTACATGGGAACCTCCAAACTACTCCTGGTCGAGGGGGAAATCGACGTCGTGGAAGGCATCGGGGATATCCTGCTCCTAGACTCCAAGGCTCCATCATCGACTGCAGCGGCAGATCATGCAAAAAAAGGGGGAAATAAATCAAGGGTGAGTATCTAGCATACCCGCGAGTCTTACGTCCGCTACTAAGCATTTATGCATTTGTATCAAATGGAAAGGGTTGGCTGTATATAGTGGAGTGCAAGGTAGAAATCAAAATAAGGATGAGAAGCTAGGCCTATCAAAGACTAGCATCTTCCAACGCGTCTTGAAGCACAAGAAAAGAATAGCCAACAGTTCAATAGCATGAATGTAATAACAATGCAGCAGAAGTTGCTGCAGCATTGGATAATAGTAAGTTGTAATTATTAATAATTATAAACGCCTCCGAGATCCCCTCCTCGACTTCCCCGCAAGGAAGAAAACCCGGAACCAATAGTTTAATACTAGTAGTTTGTAGTAGTAGAGTCTGGCTTCAGCATAAAGCGTCCTGTTACCGTGGACATGGCTATTCGAATAGATTAATCTTCCCTACAGGGGTGCACTGGTGTCATACTACATGCTCGGATCTCCAGGGTGGCGTACACCTTGTTAGGGAACACCCCACCGAGGCTATTCGACACGCCGAGGCCCATCCTACGGCTCATCAGAGAGGCCCCCGCCGGTCTACAACCCTAAGGGTAAGGGGGTCATGGGCCTATCACCCTCGCTCTCCGAGTCGTTGTGAGGACGGTGGATACCACACAACTCTATCATGGATGCGGAGACCGTGCCACAATGCTGAACTGGACGTCTTTCAGAGCTTTCGAACGAGACCACAACACGGAGGGACCACACCGTAATCCCACGTATAGGTAGTGCGTACAAGCCAAAAGGCTACTCAAGTCATCCGCCGAATCCATTAAGCATTTTATTAATTTTCTGTCGAGACAACCGTTATCGTTGCCCATTTTTGGATGAGTCGCGGTCAACGACAGCAGTCAGGACCACCAGTAACATCGGTGCCTGCCCTGTCGTCCCACCAACTCGTGCGGTTACCAACAAGGTGAACCCTCTCCTTACCTTGTCTCGCGTTTGCTCCGAAGAGCTCGACTTTCATACAACAGGATATCTGTTGGCCACGAACAGTACCAGGCCCGCCGCACACCGGTGGAATATACCTGACCTGTCGTTCCGCTAAGATACCCTGCGCGGGCACCATGGGGTCACCCGACTCCTTACCTGTAAGGACAACCGTGGTTCAGTACCCTAGGACGGCTATACAGAGTCAGCAACGAGTGGAGTACAAGGATTACTCCTCGATAGCTCGCACTTGATGTAGCTCGGCAGAGCCGGGGTAGGAGCCTGAAGCGGTGTCTGCTCTGAACCGTACCTATAGCAGTTGTAATGTATCATATCTGCATTCACTCCTGGAGTGAACACGACCGCTTATCTAATCCTATTTACTAACAAAGCGCAGGGCTAACTGCTGAATAATATATATGAATATAGGCAACATAGGACAAAGGAAGGTACAACAAGGGGAGACAATGACATGCTATGCAATTGAATATGATTGTAACGTAGCAGAAGCAATGCCTAGTGCAAGAAAAGTACGGAAATATAGGCGATATCTGGGGAAGAGAATGGCTCTACTTGCCTGGAAGCTCGGTAGTAGCGGTACGGTCGTCGACGAAGTAGGCGTACTCGGCAACGGTGTCGGCGGCGGCAGTGTCGAGTTCTATCGGAGAATAAGGGGGAGAGAAATAGTAAATACACAACAATAATAGCAATACAAATGTATGACATAGAAGACACAAAGCAACGGGGCTCCAACGCAGTGTTCGGTGATTTTCCCGGAGCAGGAATTTATCCGGGGATGACTCATCAGTACCGGTTGACTACCGGACCGCTGATCTGGAGGGGGAAGGTTCCATGTCTACAGTGTTAGAGACATCTGACAGACAAGTGGATAGTGTATCCGTGTTCGTTGATTGATTCTGAACAACTTTTATGTTCAGAACTATTTCATTCAAAATGTTTTACCGGCTCTGGGAATTACCGGTCGGTTTTACCGGAGGGGGAATGTTCCGCGTTCGGTAGGTTAGAGGGGTACGGTGGTTATACGTGTAGCGTATTCAGATTCGTGATATTTTTCTGATCAAGTTTGATATAAAAATTAGTTTCATCTGATTTACGCTTTAAAAGATATTAATTTTCTAGAGTTTAAATCATTTTTAATCATTTTCTGGATTTTCTTTTATTAATAAATAGCAATGTTATCCACAAGTAGTTGACTGGTCAAACCTGACAGAGGGGACCCACCTGTAAGGTTGACTGGTCAACTGACCAGTGGGTCCCACATGTCAGCCATACATTTTATATATAACATTTTATTTAATTCATTACAAGTAGGGCCCAGGTGTCATAGTCACAGTACTAATCAATTTATTTTACTTATCCAATTAACAGAGGGGTCCACATATCATTGGACCAGGGGTTATCTCCAATTTAGTTTAGTTCCATAATTAAGTAGAGGGGTCTAGGGGCCCACATGTCATACTCAGAGTTAACACAATTTAAATCAATTGATTTAATTAGGGGCAGGGCCCACTTGCCATTGGCACATAGACAATCACTATTAAATTTTAATCCATTTAAAATGCCATAGGGCCTACAAGTCAGGGGATTAGGGGGTTATTTCCTTTTTAATTAATCAACAGTTAATTAACATGGGCAGGGCCCCACTGTCAGTGGCACACAGGCCACCAACGACATCCTAGGCGATGGCCATTGCCGGCGACGAGCACGGTGAGGCCATACAGCCTAGGGGAGCGGGGCCCGGCTGGTAGGTGCGGCAGGCTAAGGCGTGGCGGTGGCGCAGCTGCGCGCGGCGGGGAGAGCAGCGACTGCCCGCCACGGCTAGGTCAAACGGCGGCCAGAGCACACGTCCATGACAATGGCGGATTACGGGAACCACATCGAGCATGGCGCGAGGGGGGCGGGGGGAATGCAGGGGGGCTCACAGCGAGGTGGGTGGGGGATGCTGGGGAGCCAGGGTGGCAGCCGGAGCTGTGGCCACGGCGGAGCGTCGCGGTGGCCGTGGCACCAGGGGGAGGACGAGGCCGGGGACAGTAGGTGCGGTCACGACTAGGCCACGCAGGGGCGAGCACGCGGAGGCAATGGGGAAGAGCACCGGGAGGAGTCAGAGCCTGCGGCGGCAGCCATGGCAGTGCCGTGCACCATGGTCACCGCGACCAAGGGTGGCCAATGCCGCACGAGGAGGAGGCGGTTCGCCGGATCCATCCAGTGGAGAAGGTGCACCGCCCTGAGGGGGTTCCAGGGTGGTGCAGCCCGGAGATCAAGGCGGCGACCGCTCGCCGGAGTTGGTTGGGGCCGGCGGCGTCCAGGAGGGAGAGGGCAGCGGGGCCTCGATCCAGATCGATATGGGGCTCGGTTGAGAGAGATAGATGGATGAGGTGGGGGGGGGGGTCGGCTCGGGCCTTGTTGACTTAGGGCGCCTCAGGGGCAAGGTGGGCTGGGCCACGGGGGATGTTTGTCCCAGGCGTAGGATAACGGTTTTCCTTTTATTTGTTATTTTTTTGTTCTCTGTTTCTTTTCTGTTTTATTTATTTAGGTAACTCCTGATTTTTGTAGTATGTAAAACTAGTTCAAACAATAGTGTTACATGATATTATAGTGCCATAAAAAGTTTGGGGGTATAATAAAATCATTTGGGGTTTTGTTACATTTAAATGGATTAAATATGGTTATTTTGCTACTGATTTGATTTATCTATCTTATTTAAATGTTGTATTAAATTCCCATTGGTATTTTAATATGGTATACTAATTTTTACAAATTTAACAAAAATACTTGCACAATTTTTGGGCAAGGTTTATTTCCACTTTGATTTGGAATTTTTATTTGGGCTGAATCTGGATCACTATGATCAAGGGTGATCATCCATGCTTAACCACAGTGACCTAGCAACAGTAAAAGGGGTTACTGTTGCTTGACAGTGAGGGTGTTACACAGGCGCCCTCTCGGCGCGGCCAGGGTGGGGGCCGCGCCAGGTGGCCGCCTGGGCACCTTGTGGCCCCCCTCTGGCCCCTTTTCGGCGTGTCTTCGTTATACTTCTGCAAAATACACTCCGTCGATTTTCAGGTAATTTTGAGGTAGTCTACTTCAGTAACTCATCGTCCACTTTTTACCGCTGAATCCTGCGTCTGCTGCTTCGGCATCAGAAAGTTGCAAACTATGAAAATTAAGACAAAAAAACATAAGAACAACATCATATCATGAAATATATCAATGAATAAGAAAGAATTACTATATACAATAGTGATGCATTTTGGACGTAACAACTCCCCTGAGCTTAGACCTCGCTTGTCCCCAAGCGAATACTGAGCTCGGTAAACCTGTCCATAAGTTTAGAGAGTGAAGTGTCGATAAATAGAATACAGACAAGAAGCATCAAGGTTTCTTAATCAAACTCAAGCATCCTTAACAGCAACCTCAACTCATATGGTCCTTATGAGAAAGTAATAACAATTATAATCAAAAGTAGGGCTGAGAAAACTCATCAAATTATGGCAAACATATCCTTGGTCAAAGGACAACTAACAACTTTTACTTTTTCTCTTTCAATTTTTAATGAAACAAATTGAAGATTTTGAAAGAACATGTTATTAGTCATGAAGCGAAAATGCTAACACAAAGGAAGATGCTTGCTTGGCATAAACTTTTGCAAACAACTTACTTATCAAAAGATAATGTCAACAATGATGTGGCATAGCAAAAATTAATGCAACATTATATGAATGAATCCTCATCAGCATCAAGTGTCTGTTCTCTTTGGGAAAAGAAGGAAGTGGGACAAGTGACTCAACACAAAAGTAAAGGAAAGGCCTTGTTAGAGGCAAGCATGGAAAACTCATGTGATATCCTTAAATCAAACAGAATGAAAATAAATTTTGGGTGGTGCATAGTTTATCAATGAATGCTAATAGATAGCTAAATTACTTCTCAAGATGGAAAAGTGATGATACGAATTAACGCCCCCTCGTTGGTTTCCCAAAGTGGAAGGTTGAGATGTAGAAAGCAGCAAGTTTCCCTTAGCGAAGATGCTAAGGTTGAATGTCGAACCAATAGGACTCCAACAGATACAAGTAGGTGGTGAAGTGAACAATGGCGCCGTTCACAACCTAAGGTTGCTTACTTCACCTGGACCTACACACACAACAAATAGCTTTGCGTCCCAACGAGTACAGAGGAGTTGTCAATTCCTCTGGCCTTGTTGTTTACAAAGGATAAAACGCATGGGATAATAATGATAGTGATAGCAACTGAAAAGTAAATACTAAAAGTAAATTGATAGTGTAAACAGTGTTGGAAATATGGACCGGGGTCCTATGATGTTCACTAGTGATGTCTCTCTCCCAAAAGACGATAAAACAACCATGCGAGGTAAACAAATTACAGCTGGGCAATTGACATGATTATGTGCGCAAACCAATGCTAATTATTCTATAAAGAAAGGAAGAGGCTGAAAAACATGGGCGGTACGCCAAGACAAGTAGAACAAAATCCATCTGCATCTACCTACTAATCATCCACCTTGAGATATCTATCCAGAACATCTCGCTGGTATTAAGTTGCGAATCCCATCCAAAGTGTAAACTCAAAGCAACAGACAACTGCATTAAAGAACTTTGCGTAAAGTAAACAATCCTTGCACCCGCAAGTACAAGCACCGTAGATTTCCCCCTTGTGGAAACATCACATCCCCTAGACTCATGTTTCTGTCACTCAAGCTAGTCATCGGGGGCATGAACCCACAATCATGCATAACGCTCCCTCTTGGAGTCACTACCTACTACTTGGCCAAAGCAATAAACAGCAACGGAGAACATGCAAGAATTACTCAAGAACATAAATATAAAAGAGGAGAATCAAATATATTACTCAAAAACAATCTGAACATACTCTCATAATCCATCGGATCCCAGCAAACTCAGCATAGCAACAACAGAAATATTGCATAAGTGCCTCGATCATGTAGGGCATGCTCATGAGGTCTAATCCATGAAGAACAAAGAGGGGAGGATAACATCACATAGCTACTGATCATAGACCCATGGTCCAAGGTGGACTACTCACGGTTCATCCGGGAAGCATCCATGGTGGCGGAGAAGCTCCCGGAGGTGGTTCCTCCCTCCGGCAGGGTGCCGGGAAGAGGTCTTCTGGTGCTCCCGATCTTGGAAGCGCGGCGGCGGCGGAACAGAGGAGAGATCACGAAAAAGGGTTCTCGTCACGGGGATTTCTCGTCACGAGGAATATATAGGCGAAGGGGGGAAGCCAAGGGGTCCACCAGGGGTCCAGGCGGCCCCCTGGTGCGGCCCCACCCTGGGCGCGCCTGGAGGGCGTCTGGGGCCCTGGTGGGTCCCCTCTGCCCCCCCCGGTGATTCCCGAAGCTTCTTCTACGCTGATTTTTTATTGGTTTTTCCCGAATTTTTGGAGCACTTTTAATATGGGGGAAACCTGAAATAGAAAAACAGCAGAAAACAGGAACTGTCACTGGGGTGCACTGAGTTAATAGGTTATTCCAAATATGATCAAAAGAGGCATGGAGGAAGCAGAAATTATAGTTATGTTTTGGACGTATCAACATCCCCAAGCTTAATTCATGCTCGTCCTCGAGTAGGTAAATGATAAAAGCATAATTTCTGCGGTGACATGCTATCAACCATATAAGAACTTTTAAGTAAAGCAATCAAGGCATGTAATTCAATTCAAGTCATAATAGGCAAGAGTCTATATTTAGCATTGAAACAAGCAACATAAGAACATAAAGGTGCAAGAGCTCTCGCTGTCCGTGACTCGAATGTCTCCAAATGGTGTTTGCGTGCAAGAAAGGGGATAGGGATATACGAGAAAAAAGTATTTTTGTGTTGAGAACTCAATCTACTAAAGTTTCACACTTGGTCTTCTTTGTAATCTTATCTTGACTCATCCCCAGACCACTAGCCAGGTACAAGTCAAAATGATCCACTCCTTTTCGATATCTTGAGCACTCATGCAATGGATGAACGTAAGAAAGAAAGTTGACACTTAGGATGGCAAAGAGAGAATATGGTGGAGGAGGAAGACAAAAAGGTGATAAAGGCTCACAGCAATGAGGACAATCATAGGCGAGAGAAAGCCAAATGATCGATATGATGTGAGGAGTAGGGATTGCCATGCAACAGATGCACATATGAGCTAAAGTAAGCTCTCCAATGGAACTAGTGGGGGTGCATCCAACTTGCTTGCTCAAGAAGACATAGAGCTCTTTTGAGGAGGCTCATACTTGGAATATACAAGCCAAGTTCTATAGTGTGAAGGTCCCCACATAGCTATATGCATGAATGATAATCTCTATGGAGTACAAGATATAAGAGGGAGTACGAGTGTGGATCTCTCAAAAGGAATACTAGTGTGCCGCCTTCTCTCTTTTTATTTCTTTTTCTCTTTTTTCTATTTTTTGTATTGTTTTAGTGGCCTCAATGGCTCTTTCTATTTCTCTCATTTGTCCTCTTTGGGATCTTTTAATTTGTCCACTTTGGGATCTTTTCCTCACTTTAGGGGCAACACTCTATATATTACAAAAAGTATAGAAGATCTTTCACACTTTACAAAAGTACTCATATCAGAAAGAAAATGTAACTATCATGATGTATGAAAATGTATGCCTCTGCGAGTGTAGCAGGATATGCCATAATACTAGCGTGTCATGTAGCAATGATTAGGGCAAGGCCCAACTAGCATGCGGCTCTTCGATCAAGCAAGTAGCATGTATGACATGAAGATCAAGTCATGAGAAGATGGATGCTGCATGGCAATATATCTCGGAAAGGCTATGGAAATGCCTTGATAGGTAGGTATGGTGGCTGTTTTGAGGAAGGATATGAGGATGTTTATGATGACAGAGCGTATCATGCCAAGGGTTTGGATGTACCGGCGAAGGTGGATGCCAACTCTCGGAGTGAGAGGAAAGCAATGCACGACACAGGAGAGGCTAGAAAAATATGGGAAGGTGGAAGTGTCAACTTTCGAATACTCACATTAGTCCGAAGAACTCATGCACTTATTATCGGTAACTCTCAATCTAATAAGGAGGTTTCACAAAGAGACAAGTACCCCGAGGAGGAGTGTATGGGGGTTTGGTTATCCATGCGCATCCTCGACTCATGGTACATGAGTGTACTCTAATATTCGACCCCTTAGAACAGTAGTGATCCATCTAGTAGCTAAAGTTCTCAACTAATTTTGTAAGTTTTGAAAATAAACACGGATTGCCCAAAATACGACGTCTATCACTAATAGGCTAAATCTCTTGACACCAAAAGTCCAAACATTACTCAAAACAATATCTCAAAACTATTGCAAGTTACTACTACAAAAGAATAGCAACCTCAATTACCTACTTCAAGTCAAGACACAAAACTCAGTGCTACAGGCAAACTCTCTAAACAAGATAAACATGAAAACTCAAGAGAGTTCCAGCAACAAACTAAACAAAAGCTCTTTGAAAAGATAAACATGAAAACTAAGAGCAAAACATGACAGTATCTATGAAAAAGATAAAGAACACACACATCAAAGATAAGCATGAAAAATCCTATGTTGTGTTCTAGATTTTGGAAGTGGAGCGTGTTTCTCTCCCACACAAAGAAATTTGGGTTCTAACTTTTTATGAACAGCAAGAAAAGCTAAAGAAAACTAAAAAATAAAACCTAAGAGCGGGACGCTCCAAGCATAGCACATAACACATGAAGTGATAAAAATATAGTGAGACGAGAAATGAACTGATAATTGTTGATGGAGAAGGGGATTCACGGGGGCATCCCCAAGCTTAGATGCTTGATTCTCCTAGAATATTTCTTGGGGATGCATGGGGGAATCCCCAAGCTTGAGCCCCAGGGACTGATGTGTTTGTGAGTATACACAGGAGAACAGTCCCTGATGAGGTGTTTAACCACCAATGTCGACCCCCTAAAATGTTGAGGAACATTGGAGAAAACGGTGCGTTTCCTGAAGAATGAAGTCGCGCGAAATCCTGAGGAAACAGGATCCTGAAGCGTTCGGTTGAAGCTGAAGCTGAAGACGATCCTGAGGAAGTTCGTGCTGGAGACAAAGTTGAAGCGTAGTCTTCCTGAGTAATGAAGTTGCGCGAAATCCTGAGGAAGTAGATCTTGAAGCGTTCGGTTGAAGCTGAAGCTGAAGACGATCCTGAGGAAGTTCGCGAAGAAGATGAAGTTCAAGCGTAGTCTACGCTAAGTTTTTTTATATACTTCTTGAGTCATAGGAAAACACCGCACTGTTGGAGGGGTTGAAGAAAACGAGTTCCGAAGGTCTGAGGAAGTGCTCAGTTAGGAATCCTGAAGAAAAACCCTGAGGAAATCTCCTGCAGTAGAAGTTCAGTTCCTCGGGTGTCTGAGACGTTGTTCTTCAGGACACTGAGGAATTTGTCTTTGGTTGAGGAGTCTGGAGACTGCGAGTGCAGTTCTCCTGAAGAGAGTGAGATCTCCTGCAGTAGAAGTTCAGTCCTCATGTGTCTGAGACGTTGTTCTTCAGGACACTGAGGTAACTAACTTCGGTTGAGGAGTCTGGAGAGAGAATACTTTGACCGTGCCACGTGTTGCGTGGTGAGAGGCTAGAACTTGTCTAGCAACGGTCATTTCCGAGGGCATGAGAGTAATTGCATGCATGGGCATTTATGTCCTTTCACCTCGGGTTGCTCCGCGGCTATAAATAGCCACCCCCAGCCCCATTTGTGGGTTGGCTGCTCCGAGAGAAAAACTGACACTTGTCATTTGAGAGCAACCCACCTCTGAGGAAACTGAAGAACCTTTGAGAGGAAAACCACCAGCCTGAGTAGTTGAGCATTTCTGAGGAAGTCGGTTCGAGTGATTCGAAGCTTTTTACTCTTGAAGACTGTGATCTTCCAGCCGGTGTAGTAGTCTTCAGTCTGAGGAAGTCAAGATGCAATTGTGACTTCCCGGAGTGACTGAGTCTGTGAAGGTTTCGGGAGTCTACCTTGAAGACTCACCTGAGTTATTGGACGGAGTCTGAGGACTTTAGTTCAAGGAGAACAAGGTGAAGACTATGTCTTCTGAGTTAAATCTCAGCCTCTCCAACCAGACGTAGAGTTACAACAACTTGAACTGGTCTACCAAACCAATGTCTTCAAATACTGGTGACATCTCTTCAATCTCTTAAGCTTCAGTATTATGTCTTCAGTATCTATGGTGACTTCCTGTGCTTCAGCTCTCCCTCTACTATTTGTCTTCATACTATGGATCTGAAGCACTTCTTCCTATCTGAATTGATTTATTTCGGTTGCATTATGATGTGCTGCCCTAATGATTACATTCTGCAAAGTGTTATTTCTTCATGATTTTGGTTACTTCTTCAGCTTCATGATTGCTTCAGTCCTGAAGAAAAACAAAATCCTGTAGTAAATTTGAAAATCTCCCATTCACCCCCCCTCTGGTCGATACATTGCACTTTCAATTGGTATCAGAGCAAGGTACTCCCTTTTTCTGTGTGATTCGGTTTGACCACCTGGAGTTTTAGTTATGTCGACCTCAGGTACAATGAGCGTTGCCTCAAACTGCCCCATCTTCGATGGAACTGACTACCCATACTGGAAGAACAAGATGAGGATGCATCTTGAAGCCATTGACAAGGATCTGTGGGACATTGTTGATCAAGGCATCCCTGAAGCAAATCTGATGACTGCTCCTGATGTAGTCAAGAAAAACTGGCAGCTTGATGCAAAAGCTCGAAGCATCATTGGTGGTCATCTCAATAAGGCTCAGTTCAACCGTATCAGTGGTCTGGATACTGCAAAGAAAATATGGACGAGACTGTCTAAAGTTAATGAAGGAGTCTCAGCTCAGCGAGACTCACGAATTGATACACTCCGCAGTCTCTTCAATCGGTTCAAGAGGCTTGATAATGAGCACGTACAACAAACCTTTGACAGACTCACTGACATATCCAATGAACTTCAGGCTCTTGGTGCTGTTGATATCACAGATCATGAAGTTGTGAAGAAACTGCTGAGGTCACTGGATGACTCATTTGAGTTCCTATCACTGATGATTCAAGAAAGGTCAGACTTCAAGACTCTGGACCCTGCGGATATTCTCGAGCGCCTCAATGCTCATGAACTGAAGCTCTCTGAAAAACGAGACTTATACAGCTCCACGCCTAAGGTCCGCGCGCTAAAAGCTAGAGCACGAAGAGTGTCCTCTGATGAAGAGTCTGAGGCTGATACTGATAATCCTGAGACTCTCAGCCGTGAACTTGCTCTCCTTACCAGGAAGTTTCAAAGGTTCACGAAGAAGAATCGCTTCGGAAACTCCTCAAGGTCGTTATCAAGAAAAAGCAAAGATGATGACTCTGCCGAAGCCAGAAAGAGAGTCTGTCACAAGTGCAAGAAACCTGGGCATTACATCGCTGATTGTCCTCAATGGGAAAAAGAAGCTAAACTGAAGAAGAAGAAGAAAGGGAAAGATGAAAGTTCTGACGAAAAGACAAAGAAGAAATCCTCAAGATCTTCAAAGTCTACTGGATACCGGAACAGTAGCTCCCGTAAGGCTCGCGCTTATCTCGGGAAAGAATTGGACTCGGAAGAATCTGGTTCCAACCCTGATGCTGAGGAAGAAGAATCTGAAGAATCTGAGGGTGTGGCTGGTTTGGCTCTTGCCACGACACTTGTCTCAAAGTCAATCTTTAGCACTGAGGACTCTGGCCCATCACATGCTCTTAATGCAGCTGAAGACACAACTCCTTCCTTCTGCTTCATGGCCAAGTCCTCTAAGGTATCTTCTTACTCATCATCAGATGAACCCTCTGATGAAGAACCTGATGAAAACTATGCCAAACTTGCTAAACTTGCGTCTAAGCAACAACGTGCACTTGAAAAGACTCAGATCTCATTAAACAAAAGTGATGATATGTTGGTTGAGGAAATGACGAAGACTCAAAAGTTGACTGATGAATGAAGAATTCTTCAGTCAATGTTTCATGACCTGTTCAATCGCCATGAGACACTCCTTACCGATCATGAAAAACTATCTCATGAGTTCCTCATGAGGAAACAAGAAATTGAACGTGTAAGGATGTCTCATGACGATCTGAGGAAAGAAAATGAGTCACTCCTGTCGCAACAGATCATCATGCCACAAGAAGGATTCAATCCTCCCTGTTTAAAATGCATTGAACGTGATCAAATCATTTCTGTGTCTAGTTCTTCAATGTCTTCAGACTCTGTTATCTCTATTACTTCTGTGGTACCTAACCCCTCATCTGAGGATACCATAGACATTGCTGAAGAAAATGCTAGGTTGAAGAATCTACTGGAAACAGGCATGTTCAAGAGTCTGAAAGGACATCAGACTCTCTGTGACATTCTCAAGAAACAGATCCTCAACAGAAACCCGAGGAAAGAAGGCATTGCATTCACTCGGAGACTCAACCCTGATGGGTCTTACTGGAAACCTGAAAAATATCCTGAGACCATCTGGGTTCGGGCAATGATGCCTCCTCCTGACCCCTATACCTTATCTGGTTATGATGCTGCTTCTTCAGATATGATGATTGAGTCATTTGACTCAAACTATAAACTGTTTAAAAATTGTAATGGTGAGGTATTTGCCAGATACATTGGAACTAACTGCAGGAACGGTCCTCCAGTCAAGCAGATCTGGGTGCCAAAGGACCTCATCACTAACCTTCCTGTGAATGCAGATGCAAATGAGCTGAGGATATCATCTGAGGACGATACCTCAAAAGGAAATGATTATAATCATGTATCTGCTAACCATTTTGTTCACAGGGAAGCTCCTCATAAGAATGCTTATTCATTTGTTTATCCTGATACTGTCATCACACACCCCATTAAGTCTCATTATCCTCATCAATCCTCATGTGCCTCAAGACCACCCATAAAGATGTGGGTGGTTAAGAACTAATCATCCGTGCAGGGACATGTCCTGAGGCAATTACAATTTATGCAGATCATATGCCCAGGACAATAACAAATGAGTCAGTTGAAGGATAATTATATTTTTTGATTTCATAGAATCAATCCCGAGGAACATCCTGAGGAATTAATTCTGATGAATCTTAAACTCCTCAAACTGAAACTGGCTCATAACTTGCTGTATGAGATACTAATTCATTTGCAGGAAAAGACTGAATGGGTGATGGATAGTGGATGCACAAATCACATGACTGGTGACAGAAGTCTTCTTATGGAATCATCACTAAGTCCTTCTTCAAAGAAAACCATCACCTTCGCTGATAAAGGTAAAAGTAAGGTATTGGGTCTCGGTAGAGTGGCTATCTCTCGAGACCAACACATTGATAAAGTCATGCTTGTTGAATCTCTTGGGTACAACTTGATGTCTGTATCTATGCTGTGTGATCTTGATCTCGCTGTTCTCTTCGGAAAACATGGTTGTATTGTCTTCATGGTTAGCGATAAATCCACTGTCTTTAGTGGGATTAGGAAAGGTGACCTGTATATTGTAGATTTCTCTGAAGGTCCTCAGGTTGCTACATGTCTCATGGCTCGAGCCTCAGAGTGCTGGCTATGGCATCGAAGACTCGGCCACGCTGGAATGAGAAATCTTCAGAAGCTGGTACTAAAGAAACATGTCCTCGGGATTGAGGAAATCAGATTCACAAAGGACCGGCTCTGTGGAGCCTGCGAAGCTGGAAAGATGACCAAGGCCAACCACCCAGCGAAGACCATCATGACCACTATGAGACCACTGGAATTACTTCACATGGATCTATTTGTTCCTCCAAAGTATTCGAGCTTTGGAGGTAATATGTATGGTCTTGTTATTGTTGATGACTTCTCACGATACACTTGGGTGCATTTTCTTCTCTATAAGTCAGGAACTCCAACAATTCTTAAGTGCTTCGCTCAGCGAGTCATGAACAACTACAACCTGAAGATCAAGCACATTCGAAGCGACAACGGCACTGAGTTCAAGAACTTCGGTGTGGAAGAATTCCTCGATGACTTGGGAATTACTCATGAATTCTCAGCGCCATACACTCCTCAGAAAAATGGTGTTGTTGAGAGAAAGAATCGAACCCTCATCGAGATGGCTCGCACGATGCTGGCTGAGTACAATACTCCACTCAAGTGGTGGGCTGAAGCAATCAACACCGCATGCCACATCGTCAATCGAGTGTATCTTCATAAGTTCTTCATTAAAACTTCATACGAGTTAATGATCAGTAAGAAACCCAATGTAAGTTACTTCAAAGTATTCGGTGCACCTTGCTGGATACGTGATCCTCATCACGAGTCCAAATTTGCACCCAAAGCATGTGAGGGTTTCATGCTTGGTTATGGTATCAACTCGCACACCTACAGAGTCTTCAACATTAGTCATTATAAAATTGTTGAAACTGTAGACGTGCGTTTTGATGAGTCTGATGGCTCCCAAAGAGAGCACCTGCCACATGATTTAAGTGAAGCACCACCTGAAGAACATATCAAGAAGATGGGTGCTGGTGACATCATTCCTGGGGATCATCCTGAAGAAATCCACGTACCTCCTGCTCCTGAAGAACACCCAAATCCTGAAGCGAATAATTCTGATGATGATCCAGATCCTGAGGCACCTGACACGCCTGAAGCACCTGAAGCTGATGCAAATGAATCTGATTGCAGTGACGAAGATGCACCTCAAGATCATCCACCTCGACTTCCTCGTGTGGCAAATGAAGTTCAAGTGGACAAAATCCTCGCTGACATCAACCTACCAGGTCCTCTTACTCGTGCAAGAGCTAATCGTATAGCTAACTTTTGTGGGCATTTCTCGTTTGTATCAATTTCAGAGCCCACCAAAGTCTCCGAGGCATTCCGTGAAGCGGAATGGATTCAGGCAATGCAAGACGAACTTCTTCAGTTCAAACTGAATGATGTTTGGGAACTAGTCAAACGTCCTGATCCTAGAGTTCACAACGTCATCGGCACGAAGTGGATCTACCGCAACAAACTTGATGAAGATGGACAAGTCATCAGGAACAAAGCTCGTCTCGTAGCTCAAGGATATACTCAAGTTGAGGGGATCGACTTCGGTGAAACCTTCGCTCCTGTAGCTAGACTTGAGTCTATTCGTATTATGCTTGCATTCGCTAATCATCATAATATCAAGTTATATCAAATGGATGTGAAAAGTGCCTTCCTCAATGGTAATATCGAGGAAGAAGTATATGTTGCTCAACCTCCAGGTTTCGAAGACGCCAAGAAGGCAGATATGGTGTACAGATTGAAGAAAGCTCTCTATGGACTGAAGCAAGCCCCTCGGGCTTGGTATGACACACTAAGGGACTTCCTCATCAGCAAGGGCTTCAAATCTGGTTCCCTCGATCCAACTCTCTTCACAAAACGATATGATGATGCATTATTCATATGTCAAATTTATGTTGATGACATAATATTTGGATGCACTAACAAGAAATACAGTGAAGAGTTTGCATTCTTGATGAGTGAACAGTATCAGATGTCGATGATGGGCGAACTGAAGTTCTTCTTAGGACTCCAAATTCGTCAACAACGCAACGGCATCTTCATCTCTCAGGAGAAGTACCTCAAGGAGTGCCTGAGGAAATTCGGGATGCAAGACTGCAAGGGCATCAAGACACCGATGCCTACAAACGGACAACTTGGCCCCGATGAAAATGGCAAGGAGTACGATCAAAAGGTATACCGCTCCATGATAGGTTCACTGCTATATCTATGTGCATCCAGGCCTGATATAATGTTGAGCGTTTGCATGTGTGCCCGATTCCAAGCGGCACCAAAGGAATCGCATCACCAAGCGGTGAAACAAATTCTTCGATATTTGGCTCACACCCCATCGCTTGGCTTATGGTATCCAAAAGGCACACAGCTGGATCTCGTCGGGTACTCAGACTCAGATTATGCTGGAGATCAAGTGGATCGGAAGTCTACCTCAGGAACATGTCACTTCCTCGGACGTTCTCTTGTATGCTGGTCATCGAAGAAGCAGAACTGCGTCTCCCTCTCCACCGCTGAAGCTGAATACATTGCTGCTGGTGCAAGCTGCTCACAACTTCTTTGGATGAAGCAAACCCTGAAGGACTACGGCATCAACCTGAAGAAAGTACCACTACTATGTGACAATGAGAGCGCCATCAAGATCTCTCAGAACCCAGTACAGCACTCGAGGACGAAGCATATTGAGATACGGTATCACTTTCTTCGGGATCATGTCTTGAAGGAAGATATCGTCATCAGCCACGTGAAGACTGAAGATCAACTCGCTGATATATTCACTAAGCCTTTGGATGAGAAGCGATTCAGCACTCTGAGGTGTGAGCTAAATATCTTAGATTCCTCAAACGTCCAGTGAATGGACACACATCCTAACGCTTAAACAATATTGAAGAATCCTGATGCACAACACACGATGCGTCGTACTCCTCAACTCATGAGGAACTACCTTGCTATGTGTGAAGAAATTAACGTGGAATTGACTCAAGATCCATACGACAATTGTATGGCATCAAGTGTCTCATTCCCTATAAGGTGGGTAACGCCACCGCCCAAACACCTCAGGATTGGGTGATCCTCAACTACCTCAGGATTTGATGTTATTGATCTTCCTCAAGATTCGAAGTCTTCATTTCTGATGATTATCGTGTTTGTCCTCAACAGAGTTCACCTATAGTTATTGATCTTCAGTTTTTGCTTCTTCAACTAGGTGAACGTGATCGGACCCATCCCTCTGTGCTCACTTATCTAATCTGTCTATATCATATGCGTTCATCCGAAAATTATATATTCCTCAGGCTGAGACCTTAAGTCATCATCATTCGCCTGAGACCATTTGTCTTCGTCTTCAGCCTTTCTCCTCAAGACCCTCAAATCACGGATTTTCTGTTACTACTGTCTTCAATGTGTTGCGATTTTACCGCACGCCGTAATTATCCACCATCACGATATCCACTGAGGATCCCAACAATCAGGGGCTATCTCGTCCACTAATTTCCCAACCCCTCAGTTTTTACCCCTCTATAAATAGCCCTCTACCCCCTCCTTCGGTCATTTACCCCCCAACGCTTCTCTCACTCTCGCGCCGCCGTCCTTGAGCTCCTCACGCTCGAGCGCTAACGTCGCCGGAGTTCGCCGTCGCCGGGGACGAAGACTCATTGTTCCTCAGCATTCGCCTCAGTCTGGTATGCTTATTCCTCAGTGGCTTATTCCTCAGCATATTATTCCTCAGTACTGTTGTGTCCTCAAGACAGTTCATCCTCAACTGTACTACTAGCCTTCTGAGACCTGTACCTATGCCTCATTCCTTTGTTTTCCTCAGCCTATTCCTCATGAACGCATATAACCGTACCCCACTTCCCTCGCAACTTAATTCTGTCACAGGTACATGTCTGCTGAGGAATCGCATGGTTCTCATAGTCTCACTTCATTTGCAGCTCAGCTCGAACGTACAATTCCTCAGTCTCCTCAGCTGAAGAAAATGGCTCCTCGTCGTAAAATCACTGATACCGCAAAAGACCTGCCCCTAAAGCTATATGAAAAGCTGAAGACTCCCGAAAGAGAAACCGGTGAACAACGTAAGAAACGGGTTCAGAAAATCACAAGAGAATGGGCCAAGCGTTGGGTGGCCTACCAATGGTTGAATCCTCAACATGAGGAAATGTTCGCAGTCAATCCGCCCCTGAAGACCTTGGGTATCAAGGCTCGACCTCCACCAGCTCCTGGTGTTGTTCCTGATCCAACCACATGAAGGGAATATGCCCGAGAGGCAATAATAAAGTGGTTATTATCTTATTCCATGTTTATGATAAATGTTTATTTTCATGCTATAATTGTGTTAACCGGAAACGTTAATACATGTGTGTTTAATAAACAGAGAAAAGGTTCCTAGTAATGCCTCTCTTTATACTAGCTTGTTGATTAACGGATGATCAAGGTTTCCTGATCATGAACATTGGATGTTGTTAATAACAAGGTCATGTCATTGGAGAATGATGTGATGAACATACACCCACAGTAGTTATAGCAATACGATCATGTCATCAAGTTTCTATTGCTGTATCAAACTTTCACGAAGTAACCCTAATCCTTAGACCATGAGATCACGTCAATCACTGACACCGGAAGAGTACTTTGATTCCATCAAACGTCACACCGTAACAGGGTGATTATAAAGGTGTCATTGGGTACTTGGAAAGTGTTAGTTGAGGCTCGTGGATCAAGAGTGGGATTTGTCCATCCAGATGACGGAGAGATATACTCTGGGCCCTCTCGGTGATATCACATTGACATCGCTTGCAAGCACGTGACTGGCTCACGAGGATGTTATATCACGGAACGAGTAAAGAGTACTTGTCGGTAATGAGATCGAACTAGGTATGGATGATACCAAATGATCGGATCTCGGACAAGTAAAATATCGCGAGACAAAAGGAATTGGTTACGGAGTTTTGGTTCACACGATCACTACTTCATCGTTGAGTAAGTGGGAGTCATCATGGATCTCCAGATCCCGCTGATGATTATTGATCAGAGAAGGGTCTCTGTCATGTCCATTTTATTCACGAACCGTAGGGTGACACACTTAAGGATTCGTTGACGCGTTTGAGTGGATACGGAACGCCAGAGAATATACTGGACAGCACATGGACTGTTTTGATAAAACTGCTGGAATAGTTTCGGTATATCAAAATAGTGCAAGGGGATAATTGTTAATGTGTTCATTGAATGAAGTGTTCATCAATGAAGTACTCATTAAATGAAGTGTTCATTAATTTGAGTGACATTAAACAAGATAATTAAAAGTGTTTTAATGTGATAAACTCTTGGAATTTTGAGTGGAGAATTATGGAAGTTATGGGAATAATGTGTGACCCTTTGTTTTTGTGAGTGGAGAGTCCACCCACATGATGAGGGGAGAGGTGGGGGCACCTCTTGGGGCGTGCTACCCCTTGGGGGCTGCCTCCCCCTCCTATATATAGATGGGTGGAGACCCCTCTACACACTCATTCCTCCATCTCTCATATGCCCTTTGGTTGGCATCTTCCTCCCCTTGCTAGCTGATCCAGTTTCACGAGTACGGTGCTTAGGCGAAGCCCTGCTCAAGATCTTCTCTACCACCACCACCACTATGTTGTAGTGCTGCTGGAGTTCCCGAGGATCCACTACTTCCGCTGCCCAACTGGAGCAAGGGGCGGAGGTCGTCACTGATCTGTACGTGTGACCGACTACGGAGACGCTGCCCGTTCGTGGCGTCAAGTCTTCATCACGACCTTGAGGTCGGCGAGTGTTCGACTACATCACCCACGAGAATAGTTCTCGTTAAAGCTTTTGGTCTTCGAGGGTGAGTCCTTCTCAAACCGTTACAAGTGATCTTCTAGATGTGATCTTGGCTGTTACAACCGTAGGAAATTTTTTGTTTTCTATGCAACGAACCCTTCAGTGGTATCAGAGCCACGTCTATGCGTAGATGCTTTGTACGGTTAGAACACATAGAGATGTGGGCGTTGATCCTCTAGTTGTTACCCTCTTTTGTGCACTTGTTCATATTGCGGCAATGTTGGATTGAAGCGGCCCTAAGCGCAGATTGCGTGTCACGCTTGACATACGGCTTGTACCGTATAATGTGGCTTTGGGGGTGTCAGTTTCTCTAACATTAGTGATATGGCATTTGCAACGGAGGGCCCTGGAAAGGGATGAAAAGAAACAACTAGCGAATCAACGTTGTGGTTCTTGTCCGTAGGTAAGATCGGTTCTTTCCTAGGAAGCCCAAAACCACGTAAAATTTGCAAAGATAATTTAGAAGCGTCTAACTTGTTTTTGCAGGGCATGTGATGTGATATGGTCATTGTTACAAAATTGTTGTATGAAATGAGATTTATTGTAAACAACCGGCAGGAGCCATATGGTTGTGTTTTTCCTTTTTTTAAGGCCCGCGTGCTGTTGATATATCCATGAGATATATTGTAATGGAGAAGGACGACCATGGTGGTGGCGCCATGGACCTTGGTGCCGCGCCGGTGGCATGATGGAGATCATACCAAGACGCACAAAGATGGAGATCTATTGCGAGAAGGACCATATCATATCACATTATCCATGCATGTGATGTTTATCCTTTTATGCATCTTATTTTGCTTAGTTACGATCATGATCGCTGCGGTAGCATTATAAGATGATCCCTCTCACTTAATATCAAGATAATTATATGTTCTTCCTTAGTATGCACCGTTAAGAAAGTTCGTCGTTTCGAGACACCACGTGATGATCGGGTGTGATAGACTCTACGTTCGCATACAACGGGTGTTTTCAAGCCTAGCATGTACAGACATGGCCTTGAAACACATGCAAATACTAAGGTTCTACTTGGCGAGCCTAGCATGTACAGACATGGCCTCGGAACATGGACCGAAAGGTTAAGCACGAGTCATATGGATGATATGATGAACCATATTGAGATGCTCGCCATTGCAGCTACACTGCCTCACGTGATGATCGGTCGTGGTGTAGTGAATTTGGTTCGTGTAATCACCAAAGACGACTCGAGGGATGTTGTTTTTGAGTGGGAGTTAGATGAACTCATTTTATCATGAACTAAATCAAAGTGAATTTGCATAGTTCGTTGTAGTCATTGGCATTTGTTTACTACCTTTGCGCTTAGCTATAATTGAGATAATAGAACTATAGAATTCTGGATATTTAACTTTACGGACTGGTACCGTATTGTTTGAGTGTCAATCTAAAGTTTAAAGTCTTATTGCAAACTTTAGCAAACCTTGCTTACTCCATGAAGTTTAATAATGTGTATTAAATCGAGAGTAACAATTCCTGTGTTAGTGTCTAAGTATCACACTTGCCTCCATGATCCTTGATATTCAAATGTTGTTTGTTATTATCAAGGTTATCTAGGAGCTGAAAGGATTGTTTCAGAAACTATCATGTGTGGAAGATATAGCGATATCTGAAACAATGTTTAGTTGCAATGTGATAGAGTAAAATTTAGTGAGAAACATGTTCTCATATTGTATGAGAATTTGTGAAGGTTGGAGACACTATGTGTCCTAATCTCTCAAAAAGGTTTTGGGAACTAATATTGTACTCACAGTTTGTCCCTATGAGCTATGGTAGTTTTGTCATGAAAGTTGTCATGATAGGATGAATGGAAGATGTAGGTAAAATGTTTACTACACTATAAGATTACTAAAGAATGGAATTTGGAAGAACACCAAACATTTGATGACGGTGATCTACATCAAAGTGAGAATCAAAGGGTGTGAGTATTTGACTAACACACTTTGGATTATGTGTCATATGAATGGTGCCACAAGTGATGTTGATAAATTCTTCTAAAAAGGAAAGGAATTGCTGAAAGAGGATCTAAAAAATATTTTGGCGAAAAAGAAAAAGGAAAAGACTAGAAATGTCCAGCTCGGATATATAGATGATATACATGTTATGGGTATATTCATTGCTTGTTAAACAGCGTGATTCTTGAGTATTGGATACTGATTGGTTGGTATGAAGTGTCATACGGAACAACGCAATACAAGAGTTGCAATGGCCTGAGTAACTAGCAAATGAATATGGGATGATTCTCATCAAGAACAAAATAAAGTGTTATTGTGTTTATCGTTGGAATTAAACCTAGCCTTCAAGATTTATTTGAATAATTGTTATTCTGTTCTGGTGTTATACGAACAATAGTTGTTCAAATTATCACCATATTCATAGAAGATGGATGAACTCTATAAATCTTGTTGGAGAAATCACATCCATAATAACTGATGCTAAACATGTCTCAAGACAAATGATTATAAGATCACTTATGAGTGACACCACCGTTTGAATCATATTGGAAAGAAACACATGAAGAAACTCCATGGTGATGGAATTTTGGAGTCTTTTGATTTTGAATCAATTGACGGTTGTGAGAAATTTCTAGAGATGATTGAAACACCGTTTAAATCATATTGGAAAGATAACATGAAGAAACTCCATGTTGGTGGAATTTTGGAGTCTTTTGATTTTGAATCAATTGACGCTTGTAAGAATTTCCTAGAAATGATTGAAACTCCGTTCATAGGCAAAGAAGAACGGACGACTAACTTATTGGACATTATACATGTTGATGTGTATAGTTCATTATGTGTAGCCATGTGTGGTGGGTCTTATAACTTTATATACTTTAACCAAGGATTTGAGTGGATATATGTGTATATTTACTTGATAAGGAAGAAGTATGAAATGTTTGAAAATGTTCAAATAAATTTCAAGATGAAGTGAAAATCATTGTAACGAGAAAATAAGAGTTTATGATTGGATCATAAAAGAAGATTTTTGAGTTAAAAGTTTAGCAAATGCCTGAGAGTTTAGGAATCGTTCCAAAACTTGCATTTCCCGAAACACCATAGGAGTATGGAGTGTTCGAGAGATGTAATCAAACCTTGTTTGACATGGTAAGGATCAAAGGTGTTATTTATAAAATTGCCATTATATTTTAAGGATTAAGCTTTAGAGACTACCGCTTTTCACTGAAAAGAGCGCCATCGAGATCCGTTGAAATGACACCATATGAGTTGTGGAATGGGATAAAACCCAATTTGTCTTTTCTTAAATTTTGGTATGCAAGGAATATGTAAAATGTTTACAACCAAAGTCGGATAAAGTACGTCTTTGTAGGTTATCCCAATGTAACCGTTGGTTATTCCTCCATAAAGACAAAAGTGTTTTGTGGCTAAGTGCATCAAGTTTCTTGAGAAGGAATTTTTTGCGAAAAGTTAAGTGGGAGGACAGTAGAACTTCGATTAGGTTGTTGAACCTAAGCTTTATGTGCTAAGTGGCGCAGCGCCGGAAAGTGTCCCGGAAGCGGCCGCAATGCTCTTGGCTCCCGTGTCCCAAAGGTTGTGGTCACGGCGATCTAAGTTCCTATTGAACTGCGTAGTTCGGGTAATCGATCAAATAGAAAGATTTGAGATTGAATCATTGTTATTTGATAATAATGGACCGACTACATGCAAAGAAGCAATGATGGCCCCTGACTCCGTCAAAATGGCTAGAAGCTATAAAATCCGTGATAGTTCCATACACGAGAAACCAACTTTCTGAACTTGGAAGACCCTCTAGATACCGTGTTTGGATCTATAAAGAAACAGACGTGGATGTTCTCACATCTATGAAATATTCGACATATCGTTAAAATGGTTTACGATTATGTTCAAAGAGTTGGCTATGACAAGATTTGATCTTTCATAACGATATTTAGTCTGGACGGATTATTGTAGCAACCACTACATATGCTAGTTTTGGTATATGGTAGTTGAACAAACAGAACAACGTTCTTCTAATAGAATGGTTACCTAGGACGTGTACAGGACACGGTCCAAAGGGTTCTGTTAATTCAAAGGATGCTAAAATAGCATGCAAATTTCAATGGTTGAAATAAGCATTCGCGGAGTTGGTATCTTCATCATGATGAAATTGTTAAAACGTTTAGTTTCATCAGAGACGGTGAAGATGCTTGCTTTTGCAAGAAATTAAGGGGGAGCGCTGAGACATATTTCTAATACATTATGTAGAAGACATATTGTTGATTGGAAATGATGTATCTTTTATTGACACGGGTGAAGTTTCATTGAAAATTTGATTTTAATGGAAGATTTGGGCAAAAGCAGTATATTGGGCTAATATGGTCTATATAGATAGATTGAGGTGCTAATATGGTTGGGCCGAAGTACATATATGAAATATTGAATAAGTTCAATATGGAAACGACGAGAAAGGTTCTTGCCGCATGGAAAAGGTTGAAGCGAGATTCAAGTGTTTTGACACTTAGTGAGTAAAACCACATGAATGATTTGATCAATCATTTACACCATGATATGTACAATTCCAGAATGTCCTATGCTCTAAATGTTATGAGCATATACCAGAATGATTCATAAGATGATCATTGGACAATAGTAAAGATATCCTTACGTGCTTTGGAAGGACTAAGAATATATATTATGTATGTTGGACAATAGTTCATTGTAAAGTGTTACATTGATACTAGTTTTGTCGCAAGATACAATCTAAATTTATCTCAATTTTGGCAGTATGTTAAGGTGGCAAAATGTAATGGAAGAAAGTTCCATGATAGATTTGGAATAGTTCCAAATGGATTTGGATGAGTTCCAAAGTTAAGACATTATAACGAATACTACAACGAAAGGCTAAGTATATGACTGCTCTAGCAGCAGCAAAGGAGGGCATTTGTGTCAAGAAGTTTGTTTGACAAACTAGGTGTAGTTCCAAGCGAGCTAATACTATGAAGATCTATTGTACGACAATAGATTCAACATGTTTTGAGCTCAAGGGACTAAGGTCTCACCGGAGGACCAAATTTATGCAATGCCATCTCATTAGTGAATGAGTGATGCGTAGAGACGCAAAGAAATGCAAATACACACGGACCTGAAGTGTCAGATCTGGAGATTAGGTTTACCACTAGCAATGCGTATGGATAACAACTGAATGCCATAGGTGTTGGATGCGCAAGTACCAAACTAGATTATTGACTCTAGTGCAAGTGGGAGACTGAAGGGAATATGCCCGAGAGGCAATAATAAAGTGGTTATTATCTTATTCCATGTTTATGATAAATGTTTATTTTCATGCTATAATTGTGTTAACCGGAAACGTTAATACATGTGTGTTTAATAAACAGAGAAAAGGTTCCTAGTAATGCATCTCTTTATACTAGCTTGTTGATTAACGGATGATCAAGGTTTCCTGATCATGAACATTGGATGTTGTTAATAACAAGGTCATGTCATTGGAGAATGATGTGATGAACATACACCCACAGTAGTTATAGCAATACGATCATGTCATCAAGTTTCTATTGCTGTATCAAAATTTCACGAAGTAACCCTAATCCTTAGACCATGAGATCACGTCAATCACTGACACCGGAAGAGTACTTTGATTCCATCAAACGTCACACCGTAACAGGGTGATTATAAAGGTGTCGTTGGGTACTTGGAAAGTGTTAGTTGAGGCTCGTGGATCAAGAGTGGGATTTGTCCATCCAGATGACGGAGAGATATACTCTGGGCCCTCTCGGTGATATCACATTGACATCGCTTGCAAGCACGTGACTGGCTCACGAGGATGTTATATCACGGAACGAGTAAAGAGTACTTGTCGGTAATGAGATCGAACTAGGTATGGATGATACCAAATGATCGGATCTCGGACAAGTAAAATATCGCGAGACAAAAGGAATTGGTTACGGAGTTTTGGTTCACACGATCACTAGTTCATCGTTGAGTAAGTGGGAGTCATCATGGATCTCCAGATCCCGCTGATGATTATTGATCAGAGAAGAGTCTCTGTCATGTCCATTTTATTCACGAACCGTAGGGTGACAGACTTAAGGATTCGTTGACGCGTTTGAGTGGATACGGAACGCCAGAGAATATACTGGACAGCACATGGACTGTTTTGATAAAACTGCTGGAATAGTTTCGGTATATCAAAATAGTGAAAGGGGATAATTGTTAATGTGTTCATTGAATGAAGTGTTCATCAATGAAGTACTCATTAAATGAAGTGTTCATTAATTTGAGTGACATTAAATAAGATAATTAAAAGTGTTTTAATGTGATAAACTCTTGGAATTTTGAGTGGAGAATTATGGAAGTTATGGGAATAATGTGTGACCCTTTGTTTTTGTGAGTGGAGAGTCCACCCACATGATGAGGGGAGAGGTGGGGGCACCTCTTGGGGCGTGCTACCCCTTGGGGGCTGCCTCCCCCTCCTATATATAGATGGGTGGAGACCCCTCTACACACTCATTCCTCCATCTCTCATATGCCCTTTGGTTGGCATCTTCCTCCCCTTGCTAGCTGATCCAGTTTCACGAGTACGGTGCTTAGGCGAAGCCCTGCTCAAGATCTTCTCTACCACCACCACCACTATGTTGTAGTGCTGCTGGAGTTCCCGAGGATCCACTACTTCCGCTGCCCAACTGGAGCAAGGGGCGGAGGTCGTCACTGATCTGTACGTGTGACCGACTACGGAGACGCTGCCCGTTCGTGGCGTCAAGTCTTCATCACGACCTTGAGGTCGGCGAGTGTTCGACTACATCACCCACGAGAATAGTTCTCGTTAAAGCTTTTGGTCTTCGAGGGTGAGTCCTTCTCAAACCGTTACAAGTGATCTTCTAGATGTGATCTTGGCTGTTACAACCGTAGGAAAATTTTTGTTTTCTATGCAACGAACCCTTCAGTGGTATCAGAGCCACGTCTATGCGTAGATGCTTTGTACGGTTAGAACACATAGAGATGTGGGCGTTGATCCTCTAGTTGTTACCCTCTTTTGTGCACTTGTTCATATTGCGGCAATGTTGGATTGAAGCGGCCCTAAGCGCAGATTGCGTGTCACGCTTGACATACGGCTTGTACCGTATAATGTGGCTTTGGGGGTGTCAGTTTCTCTAACATTAGTGATATGGCATTTGCAACGGAGGGCCCTGGAAAGGGATGAAAAGAAACAACTAGCGAATCAACGTTGTGGTTCTTGTCCGTAGGTAAGATCGGTTCTTTCCTAGGAAGCCCAAAACCACGTAAAATTTGCAAAGATAATTTAGAAGCGTCTAACTTGTTTTTGCAGGGCATGTGATGTGATATGGTCATTGTTACAAAATTGTTGTATGAAATGAGATTTATTGTAAACAACCGGCAGGAGCCATATGGTTGTGTTTTTCCTTTTTTTAAGGCCCGCGTGCTGTTGATATATCCATGAGATATATTGTAATGGAGAAGGACGACCATGGTGGTGGCGCCATGGACCTTGGTGCCGCGCCGGTGGCATGATGGAGATCATACCAAGACGCACAAAGATGGAGATCTATTGCGAGAAGGACCATATCATATCACATTATCCATGCATGTGATGTTTATCCTTTTATGCATCTTATTTTGCTTAGTTACGATCATGATCGCTGCGGTAGCATTATAAGATGATCCCTCTCACTTAATATCAAGATAATTATATGTTCTTCCTTAGTATGCACCGTTAAGAAAGTTCGTCGTTTCGAGACACCACGTGATGATCGGGTGTGATAGACTCTACGTTCGCATACAACGGGTGTTTTCAAGCCTAGCATGTACAGACATGGCCTTGAAACACATGCAAATACTAAGGTTCTACTTGGCGAGCCTAGCATGTACAGACATGGCCTCGGAACATGGACCGAAAGGTTAAGCACGAGTCATATGGATGATATGATGAACCATATTGAGATGCTCGCCATTGCAGCTACACTGCCTCACGTGATGATCGGTCGTGGTGTAGTGAATTTGGTTCGTGTAATCACCAAAGACGACTCGAGGGATGTTGTTTTTGAGTGGGAGTTAGATGAACTCATTTTATCATGAACTAAATCAAAGTGAATTTGCATAGTTCGTTGTAGTCATTGGCATTTGTTTACTACCTTTGCGCTTAGCTATAATTGAGATAATAGAACTATAGAATTCTGGATATTTAACTTTACGGACTGGTACCGTATTGTTTGAGTGTCAATCTAAAGTTTAAAGTCTTATTGCAAACTTTAGCAAACCTTGCTTACTCCATGAAGTTTAATAATGTGTATTAAATCGAGAGTAACAATTCCTGTGTTAGTGTCTAAGTATCACACTTGCCTCCATGATCCTTGATATTCAAATGTTGTTTGTTATTATCAAGGTTATCTAGGAGCTGAAAGGATTGTTTCAGAAACTATCATGTGTGGAAGATATAGCGATATCTGAAACAATGTTTAGTTGCAATGTGATAGAGTAAAATTTAGTGAGAAACATGTTCTCATATTGTATGAGAATTTGTGAAGGTTGGAGACACTATGTGTCCTAATCTCTCAAAAAGGTTTTGGGAACTAATATTGTACTCACAGTTTGTCCCTATGAGCTATGGTAGTTTTGTCATGAAAGTTGTCATGATAGGATGAATGGAAGATGTAGGTAAAATGTTTACTACACTATAAGATTACTAAAGAATGGAATTTGGAAGAACACCAAACATTTGATGACGGTGATCTACATCAAAGTGAGAATCAAAGGGTGTGAGTATTTGACTAACACACTTTGGATTATGTGTCATATGAATGGTGCCACAAGTGATGTTGATAAATTCTTCTAAAAAGGAAAGGAATTGCTGAAAGAGGATCTAAAAAATATTTTGGCGAAAAAGAAAAAGGAAAAGACTAGAAATGTCCAGCTCGGATATATAGATGATATACATGTTATGGGTATATTCATTGCTTGTTAAACAGCGTGATTCTTGAGTATTGGATACTGATTGGTTGGTATGAAGTGTCATACGGAACAACGCAATACAAGAGTTGCAATGGCCTGAGTAACTAGCAAATGAATATGGGATGATTCTCATCAAGAACAAAATAAAGTGTTATTGTGTTTATCGTTGGAATTAAACCTAGCCTTCAAGATTTATTTGAATAATTGTTATTCTGTTCTGGTGTTATACGAACAATAGTTGTTCAAATTATCACCATATTCATAGAAGATGGATGAACTCTATAAATCTTGTTGGAGAAATCACATCCATAATAACTGATGCTAAACATGTCTCAAGACAAATGATTATAAGATCACTTATGAGTGACACCACCGTTTGAATCATATTGGAAAGAAACACATGAAGAAACTCCATGGTGATGGAATTTTGGAGTCTTTTGATTTTGAATCAATTGACGGTTGTGAGAAATTTCTAGAGATGATTGAAACACCGTTTAAATCATATTGGAAAGATAACATGAAGAAACTCCATGTTGGTGGAATTTTGGAGTCTTTTGATTTTGAATCAATTGACGCTTGTAAGAATTTCCTAGAAATGATTGAAACTCCGTTCATAGGCAAAGAAGAACGGACGACTAACTTATTGGACATTATACATGTTGATGTGTATAGTTCATTATGTGTAGCCATGTGTGGTGGGTCTTATAACTTTATATACTTTAACCAAGGATTTGAGTGGATATATGTGTATATTTACTTGATAAGGAAGAAGTATGAAATGTTTGAAAATGTTCAAATAAATTTCAAGATGAAGTGAAAATCATTGTAACGAGAAAATAAGAGTTTATGATTGGATCATAAAAGAAGATTTTTGAGTTAAAAGTTTAGCAAATGCCTGAGAGTTTAGGAATCGTTCCAAAACTTGCATTTCCCGAAACACCATAGGAGTATGGAGTGTTCGAGAGATGTAATCAAACCTTGTTTGACATGGTAAGGATCAAAGGTGTTATTTATAAAATTGCCATTATATTTTAAGGATTAAGCTTTAGAGACTACCGCTTTTCACTGAAAAGAGCGCCATCGAGATCCGTTGAAATGACACCATATGAGTTGTGGAATGGGATAAAACCCAATTTGTCTTTTCTTAAATTTTGGTATGCAAGGAATATGTAAAATGTTTACAACCAAAGTCGGATAAAGTACGTCTTTGTAGGTTATCCCAATGTAACCGTTGGTTATTCCTCCATAAAGACAAAAGTGTTTTGTGGCTAAGTGCATCAAGTTTCTTGAGAAGGAATTTTTTGCGAAAAGTTAAGTGGGAGGACAGTAGAACTTCGATTAGGTTGTTGAACCTAAGCTTTATGTGCTAAGTGGCGCAGCGCCGGAAAGTGTCCCGGAAGCGGCCGCAATGCTCTTGGCTCCCGTGTCCCAAAGGTTGTGGTCACGGCGATCTAAGTTCCTATTGAACTGCGTAGTTCGGGTAATCGATCAAATAGAAAGATTTGAGATTGAATCATTGTTATTTGATAATAATGGACCGACTACATGCAAAGAAGCAATGATGGCCCCTGACTCCGTCAAAATGGCTAGAAGCTATAAAATCCGTGATAGTTCCATACACGAGAAACCAACTTTCTGAACTTGGAAGACCCTCTAGATACCGTGTTTGGATCTATAAAGAAACAGACGTGGATGTTCTCACATCTATGAAATATTCGACATATCGTTAAAATGGTTTACGATTATGTTCAAAGAGTTGGCTATGACAAGATTTGATCTTTCATAACGATATTTAGTCTGGACGGATTATTGTAGCAACCACTACATATGCTAGTTTTGGTATATGGTAGTTGAACAAACAGAACAACGTTCTTCTAATAGAATGGTTACCTAGGACGTGTACAGGACACGGTCCAAAGGGTTCTGTTAATTCAAAGGATGCTAAAATAGCATGCAAATTTCAATGGTTGAAATAAGCATTCGCGGAGTTGGTATCTTCATCATGATGAAATTGTTAAAACGTTTAGTTTCATCAGAGACGGTGAAGATGCTTGCTTTTGCAAGAAATTAAGGGGGAGCGCTGAGACATATTTCTAATACATTATGTAGAAGACATATTGTTGATTGGAAATGATGTATCTTTTATTGACACGGGTGAAGTTTCATTGAAAATTTGATTTTAATGGAAGATTTGGGCAAAAGCAGTATATTGGGCTAATATGGTCTATATAGATAGATTGAGGTGCTAATATGGTTGGGCCGAAGTACATATATGAAATATTGAATAAGTTCAATATGGAAACGACGAGAAAGGTTCTTGCCGCATGGAAAAGGTTGAAGCGAGATTCAAGTGTTTTGACACTTAGTGAGTAAAACCACATGAATGATTTGATCAATCATTTACACCATGATATGTACAATTCCAGAATGTCCTATGCTCTAAATGTTATGAGCATATACCAGAATGATTCATAAGATGATCATTGGACAATAGTAAAGATATCCTTACGTGCTTTGGAAGGACTAAGAATATATATTATGTATGTTGGACAATAGTTCATTGTAAAGTGTTACATTGATACTAGTTTTGTCGCAAGATACAATCTAAATTTATCTCAATTTTGGCAGTATGTTAAGGTGGCAAAATGTAATGGAAGAAAGTTCCATGATAGATTTGGAATAGTTCCAAATGGATTTGGATGAGTTCCAAAGTTAAGACATTATAACGAATACTACAACGAAAGGCTAAGTATATGACTGCTCTAGCAGCAGCAAAGGAGGGCATTTGTGTCAAGAAGTTTGTTTGACAAACTAGGTGTAGTTCCAAGCGAGCTAATACTATGAAGATCTATTGTACGACAATAGATTCAACATGTTTTGAGCTCAAGGGACTAAGGTCTCACCGGAGGACCAAATTTATGCAATGCCATCTCATTAGTGAATGAGTGATGCGTAGAGACGCAAAGAAATGCAAATACACACGGACCTGAAGTGTCAGATCTGGAGATTAGGTTTACCACTAGCAATGCGTATGGATAACAACTGAATGCCATAGGTGTTGGATGCGCAAGTACCAAACTAGATTATTGACTCTAGTGCAAGTGGGAGACTGAAGGGAATATGCCCGAGAGGCAATAATAAAGTGGTTATTATCTTATTCCATGTTTATGATAAATGTTTATTTTCATGCTATAATTGTGTTAACCGGAAACGTTAATACATGTGTGTTTAATAAACAGAGAAAAGGTTCCTAGTAATGCATCTCTTTATACTAGCTTGTTGATTAACGGATGATCAAGGTTTCCTGATCATGAACATTGGATGTTGTTAATAACAAGGTCATGTCATTGGAGAATGATGTGATGAACATACACCCACAGTAGTTATAGCAATACGATCATGTCATCAAGTTTCTATTGCTGTATCAAAATTTCACGAAGTAACCCTAATCCTTAGACCATGAGATCACGTCAATCACTGACACCGGAAGAGTACTTTGATTCCATCAAACGTCACACCGTAACAGGGTGATTATAAAGGTGTCGTTGGGTACTTGGAAAGTGTTAGTTGAGGCTCGTGGATCAAGAGTGGGATTTGTCCATCCAGATGACGGAGAGATATACTCTGGGCCCTCTCGGTGATATCACATTGACATCGCTTGCAAGCACGTGACTGGCTCACGAGGATGTTATATCACGGAACGAGTAAAGAGTACTTGTCGGTAATGAGATCGAACTAGGTATGGATGATACCAAATGATCGGATCTCGGACAAGTAAAATATCGCGAGACAAAAGGAATTGGTTACGGAGTTTTGGTTCACACGATCACTAGTTCATCGTTGAGTAAGTGGGAGTCATCATGGATCTCCAGATCCCGCTGATGATTATTGATCAGAGAAGAGTCTCTGTCATGTCCATTTTATTCACGAACCGTAGGGTGACAGACTTAAGGATTCGTTGACGCGTTTGAGTGGATACGGAACGCCAGAGAATATACTGGACAGCACATGGACTGTTTTGATAAAACTGCTGGAATAGTTTCGGTATATCAAAATAGTGAAAGGGGATAATTGTTAATGTGTTCATTGAATGAAGTGTTCATCAATGAAGTACTCATTAAATGAAGTGTTCATTAATTTGAGTGACATTAAATAAGATAATTAAAAGTGTTTTAATGTGATAAACTCTTGGAATTTTGAGTGGAGAATTATGGAAGTTATGGGAATAATGTGTGACCCTTTGTTTTTGTGAGTGGAGAGTCCACCCACATGATGAGGGGAGAGGTGGGGGTACCTCTTGGGGCGTGCTACCCCTTGGGGGCTGCCTCCCCCTCCTATATATAGATGGGTGGAGACCCCTCTACACACTCATTCCTCCATCTCTCATATGCCCTTTGGTTGGCATCTTCCTCCCCTTGCTAGCTGATCCAGTTTCACGAGTACGGTGCTTAGGCGAAGCCCTGCTCAAGATCTTCTCTACCACCACCACCACTATGTTGTAGTGCTGCTGGAGTTCCCGAGGATCCACTACTTCCGCTGCCCAACTGGAGCAAGGGGCGGAGGTCGTCACTGATCTGTACGTGTGACCGACTACGGAGACGCTGCCCGTTCGTGGCGTCAAGTCTTCATCACGACCTTGAGGTCGGCGAGTGTTCGACTACATCACCCACGAGAATAGTTCTCGTTAAAGCTTTTGGTCTTCGAGGGTGAGTCCTTCTCAAACCGTTACAAGTGATCTTCTAGATGTGATCTTGGCTGTTACAACCGTAGGAAAATTTTTGTTTTCTATGCAACGAACCCTTCACCACACTGCACAGACCTGAAGACTTTCCTGCGGCATATGAGCTTTACCTCAAACGCTCTCGCAGCTGTGTCAAAAATCTGGTCCGTGACATGACTGCTTCAATACAAATTCCGCCTCAAGATCAGTCTCAACCTAGACAACAACCTCCGCCTCAGCACCGCAAAAAGGCTCCGGGCATGAAACCTCTCTCTAAGACCTCAACTAAGCCTCAAGCTGTTGGCTCCTCATGTCAACGAACAGATGGTGCTGCCCCCTCTTCAAGAATACGCACTGATGAATCTGGTGCTCCTGAGGCCTCAACCACAATGCCTCAGCATCACCTGAAGACCAAAACTGTTCTTCAACGGGGCCCTCGTCCTTCACCAAAGAAAACTGCTATGCGTGGCGCCATCCATCATACTCCCAAATCTTCTGATGATGAAGATGAATTTGAGGATCTGGCCGGCTTCGTCGCCACTGAAGCTGATAAGATTGAATACGTGCGTGCTGCGGCCAGACGCAAAGCTGAAGCAACGGGTTCAGAAATCCCGCTTCTCCTTGATCCCAAGAAGATCTTGGAGTACATTGAAATTTGGTCTGTTAAGCCTGACACTCCGCTTGATGATTTGGACATTCCGAAAGACATCAAGTTCTATGTTCAACAGTTCCTCATAAATGAGATTCATCAACGTGATCTTCAGAAACAGTTGAAGGCCAAACTGAAGAAAGTCCACATTGACTTCAAGAAGAAACCTATCACTGAAGTTACTCCTCAGGAGTTTACTGAGCATCAATGCGAAGTTCAACGTCTCAACATTGAGTTCGCTGCCAATCGTGCTTATATTGGTCAATCCAAGGAACAGATCTCACAACAGATGACCAAGTTGATGAAGCTTCGACAGCCTGCTGATACCTCTGCCAAAAGCCTCAAGCGCACGCCTGAAGCACAACCCTCAACCCCACCTGCTGCAAAGAAGCCTGCTGTTGAGGATCCCATTGATGCTACACCCCTTTCCTCAGCTCCTCCTACAACACAGCCCGCTGATACCACCACTCATATCACTGCTGCCTCAACTCCACCTCAAAATCCTCAGCGCAGCTTAATTGTCTTCACTCCACCCCCTGCTGCAACACCCTTTGTTCCAACTCCACCGTCCCCACCACCACCAGTTATCACTGAGGTTGAAGACATGGACGTTGATATTATGGATGACGGCACTCCTCGCATTTATGATGAGGACTATGAGCTGACAAACTCACCCACTCATACTGTCTTCTCACCTGAACCTCACTCCAACACAGTGACCGAGGTGCTTCCTGACACTTCCCTGCAGTCTGAAGCCTCTGTTGGTGCATCGTCCTCAGCGTCTGATGCTGATGACCCCGAAGCCTCTTGTGCTCCAACAAATTCTGCTGCTAATACTGATGCAGCTGACACTACAACTGCTGATCCTCAGCCAGACCCACCTGCTGCTGAAACTGAAGCTGCAGCCGACCAAAGCACAACTGCCCCTCCTGAAGCAGAAACCAGTACAAATGCTGAAGCCTCGAAGGATGGCTCTGAAGACAAACAGGCCACATCACCTCGTCTCCCTGAGGACATTAACACATCTGTGCCTGATGCATCTGCAGCGACTCCGCCTCATCCTCAAGCTACTCTTCAGATTGAAGTGCCTCAAGTGCCTTCCCCACCTCAAGGCCCAGTTCAAGCTCGGTCCTTGTGTCCAAAGCAGAAGCGACCATTCTTCCGTGACCTTGAAGCTGATGATACTCCAAGCTTTGATGCTACTGATTTCTTCAACGCCATGAGTTTCTTTCAAGAGGGGATTCAAAATCCGTATCACTCTGCTCCACCTCGCAAGCTGCTGAGGTTCTGGACTGCCACTCAGAAGAACTACTATGCTTCAGTGCTCTACAAGCAAAACAAACTGTTTCCTCACAAGCACATTCCTCTGATGGATATGGAAGCTCTTCCCTGCTTCAACAATGTGCTTCAGGATCTGCATCATGCCAAGCTGCTTCAATTCTGCTCTGAATGCATACACTGGAATGAAGAGCTTGTGCTTCAGTTTTATGCCACTTTGTATGTTTCAGGAAATCCTCTAGATATCAACACCTGGACCCTCGAGTGGATGACTGAGCATCATCACTACACCATCACTGTTCCTGACGCAATTGAGATACTTGAGTTGCCTCAGTGCACTTCCCCTGCGGCCTGCTCCTATGGGTCTCAGATTCTTCGCGATGACCTGATGAACATGCTCATGAAGCCTCAGGCCCCTGAAGCCCCAGCTCGCACAACGTTTCCAGTCTCTGAGCTTCAGTATCTGCCGAGTACATTGTATCGGATTCTGGCGAAAACCTTCTGCCCCATCAAAGGCTATGAATCCTCAGCTGAAGAAGTTGTTGGCGTCATGAAGAACATCCTTCACAACCTCTGCATGTCTGGGCCAATCAACGTCCCTGACTTCTTCTTCAGAACTCTTGATGATGCTGCACAGAATCCACACATCCTGAAGCCATACGCGCCCTGGATCATGAAGCTCATCCGCGCAGTCACAAGAATTGAGTATCAACCTGATCACCCGAATCACAGGACCTATCTGCCACCTGTCGAAGTGCTTCAGCATACAATTGCCACAAATGACAAAGGCAAAGGCCTCTTTTATGAAGAAGTTCTCCCAACCAATTCCCTCGCTGGAAATATTCGTCATCCTCAGTCTCGCACAACTGATGAAACCCGCACTCATGCTTCAACTGAGGATACAACTCAGGCTCGAGTGATGACTGATCGAGAGCTTCTGATTAGCCTTCATCAGAAAGTTGACAGAAATCATGACTGGGTAAAGTGTCAGTTTTCTGAGATCCTCAGCTATATGGCTCAGACACATTCTTCAGTGAAGAAAGTACATCAGTATACTCATCATACATATCAACATCTTGATGCCTTGATGAAAGAAGTACTCACTCCTGAAGACATTGCACTGTTGGATCTTCAAAAGCCTCCGATTCCAGCAATCAAACCACCAAGGCAATTCAGACGCTGCACGACTCCTCCTCCGGCCATGGATTCTTATTCCTCAAACCAGGAGATGACTGCTGAAGAAGCTGAAGACACAGCTGTCTGCCCTCATCCCGCAACGGACTGCCTCAGGCGTGACTCACCTCAGCCTTGAAGCAACTACCAACGGGCGTTAGCTTCAGTTTTTCCCTTTTTGTTCATTATATGTCAAAGGGGGAGAAGTCTGTTAGTCTTCAAGCGGGTCTTAGTTATGGGGTTCTTCAGTTACAACTCTCGTTCTTCAGACATTTTTGTAATGAGTTGTAAACTGTTGTTTTGGTGTCTGCCTGATACTTTTTCTCAGTTATCTCATGCTATTTTCTCACATTTATCATATATGCATGTGATTGTCTCTGCAAACATCTATATCAGTGCGGTGGTTAAATCCTCAAACATTTCAGAACATGCACTGATACAAAAATACCTGGATATAGGGGGAGCTCCTCATATACCTCAAAATGCTTTTGATATTAAACGTTCTTCAACTTATATGTATATCCTCAGGGGGAGCTTCACTATATTCAGTTTAAAGTTAAAAAATGTTCTTCAAAGTTTCTATTCTTCAAACTCATAATTTTATCCCCGTTGAAGCTTAACCTGATTGTCATCAAATCACCAAAAAGGGGGAGATTGTAAGTGCATCAAGTGCCCTCCCCTTGAGGTTTTGGAGTTTGATGACAAAACGGTTAAGGGACTGATGTGTTTGTGAGTATACACAGGAGAACAGTCCCTGATGAGGTGTTTAACCACTAATGTCGACCCCCCAAAATGTTGAGGAACATTTGTAACATCCCAAAATTCTCCAAATTTTGGAATGTTAATAAAATTAAATAGATAATGATTGTTTGATTGATGTGTTTGATTTTCTCTGGGATTTAAAACTTTTGGAGTTTATTGAATATTAAAAAGAGAGGGAATAAAATGACTTTCCCTAATATTCACCTTTGGTGTTTCTGGAATTTACTATTTAAAACAAAACCAACAAAACAAAATGAGAGAAGGTAATATGACTCCTTCAACATTTTAAAAGTTTGGGAAATATTTTAAATCTTTATTGGAATTCTTTTGAATATTCAAAACATTTTTCAACACATGGCAGTTCGCTGGAGAGGATATAAAATGACTTATCCCCGTTTTAATTTGTTGAAAAATAGTTTAAAATTTTTTTGGGCGACTTTTTAATTTTATTTTGCAGTTATAAATATTTTCTAAAAATATTTTTGGAATTTATTTATGCTCTGGAAAAGTTTTTAAATCAATTTCCGGAGTTTTCGGTATTTTTAAAATGCCAGAAAAGTATTTAAAAATATTTAAAAATAAGTTGCAAAGTTTTTATTTTATTTTATTATTTTGGTCAAGACAAAAATTCAATTTTGTTATTTTAAAAATATTGGCGAAGACGGAATTTTAAAATAAATTTCCGTGATTTTTCTAATATTGTTTTGGGCCTATTGGGCCTGGTCTGTTTTTTTTTCCAGCAGACCAAATTTGTTTTTATCTCGGATTTACAAAAAAAAATAGAGGGATTAGGGCTGGCTATAAATAGCCCCGATTAGGGCTAAGTTTATTTTCGCTCAGCGTTTTAGGGTTAGACTAATCTAATCCGCGGGACCCGCCGCCGCCGACGTCATCGCCGGAGCTTCGCCGGAAAGTTCGCCGGAGTGCGTTTTTCTGCGTTTTTTTCGAGGTATTTTTTTTCGTGTGCCGCCGTGTGCCGTTGTACCCGCCTCACCGGAGCCGACCCCGCTGCCGCGCGCCCCTGCCCCGCCGCCTGCTCGCCACTGCGCCGCCGCCGGGCCGCCGCCTCGCCGCCACGAGCCCCCGCCGCGCGCTGGCCGTGCCATGGCCGTCGTGGCCGCTGCCTCCAGGTCGCGCGCCTCGCGCCGCCCTGGCCGTCGCCACTGCGGCTGGCCGCCGCCACCCTCGGCCGCGCTCGCCCGCCGGCCTTGGCCACCGCCGCCGGCCGCCCAGGGCTGCTGTGGCCGGAGCCGAGCTCCCAGCCGGGCCATGGCCGCTGTGCCCGTGCAGCCCGTGGCGTGGGAAGAAGATGAGACAAAAATTTTTTTTTGTTTTTTTTTTGTTTTTTTTGGAAAAACGTTTCGGTAATTTTGTTTTTCCAGATCTAGATCCAAAACCGCCCAGGGACCCGATCGCGTTTTTTTGTAGAATTTTTATTTATGTATCGGTCCTTTTTGCAGTAGACCCCCCGATACCCTTGTTTTTCACCCGAAACCGTTTTCGCGATTTCTTTTTAACCGTAACTCGGAATTGGGCGATTCCAGTTGCGTTGCGACCGTGTAGAAATTCTCTAGCCAGTAGACCTAGTGTTACAGAAGTTTGAAGTATTTAAATTTGGATCCCAAGCAGATCCAAATTGGGACTTCCGGCAGCCGTAACTTTGTACCGGTGCACCCGTTTGCGCCGTTTCTTTTTGCGTTGGATCACTCGTGTCATGTACTTTCTGTTTATACCATGTGTACACAAAAATTCACAAGTTTATTGATCTGTTCAAATTCAAATTCAATTCATTGTTGCAATTGCTATGACCTGCGTTGTAGTATTCCGTTTCACGTGATTCTTTTTGCATATTGGATCATATGAGACATCTTATCGGCAATATCGACATACCATTCATATTGCTATGATCTTTACTTTGATTTCATAATGCCTTGATCATACTCTTGTATCGACAACTCTTTATCCGTTGACTCTCTCGAGTTCACGTTCCACCGATCACCTTCGGCACATCCACACCTTTGCACTTCAAAACCTTTTTGTTTTGTTTCTAAAACTTTAGTGATTGTTTTGTTGATCTTATGTTTTGTCCTTGTGGTGGGATTGCTTATTGAGTTCTTTCGTTGACGATAGATTGCTCGGAGTGTGACGAGTAGAATTGTCGGAATTATGTGCGCGAATAACTTCATCAAGATTCAAGGCAAGTCATATCTTTTGATCATATTCCCTATTACCTATGTTTTCAATGCATTAGTTCTTCTTCTTTAGATTGCATGATAGGTTGTACTATGCAATTGTACCCAGTAGTTCATTGAGGTAGGTCTGATCCTTACATCTTTGTCACCACCGTATACTATGATATTGCTATGCTAAGTCGACGTGGATTGGGAAGTGAATCGTTATGAGGTATGAGTGATAAAGTAGTAATTAGGACCAAGATAAAGTTAATGAACTACCTGGGTGGGATGGTTGCGAGCATCCTGGAGGTAGCCAGTGATGACTGCGGAAAGCCACCCAGGCTCAAAGGGACTGTTTGTATTGACATACCTAGAAGCTTACGTGTGCAGCCACAAGCTACTATGGGCTCTGGCTTGGTTGATCAGTTGTAGGGACTCTTACTAGGTAGCGCTACGAAAGTAGATGTGAATAGGTGGGATGGGTGGTACCGGAGTAAGGGAAACTCTTCTGAAAGACCATGTCTCGATCTTCCAGTTGTCATACATCGTGCAGTGTGACGAACTACAAAGGAGGCGATCGAGTCTTGTGGGGAAAAGTGCACAAACCTCTGCAGAGTGTAAAACTAATCGATTAGCCGTGTCCCCGGTTATGGACAAATTGAGCAACTAGTTGTGGAAATATTGATTTGTCTCATCATCTTTAATTAACTGATTGGTTTAATCACTTTGGGATAGATTGAGTGGGGGTTCCCATCTCAATCGTATGCTATTGTAGAACTTAGTTATTATTATTCTATAGGGAAAATTAGCTTTTTGCAAAAATAAATGTAGAAGCTCCACCAGCCAAATTGCATGTATTGTAGGAAATTTTACTTCTTTCTGGGATATGATTTGCCGTACATTCAAATGTACTGACCCGTTGTCGGGCTGTAACCTTCGGTGTTGCAGGATTATATACGACGAGTAAGTGATACGATATAGGGTCGTGAAGTCTACACTCAACTTTGCCGTTGGCGTTGATGGGACTCCACGTATATATTGATTGTTCTGCTGTGTATTCTAGCCTAAAGACTGTAAGGTAATAAATACCATGTATTTACGTTAATTTATGATATGTGATACTATGGTATTTCATCGAGTACTGTGTGTGCTAGCATACTGATCCAGGGATAGCACAGAAGCACATTAGACTTGGTTCCCTTCGGGACCGGGTCGTTACAACATTGGAGAAAACGGTGCGTTTCCTGAAGAATGAAGTCGCGCGAAATCCTAAGGAAACAGGATCCTGAAGCGTTCGGTTGAAGCTGAAGCTGAAGACGATCCTGAGGAAGTTCGCGCTGGAGACAAAGTTGAAGCGTAGTCTTCCTGAGTAATGAAGTTGCGCGAAATCCTGAGGAAGTAGATCCTGAAGCGTTCGGTTGAAGCTGAAGCTGAAGACGATCCTGAGGAAGTTCGCGCAGAAGATGAAGTTCAAGCGTAGTCTTCGCTAAGTTTTTTTATATACTTCTTGAGTCATAGGAAAACACCGCACTGTTGGAGGGGTTGAAGAAAACGAGTTCCGAAGGTCTAAGGAAGTGCTCAGTTAGGAATCCTGAAGAAAAACCCTGAGGAAATCTCCTGCAGTAGAAGTTCAGTTCCTCGGGTGTCTGAGACGTTGTTCTTCAGGACACTGAGGAATTTGTCTTCGGTTGAGGAGTCTGGAGACTGCGAGTGCAGTTCTCCTGAAGAGAGTGAGATCTCCTGCAGTAGAAGTTCAGTCCTCATGTGTCTGAGACGTTGTTCTTCAGGACACTGAGGTAACTAACTTCGGTTGAGGAGTCTGGAGAGAGAATACTTTGACCGTGCCACGTGTTGCGTGGTGAGAGGCTAGAACTTGTCTAGCAACGGTCATTTCCGAGGGCATGAGAGTAATTGCATGCATGGGCATTTATGTCCTTTCACCTCGGGTTGCTCCGCGGCTATAAATAGCCACCCCCAGCCCCATTTGTGGGTTGGCTGCTCCGAGAGAAAAACTGACACTTGTCATTTGAGAGCAACCCACCTCTGAGGAAACTGAAGAACCTTTGAGAGGAAAACCACCAGCCTGAGTAGTTGAGCATTTCTGAGGAAGTCGGTTCGAGTGATTCGAAGCTTTTTACTCTTGAAGACTGTGATCTTCCAGCCGGTGTAGTAGTCTTCAGTCTGAGGAAGTCAAGATGCAATTGTGACTTCCCGGAGTGACTGAGTCTGTGAAGGTTTCGGGAGTCTACCTTGAAGACTCACCTGAGTTATTGGACGGAGTCTGAGGACTTTAGTTCAAGGAGAACAAGGTGAAGACTATGTCTTCTGAGTTAAATCTCAGCCTCTCCAACCAGACGTAGAGTTGTCACAACAACTTGAACTGGTCTACCAAACCAATGTCTTCAAATACTGGTGACATCTCTTCAATCTCTTAAGCTTCAGTATTATGTCTTCAGTATCTATGGTGACTTCCTGTGCTTCAGCTCTCCCTCTGCTATTTGTCTTCATACTATGGATCTGAAGCACTTCTGCCTATCTGAATTGATTTATTTCGGTTGCATTATGATGTGCTGCCCTAATGATTACATTCTGCAAAGTGTTATTTCTTCATGATTTTGGTTACTTCTTCAGCTTCATGATTGCTTCAGTCCTGAAGAAAAACAAAATCCTGTAGTAAATTTGAAAATCTCCCATTCACCCCCCCTCTGGTCAATACATTGCACTTTCAATCATAAAAAAGCTCTTCAATAATACAACCACTCTTAAGAGGTCTTTAAAATAAAGGTCTAATAAAGATACTTCTAGGAATAAAAGCAAAAGGCGGAAAATCAATTGGAGTCTCATTTATTCTATTAAAGAGAGGTATTTCCTCCAAAGTCTTCACAGTTTCAACACCTTTGGCAATAGATAGATTATTGTTGAAATGAGGAGCCTTTGGAACGTAAACGAACCTAGGTTCCTTCTTTTCCGGAGTTTCCACCTTTTTGGTTTTGATTGAGGAGAAAGTAGTTCCTAGAGTGTCAATGATTTCCTCAATCTTTTCAATCCTAGAAGGGTCTAAGTCATGGGATTTGATGGTCTCCAAAGGTTTGAGAATTTTATGCATGGAGCAACCAAATCTATTCAAATTCCCTTGAACCTTACGATCCAACTCACTTATCTTATTAATTCCTGGCATCTCTACCTCTATCTTTTCAAGTTTTTTCATAATATGAGCTAGGGTAATGTCCTCTTGAATGCTAACAACATGGATATTTCCAACAAGATTTTCCATAACACTAAGATCTTCCCAAACTGGGGCTTCTATGAAATTCCCATTGATAGCAATATCTAGAATAAACCTATTCCAAGAAGTAATTCCAACATAAAAATTTCTAAGAAGGATAGTAGTAGATTGCTTCTTGGTGGCTCTTTTTTTAGAATCATTAATTCTATACCAGACATCTTTCAGACTTTCACCACCTCTTTGTTTAAAGGTGAGCACTTCTTCTTCACCAAAGGCAAAAGGACCAAACATAATGACAACTACTAGCAAGGTAACTATTTATTTTGATTTTCAATAAAGCACACTAAAGCAAAAACTGAAAGGTAAACTAACAAGACTAAAAAGCAAAGATAAAAGATAGTGTGCAACTCCCCTATCTTGAAGAGTGGAGTCCCCAGCAACGGCGCCAAAAATTGCTTTTGATGGTACGAATTAACGCCCCCTCGTTGGTTACCCAAAGTAAAAAGTTGAGATGTAGACAACAACAAGTTTCCCTTAGCGAAGATGCTAAGGTTGAATGTCGAACCAATAGGACTCCAACAGATACAAGTAGGTGGTGAAGTGAAAAATGGCGCCATTCACAACCTAAGTTTGATTACTTCACCTGGACCTGCACACACAACAAATAGCTTTGCTTCCCAACGAGTATAGAGGAGTTGTCAATTCCTGCGACCTTGTTGTTTACAAAGGATAAAACGCACGGGATAATAATGATAGTGATAGCAACTGAAAAGTAAATACTGAAAGTAAATTGATAGTGTAAACAGTGTTGGAAATATGGACCGGGGTCCTATGATGTTCACTAGTGATGTCTCTCTCCCAAAAGACGATAAAACAGCCATGCGAGGTAAACAAATTACAGCTGGGCAATTGACAGGATTATGTGCGCAAACCAATGCTAATTATGCTATAAAGAAAGGAAGATGCTCAAAAGCATGGGCGATACGCCAAGACAAGTAGACCGAAATCCATATGCATCTACCTACTAATCATCCACCTTGAGATATCTATCCAGAACATCTCGCTGGTATTAAGTTGTGAATCCCATCCAAAGTGTAAACTCAAAGCAACAGACAACTGCATTAAAGAACTTTGCGTAAAATAAACAATCCTTGCACCCCGCAAGTACAAGAGCCGTTGTTTTCCCCCTTGTGGCAACATGACATCCCCTAGACTCATGTTTCTGTCACTGAAGCTAGTCATCGGGGGCCATGAACCCACAATCATGCATAACATTCCCTCTTGGAGTCACTACCTACTACTTGGCCAAAGCAATAAACAACAACGGAGAACATGCAAGAATTACTCAAGAACATAAATATAAAAGAGGAGAATCAAATATATTACTCAAACATAATCTGAACATAATCTCATAAACCATCGTTTCCCAGCAAACTCAGCATAGCAACAGCAGAAATATTACGTAAGTGCCTCGATCATGTAGGGAAGCTCATGAGGTCTAATCCATGAAGAACAAAGAGGGGAGGAGAACATCACATAGCTACTGATCATAGACCCATGGTCCAAGGTGGACTACTCACGGTTCATCCGGGAAGCTCCCGGAGGTGGTTCCTCCCTCCGGCAGGGTGCCGGGAAGAGGTCTTCTGGTGCTCCCGATCTTAGAAGCACGACGGCGGCGGAACAGAGGAGAGATCGCGAAAAAGGGTTCCCGTCACGGGGGTTTCTCGTCACGAGGAATATATAGGCGAAGGGGGGCAGCCAGGGGGTCGACCAGGGGTCCAGGTGCCCCCCTGGAGCGACCCCACCCTGGGGCGCGCCGGGAGGGCGCCTGGGGCCCTGGTGGGTCCCCTCTGGACCCACCTCGGTGATTCCCGAAGCTTCTTCTACGCTGATTTTTTATAGGATTTTTCCCGAATTTTTGGAGCACCTTTAATATGGGGGAAACCTGAAATAGAAAAACAGCAGAAAACAGGAACTGGCACTGGGGTGCACTGAGTTAATAGGTTAGTCCAAATATGATCAAAAGTGTATGGAAGTTCATCAATATCATAGCAATATCACACAAAAGAGTCATGGAGCAAGCAGAAATTATAGATACATTTTGGACGTAGCAACAATTTTCGAGGAACGACTCCCAAGTGGGGACGATCACAAACCCTTAATCTCCTTTTTTTATCACTGCCAAAGTTTCTGATTTCTCATAGACCAAGCGTGAAGGAGGGTTTGTTTGTTATATTATCTTTCGAGATGGGCGCACTCATGCCAGTTCCTCCTCGTATTATGGGTTTGCAGATTAGACATGTAATCCCGGGGTAAAACTTGTCCAACTTAAGAAGATCATGAATTACCTACTACTTCCTCATGAGCGAAACAAGAGGCACAAAACAGAAGATTTTTAACATTTAAGGATAACACATAAATTCTATAATTCTAGGAGTGGTAGGGAAATACCACGAATAGGAAAGTATGGTGGACTCATATGGAAGATATTGGTTTCAGGGTATGGATGCACAAGCAGAAATCTACTTGGAAAAGAGTTTGGCTAGCAAAGGCTTTAAGAAAACACACAATTCATGCTAATTTATATGCAAAACATATAAAGAATAAACATTAAGGTAAGCATAACACATCAAGTTGTATTCCTTGTCAACATAACACTTCAAGCATAATAACATAAAGGTTTTTGCTATGTCGCTACTTGAGAAAACATGTATGTTGTCAAGACCAAAGCTATGTTTGCCAAAATTAAATAAAGTTTTCAAAGCCATACCCGATATAAGGTCAACACTCCCCATAAGAATCATCATATAAGGTCGATTGCATGAAGAGAATATCGAGTGCAGCGAAGGAACCAATAGACTTCTCATTAATATTCCATCATAGACGACCCCACACTCACGGATAAAAACTCTCCACAGGAGGAGTGATAGACCTCAATGCAAACACCTATTTCATATAATAACTTCCCTAGACATGATACGACTCTACTTGACTCTAAAATACTAAGATAAAGATAAAGATACCGGACACTCCCCCAATCTTGGAACAAGCTGAGGGGGTGCTATTTACCCGAGGATATTTACTCCTCATTCTCGTTGTTGTTGATTCTTCAGATCCCTGATGACACGGCGAAGGGTTCGGTTTTCTGATTCCAAGACTTCCACTTGTACTTTCAGTACACGGAAATCTTCACAGAGTTGATTGGTGATGCGGTAAGCCTCGGAGATGATGGAGATCGTACGTTGATCTTCAAGTGAAGTGGGGGGGGGGGTCCTGAAAGGTTAAGAGAAAGATCATATTGAGGTTGGCCAGATCCCACCATGATGGGATTTCTTAGACCTCCTTGTTGTTGGGTAGTAATAATCTTGAGTTCCTCTCTCACAGAGCGCTCCATCTCCGCTTGCCTTGCAGCGATTTCTTCTTCCGTAGCCCAATCAATGTACTTCCCTTGGTTGAGATCCTGCTGGACTTGACGGAGGCGTCGCCCCAAGAAATCTTCTCCGCTCGAGCCACAAGAAGACATCTCTAGCAATAGCCCTTTTATCCTGGCAGAAACAGCTCGAAAAAAACACACACGAAATCATTAGATACGGTACCGGGACTACCCGGGCAAATATATAGCAAAAATTTCTGCAACAATAGGAAGGTAATGAGCCAAAGTGGAGTCGGAGACGGTCTCCGGGGTGCCCAGGCGGCCGCCCGACACGGTCAGGAGGTAGGCCGCGCCAGGGGGGCGCCTGGACCCCCTGGAGCTCCTCTTCGGCTCCAATTAGGCTCTTAATTTTCTATATTTTGCAAAAACTCATAATCTGGAACTTTTATGGCGGTTCGCGATGTTTCCTTATCGTAATGCATACCTTTTCTTAATCTACTTTTGCTGGTGTCTAAAACGGGGCTGCAACATATTCTTCATGAGTTGTTGTGTGTATTATATTTACATCAACGTTGACGGGGTCCCCCGCCATGTAATGCTTGAGTCTTTTCCCACTACTGGAAAAAAGGTCTTTAATGGCGCACCTATTTTGGCTACTAATGGCGCACATTAGGTGCGCCATTAGTAACTTTTAGTAATGGCGCACCTATAGAAGTGCTCCGTTACTAACAATTTTTTTTGAATATTTTTTCAATTTTTTTTTCTAAATTTGATTTTTTTTTCAATTTTTTTTCTTAATCTAAGTTCAATATGCTTAATCTCAGGTCACATATACTTAATCCCAAGTCAAATGGCGCTCCGTGGTCAAACTTCCCAAACGGTCACCCATCCTCACACTACTCCAGCCCCAGCACGCTTAACTTCTCAGTTCTATCCAATCCCAACACCGGCTCACTTAACACGCACTTGTTGATATATGTATCATATCAATCTTATTAAACCTTGTTGATGTCCAAAATTTGAAAAAATTAATTTTTTTGAAAAAATTGAAAAAGAATATATTTTTTGAAAACTTTCAAAAAAAATGAAAAAATCAAAACTTTTGATAAAATTTAAAAGTCAAAAAGTTAAAAAATTTCAAAAGAAAATCGCGCCTTCAAAATTCAAAATAATTCACGCCTTCAAATTTATTTATTTTTTGATTTTTTTCCCGCCTTCAAAATTCTAAAAAATTCTAAAAATGTTACTAATTTTATTTAGTAATTTGTTTTATTAATTTTATTTTATTTTCCCGCCTTCAAAATAAAATAAAAACTTAGTAATGGCGCACTATTCGTAAGGTGCGCCATTACTAAATTTTTTTTTCATTTTCCCGCCTTCAAAATAAAATAATAAAAAAAGTTAGTAATGGCGCACCTATGCAAAGTGCGCCATTACTAATTTTTTCCCGGCTTCAAAATTCAATTTTTTTTAAAAGTTAGTAATGGCGCACCTATGCAAAGTGCGCCATTACTAACTTTTTTTATTTTTATTTTTTTATTTTCCCGCCTTCAAAATTCAATATTTTTTAAAAAAGTTAGTAATGGCGCACCTATGCAAAGTGCGCCATTACTAACTTTTTTTTTTATTTTCCCGCCTTCAAAATTCAAAATTTTTAAAAAAATTTAGTAATGGCGCACCTATACAAAGTGCGCCATTACTAATTTTTTTTAATTTTCCCGCCTTCAAAATTCAAAATAAAAATAAAAAAGTTAGTAGTAGCGCACCTATGCAAAGTGCACCATTACTAACATTTTTTTATTTTTTTATTTTTCCGCCTTCAAAATTCAAATTAAAAAAAAAGTTAGTAATGGCGCACCTATACAAAGTGCGCCATTACTAATTTTTTTTAATTTTCCCGCCTTCAAAATTCAAAAAAATAAATAAAAAAAAGTTAGTAATGGCGCACTTTGCATAGGTGCGCCATTACTAACTTTTTTTATTTTTTTATTTTCCCGCCTTCAAAATTCAAATTTTTTAAAAAAGTTAGTAATGGCGCACCTATACAAAGTGCGCCATTACTAAATTTTTTTATTTTTTCGATTTTTTAATTTTTTTAATTTTCCCGCCTTCAAAATTAAAAAAAAAGTTAGTAATAGCGCACTTTGTATAGGTGCGCCATTAGTAACCCAACTTACTAATGGCGCACCTATACAAAGTGCGCCATTACTATGTCGAGGAATGGGTCAAATCTTGGTCAAACATAGTAATGGCGTATTTTTCACCAGGTGCGCCATTACTACCCCAACTTACTAATGGCGCACCTGTAAAAAGTGCGCCATTACTATGTTTAGGAATGGGTCAAATCTTGGTCAAACATAGTAATGGCACACTTTTCACCTGGTGCGCCACTGCTATTTATGTTACTAATGGCGCACTGTGTAATGGTGCGCCATTACTATTTAGTAATGGCGCACCACATGTATAGTGCGCCATTAGTGTCTATATTATCTATAGCCATTTTTCCAGTAGTGGCCCATTCACAACTTGAGGTTCGGTGCCATCAAAATTGTTAATCTTGATTGCACCTGACCGGTAGACTTCTTCGATGTGAAATGGCCCTTCCCATCTGGAAAGTAATTTACCTAGAGAAAACCTGAAATGGGATCTAAACAATAAAACTTTATTACCAACATTAAATTCACGTTTCAGAATCCTTCTATCATGCCACTTCTTTACCTTTTCCTTGAACATTTTAGCACTCTCGTAAGCTTCACTTCTCCACTCATCGAGAGAGATCAAGTTCATGAGACGCTTTTCACCAGCTAACTTTGGGTCAGCATTAAGCTCTCTAAAATCCCAGAAAGCTTTGTGTTGTAATTCTAATGGCAAATGGCAAGCCTTGCCATAGACCATATTATACGAGGACATGCCCATGGGGATTTTGTAAGCAGTTCTATACGCCCACAAAGCATCTCCTAACTTCTTCGACCAGTCCTTTCTAGAACTGTTAACTGTCTTTTGGAAGATCAACTTGATCTCTCTATTGGTGAGCTCAACTTGCCCACTGGTTTGAGGATGGTACGTTGAAGCAATTCTATGATTGACATCGTACTTGGCTAAAGCTTTTCTAAAAGCTCCATGTGTAAAGTGTGATCCTCCATCAATCATGAGGTACCTAGGTACACCAAACCTAGGGAAAATTACATCTTTGAGCATTTTCAAAGATGTTTTGTGATCAACACACTCAGTGGGGATTGCTTCAACCCACTTGGTTACATAATCAACAGCTACTAAAATGTGAGTGTACTTGTGTGAAGGAGAAAAAGGACCCATAAAATCAAAACCCCAGCATCCAAAAGGCTCAATCACTAGTGAGTAATTCATAGGCATCTCATTCCTCCTACTAATATTACCAACTCTCTGACACTTATCACAAGATAAAACATAATTTCTAGCATCTTTAAAGAGAGTAGGACAATAAAAACCTGATTGGAGAACCTTATGTGCGGTCCTCTCACCGGCGTGATGTCCTCCATAGGGACTGTCATGACATTGCTTGAGAATTTCCTTCTGCTCGTGTTCCGGTATGCATCTTCTAGCGATCCCGTCCGTACCTTCCTTGAAAAGAGGAGGGTCATCCCAAAAGTAGTGCCTCAAATCATGGAAGAACTTCTTCCTTTGCTGAAATGTTAAACCTGGAGGAAAATACTTTGCAACGTTAAAATTAGCATAATCTACAAACCAAGGATCGTAAAGAGATTATACTTTTACAACGACAACTTGTTCGTCTGGAAAACTGTCGTTGACTGGGATGGGGTCATGCGGTATATCCTCCATCCTTGAAAGATTGTCCGCCATCGGATTTTCTGCTCCTTTTCTATCAACAATCTGTAAATCAAATTCTTGAAGAAGGAGTACCCACCTGATGAGTCTTGGTTTGGCATCCTTCTTCGCCATGAGGTACTTAAGAGCAGCATGGTCAGTATGAATAATAACTTTTGAATCAACAATATAGGGTCTAAACTTATCACAAGCAAATACTACTGCTAAGAATTCCTTCTCAGTAGTAGCATAATTCTTCTGAGCACTATCAAGGGTTTTGCTAGCATAATGTATAACATTTAATTTCTTATCAACCCTTTGTCCTAAAACAGCTCCAACAGCAAAATCACTAGCATCACACATAATTTCAAAGGGAAAATTCCATTCAGGTGGTTGTACTATAGGAGCGGTTATCAAAGCTTACTTAAGAACTTCGGAAGCCTCCTTACAATCTTCATCAAATACAAAAGGAACATCCTTCTGGAGAAGATTAGTGAGGGGTCTCGAGGTCTTAGAAAAGTCTTTGATAAATCTTGTAGAGAAACCAGCATGACTGAGAAAACTACGAATACCTTTAATATCCCTTGGATTGGGCATCCTTTCAATAGCTTCAATCTTCGCCTTGTCCACTTCAATTCCCTTCTCGGAAATCTTGTGACCAAGCACGATCCCTTCGTTTACCATGAAGTGGCATTTTCCCCAGTTTAAAACTAAGTTTGTATCCTCCAATCTATGCAAAACTTTATTAAGATTGTGGAGACAGTGGTCAAAGGATGTTCCATAGACGGAGAAATCGTCCATGAAGACTTCCACAATCTCCTCAAAGAAACAACGAAAAATAGCAGACATACATCTCTGAAAAGTATCAGGTGCATTGCATAAACCAAAAGGCATATGCCTGTAAGCATAGGTACCGTAAGGACATGTGAAAGTGGTCTTCTCTTGATCGGTAGTGTTGACATGAATTAGAGATAAGCCGGAGTACCCATCAAGATAGCAAAAGTGGGTGTTTTTAGACAACCTCTCTAGCATCTGATCAATAAAGGGCAGAGGGTAGTGGTCCTTTCTAGTTTCCTTGTTCAACTTCCTGTAATCAGTACACATTCTATATCCAATAACAACACTTTGAGGTATTAGTTCATTTTTATCATTAGAAACAACAGTCATACCTCCTTTCTTAGGAACACAATGAACTGGACTTACCCACCTACTATCAGCTATAGGATAGATGATACCTGCGGCTAGAAGCTTGAGAATTTCCGTCCTAACCACGTCCTTCATCCTTGGATTCAGTCGTCGTTGATGATCAACAGCTGGCTTAGCATCGGGCTCGAGATTGATAGTGTGTTGGCAAATCGATGGACTAATCCCCTTAAGGTCATCAAGGGTATAGCCCAAGGCACCACGTTGTCTGCGAAGTGTCTCCAATAATCGCTCTTCTTCAAATCCTGAAAGGTTAGCATTGATAATAACAGGATATATTTTATTTTCATATAAATAGGCATACTCTAGCGTATCGGGCAATGGTTTGAGGTCAAACACCGGGTCTTCTTTCGGTTGTTCTAGGATCCCCAAAGGCTCAACTGGGAGGTTGTGCTTCAGGATAACATCTTGTCTTGCAAATATTTCATCTAACTCATTTCTCTCCTGCATATGCATATCATTCTCGTGGTCTTCCATATATTGTTGCAAAGGATCATTAGGAGGAATGGCAATAGAAGCAATATTTTCAATAATTTTATCATCACTAAGTAAATCAGTACCACGAGGTTGCTTACAAAATTTAGAAAATTTAAATTCATATGGATTACCATTGAATTCAACAGAAACTTTACCTTTTTTACAATCTATTATAGCACCACAAGTGCTGAGGAAAGGTCTACCAAAGATAATAGGGCAAAAACTATCTTGCACTGAACTAAGTACGAGAAAGTCGGTAGGATACTTTACCTTTCCGCATAGGACTTCAACATCTCTCACAATTCCAATGGGAGAGATAGTCTCTTTGTTTGCTAGATAGATAGTAGCATCGATATCTTCAAGTTCACAGGGTGAAATCTCACCCACGATCTCCTGATAGAGTGAATAAGGAATAGCACTAGCACTGGACCCCAGATCGCAAAGCTCGTAATAGTTGTGATCTCCTATTTTGACAGATACAACTGGTGTACCTGAAATTTGACTCTTATTCTTGGCTGTGACAATGTTAGTTGAAACAACACAAAAATTTATCTTGTAAGCTGAAACATCATTAGTAACTAAATCTTTAACCATAGTAACTTGAGGATCGACCTTGATCAGGTCCTCAGGTTCGTAAGTTCTTCTCCCACTTTTATTTACTATGCCTGTCACAAAAGAGTGCTCCCTCATCTTTGTAGGAAAGGGGGCTTTTCATAAAAAACTGCAGGCAGAATAGGGCCAGCAACATGAATATCAACAGATAACTCTTTAAAGAGTTTATGATACTGATCCTTAGCCTTCTTAGAAGATTCAATGTGAGAGTCAAAGTTCTTACAAAAATCAAACACAAGCTGGGAATCAAGATTAATATTAGAACAGAAGGTATTGAAATAATCAGTTTTCACATAGCTCTCAATGTAATCATGCTCATAATTTATAGCAGGTTCAATACCTTTATCAATTTCCCAGTCTTCAGTATTCTTCTGTATCCTCTCAATGAGATCCCACCTTTCTTCGACGCTTCTTGTTTGGAATACCCCGCTAGAGGAGGCATCCAACATCTCCTTATCCCGACGAGAAAGCCTGGCATAAAAATTTGTAATTATAATATATTTGGGGAGTTCATGGATAGGACATTTGAACATTAGGGATTTAAGTCTCCTCCAAGCTTGAGCGATGCTCTCTCCGTCGCGAGACCAAAAGTTATAGATGTAATTCCTGTCTCTATGAATTTCATGAAGAGGATAAAACTTTGTGTAAAAGAGAGACATAAGCTCTTCCCAATTAAGTAGATGTGAGTTATCAAGGAGCTTATACCAATCTAAAGCTTTACCTATAAGTGATATGGAGAATAGTTTCTTCATGATGAACTCCAGCGACACACCTGCAAGCTTAAATAATGAACATAATTGTGTTAAATATATCAAGTGTTCACCTGGATGTTTGTCTCCTGCATAACGATTAGCTAAGACATAATTGATAATACCAGACGGTATTTTGTAAGGCACAATTTCAGTAGGGGCAGGAGTGACCACCACAGTTGTGAGGCATTTCCCCATAAACAACGATCCAAGAGTAGAGGTGTCAATAAGGACAAAAGCAGCAAAGACAAAATAAAAACGGAAATATAAAAACTTCCTTACCAGCTTCACTTACTAATAGCGCTATGCTCCCCGGCAACAGCGCTAGAAAACAGTACTTGATGACCATCAACTGTAGGGCATCATTTGTAGCGTTTTCGATAAATAAGAGTGTCAAACCCAACTAGGTGCAGAAGGTATTGGCAAGTGACTTTGGCAAGAAAATAACTGCAGGCACTGAAAGAGAACTTTTTAGGGGTTTTAGGTATAAGCAACAAAAAGGTAAAAGAGAGCAAAGTAAAAGGCACTGAGGAGTAACAAGTGGACCGATCCTTTTGAGCAAAGGATAAGCTTGGTAACTTAACTCATAAAGGCTAAAGTGTTCTTGAGGACACACGGGAAAAATAGTCACGTGCTTTCGCCATACTCCGTATCGGTAATATGTGCTGTGTTGATAAGTGTTGAGTGGGTGGATCTATGCTAGTGCACCCTCTAGACTAAGATAAGTGCACTCTTATGATTAAACACCTTCCAAGCATCTGCAAATACAAGATAGTAATTAAGGCAAAAGCCTAACCATAGCAATACGATCGGTGATCCATTGTTCCCTTGTGCAAAAGCGTGCGAACTGGGGTTTAGGTTTCTGTCACTCCGGCAACCCACCATAAGCATTCTTTATACACAATGCATTCCCCTAGGTCCTTAATAAGGCGAACTGTTGAGTGTTCGACTCACACAACACCACTAGGAAAATAACAACACAACTTAAATATCAAACAACACAACTTAAATATCAAACAACACATATTACTTCAACATCATATGACTACTAGAAACTAGACTTCTCCCATGTCCTCAAGAACTAAAGTAACTACTCACAAGACATAAAAGAGATCATGATCAGAGGGGATAAATATATGATAAACAATCTGGACACAATGATATTTCTCCAACAAAACTCAATAGCATTCATCACACGATAGTAATCAACACCGGTAGAGTAGAGATGATAGATAGTACGGATTATAACACAAGTTCAACTTGTGAGGTGAGATTGGATGAAGATGAAGATGGTGCTGATGTTGGGGATGATGTTGATGATGATCTCGATGATGCCTGGGACGATGGTGATGACGATGGCGATGATCTCCCCTTCCGGGAGGTGTTCTCCCCGGTGGAATCCGTCTTCCGAAGATGTCTTTTCTCCTCTGTTGGTTTCCGCCACGGAGCGGCGGAGGAACTCGTGAAAACTCTCCTCTTTTAGGGTTTTTGGATGATGTGTGATATATAGGCCAAAGGGGGGAGCCGGGAGTGGCCTCAGGGGTCCAGGCGCCCTCCCGGCGCGGCCAGGGTGTGGGCTGCGCGAGGTGGCCTCCTGGCACCCTGTGGCCCCCCTGTGGCCCCTCTTCGGCGTGTCTTCTTCATCCTTCTGAAAAATACCCTCCGTCGATTTTCAGGTAATTTGGAGGTATTCTTCTTCAGCAACTCAGCGTCCACTTTTTACCACTGAATCCTACGCCTGCTGCTTTGCATCGGAAAGTTGCAAACTGTGTAAATTAAGCCAAAACAACATAAGAACAACATCATATCATGAAATATATCAATGAATAAGATAGAGTTACTATATAAAATAGTGATGAATTTTGGACGTATCACTCCACCATATTTCTCTCTTTGCCATCCTAAGTGTCAACTTTCGTACTTACGCTCATCCATTGCATGAGTGCTCAAAATATCGAAAAGGAGTGGATCAAATTGACTTGTACTTGGCTAGTGGTCTGGGGACGAGTCAAGATAAGATTTCAAATAAGACTAAGTGTGAAACTTTAGTAGATTGAGTTCTCAACAAAAATATATTTTTCTCTCGTATTCCCATCACCCCCTTCTGTCACGCAAACACCATCTGGAGACATTCAAGTCACGGACATCAAGAGCTCTTGCACCTTTATGTTCTTATGTTGCTTGTTTCAATGCTAACATAGAGTCTTGCCTGTTAAGACTTGATTGATTACATACCTTGATTGATTACATACCTTGATTGATTTGCTTTCAAAGTTCTTATATGGTTTTTAGCATGTCATCACATAAATTATGCTTGTTATCTTTTACCTACTCGAGGACGAGCAGGACTTAAGCTTGGGGATGTTGATACGTCCCAAACGTATCTATAATTTTTTCTTGCTCCATCCATGTTTCGTGTGATATTGCTATGATCTAGATACACTTTCATACGCTTTTAATCATATTTGGACTAACTTATTAAATCAGTGCACCACAGTGCCAGTTCATGTTTTCTGCTTTTTTTATTTCAGGTTTCCCCCATATTAAAAGTGATCCAAAAATTTGGGAAAAATCAGATAAAAAAGCAGCGCAAAAAAAACCTTCCGGAATGACCTGGGTGGGGCCAGAGGGCCACCACCAGGGGTCCAGGCGGCCTGGTGGCGTGGCCTAGGGCTTGGCCGCGCCAGGGGGTGCCTGGACACCTGATTTCCCCCTGGCTGCCCCCCTTCGCTTATTTATTCTGCGTGACAGGATTCTTCCGAAGGAAGAACCCTTTTTAGCGATCTCGCCTCTGTTCCGTCTCCGCCGCGCTTCCAAGATCGGGAGCGCCAGCAGACCTCTTCCCGGCACCCTGCCGGAGGGAGGATTGACCTCCGGGAGCCTCCCCTCCAACATGGACGCTTCCCGGATGATCCGTGAATAGTCTACCTTGGATCATGGGCCCCTGATCAGTAGCTATGTGATGTTCTCCTCTCCTCTTTGTTCTTCATGGATTAGATCTTGTGAGCTGCCCTACATGATCGAGGCACATATGTAATTTTCTTCCGTTGCTATGATGAGTTTCCTGGGATCTGATGGATTATGAAACTATGTTCAGTTTGTGATTGAGTATCATATTTGGTTCTTATCTTTTATATTTTTTTTTCTTGTAATTCTTGCAAGTTCTCCATTGATGTTTATTTCTTTGGCCAAGTAGTAGGTAGTGACTACAAGAGGGAACTTTATGCTCGATTGTGGGTTCATGCCCCTGATGACTAGCTTGACTGACAGAAACATGATTCTAGGGGATGTGTTGTTGCCACAAGGGGGAAAACAACGGTGCTTGTAACCGCGGTTGCAAGGATTGTTTACTTTACGCAAAGTTCTTTTAATGTAGTTGTCTGTTGCTTTGGGTTTACACTTTCGGTGGGGCTCGCAACTTAATACCAGCGATATGTTTTGGATACATATCTCAAGGTGGATGATTAGTAGTAGATGCAGTTGGATTTCAGTCTACTTATTTTGGCGTACCGCCCATGCTTTTGAGCCTCGTCCTTTCTTTGTAGCATATTTAGCATTGCGATGCGTTTTTAATCCTGTCAATTGCCCAGCTATGATTTGTTTACCTCGCATAGCATTTTTTCGTCTTTTGGGAGAGAGACATCAATAGTGAACATCACGGGACCCCGGTCCATATCCTCATCACTGTTTACACGATCGTTTATTTTCTACTTTTACTTTCTAGGTGTTATCACCATTATCATTATCCCTTGCGTTTGATCCTTTGTAAACAACAAGGCTGGAGAGATTGCCAACCTCTCTGAACTTCGTTGGGAGCAAAGTTATTTGTGTCGTGTACAGGTCCAGGTTAAGGAAGCAACTTTTGTCTAAAACGGTGCCATTGTTTCCTTGCCACCTACTTACCATTTTCGGAGTCCTACTGGTTCGATACTCAACCTTGGTATTTTTTCCATGGGAAATTTGCTGCTATCCTACATCTCACCTTCCACTTGGGGTAACCAACGAAGGGCGAGAAGCCATTATCACTTCCACGCCATCAGCTACCAACGAAGTTCAGGGAGGTTGTCAATCTCTCCGTCCTTTCCGTTTACAAAGGATCAAACACAACAGATAATAGTAGTGATAATTGCAACTATAAAGTAAAACAGGAAGTAAATTGAGGGTGTAAACAGTGGTGGAAATATGGACCGGGGTCCCATGATGTTCACCAGTGATGTCTCTCTCCCAAAAGACAATAAACAGCGATGCGAGGTAAACAAATTACAGCTGGGAAATTGACATGATTACGGGCGCAAACCAATGCTAATTATGCTACAAAAGAAAGGACGAGGCTCAAAATCATGGGCTGTACGCCAAAACAAGTAACCCGAAATCCATCTGCATCTACCCACTAATCATCCACCTTGAGATATCTATCCAGAACATCTCGCTGGTATTAAGTTGCGAGTCCCACCCAAAGTGTAAACCCAAAGCAACAGACAACTGCATTAAAAGAACTTTGCGTAAAGTAAACAATCCTTGCAATCGTGGTTACAAGCACCGTTGTTTTCCCCATTGTGGCAACAACACATCCCCTAGACTCATGTTTCTGTCAATCAAGCTAGACATCAGGGGGCATGAACCCACAATCATGCATAACGCTCCCTCTTGGAGTCACTACCTACTACTTGGCCAAAGCAATAAACAACAACGGAGAAAAATCAAGAATTACTCAAGAACACAAATATAAAAGGAGAAGAACCAAATATATTACTCAGCACAATCTTAACATAGTCTCATAATCTATCACATCCCAGCAAAGTCAACATAGCAACAGCAGAAACAATTACATATGTGCCTTGATCATGTAGGGTAGCTCACAAGGTCTAATCCATGAAGAACAAAGAGGGGGAGAGGACATCACATAGCTACTGAACATGGGCCCATTGTCCAAGGTGGACTACTCACAGTTCATCCGGGAAGCGTCCATGGTGGTGGAGAAGGTCTCGGAGGTAAATCCTCCCTCCGGCAGGGTGCCGGGAAGAGGTCTTCTAGTGCTCCCGATCTTGGAAGCGCGGCGGCGGCGGAATAGAGGCGAGATCGCGAAAAAGGGTTCTGTCCTCGGGGGATTCAGGACGAAGGAAGTATATAGGCGAAGGGGGACAGCCAGGGGGAGACCAGGGGTCCAGGAGGCCCCCTGGCGCGGCCCCAACCTAGGACGCGCCCATAGGGCGCCTGGAGCCCTGTTGGGTCCCCTTTGGCCCCCATTCGGGACTCTGGAAGCTTTCGTTGCGCTGATTTTTTATATATTTTCTTGGAATTATTCTGGCATTTTACGTAATGGGAAAACCTGAAATAGAAATACAGCAGAAAACAGAAACTGGCACTGGGGTGCACTGAGTTAATAGGTTAGTCCAAATATGATCAAAAGTGTATGAAAGTGTATCAAAAGCATAGCAATATCACCAAAACGTGCATGGAGCAAGCATAAATTATAGATACGTTTGGGACGTATCAGATGGTCGCCTGATTCACAAGAAGATTACAGAGATACTCTCCGATGAATTCCCGAGACCCTTATGCCTACTGCTTTGCAACTCTGCACCACGGATAAGCCAGTGTGGATAATTACATAGACCTTCCTTTCGGCCATTCGATCCTAGTTGCTCATGTTAATACAAGATACCCCATAATATTCTCCGTTGTTTTGAAAATCGTTTCTTCCTACTGTCTTACGGCTTCTTTTCACCCTGCGGATAATTTCTGACATTTATCAAGGGTCCGTTCATCCTAGTTGTTCTTATGATTCCCAAAATACTTTGAAATACTATTCGATCCCGCAACAATCCTCGACAGCCTACTGCTTTGGAGATTCTTCTTACCTGCTTGCACTATGATTAATCCCGTTTTTCTTGTAGTCTTCGATGACCTCCCTTCGCGTTGCCATTCTGATCTGTTGAATCATCGTGCGTGCTAGTGCACACAATCATCAGATTATCCCTATGAATTCATTTTTACGACTCAGATATCATTCCAGACATGAGCTGGATCTCGCTAAATCAAACCTTGATTGATTGTCCGTCCAGTTCAATTCAACTTACCCATATTTGTATTAAAACGTCTGCTTCCGATCCTTCATTCTGGAAATCGTAATTCCTTTGAAATTAAACATTGAAATATTCAGCTGCTTCTGTCATTTGATGCCTTTGTATTCTTTCTCCTTATGGTTGAGTACCGATACTCATACCAGACTCTCTGTACCCCACGCGACCTTTTGGTGGATTACTACCTACCTCCCCTTGTGCCCTAAGTCATTCATGAATTTTCCCTGATATCAGATGCCTCTGGCGAACGATATCATCTAATCGGTGACGTCATCCTTCGGCTTTCGAACCAGTATCCCTCACTTATGATGTTTTTTTGTATGGGTTTCAAAATGCCCCAATGGGTTAACCCTATGCTTCCCCTAATTTTTATGAACCCAGACTTTATGTGGGTTTTACTCTACTGGCCTCCTGTCAGATGAGCTTTCAATCCTACCACCTCCCCGAAAGCGAGAAGTGAATGAGGGGTTATGCATAGATGAAGAGGGAGTCGACCTTGAACCTTGTGTTCATGCCCATAGATACGATGTAGAACTTATCATGAAAACTTCTTGTAAAGATAATTACCCCCTAGTATCTCGAGGATGTCGTGCCTTTACACTACACCTTATGGATATTTGGATGAAGCAATACCTTCCCCGTCATAGGCGCACCATGGTTCTGGGTTGTTGTCAACCAAGGACACCGAATACCTTTGCTTCACCATTCCTTTGCTTGATGTCGTCGCTAATCAATGGCATTCTCTTGGAACCTCTCAACATAATGTGTCATAATCAATATCAACACTTTGGCGCCTTCCAAGTGTCGATTAACCTCATGGTGTAAAATACCATCCTTTACCCTCGATGATTTGTGTTATCATCAGCAACCTCCTTTGACTCCCTGCCAATACAAACTTGGTCATGTATATCTTGCTCTGCTTTCCCTTGGGAAAACGATATACACCTGATACTGGTGTATCATCACTTTTTCCCTTCCATGGGTTTGCTTGATCTATTGACCACATTTTCCTTTCCATTGGTCTGTTTGATCTAATGATCACATTTTCCTTTCCATTGGTCTGTTTAATCTTTCTTCTGAGGTAACTCGTCTGAGCAATGATAATTCCCTGCTTATGTAAACACTTCGGTGTACTACTTTGTCCGTACAACCTGTTACAGTTGTTGATGACTTTTCGGTGACCACCGATGGACAAGAACTTTTCCAATTGGTCCGCCTCATCTTAATGAGCAGGAAAATGGTTCTCTATTTCCATTGCCCCTGGTACCGCTGTTGTTGCCGACATAGCTAACAAGCTTTTCTCTGACAAACCTTGCATTGTGATCGTAAACTATGTCGCCACCCATCTTATTCAATGTGGGCCCATAACCCACTGTTCCACAGGATCGAAACCTGACTCCCTTGGACCTTTCTGTTCTCAAAGTTACAGCCTTGTGTGGAATTAATCAATTATCTACCTTGTGTTATTCAAGCCGGTATCAGACGCAATACTTATTCTTGATGCTCTGGAACCCTTTTCATCATCCGCCATTGGCTTCGAATGCTTGCCTATCTGCTTGAAGTTTCCCATACCTTCTTTTGCTTCTCTCGGTGTGTTTCCCTGTGTTTCAACTCGAGAGATACCATGTGCCTCATTCCCTCTGGCAACCCCAGTTGATTAACCATGTGTCGATTCACCTCCCTAATTGTCCCCTCCTAACCTATCCGTAAGTACGTGGAAGACCCTAAAGGAAGGATATTAAGTTCATAGAGATGCACTAATGCACAGAAATGAAGACATCAACGAGAAGAATTAACTTCGTCGAGAATGACAAAAAGAACTAGAAGAATCGCTAGAATACAAAACCAAAACTCTACCCCTTACACTACCTTTTAACTCTCGGGACGAGAATTCTTTGTAGTGGGGGAGATTTGTAACACCCTCAATGTCAAACTACGGTGATCAATCTTGCTAATGACTAATCCCAGTCATTAACCATGCTCTAATCATCTTTGAAACCAATCTTAATAAAAGTCCACTTGGTTGGAATTAAAAACAAAGTGGAAAATAAATCTTTAACTAAAAATTGTGCAACCAATTTTATAAAATGCTAAATAATCAGTAGGCCATGAAAATGTATAAAGAGGTATTTATTAAAATGTTTAATAAATTCAAACAAATAAAAACAATAGCAAAATAGCCACTTTCTTCCTTTTTAAATAAAACAAAAATGCAAATGATTTTTTTGAGCCCAAACTTTTTTGTGGCATCACCTTACAGTGTAATACTAATATAGCAACCCATTTCACACTTTTATAAAATCAGATTCTAGATCAATAAAATATAAACAGAAAAGAAAATAGGAAAATAAAAACAAAAAAGGAAAATTTTATCTGTTGCCCAATGCAACTCCACCTTGCACAGCCCACCCTAGCCCTCTCCCTCTTCTTCCCCACTGCTCACATCCCCTGCGTGACAAGCATCCACGTCTGCCATGGTTGATTCCATCGCCGTGGCGACCATCCCGTGGCTTGCCGGCGTGGATAAGACCCGGGGCCTCTCCTCGAAATCCTAACTGCCCCCGTTTGCCCTAGACGCCCCTCAGATTCCCCCACGCTCCCCTGGTCTCCCTCTCGCTCAAGCCCGACGCTCGCCGGCGCCCGCAGCTTACCGTTGCCGTGGCCAACGACCACCTCCGGCCATGCGAACACATCCAGCAGAACCGCCACAGCCTCCTCTTCCTCTCCATCAAGTCAATCGAGTCGGGACACCCTACTCGCGACACATTCATCTTCGACCTTCGCTACGACTTACGGTGAACACCACCGAAATTAGTCATCCCCGGCGCCTCCCCGAGCCCACTGCCTTTCCCTTCGAGTGCACGGTGAGCTTCTCTGCAGGTTCCCTCTTCCAGGGCTCGCCATTGTGTCCTCAAACGCTGTTTTTCCTCGCCCCCTCTTCGTGCCGCCGACCACCATGGCCGGACCAAGCACCGGCCGCGCCTTTCCTCGCACCCAGCGCGCCCTGTCCTGCATCTGGCCGCGCCCAGCACGCGTGCAAGCCCGCCCGAGGCCATGCCCCCCTGCTGCACCTTGTTGCTGGGCTGCACGTCACCTTTGCTTCGCGCGCTCGCCGTCCCCTGGCCGCACGCCGCCCGCACCGGTCCAAGCCCTACCCACACCCAGGCCGCGCCCCAAGGAGACCGTGTGCTCGCACGGCCGCACCCCCCGTCATGGCCACCCCCTCGCCAAAACAGACATCACCGGCGTGGACCGCAAGGGCCTCGCCGTGCCTCTGCGTCGCCGCCGGTGACACCCGTGGCTAACCAGTGGGTTTGTCCCACTGGCAGGTTGTCCCTGGACTTTTTAAGCACATGTTAATGTTAAGCTCATCACCCCCACACCCACTGACTACTGAACCCCACCCCTTTTAATCTGCTGCTGTTTAAAACAAATAGAGATAAACCCCAGAGCCACTGACAGATGAGCCCAGGCCATTTGTTAATTTACTAAACTGTTAAGTGTCAATGTGTGGCTGACTGCTGGGTCCCGCTGATGGTTAGATGAATTAAGACATATTTATAATAGATATAGAGTATGATATGTAGAACCTTTGTGCTATTTATTTAAATAAAACTAAGTTTAAATGCCTCTGTATATGACATGTGGCCCCCCTTGTCATATCACTGTTTTGGATAAGGTTGTGGATAATGTTGAATTTAATAATAAAGAAAATCTATTCGAATAGCCGTGTCCACGGTAAGAGGATGCTTTATGCTGAAGCCAGACTCTACTACTACAAACTACTACTACTAAACTGTTTGTGTTACGGGTTTGCTTCCTCGCAGGGAAGTCGAGGAAGGGATATCGGAGGCATTATTAATTATTACAAGTTACTATTATACAATGTTGCAGCAACTTCTGCTGCATTGTTACTTTATGCTTTATATATAACAGTTGGCTATTCTCTTCCCATGCTGCAAGAATCACGTGAATAAGCTAGTCTTCGATAGGCCTAGCTTCTTATCCTTATTCAGGCTTTATGTAGTTCAGTCCACTATATAGCCTCCCCTTTCCATTTGATACAAATGCATAAATGCTTAGTAGCAGACGTAAGACTCGCGGGTATGCTAGATACTCACCCTTGCTTTCCCCCTCCCCTTTTGGTTTTGTATACATGATACGTCCCAAACGTATCTAGAATTTCTTCTTGCTCCATGCATGTTTTGTGTGATATTGCTATGATCTAGATACACTTTCATACACTTTTGATCATATTTGGACTAACTTATTAACTCAGTGCACCCCAGTTCCAGTTCCTATTTTCTGTTGTTTTTCTATTTCAGGTTTCCCCCATATTAAAAGTGCTCCAAAAATTCGGGAAAAATCCAATAAAAAATCAGCGTACCGGAAGCTTCCGGAATCACCAAAGTGGGACCAGAGGGCCACTACCAGGTGCCCATGCGCCCTCCTGGCGCGCCCTAGGGTGGGGTTGCTCCAGGGGGCCGCCTGGACCCCTGGTGGCCCCCCTGGCTGCCCCCCTTCGCCTATATATTCTCTGTTACGGGATTCTTCCGAAGGCAGAACCCTTTTTCCCGATCTCGCCTCTGTTCCGCCACCGCCGCGCTTCCAAGATCGGGAGCACCAACAGACCTCTTCCAGGCACCCTTCCGGAGGGAGGATTGAACTCCGGGAGCCTCTCGTCTACCATGGACGCTTCTCGGATGATCTGTGAGTATTCTACCTTGGACCATGGGTCTGTGATCAGTATCTATGTGATGTTCTCCGCCCCTCTTTGTTCTTCAAGGATTATACCTTGTGAACTGCCCTACATGATCAAGGAACATATGTAATTCTTTCTGCTGTTGCTATGCTGAGTATGCTGGGATCTGATGGATTATGAGACTATGTTTTATTTGTGATTGAGTAATATATTTGATTCTTATCTTTTATATTTTTGTTCTTGAGTAAATCTTGCATGTTCTTCGTTGCTGTTTATTGCTTTGTCCATGTAGTAGGTAGTGACTCCAAGAGGGAACGTTATGCTCGATTGTGGGTTCATGCCCCCTGATGACTAGCTTGAGTGACAAAAACATGAGTCTAGGGGATGTGTTGTTGCCACAAGGGGGAAAACAACGGTGCTTGTAACCGCGGTTGCAAAGATTGTTTAATTTACGCAAAGTTCTTTTAATGCAGTTGTCTGTTGCTTTGGGTTTACACTTTGGGTGGGGCTCACAACTTAATACCAGCGAGATGTTCTGGATTGATATCTCAAGGTGGATGATTAGTATTAGTTGCAGTTGGATTTCGGTCTACTTATTTTGGTGTACCTCCCATGCTTTTGATCCTCGTCCTTTCTTCGTAGCATAGTTAGCATTGCGGTGCGTTTTTAATCCTGTTAATTGCCCAGCTGTGATTTGTTTACCTCACATAGTAGTTTTATCGTCTTTTGCGAGAGAGACATCACTAGTGAAAATCACGGGATCCCGGTCCATATTCTCATCACTGTTTACATGCTCAATTTATTTCCTTCTTTTACTTTCCAGTCGCAATTATCACCATTATCCTTTATCCCTTGCGTTTGATCCTCTGTAAACAAAAAGACCGGAGAGATTTACAACCTCTCTGAATTTCGTTGGGAGAAAAGTTACTTGTGTGTGTGCAGGGCCAGGTTAAGGGAGGAATATCTCAAATGGCGCGTTGCTCGCTTCACCACCTACTTGTAGTTATCGGAGGCCTACTTGTTCGATCTCAACCTTGGTATCTTTGCCAAGGGAAATTTGCTGCTATCTGTAACACCCTCAGATCCAGTACAGTAATCACTACAGTGATTCCACTGTTAGTGATCATTACTGTTGATGATCAAGCCTTGAACACCTTTGATCACAGCTTATTGGAATTCCAACCCTGATAAAAATTTCAAATAAAGGTGGATTAGAATTTTGATCCAAGGAAATTGTGGGTGAATGATAACCATCTTTCAATTACCTAAACCAAGTCAACTCCTAGCCATTTGAATAATCACAAGTCTATGTTGATTGAGAAACCAATCTTGTGGTGTCATCAAAAATTATTTTTGAAAGTTCATATAAAAATGGAAATCTTAGTGGAATCAAAATAATGAAACATATTAATTAAAATGCCTAGCAATATTAGATGATGATAATATAGCAATGGTTGTTTTGTTAAAAATGGTATAGTAATATAAAGGAATAATATTTAAAATAAAACAATGGCTTCAGGAAATTATTAAATGGCTATGGTAAAATAAATAAACAAGTGGGAATTTTAAATGAACTAAAATTTATGGGAACAATTATATAAAATGCCTAATAATCTGTAGGTCATATTAAAAGTGATTTGGGATTTTATTACCATGTTTAATAATGTAGATAAATAAAAACAGTAGCAAAATAATAGCTTTTACCTCATATTAAATAATTTAAAGGTCTAAAGGATTTTATTTTTGTACCAAACTTTTTGTGGCATCATGTTAAAGTGTAACCCTAATATAGGTGCAAGTATAACATTTTACAAAAATCAAAACCTAGCCAAACTAAATACAAACAGAAAAGAAATTTAAAAGAAACATAAAACACAAAAAGAAAAACCCTAACCTACACCTGGGGCGAGGCCCACCCCAGGGCCCAGCCCACCCCAGGGCCCAGCCCACCCCTCTCTTTTCTCTCTCCCTCACCTGCTCCCCCCCCCACCGTGGCGTCACGGCCATGGCCGCACGGCCATGCCGCCGGCCCCCCCTCTCACCTGCTCCCTCCCCTCCTCCACCTGCCCCCCCATGGATAAGACCCAGGCCGACCCCCTCCCCCAACTGCCCCCTGCCCACTTCCCCATCTTCCCCCTCGCTCTCCTCTGCCTCTCTCGCTGCTCGCCCGTGGGTGCCGCGACGCCGCGCCGTCGTGCTCGCGGCCAATAGCCTCGCCTCTCCGCTCAACCATGTCCAGCGAATGCGCCTCCATCCTCTTCACCACCCCAGGGATGGAATCGAGCGGGGACACCCCTACGCCACCGTCACCGTCGCGTTCTCCTGCCCCGGCCGCCGGCGAATACAACCTCGATTCGCCGCCGTTGGTGCCTCCTCAGCCTTCCCGAGCCCTTCCCTGCACTCGCCGTGAGCTCCCGCCCCTCCCCATCCTCTCCTTCCCTTCCACAGCGTACCGTAGCCGGCGCCTCCATGGCCGCCGTGGCCCTGTCTCCGCCGTCGTGATCCTCGTCGTGGTCCGGGGCACGTTTCCGGCACGCCGTTCACGTCGAAACGCTCTCCATGCTCCCCTTGTTCGAACGCCTTATCTCACGCTCCTCCCGCACCCGGTAACCTCGTCGTCGTCGTCTCCTCTAGGCTTCGGACCGCCGCCCCTCTTGTCACCGATGCCGCTCCAGCCAGCCTCCGGCGAGGTCGTCGCCCCCAGTAGACGCGGAGTAACCGCCCCTTTCGAACGCAACTCGCGGGCGGGGTTTTGGCCGTCGGGGCTGGCCAGACTGGTCGCCGCTGTGCTCTGCCCTCGTCGCCAGCGAGCACTGGCTCGAGCCAGGGGGGTTGGCTCCCTGGCTAGTGGGCCAGAGCCGGTTTAGATTAGGGGCTAACCCCCCTAATTAACTTAGCACCCCTAATTAAAACTGATTTGAGATAACCCCCTATTAAAATAATGAAAAACTGTTATGATTAACCCCACTGACTGACATGCGGGCCACATCCACTAATAAAACATGATTAGATTAAATAAAACTTGTTTAGATAAATGGCTGTATGACAAGTGGGCCCTCTGTTAAATTAGTTAGTTTAAATAAAATAGCAGTTAAAATGTTAGTATGACAGGTGGGTCCAGAGGCATTTCTGATTAAATTAAATGTTTTATAAATAACAGAGGCCCACATGTCAGCACTGTTCTGGATAATGTTTTGGATAATGTTGAAATTTAATAATAAAAGAAATTCAGAAAATCATTTAAATGATTTAAAACTTTGAAATTCAATAACTTTTAAACCGTAACTCGGATTCAAAAACTTTATACATGAAAATTGACCAGAAAAATATAACGAATACGGATACGCCATCCGTATGTCTACCACCCCCCTCTAACGTACCGAACATCGACATTCCCCCCCTTCGGGCTGTCTGTCGATAATTCCCGGTACCGATAAAAATTGCCCGGATCAAAATACTTTGTATACGAAAGTTACTCAGAACGGATCAACGATTACAGATACGATACCCATATCTTCACCACAGCCCTCTAACATACCGATCATCGAACTGTCCCCCCCCTCCGGTGGCACTATCCGATAGATTGCCCGATAACCGTTAAACTGTCCGGTACTGTTAGAATGCCCGGATGAATTTATTCCGAACACGAAAGTTGTCCGGAATGGTTCAACTAACACGGATACACCCCCCTTATGATTGTCCGGTAACCACGACACCTCCGTCTTGATCCTTCCCCCTCCAGACACCTTGTCCGATAATCACCCGGAGCCGGTATTTCATCCCCGGATGAATTCCCGGTCCGAGCAACGTGCATCGTACTGCAATAGAACCCCGTTTACAATTCATCTGTTATGTCTTGCATTTGTATTGCTATTATTTTTGTGTATTTATTGTTTCTTCCCCCCTTAATCTCCGGTAGACCCCGCTGCTGCCGTCGACTACACCGATGCTGAGTACGATTACTTCGTCGACGACCGTACCGCTACTACCGAGCTTACAGGCAAGCAGAGCCATTCTCTTCCCCAGATATCGCCTATCTTTCCGTACAATTCTTGCACTAGGCATTGTTACTGCTGCTGCTACGTTTACAATCCTATTCAACTGCATAGCCTACTTTTTGTCGCCCCTTGATGTGCCTTCCTTTATCCTAGGCTGCATATTATTATTATTATGCATTATTCAGCAGTGAGCCCTGCGCATTGTTAGCTAGGATTAGATAGCGGGCCGTGATCACTCAGGGGAGTGAACGCGGGTACAATTATTATAACTGCACAGGTACGGTACAATGCAGACACCGCCTCAGGCCCTATCTAGGTTATGCCCAGTCACCTCAAGTGTGAGCTATCAAGGAGTAATCCTTGTACTCCACTCGAGGCTGACTTTGTCTTACCGCCATAGGGTCTTGAAAACGGTTGTCCTTCAGGTAACAAGTCGGGCGACCCAACGATGCCCGCGAGAGGTATTGCGACGGGACGACAGGGAGGGCACGACCAGTGTACCGGTGTGCTTGGCCCCTGGTCGTTGGCCGCGAGAGTTACCAAACCACGAAAGTCGAGCTCCTCCAGGAGCACACGCGAGACAAGGTAAGGAGACGGTTCACCTCGTTGGTAACCGCAGTGACTTGGTGGGACGACAGGGCAGGCACCGATGTACTGGTGGTACTGGCTACTGTCGTTGTCCGCGGGTCGGTTAAGTCGAGGCAATGATAACGGTTGTCACGCAGGTTAATTAAAATACTAAATGGTTCAGTGAATGTCTTGAGTTGGCTATATGCCATGTACGCACTACCTACCCGTGGGAACTATGAGTTATGGGCTCCTCTGCTTCTTAGTGTCGTCCGAGGACTCTTCAGACGTCAGCAGTACCGCGGCCTGCGCCGGGAAGTGGTGTTGTCTTATTTGCCGCGGCAGTGTGGTTTGTATTTGCTTTGATTTAACTTCACCGGCCAGCCTCGCACCGTGCAGGAGTACGTCGGGGTTAGGGTCCAAAGCCCCGCGTACATAGGATATAGTCCGGCGGATGACCTCTCTGTTGAGTTTGAAAGATGGGCTATGAAGTGTCGGATAGCCTCGGTGGAGCGTTCCCTAACAAGGTTCCCGCCACCCTGGAGATCCGTGCGTGTAGCGTAACACAAGTGCACCCCTGCAGGGAAGATTAATCTATCGATAGCCGTGTCCACGGTAACAGGACGCTTTATGCTGAAGCTGGATCTTACCACTAGAAACTATTAATATTAAACTGTATGGTTCCGGGTTCTCTTCCTCGCAGGGATGTCGAGGAGATGAACTCGGAGGCATTGTTAATTATTAAAACTTATTATTATTCAATGTTGCAGCAACTTCTGCTTCATTGTTACTTTACTGCTTTATATAAACTGTTGGCTGATTCTTACCTCATGCTGCAAGACATCGTCGGAAGATGCTAGTCTTCGATAGGCCTAGATTCTTACCCTTGCTCTGAATTTCTGTCTTCAGTCCACTATATACAGCCTCTTCATTCCGTTGATACCATGCATAATGCTTAGTAGCGGACGTAAGACTCGCGGGTATACTAGATACTCACCTTCTTTATTTCCTTTACTGTTTTGCCTGATCGGCCGCTGCAGTCGACGTTGGAGTCCAGGAGTAGGAGATCCCCGATGTCGACCACCGCAACGTGAAGATCCCCGATGCCTTCTACGACGTCGAGTTCCCCGTTGAATAGGAGTAGCTTGGAGGTTCCCAGGCAGGAGGCCTCGCCTTTTCGATCGTTGTTGATATTTGTGCTAGCCTTCTTAAGGCAACTCTGTATCCTTGTGTCTGTACTCAGATACTATTGCTTCCGCTGACTTAGTGCTCTCGAGCTGTTGTATTCGAGCCCTCGTGGCCCTGGCTTGTATTAAAAAGTTTGTATTATTTTATTTGTAGAGTTGTGTTGTGATATCTCACCGTGAGTCCCTAATCTCGATCGTGTACCTTGCGTGTATGATTACTGTACACGGCTTGATTTTGGGGGCGTCACACTATCCTACATCTCACCTTCCACTTGGGGTAACCAACGAAGGGCGAGAAGCCATTATCATCTCTCGCGCATCAGTACACGGTTGCTGCAATCAGACGCGAGGCGTCCAGGAGCAGGAGATCCCCGATGCCGACCACCACAACATGAAGATCCCTAATGCCGACCACGGCAGCGTGAAGATCCCCGATGCCTTCTACGACATGGAGATCCCCGACGACCATGAGTAGTTTGGAGGTTCCCAGGCAGGAGGCCTCGCCTTTTCGATCGTTGTTCTTTTTGTGCTAGCCTTCTTAAGGAAACCTTGTATTCCTTGTGTCTATACTCAGATACTATTGCTTCCGCTAACATTGTTCTCTCGAGCTGTTGTATTCGAGCCCTCGTGGCTCCTGGCTTGTATTATACAACTTGTATTATTTTATTTGTAGAGTTGTGTTGTGATATCTTACCGTGAGTCCCTGACCTCGATAGTAGACCTTGCGTGTATGATTAATGTACATGATCGTAAATTGGGGGCGTCACATTGAATTGAATGCAAAGCAATATAAAGTCTAAATTAAGAATTGGCATGAAACATCAAGTTGTCTTCCTTGTCATCATAACACTTCAAGCATAAGAACATAAAGGTTTTGGCTAAGTCGCTACTAGAAAAACTCATGCTTGTTGTTATGACCAAAGCTATGTTTGCCAAGATTAAATAAAGTTTTCAAAGCCATATCTGATATATAAGATCAATGCTCCCATAAGAATCATCATATAAGGTCGATTGCGTGAAGAGAATACCAAGTGCAACAAAGAAACCAATAGACTTCTCATTAATATTCCATCATAGACATTGCACACTCACGGATACAAAACTCTCCACATAGGAGTGATAGACCTCGATGCATACACCTATTTTATAAGATAACTTCCCTAGACATGATACGACACTAAACTTGACCACCAACGACAAAGATAAAGATAAAGATACCGGGCACTCCCCCAAGCTTGGAACAAGCTAAGGGGATGCCATTACCCAATGAAGATTTCATTCTTGATCTCTGTTATTGTATAGCGGGTAGGTCTCAGAAAAGTGTTTCCATGGAAAACGTCCTCCATCCACACAAGATTCTTTTGTTTCCTGGATCCTGCAGTCGGTAGCTAGTCTCAAGAGCAAAATCTTTAGTTCATACTCACAGTTCTGATTTTGGAGGTCAAAGATGTGTCCTTGAAGCTCGAACACTTTGGTTTCCAGTGCAGATACGCTTGAATATACTTCCTTTATCTCCTCCTCATGTTGCTTCTTTAGCTCGGTGATGATGTTGGTGTTGGCTCCACTTCTTCCAGCCTGGCCTTGGTGCTCCCCTCCTTGACCAGTCCCTTCAGATCTTCTTGGTAAAGGGCACCATCCTCCATTGAAAGTGTTTGAGGATGCTTCTTCACCTCTACGATGTACGGGTTGGTGACGTTGACCAGGAACTTGTCCTTGTGGGAACTTGGGGAAGCCATGGCACCTAGGTTTTGCTGAAAGTTTTCCTGGCAAGGCAACAACATATCTAAAAGAGAACACACAAAATCGAAAGATACAAAGCCGTGACGATCCGGGAAAATATATATCAAAAACTTCTACAACATAAGGAAGGTAACAAGCCAAAGTGGGGTCGGAGACGGACTCCGGGCCCCCCAGACGGCCTCCTAGCGCGGCCAGGGAGTAGGCCGCGCCACCAGGGCGCCTGGGGCCCCTGGAGCTCGTCTTCGGCTCCACTTCGGCTCCGAATTTTCCTAATTTTTCAAAACACGTAATACATATCTTTTATGGATATTTGCAAAGTTTTCTTACCGTATTACATACCTATTCTTATTCTGCTTCTGCTGACGTCTGAATCCGGGCTGCAACATGTTCTTCATGAGTGGTTGTGCATATTGTATCCACATCAACATTGACAAGGTATCCTGCCAGGTAATACTTCAATCTTTGCCCATTCACAACGTGAGGTTTGGTGCCCTCAAAACTATTAATCTTGATTGCACCGGAGCGGTAGACTTCTTCGATGTGAAAAGTTCCTTCCCATCCGGAAAGCAATTTACCTGGAGAAAACCTGAAACGAGATCTAAACAACAAAAATTTATCACCAACATTAAATTCACGTTTGAGATTCTCCTATCATGCCACTTCTTTACCTTTTCCTTAAACATTCTCGCGCTCTCATAAGCTTCACTTCTCCACTCATCTAGAGAAGTCAAATTCATGAGACGGTTTTCACCAGCAAGTTTGGGGTCAGCATTAAGCTCTCTAAGAACCCAGAAAGCTTTTTTTCTCTAATTATAAAGGCAAATGATAAGCCTTCCCATATACCATATTATAAGGAGACATGTCCATGGGATTTTTATAAGCAGTTCTATATGCCCACAGGGCATCCCCCAATTTTTTGGACCCGTCCTTTCTAGAACTGTTCACTGTCTTTTGTAAGATCAACTTGATCTCCCTATTTGTGAGCTCAACTTTCCCACTCGTTTGTGGGTGGTAGGGTGAAGCAATCCTATGGTTAACATACTTTGCGAAAGCTTTCCTAAAAGCACCATGTGTAAAATGTGATCCTCCGTCGGTCATGAGGTACCTTGGTACACCAAACCGAGGAAAGATCACATCTTTGAGCATTTTCGAAGATGTCTTATGATCAGCACTCTTAGTGGGGATTACCTCAACCCACTTGGTTACATAATAAACAACTACTAGAATGTGAGTGTACTTGTGCGAAGGAGGAAAAGGTCCCATAAAATCAAAACCCCAGCAATAAAAATGCTCAATAACTAGAGAGTAATTCATAGGCATCTGATTTCTCCTACTAATGTTACCAACTCGCGGACACTTATCACAAGATAAAACATATTTTCTAGCATCTTTAAAGAGAGTTGGCCAATAAAAACCTGATTGGAGAACCTCGTGTGCATTCCTCTCACCGGTATGATGTACTCCATAGGGACTAGCGTGACAATCCCTCAAGATATCCTTATGCTCATGGTCCGTTATGCATCTCCTCACGATCCCGTTTGCACATTCTCTGAAAAGGTGTGGGTCATGCCAAAACTAATACCTCAAATCGTGGAAGAATTTCTTCCTTTGCTGGAATGTTAAACCTGGAGGTAAAAACTTGGTGACAATAAAGTTAGCATAATCTGCAAACCAGGGATCAGAAATAGATTGTATTCTCAAAACAGCTAAATGTTCATCAGGAAAACTATCATTAACATGAATAGGATTACGTGGTATGTTTTCTATCCTGGAGAGGTTGTCCGTTCCTGGATTGTCCGCTCCTTTCCTGTCAGCAATCTGCAAATCAAATTCTTGAAGAAGAAGAACCCATCTGAGAAGTCTAGGTTTGGCATCCTTCTTCTCCATAAGGTACTTAATAGCAGCATGGTCAGTATGAATAATGACTTTGGAATCAACAATATAAGGTATAAATTTATCACAAGCAAATACTACTGCTACAAATTCCTTTTCAGTAGTAGCATAATTATTTTGAGCACTATCAAGGGTCTTGCTAGCATAATGTATAACATTCAATTTCTTATCAATCCTTTGTCCTAACACAGCTCCAACAGCAAAGTCACTAGCATCACAAATAATCTCAAAAGGTAAATTCCAGTCAGGTGGTTGGACTATAGGAGCAGTTATTAAAGCTTTCTTAAGAACCTCGAAGGCTTTCTTACAATCCTCATCAAACACAAAAGGAATATCCTTCTAGAGAAGATTAGTGAGGGGTCTCGAAGTCTTAGAAAAGTATTTAATAAATCTTCTATAGAAACCAGCATGACCGAGAAAACTACGAATACCTTTGATGTCCCTTTGATAGGGCATCTTATCAATTGCTTTGATCTTGGCCCTGTCCACCTCGATTCCCCTCTCAGAAATCTTGTGGCCAAGTACAATCCCTTCATTCACCAAGTTTGTCTCCTCACATATCTATTGAACTTTATTAAGGTTGTGGAGACAATGGTCAAAAGAGGTTCCATAGACGGAGAAATCGTTCATGAATACCTCAACAATTTCTTCACAAAATAATGAAAGATAGAAGACATACACCTTTGAAAAGTAGCAGTGGTATTGCATAAACCGAAAGGCATACGTCTATAAGCATAAGTACCAAAAGGAAAAGTAAAAGTGGTCTTCTCTTGATCGGCTGTGTTAACATGAATTTGAGAGAAGCTAGAATATCCATCAAGATAACAAAAGTGGGTGGTTTTGGATAACCTTTCAAGCATTTGGTCGATGAACGACAATGGGTAATGGTCCTTCCTTATTGCCTTGTTCAACTTCCTTTAGTCAATACACATTCTATATCCAATAATAATTCTCTAAGGGATTAGTTCATTCTTATCATTACGAAGAACAGTTGTGCCCCCTTCTTAGGAACACAATGCACGGGACTTACCCACTTACTATCATATATAGGGTAGATAATACCTGCGGCTAGAAGCTTGAGGATCTCGGTCCTCACAATATCCTTCATCTTTGGGTTCAACCGTCATTGATGTTCAACAACCGGTTTAGCATCTGGCTCGAGATTGATAGTATGTTGACAAATAGATGGACTAATCCCCTTGAGTTCATCAAGGGTATATCCAATAGGACCTCGGTGTCTACGAAGGGTTTCCAATAATTTCTCTTCTTCATATCCTGAAAGGTTAGAATTCATAATAACATGATATACTTTATTTTCATCTAAATAAGCATACTTGAGCGTATCGGGAAGAGGCTTGAGATCAGACACCGGGTCTTCTTTGGGTTGTGATAAAATTCCTAAAGGTTCAACGTGAAGGTTGTGTTTTAGGATAGCGGGTGGTCTCAAGAAGGCTTCATCTAATTCATTTCTTTCCTTCATATTTGTAACACCCTCACTGTCAGTGAACAGTAATCACTGTTACTATTCAAAACTTTTGTTTGATCAACTTGGAACAGTTCAAATTCAAATTCCACTTTGATGTTCTTGAATGCATTGTGATCATGGACCTTGGTCATGTGGAATCAAAGCAATATCAAACTCAAATCAAACTACCTTTGAACTGAGATCAAATCAATTGCCCTTTGGTGGAATAATAAAAACAAGCTGAAAATAAAACATTGTCCAAAAATTGTGCTACCACTTTTATTAAATTACTAATATTCAGTGGAGCATGTATCACCAAGTTGGAGATTTTATTAGTCTCTAAATAATTCTAAACAAATCAAAACAGAGACCAAAAACCCTAATTTAATAATTTAAAATTTAATGCAAATATTAAATGACTTTTAAAAATGCCCAAATCTTTTTTGGCACCAACCTTAGGTAAATACTATATTATGGGACACATCCCATATTTTACAAAAATTCCTAACTGGGTGAAACAAATATAAAATAGAAATAAACAAAAGAAAGAAAAGAGAAAAGAGAAATAAAACTAAACCTAACTAACCCCCCTCTGGCCCGAGGCCCATTCCCCAACCCCCACCGAATCCAGCCCAAAGCCCACCCGGGGGGGGGGGGGGGTCATCTTCCTCCCCTATTCACGCACCCCCCCGTGGTGGCCATCGGCCGTGGCCACCGCGATGGCCATCGCCGTGTCGGCCATCGACGGCACCCCGACGGCTACAAGTCGTTGATGGCGCCCCTGCGCCCAACCCTAACCCTATTCCCCCCCCCCCCCCCCGCCTCTGGATCTCGCCTCCCCTCTCTCTCGTGGTCGACTTCCTCCTCCCGTTCCGAAACCGCCATGGGCGCCACCTCGAGCCCGCGCGGCCACTGAGCTCCCCCGACCCCGCCGTCGTGTCCAGCGTGTGCGCGGTCCTCGTCTTCGTCGCCTCGCCCAAGGAAACGCCCCCGGACGACCCGAGCAAGACGCTACCCCCGCCGTTCCTCTCATCTGCACCTCCGTCGTCTCCGCGAGATTCCGGCGACTACTGCCCTCCCCCCGAGCCCACGGCCCCCTACGAGCTCCCCGGTGAGCGCAGCACCGATTTGCCCCCTCCCCCGCTCGATATCGTACAGCGCCCCGCCGTCCCCGCTATGTACAGTGCACCGGCGCCGCCCAGCTCGATGTCGTCGTCGTCCTGGGCAGCTCCAACTCGCGCGAATGGCACCTACGGGTGCGCCTCGTTCCCCCGCGCGCGTACGAGCCAGCGACACCCCTTTTTGGCCCCTGTGCCGAGAGCATGCCTCGCCGGTCTCCTCTGCCATGGCCTCGTCGCCGGTGAGAACCCGCCGTGGCCTGTGTGCCACTGCCGTGTGGGGCCCACCCCCGGATCAGTTAGCACTAACCACCCCCGCTAATTTGCCTGTTAAGTTAACCCCCTCATTAGATTAAGTTAGATGACTGTTAGAGGAGTTGGTCTCACTGACAGGTGGGCCACTGGCCATTTTTAATAAAATAAAACTGTTTGGTAAACTAACAGTCACTTACAGTGGGCCCCTTAGCCTTTTATTTAATAAGAAATTGTTTTATTAAAAGTGTTAGTATGACATGTGGGACCCCACTGTCATATTAGTTAATTTTATGTTTTTATTTAAATAAGCCACTGACCAGTGGGACCCAATGGTCAGTATTAAAACTAATATAATTCGTATTAAATAAATAGTAAAAGAAATAGAAAATGATTTATGAATGTTTTAAATTGATTAAAACTTAGAAAATCAATATCTTTTAAACCGTAACTCGGATTGAAAAAGTTTATACATGAAAATTGATCAGAAAAATATAACGAATACGGATACGCTACCCTTATACCAACCACACCCCTCTAACATACCGAACATCGAACCGTCCCGCTCCGGACCGTTTGTCCCATGATTTGTCCGGTACTGTTAAAGTATCCGGATGAATTTATTTCGAACACGAAATTTGTTCGGCTTGTTTCAACTAGCACGGTTACCCCATCCACACGTTTGTCGGATGTCCACGACACCTACGGCATGAACCCTTCCCCCCTCCGGACACCCTGTCCGGTAATCACCCAGAGCCGGTATTTCATCCCCAGATGAATTCCTGCTCCGAGCATAACACATTGTACTGCGTTAGAACACCGACATCGATACATTTGCCATGTCATTGATATGTTTGCATGATTGCTTTGTATTTATTGTGTTTATCCCCTCTTTTAATTCTCCGGTAGACCCCGCTGCTACCGCCGAATACACTGCTGCCGGGTACGACTACTTCGTCGACGACCCTGCCCCTACCCGCGAGCTTCCAGGCAAGCAGAGCCATTCTCTTCCCCAGATATCGCCTACCTTTTCCGTAATTTCTTGCACTAGGCATTGTTACTACTGCTGCTACGTTATAATCCTATTCAATTGCACAGCCTGTTTTTCTCGCCCCTTGCTGTACCTTCCTTTGTCCTATGCTGCCTGTTATAATTATGCATATATTCAGCAGTGAGCCCTGCACATTCTTAGCTAGGACTAGATAGCAGGCCGTGATCACTCAGGGTAGTGAACACAAATACAATATATAACTGTTGCAGGTACGGAACAAAGAAGACACCGCCAAAGGCCCCTATCTGGGTTATGCCTAGTCACCTCAAGTGTGAGCTATCCAGGAGTAATCCTTGTTCTCCACTCGAGGCTGACTTTGTCTTGCCGCCATAGGGTCCTGGACAGCGGTTGTCCTTAAAGGTAAGAAGTCGGGCGACCCAACGGTGCCCGCGAGCGGTATATCGTCGGGAACGACAGGGAGGGTACGACCGACGTTACTGGCGTTCTTGGCCCCTGCTCGTATCTTGCGAGAGTTACCAAACCACGAAAGTCGAGCTCTACCAAGAGCACACGCGAGACAAGGTAAGGAGATGGTTCACCTTGTTGGTAATCGCAGTGACTTTGTGGGACGACAGGGCAGGCACCGATGTAGTGGTGGTCCTGACTGTTGTCGTTGACCGCGGGTCGGTTAAGTCGAGGCAACGATAACGGTTTTCGCGCAGGTTAATGAAAATGCTAAATGGTGAGGGTCCTAGACCCCTTGGCGCATAGGATATAGTCCGGCGGATAGCCTCTCTGTTGATCCTAGGATGGGCTGCGTCGTGTCGGATAGCCTCGGTGGGGCGTTCCCTAACAAGGTTCACGCCACCCTGGAGATCCGAGCGTGCAGGCTGAACAGTAGTGCACCCCTTCAGGGAGTTTAATCTATTCGAATAGCCGTGTCCACGGTAACAGGACGCTTTATGCTGAAGCTGGATCTTACCACTAGAAACTATTACTATTAAACTGTATGGTTCCGGGTCTTCTTCCTCGCAGGGAGTCGAGGAAGGGAACTCGGAGGCATTATTATTATTAATCATTACAACTTATATTACACAATGCTGCAGCAACTTCTGCTTCATTGTTACTTTATGCTTTATATAAACTGTTGGATGTTTCTCTTCTCATGCTGCAAGACAACATCGGAAGATGCTAGTCTTCGATAGGCCTAGCTTCTTACGCTTATTCTAATTTCTATCTTGCAGTCCACCTATATACAGCCTCCCCTTTCCGTTGATACAAATGCATAATGCTTAGTAGCGGACGTAAGACTCACGGGTATGCTAGATACTCACCTTTGCTTTATTTCCCCCTTTATGTTTTGCCTGATCGGCCGCTGCATTCGACGTTGGAGCCCAGGAGCAGGAGTACCCCGGAGGCGGATACTACTACGTCGAGACCCCCGCTAACCAGGACCAGGAGTAGTTTTGGAGGCTCCCAGGGAGGAGGCCTTGTTTTTTGGATCTGTATCTCTGATGTTATTTGTGCTAGCCTTCTTAAGGAAAAACTTGACTAACTATGTCTGTACTCAGATATTATGGCTTGTATAACTTATGTATTCGGGTCCGCGTGATCCCCTTTATTGTAACATATTGGTTTATCATTTTGTGTTTAGTGTTGTGATGTGATATTCTCACCGTGGCACCCTAATCTCAGCCGTGTACCCTGCGTGTATGATTACTGTACACGGATATATTTTGGGGGTGTCACAAGTTGGTATCAGAGCCGACTGCCTGTAGGAAGCCACCCAACCACTACCTGGTCGAAGTTGAGTCTAGACTTTGAAAAACTATTTTGCTAACTTAATGTTTGGCTTATGGGCCCACATCAATGTCACTACGTGTGATATCTATGGTATTAGGATCCTTTTCTCCTTACCTATGCTCTGGGAATATGCTCTCTTATCCTTGCTGGTAAGTTTTACAAACTCTGACATTAGGATCACGTTCTCTTGATTCCATCCGGCGTTTTGGTGCTTCCCCATTGATGGAGTCGTGTTGCAAGAGTTCTACCCCAGGTCCTGGACCGCGGATCCCATTCTCATTCTGGACAGGCCGCGCGTCCTCTGGCATTAACTCCCGTGGCCAACAGTTTTCTTGCGGCGTGATTGACATAGTGGAATCTATGTCGCGTCGTGTAATCCTTACAGCGGTCTGCGCGCCGCCTAGTGTGTCCTTTTTCCTTAATTTCTACGATGTTACACTGCCCGATTTTCGATTGATTCTATGTGTGGATGTGTATGTCTTATATGACTACTCCTATATATCCGCGCCTCCTCTTTGTTGTCGCTTTACATATTACTCGTTTCCGACATCTCGTTAAAATTCTCATCGCTGAAATACCCTTGTTAAATTCTAGCAGGATGGCTGGTCGTGGTGGTCGTGGTCGTGGTCGTGGTGCCAACGATCCACCTCCGTCGCCGGACTACATGGACGCGATGATGCAGCAGTTTCAGATGAACCAGGTGTTTATGCAAGGAGTCATAGATCAGCTCCAGAACCAGAATCAGAACCAGAACCAGCACCAGAACCAACCGCCCGTGGTTACTCTACGGGATTTCATGCGTCTCAATCCCCCTCTCTTCCACCAACCTGAACAGCCGTTGGATGCCGATGATTGGCTTCGTGATATCACTCGCCAACTGGAGTTCGCTAATGTGAGCGCTGCTGATTACGTCAACTTCGCGTCCTATTTCCTGCGTGGCCCCGCTGCTCAGTGGTGGGACACTTACAAGGGCTCACTAGTTGAAGGGACTGTCGTCACCTGGAATGAATTCAAGACTACCTTCCGTGCTCGTTATGTCCCCCAGGCGATTATGAACCGTATGAAGGCTGAGTTCCGCAACCTCGTTCAGGGCAACAAAACCGTTGAGGCATATCAGAGGGAATTCCTCTGCCTCTCCCGCTATGCTGCAAGTGACCTCCCCAATGATGCAAGTAGGCAAGAGAAGTTCCGTGATGGACTCAACGCAGATCTCCAGCTTGCACTGGCTTTGCATGTCTTCCCCGACTTCGCCACCATGGTGAACTAGACTATCACTCTTGAGACCGCTCAGCTTAAGTTCGGTGGTTCGCCGAAGCGCCCCCGTGATGCTGGCTAATCTTCGGGCACAGCATAGAAGCAATGCGTTTGGCTTCCACACAGTGTGTATCGTCCACCTGCCCCTGCACCAAGGCCGTCGTATGTTGCACCTCGTCTGCCTCCGCCTCCGCCGAGACAGCCGAAGACTGAGACCGCACCCCTCCGTCCTCAAGATGGCTTGTGCTTCAAGTGCCATCAGCCAGGTCACTTTTCTAGAGACTGCCCTCACCGACATAATCAACTGGTAGTTCACCCTGCTGGTCGTGGCAACAACAGGACCCCCAACTATAACACTGGGTCTTCTTCTCACACTCGCGGACATGCTTACAACATTAACGTTGAAGAAGCTCAGGCACAGGCCGCTACAGTGATGGGTACTCTCCTCGTTAACTCAATACCTGCTACTGTTTTATTTGATACAGGAGCATCACATTCATTCATGTCGGAAGCATTTGCATTATCGCATAACTTTACGCTTGGGAAGATGGACACACCGATGGTTGTTCGCACCCCGATAGGCCAATGCCGAACCACCATGATGGTGCCCAATACCGCCGTTGAAATCGAAGAAGTTGTATTCCACGTGTCCCCCATGATTCTGAAGTCTTCCACCATAGACCTCATCCTGGGAATGGATTGGTTGAAAGTCCATGATGCCGCACTGTATTCTGGTACCAAGTTTGTCCAACTTTTTCACCCCTCCGGTGAGATTGTTAACCACACCACCCGGATTACCCGTGATGCTGAAACACATATCTATATGATGAATGCTCTGAACGTCTCGCCTCTTGAAGGAATTGAGCAAGTTCCAGTCATTTGTGATTTTCCCGACGTCTTCCCAGAAGAACTGCCGGGAATACCCCCGATTAGAGAGGTTGAATTCGTCATCGACTTGAAGCCTGGCACCGTCCCTATTGCCAAGCGCCCATATAAGATGCCACCTCACCACCTCCTTGAATTGAAGAAGGAGATCGACACGGCCCTCGAGAAAGGCTTCATCCGTCCAAGTTCCTCTGCTTGGGGAGCACCTTCGCTCTTTGTCAAGAAGAGTGATGGCACGAACCGTTTGGTCCAAGATTACCGACCTATCAACCAGGCCACAATACAGAACAAGTACCCTCTCCCTCGGATCAATTATCTTTATGATCAACTTGCTGGATCCACGGCGTTTTCAAAACTCGACTTAAGGTTGGGTTACCATAAAATCCAAGTCCGTGATGAGGACATCCCGAAGACCGCATTCATTACTCGCTATGGTTCATACGAGTACACTGTCATGTCCTTTGGCTTGACGAATGCACCAGCCACCTTCTCCAGATTGATGAACTATATATTCATGGAATACATCGACAAGTTCGTCGTGGTTTATTTGGATGATATATTGATTTACTCCAAGACCGATGCAGAACATGCTGAACATCTTCGCCTTATACTGGAAAAGCTTCGAGAACACAAACTCTATGCTAAGTATTCTAAGTGTGAATTCTGGCTTCCCGAAGTAACCTACCTTGGTCATGTGATTTCCAAGGATGGCGTTGCCGTCAACCCCGAACGTATCCAGGCTATTCTTGACTGGACTCCGCCCAGGACTGTCAAGCAAGTCAGAAGTTTCCTCGGACTCGCCAGCTATTGCCGCCGTTTCGTCGAGAACTTCTCCAAGATTGCCAGGCCTCTGACTAACCTGCTTCACAAACGCGTTAAGTTTGAGTGGACTGATAAATGTCAAGAAAGTTTTCAAGCTCTCAAGGACAAGCTCACTTCACCCCCAGTGCTTGCTCCTCCTGATACTCAAAAGGACTTCGTGATATATTGCGACGCGTCTCGTCAAGGATTAGGCTGTGTCATAATGCAAGAGCGCAAAGTGATTGCTTATGGCTCTCGTCAGTTGCGTGCTCACGAAGAAAACTATCCAACACATGATCTCGAATTGGCAGCGGTCATTTATGCATTGAAGCTGTGGCGACATTACCTCGTCGGTAATCGTTGCGAGATCTACACCGACCACCAAAGCCTAAAGTACTTGTTCACTCAACCAGGCCTGAATCTCCGCCAGCAGAGATGTCTCGAGACAATAGCCGACTACAACATGGGAATTTCTTACACCCCTGGCAAAGCTAATGTGGTGGCCGATGCCTTAAGCCTCAAAGCCTACTATTCCGAACATGAAGTCCAGATAGAACAACCACTTCTGTATGGAGAGCTCCGCAAGTTGAACCTTGAAATTGTTCCGCAGGGACATGTGAATTCCCTTGTTGTTGAAGTAGACCTCGACAAAGACATCAAGTTCATCCAAAGAGCTGACTCTGATTACGAAAAGATGAAGCGATATCTCGCCACAGGAAGGCCCTCAGACTACAGGCTTGCTGATGATCAAGCGTTGTACTTCAAGAATCGTTTAGTGGTTCCTAGCAAGGGCAATCTAAACTTGACTCCGGATGTTATGAAAGAAGCTCATGATACCCCGTTGTCGATCCACCCAGGTAGCACCAAGATGTACCAGGACCTTCGTCAACGGTACTGGTGGCATGGCATGAAGAAAGACATTGCTCGTTATGTTGATGAGTGTGACGTTTGCCGTCGCGTCAAAGCCGAACATCAAAGACCTGCTGGAACTCTGCAACCACTCTCTATTCCTGAATGGAAATGGGACAAGATTGAAATGGACTTCGTCACCGGTTTTCCGCGATCCTAGAAGGGTCATGATGCCATCTTTGTCGTCATCGACCGATTCTGCAAAGTTGCCCACTTTCTGCCAGTCAAGGAGACGATCTCTGCTAGTTAGTTAGAAAACTTATATGTTTCCAGAATTGTTTCCCTCCATGGTATTCCGTTGAAGATCAGTTCAGATCGTGGCAACATTTTCACCTCGAAGTTCTGGGATTGTTTCCAAGAAGCTATGGGCACTAACCTTAATTTCAACACCGCTTATCACCCCCAGTCGCAAGGGAAAGTCGAACGAGTTAATCAAGTGCTTGAAGATATGCTTCGAGCTTGTGTCATTTCATTCGGTAAGAAATGGGAGGAATCTCTTCCATTTGCTGAATTTTCGTACAACAATAGCTATCAAGCTAGTCTGCAGATGGCTCCCTTTGAAGTTCTTTATGGACGTAAGTGTCGAACCCCTCTGAATTGGTCAGAAACTGGGGAACGAACCCTCATTGGTCCGGACATTATACATCATGCTGAAGATCAGGTCCGCGTTATTTGTGAACACTTGAAGGCTGCTCAGTCCCGCCAAAAGAGCAACTATGACCGCAAGCACAAAGAAATGGTCTATCAACCTGGCGAATACGCGTACCTCCGTGTCACTCCCATGAGGGGCACTCACCACTTCGGGATCAAAGGCAAATTAGTTCCTCGCTACATTGGCCCGTTCTGTATCCTTTCCAGAAGTGGACCGGTGGCATACTGATTGGAATTGCCATCAAACCTCTCTCAAGTCCACGATGTCTTCCATGTGTCGCAACCCCGACGCTGCTTCAAAGACCCTATCCGCGAAGTGGAACATGATATGATTGAGCTGCAGCAGGACTTGACCTATCAAGAACATCCAAGACGCATTCTTGATCAGTCAGAACGCCGAACCCGCAACAAGACGACTAAGTTTCTCAAAGTTCAGTGGTCGAATCATTCTGAAGATGAAGCCACTTGGGAACGCGAAGATCGTCTTCGTGAAGAATACCCCGATATTTTTCCCTCTACCACTTAAATTCTCGAGACGAGAATTCTGATAGTGGGGGAGATTTGTAACACCCTCACTGTCAGTGAACAGTAATCACTTTTACTGTTCATCACTACTATTCAAAACTTTTGTTTGATCAACTTGGAACAGTTCAAATTCAAATTCCACTTTGATGTTCTTGAATGCATTGTGATCATGGACCTTGGTCATGTGGAATCAAAGCAATATCAAACTCAAATCAAACTACCTTTGAATTGAGATCAAATCAATTGCCCTTTGGTGGAATAATAAAAACAAGGTGAAAATAAAACATTGTCCAAAAATTGTGCTACCACTTTTATTAAATTACTAATATTCAGTGGAGCATGTATCACCAAGTTGGAGATTTTATTAGTCTCTAAATAATTCTAAACAAATCAAAACAGAGACCAAAAAACCTAATTTAATAATTTAAAATTTAATGCAAATATTAAATGACTTTTAAAAATGCCCAAATCTTTTGTCGCACCAACCTTAGGTAAATACTAAATTATGGGACACATCCCATATTTTACAAAAATGCCTAAGTGGGTGAAACAAATATAAAACAGAAATAAACAAAAGAAAGAAAAGAGAAAAGAGAAATAAAACTAAACCTAACTAACCCCCCTCTGGCCCGAGGCCCATTCCCCAACCCCCACCGAATCCAGCCCAAAGCCCACCCCCGGGGGGGGGGGGGGGTCATCTTCCTCCTCTGTTCACGCACCCCCCCCCCCCCGTGGTGGCCATCGGCCGTGGCCACCGCGATGGCCATCGCCGTGTCGACCATCGACGGCACCCCGGCGGCTACAAGTCACGGACGGCGCCCCTGCGCCCAACCCTAACCCTAATTTTCCCCCGCCCCTGGATCTCGCCTCCCCTCTCTCTCGCGGTCGACTTCCTCCTCCCGTTCCAAAACCGCCATGGGTGCTACCTCGAGCCCGCGCGGCCACTGAGCTCCCCCGACCCCGCCGTCGTGTCCAGCGTGTGCGCGGTCCTCGTCTTTGTCGCCTCGCCCAAGGAATCGCCCCAGGACGACCCTAGCAAGACGCTACCCCCGCCGTTCCTCTCATCTGCACCGCCGTCATCTCCGCGAGATTCCGGCGACTACTGCCCTCCCCCCAAGCCCAGGGCCCCCCTACGAGCTCCCCGGTGAGCGCAGCACCGATTTGCCCCCTCCCCCGCTCGATATCGTACACCGCCCCGCGGTCCCCGCTACGTACAGTGCACCGGCGCCGCCCAGCTCGATGCCGTCGTCGTGCTGGGCCGCTCCAGCTCGTGCGAATGGCACCTACGGTGCGCCTCGTTCCCCCGCGCGCGTACGAGCCAGCGGCGCCCCTTTCTAGCCCCTGTGCCGAGAGCACGCCTCGCCGGGCTCCTCTGCCATGGCCTCGTCACCGGCGAGAACACGTTGTGGCCTGTGTGCCACTGTCGTGTGGGGCCCACCCCCGGATTAGTTAGCACTAACCACCCCCCTAATTTGCCTGTTAAGTTAACCCCCTCATTAGATTAAGTTAGATGACTGTTAGAGGAGTTGGTATCACTGACAGGTGGGCCACTGGCCATTTTTAATAAAAGAAAACTGTTTAATAAACTAACAGGCACTTACAGTGGGCCCCCTAGCCTTTTATTTAATAAAAAATGTTTTATTAAAAGTGTTAGTATGACATGTGGGACCCCACTGTCATATTAGTTAATTTTATGTTTTTATTTAAATAAGCCACTGCCAGTGGGACCCACTGGTCAGTATTAAAACTAATATAATTTATATTAAATAAATAGTAAAAGAAAGATAAAATGATTTATAAATGTTTTAAATTGATTAAAACTTATAAAATCAATATCTTTTAAACCGTAACTCGGATTGAAAAAGTTTATACATGAAAATTGATCAGAAAAATATAATGAATACGGATACGCTACCCGTATACCAACCACACCCCTCTAACATACCGAACATCGAACCGTCCCCCTCCGGACCGTCTGTCCGATGATTTGTTCGGTACTGTTAAAGTATCCGGGTGAATTTATTTCGAACACGAAAGTTGTTCGGCTTGTTTCAACTAGCACGGTTACACCATCCATACGTTTGTCGGATGTCCATGACACCTCCGGCATGAACCCTTCCCCCCTCCGGACACCCTGTCCGGTAATCACCCGAAGCCGGTATTTCATCCCCAGATGAATTCCTGCTCCGAGCGTAACACATTGTACTGCGTTAGAACACCGACATCGATACATTTGCCATGTCATTCATATGTTTGAATGATTGCTTTGTATTTACTGTGTTTATCCCCTCTTTTAATTCTCCGGTAGACCCCGCTGCTACCGCCGACTACACTACTGCCGGGTACGACTACTTCGTCGACGACCCTGCCCCTACCCGCGAGCTTCCAGGCAAGCAGATCCATTCTCTTCCCCAGATATCGCCTACCTTTTCGGTACTTTCTTGCACTAGGCATTGTTACTACTGCTGCTACGTTATAATCCTATTCAATTGCATAGCCTGTTTTTGTCGCCCCTTGCTGTACCTTCCTTTGTCCTATGCTGCCTGTTATAATTATGCATATATTCAGCAGTGAGCCCTGCGCATTCTTAGCTAGGACTAGATAGCAGGCCGTGATCACTCAGGGTAGTGAACACAGATACAATATATAACTGTTGCAGGTACGGAACAAAGCAGACACCGCCAAAGGCCCCTATCTGGGTTATGCCTAGTCACCTCAAGTGTGAGCTATCCAGGAGTAATCCTTGTACTCCACTCGAGGCTGACTTTGTCTTGCCTCCATAGGGTCCTGGACAGCGGTTGTCCTTAAAGGTAAGAAGTCGGGCGACCCAACGGTGCCTGCGAGCGGTATATCGTCGGGACCGACAGGGAGGGTACGGCCGACGTTACTGGCGTGCTTGGCCCCTGCTCGTATCTCACGAGAGTTACCAAACCACGAAAGTCGAGCTCTACCAAGAGCACACGCGAGACAAGGTAAGGAGACGGTTCACCTTGTTGGTAACCGCAGTGACTTTGTGGGACGACAGGGCAGGCACCGATGTACTGGTGGTCCTGACTGCTGTCGTTGACCGCGGGTCGGTTAAGTCGAGGCAACGATAACGGTTTTCGCGCAGGTTAATTAAAATGCTAAATGGTTCGGCGGATGACTTGAGAGGCCCGTTGGTCTGTACGCACTACCTTCACGTGGGATGAGGAGTTATGGGCTTCCCTGCGTCGTAGTTTGTCCGAAAGCTCTTCAGACGTCAGCAGTACCGCGGCCTGCGCCGGGAAGTGGTGTCTTCTTCGTCCGGACGGTGTGTTTTTGGATTTGCTTTCGCTTCACCGGCCAGCCACGCACCGTGCAGGAGCGTGCAAGGGTGAGGGTCCTAGACCCCTTGGCGCATAGGATATAGTCCAACGGATGGCCTCTCTGTTGAGCCTAGGATGGGCTGCGTCGTGTCGGATAGCCTCGGTGGGGCGTTCCCTAACAAGATTCACGCCACCCTGGAGATCCGAGCGTGCAGGATGAACAGTAGTGCACCCCTGCAAGGAGTTTCATCTATTCGAATAGCCGTGTCCACGGTAACAGGACGCTTTATGCTGAAGCTGGATCTTACCACTAGAAACTGTTACTATTAAACTGTATGGTTCCGGGTCTTCTTCCTCGCAGGGAGTCGAGGAAGGGAACTCGGAGGCATTATTATTATTAATCATTACAACTTATATTACACAATGCTGCAACAACTTCTGCTTCATTGTTACTTTATGCTTTATATAAACTGTTGGCTGTTTCTCTTCTCATGCTGCAAGACAACGTCGGAAGATGCTAGTCTTCGATAGGCCTAGCTTCTTACCCTTATTCTGATTTCTATCTTGCAGTCCACCTATATACAACCTCCCCTTTCCGTTGATACAAATGCATAATGCTTAGTAGCGGACGTAAGACTCGCGGGTATGCTAGATACTCACCTTTGCTTTATTTCCCCCTTTATGTTTTGCCTGATCGGCCGCTGCAGTCGACGTTGAAGCCTAGGAGCAAGAGTACCTCGGAGGCGGATACTACTACGTCGAGACCCCCGCTGACCAGGACCAGGAGTAGTTTCGGAGGCTCCCAGGCAGGAGGCCTTGCCTTTTCGATCTGTATCTCTGATGTTATTTGTGCTAGCCTTCTTAAGGAAAAACTTGACTAACTATGTCTGTACTCAGATAATATGGCTTGTATAACTTATGTATTCGGGTCCGCGTGACCCCCTTTATTGTAACATATTGGTTTATCCTTTTGTGTTTAGTGTTGTGCTGTGATATTCTCACCGTGGCACCCTAATCTCAGCCGTGTACCCTGCGTGTATGATTACTGTACACGGATTGATTTTGGGGGCGTCACAATATTCATATCATTCTCGTGGTCATCCATGTATTGGTGCAAAGGATCGTCAGGAGGTATAGCAATATAAGAAATATCTTCAATAATTTTATCGTTACTAGGAAAATCAGTACCACGAGTTTGTTTGGAGAATTTAGAATAGTTAAATTCATTTGGCTCACCATTGAAGTCAACAGATACTTTCCCTTTCCTGCAATCTATAATAGCTCGACAAGTTTTGAGAAAAGGTCTACCGAATATAATATGAAAAAAAATATCTTGCACTGAACCAAGTACTAGAAAGTCGGTAGGATAATTTACCTTTCCGCATAAGACTTCAACATCTCTCACAATTCCAATAGGAGAGATAGTTTCTGTGTTTTCTAGATAAATAGTAACATAAATCTCTTCAAGTTCACAAGGTGAAATCTCACCCATGATCTCCTGATAGAGTGAATAAGGAATAGCACTAGCACTCGATCCCAAATCGCATAGCCTATAATAATTGTGATCTCCTATTTTAACAGATACTACTGGAGTACCTGAAATTGGGCCTTTATTCTTGTCTATGACAAGGTTAGTGGAAACAACACAAAAATTTATAGTGGAATCTATAGTATCACTGGTAACAAGATCTTTAACCAATTCAACTTGAGGATTGACCTTGATCTGGTCCTCAGGCTCATCAGTTCTTCTCTCACTTTTATTTACTATGCCAGTCACAAAAGAATGCTCCCTCATCCTTGCGGGAAAAGTTTTTTTTTCATATATTACTGCAGGATAAATAGGGTCAGTAACATGAATATCAACGGGTAAATCCTTAAAGGGCTTATGATGCTGATCCTCCATATTTTTAGAGGATTCAATATGAGAGGCAAAGTTTTTGCAAAAATCGATCAAAATTTCGGAATCAAGACCAATTTTAGCACAAAAGGTATTGAAGTAATCATTTTCTACATAGCTCTTAATGTAATCATGCTAATAATTTACGACGGGTTTAATACCTTTATCAATCTCCCAATCTTCATTGTTCTTCTGGATCCTTTCGATAAGATCCCACCTTTCTTCAACGCTTCTGGTGCGGAATACCCCACCAGAGGAGGCATCAAGCATCTCTCTATCTTGACGAGAAAGCCTTGCATAAAAATTTGTAAGAATAATTTCCTTGGGGAGCTCATGATTGGGACATTTGAGCATTAGGGACTTCAATCTCCCCCAAGATTGAGCGATGCTTTCTCCATCACAAGACCAAAATTTATAAATATAGTTCCTTTCTCGATGTATTTCATGAAGAGTATAAAACTTTGCATAAAAGAGAGGCATAAGTTCTTGCCAATTTAGTAAATGAGAGTTATCAAGAAGCCTATACCAGTCCCAAGCCTTATCTTTTAATGATAGATAGAATAGTTTTTCATAACAAAGTCCATCGATATGCCTGCAAGCTTAAATAAGGAGCATAGTTGTAAAAGATATAGCAAGTGTTCACCTGGATGTCTATCTCCTGCATATCGATTAGCAACAACACAATAACCAATACCAGTTGGTATTTTAAAGGGCACAATTTCAGTAGGTGGGGGAGCCTTCTCCACCACAGTAAAGGTGTGGCGCCCCCGGAAGCAAAGTACCAAGAGCAGAGTTGTCCATAGGGACTAATAATAACAACAACAAAATAAAATCAGCACTTACAAAATAAAGTTTCCTTACCAATTTCACTTACCAATAGCGCTACACTCCCAGGCAACGGCGCCAGAAAATGGTCTTGATGACCCACAAGTGTAGGGGATCTATCGTAGCCTTTTCGATAAGTAAGAGTGTCGAACCCAACGACGAGCAGAAGGTATTGAAAAGAGATCTTGAGATAGGAATAACTGCAAGTACTGAAAGGTAAATTTTTATGGGTTTTCTAGTATAAGAAATAAGAGGGTATAATCAAATAAAGTAAATTATGATAAAGTGCAGCAAGGTGGCCCAGTCCTTTTGTGCAAAGGATAGGCCAAAGGATCTAAACTTATAAAGGCTAAAATGTTCTTGAGGACACATGGGAGAGGTAGTCATGTGCCTTCGCCATATTCTGTATCGGTACTATGTTTTGTGTTGATATGTGTTGTGTGGGTGAACCTATGCTAGTGAACTTTCTAGACTAAGATAAGTACACTCTTATGATTAAACCTCTTGCAAGAATCCGCAAATACAAGAGAGAAATTAAGACAAATCCTAACCATAGCAATAAACTTTAGGGCCCAACAATCCCTCATGCAAAAGTGTGCGAACTGGGGTTCAGGTTTCTGTCACTCCGGCAACCCGCCATAAGCATACTTTATACACAATGCATTCCCCTATGTCCTTAAAAGGCGAAGTTTTTGTAGTCGACGTTCACACAACACCACTAGAATAATGACACCACAACTTAAATATCAAATAACACATATTACTTCAACATCATATGACTACTAACAACTAGACTTCTCACATGTCCTCAGGAACTAAAAGAACTACTCACAAGACATAAAATAGCTCATGATCAGTGGTGATAAATATATGATAAACAATCTGGTCATAACAATAATTCTCCAACAAAACTCAATATCATTCACCACAAAGAGTAATCAACACTGGTAGAGTAGAGGGGATGGATAAGACAAGTTACAACTTGGATTGCAATGGCGAGATGAGATGGGATGAAGATGGAGATGGTGCTGATGGTGAGGATGATGTTGATGATGATCTCAATGATGCCCGTGACGATGGTGACGACGACGAGAACGATCTCCCCCTCCGGGAGGAGTTCTCGCCGGCGTAATCTGCCCGCCGAAAAGGTCTTTTCTTCTATGTAGGTTTCCTCCACGGAGTGGCGGCGGAACTCCGGAAACTCTTCTTCTTCTAGGGTTTTTAGGTCACGATGATGATATAGGGCAAAGGGGGGAACCTGGAGTGGGCCCCACCTCCTAGGCGGCCAGGTGGCGCGGCCTAGGGGGTGGCTGCGCCACCAGGGCACCTGGAGCCATGGTGGCCCCCCTCCAGGTGTCCTTCGGCCAGTCTTCCTTATATCTTCTGAAAATTACACCCCGTGAATGTCAGGTCCTTTGGAGATGTGCTGGTATGGCCACTTGATGTGCACTTTTCCCCGGTCATTCCTGCGTCTGCTGGTTCGGCACTGGAAAGTTGCAAATTGTGTAAAACAAGCCAAAGCACTATAAGAACATCATCATAATATGGAATATCTCAATGAATAGAGGTAAGTTATGATATTAAATAGTGATGCATTTTGGACATTTCACGGGCCATCTGGAGGCCTCGTATCTCGGATAGGAGTTGACCTATCCGGATCATTTAGGTTGCTAGCCGGACGTTTCAGCATTGCTCAGATCATTCGGCTATCTATCGGAACGTCTGTGCTGGTCATTTAAGTGACTTTGTTGAGCATTATTTATACCCCTCTGTATTGGGGAACAATGCAGAAAACAATAAAATTTTCCTACCTACGAAACCCGAACCCGGCGATGAAGTCTCATGACGACCTCCGGCGATGAAGTAGCACGACAGGTGTAGTACCTCGAGGAGATTACAGACGTACGATGCAGCGGATGTTCCCTTCGGACCCCGAACTAGGCGATCAGCGGAAAGAAGACGGATTCAGATCCCGACTCTGATAGAGCGCGGACGTGCTTTGGTGGAGAACTCCCAACCAGGTGCAAACTCCAAACAAGGGGAGTCCGCTTAAGGTAGGAGAAAGAGAGAGAACAACAAAACTTGATGATTGGAAAATGAGGGGGGGGGTGAGAACCTCAGTTCTCAAAGTAGTACATGGATAATTACAAAGGGGCTACTTACCTATACTACCTAGTGCAAGCTATTAATCCAAGATAGTAACTGAAGTCTAGTATCTCCCTGAAATCTATGTGAAAGTAGGGTGATGTCATGCACAAAGTGCCTTCTCCAGGTTTGAAAATAAACCTTTTCATTCCTAAAGGTCTTCCCATTCCTAACCAGCCAGATCCCCCAAGTAGCAGTGAGCATAACTTCCATGAAGAAGGGTGTCCAAAGGAAGAGCCAACCTGCTATATACATTGATGGAGGTGGCCAGCAGCCTGCCATTCAATCAGCAGATAATTCCAAACTCTTGTGCTAAAGTTACACATGAAGAACAGATGTAATCTGTCCTCATAAATCTGAGCAGGGCAAAGCACACATCAGTCATTGTCTGCAGCAGATCTCCAATGCCTTCTAACTAAGAGGTCTTTAGTGTTCAGTCTGTCAAAAAGGAGCAACCAACCAAAGACCTTGATCTTCATTGTACATTTACTTTTCCAAAGCTTGATGCAAGATTTGTCATTCTGGATGTTGGAGTGCATGAGTGTATACAATCATTTTGCTGTGTATCCATGCTTTCGAGGCAAACCCAATAGTCATGGGAGTTGCCATATCTTTGCATAAAACCGAGCCAATATCTGAGAGCAAAGTATTCAGATGCTGCTTGCTGAGAAAGTAGTAGGTGGAAAAGGAGCTGCTCATCATCAGTGGTGAAGAAATAATGTACAGGGATTTCATCATCCAAGACAAAAGAGAACAGACGTGGAAGTTTGTCTCTAAGAGGTCTAGTAGAGTTATTGATGATCCAACCATCTGACCAAAAAAGTAGTGAATCCCCTGAATTCACCATGACTGTTGCCAGAGGTATGTACAGATCAGAGAGCCATATAATGTCCTTCCACCAAAATGAGCCACATAGGACAGTGCCATGGGGCACAGTACCCTCATAATAGGAGTTCCAAATAAGGGATACCCAAGGGATGTTTTCCTTATTGTAAAAATTGTGGAGATGTTTTAATAATAAAGCTTTATTTTGCAACTGCAAATTGATGATACCCAATCCCCCTTTGTTTTTTGGCCTGCACACCAGATCCCAAGCAGCACGGGACTGTCTAGGTGTTTCAGATCTGCCCCTCCACAAGCATTGTCTTTGAATGCATTCCAGTTGCTTAAAGATATCTTGAGGTATAGCAAGACTGCCAAGGTGATAAATGGGCATGGAAGATAAGACAGAGTTAAGCAGCTGGAGCCTTGCACCTTGGTTAAGCATTGCATAGCTAGCAGATAGTCTTCTTTCTACCCTGTCCACAAGTGGCATCAGATCCTGAATTATGGGCTTAGTGGTGCCCAAAGGCAAACCCAAATAGGTGAAAGGCAGTTGGCCAATGCTTCAACCCAAAACAGCAGCCAATCTAGCAGTTGCATCCTCAACCACATTCAGTGGAATCATGGATGACTTGCTGAAATTCACTCTAAGTCCAGTTGATAGATGAAAATCATTCAACATATCTTTCAGTGCCAGAAGCCGTCTCTCATCAGAAGGGACCACTAAAATGGTATCATCAGCATACTGTATAATGGGGAAATATGGATCATGGGATGGTATAGGCAAAGGTAAAGTGCCATTCTGTAGCATGTTGTTCACAACAGATTGTAGAAGGTCATCTGCCAACACAAACAACAATGGGGATAAAGGGTCACCCTGCCTAACCCCCCTTTTGCAGTAAAACTGTTTGCCTGGAACTACATTCAACATGATGGAAGATGATCCAGAGCACATAATTTCCCTAGTCCAGCCAATTCACTTATCAGAAAACCCTTTATGCCGAAGAACTTGGAAGATAGCCTCATGCTCAATTGTATCAAAAGCTTTAGAAAAATCAAGTTTGAGTATGTTGGAAACCGTTAACGATAAGACTTGATCCCTTTGTCCTTTGGTACTTTGTTTGTCCGAGGTTTGATCGTCGGCATCCTTATACCTAGTTCATACCTCGTTACCAACAAACAAGTATACTCGTCTGTTCCTATTACATCTCTTGTGACCTAGTAACTTGCTTGCAATGCGATATCATCGAGTGGGGCCAGAGTACCTGTCTGACACATGGACTGACAAATCCCGTTTTGATCTATTTGCATACTCATTAACGTGTCCACTTCGAAAAACCTAAGATACATCTTTATGGCCACCATATTTCAGTGAGACGGTGGATGCAAGTTAAAGTATCCTGGTAGACATGTAATTACGTATGATCATCGCGGTCTAAGGACTAAGTCATATGTTACAAAGTCATTGCAATGCTGAACTATGTGACTTGATCCCATCGCAATGCTTTAGGTGGGTGTGTATCCATCACATCATTCTCCTAATGACATGTACTCATTGTCAATAGGCGATTCATACCTCATGATCAGGAAACCTTGATCATTGATTGACCAATGAGCTAGTGTACCTGAGTTTAACTAGGGACTGGGTGTTTATATACTACACGTGTATTAGTGTTTCCGAGTAATATAGTTCTAGCTTAGTATAAAACGTATTATGAACAAAATTAATTTGTTACAAATATCTTTATTAATTTGCCTCTAGGGCACATATCCAACAGTCTCCCACTTGCACTATAGTAAAAATTACACTAGTTTACATCACTTATGTATCTAACACCTATAGTCTTTCGGTGTTGTTCAAACTTGCCCTGTGGAAGAGGTTTAGTCATTGGGTCTAACTCATTCAGATCCGTATGTATCTTGTAAATCCTAGTATGACCATCCATTATGTAGTCCCGCGTCACATGGAAACGTCGAAGAATATGCGTGGTTGTAGAGTGAGTTCTTGGTTCCTTTGCATTAGCAATGGAACCCATATTGTCGCAATAAATGCCAATGGGGTCAGTGCAACTAGGGAAGACACCAAGCTCGATCACGAACGTCTTCGGCCAATGCGCTTCATTTTGCGCTTCACAAGAGGAAATATACTCCGACTCCATTATAGATTGGGCGACGATTGACTGCTTGCCGCTCCTCCAGCTAATTGCGCCGCCATTCAACATGAACACATATCCCGTCTGGGATTTTGACTCATCTATGTCAGAGTCAAGACTAGCATCAACGTCAGCTTTTACGGCTAGCTCTTCTTCACATCCTCCATAGACAAGAAAGAGATATTTCGTCCTTCCTAAGTATTTCAGGATGTTCTTCACTGCGGCCCAGTGAGTCATTCTTGGATTACTCTTGGAGTGATTAGTCATACTAATTGCCAGAGCTAAATTCGGTCGAGTACACAACATATCATACATTATAGAACCTATGGCTGACGCATAGGGTCTCAAGGATATCTCCTCCTTTTGTTGTGCTGTTGTTGGACATTGAGTCACACTAAACTTAATTCCTTTTATAACTGGCAAGAGACCTCTCTTGGATTTATCGATTTCGAACTTCTTCAAAATCTTCTCAATATAAGTTCTCTGACTCAAAGCCAATAGGTGATTTGTTCTATCTCTATAGATCTTAATGCCTAATATGTACGCAGCTTCACCTAGGTCCTTCATGCAAAATTTTCCATTCAAGTATTCCTTCACTTCTTCTTAGAATTTTGTATTGTTCCCTATCAGTAATATGTCGTCCACATACAACACAAGGAATGCTATAGATCTCCCACTTAGTTTCTTATAGATGCAGAACTCTTCGGCATTTTGGACAAATACAAATGCATTGATCACCTCATCAAATTGAAGTTTCCAGCTCCGAGATGCCTACTTCAACCCATAAATGGATCGTTGAAGCTTGCATATTACCAGCATTCTTTGGATCAATGAAACCTTTCGGTTGCACCACGTACAGGTCTTCCTCAATGTTACCATTAAGGAATGGGGTTTTCACGTCCATCTGCCATATCTCGTAATCATGATAGGCAACTATTGTAGTAGAATGCGAATATACTTTATCATCGCTACAGGAGAGAATGTCTCCTCGTAGTCAACTCCTTGAATATTCCGGAACCCATTCACGACAAGTCGAGCTTTATGGACAAAAACGTTTCCGTCAGCGTCAGTCTTTTTCTTGAATATCCATTTATTCTCGATGAACTTTCGGTCCTCGGGAATATCCACCAAAGTCCATACTTTGTTGGTATACATGGAGCCTAATTCAGATCTCATGGATTCTAGCCATTTCTTGGACTCGAGTCCTTCCATTGCCTCTTTGTAGTTTGTAGGTTCATCAGGTTCATTCAACGTGACTGCATTCACAAGTTGTCTGTAAAACTCAGGAGCTTGACGGATTCTTGATGACCTACGTGTCATAATAGGTTCTCTGTAATTTCATCATGTATGTCATGATCGTTATGAATGTCGTGTTGGCCATTTTCTTCAGCTGCCACTTTAGAAGGCGGTTCCAGAACAATTTCTATTGTCGTATCTTCCATTTGGAGTGATTGGTCAGTCACTTCATCGAGGTCTATTTTCCTCCCACTCAATTCTTTAGAAAGAAATTCTTTCTCAAAAAAGTGTCCAGTCTTGGCGACAAAGTTTTGCCCTCAGACTGGTTGTAGAAGGTGTATCCACAAGTTTCCTTTGGATAGCCCACAAAGATGCACTTATCCGCCTTTGATTCGAGTTTGTCAGGCTGAAATTTCCTAACGTAAGCCTCACAACCCCAAATTTTTAGGTGAGACAACTTTGGTTTCTTGCCATGCCATTCCTCAAATGGAGTTTTCTTTACGGATTTGGATGGTGCACTATTAAGAACGTAAGCGCTAGTTTCAAATGCATACCCCCATAATGACACAGGTAAGTCGGTATGAGACATCATCGATCGTACACTATCCAATAGAGTTCGATTACGTCGTTCGGACACACCGTTTCGTTGAGGTGTTCCTACCGGCGTAAGTTGTGGTATAATGCCATAAGTCTTCAGATGATCGCCAAACTCGTGACTCAAACACTCGCCTCCTCGATCGGATGAAAGGTGCTTGATTTTCTTCTCGAGTTGATTCTCGACCTCACTCTAAAATTCCTAGAACTTTTCAAAGGTTTCAGAATTGTGTTTTATCATGTAAATATAACCATATCTACTCAAGTAATTAGTGAAGGTCACGAAATAGCGAAGACCATTGCGTGTGAAGACGTTCATAGGTGCACATACATCTGTATTTATGATCCGTCATAAGTCCGTTGCAAGCTCCATTGTTCCATTGAATGGAGTCCTTGTCATTTTGCCCATTAGGCATGGTTCACATGTGTCAAGGGATCAAAAATCCAATGACTCCAGAAGTCCATCTTGATGAATCTTCTCCATGCATTTTATACCAATATGACCAAGTCGACAATGCCACATCGTCATGTGCTCTTCGCCACTAGGCTTTAATATTTTGGAATTTATATTATTGATATGACATACATCACAATCGAGATTAAGTACGAATAAGCCATTTCTATCCGGCGTGTGAATATAAAACACATCATCCTTATAAATCGCACAACCAATTGTATCAGACTTAAAATAATAGTGTTCTCGCTTCAAGCAAGAACCACTAACGATGTTCACAATCAATGCGGGTACACAATAGCATTTATTCAAAATCAAAAGTAATCCCAAAGGGAGACTAAATGCTTCGTGCAGACAGCCAATACTTCAACTTGACAGTCGTTGCCCACGCGCATCGTCACTTCATCTTTCATCAAGCGTCTCTTATTCCTTAGTCCCTGAACATAGTTAGAAATATGAGCAACAGATCCTATATAAAGTATCTAGGAAGTGTTCCCAGCGCTTGTTAAGATAAGATCAAGAATATGTATATAAAATATACCTTCGTCTCTGTAAGGCCCGATATGCGGCACTGTTCCAGATCCAGATGTTTCCATCCAGATCCGGGGATGAAGTACATATCGGTCCCACCGCGACATATGACATAGCCATATGCCCCGGATTTCCAACATGATATCACAACATTACAGATACAAGGATACCACATCTCATACAATCGGCATACAACTACCTTAAATACAATACAACGGCGGAAGATACATGTCTGAGTACAGACTACAATCAAATGCCGAGTGGCAAAGAGAAAAACATCCATCCCATAACCACACGGGTCCAGGCCCTCCGCCGGGATCCGCCTAACTATTCGTCGTCGAGTCTCCACGTGAAACGTCGATCACCATAACTGTTGTCGATCAAGAACCCTGAAAAGAGTTTGGGGTAGTATCATGAGTACAGAGGTACTCAGCATCCAACTGTAGTGGTCATCTGACCCAGCAAGGACTTCATCACTCGTCATTCTAGGACAACTAGTAGTTTACGGTAAGGAATGGGTAAGTGGTGAGGTTGCTGCCGCACTAGCATTTATGAAGTGGCTAGCGATCTAGAGAGTAAGATAAGAAGCCAAGCATTCGATGAGGAATCGCCTCCAACAAGTCTTGCTATTAACTACTTACACAATCATAACACCTATCCTATCCTTGTCCTCCTCTTCACATCCCGACGAAGAAGAAGCAGTCCAGGCACACACAAACGTTGATCAAGTTCTATTAAGATTATCTCAGTTGTTGTTGTCTATGAACAAGGAGTAGGTCTCAAGTCATCCATAACCGTGGACACGGCTTCTCGAAAAGATTTAACCCTGCAGGGGTGTACCAACTGCCCATTACAAGGCTCCGCACGCACGCCCATCTCTCTCAGTTGCTACCCATCACAGGCAACCATTTTATGATTTAGTTCCAAGAGATCCGAAACGACAGGTCCCTCTAGCTAACAACGAACAAATCCGGGTGGCCCCCGGTGAGTCGACATCCAGCTCAGGACCCGACCGCACTCTCGATCTGGTCTCTACCGTATGACTCCAGGTTTGGATTGTTGGTTAATCACACATGGGAAACCGGGTCCTCAGCAAGTCATGATGGGCCAGCAAGGGAACTATGTCCTCACTGGTCCGGGTTGGTTTAAAAACTACTCGCGTACGACCAGCACACACACGGTTTCAAATGGTAAAATCAGCTTGGGCCACCACTAGAAATGCTTGAAGCTAGGTAGGTAAGAAAAGGGGACCCCATAAAATCCCACACGCAGTTAGGAACGCTCAGTCTTAAAACCAATACCCGGAACTCGGATCCTAGGTGACTCGAATGGAACAAAGCGTCGGGGCGGGATAGCCTAGACCTTCCATCCTTCGTCGAATATAGTCAACATTATAATAATCATATCATCAACAACAATATAATAATAATGTGATATCCCAAACCAAGGAGTAACTGCGTAACATCGTAGCATCCTAAGCATGCATACTAAGCAGGGGCTGAGCAACGAGCAATAGTAACATAGAAGTACAAGGTTTGCTGGGAGGGGACATGGCTGTATCGGTTTGAAAGAGGCTGTAAACATGTGGTAGGATCAAACATCGAACCTAACCTAGACTAGCATGCAAACCGCTGGTTGAAATAGAATGGATCATAAGTAATGCATAGTCCTTGCCTGTTGATAAGTCGGGTTCCGAAGGTGTAGTTGATCGCAAGCTCGCATCGTCTCCGAGAGGTACCCGCGGAAGCACACAAGAGGGTAAACACTGGAAAGCAATCAACGAGCAAGCAGTCTATTACTACAAAGCAAACACGAGCAAGAATCAACAAGAAGCAACACGAGACATCGCACCTACGGTCGAGAGCGGTTACTAATAGTTTAAGTGGAGTACTCGTCACACACGACGAATACCGCACGTTTACGGTGGTTCAAGTTGATTAGCTACAGGTGATCAACCAACGGTTATTAACATGGCAACTCAAGCAAGCATGGCATAGCACACAAACATGGCAAGAAGTGAAGCAAAATAAACTATCTAATCTAGTCACTTTAAGTGGGGTTAAAACCTATACATGGCAACTTTTACGGACCCCACGATATTTATTGCATTTGGTACTGTTTTTCCTAAACAATATTTTATTATTTTTATTAGCAAGCAAGAGCAGCATAAACACAATCTACATGCAATTCTAGTCAAGTTACATATAAGAAACATTTTTATCAGAGCAACGGTTAAAAAGTTATGGCAATTACAGTTTTCAGTGGAAAGCAGTTGTAATTAGCAGGTCAACAATGATAGAGGCGGGGTGTCCCGATCTTTCGATGAGATGATAACTACGATTTGATGGAGTCGACTTTGACGATCCGACTACAAACGTGCAACGACGTTGCGCCTTAGCAATCGCTAAATCAATCTCCTGAAGGTTATTGACCACGCCGGAGCACGATCAACCTGACCACGAAGGTCTAGTTCCTGCAAGCAATCGAAGAACAAGCAAGAACTATGATAAAGCAATCTGAATATTGCGAATATGTAGATGAAGTATGAATAAAGTTGGGATTCCGAAAGCGGTCTTGATCTGGTCGTTGGACACAAACCGAGTACACGAAGATGCAGCAATTAGCTAAGCAGTCTTTTTAACTAAAAGAAATCCAAAGAAAACCCTAGGAGTTGATCTACTTATATAGGACTAAAGGGTGGAGGCCAAGGGGTGGAAGGACGTCCCAAGGAGTCCTAAAACTAAACCTAGGTCGTACAAGGCACTTGGGCCCATGTGGAGGTGATGCAACACCTATTGAGTTGGACTTTGATTCGGATTCTGCTGCTGGGTCGCACCGTTTTTTCAATATCTCCACGCTTCGAAGGAATTTGAAGATGAAACCAATTGCGTTGGAAACTAGAAAAGATAAGCTATCACCAGAAAAAATAATCACCCAATTTGGAGTTCGTATGTAGAAACGGCGGCTGTTTGAAGTTAGGTATATCTCTGCAGTCCGAATCTGAGTCCATGACGTGAAAGACTTGGTCTCTATATTCTCTTGGGCCAAAAGTGACGTGAAATAACTTCTTGTACAGCACATAATCATGACCCTTTGTATTGACTTCATTTCTTGATTAAATATAGAGGAATTAATGGTCATATCCATGATAATTATGTCTTCATCATCTTCATGCTTGAACATGCTCCAATGCTCATCCTTCTTGTTCATGCTTGAACATGCTCCAATGCTCATCCTTCTTGTTCATGCTAGGTCCTTCATTTGTCAGCAACAGAAATATATCGACATTAGGCAGCATCATATTCACATGAACATTAGAAACATTACCAAGAAGCGAAAGTACCTGATAATTTAATTGGTGTGCACGATCTATAGTAATTGGTCCAGTAGGTATATTAGCAGGGGTTGTGACTGTAACTATGGTAGTCATGTCCTCATCATCCTCCCCTTCTTGAAAATAAAGCCGTCCCCGGCGTTTCTTAATCTGAAATGTGGCTAACAAAAGAGACAAGGTGTACATGTTGTATATATATATGTCATCCATTCTTACTTCCCTTAGTTTTTGGACATGTAACACATGTATATATGAGTAACTTTCGTATGTCGTGAAATATAAACATATATGATCATCACTATACATAAACGACATGAAAGTATTGCAACTCAGTTTGCATATATAAGTGAAGCTCTTATTCATATCTAAAGATGTACAATGCTCATCATTAAACCATTCCAATACCGGTGAAGAAACATTAATGTTTTTCGAAGGACATGCTACAACAGGCTTAACTAAGTAGTCATGCAACAAGTCATTCGACGCAGAATCATCACCAAGATTAGAGGTCATATCAAAATGATTAAGCATTGGAAGTTTCATAATAGTAACATGATTATCCAAAATAGATGGTGTGCTCAAATCAACAGGTAACTCAAGACATGATGTATTCAAGTCTATTAGGCAAGCAACATCTTCATGTGAAGTTATGACATTCTCGAAAATTGGTTGTGTGATGAAACTACTGGATAGCTCAACACATGTTGCTTTTAAATCAGCAAGGTTCTCATGTGGAGGGGAAAGATCCATACCTTTGTCATTACCTTTTTGTGATGATAGATCAGATATTGGAGGAGTGCTTACGACAATTGATGTGGTTATGGTAGTGCTCATAGTGGTTGAAGGAACAACCTTCTCAACTTGTGCTATTTGCACATTCCGCTTGTTCGCCTTCTGGGCAACACGTCTGTCGATTTCCTGTTCATCTTTACAAGCAAGACAAAACAAACGATCCATAGGATAACACTTTTCATGAATTAGGATATCCTGAATGTCACGGTTTAAACCTTCCCAAAATATGTCCATGAAATATTCTTCACTTTCCTCTAAAAGAGAATGCACGAATGTAGTTTCTAAAGCATGATAATATTCTGAAACAGTTTTAGTACCTTGTTTAATTTTTTTTAATTTCCTAACCTTGTCATGAGTATAATAAGAGGGAACGAATCTATATCGCATAGCAAGTTTGAGATCATTCCAAGTATTAGGTATATAATCAGGATATAAACTACAATATTCATTCCACCAAATAGAAGCAAAATCTTTGAAAGCACTAATTGCAGTTTTTACTTTCTTATGCTCAAGAAATCTATGGGAAACAAATATATCATTTATTTCAAACTCCCACTCAATGTATAAATCAGGTCTTAGACGTCCATGAAAGTGAGGTATAGAAACAATAACCTGATCATGTGCATGCTTATGTGTGTTTACGTTTTGCAGTGACTGTTGTGTAGTTGTAGGTGGTGGCAAATCTCCAACTATAGTTGCTGCCCAAGAAGATCTAACTCCAGAACCTGCCATGATTAGTAGAAAACAAGAAACAAATCACAAGTATATGTCCCTATGAACTACTAGGATGTGGTGGTAAAACGCTCACAGAATAGCAAATATCAATGTCTTACTAGTTCTTACCATGCAGCAGGTGGTGATCGACAACCAACGGTGTCAAAGAACTCCAAAGATTAAGTAGAGTGATTGCCAGGTGAACGCACGTATACACGATGTAGAAATATGTGGAGCTTGGAAGGCTTTAATATGGTGGCAAAAATATCACCAATAATCAATTCAGAGATGCAAAATTGAATTAACGCTCAACGACGATACTGTGCTGGTCCTAGTCTAGACCGGACTAGAGACGCGAGCCTAAAAAAATAATTTGGTCACGGCGTAGCACAACTAGCAGCAATGAATGATATGAAGTAGCTCTGAATAGCAAGATATAAGTGAAGATCATCAACAGAGCAAAGATAATGGTGAAAATAGGCTCCAAATCAAGATACACCAATATTCTCACTACAAGTTTCCTCTGAAATATATTTGCTAATTTTTTGATATTTTTCCTCCAATAGGGAACTGACTTAAGCTTTCCGACGCAATAAGAATCACTCAATTTAGAGTTCGGATGAGGTGTCAAAAAAATTGAGAATCAGCCCGAAATCTGACAAAAACTGTGTTCGGAAACTTTAGAGGTCAAAAAGTCCGTCTTAGAAGCCGATCTGGAGTTTCAAATAACACACTAGCTCCAGAACTATTTAGAAGCGGCTCGGAAATATCTTTAATTTTAGTACTCGGGGAGCCAAAACGGATTTCGGATGACAAAGTTATGCCCGTTTTAGTGGAAACTGCTCAAAACTGATTCCGACGAGATTTCAAATACGAGTTCAACTAGAGATAGATCCGAAATTTTTCTTCTTTTTTCTCTTTTTTCCTTTTTTCTTTTTGTTTTTCCTTTTTATTTTTTCTCTCTTTTTTCAACTCTTTTTTTTATGGTGGATGGTAGAAGTAGGCAGCGGATGGGATGATAGTGCAGCGGCGGGGGTGACTAACGTGAACAGAACTCGAAACTCTAAAGGACTAGATACTAAGACCAGCAACTGAACACGGCGATGCAACCGATAATTCAATAAAGCAAAGCACCGAAAAGAAAATTGCGAAGTCTCAGATTGGTTTGGATATGATGATCTAATCCTATTTTTATGGCTTTTTGTGTGGATGATAGGTGATAAAAAAACAGATCTAATATATGGATGTGGAATTCTCACCGAGCAACCTGAAAACTGATACCACTTGATAGAGGCGGGGTGTCCCGATCTTTCGATGAGATGATAACTACGATTTGATGGAGTCGACTTTGACGATCCGACTACAAACGTGCAACGACGTTGCGCCTTAGCAATCGCTAAATCAATCTCCTAAAGGTTATTGACCACGCCGGAGCACGATCAACCTGACCACGAAGGTCTAGTTCCTGCAAGCAATCGAAGAACAAGCAAGAACTATGATAAAGCAATCTGAATATTGCGAATATGTAGATGAAGTACGAATAAAGTTGGGATTCCGAAAGCGGTCTTGATCTGGTCGTTGGACACAAACCGAGTCACGAAGATGCAGCAATTAGCTAAGCAGTCCTTTTAACTAAAAGAAATCCAAAGAAAACCCTAGGAGTTGATCTACTTATATAGGACTAAAGGGTGGAGGCCAAGGGGTGGAAGGACGTCCCAAGGAGTCCTAAAACTAAACCTAAGTCGTACAAGGCACTTGGGCCCATGTGGAGGTGATGCAACACCTATTGAGTTGGACTTTGATTCGGATTCTGCTGCTGGGTCGCACCGTTTTTTCAATATCTCCACGCTTCGAAGGAATTTGAAGATGAAACCAATTGCGTTGGAAACTAGAAAAGATAAGCTATCACCAGAAAAAATAATCACCCAATTTGGAGTTCGTATGTAGAAACGGCGGCTGTTTGAAGTTAGGTATATCTCTGCAGTCCGAATCTGAGTCCATGACGTGAAAGACTTGGTCTCTATATTCTCTTGGGCCAAAAGTGACGTGAAATAACTTCTTGTACAGCACATAATCATGACCCTTTGTATTGACTTCATTTCTTGATTAAATATAGAGGAATTAATGGTCATATCCATGATAATTATGTCTTCATCATCTTCATGCTTGAACATGCTCCAATGCTCATCCTTCTTGTTCATGCTTGAACATGCTCCAATGCTCATCCTTCTTGTTCATGCTAGGTCCTTCATTTGTCAGCAACAGAAATATATCGACATTAGGCAGCATCATATTCACATGAACATTAGAAACATTACCAAGAAGCGAAAGTACCTGATAATTTAATTGGTGTGCACGATCTATAGTAATTGGTCCAGTAGGTATATTAGCAGGGGTTGTGACTGTAACTATGGTAGTCATGTCCTCATCATCCTCCCCTTCTTGAAAATAAAGCCGTCCCCGGCGTTTCTTAATCTGAAATGTGGCTAACAAAAGAGACAAGGTGTACATGTTGTATATATATATGTCATCCATTCTTACTTCCCTTAGTTTTTGGACATGTAACACATGTATATATGAGTAACTTTCGTATGTCGTGAAATATAAACATATATGATCATCACTATACATAAACGACATGAAAGTATTGCAACTCAGTTTGCATATATAAGTGAAGCTCTTATTCATATCTAAAGATGTACAATGCTCATCATTAAACCATTCCAATACCGGTGAAGAAACATTAATGTTTTTCGAAGGACATGCTACAACAGGCTTAACTAAGTAGTCATGCAACAAGTCATTCGACGCAGAATCATCACCAAGATTAGAGGTCATATCAAAATGATTAAGCATTGGAAGTTTCATAATAGTAACATGATTATCCAAAATAGATGGTGTGCTCAAATCAACAGGTAACTCAAGACATGATGTATTCAAGTCTATTAGGCAAGCAACATCTTCATGTGAAGTTATGACATTCTCGAAAATTGGTTGTGTGATGAAACTACTGGATAGCTCAACACATGTTGCTTTTAAATCAGCAAGGTTCTCATGTGGAGGGGAAAGATCCATACCTTTGTCATTACCTTTTTGTGATGATAGATCAGATATTGGAGGAGTGCTTACGACAATTGATGTGGTTATGGTAGTGCTCATAGTGGTTGAAGGAACAACCTTCTCAACTTGTGCTATTTGCACATTCCGCTTGTTCGCCTTCTGGGCAACACGTCTGTCGATTTCCTGTTCATCTTTACAAGCAAGACAAAACAAACGATCCATAGGATAACACTTTTCATGAATTAGGATATCCTGAATGTCACGGTTTAAACCTTCCCAAAATATGTCCATGAAATATTCTTCACTTTCCTCTAAAAGAGAATGCACGAATGTAGTTTCTAAAGCATGATAATATTCTGAAACAGTTTTAGTACCTTGTTTAATTTTTTTTAATTTCCTAACCTTGTCATGAGTATAATAAGAGGGAACGAATCTATATCGCATAGCAAGTTTGAGATCATTCCAAGTATTAGGTATATAATCAGGATATAAACTACAATATTCATTCCACCAAATAGAAGCAAAATCTTTGAAAGCACTAATTGCAGTTTTTACTTTCTTATGCTCAAGAAATCTATGGGAAACAAATATATCATTTATTTCAAACTCCCACTCAATGTATAAATCAGGTCTTAGACGTCCATGAAAGTGAGGTATAGAAACAATAACCTGATCATGTGCATGCTTATGTGTGTTTACGTTTTGCAGTGACTGTTGTGTAGTTGTAGGTGGTGGCAAATCTCCAACTATAGTTGCTGCCCAAGAAGATCTAACTCCAGAACCTGCCATGATTAGTAGAAAACAAGAAACAAATCACAAGTATATGTCCCTATGAACTACTAGGATGTGGTGGTAAAACGCTCACAGAATAGCAAATATCAATGTCTTACTAGTTCTTACCATGCAGCAGGTGGTGATCGACAACCAACGGTGTCAAAGAACTCCAAAGATTAAGTAGAGTGATTGCCAGGTGAACGCACGTATACACGATGTAGAAATATGTGGAGCTTGGAAGGCTTTAATATGGTGGCAAAAATATCACCAATAATCAATTCAGAGATGCAAAATTGAATTAACGCTCAACGACGATACTGTGCTGGTCCTAGTCTAGACCGGACTAGAGACGCGAGCCTAAAAAAATAATTTGGTCACGGCGTAGCACAACTAGCAGCAATGAATGATATGAAGTAGCTCTGAATAGCAAGATATAAGTGAAGATCATCAACAGAGCAAAGATAATGGTGAAAATAGGCTCCAAATCAAGATACACCAATATTCTCACTACAAGTTTCCTCTGAAATATATTTGCTAATTTTTTGATATTTTTCCTCCAATAGGGAACTGACTTAAGCTTTCCGACGCAATAAGAATCACTCAATTTAGAGTTCGGATGAGGTGTCAAAAAAATTGAGAATCAGCCCGAAATCTGACAAAAACTGTGTTCGGAAACTTTAGAGGTCAAAAAGTCCGTCTTAGAAGCCGATCTGGAGTTTCAAATAACACACTAGCTCCAGAACTATTTAGAAGCGGCTCGGAAATATCTTTAATTTTAGTACTCGGGGAGCCAAAACGGATTTCGGATGACAAAGTTATGCCCGTTTTAGTGGAAACTGCTCAAAACTGATTCCGACGAGATTTCAAATACGAGTTCAACTAGAGATAGATCCGAAATTTTTCTTCTTTTTTCTCTTTTTTCCTTTTTTCTTTTTGTTTTTCCTTTTTATTTTTTCTCTCTTTTTTCAACTCTTTTTTTTATGGTGGATGGTAGAAGTAGGCAGCGGATGGGATGATAGTGCAGCGGCGGGGGTGACTAACGTGAACAGAACTCGAAACTCTAAAGGACTAGATACTAAGACCAGCAACTGAACACGGCGATGCAACCGATAATTCAATAAAGCAAAGCACCGAAAAGAAAATTGCGAAGTCTTAGATTGGTTTGGATATGATGATCTAATCCTATTTTTATGGCTTTTTGTGTGGATGATAGGTGATAAAAAAACAGATCTAATATATGGATGTGGAATTCTCACCGAGCAACCTGAAAACTGATACCACTTGATAGAGGCGGGGTGTCCCGATCTTTCGATGAGATGATAACTACGATTTGATGGAGTCGACTTTGACGATCCGACTACAAACGTGCAACGACGTTGCGCCTTAGCAATCGCTAAATCAATCTCCTAAAGGTTATTGACCACGCCGGAGCACGATCAACCTGACCACGAAGGTCTAGTTCCTGCAAGCAATCGAAGAACAAGCAAGAACTATGATAAAGCAATCTGAATATTGCGAATATGTAGATGAAGTACGAATAAAGTTGGGATTCCGAAAGCGGTCTTGATCTGGTCGTTGGACACAAACCGAGTCACGAAGATGCAGCAATTAGCTAAGCAGTCCTTTTAACTAAAAGAAATCCAAAGAAAACCCTAGGAGTTGATCTACTTATATAGGACTAAAGGGTGGAGGCCAAGGGGTGGAAGGACGTCCCAAGGAGTCCTAAAACTAAACCTAAGTCGTACAAGGCACTTGGGCCCATGTGGAGGTGATGCAACACCTATTGAGTTGGACTTTGATTCGGATTCTGCTGCTGGGTCGCACCGTTTTTTCAATATCTCCACGCTTCGAAGGAATTTGAAGATGAAACCAATTGCGTTGGAAACTAGACAAGATAAGCTATCACCAGAAAAAAGAATCACCCAATTTGGAGTTCGTATGTAGAAACGGCGGCTGTTTGAAGTTAGGTATATCTCTGCAGTCCGAATCTGAGTCCATGACGTGAAAGACTTGGTCTCTATATTCTCTTGGGCCAAAAGTGACGTGAAATAACTTCTTGTACAGCACATAATCATGACCCTTTGTATTGACTTCATTTCTTGATTAAATATAGAGGAATTAATGGTCATATCCATGATAATTATGTCTTCATCATCTTCATGCTTGAACATGCTCCAATGCTCATCCTTCTTGTTTATGCTTGAACATGCTCCAATGCTCATCCTTCTTGTTCATGCTAGGTCCTTCATTTGTCAGCAACAGAAATATACCGACATTAGGCAGCATCATATTCACATGAACATTAGAAACATTACAAAGAAGCGAAAGTACCTGATAATTTAATTGGTGTGCACGATCTGTAGTAATTGGTCCAGTAGGTATATTAGCAGGGGTTGTGACTGTAACTATGGTAGTCATGCCCTCATCAAACAACTTGTAAACAAAGTCAAACATGACAAAAGAGCACAAATTATTAATCTACACGAAAAACTAAGCAAGTTTGACGTTGGAACCGTCGCAATACGAGCTATGAGCAAAAAGATATAGCTACCGTCACATCGCAACAATTAACGGATAATTAAAAAGCCCAGAAATATAAAAAAACATGCACTGGGCCGAAAGCTACTAGGCCCAACAGAAAAATAGAAAAAAATAACAAAGGGGTGGGGCGCTCACTGTTGGGCCAGGCCCAAGAGGCTACGCGGGAGGGGAGGCCGACCGGGCTAGGGAGGCCTTGGGCCGCTGCTGCTGCGGATCTGGCCGGGGTGGGCTCGCCGGCCCACCTGGCGGCGAGGTCGTGGCCGCACGGGACCTCCTGTCCCTCCCGACGAGGAGGACGGTGGCGTCGGTCACCGGCGGCATAGGGAGGCGCGGCGAGGACCTGAGAGGGGCGCGACGGCCTGGAGGCTGCCGGATCCGCCCGATCCGGTCGCCGGCAGGGGCCATGGGGCGGCGGAGCAAGGGTTGCAGGGCGGCGGAGCTCGGTCCTCCACAGTCATGGCTTCCCGGCGTGGTTCCTGCGAGGGAAGAGGAGGCAGGGTGAGAGGGAGGAGAAGAGGAAGGTGCAGGAGGAGAGGGAGGCGCGGGGCCTTGGCCGGAGCGGCTGCTAGTCGCCGGCGGCGCATGCGGCGGCCGGCCGAGGTGGAGGCGGCGGGGCCCACGGGTTGAGGAGAGAGAGAGAGAGGAGAGAGAAAGGCTGGAGGTAGGTGGAGAGCTGGGAGAGATCTGGGCCGTCGGATCTCCAGATCGGACGGTCTGGATCTGATGGGGGCTAGGGTTTCGGGCTAGAGGGGCTTTTGGACGAAAATTTGACCCGGATCTGGGGGTGTGGCTGCAATTTGTGGCTAGGGAAACCCTAGAAATGGGTGGGAGTGTGGTGGTCTTTATATAGGGCTGGTTGGCTGGCCAGTTGACACAAACACCCCCGGTACCCCTCTCGCGTGTCCGGTGATCGCGTTCGTGACCGCCGAGACTCCGTACGGACTCCGATTCGGACGAAACTTCGACCTACGAGCTCAGCACCGTCGAGCCCGTTGATCGTACCTCACTGCGGTGACATTCTGACAACATTTTTTGGTGCCCCAATAAAAATAATCCATCTATTAAATAAACGGGGTTTTCGTTCCGGTGGCTGCGGCTGGTCTCATGCGGTTTTCGCGACGGTGATCGGGTGAAACCCGGTGTCGCAAAGGTCGAGTGTTAGGGTGGCAAGGGTGGGTCTCCGTCCGATACGAGAATAGAGGGGGGAAAATAATCGCCGATCGATAAATCGGGGATGCAAACACCGCAAAAAAATCAGACAATCAAACAATGCAAACGCCGATCGATATATTTTTTGTGCACTCTGGGTTGTTACAATACAACACCACCAACAAGAGATCTCGTCCCGAGATCCAGGACGATCCGGGGGAGAGGGGCGAGAGAAAATGAGAGTCGACAATCTTCAACACCACCAACAAGGGACTCTGCTCCATGTCGACGTCGAACTTCGGTCGAGCTAAATTTTCCGTAGAGAGACGGCAACGTCGAAAAACGAAACCATCGGGAGATCAAGAGGAAGAACGATCGCGAAAACCATATCAAGGGACAGTGATTGTCGACGCAAGTCGTGAAAACACCGTCAAAAGGATGGATGGCAATGGATGACCCAGATGATATCCAAAATCGGAGAAGCTAAAGGTACTACAGGAATTCCCACCCGAGATCGGAATCGAGACAATACGCTGCAAGCAAGGAATTGTAACGGTTCCGGAACTCCACACACTCGAGATCCTAAAGTTTGAAAGGGGATAAGGCAAGAATAAAACACTTACGTCACTTTTCCTGACCAGAGCAAAGATAAGGAGTAAAAAGAATCCTACTCTCCGACAACTAACTTAGTAACTACAAAATAGTTTTGGTCTAGACTCGACTTCGGCCAGAAAAGGGATCCTACGGTCGGTAAGGCTCTGATACCAACTTGTAAGGCCCGATATTCGGTACTGTTCTAGATCCGGATGTTTCCAGCCAGATCCGGGGACGAAGCACATATCGGTCCCACCGCGACATATGACATAGCCATATGCCCCGGATTTCCAACATGATATCACAACATTACAGATACAAGGATACCACATCTCATACAATCGGCATACAACTTCCTTAAATACAATACAACAGCGGAAGATACATGTCTGAGTTCAGACTACAATCAAATGCCTAGTGGCAAAGAGAAAAACATCGATCCCATAACCACACGGGTCCAGTCCCTCCGCCGGGATCCGCTTAACTAGTCGTCGTCGAGTCTCCACGTGAAACGTCGATCAACATACCTGTTGTCGATCAAGAACCCTGAAAAGAGTTTGGGGGTAGTATCATGAGTACAGAGGTACTCAGCATCCAACTGTAGTGGTCATCTGACCCAGCAAGGACTTCATCACTCGTCATTCTAGGACAACTAGTAGTTTATGGTAAGGAATGGGTAAGTGGTGAGGTTGCTGCCGCACTAGCATTTATGAAGTGGCTAACGATCTAGAGAGTAAGATAAGAAGTCAAGCATTCTATGAGGAATCGCCTCCAACAAGTCTTGATATTAACTACTTACGCAATCATAACACCTATCCTATCCTTGTACTCCTCTTCGCATCCAACGAAGAAGAAGCAGTCAAGGCACACACACACGTTGATCAAGTTATATTAAGATTATCTCAGTTGTTGTTGTCTATGAACAAGGAGTAGGTCTCAAGTCGTCCATAACCGTGGACACGGCTTCTCGAAAAGATTTAACCCTGCAGGGGTGTACCAACTGCCCATTACAAGGCTCCGCACGCACGCCCATCTCTCTCAGTTGCTACCCATCACAGGCAACCATTTTATGATTTAATTCCAAGAGTCGACATCCAGCTCAGGACCCGACCGCGCTCTCGATCTGGTCTCTACCGTATGACTCCAGGTTTGGATTGTCGGCTAATCACACATGGGAAACCGGGTCCTCATCCAGTCATGATGAGCCAGCAAGGGAACTATGTCCTCACTGGTCCGGGTTGGTTTAAAAACTACTGGCGTACGACCAGCACACACACGGTTTCAAATGGTAAAATCAGCTTGGGCCACCACTAGAAATGCTTGAAGCTAGGTAGGTAAGAAAAGGGGACCCCATAAAATCCCACACGCGGTTAGGCACGCTCAGTCTTAAAACCAATACCCGAAACTCGGATCCTAGGTGACTCGAATGGAACAAAGCGTCGGGGCGGGATAGCCTAGACCTTCCATCCTTCGTCGAATATAGTCAACATTATAATAATCATATCATCAACAACAATATAATAATAATGTGATATCCCAAACCAAGGAGTAACTAGGTAACATCGTAGCATCCTAAGCATGCATACTAAGCAAGGGCTGAGCAACGAGCAATAGTAACATAGAAGTACAAGGTTTGCTGGGAGGGGACATGGCTGTATTGGTTTGAAAGAGGCTTTAAACATGTGGTAGGATCAAACATCGAACCTAACCTAGACTAGCGTGCAAACCGCTGGTTGAAATAGAATGGATCATAAGTAATGCATAGTCCTTGCCTGTTGATAAGTCGGGTTCCGAATGTGTAGTTGATCGCAAGCTCGCATCGTCTCCGAGAGGTACCCGCGGAAGCACACAAGAGGGTAAACACTGGAAAGCAATCAACGAGCAAGCAGTCTATTACTACGAAGCAAACACGAGCAAGCATCAACAAGAAGCAACACGAGACATCGCACCTACCGTCGAGAGCGGTTACTAACAGTTTAAGTGGAGTACTCGTCACACACGACGAATACCACACGTTTACGGTGGTTCAAGTTGATTAGCTACAGGTGATCAACCAACGGTTATTAACATGGAAACTCAAGCAAGCATGGCATAGCTCACAAATATGGCAAGAAGTGAAGCAAAATAAACTATCTAATCTAGTCAGTTTAAGTGGGGGTAAAACCTATACATGGCAACTATTACGGACCCCACGATATTTATTGCATTTGGTACTGTTTTTCCCTAAAAAATATTTTATTATTTTTATTAGAAAGCAAGAGCAGCATAAACACAATCTACATGCAATTCTAGTCAAGTTACATATAAGAAACATTTTTATCAGAGCAACGGTTAAAAAGTTATGGCAATTACAGTTTTCAGTGGCAAGCAGTTGTAATTAGCAGGTCAACAACATGTAAACAGATTCAAACATGACAAAAGAGCACAAATTATTAATCTACACGAAAAACTAAGCAAGTTTGACATTGGAACCGTCGCAATACGAGCTACGAGAAAAAAGATATAACTACCGTCACATCGCAACAATTAACGGATAATTAAAAAGCCCAGAAATATATAAAAAAACATGCACTGGGCCGAAAGCTACTGGGCCCAACAGAAAAATAGAAAAAAATAAAAAAGGGGTCGGGCGCTCACTGTTGGGCCAGGCCCAAGAGGCTACGCGGGAGGGGAGGCCGACCGGTCCAGGGAGGCCTTGGGCCGCTGCTGTTGTGGATCTGGCCGGGGTGGGCTCGCTGGCCCACCTGGCGGCGAGGTCGTGGCCGCACGGGACCTCCTGTCCCTCTCGACGAGGAGGACGGCGGCGCCGGTCACCGGCGGAATAGGGAGGCGCGGCGAGGACCTGAGAGGGGCGCGGCGGCCTTGAGGCTGCCGGATCCGCCCGATCCGGTCGCCGGCAGGGGCCATGGGGCGGCGGAGCAAGGGTTGCGGGGCGGCGGAGCTCGGTCCTCCACGGCCATGGCTTCTTGGCGCGGTTCCTGCGAGGGAAGAGGAGGCGGGGTGGGAGGGAGGAGAAGAGGAAGGTGCAGGAGGAGAGGGAGGCGCGGGGCCCTTGGCCGGAGCGGCTGCTGGTCGCCGGCGGTGCATGCGGCGGCCGACCGAGGTGGAGGCGGCGGTGCCCACGGGTTGAGGAGAGAGAGAGAGGAGAGAGAAAGGCTGGAGGTAGGTGGAGAGCTGGAAGAGATCTGGGCCGTCGGACCTCCAGATCGGATGGTCTGGATCTGATGGGGGCTAGGGTTTCGGCTTAGAGTGGGTTTTGGACGAAAATTTAACCCAGATCTGGGGGTGTGGCTGCAATTTGTGGCTAGGGAAACCCTAGAAATGGGTGGGAGTGTGGTGGTCTTTATATAGGGCTGGTTGGCTGGCCAGTTGACACAAACACCCCCGGTACCCCTCTCGCGTGTCCGGTGATCGCGTTCGTGACCGCCGAGACTCCGTACGGACTCCGATTCGGATGAAACTTCGACCTACACGCTCAGCGCGTAGATCCCGTCGATCGTACCTCACTGCGGTGACATTCCGACAACAATTTTCTGCGCCCCAATAAAATAATCCATCTATTAAATAAATGGGGTTTTTGTTCCGGTGGCTGCGGCTGGTCTCGTGCGGTTTTCGCGACGGTGATCGGGTGAAACCCGGTGTCGCAAAGGTCGAGTGTCAGGGTGGCAAGGGTGGGTCTCCGTTCGGTACGAGAATAGAGGGGGAAAAATAATAGCCGATCGATAAATTGGGGATGCAAACACCGCAAACAAATCAGACAATCAAACAATTCACACCGAAAACAATTTTTTTTTTGTGAAATTTGTGCTGTTACACTCTCTCTTGGCAATCTTGCCAGCCTTCTTGTCCTTTAGGTACTTGGGCCAGTTGCATTTCCAGTGTCCATCACCCTTGCAGTAGAACCACTCAACTCCAGGCTAGGGTCCAGGTTTGGGTGCCTTCTTATGAACTACAACTGGCTTGCCATCCTTCTTCGGGCTTCCCTTCTATTCCTTCTCCCTTTTGCCAGACTTCTTGAATTCAGTGGTCTTGTTGACCATGAATACATCGTGCTCCTTCTTGATCTCTGTTGGGAATGTGCCCTAGAGGCAAATAAAATATGTTTATTAGCATATTCCATTAGTTCATAATAAGTTTTATACTATGCTATAAATTTATTAAGCGGAAACCTTAATAGGCGTGTGGTATACAAACAACCAGGTCCTTAGTTAACTCTAGTATACTAGCTCATTGGGAAATCGATGATCAAGGTGTCCTGATCATGAGGTACAAACCGCCTATTGACAATGAGGTCGTATCATTGGGAGAATGATATGATGGACACACACCCACCAGAAGTGTTGCAATGTGATCGAGTCACATAAGTTCAACATTGCGATTACTATAACGTAGTGACCAGATCCTTAGACCGTAATGATCATACGTAATTATTATCTATTAGGATGCTTTAATTTACATCCACTGCCTGATTGAAATATGCTGGCCATTAAGGTGTATTTTAGGTATTAGAAAATAGATACGTTATTGAGTATGCAAATAGATCAAAGCGCGATTTGTCCATCCGAGTGACAGATAGGTACTCTAGGCCCACTCGGTGATATTGCATCATAAAGTTTGCAAACGTGTGACTAGTTCATGGGGTTGTAATATCACGTGAACGAGTAAACATATTTGTCGGTAACGACGATGCACTAGGTATTTTGGATACCGACGATCAAACCTTGGAGAAACAAAGTACCATAGGACAAAGGAAACAGGCTCGACGTTAACGGATCCAACAGCGATGAAGTTCATTCGATGGAAGCGTAGGGGATATCAAGGATTGTAACCAGGTCCAATTGATTAGTCATTGTTCATAGAGTTTCTGATAATGTCTGCTGTTTCCCGGACCATAGGGTGTCACACTTAAGGGGTATTGGACGCATTAAGGATAGATTTGGGATCACCAGAGAAATGAGAGAGAACACCGGGATTGTTCCGGTGGAGTCCATAAATGGTTCGTGGTATTTTTGAAAGGTTAAAAATATTATTTAATATTATTTAATAATGTTTAAATATGTTTTTATTATTTAATTAACATAATTAAATATTAAAATATAATTAAATTTAAGAAAAGCATATGAGCCTAAATAGGCCCATTATGGGAAGAGGGAGCCTCCCCCCTTGGGCCATGCGCCAAGGGGGGGGCCCACTCCCCCTTTGCCGGTGCACCAAACCCCTTGGGGGTTTAGTCCCACCCCGGGGAGGCAGAGAGGTGTGCACCCCTCCTTTGCCTATGTAAGGAGAGGTAGGGGTGCCCTTTTCTTCAGAAGATTTAATCTCTCTCTTTCTCCTTTCTCCTTCCTCGAGTGGACTCCCCTTGTTTGGAGTCTGCACTTGGTTGGGGATTTCTCCACCATCCGCACGCCATCGTGCTGTTGGAATCGGGATCCGAATCCATCTTCTTTCCGCTGTTCTTCTTGTTCGGAGCTCGGAGGGAATGTCGGGTACACCGTTGTGGAGGACTGGATCCCTGGGGTACCTCCCGCGAAATACTATTAGTAACAATCCGGAAACTGTGTTGCAGCTTGCAATGTTCTTCCCCGGAGATGCAGGCGAGCCACTGTCATGTGAGGGTCCACCTCTGGACTCCACCGCCCGACCAGAAGGGCGGGACATTAATTGCAGAAGAAGACAACCCTGACCGAGCTGCAGAAAAGCCTCTCCACCTGTCCCGTGCATGCGACGACGTGGCTCAAGGCGCCCTCGTCACCACCTTCTTGGAAAGATGCTACCACGCCACGTGTGGCCTTGAAAACTAGCAATCGGCACCATGTGATTGTCCCCTTAATCTATAAAAGGGAGAAGTCTGTCACAAGAATAGGGGATGGATGGTAACAGAAAAAAGCACTCCACACTTATAAGGAAGATCAGACATGCAGGAGTACGGTTTTTAGTCCCCGGACGACCCGAACTTGGGTAAATCTCTTGGTGTCTGTCCATGCTTCTCCGCCGGGAAGATCATTTCCGTTTCTACGCCACAACAACCTCCCAAGGCATCGTCGCCGCCGGCGACCAGCCCGACGGGTTGTGTTCCACCACATACTTCGAGAGCACATGAAGCCCCTCGCCTTCCCGGAAAGGAAGGACCTCTTCGGGAGGACCTCGACATTTGGCGCTAGAAGGAGGGCCAACGATCACGTTGGGTGTAATCCCCGCAATCTCCCCTCCGTGGGGTCATCTAACGACGAAGGAGCACTAGGCGCTGGTCCCTGAGATCAACTTAGCGGTGTGACCGCGGTTGGGCCTCTTGCTATAGATTCTCCCCGCGCTCTGCCCCCTAAGAACTCACCGACTCCGTTCCAAGTGCAGAGGTGGAGTACGCATGTGAGCCCATTGTGTGAATCCCCCTAATCTTCTATGACACCCTCAAAATCGAACCATGTACAGTAATCATACACGCAAGGTACACGATCGAGATCAGGGACTCACGGTGAGATATCACAACACAACTCTACAATTAAAATAATACAAGCTGTTTAATACAAGCCAGGGGCCACGAGGGCTCGAATACAACAGCTCGAGAGCACAAAGTTAGCGGAAGCAATAATATCTGAGTACACACACAAGGTACACATGATTTGCCTTAAGAAGGCGAGCACAAAGAAACAACGATCGAAAAAGCGAGCCCTCTTTCCTGGGAACCTCCGAACTACTCCTGGTCAACGGGGAACTCGACGTCGTAGAAGACATCGGGGATCTCCTGCGCCTGGACTCCAATGTCGACTACAGTGTCCGATCAGGAAAAACAAAAAGGGGGAAATAAAGCAAGGGTGAGTATATAGCATACCGCGAGTTTTACTTCCAGCTACTAAGCATTTATGCATTTGTATCAATGGAAAGGGGAGGCTATATATAGTGGACTGAGTTGCAGAAATCCATCATAAGGAAGAGAAGAGAATAGCCAACAGTTCAATGAAAGCATAAAGTAACAATGCAGCAGAAGTTGTTGCAGCATTGTATAATAGTAAGTTGTATTAGATAACAATTGACAATGCCTCCGAGAATCATCCCTCGACTTCCCTGCGAGGAAGAAAACCCGGAACCAATCAATTTAGTAGTAGTAGTTTGTAGTAGTAGAGTCTGGTTTCAGCATAAAGCATTTTGTTACCATGGACACGGCTATCCGAATAGATTTTCATCCCTACACGCTCAGATCTCCAGGGTGGCGTACAACTTGTTAGGGAATGCCCCACCGAGGCTATCCGATACGCCGAAGTCCATCCTTCAAGCTCAACAGAGAGGCCATCCGCCGGTCTAAATCCTAAGCACAAAGGGACTTTGGACCCCTGCCCTTTGTACTCCTGCACGGTACGCGACTACCCGGTGAAGCAGACCCACCTTCCACTACCGGAGTAGGAAGTCCAAGCCCTGCAATCAACCCGAGGTAAAGCTGACGTCGGAAGAGCCATCGAACAAAGCTACAATGTAGAGGGCCCACACCGTAATCCCACGTGGAGGTAGTGCGTATAGGGCACGTCGACCCACTCAAGTCATCCACCTGACCCATTAAGCATTTTAATTATTATCTATCGGGACAAACGTTATCGTTGCCCCTATCCGGATGAGTCGCGGAAAATGACAGCGGCCAGGTCCACCCCCATAACCAGAGCCGATGGCCGCCTGCAATCTCGTCCCACCAACTTGTGCGGTTACCAACAAGGTGAACCGTCTCTTTACCTTGTCTCGCGTTTGCTCTTTGAAGAGCTCGACTTTCGTACAACATGGTATCTCACGGCCAACGAGCAAGGACCAGGCCCACGATGGTATCCTCCTGTCCTGCCGTCCCGATACAATCCCTGCGCAGGCACCGTTGGGTCACCCGACTCCTTACCTTTAAGGACACCAGTTGATTCGAGTGCCTACCATCAAGTGAAACCAGGAGGAATCACCCTCGATGGTACACTTGATGTGGTTTGACAGAGACATCAGCGGAATGAACTAAAGAGGAATATCCTCGTATCATCCCGGTGGTGCTACGCTACCGAGCCGGCGACGAGAGTGAAATACGAGTCCATCCACTTGTAAGTCAAACTCGAAGCGACTCGGAGAGTCTCGCCGTTGTAGGTTCCCTTGGGAGCCTGCTCTATACCGTACCTGTCGCAGTTATATATATCGTTTCCGCGATTACTCCCAGGGTGATCACGGCCCGCTATCTAATCCTAGTAACTAACAATGCGCAGGGCTAACTGCTGAACATAATATATATTTAATAGACATCATAGGATAAAGGAAGGTACATCAAGGGGCGACAAAAACATGCTATGCAATTGAATAGGATTGTAACGTATCAGCAGCAGCAATGCCAAGTGCAAGAAATGTACGGAAAAGATAAGCGATATCTGGGGAAGGAAAATGGCTCTGCTTGCCTGGAAGCTCGACAGTAGGGGTACGGTCGTCGCCGTAGTAGTCGTACTCGGCAACGATGTAGTCGGCGGAAGCAACAGGGTCTATCAGAGAATAAAGGGGGGAGAAACAATAAATACATAGGAATAATAGCAATACAAATACAAGACATGGCAAACGCGGTGTTAGCGTTGTTCTAACGCTGTGTTAAGTATTTTAGGCAGAGCGGGAATTTATCCGGGAATGAACTACCAACTCCGGGTGATTACCGGACAGATGACCCAGAGAGGAAGGTTCCATGTCTGCAGTGTTGGAGACATCTGACCGACATGTGGATAGTGTATCCGTGATCGTTGATCCATTCTAAACAACTTTCTTGTTCAGAACAATTTCAGTCGGAAAGTTTTACCGGCTTCGGGCAATTACCGGACAGTGCAATTGGAGGGGGAATGTCTCATGTGCGTTATGTTAGAGGGGTGTGGTGGGGGTATGGGTAGCGTATTCTTCTCCGTTATATTTTGCTGAGCAATTTTCATGTATAAAGTTTTTCCATCGGATATACGACTTAAAAGATATGAATTTTCTAAGTTTTAAAACATTTAAAAGCATTTTTGGAATTCTTTAATTGTTTTATTAACATTATCCAGAATAGGAACTTTGACTGGGTCAACTCACCAGTTGGACCTATCGGTCATCGACATAGTTGTAATAAAATTCATTTTATTTATTCAAATATTAAAGGGGACCCACATGTCATAGGTATGTTATTTAAGTTAAACTAAAACAGATATTATCCAGAGGTGGCCCCACATGTCATGCACTGTTTAGCTATTAGTTTATTCTAATTGGTTTAATTAGGGTTGGGGCCCCACATGTCATATGTACTAGAGGGGTTAATCTATTTTGATTTAAGTTAACAGTTTAGTTAAGGGGGTCGGGCCCAGGGGTCAGTGGGTGTTAGGGGGGTTAGTTTAGAGGGGCCATTAGCCCAGGGCGTGCTCGTCAGCGGCTAGGAGCCCGACGATGCGGGACTGTTCCGGCGAGGGCCACGACGGCGAGGGGAGCGGCGCGTGCGCGAGGAAAGTCCACATGCGGGCTTGGCCGGCGACGACGGTGTAGCAACGACGGGCTCGCGGGCGTGGGCACGCGCGCACGATGCGGCCAAACGACGGGTGCCGGTGACAAGGACGAGCGGGGCGAGCGGCTCTGTTTGGGGGCTGCGGCCATAAAGCACGCGGGGAGAGCAAGGAACGTGGTTACGCAGGCAGGCGGGCGGGCGCGCGCGCGAGCTTTGGGCCGAGCGCGGGGTGAGCACGGCGTGCTCTGCCGGGCGCAAATGGCGACCACGGCGAGCCAAGGATGACGACATCGGGGCATAACGGAGGAGGAAAGAGGGGTAATCGACAGGGCTCACCGAGGGGAGGCCAATGGTGAGTGCGCACGAGGCCGATGGTAATCGACAGGGCTCACCCAAGGCTCGCCATTGTGGCCTCAAACGCCGTTTTGCCTCGCCCCCGCTTGGTGCCGCCGACCGCCATGGACGAACTAAGCACCGGCCGCGCCTTGCCTCGCACCCAGCGCGCCCTGTCCTGCATCTGGCTGCGCCCAGCACGCGCGCAAGCCCGCCCGAGGCCATGCCCCCCTGCTGCACCTTGTTGCTGGGCTGCAAGTCTGCCTCGCGCGCTCGCCGTCCCCTAGCCGCCCGCCACCCGCACCGGTCCAATCCCTACCAACACCCAGGCCGCGCCCCAAGGAGACCGTGCGCATGCACGGTCGCACCCCCCTTCATGGCCACCCCCTCGCCAAAACAAACATCACCGGCGTGGACCGCAAGGGCCTCGCCGTGCCTCTGCGTCACCGCCAGTGACACCCATGGCTAACCAGTGGGTTTGTCCCATTGGCAGGTGGGCCCTGGACTTCTTAAGCACATGTTAATGTTAAGCTCATCACCCCCACACCCACCGACTACTGAACCCTGTCGGGGGGATGGATCAGGCCCATAGACCCGGCATTAGAAACCTCTGGGCCGACTTACATACGAAGGCCCACGGAGAAGACCCGGCCTAGAGTCAAACGTGCCAAACGTGAAGATGGAAGCCCTAGAAGGAATTAGACTTAGCTTGTATAGCACGTAGCAAATTTGTAAAGTAGAATAGAACTCCACCTCATGTAGGAGTCAGACTCGCGGAATCCCGGGACCAGGTACCTTTATAAACCGAGATCCACGGGAGCCAGAGCCAGAACTTACCTCAAGCCAGGACTAGACAACTCGCGATACGACCTAGATCTCCACGAGACTAAGGTTGCGAAACATCACCACTGTAATTGATAAGATCGGCTCTTCCTATTGAGGAGTCGATCCGACAATAATCAAGAAGAAGGAGTAGCTCTTTACCGCACCATCGGGGCCGAACCTAGGTAAACTGCCGAGTCTCGTATCTATGTCGACTGTCTCCTCGAAATCGCCTCGCAAAAAAGCTCCCATGATAAGTCCGACTCTGCGAACATCTGTCGTGACTTTTCCAGGACAGTTGGCGCTGACCGTGGGGCCTGCGCTCGCAGGTGTTGAGATTCTAGGAGGAGCTCTGCAAGGTATGGAAGGGTTCGTTGCTGGGCGAATCACCAGAAGCCAACGTGGAAAGCTCTACATCAATGACTCAACTTGGGGCCCTGAGGCCGATTCCGTCGAATCCGGGTATCGGGTCCCGATCGGGTATATTCACATCTTCATTGGGAAGACAGACGGATCTGAGCCAGAGCGGATCCTAAAGTCCCCATGGAAACCTCGAGTCGACGATATGCCAGCTCATGGCACACTTTTGTTGGGTTCCTTGCTGGATCTCCAGAGTCAGCGCGCTCTGTCGAATCCTTGACAACCGACGCCTCTAAAGAAACATCTGAAGCTGACTCACATCCCAGTGAAACAAGCCTCTCAGATATCGGCTCCATCCGATCTGCCGGGAGCAACAGACTCGGCCCGAGAACAGCAGAATATGACCCCAAATTCCCGCAGTACGAGCCTCCATACTGCGTGACAGTGTTCATGGTAGGCACCGAAGAGCAGGGAGTCCATGGGGCTCCAGGCGCACACTACTCGAAAAAAGGGCTCTAATGGCGCACTGGATTTTGACATTAATGGCGCACTTTAGGTGCGCCATTACTAGCACGCCATTAGTAAGTGATAGTAATGGCGCACTTCTGGTGCGCCATTACTATCTTGTATACTAATGGCGCACCGGTAGTGCGCCATTACTAAGGCCACAAATGCGCCACTAACGTTACTGGTCCCACCATATCTGTATGTTGTGCTCTGGGTTACTAATGGCGCACTTTTGGGAAGTGCGCCATTGCTGTGTTTGTACACATGCGCCACTGAGGCACACTATGTGCGCCATTACTATGAATATTATGTTTTTTTTCTTTTGCTTTTCTGTATTTGCACAGGTTACAAACAGATATAAATAGCAGATTTATAAACAGCACAGATATAAACAACAAATTTAACGAATACAATAGAAGATTAGTCTTCGATTACAAATCATCATATTAATTAGTCTCCAAATTCAAAATACCGAACAAGTTAGAACCTTACAAGTCTCGAGTAGCGAGTTTGATCACATTAGAAGTCGATATATCTAAACTACCATGACATTGAAGAAGAGGGTGGCGATCATGATAAGCATCATCGTGACCAAAGTGATCTTCATCCGGTTCCTCCTCCGCTCCCTCCTCTCCCTCGCTAGATAGCGCGCGTATCTAGCTTCCGCCTCCGCCCTTGTGGGGTACCCTTTGTAACTGTTACCGCTAAAACGGTGAACCTGTCTCCGACAATCCTCCCAGTCGTTGTAGACTCCGGGAATCCTACCAATGTACACGACATACGACGGCATCTGCTTTATGCACTGGACAAACAAGACATTAAGAGAAACTTACATATAATATTTAAGCGGTGCATACGTATACAACAAAATTAAGGACCAAAGGAAGAGAAAAGCAACACACATTAATAGCACACGGTTCATGGTCCTAGTAATAAATAGCATCGATTACATATAAGTTGAATGATGACTGTTTAAACTAAGGAGACATGTACAGACAAGTTCATAAAAGTTTATACAACACACACGAGATCTCGTCGATAGTCCAGAACTACATAGCTAGGCGCATGGGCATCAAGACTTTTGACTCCGCTCACGTGCCGGAGCGTGGGTGAAGCCGCCGTCTTTTGTGATGGTCATGAATGAGCGATCGCCGTCAGCCTGCAATCTTAGCATTGTATCTATTTCACGGTTGGACAATTGATTGTTGAGGTAGAATTCCCCCGTGTTATGAAGGACATCTTCAGAGATGATTCCTGCCAACTCCGACTGGATGCGAAAGAATTCTTGTCTGAGGTCGGCGTCTTGGATTACCGACAAGCGTTCGGCCCAGTGCTTGAGATGAGCTGGGAGCGTAAGCTGTTGCTGGTCCCGTACGAACGCCCGCATGTGATGGATGGCGTAGTAGGATTCCTTCTGACCGCCAGGCGGCTTCTTGACGCAGGAGAACTTTGTTACGTGAGTGAACACATGCGCGCCGTACCTAAAAGCTTCCTTCTTGAAGGTGACTCCAGATTTGGAGTAGCGCGAGAGAGCTTCATCGAGAACTTTCTTGATATTTGTGTAGTCTTTGTTCGACTCACGGTCCAGGTCCAAATACGTGGCCATGGACCATTTCGGGTTTAGAGCAATGAGTGTGCACTTTGTTTCATCACTGCACACAACACGGATGTTAGGAGGAAAAGAACGACCGAAATCTAAGCAAAACCTAGCGAGGGGATGACTTACTCGGGAAAGTAAGGCAGGAGGAAGTTGTCCTTATCCTTTTTCTCCATAATGACGTCTTCGAGGTAATCACTAGCGAGTCGCCGGTCCCCGGGGCTGGTCAAGAGCTTGGCACGCATGTATAAGGGGTCGACTATAACGATGTCCGGGGTCTTGTCTCTAATGATCCGCATCTGCATACTGAGCGCAAATAGCGGAACGAATGTGTAGTGCAGCGGAAAAAGGTGAAACATAGCGAAGATGTCATCAAACCGCAGGAAGATCACACGTCCGATGTCGCAAGCAACAAAGCCCTTTCCCTCTGGCACCTTGGCGGTGAAAACCGGGTATGCCACATCATTCTCTCTGAGACGCCGCGTCTCTGTATTCAGAACAACGTCATGCAGACTCTTCATAGCGCCGGTTGCAGCATCGAGCATTGCAGCAGATAGCATCGGCCTACCCGCCACATGCACCCTCGACATGATTCCGTCGGGTCTTGGTGGCCCGTCTTGAGCACGGATTGTCGGTGTCGGCTGGCTCGCAGTAGTGGGGCCCTTCCTCCTTCTTTTCCATCCCTTCTTCTTCGGCTTCTCATGTAATGGGACCTTTACCTGCTCGGAGACCGCCTTCCTGAGTGAGTTGGGGCTGATAACATTTCGCGCCTCGGCCATCTCGGCCTCGGTGAAGGCGGCAGCTGGAGGCCTCTCCTGAGAACTGAACAGTCGACGCTTATTGTTGGAATTCATCTCCGCGCTACGAGATGGGTGGGAGGAGTCTTTTGCACCAAGTTTTGGTTCTTGAGAAGAAGGCGGGAAAAGGTCGTCCATGTCGCACCCACCGAGTTCCTCGTAGAAGTCATCGACACGGGCAAGTAGTGTGTTGGTTTTGGTGTTGCTCCGATATTGTGCCACATCGATGTCCGTGGGGTGGTGGCCCGGATCAGCCGACGGCGTTGCAGCGGTCTTGGCATGGCTTGGCGCCGGCACGACTGGCGGTGAGGTGGAGTAGTTCCCCACCCCCAAACGAATCTGGCTCTTCGGCCAAAGCATGCTCCTGTTCAAGCAGTCGTGGAGGTCCATCACATCTTCGTCCTCGGCTCCAGCGGGTCGATAGGGAGGTAACATTTCGCCGTAGCCATCCAGCACCCGAATCAATTGAACCTTATACACGTTGGCTGGCATCGGATTACCATGGAACACGCGGATGCCCGGTTGAACGATTCAGCCCACGGCAACATCGACCAACTCCTCGTCCACGAAGTGCAGGAGAGTGCATGGAATGTTGACGGTGCCCTGCGAAAACATGTAGCGCGTCAAGGATGCCCAGTCAAAGGCAAAAGGAGATGAAGTCATCGGCCAAGGCTTAGTTACCGTAAGGGGGTCGAGCTCGGCTAATATCGATGGACCGCCAACGGCGGGCGGGCATGTGACGGAGGGGTCGCTTGCTCCTGAGGTGTCGGGCGTTGGTGTTTTACGCTCCAATACTTGCGCCGCCGCCGGGGTCACAAACGCATCCGTCATCGGGGTCACCGTCGCGGCCGCAGCCGGGGGCACCATCCTGGCCGCCGCCGGGGTCACAAACGCATCCACCGCCGGGGACACCAACGGGGCCGCCGCCGCTGCCGTCGCGTTGTGAGAGTTGCTACCCATGAAGCTGGGAATCGGGGGCAACCCCTCTTGACCGCTCGCAAGCCATTCTCGCATGAACACAAACAAGGAAGGCATCATGTTGCTGAGCGCATGTCAAACTTGTTCTTCCACAGTGCGTGGAATCTGCTCCATTTTTTCCTGGAGTTGTGCCTCCGAGCTGCTAGTGCTTTTCTCCTTTCGCCTAGTTCTATAGTAGTTCGACAATTTTGTGGAACAGCCTTTGCCGGACACACGACCACTTGACGACGGCTTACTAAGCTTATCCTTTTTCTTGAGTGTGTTGATCGCCCTATTTAAAGAGTTGTCCCAAGGGGCGATAGGCGGGGACCCCGCACTGCTGCCTTCAGTTTCCTGCATAAGGAACGCGGGGACCATTCAGAAATTTGGATTCGCTAATTTTAAAATGCAACCATATGGAGCTAATTTAACATGGGGAGGTATTCTTTACCAGAAGACGCTCAAGCTCCTCCACCTTAGGATCCGTCGTAAGCTCCCCTGTTACCGGGTTCCTCTTGTATCGGGCCCTGACATAGTTATCTGTAGGCTTATCTCCGTATTTTTTGAAGAGGGGCGGTAGGCCTTGCGCGGCACGCTCCGCGTCCTCCTTGTCCCATTTCGGTTCTGCCACTCTGTAACCGCCGGGACCGAGTCTGTGAACCCCTAAGTTCAATTCCCGCATACTTTTCCCCCACTGACTCGATTCACTGGTTGAGGTGTCCTCGCACTTGAGCTTGAACTCCTCGTAGTCAGTTTCGCTGATCGAAGGATTTGACTCCTTGATCTTCTCGTAACTAACACCTTTACTAATCATTTTCTTCACTGTTCTTCTCCAAGTAGCCAGGGATGTGCTCATCTTCGTGAGGGCAGCACTGTTCACTTTATTCCCGTGGAGTCGTGTGTTTGCGAATTGAGCGGGGAACTTGTATCGGTTGTGCAGCTTCGTGAAGAGGAGGTTGCGCAAATTCGCTCGGTCAGGATGCCTTAGGTTCTCGGTGTTGATCGAGACGGTGCCCCGGAGAATGCACCCGAGTTGTCCGACGTACCCACTGACTAATTCTTTGGGCGCCGTTGGAAGCCCATTTTTGTCCACTTTGGTAAATTCCTCCTTGACGGTGCCTAGCTTGCTCGGGCGTCTCTCCTTTTTTTTCCTCTTCGGTTGGCTTCCATCTGTGGGTTGGCTGCCATCATCAGTGGCGGGATCGGCCTCCGCGGCACCACAATCATCCCCGCTAGCGGTTGTGTACTCGGGATCGGTAGAGTCATCCCCGATGCCCTCGTAGCGTGGTTGAGGTTGTGGATCATCGTCTATGCTCATCTCCCAATATTGCTTCTGGTGGTGCGAACCTCCTGCCTCATCGTTGTCGGCCATCTACACCCACTACATAGGATAAGAAAAAAAATGCTACTAGAGTGATTGGATGATATCAGGGTAGCTAGTTTAGCTAGGATAAGAAAAAAGTTCTGCCAGTGATCAAATCTGCAAGTGCCTAACACTATATGCTACTGTGGAGATTGTTGAGCTATGTAGTTGGACAATTACATGCAAAAGCACCTTCTAGGTCAAGAAAATTAACAAAGGTCATGCACGAATTCACGGAAAAATTCGGCATGACCTTTGCTAATTTTCTTGAGCTAGGACCCCATTCTCAACCGAAACGGAAATTAATCTACATTTCGGGAGAATGGGGTCATTATTTGTACCTGCACAAAAAAGGCCTACATATAGGCACAATAGATACTAACAGATTCACTAAAAACTATAGAAGTCCATATTATTTGTACCAATCTAAAAACAGCGCCCACATGATACTAACAGATTCAGTAAAAACTACCTAATAATGTGATAGGCAGAACAAGTCCAAAATTCAAGCTCAGATTTAAAAGTTTACCGTTAATAGAGAGTGCTTGAAGTGAAACAAATGTGTATTCAGACTATTACAGCCCAAGGGTCTGAAGCTTTGAAAAATGGAGTGATATTCCTGTATGGAAGGACACTCAAATCAGTGCACACAAAATCATCTAACATGGCACAGTGGACTTTGATAACAAATATTAGTGTACATAGCAAAACATGTTTTTCTTTGTAGATAGCAATTCATACTCTGATATTTGACATATCAAACAAATGAAGTATAAATGCAGATAAGTAAATGTTCAGAAGTACTACCTACTACTAGTGGATCATATTTCCTTCAGAAGAGAACCAAATGTTCGATAAAAATAAGCACTTTTCAGAACCATAGAACATTTTTCAAGCAAGCATATAGGCAGCACTGCATGTATACAAGCATACAATAAATGTGAGCAAGATTGCTATGTTCAGCACATAGTGACTCATTTAAATTTAGTGCTAGAGACTCATTTAAATTTGCTAAGCTCAGCACATAGTGACTCATTTAAATTTAGTGCTAGAGACTCATTTAAATTTGCTAAGTTCAGCACATATTTCAGTGAGCAGGGAAAAAGGAATCTGTCCATATGAATAACTAAAGCTAGCATTCCGTTAACAGCCATCGAAAACATTCAGTTGGAGTGCTGTCAAGTCAGTGCAGGGGTACAGTCAAAGCAAAGTTTCAACATCAAACACCCTCTATAGTTAGACACTTTAAAATCTGTACAGAAATCCATCATATATCTGCAGAAAACAAGGGTATAGCCTTTGGTATAAGAAAATAATATCTGAACTACATGTGCTACTAATTACAAGCATATAGCCACAATCTGTCTATAAACATGCATAACTCATGTCAACATATTAAAGTTAAGAGGAGTGTTAGCTTTTAGCCTCAACAGAGAACCACCCGAACAACCCATGCATACACACAACTGGGATATTTCACCAAGGCACCACCCATCCAGTCTTTTTCTTTCTCACAGATCTTACACAAAAATTATAACCTGCATCTGTATATATACACAATCAAGCTAGATCGTACACGGACTCGCCTTCCGTACATGTCAACTAGGACACATCCGGGTCGGACTCAAACACGCCACAATCAGACTCAACCAACACAACTCGTAGCCGGGCATGACTAAGCATTGGTTGTACCAAAAATGAACACAAACAATTAGAGCAATGGACACAGACGCGGCACAATCAGATTTGACCAACATCATTCCTAATTGGGCACTGACTTGATTATTTCTTTCCAAGATGAACACGAAAAATTACAACAACGAACACATAAGCCGCTTTTTGAGAACAAAATCATCCACGCATAAGTTATTTCTCTAAACTACTCCTACCAGATATGTAAACACACCTGCTCTTGAGGTCGGCGGTGGCGCGGCTGGGAGATGGTGTGGGCGGCGGTGTGGACGACGACGACAGGCGGCGGCGAGTCCTGCAGAGAGAGGCGGAGGGGGCGGTGGGAGAGAGAGAGAGAGAGAGAGAGAGAGAGAGAGAGAGAAAGAGAGAGAGAGAGGACGTGGGAGGAGGCGCGCGGGGTCGCCGGAGGTGTGGCGGTCGGTGGAGGGGGGGTCGCCGGAGTGGGGGTCGCCGGAGGGGGGCACCGGGGCGCTGTGTCGCCGGAGGGGGGCGGCGGCGAGATGGGGTTCGAGAGAGAGATCTGTGTGAGATGAATCTAGGATCGAGCCCAATCGAAAAATAACCCTAACTTGGCATAGCAATGGCGCACTTTCTGGAAGTGCGCCATTAGCATAGGCATAGCAATGGCGCACTTTCTGGAAGTGCGCCATTAGCATAGGCATAGCAATGGCGCACTTTCCGTAGGTGCGCCATTAACGCTTTGAATATTTTTTTATTTATAATTATAATTATAATTATAATTATGTGTTAGTTTTATATTGTGTAGTAATTATAAACACATGGCAATTTTAATACTCCCTCATTCCTAAATATAACAAAAACTATCAACATCTACAATACTCCCTTCGTTCCTTTATATAAGGTGTATTTGTTTTTTAAGAAAAACATTGACCAAGTTTTAAGAAAAATATATCAATATCCATAAAAGCAAATTTATATAATTTAGTTCATCATGGCAAGTAGTTTAATATTTTATGTACTAAAATAATATAATGCTCATAATATAAAATAATATAATGTTTAAAAGATCTCTAAAAATAATCATTCACATGCTCATAAATGAGGTTGGAATCAAGTGACATGAAATAACAATCATGAAATAACAATCGTCGTGATTGGATCTTAGTTATCATCTTTTCACAATCTTTTTGCCCTTCTTTTTCTCGTTTGCATAATTTAGCCCCGGAACCCCTTCATTTCTTCTCTTGAACGGGCGACCGCATTTAGGTAGGGTGGTGCTTCTTCTTCTTGTTTTTTATGCTACTGCATCATCGTCGTCGTCATCTTCAATCTTCGGGTCGCCGTACTTGTCGAAGTCTTGCTCGTTGGCGGCTCCATCCATTCCGATGATGTTCCTTTTGCCTCTCCTCACGACAACACGGCTGAGCTTTGACGGGTCGGTAATGAAGAAGCATTGGTCCACTTGGCTAGCCAGTACCCATGGCTCATTTTGCGCGGTGACATTTGCGCCCGCGGTCTTGGATTTGGCTTCGGGTATAACCATGGTGGTGACATGTAAGGCCCGATATGCGGTACTGTTCCGGATCTAGGTGTTTCCACCCAGACCCTGGGACGAAGCACATATCGGTCCCACCGCGACATATGACAAAGCCATATGCCCCGGATTTCCAACATGATATCACAACATTAAAGATACAAGGATACAACATCTCATACAATCGGCATACAACTTCCTCAAATACAATACAACAGGGGAAGATACATGTCTGAGTACATACTACAATAAAATGCCTAGTGGCAAAGAGAAAAGCATCGATCCCATAACCACACGGGTCCAAGCCCTCCGCCGGGATCCGCCTCACTAGTCGTCGTCGAGTCTCCACGTGAAACGTCGATCACCATACCTGTTGTCGATCAGAACCCTGAAAAGAGTTTGGGGGTAGTATCATGAGTACAGAGGTACTCAGCATCCAACTGTAGTGGTCATCTGACCCAGCAAGGACTTCATCACTCGTCATTCTAGGACAACTAGTAGTTTACGGTAAGGAAGGGGTAAGTGGTGAGGTTGCTGCCGCACTAGCATTTATGAAGTGGCTAACGATCTAGAGAGGTAAGGTAAGAAGCCAAGCATTCGATGAGGAATCGCCTCCAACAAGTCTTGCTATCAACTACTTACGCAAACATAACACCTATCCTATCCTTGTCCTCCTGTTCGCATCCGACGAAGAAGAAGTAGTCAAGGCACACACACGTTGATCAAGTTATATTAAGATTATCTCAGTTGTTGTTGTCTATGAACAAGGAGTAGGTCTCAAGTCGTCCATAACCGTGGACATGACTTCTCGAAAAGATTTAACCCTGCAGGGGTGTACCAACTGCCCATTACAAGGCTCCGCACGCACGTCCATCTCTCTCAGTTGCTACCCATTATAGGCAACCATTTTATGATTTAGTTCCAAGAGATCCGAAACGACAGGTCCCTCTAACTAACAACGAACAAATCAGGGTGGCCCCGGTGAGTCGACATCCATCTCAGGAGCCGGACGCTCTCTTGATCTGGTCTCAACCGTCTGTCGCAGGTTTGGATAGCCGGTTAATTACACATGGGACACCGGGTCCTCAGCCGGACAAGGTGGGCCAGCAAGGGAACTAAGTCCTCACTGGTCCAGGTTGGTTTGTAAACAACTGGCAGCTGACCAGCACACACACGGTTTCAAATGGTAAATCAGCTTGGGCCACCACTAGAAATGTTTGAAGCTAGGTAGGTAAGAAAAGGGGACCCCATAAAATCCCACACGCGGTTAGGCACGCTCGGTCTTAAAACCAATACCCGGAACTCGGATCCTAGGTGACTCGAATGGAACAAAGCGTCGGGGTGGGATAGACTAGACCTTCCATCCTTCGTCGAATATAGTCAACATTATAATAATCAATATCATCAACAACAATATAATAATGTGATATCCAAAACCCAGGAGTAACAGGGTAACATCGTAGCATCCTAAGCATGCATACTAAGCAGGGTCTGAGCAATGAGCAATAGTAACATAGCAGTACAAGGTTTGCTGGGAAGGGACATGGCTGTATCGGTTTGAAAGAGGCTGTAAACATGTGGTAGGATCAAACATCGAACCTAATCCTAGACTAGCATGCAAACCGCTGGTTGAAATAGAATGGATCATAAGTAATGTATAGTCCTTGCCAGTTGATAAGTCGGGTTCTGAAGGTGTAGTTGATCGCAAGCTTGCATCGTCTCTAAGAGGTACCCGTGGAAGCACACAAGACGATAAACACTGGAAAGCAATCAACGAGCAAGCACTCTATTACTACGAGGCAAACACGAGCAAGCATCAACAAAAAGGCAACACGAGACATCGCACCTACCGTCGAGAGCGGTTACTAACAGGTTAAAGGGAGTACTCGTCACACACGACGATACCGCACATTTACGATGGTTCAAGTTGTTTAGCTACAGGTGATCAACAAATGTTGTTAACATGGCAAGCACAGAAGCATGGCACAAGACACAAACATGTCAAGATGTGAAGCATAAATAAACTACCTAAGCTAGTCAATTTAAGTGGGTGGGGGGGGGGGTAAAACCTATACATGGAAAACTATTGCGGACCCCACGATAATTATAATATTTGGTACTGTTTTTCCCTAAACAATATTTTATTATTTTATTAGCAGACAAGAGCAGCAAAAACACAATCTACACAAAATTCTAGTCAAGTTACATATAAGAAACATTTTAATCGGAGCAACGGTTAAAAAGTTATAGCAGTTACAGTTTACAGTGGCAGACAGTGTAATTAGCAGGTAAACAACATGTAAACAAAGTCAAACATGGCAACAAACAAAAATTTATTAATCTACGCGCAAAACGGATCAACTTTCGTGTAGAAAGCGTCTCCATCGGAGCTACCGGTGAAAAGTTATGCGCATCGCAAAAATATAATAACAATCTGCCAAAAGTTAATAATAAAACCTAGCAAAAAAACTAAAAGGGCCGAAACAGTACTGAACTGGGCTTAATAGAGCAGGGCGCAAAATAACTAAACAGCACTCATGCGCTAGACAGCAAACGGGCCGGCCCAACAGTGAATAGAGGAAAAAAACAAAAAGAAAAAGAAAAAAAAAGAGTGGAGGCGTCCTGACCTTGCTGGGCCTGGCCCAGCCGCAGCGGTGGGCGCGGTTTAGCTGGGCGTCGCCCAGGCGAAGGGGAGGCCACGTGCCAGCCTGGGGAGAGGTGGGCCGCGCGGCTGAGGCCGTTGGAGGCCCAGCTAGCTCACCCGAGCGAGCGTCGTTCCCGTCCCCGTCTGGATCGGGGTTGCGGACACGGCCGGCGGCTGGATCCGTCGCGGCGGCGCGGCCGGGTGGGAAGGTCTCGGGCGGCGGAGGTTGGAGCTGCCGGACCGGGGTCGGAGGGGGTCGGCGACGAGGTGCAGGGGCGACCACGACGAGGTCCCACACGGAGCGACGGCGAGCTACATCTTGAGGCATCCATGGCGCGGCGGTCCTTGCAGGCAACGGCGACCAGAAGAGAGAGGAAGGGAGAGGGAAGGAGAAAGGAGAGAGGAGGAGGCGCGCAATGCAGAGGGTGGCTGACCGGGGCGACGCAGGAAGGCGCGGCTGCCGGTCGGCGGCTCGCCAGCGCGCGCGGCTCGGAGGAGTTCCACGGTGAGGCGGCAGTTTCTCGGACCCAGATCGGGCCCGACGGCGGCGGAGGCGGGCCCACGCAGCCAGGATTGGGTCTGGAGCGGATGGGAGCTACGTGGCTCAGATCTGAGCCCTTGATGGACATATCTGACGGCTGGGAGTGATATGGGGTTAGGGTTTCGGAATTTGGAGACTATTTTGGCAGATCTGAGAAAGTGGAGGGGGTGGCTGCAATTTTGGCTTAGGGGAAACCCTAAGTGGGGGTGTGAGAGTGGTGGTCTTTATATAGCCCAGGTGGCTGGCAGTTTGCAAAAACATCCCCGGTTTTTCTCTCGCGCGTGCGGTGCTCACGTTTCTGACCGCCGGGGGTCCGTAGTACCTCCGATTCGGGTAAAACTTTGATCTGCGCGATCAGCGCGTCGAGCCGGCGGCGTTCACCTAGCACTGGAAACGTTCCGAGAACACTTTACGACGCTCTATAAAAATATCCCGTTTAATTATTAAACGGGGTTTTTCGTTCCATTGGCTGCGGCTGGTCTCGTGCGGTTTTCGCGACGGTCGAGTGTCAGGGTGGCAAGGGTCGGTCTCCGTCCGATACGAGATAAGAGGAGGAAAAATAATAGCCGATCGATAAATCGGGGATGGAAACACTGCAAACAAATCAGACAATCAAACAATTCACAACGAAAACAAAAATTTTAATTTTTGTGAAAACTGGGCTGTTACATGACATACCGGCTTTCTTTTACGATGCTCTTGGCCCACCTGACACGCAACATCGGCACCTTCTCTCCAGCGTAGCTGAGCTCCCAGATCTCCTCGATCCTTCCGTAGTATCTTTTCTTGACGTTACCGGTGTAGGCTTCCATTGTTATCCTGGAGTTCTGATAATCGCTCTTCATGTCCTTTTCCTCGGTGTAGAATGTGTAGGCGTTGATATCGTACGCTTGATATGTCATCAGGTTGTGCTCGGCGCCCTGTGACAAGGCGAATACGAGCTTTTCTTCCTCGGAAGAGTCCTCATGTAAAGGGTACGATAGAAGCTTGTCCTTGAACCAACGCGTGAAGCATGAGTTGTGCTCTTTGAGTACATCTCCGTCCGTCCACTGTTCGCCTCGGTCATTGTACGTCTTCTCAATTGATGTTTTGTGCTCTACCACCCAAAGATCAACCAAGTCAATGTGTTGGAGCGCGACTAGGTTTGCTCTTTCAAGGTCGGCGAGTCGATCCTGGAAGTCGACATGCATTTCGCGGCGACCCTCGCGGTGACCACATCCAGCGAGCCTGCCGAGGTGCCTGTTGACGGGCAGACCAACAGGGTTATCGATGCCTAGATAATTCGTGCAAAAGGAGATGCACTCTTCGGTCAGAAAGCCTTGGGCTATGCTTCCATCTGGACGTGCCCTGTTGCGAACGTATCCTTTGATCACACCATTCATCCTTTCGAACGGCATCATGCTGTGCAGGAACGTCGGCCCAAGTTGGATGATATCATCCATGATATGGACGAGGAGATGCACCATGACATCAAAAAATGCAGGCAGGAAGTATGTCTCGAGCTCGCATAATATCACCACGATCTCTTCTTGTAGCCTTCTGAGTTGCCTCACGCCAACCGACTTCCGAGAGATGACATCGAAAAAGTTGCATAGGCCAAATATTGTTTCACGGACGTGGTCATCCATGATCCCGCGCATTGCAACCGGAAGTAGCTGCGTCATCAACACGTGACAGTCGTGAGACTTCATCCCGCTGAGCCTCTGCTTCGTTGAGTCTAGGTATCTGCTGATCTTCCAAGCGAAACCGTACGGAAGTTTTATTCCTAGGAGGCAGTTGATAAACTGCTGGATCTCCTTCTGACTTAGAGTGAAGCACGCGGGGGGCAGTAATAATGTTCGCTCTGCTTCTTGGCCTTTTTGCCTTTGCAACGAATTTCCGTGTCCTCCGGTGGCTCGTCATCATTGTCGTCGTCGTCATCATCATCATCATTAGGGCGGTTTGCGTGAAGCTCCTCCCTAATGCCCATTGATAGCAAGTCTTCCCTTGCTTTCGAACCATCTTTGGTCTTTTCTGGCATGTTGAGCAGGGTAGCAAGCAGACTCTCGCACACATTCTTCGTGATATGCATGACATCAAGGCTGTTTGGCACACCGAGGATGTTCTAGTACGGCAAGTCCCAAAAAACAGACCTCGTTTTCCAGACCTTCAACAGTGGCTCTGGCGCCTTTCTCTTAGAATTGATCTTTCCTGGCGGTGGGCACTCTTTCCAATTTGTCAACAGCATGTCTATTTCAGTGCCGCTCCTCCTACGTGGGGCCTTTCGGGGTTCGGCTGTTCCATCGAACAGATCCTTGCGTTTTCTCCATGGGTCATTGTGAGGAAGCTATCTTCGATGTCCCATGAACACGGTTTTTGAAGACCCGGGATCCTTAGGTAGCTGGTGATACGTTGTGTCGTCCATGCACCTAGCGCATCCACAGTGTCCGTGGACCACCTGCCCCGCGACATACCCTAAACCGAGATAGTCGTGCACCGTCGTGAGCAGTGCGGCTTTCATAGGGAAATAATTTTCTTCTAGAGCATCCCACGTATTGACTGGCGTTCTCCATAGCGTATCTAGCTCCTCTTTTAGGAGCCCCAGATACAGATTGAGGTTGTTTCGGCCCTTCAATTAGCACACTCATGTGCATGTACTTTCTCTTCATGCACTCCCAGGGGGGGATGTTGTACATGCACACAAACACTGGCCAGGTGCTATGTGTGCTGCTCTGGTTGCCGAAAGGATTGACTCCATCGGTGCTCGCGACCAACACTATGGACCTTGGATCCTTCCCAAAGTCCTCCTCGAAGTTCAATGCCTCCCACTGGGTCCCATCAGAAGGGTGACTCAACATCCTATCTTTTTCTGGATCATTTTTTTCAGCTTCTTCTTTTTGCTGTTTCCTTTCCGCATGCCAGCGCATGAGCTTAGCTTGCTTAGGGTGCGCGAAATAACGCTGCAGACGAGGAATGATCGGAAAGTACCACACCGTTTTTTGAGGAGCTTTCTTCTTCTTCTTGTATCGACTGGCGCCGCACTTCGGACATACGGTAGAATCCGCGTACTCATGCCGATAAATGATGCAATCGTCAACGTAGACATGGTATCTAACATGCGGTAAATCCAGAGGACACACGATTTTCTTCGCCTCATTGAAACTGGTCGGGCACGTGTTCCCCTTGGGAAGAAGGTCTTGCCAGAATGACATGTTTTCGTCGAAGCATGTGTCGGTCATTTTATGTTTTACTTTCATCTCCAGAGCCATGAGCGCTACTTTCAGGCGGGTATCCTCAGGATTGCATCCTTCATACAATGGAGTAACTGCGTCCATCTCAAGTTGATTCAGCTTGGCTTTCTCTCGGGCGGCAGCTCTTGCGTTATTACTCGCCTGGTTCAGAAGCAACTCTTGAAGATGAGGGTCCTGCACCCAGTCCATCGACGATGGTCCATCATCGTCGTCTTCTCCGGCATCTTCATCTTCATGATGATCATGCCCTTCGTCTTGATCTTCCTCATGATCATGCTCGGCATCTTCTACATGATGATTGTGTCCTGCATCGTGATCATGTCCAGGAGATTCTTCGTCTTCTCAACCGACCTCGGCGCTATTTCTTCTTACTGTTGCCCGGCCACCCTAGACGAATTCATAATCTTCTTCATCACCTTGCCACCGATAGCCATCCATGAAACCACGCGTGAGCAGGTGCCCCTTTATTGTTTGTGAATCCGGGTCCAAAAGGCACTTCAGCTTGCATCTTTGACACAGACATCTTATCTCTGTCTCGTTCTTTTGAATCATCTCGGCCTTCACGGAGCTCAAAAACCTATCCACGATGCCTCCGGTCATCTTGCGAACCATGGTCGCCTGCGGGGCATAGAGCAAAACGATATTTTAGAACAAATTTTTTTTTGGCATGCCCTTGCCTAATTATTAGGACAAAAAAGAATGCAAAGTGTGCCAAATTTTCGCCGAAACGGAAATGAATCAACATTCCGGCAAAATATTGGCAACTATCGCATATGTGAGGTACCTGCAAACACACATGTACATACATATCCCATGATCATCACACATCCATTATCACAACACGCATACATATATACCCCATGATCATCACATCACACACCACGCATATACACCAACAAAAAGTGTGTTCGAGAGAGAACAAACTAGATCTACAGAACAATAAAGAGAGATGCCTTACTTACCAATGAAAAAAGGAGATACAACTACTTATTTTGGGTAGATCTATGGTGCAAATAAGGTGAGGAGAAGGAAAGAACCGAGAGAAGCTTGTTGGAGGTGGGGAAAGTGAGTGTGGTGTGCTGCAAAAATATCTAGCTGCTCCCAGAGTTAGCAATGGCGCACCTCAGCAAATATGCGCCATTACTAACTCTGGGACATGTGGTCCCAGCTGGCCAGAGGGGGGACCAGGATAGCAATGGCGCACATCCAGGAAGTGAGCCATTAGCGTTAATGGCGCACTTCTGTGAAGTGCGCTATTGCTACGTCCTTAGGCCTGGGCCCACGCCTCCCCTGACTTAGCAATGGCGCACTTCACAGAAGTACGCCATTAGCCTCCCTCGTTCCTTATGGCGCACTTCCAAATAGTGCGCCATTGCTAAGTCTAGGGAGGGGGGATTGTTCAGGAGTGACTGGGTGGTGGCGCACCTTCTGGTCCGTGCGCCATTAGTAACAGGAGAACTAATGGCGCACCAGGGCATGGTGCGCCATTGCTATTTAGTAATGGCGCACTGCACACATGGTGCACCATTAGTGTCCATATTATATATAGCTATTTTTCCAGTAGTGGCAGTACAAAATCGGAACGTAGAGACAGCTCACAACACGGCCCCTAATCCAGATAGAGAGCAGCCAGAAGTTCTCACGGGAGCAGAAGTCCTCACAGATGCCTTAAACGCCCTGGACGAAGCCTTAGCTACTCCAATGACTGCGGAAAACCAGGAAACCTGGAGAACCAGAGTCAATGGACTCAAGGCCCAGGTGATGAGCATACGGAGGGAAATTAACTCCCAGAACGCACAGATGGTGGAGAGAGAAACCCGACTCGCTCAAGAAACTAGGCGCTTAAAACACGAGTCGGAGTTGATAGAAGCTCAGAAACTAAGTCTCGCCAACGCACGCCCTGCAGGACTCGTGAGCCAGATTCCCGCTAATCTCCAGGCATGGACACTATTCCAGGATGCGCATCAGTCGACTCCTCCAGGGTACACGCCACCAAGACAACCTGCCTCCTCACCATGTCAGGAATGGTTCCACACACCTCCGAATCATTTCAATAACACCATGGCTAATGTGGTAGAAGCGACACGGTTCCTCGCCAGTGTGCCTGCGCATGGAGACACTCCGGTGGACCAGGTCACTCGAGGGGCAATCGATTTTCTCAAAACTGCGATCACCCAGCAAGCCCAGTACTCACAGAGATTCCAATACTTACATGAGACCCCATATCAAAGTGTGAGCCGGCAAGCGGACTCACCTGCTCCAGCCGGCTCGAGCAGCCATCGCCAGCGTAGAGCTCCAACACCTCCGGACCATCAGGGGTCAATAAGGATCCAAGACCTACCGGCCGGCTCTACGAAATACACACTTGCCAGCAGATTTCAAGGGCCCATGTAAGATCGCGAACTATACAACTGACATGGACCCGGCAGCTTGGATCGAAAGTTATGACCTAGCCATGGACATGTTACTAGCTAGCGAGGAGTTTGCGCTCGTTACCTCACAATGATGTTGGAATGGTCGGCTCACATGGTTCAAAAATCTCCCAGAGAACTCTGTCACCTCCTGGGAGGATCTCAAGGAATATTTCATCAAGAACATCCAAGGCACTTGTCGGCGAGCTACCACAATTGTTGACTTGGAGCATTTTGTCCAGAAGGAAGGAGAGTCGACCCTAAGTTGGGCACGATGGGTAGCTGATACGTCCAAAACGTATCTATAATTTTTGCTTGCTCCATGCCTCTTTTGTGTGATATTGCTATGATATTGATGCACTTCCATACACTTTTGATCATATTTGGACTAACCTATTAACTCAGTGCACCCCAGTGCCAGTTCCTGCTTTCTGCCGTTTTTCTATTTCAGTTTTCCCCCATATTAAAAGTGCTCCAAAAATTCGGGAAAAATCCAATAAAAAATCAGCACTTCGGAAGCTTCGGGAATCACCAAGGAGGGGCCAGAGGGGACCCACCAGGGCCCCAGGCGCCCTCCCGGCGCGCCCTAGGGTGGGGCCGCGCCAGGGGGCCGCCTGGACCCCTGGTGGCCCCCCCTGGCTGCCCCCTTCGCCCATATATTCTCCGTGACGGGAAACTTCCGAGACGAGAACCATTTTTCGTGATCTCTCCTCTGTTCCGCCGCCGCCGCGCTTCCAAGATCGGAAGCACCAGGAGACCTCTTCCCGGCACCCTGCCGGAGGGAGGAACCACCTCTGGGAGCTTCCCGGATGAACCGTGAGTAGTCCACCTTGGACCATGGGTCTATGATCAGTAGCTATGTGATGTTCTCATCCCCTCTTTGTTCTTCATGGTTTAGACCAGGTGAGCTGCCCTACATGATCGAGGCACATATGTAATCTTTCTGCTGTTACTATGCTGAGTTCACTGGGATCTGATGGATTATGAGACTATGTTCAGATTGTGTTTGAGTAATATATTTGATTCTCCTCTTTTATATTTATGTTCTTGAGTAATTCTTGCATGTTCTCCGTTGCTGTTTATTCTTTGGCCAAGTAGTAGGTAGTGACTCAATGACTAGCTTGAGTGACAGAAACATGAGTCTAGGGGATATGTTGTTGCCACAAGGGAGAAAACAACGGTGCTTGTACTTACGGGTGCAAGGATTGTTTACTTTACGCAAAGTTCTTTAATGCAGTTGTCTGTTGCTTTGAGTTTACACTTTGGGTGGGATTCACAACTTAATACTAGCGAGATGTTCTGGATAGATATCTCAAGGTGAATGATTAGTAGGTAGATGCAGATGGATTTCGGTCTACTTGTGTTGGCGTACCGCCAAATATTTTGAGCCTCTTCCTTTATTTATAGCATAGTTAGCATTGGTTTGCGCAAATAATCCTGTCAATTGCCCAGCTGTAATTTGTTCACCTCGCATGGAAATTTTATCGTCTTTTGGGAGAGAGACATCACTAGTGAACATCATGGATCCCGGTCCATATTTCCAATACTGTTTACACCCACTATTTATTTTCTGCTTTCTTTACTTTTCCGTTTCTATCACTATCATTATTACCCCGTATGTTTTATCCTTTGTGAACAACAAGGCCGGAGGGATTGACAACCTCTCTGAACTCGCTGGGAGCAAAGTTATCTGTTGTGTGTGTAGGTCCACGTCAACCGCTTAATTACTGGCGCCGTTGTCACCTTCCTGTCGTTGTTGGAGTCCTACCGGAGACAAACCTTGGTATCTTCACCGAGGTAATTTTGCTGTTGTCTACATCTCAACCTTCCACTTTGGGTAACCTACGAGGGGCGAGCACTTCTCGCGACATCAAAGAAATTTCTGGCGCCATTGCCGGGGACTCCACTCTTCAAAATAGGGGAGTTGCACATTATCTTTTATCTTTGCTTTTTAGTCTTTTTAGTTTACCTTCAATTTTTATCTTCGTGTCCTTTATCAAAAATCCAAAAAAATAGTATGTCCAGTTCCTTACTTGCCAATCAATTTCTGACTTCTTTGAAACCAGATCTTACTGGCATGGAGGATTCACCGAGGATCAACAAAAGTGGTACAAAGAACACCGCTTGTCTCTAAAGGGGATACACTTATGGAAACAAATACACCTGTTGTATGAGTATGCTAGAAACTTGTGCTCAATATATAATATATCTTTCTGCAGGGATGAATCTTGTTGCTTTCTGAGGCACAAACACCTTGCTTTCCAATGTGAGTACAATGATGATGAAACCTTAGCTTCTTATGCTAAGAGAAATTATGACTTTGATGATGCAGAGCAAATAGAAGAATTTGTTTCTTATAAGGGTGCCTATGAAAATACTTCTCTTCTTAAAAATATTGATGATGCCCTTTACAAATCTGAGAGTCTTGCTATACTTAACTATTGTTTGGAAAATTACGATGTAAATTATTATATTACTGATCATCTTGAGAGAATCTCTCCCCCAAAGGAAGAGACTAATGTTTTGCAGGACTCTATGGAAGAAGAAATTGTTGAACCCGAAACTCCCTTGGATGAAAAAGAGGAGGAGAGTGACGAACAAAAGGAGGAAGAATGGAGCCATGCATGTCTACCTTCTAATGAGAGTAACTCTTTGACTCTTACCTTATATGAGTGTTATGATCCTATGGATTCTTTGGAAATATCCCTTTTTGATGAAGTTGATGCCTTCTAAGCTTATGGCCGTGATGCCACTATGGATGATGCTTACGGAGATGAACTTGCTATAGTTCCTCATGTTAAGCATGAAATTTTTGCTATTGCACCCACACTTGATTGTCCTATTATCCTTTTGAAATCTCCAACTCATATTCCGGAGAATTGTGCTCTTATCAAGGCTCAATGGGATGGCTTGCATTTATCTTATAATCCTAAAGACCGTGTTGAAAACTATACATGTGTGCTCGTAGGTCAAGAACAACATGATTTATGTGATATTTATATTCTTTATGTTGTTCATGATACTACTGAAAATTATTTTGAGAGAGGGAAGTTTGGTTGTAGAAATTTCCATACTACTAAAACTCCTCTCTTTATGTTGAAAGTTTTAAAGTTGTTCTTGTTCCACCTTCCTATGCTGGTTTCTTTGTGCTTCTTTGATTTATTTTCTTACAAGATGCCTATGCATAGGAAGTGGGTTAGGCTTAAATGTGTTTCATATTTTCTTCTTGATGCTCTCTTTTGCTTCAAAATTCTTATTCTTGTGAGAGCATCTTCTATAATCTTTAAGCCTAGCTAATGGCTTTAAAGAAGCGCTTTCGGGAGGCAGCCCGCAACGAATTTAGGTTTCCCTTTTTGTTTTTATTCTGTTTTTAGTGGTCTTGATGATTGTTACTACTGTAGAAACATCATTGTATCTTTACTTTTCAAGCTTTGTGCCGTTTATAGCCTCATATGATAAGGGAAGTGAAAGTGGTGACATGCTGTCCAGAAAACAGATTCTGTCCTCGTGACTGGAAAAATCACAGAAAAATCCCAGTTCATCTTTTTGAGCTGAATTGTTTACACAGAATGCTCTATACAATCACGGAACTTTCGTATGTTCTGAGTTTTTTTATTTGAGTTGCAGAAGTATCCCTAAAAAATTCTTTACTACCTGCTGGTCTGTTTTTCACAGATTCTGTCCTGTTTTGCCTTTTCTTCGTTTTGCAAACCTTAAGCTTGCTTTTTATTTGAAAAAACTTTTTGGAAATCTTGAGAAACAGTAGATATTCAAGAATATCCTTATTTCCAGTAGAGAAAAAATTATTTTATTATGGGTACTAACCTCGCTAATCAGATTATGATGAGTTATGTATGAAGGGAGTTTTCAAGTGTGCAAGGGAAGATGATGAAAGAAGATTCAGGAGTGTCAAACGCTCAATTTTGGGGATGACCCCATGCACTCCCAAGAAATACTCAAGGAGACTTAAGCATCTAAGCTTGGGGATGCCCCCATGCATCCCCTTCTTCATCAATAATTATCTGTTCGTCTCTCGTCTCACTATATTTTATCACTTCATGCATTATGTGCTATGCTTGGAGCGTCTTGCTCTTTATTTCCTTTTTAGTTTTCTTTATCTTTGATTGCTATTCATAACAAGTTAGAACCCAGTTTTCTTTGTGTGGGAGAGAAACACAGTCCACTTCAACCTAGAACACATCATAGGATTTTTCATGCTTATCTTTACTATGTGTGTTCTTCATCTTTTTCATAACTACTGTCATGTTTAGCTCTTATTGTTCATGCTTATCTTTTTAAGAGCTTTTGTTTAGTTTGTTGCTGAAACTCTCTTGAGTTTTCATGTTTATCTTGTTTAGAGAGTTTGCATGTTGCACTGAGTTTTGTGTCTTGACTTGAAGTAGGTAATTGAGGTTGCTATTCAATTGTAGTAGTAACTTGCAATAGTTTTGAGGTGTTGCCTTGAGTAATTTTGGACTTTTGGTGTCAAGAGCTTTAGCCTATTAGTGATAGATGTCGTATTTTGGGAAATCCGTGTTTATTTTACAAACTTACAAAATTAGTTGAGAACTTTAGCTACTAGATGGATCACTACTCTTTGGAGGGATCGAATATTAGAGTACACTCACGTACCATGAGTCGAGGATGCGCAATGATAACCAAACCCCCATACACTCCTCCTCGGGGTACTTGTCTCTTTTTCAACATCCTTATTAGATTGAGAGTTACCGATAATAAGTGCATGATTTCTTCGGACTAATGTGACTATTCGAAAGTTGACACTTCCACCTACCAATATTTTTCTAGCCTCTCCTGTGTCGTGCATTTCCTCCTTCTCACTCCGAGAGTTGGCGTCCACCTTCGCCGGTACATCCAAACCTTTGGCACGATACGCTCTGTCATCATTAACCTCCTTATATCCTTCCTCAAAACAGCCACCATACCTTCCTATCAAGGCATTTCCATAGACTTTCCGAGATACATTGCCATGCAACATCCACCTTCTCATGACTTGATCTTCATGTCATACATGCTACTTGCTTGATCGATGAGCCGGATGCTAGTTAGGCCTTGCCCTAATCATTGCTACATGACGAGCTAGTATCATTGCATATCCTGCTACACTGGCAGAGGCATACATTTGCATACATCATGATAGTTACATCTTCTTTATGATTTGAGTACTTTTGTAAAGTGTGAAAGATCTTCTATATCTTTTGTAATATATGGAGTGTTGCCCCTAAAGTGAGGAAAAGATCACAAAGAGGAAAAAATCAAAAGATCCCAAAGAGGAAAAATGAGAGAAATAGGAAGAGCCATTGAGGCCACCAAAAAAATAAAAAAAAGAGGAAAAGAAATAAAAAGAGAGAATGGGGAACAGTACTATTCCTTTTGAGAGATCCACACTCGCACTCGCTCTTATATCTTGTACTCCACAGAGATTATAAATCATGCATATAGCTATGGGACCTTCACACTATAGAACTTGGCTTTTATATTCCAATGATGAGCCTCCTCAAATGAGCTCTAGGTCTTCTTGAGAAAGCAAGTTGGATGCACCCCCACTAGTTCCATTGGAGAGCTTACCTTATCTCATATGTGCATCCGTTGCATGGCAATCCCTACTCCTCACATCATATCTATCATTTGGCTTTCTCTCGCCTATGATTGTCCTCATTGATGTGAGCCTTTCACACCCTTTTTTGTCTTCCTCCTCCACCATTATTCTCTCTTTGATATCCTAAGTGTCAACTTTCTTGCTTACCCTCATCCATTGCATGAGTTCTCAAAATATCAAAAAGTAGTGGATAATTTTGACTTGTACCTGGCTAGTGGTCTGGGGATGAGTCAAGATAAGATTCCAAAGAAGACCAAGTGTGAAACTTTAGTAGATTGAGTTCTCAACACAAAAATACTTTTTTCTCAAATATCCCTATCCCCTTTCTTGCACGCAAATACCATTTGGAGACATTCGAGTCACGGACAGCGAGAGCTCTTGCACCTTTATGTTCTTATGTTGCTTGTTTCAATGCTAAATATAGACTCTTGCCAGTTATGACTTTAATTGAATTACATGCCTTGATTGCTTTACTTAAAAGTTCTTATATGGTTGGTAGCATGTCACCACATAAATTATGTTTGTTATCATTTACCTACTCGAGGACGAGCAGGAATTAAGCTTGGGGATGTTGATACGTCCAAAACGTATCTATAATTTCTTCTTGGTCCATGCCTCTTTTGTGTGATATTGCTATGATATTGATGCACTTCCATACACTTTTGATCATATTTGGACTAACCTATTAACTCAGTGCACCCCAGTGCCAGTTCCTGTTTTCTGATGTTTTTCTATTTCAGTTTTCCCCCATATTAAAAGTGCTCCAAAAATTCGGGAAAAATCCAATAAAAAATCAGCGCTTCAGAAGCTTCGGGAATCACCAAGGAGGGCCCAGAGGGGACCCACCAGAGCCCCAGGCGCCCTCCCGGCGCGCTCTAGGGTGGTGCCGCACCAGGGGGCCGCTTGGACCCCTGGTGGGCCCCCTGGATGCCCCCCTTCGTCCATATATTCTCCGTGACAGGAAACTTTCGAGACGAGAACCCTTTTTTGCGATCTCTCCTTTGTTCCGCCGCCGCCGCGCTTCCAAGATCGGGAGCACCAGGAGACCTTTTCCCGGCACCTGCCGAAGGGAGGAACCACCTCCAGGAGCTTCTCCACCACCATGGATGCTTACCGGATGAACCGTGAGTAGTCCACCTTGGACAATGGGTCTATGATCAGTAGCTATGTGATGTTCTCTTCGCCTCTGTGTTCTTCAAGGTTTAGACCTCGTGAGCTGCCCTACATGATCGAGGCACATATGTAATCTTTCTGCTGTTGCTATGCTGAGTTTGCTGGGATCTGATGGATTATGAGACTATGTTCAGATTGTGTTTGAGTAATATATTTGATTCTCCTCTTTTGTATTTATGTTCTTGAGTAATTCTTGCGTGTTCTCCTTTGTTGTTTATTGCTTTGGCCAAGTAGTAGGTAGTGACTCCAAGAGGGAGCGTTATGCATGATTGTGGGTTCATGCCCCCCGATGACTAGCTTGAGTGACAGAAACATGAGTCTAGGGGATGTGCTTTTGCCACAAGGGAGAAAACAACGGGTCTTGTACTTGCGGGTGCAAGGATTGTTTACTTTACACAAAGTTCTTTAATGCAGTTGTCTGTTGCTTTGAGTTTACACTTTGGGTGGGATTCCCAACTTAATACCAGCGAGATGTTCTGGATAGATATCTCAAGGTGGATGATTAGTAGGTATATGCAGATGGATTTCGGTCTACTTGTCTTGGCGTACCGCCCAAGCTTTTGAGCCTCTTCCTTTCTTTATAGCATAATTAGCATTGGTTTGCGCACATAATCCTGTCAATTTCCCAGCTGTAATTTGTTCACCTCGCATGGCTATTTTATCGTCTTTTGGGAGAGAGACATCACTAGTGAACATCATGGATCCCGGTCCATATTTCCAATACTGTTTACACCCACTATTTATTTTCTGCTTTATTTACTTTTCCGTTGCTATCACTATCATTATTATCCCGTACGTTTTATCCTTTGTAAACAACAAGGCCGGAGGGATTGACAACTTCTCTGAAATCGTTGGGAGCAAAGTTATCTGTTGTGTGTGTGAAGGTGCACGTCAACCGCCTAATTACTGGCGCCGTTGTCACCTTCCTGTCGTTGTTGGAGTCCTACCGGAGACAAACCTTGGTATCTTCACCGAGGTAAATTTGCTGCTGTCTACATCTCAACCTTCCACTTTGGGTAACCAACGAGGGGTGAGCACTTCTCGCGACATCAGTAGCAGAAATAATCCACTCCTCGGACACTATCACTGCCCAAACAACCATCATTTTCTTGGAAAGGAACTGCAAGTTCGAGCCCCTAGTGCATAAGCTTGGCCGACTCAAGAGGACGGTCAAAGATAAAGGAGAGCTCATGAACACGGTTATCAAATATGCCGAGTCGGACAAAACCAAGGATACTGACCCTCAACAGGATAAAGCCGTCCAGAACAAAAACGGCGGCAAAACATCCCAGAATCAGAATCATCAAACCAAGCGGCAACTTGATCAGACTAGTTCTGACCTGGTAGCCAACACAAATGTCGGCTCCCAAAGACAAAAGCAGGGGGCAACAACTACCGCAAGCCGGAAGGAAATTTTCGCCCAATTAGCTTTGAAGAATCCATGAAGAGTCCTTGCCCAACCCATAGTAAACCCGGTCGCCCAGCCAACCACACGTGCGAAGATTGCAATTTCATGAAAGAGTTTGCACGGCGTGGGAACCAGGGACCTCCCGGGTCAGGTGGGGGAGCCGGCCAGAACAGTAACAACCAAAATCCTGGTTATCAAGGAGCCGGCGCAAGGCCTCAACACCAAGGACCCGGAGGAGGGGGCCGGCAAAATCAGTCAGGACTAGCTGGATTTCAAGAAAACCCGAAACAACTCCATGACCGCGCAGCATATCACGTTTTCACCACCAGCAGTTGCCAGAGGGATAGGAAGCTGCAACGGTCTCGGGACCCGGGGTTAGCGTATGCAAGACTCGCTACAACACAATCATATGGAGAGCCAAGAACCGTACCCACTTGTCTAAGCAGACAAGGCCAAGTATAGAACGTTCTCGGAAAGCGTCGAACATGAGGGGCATCCCATCCAGGCCGGATGATCAACTGAGATGGGTCCTCATCGTCCGCACACAAGTCTAAATGATATGGGTGGTGAACTCCCATACTCATAGACAAGTCGCCTAAACCATAATATCGATTGTATTATAACCCTTACATAGACTTACTCCAGCCCGATCACTTAGTCGGGGTCTAGGGCGGACTCGATCATACATCAAATTATGCATGTGACAGAGTCATGAGCAAGCGCATCGCGATGCCCCAAGCTACGCACATCTAAGGGCCACTTGGTGTATAAAAGACCGCCAGCCAGATCACAACTAAGGTCTCGAAAACCCATACAAAGACATGCATGTTATAATCATACACGCAGCACACATGTCTAGTATGAACAGCAGGTATCATTGCAATTCTCTACGAAGTGTACAACTTTATTGATAACTCTTATAGAGTTCACACAGAGAGTTCACACAGAGATCACGAGACTGTGATCCAACATTACATCAAACATGCGGAAGCAAAGTAGGTCTGAGTACAGACAAGTTTAACAAATCGCTTAGAGAAGCCTTATCTATAAACAAGCCGTTCCACGAGGGACCAGTCGTCTGACTGGGACTACACTAGCTTGATCAATCGTCGAGCTCCAGGAAGAATCCACCTTCGGGGTCAGGGGGGTTCATCTAAAACATAGAATAAGAAAACATGAGTAGAAAGTCGTACTCAGCAAGACTTACGTAGGAACTATACTACTCATGCACATGTATGAAGGCAAAGGGAGGTGGGGTTCAAAAGCAGAAGTGCCAGCTTTGACTTGGCTAGTCCTGAACTACAAGTACCAGACTTGAGGTAAGAAGCATACACGAGTCCACTACATCTCCAACCAATTACACCACTATGGTGCCTTCCTCGACTTCCCCACGAGAAAGCACGCCATAGCACTCACGCTTATCTTGGCAAGTTTTATAAGTACCCAGTTCAAGTTGTCTAATAATCGAGCACAGCTTTCCAAGTAGTCCCTTACCACGGACGCGGCTATTCGAATAGTTTATTAGCCCTGCAGGGGTGTACTGCTACACACATGAAACTATCAGTTAACGCCAGGATCTCGTCACCCTTCAAGCGGGTGTCGGCGAGGATAAATTTCCACAACTTTTACCTCATAGCCAACTCAAGTACAATGGAGGCGCCTATCTGGGATGGAGTCCACATCGTGAACCCGACTGGTTTACCGATGTGGTCCCAAAAGATGTGTGCCGGGTCCCAAGCCGGTCTGAATAGCCTTTCTTCCACTTCGCAGACCGTGCCACAGACCTAGCAGAACTCCGAACTACTGCGACTCATTGAACTAAGAAGGGGTGAGTTAGTAGGTTGAGCGGGGGTCCATGTGCCCAACATGTGGTAGTACTCTTCGTCTTAGATCACCACACAAGAACTCAGGCTTAAGGCGGTGTTCAACGAGACAACCCACTGTGTACTCCTACACAGCCTCTCATCATTCACCTTGTATTAGGGTAGATTCACCAACACATTTCCACCATCATCAACATGATTGCTACCATTCCGACTCACAGATCAAAGTAACCTCATTGTAAACTCTAAGCATGAAATAAGCTTTAACAGTTGCAAGGGCCACATGATATCAACCAACTCCTACATTTGCTAGGATTGTGGTTTGCTTACTACCGTGACAAATGATAGGTCATGCAAAGGAATGGGTTCATCTATGCGGTAGAAACGTAGCATGGTAATCATCCTAAACAATGCATAAGCGAGACTGAGAGGGAAGTGGGATTTTATCGACATGATCAATGGGGGTTTGCTTGCCTTGCTGACGAGGTTCAAACACAGTGTCTTCAACGAAGGGGGTGGCCTCCGATTCCAGTTGCATGTTGTAAGGCCCGATATGCGGTACTGTTCCAGATCTAGATGTTTCATCCAGATCCGGGGACGAAGCACATATCGGTCCCACCGCGACATATGACGAAGTCATATGCCCCGGATTTCCAACATGATATCACAACACTACAGATACCAGGATACAACATCTCATACAATCGGCATACAACGGCCTCAAATACAATACAACAGCGGAAGGTACATGTCTGAGTACAGACTACAATCAAATGCCTAGTGGCAAAGAGAAAAACATCGATCCCATAAGCACACGGGTCCAGGCCCTCCGCCGGGATCCGCCTAACTAGTCGTCGTCGAGTCTCCACGTGAAACGTCGATCACCATACCTGTTGTCGATCAAGAACCCTGAAAAGAGTTTGGGGGTAGTATCATGAGTACAGAAGTACTCAACATCCAACTGTAGTGGTCATCTGACCCAGCAAGGACTTCATCACTCGTCATTCTAGGACAACCAGTAGTTTACGGTAAGGAAGGGGTAAGTGGTGAGGTTGCTTCCGCACTAGCATTTATGAAGTGGCTAACGATCTAGAGAGTAAGATAAGAAGCCAAGCATACGATGAGGAATCGACTCCAACAAGTCTTGCTATCAACTACTTACGCAAACATAACACCTATCCTATCCTTGTCCTCCTCTTCGCATCCCGACGAAGAAGAGGCAGTCAAGGCACACACACACGTTGATCAAGTTATATTAATATTATCTCAGTTGTTGTTGTCTATGAACAAGGAGTAGGTCTCAAGTCGTCCATAACCGTGGACACGGCTTCTCGAAAAGATTTAACCCTTCAGGGGTGTACCAACTGCCCATTACAAGGCTCCGCATGCACGCCCATCTCTCTCAGTTTCTACCCATCACAGGCAACCATTTTATGATTTAGTTCCAAGAGATCCGAAACGACAGTTCCCTCTAACTAACAACGAACAAATCCGGGTGGCCCCCGGTGAGTCGACACCCAACTCAAAAGCCAGCCGCGCTCTCGAATCGATCTCTACCGTCTGTCGCAGGTTTGGATAGACGGTTAATCACACATGGGAAACCGGGTCCTCAGCTGAACAAGGTGGGCCAGCAAGGGAACTATGTCCTCATTGGTCCGGGTTGGTTTAAAAACTACTGGCAGCTGACCAACACACACACGGTTTCAAATGGTAAATCAGCTTGGGCCACCACTAGAAATGTTTGAAGCTAGGTAGGTAAGAAAAGGGGACCCCATAAAATCCCACACGCGGTTAGGCATGCTCAGTCTTAAAACTAATACCCGGAACTCGCGGATCCTAGGTGACTCGAATGGAACAAAGCGTCGGGGCGGGATAGCCTAGACCTTCCATCCTTCGTTGAATATAGTCAACATTATAATAATCATATCATCAACAACAGTAGTAATAATGTTATGTCCCAAACCAAGGAGTAGCAGGGTAACATCGTAGCATCCTAAGCATGCATACTAAGCAGGGGCTGAGCAATGAGCAATACGAACATAGCAGTACAAGGTTTGCTGGGAAGGGACATGGCTGTATCGGTTTGAAAGAGGCTATAAACATGTGGTAGGATCAAACATCGAACCTAACCTAGACTAGCATGCAAACCGCTGGTTGAAATAGAATGGATCATAAGTAATGTATAGTCCTTTCCTGTTGATAAGAAAGGTTCCGAAGGTGTAGTTGATCGCAAGCTCGCATCGTCTCCGAAGGTACCCGCGGAAGCACACAAGACGATAAACATTGGAAAGCAATCAACGAGCAAGAATCTATTACTACGAGGCAAACACGAGCAAGCATCAACAAGAAGACAACACGAGACATCGCACCTACCGTCGAGAGCGGTTACTAACAGGTTAAGTGGAGTACTCGTCACACACGATGATACCACACATTTAGAAAGGTTCAAGTTGTTTAGCTATAGGTGATCAACAAAGGTTGTTAACATGGCATCTCACTCAAGCATGGCATAGCACACAAACATGTCAAGAGGTGAAGCACAAAGTAAACTATCTATGCTAGTCAATTTAAGTGAGGCACAACCTAAACATGGCATAACACTAAGTGCCGCACGATCATTAAAACATTTGGTACTGTTCTATCATAAACCATATTTTATGTTGGTTAACAACATCAAACAATAGCATAAACAGAAAGTACACGAAAAACTAATCAATTTGCACACTCCAAACGGAGTTACGGTTAAAAAGATACAAGCAAAACAAGTTACGGGCACAATCTGCCAACATCACGAAGCACACTTTAGAGCAATGTATAAACAGGATAATCAATGAAAATAAGCTCACAAATGATATGGAACTAAAGTAGACATGATAGGGAAGGCATGGAAAAAAGAATCATGGAAATAGGCATCATAGATCAAAAGTTATTAAGAAAACAACATGGCATCGAGACGTTACAAACTTGGAGAAAAACAGAGGTGGCTATCAAAAACAGCGGGATAGCAACTTTGGAGCTCAATAACTATATGACCAGCAAGCATATAATGACAATGCAATACATATAATGGAATTAGACATGATGCTTAACAATATGCAATTGGAATCGCTCAATTCCGATAAACGGTTGCGACGCAACCGTCACCCGAAGTTGCAATAAATTCATAGTTTTCAACACAGCAGCACATTAACATCAGGATCACCACTTTGGAGCAAGATTTAATATAGCTAAAGCACCCAAACATGAAAAGTTAAAGCATGTAAATGAAGTACACATGATGCTTAACACATAGGAAAAAGAATCAATGCAATAGGCCTCATGGATGTGTCACAATCATCATGCAAAGTTGCAATAAAATAACAACAGCAGCACATAACAACAATTAGTAGCAGTTTAACGGCCTGATGCCCACTTCAACACAGATTTACAACACCAAGATGGCCTCAAATAAAAATGCTCATAAAAGATGGATTGAAGTACACACAATGCTAAGCAATTTTCATTTTGGGCGCATCGCGATCCGAGCTACAGATTTACCGCAAAACTACTCGCAAAATTGAAAAACAGCAGTAATCACTAGACTTTGAAAAATATCACTGAGAAAAAAAACAATAAAAGAAAAAAAAACAGGGGAGCTGGACCTCGCTGGGCTGAGGCCCATCTGGCCGAGGGGTGATGGGCCACGGAGGGCGAAACCGGCCCACGGCGGCGAGGCAGCCCAGCCGGGCGCTAGAGGCCGGCTCCCTCCTCGCCCCGATCCAGCACGGGAGGCAGCGGCGGCTCGCCGGCTCCGGCGAGGGGCGACGCAGGTGAAGGGCAGGCGAGGGCGGCGTGGCTCGGGTCCTGGGCTAGAGGCGCGACGAGCAGTGGCCGGCTCGGCCGGCGAGCTCGCTGCCGAGCGGCGGCGTCCATGGCGGCAGTCGGGTGCGGCGGAGCTCGGGGCGGATCCATGGCGTCGCGGTGGCGCCGGCGCAGGCTCCGTCCATGGCGCGACTTCAGAGAGGAGAGGGAGGCGGTGAGAGAGCGCACAGGAGGAGAGGAGGAGCGGGATGAGGACCTGCGGGGCGGCACGGCGAGCAGCGGCGCGATGAGGCTGCGCTCCGGCGAGAAGCTCCACGGCAGTGGCGCGATGGGCTCGGGCGGGCCCGGCGGCGGCCCTGCGGGGCCCGGGCACCCTGGCTGCTGCGGGAGGAGGCTGGAGGGCCACGTGGCTGCCCTGGAGCCCTCGGATCACAGATCCGACGGCTCCGGAGGTGGCTGGGATTAGGGTTTTCAGATCTGGGGAGTTGGGGCGAAAATTGGGGCAAAATTGAGGGGGTGGCTGCAAATTTTACATGGGCGAAACCCTAGAAGGCCTAGGGGAGTGTGGTGGTCTATATATAGGGCAGGGTTGGCTGGTCAGTTTACGCAAATGCCCTCGATACCCCTCTCGCGCGTCCGGTGATCGCGTTCGTGACCGCCGAGACTCCGTACGGACTCCGATTCCGACGAAATCTCGAACCACGCGCTCAGCGCGTCGAGCCCGTCGATCGTACCTCACTGCGGTGACATTCCGACAAAAATTTTCGGCACCCCATAAATTAATCCGTTTACTAAATAAACGGGGGTCGCGTTCCGGTGGCGATGGTTGGTCATGTGCCGGTTGCGATGGTGATCGGGTGAAACCCGGTGTCGCAAAGGTCGAGTGTCAGGTTGGAAAGGTTCAGTCTTCGTCCGGTACGAGATAAGAGGGGGAAAAATAATCGCCGATCGATAAATCGGGGATGCAAACACCGCAAACAAATCAGCCAAATCAAACAATTCACACCGAAAACAATTTTTTTAATTTTTTTAAAATCTGGGCTGTTACACATGCTTATCGAGAAAACAATCAAACAAGGAATAAATATACTTGCAATGCTCAAGCACATGATCAATATTTTAACTTGATGTTCATGGTCACAATGTTGGTACAATTCCATTTAAAAGAAGCCAATTGCAAAGTCATCTGCAAATGCACCTCAAATTTAAATTCAAATTAAAGCCATATGGATGTTTGCCACTGTTCACCCAATTTAAATTGGTCAAACATACAACCAAAGTCCATATTCACATTCCTTGGATTTTTCTGATAATTTTACACATATTATTTGCCCAATTTGGAGTTAAAATGAATTAGTTATGATTTTCCAAAGTTTAATTCATTTTCTGTAATTTCTGAAATATTCTTAAATAGAAATTCACTTATTGTGTCACTTGGACACCAGCATGACGTCAGGGGGCCACTGACAAGGGGGACCCACTGGTCAGTGTCTCCTGTGTTAATTAAAACGATTTAAACTGATTTAAATTAAACAGGGGAATTAGTGTGGCCTTGGGCCCACATGTCAGTCTCTGGTGGGGGGGGGATTAAGGGCTAAACACCCTTGCCACGTGGACCTCGTTTTTGGCGTGTCTTCGGCGACCTCCCGAGACGGCAGCGTCCGCGGGGACGGCGTTCCCGTGGTCCAAATCGAGCGCTGCTTCCACCAGGTTGGAGCTCTCGTCGTCGCGCTTCAATTGGAGCAGGCTGGGGGTGCTGGGGTGCCTCGGAGCGACGACGGCGGCGTGCCCTAGCGGCGGCAGAGGCCCGAGCTCGAGGTCGAACTCGTCGTGGTGCTTCATTTGACGCGGGGTTTGGCTCATTCGAATGCTGGGAGCACGGGGATCACGGTGCGCGCGTTGGTGCAAGCTGGAGCTCACGAGAACGAGCTTGGTCTCATCCATGGCGGAGGCCGAGCTCGGCTCCCATGGCGGATCCCGAACGAGGAAGAAGAATGGGCCATGGCTGGGTGGGGTCGAACGAGTGACTCACCCTTTGTCCAACGGTGGTGACGGCGTGGCTGGAGAAGGAAGGACGGAGGCGCAATTTCCTGGCGAAGCTTCTCGGCCGGAGTTGGGGAAGAAGATGCGGGCGTCGCAAGCAGGGTCTCCTTCTTGCGATTGACTGCTCGGCTCGGTGTAGCGGACGACGGAGAAGACGATGGACAACACGTCACAGCTCGTCGACGACGGTGGCCACGCGGGCTTTAATCCATGGCGACGGCCAGGCTCTGTTCGTCGCGGAGCTGGGCGAGATGGAGAGCAGGAGCGTGTGCAGAGGGGGGGAATAGAGGCGTGGATCTCAGGAGCGTCTCCAGGTGTGCATAGAAGGGCCGAGGAGGGCAGGTGGCGTCTGGAGAAGCGACGACGTGCTCGGCTGGCTCGGTGGCATTCCACAGAGCAGCTTGGAGGCGCGGGGTGGGGAAGGAGACCCCCTTGGACCTTTGGGCTGGCTGGGCCGGCTGGGATGGCTTCACCCAGGCGACAGGTAAGGTTTTTGTTTTATTTTTCTGTTTAATCTTTCCTTTCTTTATTTTATTTTCTTTAATTTGTTTTTCCCATTAAATAAAATAGCTAGGTATTTTTATAAATGCTCAAAATTTATATTTGGACTTACATGACCAGTAGCTAGTCATTCCCAACTTTTGAACATTTTTGAAATTCCAAATATTTGAATCTCAATTCAAATAGGGGTTTTAAATAAATTCCAAGGTCCTGTTTGAATATTTAAAAAATCCATGAGCATGGGATTGCTACCACATCACTTGATATGTGATCACACTCATTTATGAGACTTTTCAAAAATGCAAAAGGAATTTTTGGAGCAACTTTTATTCTGGCCATTTGAATTAAATTCATCTGGGGGGGGGTTCTCTCCCATTTCAATTTCTATTGAAATTTTTATCATGATGCAAAGTGACTTGCTATTCTAGCACATACCTAACTTGGGGTTGTGACAAACGGAGAGCCGCTATGGATGTGACTACAGAGCCGGCTTGGCCTAGGTGGCTTAATTGGTCAGAACATCCAATCACTTGGACAAGGGATGACCCGGGGGCTCTGGCTCTAGTAGTCTCTCCACAAATTGGAGGATATACACTCGACAAAGTACTCATGGACGGAGGAAGAAGCATCAACATCCTTTACTACGAAACTTTCCGCAAGATGGGACTGACCCAAAAACAGCTGCAACCCTCCAACACCGTTTTCCATGGAATAGTCCCAGGCAAGTCGGCACGTCCGATAGGCAAGATCTACCTGGAGACGGCTTTTGGAAAATCCAAAAATTTCCACTCCTAGCTCATACCCTTTGAAGTGGTAAAACTCGAGAGCCCATATCACACCATTTTAGGCAGACCGGCTTACGCTAAATTCATGGCTCGGCCATGCTATGTCTACTTGAAACTAAAAATGCCGGGTCCTAATGGCCCGATCACAGTGGATGGAAGTCGGTCCAGGGCAGCGGAGTGTGACGAACAACACGTCAAATTTGCCGAGTCGGCATGCGCCAAAGAGGACTTATCAGCGTACCAAGAAAAGGTAGACCCGACAGACTCCACAATCCTGAAGAAACTGACTCTCGACAACAACCCCAAGTTCCAACCGGCTCAGGATACAAAGAAAGTTGACTTTGTCCCTGGTGACTCTTCTCAGCAGTTCATCATTGGGACAAAATTATTTGATAAATAGGAAAGCGTACTCATCGAGTTCCTCCGTGAGAATCGAGACATCTTTGCATGGAAGACCTCTGATATGCCAAGTGTCCCGAGGGAACTCGTTGAGCACCACCTAAATATAGATCCAAAACTGAAACCGGTTAAGCAATTCCTTCGCCGTTTCAACGATGAAAGGAGAAACGCTATTGGGGAAGAGATAGCCCGGTTCCTTGCCGCCGATTTCATCATGGAAGTCTTCTATCCAGAATGGCTCGCAAACCCGGTCCTCTTTTTGAAAAAGAATGGGACCTGGCGTATGTGTATCGACTACACCGACTTAAATAAGGCCTGCCCGAAGGATCCCTTTGCGCTGCCTCGTATTGTCCAGATCATAGACTCGACTGTGGGATGTGAGCTCCTATGTTTCCTTGACGCCTACTTTGGTTATCACCAGATCAAGATGGCCCTTGAGGATCAAGAGAAAACGGCTTTCATCACTCCCTTCGGGATCTACTGTTACACTTCTATGACTTTCGGCCTTAAGAATGCAGGGGCCACATATTAGCGAACGGTTCAGAGTTGCCTCAAAGAGAAGATTGGGCGCAACGTGCATGCTTATGTGGATGATATAGTGATCAATCCCAACTGGCCGACTCACTCATCAGTGACTTACGGGAAACCTTCAAAAATCTGCGCAAGTACCAGATGAAGTTAAACCCGGCCAAATGAACCTTTGGGGTACCTGCAGGTAAGCTCCTTTGATACATAGTATCAGAGAGAGGCATCGAGGCAAACCCAGAGAAAATCAACGCTATAATGACCCTTCAGAAGTCGGCCTCAGTAAAGGGAGTCCAACGACTCACAGGATGTGTAGCCGCCCTAAGTCGATTTATCAGCCGGCTCGGGGAAAAGGCAATCCCCCTGTACCGACTTATGAGGAAATCAGAAACATTTGTCTGGGATGACAAAGCCGATCAGGACCTAGAGTCATTGAAGAAGAAGCTATCGCAGGCTCCAATCTTGGCGGCTCCGAAGCCAAAGGAACCTATGTTACTTTATATCGCAGCCAACAATCGAGCAGTCAGCGCTGTGGCTATTGTTGAGCGTATGGAATCCGGCAGAGAGCACCCCCTGCAAAGGCCAGTTTATTATGTCAGTGAGGTTTTGACTTCATCGAAGCAACATTATCCTCATTGGCAGAAATTGGTTCTTGGTGTATTCATGGCGAGAAGGAAACTCAAACACTATTTCCAGGAGCACCCCAAAACTGTAGTCAGCTCAGCACCACTTGCAGATATCATCCAAAACCGGGAAGCCACGGGAAGGATTGCAAAGTGGGCCATAGAGTTCGGGGCTTATCACATCAAATATGAACCACGAACGGCCATCAAATCCCAGGTGTTGGCCGACTTCATCAATGACTGGACGGAAATCTAAGCACCTCCGGAGAAGCCGGACACAAAGTATTGGACGATGCACTTCGATGGAAGTCGACAGCTCCATGGATCAGGAGCCGGTGTGGTCCTTACATCACCTAAAGGGGAGAAATTCTGCTATGTTCTGCAGTTGCAGTTCACTTGCACCAACAACGCAGTAGAGTATGAAGCCTTACTTCATCGGCTACGGTTGTCTCGTCAGATGAGCATAAGTCAGATCCAATGCTATGGCGACTCTAATCTCGTTTCTCAACAAGTGTCAGGTAAATGGAATTCCATGGATCCCATAATGGCAGCTTATCGACGAGAAGTGGAAAGACAAGCCGGATTTTTCGTTGGATACCAGGTGGATCATGTGGACCGTAAGCAAAATGAAGCAGCAGATGTCCTGTCCCGACTCGTCTCTCAGCGAAAGCCGGTCCCTCCAAACGTATTCCTGGATGTTCTAACAAAACCGTCTGTACCACCACCAAAAGAGCAAGACATAGCAGAGCCGGATCCAGAGTCGGCTTTGGTTGCTGCAATTCATGCTACACCCTCATGGGTCGTACCTTACTTGGATTACAAGACTCGGTGAACCCTTCCTCAAGATGAGATTTTGGCCAGACAAATTGCCTGGAGAAGCCAATCCTTTGTACTCATCAATGGTGAGTTTCATCGGCAGAGTGCCGCAGATGTTTTCAAGTGATGTGTCTCACCATAAGAAGGTAGAACCATCCTCAATGAAATAAACTCTAGAGATTGCAGACACCATGCTGGCTCTCGTTCACTTGTAGCTAAAGCCTTTCGACATGGCTTCTACTAGCTCACAGCACATGCAGATGCAGAGGACATAGTCAAGTAATGTGATGGATGTCAGCGCTATGCAAAGCAAGCTCACGTGCTGGCTCAAGAACTCAGGATGATCCCTATCACTTGGCCCTTTGCCGTATGGGGGCTTGATATGGTGGGACCTTTTAAAAGGTCAGCTGATAAACCACAACTTCAGGGGATCGAGATAGTCTTCACGGGTAAGAATAACCCAATTTATAGATTCGACTCAAGGGGAGCCAAAGAATACCCACAAGCTTTAACAGTGGATTTGTCAATTCCACCGCACCTGAGATACACTTACTTGCAACAAGATATTAATAGTAACTGCAATATGTAAGTGATGATAACAACGGAAATAGTGGTGGTGAAATAACGAAAGTAAACAACTAGTAACCAGCAGAATTAAAAACACTATAGGCTAGGGAGATGGATGGTTGGGCGCTGCATGTATAAGTCACATCATGTATTTAACTTGGGGCAAGGCACACAGAAAAGCAATGATCATCTAGGCATAAATCAAACAATAGGCATGCACCCCATAGGTAGTTGTACGTGCTTGCAATAAGAACTTGCACAACATCTTTGTCCTACTGGGGCCAAAAGGAACTTATGGAGATTAAGGTGCTCCTGTCAAAGAGCACGGAAACAAAGCACTAACAATCAATGGATACATGGCATCCTCACATTATAGTCCATCCCCTTTGGTGTCCCAAGCTGTCACCTTTGGGATCGCCGGTTCCGGATTATAACATGTGCATACAACTCATAGATAGGATCAAGAACACAAATATATTCATAGCCTCGGGTGCGTGGATTTTCTGTGTTTTTTCTGGGAATTTTCTGAGACACCTAAAAATCCATTTTCCTGCGCACAATAAAACCATACAGGCAGCTCTGCTGAAAACAGCGTTAGTCCGGGTTAGTTTCATCCAAATCATGCAAGAATGAGGGCAAAACAATAGCAAAAGTGTTTGGAAAAGTAGATACGTTTGAGACGTATCAACTCCCCCAAGCTGAGCATATTGCTTTTCCTCAAGCAATTCAGTTCAACGAACTGGACGCGACAAAGAAAACTCTGACAAACTCTTTTGCTTCAATAAATGTATATAAACATGTACTATGAGAAGAACTTAGCAAGTATCAAAACAATGCTATGAGGACAATGCACGAAGCAATCCTTCTTTCAAGTGATCAATCATAAACAAATAAAAGTAAATAATATGCTACTGAAAATCAAGACATGATTACAATGTACAAAGCTTGAACATACTAGAGTGGTATTTCGATAGCCTCCATGAGTGAAGCAAAACATAAATGCAGAAACTCCTCCGGAGTTTTAAAGGAGACTAGAACTAAGAACTTCAGAATAAGTAATACCACAATCATGCAACAGACAGTGTAGTACTTTGGGACAATGCACATTACACTCAGAATGACAATTATGCTCTCCTAGTTGGTGCTTTGAAGAAAGAAGGTGGAGACTCTCGAACCGTGGAATTTGATGGAAAGGTTGAAAACCAGTGGTTGGAAGCAAATACTAAACATGTACCATAGCTCTTGGTTTTGAAAACTGAGATAAAAAGTGTTTTTTGAGGTGCATGCTTCGTCAATGAATGCTAGTAGACAACTCAATCACCTCTTACGCTAGACATGTTTCGAGGAACGGCTCCCAAGATGGAGACGATCACATCCCCTTAATCTCCCTTGTTTATCACTGCCAAAGTTTTCTGATTTTTCATAGACAAAGCGTGAAGGAGGGTTTGTTGGTTGTGATAATCTTTTGTGAGCTGGGCGCACTCATGCCAGTCCCTCCTCGTATTAGGGTTTGCAGATTAGGCATGCAATCCCGGAATAAAACATGTCTATCATAAGACGGTCATGAATTACCTACTACTTCCTCCTGAGCTAAAACAGAGGCACAACACAGGAGTTCTTTTGAATAATTTCGAGATGGTACAAGAAAGTCTTCGTTAGGATGGCGGGTAAATACCACATAGAAAGATATGGTGGACTCATATGGAAAAACTGGTTTCAAGGATTCTGGATGCACAAGCAGAATTCCGCTTAGTGCGAGCGAAGGCTAGCAAAAGACTGGGAAGCGACCAACTAGAGAGCAATAACAGTCATAATCATGCAGAGCGACAAAGTAACATTGAATTGGGCGTGAAAATGATACAACTATTCTGAAATTCACAGATCATCAAGGCATAGTAGACTTTTCAGTCATAAACATGTGTAAGCATGTGCCAAGTCAATCCAAGAATTCTCCAAAGGGAAATACCACTTCAGTATGCTAAACTATGAACAATGCAATGCATGTAAATCATTTCAACAACACATTCTGTACTCTAGCTATTTGAGATTAGCCACAAGGAAAGCATGAACACTGGGAAAGCATTGTAAACATATCACTATGTCGCTACAAGCTGGTCTCTAAATCATAAGTACAAGCATATGTACAAAAGTAGAAACAAAAAGAGTTCATATCAGTTTTCCTTGTTGCATCCCTTTCGTCGATCTTCGTCATCACTGCCTTGTCGCTTGCACGATTGAACGTAGGAAAATATAATCAAGTGCAAATTCCATCACGGACTCGAGCTAAACTCTGCTACAAAGCAAACCAAAGAGAGAAAAGAAAATATTTTTGGATTTTTCAAAGATTTAAGGAAATAAAAGAGAAAAGAGAAATCTTTTTGTTGTTTTTGCAAAATTAAAGAACAAAGAAGAACGGGAAAAAACTCTAAAAAGATACAAGCGAATAAAAAAACGGATAATACAATGGAAAGGTGAGAAGGGCACGTACTCCCCCAAGCTTAGGCTTTTGTCCTAAGTTGGTAACAACTACTACCCCGAGGAGCCTCCTGATCCGGGGTAATGGTGAGCCCAGGAGTCGTATGAGCCCTCCGGTGTGTACACCGAAGTCCTTGGGTCCTCCCATGAGGAAGGCCCTGCCCTCCAAGTGGAAGAAGATCCCTCGCCATGCTCGGTGAAGGTCTCTCCCTGGAAAGGTGGGAACTCACCATGCTCCTCCTCATGGGGCATAACCCCCTGCATGGGGTTATGCGGCTGGTAATGAGCCATGAACTCATCGAACTGAATCTCGTTGAAGGACCATCTGTTCCTGCGAGTTCTATCAAACAAAAGTGGTGCAGGTAGACGGATCTCACGAGTAATGGTCCTTTCAAACCTCAAAATATAATCAAGGTTACCAAACTGGGAAGTCATGGTAACAAACTTGTGCCTCTTCATAGCCGCAAGATCGAGACTCGAGTATGAAAAGGGAACATCATCAAGATGCGGGGTGCGCTCAAGAGACTCAAGGATAAGCGTGGCATAAACGCCACCATATAAATCGCCTTTGTTACTGTTCGTAACAAGGCGTCGAGAAATCAAGGCACCCACATTATACTCATTCTTATCAGAGAGGGTGTTTGCATAAATAGAGAAATCTGGTGCAGAACCATTGCTCGTGTTGTCACGAGCTAACACCCCTCTAGCAACAAAATACGCAAAATACCTGAGGTGTGGAAACTGAATGCTGGAAATCTTCGTATGCCGAATATCGGTCTCCTCCTGGAACCAAAGGGAGTAGAAGAGAGTCCTCAACCCGGAAGGCTGCATGGTCATCTTTGTTGTCTGACCAACGTTCGGCACACCTATTATATCACAAAACTGTGCCAAAGTCATGGTTATGAGATCATTATAAAGTTTCAACTCGACGGTTCCAGCATCATGGTTATAACAAAAACTTTTAACAAAGCAGGAGGTAAGCTTTTTGTATTGTACCACACGGCATAAAGCTAGCCGTGTCAAACCTGCATTGGCACAAAGGCCATAAAATTCCTCCTTAATTCCTGCAGCTGTAAGAAAATCATCGCATGGATACATCATTGCGCATGCTGGACTTGTATCTTCCACCAACTCCAGGGGCACGTGATCTTGATTGTAGCTCACCCTAACTGCTGAGGGTGAAGCTGCAGCTCTAGTAACTCGATCGGAGCGCTCGGGCTTCTTCTTCCCAAGCCATCCCTTTTCTTTTCCAAAGAAACTCATTTCTGAAAAAAAATTACAATTCACAAAAACAAGAATTTAAGCAGAGTGAGTTGAGGAAAACAACTCTACTCACTTACCTAAGGCATAAACTTGCATCAAAACTTGGAAAATAAATTCCTACACATGCATGCAAGCTCATATGAACAACACCTAGAGCTACTAAATACTCACAAATGAAGCCACCAATACAAAATCTAATTGGAGGGGTGAAGGAGTTACATACCAAGGAGTATTTTCTCAAAATCTCAACTCGAACGGTGGGATGTAGAGAGAGATCGAAAATCGCCTCCAAGAACAGCAAGAACGCAAGAACTGGAGCAGAACTCGTGTTTTTGGAGAGAGAGGAAGGAGGAGGAAGAAGACATACCTAGAGGTGGGGCCTATGGGCCCCAGGCGCCCTGTGGGGGCGATCAGGGGCCAGGCCGCGCCAGCTGGCCGCCTAGGCCACTGGTGGCCCCCTGGTCAGCCTTAGGTGCCTCTGGGTCACTCCCGACATGGAAATTTTTAATATAATTTTTCTGGCAACTTCACTGTTGAAATTTTTTCGAAGTTCAAAAAGCTGCGAAACTATCTGAAAACTTGGAGCAGTGATTAGAGTTGTGAAGTTTCAAAAACATATAAACTTGGTACATTAAGCAGAATAAAATCTAAAAGAAATGCAAACATAACAACCTCTACTTTTTACTCATATAAAACTCATTTAATAGCAAGGTTGATCAAGTCCTACTACCAAACTAGCAATACATAAAGTAAAAAAGTTTCACTTACTATGAAGCATTCATGGTACCTTTACTTTAATGGATATTGTCCCCACCATAATTGTTTTGTATTTGTGGTGCACATGCAGAGGACAATCTCAATCACCAATCTTCACGGTCTCGATATTCTCTATAGAGTTGAGGCCATGCCTTTTGTCAATCTTCTTCGGAAAATACACCATGTGTTCTTTATCATTCACATTGAAAGTTACCTTTCCTTTATTGCAATCAATAATAGAACCTGCGGTGTTAAGAAAAGGTCTACCAAGAATAATAGACATGCTCCCATCTCGGGCATATCAAGCACAACAAAATCGGTAAGGATTAAACAATTAGAAACTTCAACGGGAACATCCTAACAAATACCAATGGGAACGGCTGTTGACTGGTCAGCCATCTGAAGAGAGATATCTGTAGGGATTAGTTTTTCTAAATAAAGTCTCTTGTAAAGATAGAAAGGCATAACACTCACTCCTGATCCAAGATCACATAAAGAAGTTCTGACATAATTATTCTTTATGGAGCAAGGAATGGTGGGTATACCTGGATCACCAAGCTTCTCAGGAATCTTGCCACTAAATGAGTAGTTAGCAAGCATAGTAGATATTGCTTCATTAGGAACTTTTCTCTTATTAGTAACAATATCTTTCATATATTTTGAATAAGGAGGTAACTTAATAGCATCAGTCAAAGGAATTTGAAGAAAAAGAGGTTTCATCCACTCAAAAAACTTATTGTAATGCTCTTCTTCTTTAGTTTTGGGAGCCTTACCTGGAAAGGGCATGGGTTTCTGTACCCATGGTTCTCGTTCCTTCCCATGTCTTCTTGTGATGAAGTCTTCTCTAGTGTATTTCTTGCGTTTATCGGGTGCTTCTTCTTCTCGAACTTCGGGTGGATCATTCTTTTCAATATCCTTTTCCGGTTCAGCACCGTCTTCAATCTCAGCATCGGAGGTAGATATATTATTTGGATCATTGGAATTGTCAGCTTCTTTGTGCTTCTTCTTCTTCTTCTTCTTCTTCTTCAGAGAGCTAACAATTTCTTCCTCCTATATTTGAGAATCTTGCTCGATCCTCTTCGGATGCCCCTCCGGATAGAGAGGATCTTGAGTGCTAGTTCCTCCTAATCCCGAAGGCTTGTATATCCTGTTTGGCATTATTAGCAAGCAAATCTGTTTGCACATTAGAAATTTGATCAAGCTGAGTTTGAACCATATGAAAATGCTTCACAAGAAATTTAACATCATTAACTGTTCTACCTAGAACATCAAGCAAGATTTTGATAGCAAGAGAATTATCATGCAACTAGCTTTGTATCCTCTCATTAAAGTGTTTTTGCTTCATAACAAAATTATCAAGATCACTCTAAACATTGATCAGGAGGCTTACCATGAGGAATGTCACTTGCATTGAAATATAAAAGAGAGTGTACCTCTACCATAGGAGGGTGAGTGGTCGGCTCACACAACTTCTCAATGGGGGGTAGATTCTTCACATCTTCAGTTTTAATACCCTTCTCTTTAATATACTTCTTTGCTTCTTTCATATCTTCGGGGCTTAGGACAAGCATGCCCCTTTTTTTGGTTGTGTAGGTGGTTCAGGGACGGACCAATCTTCGTGGTTCTTGGCAATCTTGCCCATTAATTCTTCTGCATCGTCCGGCGTTCTTTTCCTGAAAACACACCCAGCACAACTGTCCAAATAGGATCTAGACTCATCAGTTAGACCAACATAAAATATATCAATTAATTCATTCTTAGGGACTCCATGCCCCGGTCTAGCCTGGATTAGACTGCAATACCCTCCCCCCCAAGCTTTAGGGAGGTTCTCATCCTGCTACTGTTTAAAGTTATAAATTCTTCGTAAAGCAGCATGTTGCATATGAGCAGGAAAGTACTTATCAACAAAAGAGTGAGCTTAGTCTTGAGGACTCCTAATGGAACCACATGGTAGTGCATCGTACCATGCTTTAGCACCTTCCTTTAAAGAGAAAGGAAAAAGCTTAGTAACCTAAAAATTTCGTATCTTCTCATCTGTAGTAAAAAAGCCACCTAACTCAGTGAGTTTGGTCAGGTGTGCAATAGCATCATAATTTTCTCTACCATAAAAGGGGTCAGATTCAACCATAGATATAAGTGAAAGATCAACAGAGAAATTATAATCAGGATCATTGATGCATATAGTAGATGTAGCAAATGTAGGATCAGGAACAGTCTTGTTCCTCAGGGAGTGTTTTTCGAGAAGCTTCTTAATAACATCAGGGTCAGAGTCGACAAACTCTGTTAGCTCCCTGCATAAATCATCATCAAGTATAATATAATCATCATCAAGGAGTCTCTCTTTGAGTTTACTCAAATCAGGATAATTGTAAGTTCCATCAAAAGGGTAGCAAGTATCAGGAATTTCAATTCCAGATTTTTTTGAAGCATCTGCGATCTGTTTCTCAAGAGCGTGACTAAGTGAACCAAATTGTAAGTTCCATCAAAAGGAACTTACGGATATTTAGGTACTCCTGTCAAAGAGCACCGGAACAAAGCATTACCAATCAATGGATACATGGAATCCTTAAATTATAGTCCATCCCCTTTGGTGTCCCAAGCTGTCACCTTTGGGATCGCCGGTTCCGGATTATAACAGGTGCATACAACTCATAGATAGGATCAAGAACACAAATATATTCATGAAAACACATAGGGTTCAGATCTGAAATCATGGCACTCGGGCCCAATGTGACAAGCATTAAGAGCAACAAGTTGAAGTAAAGATGATAAACAACAATCTAGATGATAGGCAACATGCCCCCAACAATCTGATAAACTATTACATGATCTAACTCATCCAATCCCTACCATCCCCTTTGTCTACAGCAGGGAATTACTCACACATGGATGGAGAAGTCAAGGAGGGACGATGGAGTGGTGATGATGATGAGGATGGCGATGATCTCCCCTCACCGGAGGCCAAAACAGCCTCCAGATTAGCCCTCCCGGAGAAGAACAGAGGGTGGCGGCGGCTCCGCGACGTGGATTGAAAAAATGACTTATGTTTCGGGATTTCTCCGTCACGGGAATAAATAGGGGCCTCAGTAGGGAACCAGAGGAGGGGGGAGGCCCCTAGGCGGCCAGAGGGCGCGGCCCCACCCCTGGCCGCGCCAGGGGGGCGCCTGGGGCCCCATTGGCTGCCCTCTGGTCCCACTTCTGGCACAATGGCCCCTCGGGTGCATGAATTTTCTGTGTTTTTTATGGGAATTTTCTGAGACACCTAAAAATCCATTTTCCCGCGGACAATAAAACCATAAGGCAGCTCTGCTGAAAACAGCGTTGGTCCGGGTTAGTTTCATCCAAATCATGCAAGAATGAGGGCAAAACAATAGCAAAAGTGTTTGGAAAATTAGATACGTTTGATACGTATCATCAACCAACAAGAATACCCACATATTAGTGGCAGTGGATAAGTTTACCAAATGGGTCGAGGTAGAGCTGGTCCGCAAATTTGATGCTGCAACAGCACTGAGGTTATTGAAAAAGATCATATACAGATTCGGCTACCCCCACAACATCATCACTGATAATGGTTCTAACCTATCAGAAGTGGTTATGCAGCGATTCTTCCAGAACGAGCACATCCGACTCGACCTTGCATCACTGGCTCACCCACAGTCCAACGGACAAGCCAAGAGAGCCAACCAAGAGTTACTCCGAGGCATCAAACCCCGACTCTATGTCCATTAAAAGACGCCGAGTTGCTAGGAGGAGGAGTTACCCTCAGTATTGTGGAGCATCAGAACGACTCCTAACAGATCGACAGGCTATACGCCCTTCTTCCTAGTCTATGGAGCGAAAGCTGTTCTCCCAAGTGACATACGTCACGACTCACCAAGAGTCACTGCATATGTAGAAGCCGAAAACGAGAAAGCAAGGCAAGATTCCTTAGATATTTTTGATGGAAAACGAGATTTGGCCACAACTCAGTCGGCTATTTACCAACAAGATCTGCGACGCTACCATAGCCGCCGCATTAGAAGTTGGACTTTCCAGGAAGGTGATTTAGTGCTCCGACTCATACAGAAAAGAAATGGAATGCACAAGTTATACTCTCCTTGGGAAGGACCGTTTGTGGTTAGAAAGAACCTGTACAATGGATCCTACTACCTAGTTGATATACGCGAGAAGGCAGACACGCGCACATGCATGGAGGAGACTCCCAGGCCGTGGAGCATCGCACAACTCCGTCCATATTACACTTGAGTAGAACAGGAACATTACTGTACATTTATCCAAGTCGACACACGTCGCACTGGCTTTCACCATATTAAACATATATATAAGCCGACATTCGTCGCGCCGGCTTTCGCCATCTAATATACATAAGTCGACTTTTGTCGCACTGGCCCTCGCCACATATACCTAAGTCGACATCCGTCGCACCGGCTCTCGCCATATCGACTCTCCTTTACTTTTTGTTTCCTGTTATTTATTTTGCATCATACATTGCATGTTTTGCATTTTATATCTCAGAGACCTGGGGGCTTGATCAACCCTTCTATTGGTACTGAGCATATATTGCTTATTCAGGGGAATCAGGGAGCTCGATGACAATCATTGACTCTTTATCCGAAAACTCGGCATATATATATGTAAAACTCCACATGTGTATAAGCTTATTCAGTGGCAGTGGGGGAGCTCGATGTCACTCATCGACTCTTATCTGAAGAAATCCCGGCATATACATGAACTGGCTAAACCACGCCTTAATATTGGCCTGTATAGCTCAAGCTCATACGACCTACGTGTACCCGGCTTAGCCTAAAAAAACCTTGGGGGTTGATAGCAACGCCTACCGAGTTTGGTCTTAAGAACAGGGAACGCTAGTCATATGTAGCCGGCTTACAGAGAGGTTCTGACTCCTGGATAACCCAATAATCTATCTCAAACGCGAGAAGATGAGGCATGTTTAATCCAGACTCGACTTCTATATGGGCCTTCATACTTTCTTTTTGCATACATCAGCATCATAGCATACTTTTTCTTTTATCATTTTATATGTCATCCAAAAGATGCAACGTGAGCATTAACCTGTGTGACTCGATATGACACAAAAGATGCTCATACCGACTAATGGGGACTATAGCTCAAAATTCTCTATGACTCGGTATGACACAAAATGTGCTTACATCGACTTATGGGGACTACAATTTGAAACTATGATTTGACAAAACTTGTCAATTCACATATAATAAAAAGTTAACCCGTCTCAGTTTAACGCATTGGCCGACTCTACACGATGTCGTCAAGTTTTTCTGAGAAAGGGAACGCCAACTTCAGTTCAAATTAGTTAAGACCTATGTGATTCGGCATAGCACCCAGATGCACATACCGACTCATGGGGACTACACCTCGAAATTCCTTCTCAAAGATTCGGCACGATGCAAAGATGCTTGTACCAACTCTTAGGGGAGTATAACTTCAAAATTCTATGATTTGGTTTGGCATACAAGGTGACCATACCAACCATGAGGGCTACAAGTCGATCTTATCAATGAGTCGACATGACACAAGTCTGTCCAAATCGACTTAGGGGGCTACATATATATTAAGGAAGTCGGCCCTCATGCATATATATTATCTTATCAAGTTAGGTACAACAACCGACTTACAGATTGGATGGGAAATAAAATTTCTCATTCATCATAGACCGGGTCTTACATCAGAAGCATACAAGACAAAATCCAGCAATACTTATATCAATCTACTTGCTAAACTACAACTTCAGATGTCGTCTTCAGAGTCGGCTTCATCATCAGATGAGGAAGCTTGAGCTTCATCACTACTGCTCGAGCTGTCCATGCAGCAGCTGGCTCGATCAGCATCTGAGTCTAAAATCTTGGCCCACAGGGTCTCATCACCATCATATTTGAAAATGATAGTATCTCCCTTCTGATTATTCCTAGAGCGAAGGAAAGTTTTCAACCCTTCTCCAAGAACATGGAGTTCTGGCCAGAAAAGCTGGTAGCCACCCGGATGGGTCCATGAGGGCACCTTTCAGAGCAAAGACAGAGACTTGGAGGTTTGGAATCCATTACAATCTGAGCAAAAGATTCAGGAAGTTTTACCCAACGGCAGATTGCCTGAACCTTCACAAAGAACTCACTCCTCTCAGGATAAGAAGGTGGAGGTTTAGGTGGTGAAGCAGAACGTGTGCCTCTTCCCCTGCCACGGCCACGGCCCCATCCCCGGCCACGACCGCGGCCACGGCCTCGACCACCGCGAGTGCCAGCGCTGGAACCAGGGTCATCGGTCGCCGAAGGAACACGGGTGCTTAGCTTGGGAGCCATGGAGAGTTTCAAGAAAAAGAGACGAAGGAAGAAGAAATGAGCACTCAAAAGATAAAACTGTCTGATGGTTATTTATAGCGACTACAAGGAAGATCAATCAATGTTGCGGGTAAACTACCCATGGTGGGTGACATTTATGGAAAGACTCCTCGATTCCCACAATAACATGAATGCCTCTAATAGTGTCGTCTCGGGAAGAGAGACTATAAATATAAAAACAGATCTTTGACCAAAAGTCAAAGAAATTTTTTCAAGTAGAAGATGATGTGAAGCTAAAGAGAGTTGGCTTCGACTCCTAGTGGGCATCAAATATTAGTCGACTCAACCAGAAGATTCGGTCCTATAAAGATAAAAGGAACTAAAGCAAGATTGAAGAGAGACGACTCCGACTCCCAATCAACTCCAAGCATGAAGTCGGATTTTAACCCATGAAGAGTCGGCAGGCAATGAAGAAAATGAAGAAGATTGCTATGAAGACTAAAGCATCACAACAATCCTGGGTTTAATGTCGGGGGGATGGATCAGGCCCATAGACCCGGCCTTAGAAACCTCTGGGACAACTTACATACGAAGGCCCACGGAGAAGACCCGACCAGGAGTCAAACGTGCCAAGCGTGAAGATTGAAGCCCTAGAAGGAATTCAACTTACCTTGTATAGCACGTAGCAAATTTCTAAAGTAGAATAGAACTCCACCTCATGTAGGAGTCGGACTCGCGGAATCCCGGGACCCGGTACCTTTATAAACCGAGGTCCACGGGAGCCAGAGCAAGAAATTACCTCAAGCCAGGAGTAGACAACTCGCGATACGACTTAGATCTCCACGAGACTAAGCTTGCGAAACATCACCGTTATAATCGATAAGATCGGCTCTTCCTATTGAGGAGTCGATGCAACAATAATCAAGAAGCAGGAGTAGGTCTTTACCGCACCGTCGGGGCCGAACCTGGGTAAACCACCGAGTCTTGTATCTATGTCAACTCTCTCCTCGAAATCGCCTCGCAACAAAGGTCCAATGATAAGTCCGACTCTGCAGACATCTGCCGTGAATTTTCCACGATAGACCCCACCCCTTTTGATCTGCTTCTGTTTAAAACAAATAGAGATAACCCCCAGAGCCACTGACAGATGAGCCCAGGCCATTTGTTAATTTAATAAACTGTTAAGTGTCACTGTGTGGCTAACTGCTGGGTCCCACTGATGATTAGATGAATTAAGAAAGATTTATAATAGATATAGAGTATGACATGTAGGACCTTTGTGCTATTTATTTAAATAAAACTAAGTTTAAATGCCTATGTATATGACATGTGGCCCCCCTTGTCATATCACTATTTTGGATAAGGTTGTGGATAATGTTGAATTTAATAATAAAGAAAATCTATTCGAATAGCCGTGTCCACGGTAAGAGGAAGCTTTATGCTGAAGCCAGACTCTACTACTACAAACTACTACTACTAAAATGTTTGTGTTCCGGGTTTGCTTCCTCACAGGGAAGTCGAGGAAGGGATCTCAGAGGCATTGATAATTATTACAACTTACTATTATACAATGCTGCAGCAACTTCTGTTGCATTGTTACTTTATGCTTTATATATAACTGTTGGCTATTCTCTTCCCATGCTGCAAGAATCGCGTGAATAAACTAGTCTTCGATAGGCCTAACTTCGTATCCTTATTCAGGTTTTCTGTAGTTTAGCCCACTATATAGCCTCCCCTTTCCATTTGATACAAATGCATAAATGCTTAGTAGCAGACGTAAGACTCGCGGGTATGCTAGATACTCACCCTTGCTTTCCCCCTCCCCTTTTGGTTTTGTATACATGATACGTCCCAAACGTATCTATAATTTCTTACTAGATACACTTTCATACACTTTTGATCATATTTGGACTAACTTATTAACTCAGTGCACCCCAGTGCCAGTTCCTGTTTTCTGTTGTTTTTCTATTTCAGGTTTCCCCCATATTAAAAGTGCTCCAAAAATTCGGAAAAAATCAAAAAAAAAATCAGCGTACCGGAAGCTTCCGTAATCACCAAAGTGGGACCAGAGGGTCACCACCTGGTGCCCATGCGCCCTCCCGGCGCGCCCTAGGGTGGGACCGCGCCAGGGGGGGCGCTTGGACCCCTCGTGCCCTCCCTGGATTCCCCCCTTCTCCTATATATTCTCCGTTACGGGATTCTTCCGAAGACAGAACCCAATTTACGGGATTGATTGTTCATGCCCCCTGATGACTAGCTTGAGTGAAAGAAACATGAGTCTAGGGGATGTGCTATTGCCACAAGGGGAAAAACAACGATGCTTGTAACCGCGGTTGCAAGGATTGTTTACTTTACGCAAAAAGAAAAATTAATGCAGTTGTCTGTTGCTTTGGGTTTACAATTTGGGTGGGGCTCCCAACTTAATACCAGCGAGATGTACTGGATAGATATCTCGAGGCAGATGATTAGTAGTAGATGCAGCTGGATTTTGGTCTACTGATTTTGGCGTACAGCCCATGCTTTTGAGCCTCTTCCTTTCTTTGTACCATAGTTAGCATTGCGGTGCGTTTTTAATCCTGTGAATTGCCCAGCTGTGATTTGTTTACGTCGCATAGTAGTTTTATCATCTTTTGGGAGAGATATATCACTAGTGAACATCACGGGACCCTGGTCCATATTCTCATCATTGTTTACACGCTCAATTTATTTCTTACTTTTACTTTCCATTCGCAATTATTACCATTATCCTTTATCCCTTGCGTTTGATCCTTTGTAAACAACAAGACTAGAGAGATTGACAACCTCTCTGAACTTCGTTGGGAGAAAAGTTACTTGTGTGTGTGTAGGTCCAGGTTAAGGGAGCAATATCTCAAACGGCACGTTGCTCGCTTCACCACCTACTTGTAGTTATCGAAGTCCTACTGGTTCGATCTCAACCTTGGTATCTTTGCCAAGGGAAATTTGCTGCTATCCTACATATCACCTTCAACTTGGGGTAACCAATGAAGTGCGAGAAGCCATTATCATCTCTTGCGCATCAAGCAAATTTCTGGCGCCGTTGCTGGGGACTCCAATCTACAAGATAGGGGAGTTGCACACTATCTTTTACCTTTTCTTTTTAGTCTAGTTAGTTTAATTTTCAGTTTTTATCTTAGTATCTTTTATCAAAAAACCACAAACAAATATTTACCTTTCTTTTAGTAACCCTTCTTGTTTAGTTGAACATGTTAGTACTTGGTTCTTTGAGGGAATCGGAGGTTCTAGATTTCCATCAAAGGGATGGAGAAAATATGAAGAAGGCATGGGACAGAATTTCTGAAGCACGTAGGATAATTATGCCTTGGATACCTATAAAATTGTGCTTAGAAATTTTACCATGGTCTTTTTAAGTGGTTTAAACACTCTCTTGATATTATAGCTGAAGGAGACTTTTTAGGGTGTGATGAAGCTAGAGCTCTTGATATTTTGCATGGTCTATCTAATTATTTTGTTTATGATCGTAGTATTGATACTGTTGTAGATACACTTTCCACTATTGAAAAGAGGATGGATGCTCTAGACTTGAGAAAGTTGAGGAACTTAAGTCCAACAAGAAATAAATTTTGGAGAAAGATGATGATTGGGAGCCTTTTGTTAGGATTATCATCTCTAACCAAGACTTCCTTGCTTTTTGTGATATTGGATCCATGGTGTCTACAATGCCAAAAATAGTTTATGATTCTTTGAAACTAAACATGGAAAATTTGTCATCTTATCATGAACATGCTAATGGAGATATTATAGAGAAGTGAAAGGTAAAAGAAGTTCAAGTTACATTCCTTAATAGGGTTGCAACGATGGACTTCTTCGTCATGGAGCCAAATCAAAGTAACATCGTGCTTGGAAGGGACTTCCTCCGAGCTATGAAGGGCTTCATTGATATCGGTAAGGGGAACATATGATTACATGGAAAAGCGAAAGGTAAGTAAAACTTCCCTATGAAAAAGAAGAATGAACTTATTGAAAATCAATTTGAAGGTTTTTATGACTCTGATAATCTCGGGGACCTTTGATTCTTCTTTTTGCTTTATGCCTAGCTTAAAGGCGTAGAAGAAAGTGCTTGTTGGGAGGCAACCCAATATGTTTTTTATTTCTGTTTCAGTGGTCTTGATGATTGTTTCTACTGTAGCAACATCACTGTATCTGTATTTTCAATCTTTGTGCCAAGTTTAGCCTCCGATTGCCGGAAAGTTCAAAAGTTGTGACATGCTGTCCAGAAACAGATTCTGTCCTTGGACGGAAAAATTAGCCTAAACTCACCAGATCATATTTTTGATCTGAATTTATTTGACAGTGTGCTCCTTACAATTTAATTTCGGGAGTCTGTTCTGAGTTTTTTGATTTGAGTTGCAGAAGTACCCCGAAAAAATTATTTACTACCTGTTGTTCTGTTTTTCACAGAGTCTGCCACGTTTTGCCTTTCCTTACTTTTGCAAACCTTAAGCTTGCTTTTTCTTTGCAAAACCTTTTTGGCAATCTTGAGAAACAGTAGCTCTTCAAGAATAACTTTATTTCCAGTAGAGGAAAATTATTTTATTAAGGGTACTAACCTCTCTAATCAGCTTATGATGAGTTATGTATGAAGGGAGTTTTCAAGTGTGCGAGGGAAGATGATGAAAGAAGATCGGGGAGTGTCAAACGCTCAATCTTGGGGATGCCCCCATGTATCCCTAATAAATAATCAAGGAGACTCAAGCGTCTAAGCTTGGGGATGCCCCCGTTCATCCCCTTCTCCATCAACAATCATCAGTTCGTCCTCCGTCCCACTATATTTTTATCACTTCACGTGTTATGTTCTATGCTTGGAGCGTCTCACTCTTAGGTTTCCTTTTTAGTTTTCTTTAGATTTGTTTGCTGTTCATAACAAGTTAACACCCATATTACTTTGTGTGGGAGAGAAACAGGCTCCACTTCAATCTAGAACACATCATAGGATTTTCATGCTTATCTTTCTTCTGATGTGTGTTCTTTATTTTTACGTAGCTGCTTCCATGTTTAGATCTTAGTTTTCATGTCTATCTTTTTCAAGAGATTTAGATTTTGTTTAGTTTTTTGCTGGTACTCTCTTTAGTTTTCATGTTTATCTTGTTAAGAGAGTTGGTTGTTGCACTGATTTGTGTCTTGTCTTGAAGTAGGTAATTGAGGTTGCTATTCAATTGTAGTAGTAACTTGCACTAGTTTTGAGGTATTGTTGTGAGTACTGTTTGAACTTTTGGTGTCAAGAGCTCTAGCCTATTAGTGATAGGTGTTGTATATTGGGCAATCCTTGTTTATTTTCAAACTACAAAAACTAGTTGAGAACTCTAGCTACTAGATGGATCACTAATCTTTGGAGGGCTCGGATATTAGAGTACACTCACGTACCATGAGTCGAGGATGCACAAGGATAACCAAACCCCCATACACTCCTCCTCGGGGTACTTGTATATTTGTGAAACTCCTTATTAGATCGAGAGATATCGATAATAAGTGCATGAGTTCTTCGGACTAATGTAAGTATTGAAAGTTGACACTTCCAACTCATATTTGCTAGCCTCTTCGGTACCGTGCATTGCCCTCTTCTCACTCGGAGAGTTGGCGTCCACCTTGCCGGTGCATCCAAACCCTTGGCATGATACACTCTGTCATCATAAGCCTCCTTATATCTTTCCTCAAAAGGCCACCATACCTACCTATCAAGGCATTTCCATAGCCTTTCCGAGATATATTGCCATGCAACATCCACCTTCTCATGACTTGATCTTCATGTCATACATGTTCCTGCTACACTGGCAGAGGCATACATTTGCATACATCATGATAGCTACATCTTCTTTATGTTTAGTACTTTGTAAAGTGTGAAGATTTTCTATACTTCTTGTAAAATAGAGTGTGTGAGGAAAAGATCCCAAAGAGGACAAATTTAAATGATCCCAAAGAGGACAAATGAGAGTTAAATAGAAAGAGCCATTGAGGCCACCAAAAAAAATACAAAAAAATAGAAAAAAGAGAAAATAAAATAAAAATAGAGAAAGGGACAACACTAATATTAATTTTGAAAGATCCACACTCGTACTCCCTCTATATCTTGTACTCCATAGAGATGATCATACATGCATATAGCTATGTGGGGACCTTCACACTATAGAACTTGGCTTGCATATTCCAAGGATGAGCCTCCTCAAACGAGCTCCAGGTCTTCCTGAGCGAGAAAGTTGGATGCACCCCCACTAGTTCCATTGGAGAGCTTTTCATAGCTCATATGTGCATCGATTTCATGGCAATCACTACTCCTCACATCATATCTATCATTTGGCCTTCTCGCGTATGATTGTCCTCATTGATGTGAGCCTTTCACGACCTTTTTTGTCTTCCTCCTCCACCATATCTCTCTCTTTGTCATCCTAAGTGTCAACTCTCGTGCTTACACTCATCTATTTCATGAGTGCTCAAAATATCGAAAGGGAGTGGATAAAATTGACTTGTACGTGGCTAGTGGTATGGGGACGAGTCAAGATAAGATTCCAAACAAGACTAAGTGTGAATTTTTAGTAGATTGAGTTCTCAACAAATATAAATTTTCTCTCGTATTCCATCTCCCACTTCTTGCACGCAAACACCATCTGAAGACATTCGATTCTTTCACAGCGAGAGCTCTTGCACCTTTATGTTCTTATGTTGCTTGTTTCAATGCTAATATATACTCTTGCTTGTTATGACTTGAATGGAATTACATACCTTGATTGCTTTACTTTCAAGGTTCTTATATGGTTGTTAGCATGTCACCACATAAATTATGCTTGTTATCATTTACCTACTCGAGGACGAGCAGCAATTAACCTTGGGGATGTCGATTGGTCCCAAACGTATCTATAATTTCTGCTTGCTCCATGCATGTTTTGTGTGATATTGCTATGATGTAGATACACTTTCGTACACTTTTTATCATATTTGGACTAACTTATTAACTCAGTGCACCCCAGTGCCAGTTCCTATTTTCGGATGTTTTTCTATTTCAGGTTTCCCCCATATTAAAAGTTCTCCAAAAATTCGGGAAAAATTCAATAAAAATCAACGTACCGGAAGCTTCCGGAATCACAAAAGTGAGGCCAGAGGTCCACCACCAGGTGCCCAGGCGCCCTCCCGACGCTCCCTAGGGTGGGGCCGCGCCAGGGGGCCGCCTGGACCCCTGGTGGCCCCCCTGTCTGCCCCCTTTTCCTATATATTCTCTCTTATGGGATTCTTCCGAGGACAGAACTCTTTTTCGCGATCTCGCCTCTGTTCAGCCGCCGCCGCGCTTCCAAGATCGGGAGCGCCAGCAGACCTCTTCCCGGCACCCTTCCGGAGGGAGGATTGACCTCCGGGAGCCTCTCCTCTACCATGGACGCTTCTCGGATGATCCGTGAATAGTCTACCTTGGACCATGGGTCTGTGATCAGTATCTATGTGATGTTCTTCTCCCCTCTTTGTTCTTCATGGATTAGACCTTGTGAGCTTCCCTACGTGATCAAGGAACATATGTAATTCTTTCTGCTGTTGCTACGATGAGTTTGCTGGGATCTGATGGATTATGAGACTATGTTCAGTTTGTGATTGAGTAATATATTTGATTCTTATATTTTATATTTTTGTTCTTGAGTAAATATTGCATGTTCTTCGTTGCTGTTTATTGCTTTGGCCAAGTAGTAGGTAGTGACTCCAAGAGGGAACGTTATGCTCGATTGTGGGTTCATGCCCCCTGATGACTAGCTTGAGTGACAGAAACATGAGTCTAGGGGATGTGTTGTTTCCACAAGGGGAAAACAACGGTGCTTGTAATCGCGGTTGCAAGGATTGTTTACTTTACGCAAAGTTCTTTTAATGCAGTTGTCTGTTGCTTTGGGTTTACACTTTGGGTGGGGCTCGCAACTTAATACCAGCGAGATGTTCTGGATTGATATCTCAAGGTGGATGATTAGTAGTAGATGAAGTTGGATTTCGGTCTACTTATTTTGGTGTACTGCCCATGCGTTTGATCCTCGTCCTTTCTTCGTAGCATAGTTAGTATTGCGGTGCGTTTTTAATCCTGTCAATTGCCCAGCTGTGATTTGTTTACCTCACATAGCAGTTTTATCGTCTTTTGGGAGAGAGACATCACTAGTGAACATCACGGGATCCCGGTCCATAGTCTCATCACTATTTACAAGCTCAATTTATTTCCTGCTTTTACTTTCCAGTCGCAATTATCACCATTATTATTTATCCCTTGCGTTTGATCCTTTGTAAAAAACAAGACCGGAGAGATTGACAACCTCTCTGAACTTCGTTGGGAGCAAAGTTACTTGTGTGTGTGCTAGTCCAGGTTAAGGGAGAAATATCTCAAACGGCGCGTTGCTCGCTTCACCACCTACTTGTAGTTATCGGAGTCCTACTGGTTCGATCTCCACCTTGGTATCTTTGCCAAGGGAAATTTGCTGCTATCCTACATCTCACCTTCCACTTGGGGTAACTAACGAAGGGCGAGAAGCCATTATCATCTCTCGCACATCAATACACGGTTGCTGCAATCAGACGCGAGGCGTCCAGGAGCAGGAGATCCCCGATGCCGACCACCACAACATGAAGATCCCTGATGCCGACCGCCGCAGCGTGAAGATCCCCGATGCCTTCTACGACATGGAGATCCCCGACGACTAGGAGTAGTTTGGAGGTTCCCAGGAAGGAGGCCTCGCCTTTTCGATCGTTGTCGTTTTTGTACTAGCCTTGTTAAGGCAACCTTGTATTCCTTGTGTCTGTACTCAGATACTATTGCTTCTGCTAACATTGTGCTCTCGAGCTGTTTTATTCGAGCCCTCGAGGCCCCTGGCTTGTATTATACAGCTTGTATTATTTTATTTGTAGAGTTTTGTTGTGATATCTTACCGTGAGTCCCTGACCTCGATCGTGGACCTTGCGTGTATGATTAATGTACATGATCGTAAATCGGGGCCGTCACATTGACTTGAATGCAAAGCAATATAAAGTCTAAATTAAGAATTTCCATGAAGCGTCAAGTTGTCTTCCTTGTCAGCATAACACTTCAAGCATAAGAACATAAAGGTTTTGGCTAAGTTGCTACTAGAAAAAATCATTCTTGTTGTTATGACCAAAGCTATGTTTGCCAAGATTAAATAAAGTTTTCAAAGCCATATCTGATATATAAGATCAATACTCCCATAAGAATCATCATATAAGGTCGATTGCGTGAAGAGAATACCGAGTGCAGCAAAGAAACTAATAGACTTATAATTAATATTACATCATAGACATTGCACGCTGACGGATACAAAACTCTCCACATAGGAGTGATAGACCTCAATGCATACACCTATTTTATAAGATAACTTCCCTAGACATGATACGACACTAAACTTGACCACCAACGACAAAGATAAAGATAAAGATACCGGGCACTCCCCCAAGCTTAGAACAAGCTAAGGGGATGCCATTACCCAATGAAGATTTCATTCTTGATCTCTGTTATTGTATAGCGGGTAGGTCTCAGAAAAGTGTTTCCATGGCAAACGTCCTCCATCCACACAAGATTCTTTTGTTTCCTGGATCCTACAGTCGGTAGCTAGGCTCAAGCGCAAAAAAATTTAGTTCATAATCACAGTTTGGATTTTGGGGGTCAAAGATGTGTCCTTCAAGATCGAACACTTTGGTTTCCAGTGCGGATACGCTTGAATATACTTCCTTTATCTCCTCCTCATGTTGCTTCTTCAGCTCGGTGATGATGTTGGTGTTGGCTCCACTTCTTCCAGCCTGGCCTTGGTCCTCCCCTCCCTGACCGGTCCCTTCAGATCTTCTTGGTATAGAGCACCATCCTCCACCGAAAGTGTTTGAGGATGCCTCTTCACCTCTACGATGTACGGGTTGGTGACGTTAACCAGGAACTTGTCCTTGTGGGAACTTGGGGAAGCCATGGAACCTAGGTTTTGCTGAAAGTTTTCCTGGCAACAACATACCGAAAAGAGAATGCACAAAATCGCAAGATACAGAGCCGTGACGATTCGGGCAAATATATAGCAAAAATTTCTGCAACATAAGGAAGTTAACAAGCCAAAGTTGGGTCGGAGACGGACTCCGGGGCCCCCAGGCGGCCTCCTGGCGCGGCCAGGGATTAGGCCGCGCCACTAGGGTGCCTGTGGCCCCTGGAGCTCTTCTCCGGCTCCACTTCGGCTCCAAATTTTCCTAATTTTTCAAAAACACGTAATACAGAACTTTTATGGATGTTCGCAAAGTTTTCTTACCGTATTACATACCTATTCTTATTCTGCTTCTGTTGACGTCTGAAACCGGGCTGCAACATGTTCTTCATGAGTGGTTGTGCGTATTGTATCCCCATCAACATTGACAAGGTATCCTACCAGGTAATACTTCAATCTTTGCCCATTCACAACATGAGGTTTGGTGCCCTAAAAACTATTAATCTTGATTGCACCGGAGCGGTAGACTTCTTCGATGTGAGAAGGTCCTTCCCATCCGGAAAGTAATTTACCTGGAGAAAACCTGAAACGAGATCTAAACAACAAAACTTTATCACCAACATTGAATTCACGTTTCAAGATTCTCCTACCATGCCACTTCTTTACCTTTTCCTTAAACATTCTCGCGCTCTCATAAGCTTCACTTCTCCACTCATCTAGAGAAGTCAAGTTCATGAGACGCTTTTCACCAGCAAGTTTGGGGTCAGCATTAAGCTCTCTAAGAACCCAGAAAGCTTTGTTCTCTAATTCTAAAGGTAAATGGCAAGCCTTGCCATATACATATTATAAGGAGACATGCCCATGGGATTTTTATAAGCAGTTCTATAAGCCCACAGGGCATCCCCCAATTTTTTGGACCAGTCCTTTCTAGAACTGTTCACTGTCTTTTTTAAGATCAACTTGATCTCCCCATTTTTCAGCTCAACTTGCCCATTCGTTTGTGGGTGGTAGGGTGAAGCAATCCTATGGTTAACATCATACTTTGATAAAGCTTTCCTAAAAGCACCATGTGTAAAATGTGATCCTCCGTCGGTCATGAGGTACCTTGGTACACCAAACCGAGGAAAGATCACATCTTTGAGAATTTTCGAAGATGTCTTATGATCAACACTCTTAGTGGGGATTACCTCAACCCACTTGGTTACATAATAAACAGCTACTAGAATGTGAGTGTACTTGTGCGAAGGAGGAAAAGGTCCCATAAAATCAAAATCCCAGCAATCAAAAGTCTCAATAACTAGAGAGTAATTCATAGGCATCTCATTTCTCCTACTAATGTTACCAACTCTCTGACACTTATCACAAGATAAAACATATTTTCTAGCATCTGTAAAGAGAGTTGGCCAATAAAAACCTGATTGGAGAACCTCGTGTGTGTTCCTTTCCCCGGCATGATGTCCTCCATAGGAACTAGCGTGACAATCCCTCAAGATATCCTTCTGCTCATGGTCTGTTATGCATCTCCTCACGATCCCATCTGCACATTCTCTGAAAAGGTTTGGGTCATGCCAAAAGTAATACCTCAAATCGTGGAAGAATTTCTTCCTTTGCTGGAATGTTAAAATTGGAGGTAAAAACATGGTGACAATAAAGTTAGCATAATCTGCAAACCAGGGATCAAAAATAGATTGTATTCTCAAAACAGCTAAATGTTCATCAGGAAAACTATCATTAACAGGAATAGGATCATGTGGTATGTTTTCTATCCTGGAGAGGTTGTCCACTACTGGATTGTCCGCTCCTTTCCTGTCAGCAATCTGCAAATCAAATTCTTGAAGAAGAAGAACCCATCTGATAAGTTTAGGTTTGGCATCCTTCTTCTCCATCAGGTACTTAATAGCAGCATGGTGAGTATGAATAATGACTTTGGAATCAACAATATAAGGTATAAATTTATCACAAGCAAATACTACTGCTACAAATTCCTTTTCAGTAGTACTCCCTCCGATCCATATTAATTGACGCACACTTAGTACAACACTAGTACAAAGTTGTACTAAGTGTGTGTTAATTAATTTGGATCGGAGGGAGTAGCATAATTATTTTGATCACTATCAAGGGTCTTGATAGCATAATGTATAACATTCAATTTCTTATCAATCCTTTGTCCTAACACAGCTCCAACAGCAAAGTCACTAGCATCACACATAATCTCAAAAGGTAAATTCCAGTCAGGTGGTTGGACTATAGGAGCAGTTATTAAAGATTTCTTAAGAACCTCGAAGGCTTCCTTACAATCCTCATCAAACACAAAAGGAATATCCTTCTAGAGAATATTAGTGAGGGGTCTCGGAGTCTGAGAAAAGTATTTAATAAATCTTCCATAGAAACCAGCATGACCGAGAAAACTATGAATACTTTGATGTCCCTTTGATGGGGCATCTTCTCAATTGCTTCGATCTTGGCCCTGCCCACCTCGATTCCCCTCCAGAAATCTTGTGGCCAAGTACAATCCCTTCGTTCACCATGTAGTGGCACTTCTCCCAATTGAGTACCAAGTTTGTCTCCACATCTCTATTGAACTTTATTAAGGTTGTGGAAACAATGATCAAAAGAGGTTCCATAAACGGAGAAATCTTCCATGAAGACCTCAACAATTTCTTCACAAAAATCATGAAAGATAGCACACATACACCTTCGAAAAGTAGCAGGGGTATTGCATAAACCGAAAGGCATACGTCTATAAGCATAAGTACCAAAAGGACAAGTAAAAGTGGTCTTCTCTTGATCAGTCGTGTTAACATGAATTTGAGAGAAGCCAGAATATCCATCAAGATAACAAAAGTGTGTGGTTTTGGATAACCTTACAAGCATTTGGTCGATGAACGGCAATGTGTAATGGTCCTTCCTTATCGCCTTGTTCAACTTCCTGTAGTCAATACACATTCTATATCCAATAATAATTCTCTAAGGGATTAGTTCATTCTTATCATTAGGAAGAACAGTTGTGCCCCCCTTCTTAGGAACACAATGGACGGGACTTGCCCACTTACTATCAGATATAGGGTAGATAATACCTGCGGCTAGAAGCTTTAGGATCTCGGTCCTCACAACATCCTTCATCTTTGGGTTCAACCGTCGTTGATGTTCAACAACCGGTTTACCATCTGGCTCGAGATTTGTAACATCCTCAGTGTTATGGAACAGTAACACTTTTGATAATGAAGATTACTGTTGGTAATCATTGTTGCTAATCATGCTTTGATCACCTTGGATCAGCTCAAACTCAAATTGCCTTTTGATGAATATTAAAAATAGGTGATGAATAAAACTTTGTCTAAAATTGTGGAACCACTTTTTTTAAATCACAAATATTCAGTGGACCATGATAAACCTGCAAAGAGCAATTATTGCAATATATCTAAATATTGCAAACAATTATTAACAGTAGCAAAACAACACAAAAGGCCCTTTTAAAATAAACAAAAATAATCCAATGAATTTATTTAATCCCCAAGCTATTTTTAGCATTTCTACATAGGGAAATACAAAATTGGAGCAAGTTTCACTGTTGATAAAATTCAAAAGCCAAGCTAAAAAAAATGCAAACATAAAAGAAAACAGAAAACAAAACAAAATTGGAAAATCTCTAAAACCCGCTCTGGGCGAGGCCCACACCAGCCAGCTCCCCTCCCCACTAAGCCGGCCCACCCCAAGCCCACCGCGCCCCCCTTCTTCTTCCTGTCGTACATGGGGTGCCGTGGCGATCATCCCGCGGCCGGCGGCGTGGATAAGAGGGCCACCTCCCCTGCGCCCCTGGAAACCCTAGTTTCCCCCTGTGCCCACTCCATTCCCCTCGTCTGCATTTTTTCCTCTGGACCGAGCTCCGACCGTGGGCGCCGCCGCGCACCGGCGTAGTCACCGGCCGCCCCAACCCGCGCCGCTGTGTCCGTTGGATTCCTCGTCGCCGCCTTCGTCTCTGCGCCAAAGTAATTGAGACGAGGAGCCCGACAGCTTCGCCTGCATCCCCATCTTCCTGCACGGTCGTCGTGTCTCCCTCAACCCTGCTGCCCTCCTCGACGTTTCTCGGTGAGCCTACGGCCATTTTCCCTCCCCTAGCGCATAGAACCGTGGCACGGACGCTGTGCTGCCTCGAGGTTGTACTCCGGCCGCCGCCAGTTGAGGTCGTGGCCGTCCCCGTAGCCCAACGACCTCCCCAGTGAATGCGCGGCACTGGACACGTCTGGTTCCTCCCCTCCATGCAGCATTTGCTCGTCAGAGGCAAGCTATGCCTCCTCGCCACCGTCCCGTGCTAGCCGTGGCCACCCTGGACAGAGCCCGCGTGGTTGCCACGCTCGCCGGGAGCACCTCCCGTGGCCACGCGCCCGATGCTGCTCGACACGCACGACCGGACCCCCCAGCCTGCTCACCACGCGCTCCCCTCGCCGGGCGCACCGCCGCTGGCCTCTGCCCGCCGGCGTGCTCACGGGATAACCGTGGCTAACCCATTGGATAATTAAACTAAATGGTTAAGTCAATTGCTTAACACTATATGACATGTGGGGCCCTTTGTTATTAACTGAATTGCTAGATTAAGATACCCCCCTGAGTATGACAGATGGGGCCCATGCCCCTTTAACTTAATTAATTTGCTTAATTAACCTATGTGTCATTGACATGTGGGACACCACTATCAGATTAATATTTAAAAGAATTTCAGATTAATTGTTGTGTATTTCATGTGGGCCCATTGTTATTTAGATAAATAAAATGTTTTATTATGCCACTGTGAGGCTGACATATGGGACCCACTGGTCAGTTGACCAGTCAACCTTACAGGTGGGTCCCCTTTGTCAGGTTTGACTGGTCAAACCCCTGTTCCGGATAATGTTGTTATTTAATTAATAAAATAAATTTGAAAATTCTTTTAAAATGATTTAAACTTTAAAGATTGAATATCTTTTAAACCGTAAGTCAGATTAAAAAACTTTATACATGAAAATTGATCAGAATAATATAACGAATATGGATACACTATCTGTATGTCAACCACACCCCTCTAACACAACGAACATTGACATCCCCCATCCGAGACGTATGTCGATAATCACCCAGAGCCGGTTTTTCATCCCCGGATGAATTCCGCTCCGAGCAACGTGCATTGCACTGCGTTAGAACTCTGTCAACATTGCATACGTCATGCCATGCATCTGTTTGTTATGTTTTCTTTGTATTTACTGTTTCTCCCCCCCCCCCTTTATTCTCCGGTAGACCCCGCTGCTACATCAACTACACCGCTGCCGGGTACGACTACTTCGTCGACGACCCTACCCCTACCTTCGAGCTACCAGGCAAGCAAAGCCATTCTCTTCCCCAGATATCGCCTATCCTTTCCGTACTTTCTTGCACTAGGTAGTGATTATTGCTGCTGCTACGTTACAATCCTATTCAATTGCATAGACTGCCATTGTAGCCCCTTGATGTACCTTCCTTTATCCTATGTTGCCTCCTATAATTTTTTTTATTAAATAGTGAGCCCTACGCATTGTTAGCTAGGATTAGATAGCGGGACATGACCACTCAGGGGAGTGACGCGGATACAACTTATTACAACTGCACAGGTATGGTACAATGCAGACACCGCCTAAGGCCCCCTAGCTCGGCTCTGCCGAGCTACCATTAAGTGTGATCTATCAAGGACTAATCCTTGTACTCCACTGGTTGCTGACTCTGTATAGCCGCTCTGTCTGCCTGAGCAACGGTTCTCCTTCAATGTAAGAGTCGGGCGACCCAACGGTGCCCGCGAGCGGTATTGCGTAGGGAACGATACGGAGGGTACGACCAAAGTTTCTGGCGTGCTTCGCCCCTGCTCGTATCTCGCGAGAGTTACCAAACCACGAAAAGTCAAGCTCTACCAAGAGCAAACGCGAGACAAGGTAAGGATACAGTTCACCTTGTTGGTAACCGCGCGCTTTGACGGGACGACAGGGCAGGCCCCGGCGTTACTGGTGGTCCTTGTCGTTGTTTGTTGTCCAGTGTGTTGTTAGTCAGACAGCGATAACGGTTGTCTACGAGATAATATAAATTATTAAATGGTTCGGTGGATGACTTGAGAGGCCCGTTGGTCTATACGAACTACATTCACGTGGGATAAGGAGTTATGGGCTCCCCTGCGTCGTAGTTTGTCCGAAAGCTCTTCAGACGTCAGCAGTACCGCGGCCTACGCCGGGAAGTGGTGTCTGCTTCGCTCGAGCGGTGTGTATTTGGATTTGCTTTTGCTTCACCGGCCAGCCACACACCGTGCAGGAGCGTGAAGGTTGAGGGTTCCTAGACCCCTGATCGCATAGGATATAGTCCGGCGGATGGCCTCTCTGTTGAGCCTAGGATGGGCTGCGTCGTGTCGGATAGATTTGGTGGAGCGTTCACTAACAAGGTTCCCGCCACCCTGGAGATCTGAGCGTGCAAGCTTAACAGTAGTTCACCCCTGCAGGGAGTTTAATCTATTCGAATAGCCGTGTCCACGGTAACAGGATGCTTTATGCTGAAGCCGGATCTTATCACTACAAACTACTACTATTAATTTGTTGGTTCCGGGTTTTCTTCCTCGCAGGGAAGTCGAGCAAGGAAACTCGGAGGCATTATTATTATTGATCATTACAACTTATATTATACAATGCTGCAGCAACTTCTGCTGCATTGTTACTTTATGCTTTATATAAACTGTTGGTTGTTCTCATCTTGTGCTGCAAGACTCGTCCGAAGTTGCTAGTCTTCGATAGGCCTAGCTTCTTATCCTTATTCTGATTTCTATCTTGCAGTCCACTATATAAAGCCTCCCCTTTCCATTTGATACAAATGCATAAATGCTTAGTAGCGGACGTAAGACTCGCGGGTATGCTAGATACTCACCTTTGCTTTATTTCCCCCTTTTTGTGTTTTGCCTGATCGGCCGCTGCAATCGACGTTGGAGCCCAGGAGCAGAAGTACCCCGGAGGCGGATACTACTACGTCGAGACCCCCGCTGACCAGGACCAGGAGTAGGTTCAGAGGCTACCTGGCAGGAGGCCTTGCCTTTTCGATCTGTATGACTGATGTTATTTGTGCTAGCCTTCTTAAGGCAAAACTTGACTAACTATGTCTGTACTCATATATTATGGCTTGTATAACTTATGTATTCGGGTCCGTGTGACCCCTTTATCTTGTAACATATTGGTTTATCCTTTTGTGTTTACTGTTGTGATGTGATATTCTCACCGTGGCACCCTAATCTCAGTCGTGTACCCTGCGTGTATGATTATTGTACACAGATTAATTTTAGGGGCGTCACAAGTTGGTATCAGAGACGACTTCCTGTAGGAAGCCACCCAACCACTACCTGGTCGAAGTTGAGTCTAGACTTTGAAAAAATATTTTTGCTAACTTAATTTTTGGCTTACGGGCCCACATCGATGTCACTAGGTGTGATATCTATGGTATTAGGATCCTTTTCTCCTTACCTATACTCTGGGAATCTGCTCTCTTATCCTTGTTGGTAAGTTTTACAAACTCTGACATTAGGATCACGTTCTCTTGATTCCACCCGGCGTTCTGGTGAGTACCCCTTTGATTGAGTCGTGTCGCAGGAGTTCTGACCCAGGTCCCGGACCGCGGATCCCATTCTCATTATGGGCAGGCCGCGCGTTCTTTGGCACAAACTCCTGTGGCCAACAGTTTTCTTGCGGCGTGATTGACATAGTGGAATCGATGCCGCGTCGTGTATTCCTTACCGCGGTCTGCGTGCCGCCTAGTGTGTCCTTTTTCCTTAATTTCTACGACGTTACGCTGCCCGATTTTTGATTGACTTCGTGTGTGGATGTGTATGTCTTATATGACTACTCCTATATATCCGCGCCTCCTCCTTGTTGCCGCTTTACCTCATGCTTGTTTCCGGTATCTCGTTAAATTTTCATCTCTGAAATACCCCTGCTAATTCTAGCAGGATGGCTGGTCCTGGTGGTCGTGGTCGTGGTGCCAACGATCCACCTCCGCCGCCGGACTACATGGCCGCGATGATGCAAGAGTTTCAGATGAACCAAGTGTTCATGCAAGGAGTCATAGATCAGCTCCAGAACCAAAACCATCACAAGAACCAACCGCCTGTGGTTACTCTGCGGGATTTCATGCGTCTCTATCCCCTCTCGCCCACCAACCTGAACAGCCGCTGTATGCCGATGATTGGCTTCATGACATCACTCGTCAGCTGGAGTTCGCTATGGTGCACGCTGCTGATTACGTCACCTTCACGACTTATTTCATGCGTGGCCCCGCTGCTCAATGGTGGTACACCCACAAGAGCTCGCTAGCTGATGGGACCGTCGTCTCCTGGAATGAGTTCAAGGCTTCTTTCTGTGCTCATTATGTCCCCCAGGCAATCATGAACCGTCTGAAGGCCGAGTTCCGCAACCTTGTTCAGGGAAACAAAACTGTCGAGGCATATAAGAAGGAATTCCTCCGCCTCTCCCGCTATGCTGCAAGTGACCTCCCCAATGATGCAAGTAGGCAAGAGAAGTTATGTGATGGACTCAACTCAGATCTCCAGCTTGCACTGGCTTTGCACATCTTCCCCGACTTCGCCACCATTGTGAACTAGACTATCATCCTTGAGACCGCTCAGGATAAGTTCAGGGGTTTGCCGAAGCGCCACCGTGATGCTGGCTCATCTTCGGACACAGCACAAAAGTAACGTGTCTGGATTCCGCACAGCGTGTATCGTCCGCCTGCCCCTGCACCAAGGCCGTCGTATGTTGCACCTCGTCTGCCTCCGCCCCCGCCGAGACAACCGAAGACTGAGACTGGACCCCTCCGTCCTCAAGATGGCCTGTGCTTCAAGTGCCATCAGCCATGTCACTTTTCCAGAGACTGCCCCCAGCGACAGAATCAACTGGTAGTTCACCGTGCTGGCCTTGGCAACAACAGGACACCCAACTATAACACTGGGTCTTCTGCTCATACTCGTGGTCATGCTAACCACATTGATGTTGAAGAAGCTCAAGCACAACTCGCTACCGTGATGGGTACTCTCCTCGTTAACTCAATACCTGCTACTGTTTTGTTTGATATAGGAGCATCACATTCATTCATGTCGAAACCATTTGCATTGTCGCATAACTTTACATTTGGAAAGATGGACACACCGATGGTTGTTCGCACCCCGATAGGCCAATGCCGAACCACCATGATGGTGCCCAATACCACCGTTGAAATCGAAGAAGTCGTATTCCATGTGTCCCCCATCATTCTGAAGTCTTCCACCATAGACCTCATCCTGGGAATGGATTGGTTGAAAGTCCATGATGCCGCACCGTATTGTGGTACCAAGTCTGTCCAACTTTTTCACCCCTCCGGTGAGATTGTTAACCACACCACCCGAATTTGCCGTGATGCTGAAACGCATATCTATATGGTGAATGCTTTGAACGTCTCGCCTCTTGAAGGAATTGAGAAAGTTCCAGTCGTTTGTGATTTTCCCGGCGTCTTCACAGAAGAACTGACGGGAATACCCCCGATTAGAGAGGTTGAATTCGTCATTGACTTGAAGCCTGGCACCGTCCCAATTGCCAAGCGTCCCTATAAGATGCCACCTCACCACCTCCTTGAAGTGAAGAAGGAGATCGACACAGCACTCGATAAAGGCTTTATCCGTCCTAGTTCCTCTTCTTGGGGAGCACCTTCACTCCTTGTCAACAAGAGTGATGGCACGAACCGTTTGGTACAAGATTACCGACCTATCAACCAGGCCACGATACAAAACAAGTACCCGCTTACTCGGATAAATGATTTGTATGATCAACTTGCTGGATCCAATGTGTTTTCTAAACTCGACTTGAGGTTGGGTTATCACCAAATCCGAGTCCGTGAAGAGGACATTCCGAAGACCGCCTTCATTACTCGCTATGGTTCATACGAGTACACTGTCATGTCTTTTGGCCTGACCAATGCCCGAACCACCTTTTCCTGCTTGATGAACTATGTATTCATGGAATACCTCAACAAGTTTGTTGTGGTTTATCTGGATGATATCTTAATATACTCCAAGAATGAAGAAAAACATGCCAAGTATTCTAATTGTGAATTCTGGATTCCCGAAGTAACTTAACTTGGTCATGTGATTTCCAAGGATGGCGTTGCCGTCAACCCAGAACGTATCCAGGCTATTCTTGACTGGACTCCGCCTAGGACTGTCAAGAAAGTCCGAAGTTTCCTCGGCCTTGCAACCTATTGTCGTTGTTTCGTCGAGAACTTCTCCAAGATTGCCAAGCCTCTCACTAATCTGCTTCACAAAGGCGTAAAGTTTGAGCGGACTGATAAATGTCAAGAAAGTTTTCAAGCTCTGAAGGACAAGCTCACTTCTCCCCCAGTGCTTGCTCCCCCTAATACTCAGAAGGACTTCGTGATATATTGTGACGCGTCTCGTCAAGGATTAGGTTGTGTCCTAATGCAAGAGCGCAAAGTGATTGCTTATGGCTCTCGTCAGTTGCGTGCCCACGAAGAGAACTATCCAACACATGATCTTGAATTGGTAGCGGTAATTTATGCATTAAAGCTGTGGCGACATTACCTCGTCGGTAATCGTTGCGAGATCTACACCGACCACCAAAGCCTGAAGTACCTATTCACCCAGCCCGACATAAATCTCTGCCAGCAGAGTTGGCTCGAGACAATAGTCGACTACAACATGGAAATTTCTTACACCCCTGGCAAAGCTAATGTGATGGCCGATGCCTTAAGCCGCAAAGCCTACTGTTCTGAACTTGAAGTCACGGTAGAGTAGCCACGTCTGTATGAAGAGCTTCGCAAGTTCAACCTTAAGATAGTTCCACAGGGATATGTGGATTCCCTTGTTGTTGAAGTAGACCTCGACAAAGACATAAAGTTCATACAAAAAGCTGACTCGGATGTCGAAAAGATGAAACGATATCTCGCCACAGGAAGGCCTTCAGACTACAGGCTTGCTGATTATCAAGCGTTGTACTTCAAGAATCGTTTAGTGGTTCCTAGCGAGCGCAATCTAAACTTGACTCCGAAAGTTATGAAAGAAGCTCATGATACCACGTTGTCGATCCACCCAGGTAGCACCAAGATGTATCAAGACCTTCGTCAGTGTTACTGGTGGCCTGGCATGAAGAAAGACATTGCTCGTTATGTTGATGAGTGTGACGTTTTCCGTCGCGTCAAAGTAGAACATCAAAGACCTGCTGGAACTCTGCAACCACTCTCTATTAATGAATGGAAATGGGACAAGATTGAAATGGACTTCTTCACCGGATTTCCCCGATCACAGAAGGGTCATGATGCGATCTTTGTCGTCATCGACCGATTCTCCAAGGTTGCCCACTTTCTGCCAGTCAAGGAGACGATCTCTGCTAGTCAGTTAGCAGACTTATATGTTTCCAGAATTGTGTCCCTCCACGGCATTCCATTGGAGATCAGTTCAGATCGTGGCAGCATTTTCACCTCGAAGATCTGGGATAGTTTCCAAGAAGCTATGGGCACTCATCTCAAATTCAGCACTGCTTATCACCCCTAGTCGCAAGGACAAGTTGAACGAGTCAACCAAGTGCTTGAAGACAATCTTCGAGCTTGTGTCATTTCATTCGGTAAGAAATGGGAGGAATCTCTTCCGTTTGCTGAACTCTCATACAACAATAGCTATCATGCTAGTCTGCAGATGGCACCCTCTGAAGTTCTTTATGGACGTAAGTGTCGAACCCCTCTGAATTGGTCAGAAACTGGAGAACGAACCCTCATTGGTCCGGAAATTATTCCGCATGCCGAAGATCAGGTTCACGTTATTCATGAACACTTGAAAGCTTCTCAGTCCCGCCAGAAGAGCAACTATGGCCGCAAGCACAAAGAAATGATCTATCAACCTAGCGAATATGCGTACCTCCGTGTCACTCACATGAGGGGCACTCATCGTTTCGGGATCAAAGGCAAGTTGGCTGCTCACTACATTGGCCCGTTCCGTATCCTTTCCATAAGTGGACCGGTGGCGTACCGATTGGAGTTGCGGTCAAACCTCTCTCAAGTCCACGATGTCTTTCACGTGTCGCAACTCCGACGCTGCTTCAAGGACCCTATTCTTAAAGTGGAACATGATCTGATTGAATTGCAACAGGACTTGATTTATCAAGAACATCCAAGCCGCATTCTCGATCAGTCTAAACGCAAAACCTGCAACAAGACAAGCAAGTTCCTGAAAGTTCAGTGGTCGAATCACTCTGAAGATGAAGCCACTTGGGAACGTGAAGACCATCTTCGTGAAGAATACCCCGATCTTTTCCCCTCTACCGCTTAAGATTCTCGGGACGAGAATTCCTGTAGTGGGGGAGATTTGTAACGTCCCTAGTGTTATGGAACAGTAACACTTTTGATAATGAAGATTACTGTTGCTAATCATGCTTTGATCACCTTGGATAATCTCAAACTCAAATTTCCTTTTGATGAATATTAAAAATAGGTGATGAATAAAACTTTGTCTAAAATTGTGCAGACACTTTTGTTAAATCACAAATATTTAGTGGACCATGATAAACCTTCAAAGAGCATTTATTGCAATATCTAAATATTGCAAACAACTATTAACAGTAGCAAAACAACACAAAAAGCCCTTTTAAAATAAACAAAAATAATCCAATGAATTTATTTAATCCCCAAGCTTTTTGTAGCATTTCTACATAGGGAAATACAAAATTGGAGCAAGTTTCACTGTTGATAAAATTCAAATACCTAGCTAAACAAAATGCAAACATAAAAGAAAGTAGAAAAGAAAACAAAATTGGAAAAAATATAAAACCCACTCTGGGCGAGGCCCACACCAGCCAGCTCCCCTCCCCACTGAGCCGGCCCACCCCAAGCCCACTTCGCCCCCCTTCTTCTTCCTGCCGTACATGGGGTGTCGTGGCGATCATCCCACGACCGGCCGGCGTAACGTGGCGTCCTTCCACGGCCGGCGGCGTGGATAAGAAGGCCACCTCCCCCGCGCCTCTGGAAACCCTAGTTTCCCCCCGTGCCCACTCCATTCCCCTCGTCTGTGTTTTTTCCTCTGGCCCAAGCTCCACCCGTGGGCGCTGTCGCGCACCGGCGTAGCCATCGGCCGCCCCAACCCGCGTCGTCGTGTCCGTTGGATTCCTCGTCGCCGCCTTCGTCTCTGCGCCAAAGGAATTGAGACAAGGAGCCCGATAGCATCGCCTGCATCCCCATCTTCCTCCACGGTCGTCGTGTCTTCGGAGACGAAATTCACGCCGCTCCGATACTCCCTCAAGCCCGCCGCCTTCCTCGACGTTTCCCGGTGAGCCTACGGCCATTTTCCCTCCCCTAGCGCATAGAACCGTGGCACGGACGCCGCGCTGCCTCGAGGTCGTAGTCCGGCCGCTGCCAGTTGAGGTCGTGGCCGCCGTTTTGGCCGTCCCCGTAGCCCAACGACCTCCCCATTGAATGTGCGGCACTGGACACGTCCGGTTCCTCCCCTCCATGCACCGTTTGCTCGTCGGAGGCGAGATATGCATCCTCGCTAGCCGTGGCCACCCTGGCCAGAGCCCGCGCGGCTACCACGCTCGCCGGCGGGCACCTCCCGTGGCCGCGCGCCCGATGCCGCTCGCCACGCACGACCGCACCCCCAGCCTGCTCACCACGCGCTCCCCTCGCCGGGAGCACCGCCACTGCCCTCTGCCCGCCGGCGTGCTCACGGGATAACCGTGGCTAACCCACTGTCTAATTAAACTAAATGGTTAAGTCAATTTCTTAAGACTATATGACATGTGGGGCCCTTTGTTATTAACTGGATTGCTAGATTAAGATACTCCCCCTGAGTATGACAGATAGGCCCCATGCCCCTTTAACTTAATTAATTTGCTTAATTAACCTCTGTGTCATTAACATGTGGGACGCCACTGTCAGATTAATAAGAATTTTAGATTAATTGCATTGTATGTCATGTGGGCCCATTGTTATTTAGATAAATAAAATGTTTTATTATGCCACTGTGAGGCTGACATATGGGACCCACTGGTTAGTTGACCAGTCAACCTTACAGGTGAGTCCCTCTGTCAGGTTTGACTGGTCAAACCCCTGTTCTGGATAATGTTGTTATTTAATTAATAAAATAAATTCAAAAATTCTTTTAAAATGATTTAAACTTTAAAATTTGAATATCTTTTAAACCGTAAGTCAGATTAAAAAACTTTATACATGAAAATTGATCAGAAAAATATAACGAATACAGATATGCTATCCGTATGTCAACCACACCCCTCTAACACAACGAACATCGACATCCCCCCCTCCGGGCCGAATGTTGATAATCACTCGGAGCCGGTTTTTCATCCCCGGATGAATTCCCGCTCCGAGCAACGTGCATTGCACTGCATTAGAACTCCATTAACATTGCACACATCACGCCATGCATCTATTTGTTATGTTTGCTTTGTATTTACTGTTTCTCCCCCCCCCCTTTATTCTCCGGAAGACCCCGCTGCTACCATGAACTACACCGCTGCCGGGTACGACTACTTCGTCGACGACCCTATCCCTACCGTCGAGCTACCAAGCAAGCAGAGGCATTCTCTTCCCCAGATATCGCCTATCTTTTCTGTACTTCCTTGCACTAGGCATTGATTACTGCTGCTGCTACGTTACAATCCTATTCAATTGCATAGCCTGCCATTGTCGCCCCTTGATGTACCTTCCTTTATCCTATGCTGCCTGCTATAAATATATATTTTTTATTCAGCAGTGAGCCCTGCGCATTGTTTGCTAGGATTAGATAGCGGGCCGAGACCACTCAGCGGAGTGACGCGGATACAACTTATTACAACTGCACAGGTATGGTACAATGCAGACACCGCCTAAGGACCCCTAGCTCGGCTCTGCCGATCCACCATCAAGTGTGAGCTATCAAGGAGTAATCCTTGCACTCCACTCATTTCTGAATCTGTATAGCCGCTCTGGGTGCCTGAGAAACGGTTCCCCTTAAAGGTAAGAGTCGGGCGACCGAACGGTGCCCGCGAGCGGTATTGCATCGGGAACGACAGGGAGGGTACGACCGACGTTACTGGCGTGCTTGGCCCCTGCTCGTATCTCGGGAGAGTTACCAAACCATGCAAAGTCGAGCTCTACCAAGAGCACACGCGAGACAAGGTAAGGAGAAGGTTCACCTTGTTGGTAACCGCGAGCTTTGATGGGACGACAGGGCAGGCCCCGATGTTACTGGTGGTCCTTGTCGTTGTTTGTTGTCCAGTGTGTTGTTAGTCAGACATCGATAATGGTTGTCTGCGAGATAATATAAATTATTGAATGGTTTGGCGGATGACTTGAGAGGCCCGTTGGTCTGTACGCACTACCTTCACGTGGGATAAGGAGTTATGGGCTCCCCTCCGTCGTAGTTTGTCCGAAAGCTCTTCAGACGTCAGCAGTACCGCGGCCTGCGCCGGGAAGTGGTGTCTTCTTCGCTCGAGCGGTGTGTATTTGGATTTGCTTTTGCTTCACCGGCCAGCCACGCACCGTGCAGGAGCGTGAAGGGTGAGGGTTCCTAGACCCCTGATCGCATAGGATATAGTCCGGCGGATGGCCTCTCTGTTGAGCCTAGGATGGGCTGCTTCGTGTCGGATAGCTTTGGTGGAGCGTTCCTTAACAAGGTTCCCGCCACCCTGGAGATCCGAGCCTGTAGGCTGAATAGTAGTGCACCCCTGCTGGGAGTTTAATCTATTCGAATAGCCGTGTCCACGGTAACAGGACGCTTTATGCTGAAGCCGGATCTTATCACTACAAACTACTACTATTAATTTGTTGGTTCCGGGTTTTCTTCCTCGCAGGGAAGTCGAGGAAGGAAACTCGGAGGCATTATTATTATTAATCATTACAACTTATATTATACAATGTTGCAGCAAATTCTGCTGCATTGTTACTTTATGCTTTATATAAATTGTTGGTTGTTCTCATCTTGTGCTGCAAGACTCGTCAGAAGCTGCTAGTCTTCGATAGGCCTAGCTTCTTATCCTTATTCTGATTTCTATCTTGTAGTCCACTATATACAACCTCCCCTTTCCATTTGATACAAATGCATAAATGCTTAGTAGCAGACGTAAGACTCGCCAGTATGCTAGATACTCACCTTTGCTTTATTTCCCCTTTTTTTTGCCTGATCGGCCGCTGTAGTCAACGTTGGAGCCCAGGAGCAGAAGTACCCCGGAGGCGGATACTACTACGTCGAGATCCCCGCTGACCAGGATCAGGAGTAGGTTCAGAGGCTCCCAGGTAGGAGGCCTTGCCTTTTCGATCTATATCTCTGATGTTATTTGTGCTAGCCTTCTTAAGGAAATACTTGACTAACTATGTCTGTACTCAGATATTATGGCTTGTATAACTTATGTATTCGGGTCCGTGTGACCCCCTTATCTTGTAACATATTGGTTTATCCTTTTGTTTTTATTGTTGTGCTGTGATATTCTCACCATGGCACCCTAATCTCAGCCATGTACCCTGCGTGTATGATTACTGTACACGGATTGATTTTAGGGGCGTCACAAGATTGATAGTATGTTGACAAATAGATGGACTAATCCCCTTGAGTTCATCAAGGGTATATCCAATAGGACCTCGGTGTCTACGAAGGGTTTCCAATAATCGCTCTTCTTCATATCCTGAAAGGTTAGAATTCATAATAACAGGATATACTTTCTTTTCATCTAAATAAGCGTACTTGAGCGTATCGGGAAGAGGCTTGAGATCAGACACCGGGTCTTCTTTGGGTTGTGATAAAATTCCTAAAGGTTCAACAGGAAGGTTGTGTTTCAGGATAGCGGGTGGTCTCAAGAAGGCTTCATCTAATTCTTTTCTTTCCTACATATTCATATCATTCTCGTGGTCATCCATGTATTGATACAAAGGATCGTCAGGAGGTATAGCAATATAAGCAATATCTTCAATAATTTTATCGTTACTAGGTAAATTAGTACCACGAGTTTGTTTGGAGATTTTAGAATAGTTAAATTCATTTGGCTCACCATTGAATTCAACAGATACTTTCCCTTTCCTGCAATCTATAATAGCTCCACAAGTTTTGAGAAAAGGTCTACCAATAATAGGACAAAAATTATCTTGCACTGAACCAAGTACTTGAAAGTCGGTAGGATAATTTACCTTTACGCATAAGACTTCAACATCTCTCACAATTCCAATAGGAGAGATAGTTTCTGTGTTTTCTAGATAAATAGTAACATAAATCTCTTCAAGTTCACAAGGTGAAATCTCACCCATGATCTCCTGATAGAGTGAATAAGGAATAACACTAGCACTCGATCCCAAATCGCATAGCCTATAATAATTGTGATCTCCTATTTTAACAGATACTACTGGAGTACCTGAAATTGGGCCTTTATTCTTGGTTGTGACAAGGTTAGTGGAAACAACCCAAAAATTTATATTGGAATCTATAGTATCACTGGTAACAAGATCTTTAACCAATGCAACTTGAGGATTGACCTTGATCTGGTCCTCAGGCTCATCAATTCTTCTCTCACTTTTATTTACTATGCCTGTCAAAAAAGAATGCTCCCTCATCCTTGCGGGAAAAGATTTTTTTTCATATATTACTACAGGAAAAATAGGGTCAGCAACATGAATATCAACGGGTAAATACTTAAAGGGATTATGATGATGATCCTCCATCTTTTTAGAGGATTCAATATGAGAGGCAAAGTTTTTGAAAAAATCAATCAGAAGTTGGGAATCAAGACCAATTTTAGCACAAAAGGTATTGAAGTAATCATTTTCTACATAGCTCTTAATGTAATCATGCTCATAATTTATAACTGGTTCAATAGCTTTATCAATCTCCCAATCTTCAGTGTTCTTCTGGATCCTTTTGATAAGATCCCACCTTTCTTCAACGCTTCTGGTGCAGAATACCCTACTAGAGGAGGCATCAAGCATCTCTCTATCTTGATGAGAAAGCCTTGCATAAAAATTTGTAAGAATAATTTCCTTGGGGAGCTCATGATTGGGACATTTGAGCATTAGGGACTTCAATCTCCCCCAAGCTTGAGCGATGTTTTCTCCGCCACGAGACCAAAATTTATATAGTTCCTTTCTCGATGTAGTTCATGAAGAGGATACAACTTTGCATAAAATAGAGGCATAAGTTCTTGCCAATTTAGTAAATGAGAGTTATCAAGAAGCCTATACCAATCCCAAGCCTTATATTTTAATGATAGAGAGAATAGTTTTTCATAACAAAGTCCATCGATATGCCTGCAAGCTTAAATAAGGAGCATAGTTGTAAAAGATATACCAAGTGTTCACCTGGATGTCTATCTCCTTCATATCGATTAGCAACAACACAATAACCAATACCAGTTGGTATTTTAAAGGGCACAATTTCAATAGGTGGGGGAGCCTTCTCCACCACAGTAATGGTGGGGCAGTTCCCCGCAAGAAAAGTAACAAGAGCAGAGTTGTCCATAGGGACTAATAATAATAACAACAAAATAAAATCAGAACTTACAATATAAAGTTTCCTTACCAATTTCACTTACCAATAGAGCTACACTCCCCGGCAACGGCGCTAGAAAATGGTCTTGATGACCCACAAGTGTAGGGGATCTATCATAGCCTTTTCGATAAGTAAGAGCGTCGAACCCAACGAGGAGCAGAAGGTATTGACAAGTGATCTTGAGATAGGAATAACTGCAAGTACTGAAAGGTAACTTTTTATGGGTTTTCCAGCATAAGCAATAAGAGGGTATAATCAAATAAATTAAATTATTATAAAGTGAAGCAAGGTGGCCCAGTCCTTTTGTGCAAAGGATAGTCAACTCCTTGAATTTGCCGGAACCCTTTCGCGACAAGCCGAGCTTTATGGAAAAAATGTTTCCGTCTACGTCAGTCTTTTTCTTGAATATCCATTTATTCTCGACGACCTTTCGGTCCTCAGGAATATCCACCAAAGTCCATACTTTGTTGGTATACATGGAGTATATTTCGGATCTCATGGATTCTAGCCATTTCTTGGACTCGAGTCCTTCCATTGCCTCTTTGAGTTTGTAGGTTCATCAGGTTCATTCAACGTGACTGCATTCACAAGTTGTCCGTAAAACTCAGGAGCTTGACGGATTCTTGATGACCTACGTGTCACAATAGGTTCCTCTGCAATTTCATCATGATCATCATGTATGTCATGATTGTTATGAATGTTGTGTTGGCCATTTTCTTTAGCTGCCACTGTGGAAGGCGGTTCCAGAACAATTTATGTTACTGTATCTTCCATTTGGAGTGATTGGTCAGTCACTTCATCGAGGTCTATTTTCCTCCCACTCAATTCTTTAGAAAGAAATTCTTTCTCAAGAAAGTGTCGAGTCTTGGCGACAAAGTTTTCCCCTCAGACTGGTTGTAGAAGGTGTATCCACAAGTTTCATTTGGATAGCCCACAAAGATGCACTTATCCGCCTTTGATTCGAGTTTGTCAGGCTGAAATTTCCTAACGTAAGCCTCACAACCCCAAATTTTCAGGTGAGACAACTTTTGTTTCTTGCCATGCCATTCCTCAAATGGAGTTTTCTTTAAGGATTTGGATGGTGCCCTATTAAGAACGTAAGCGCTAGTTTCTAATGCATACCCCCGTAATGACATAGGTAAGTCGGTATGAGACATCATCGATCTTACACTATCCAATAGAGTTCGATTATGTCATTCGGACACACCGTTTCGTTGAGGTGTTCCTACCGGCGTAAGTTGTGGTATAATGCCATAAGTCTTCAGATGATCGCCAAACTCGTGACTCAAACACTCGCCTCCTCGATCGGATCAAAGGTGCTTGATTTTCTTCTCGAGTTGATTCTCGACCTCACTTTGAAATTCCTTGAACTTTTCAAAGGTTTCAGAATTGTGTTTTATCAAGTAAATATATCATATCTACTCAAGTAATTAGTGAAGGTCACGAAATAGTGAAGACCATTGCGTGTGAAGACGTTCATAGGTCCACATACATCTATATTTATGATCCCTCATAAGTCAGTTACACGCTCCATTGTTCCATTGAATGGAGTCCTTGTCATTTTTCCCATTAGGCATCGTTCACATGTGTCAAGGTATCAAAAATCCAATGACTCCAGAAGTCCATCTTGATGAAGCTTCTCCATGCATTTTATACCAATATGACCAAGTCGACAATGCCACATCTTCATGTGCTCTTCGCCACTAGGCTTTAATCTTTTGGCATTTATATTGTTGATATGGCATACATCACAATCGAGATTAAGTATGAATAAGCCATTTCTCTCCGGCATATGAATATAAAACACATCATCCTTATAAATAGCACAACCAATTGTATCAGACTTAAAAGAATAGTGGTCTCGCTTCAAGCAAGAACCACTAACGATGTTCACAATCAATGCGGGTACATAGTATCATTTATTCAAAATCAAAAGTAATCCCAAAGGGAGACTAAGATGCTTCGTGCAGACATCCAATACTTCAACTTGACAGTCGTTTCCCACGCGCATCGTCACTTCATCTTTCATCAAGCGTCACTTATTCCTTAGTCCCTGAACATAGTTAGAAATATGAGCAACAGATCCTGTATCAAGTATCTAGGAAGTGTTCCTTGCGCTTGTTAAGATAAGATCAACAATATGTATATCAAATATACCTTCGTCTCTCTTGGCAATCTTGCCAGCCTTCTTGTCCTTTAGGTACTTGGGGCAGTTGTGTTTCCAGTGACCATCACCCTTGAAGTAGAAGCACTCAACTCCAGGATACGGTCCAGGTTTGGGTACCTTCTGATGAACTACAACTGGCTTCCCATCCTTCTTCGGGCTTCCCTTCTATTCCTTCTCCCTTTTGCCAGACTTCTTGAATTCAGTGGTCTTGTCGACCATGAATACATCGTGCTCCTTCTTGATCTCTGTTGGGAATGTGCCCTAGAGTCAAATAAAATATGTTTATTAGCATATTGCATTAGTTCATAATAAGTTTTATAATGTGCTATAACTTTATTAAGAGGAAACCTTAATACGCGTGTGGTATACAAACAACCAGGTCCCTAGTTAACTCTAGTATACTAGCTCATTGGGAAATCGATGATAAAGGTTTCCTTATCATGAGGTACGAACCACCTATTGACAATGAGGTCGTATCATTGGGAGAATGATATGATGGACACACACCCACCAGAAGTATTGCATTGCGATTACTATAACGTAGTGACCAGATCCTTAGACCGTAATGATCATACGTAATTATTATCTACTAGGATGCTTTAATTTACATCCACCGCCTGACTGAAATATGCTGGCCATAAAGGTGTATTTTAGGTATTCAGAAATAGATATGTTATTGAGTATGCAAATAGATCAAAGCGCGATTTGTCCATCCGAGTGACAGATAGGTACTCTAGGCCCACTCGGTGATATTGCATCATAAAGTTTGCAAACGTGTGACTAGCTCACGGGGTTGTAATATCACGGGAACGAGTAAACATGTTTGTCGTTAACGATGATGCACTAGGTATTTTGGATACCGATGATCAAACCTTGGAGAAACAAAGTACCATAGGACAAAGGGAACAAGCTCGACGTTAACGAATCCAACAGCGATGAAGTTCATTCGATGGAAGCCCATGGGATATCAAGGATTGTAACCAGGTCCAGTTGATTAGTCATTGTTCATAGAGTTTCTGATAATGTTTGTTGTTTCCTGGATCGTAGGGTGTCACATTTAAGGGGTATTGGACGCATTAAGGATAGATTCGGGGTCACCGGAGAAATAAGAGAGAACACGGGAATTGTTCCGGTGGAGGCAGTAAATGGTTCTTGGTATTTTTGAAAGGTTCAAGATATTATTTAATAATGTTTAAATATGTTTTTATTATTTATTAAACAGAATTAAATATTAAAGTATAATGAAATGTAATTAAAAATGGAAGAAAAGCCATATGAGCCATATGACCCTATGCATGTGTAGGAAGTTTTATGTTATTATTGCTGCAAACCTGGTAGGGTAGCCATATGATCTTATCCTGTTTGCTCAGACAACCTAACACGTGCTTGATATATATTTTCTATGCTTGTAGGCGTGGATTGGTTTGAGATTACATTGAGCTATGTGAGGATTTAATGAATTGACTAGCAAACCTTTAATTAGAATACACGTATGGATGGGCAGGAAGTGCTTCCTGGGGCTCGTGCCTTATCTAAGGCGAGACCAGGTTGTACCCCTAATGGATGGTTTTTGTGGTCGAAAGTATGTCATGGTATCTACCCTCTGAACGTAAGTGGGCTCCACCCAGGCTCAAAAAGATCAGCCATACTTGGTGACTAGGAGCTTCCATGTACAGCCGCTGGCTATATGGGCTCTGGCTTAGTTGAGTACGATGTAGGAAGCCTCTCCCGTGCAAAGCTAGCAGATGTAGATGTGATAGGTGTACCGGCTTGCCGTTGGGTGTAGGTGACCTCTTCTGAAAGACTTCATCTCAATCTTTGGGTTGAGTCCAGCGGGAAAAGTGTACTAACCTCTGCAGAGTAAAAACTAATCATGATTAGCCATGTCCCCGGTTATGAACATCCTTGAGCTACTAGACATTACTGTTACTGGAGGATCTTACAGATGAATCACCTTAATAAAACTTGAGTGGGAAAGATTTAATAAAGGGTATGGGTTGGAACTGGTGCAACCCAGTTTAACCTTATGTAGTATGATAAACTAAAATTTTGACTAGGTAGATTGGGAAAAATCAACTTTCTGCAAAACAAAACCATAAGCCTTTCCTTTGACTTATCCTTCATGTAGATGTAGGTCTGCTATATCCTTTTTGGTGTGACTTGCCGTGCAAATCGGATGTACTAACCCGTTGTCGGGTTGTAACCTTCGGTGTTGCAGGATTGTATACAACGAGTAAGTGATGCGATGTAGGGTTACGATGTCTATACTCAACTGTGCCGGTGGAGTTGATGGACGCCATGAATCTCTTTATTGTTTTTCCGCTATATTCTATTTGTAAGCTAGCCTTGAGCTATGCAGGTATGATTTATTGTAATACTGGATCTTCGATGTAATATATATGACATGTGGTTTATTCTTGATATTACATCATGTACTTTGTGTGCTAGCTATTGATCCAGGGACTAGCACAGAATGCACAAAGACTTGGATTCTTTGTGAATCGGGTCGTTACAGTTGTTCCTTGTGTGAATTAGTATATTGTATCTCACATATCCACATCTTGTGATATATATCTTGTGTAAGTTTGTGTAACTTACTTGTGCCTACTAGTATCATTATCGTGTTCATATTGTTTAGAATAAAGTTGTTGTTGCACTTAGTTGAGCCTAGTATATTAAAATTTGTTCTTGTTAAACTATCCTCTTAGTTTATTTCCGCATCCGGATATTAACAAATCCATAAAAGGTTTAAAACACCTATTCAACCCCCTCTAGGCGACATCGTGGTCCTTTCACTCGCCTTCCTGGAAAGGAAGGACCTCTTCGGGAGGACCTGGACATTTGGCGCTAGAAGGAGGGCCAGCGATCACGTTGGTTGTAATCCCCGCAATTTCCCCTCCGTGGGGTCATCTACCAACGAAGGAGCACTAGGCGCTAGTCCCTGAGAACAACTTAGCGGTGTGACCACGGTTGGGCCTCTTGCTACAGATTCGCCCCGCGGTCTGCCCCATAAGAACTCACCGACTCTGTTCCAAGTGCAGAGGTGGAGTACGCATGTGAGCCCATGGCGTGAATCCCCCTCGTATTCTGTGACGTCCTCAAAATCGAACCATGTACATTAATCATACACGCAAGGTACACGATCGAGATCAGGGACTCACGGTGAGATATCACAACACAACTCTACAATTAAAATAATACAAGTTGTTTAATACAAGCCAGGGGCCACGAGGGCTCGAAGACAACAGCTCGAGAGCACAATGTTAGCGAAAGAAATAGTATCTGAGTACACACACAAGGTACACATGATTTTCCTTAAGAAGTCGAGCACAAAAACAACAAAGATTGAAAAGGCGAGGCCTCCTACCTGGGAACCTCCGAACTACTCCTGGTCAACGGGGAACTCGACGTTGTAGAAAACATCGGGGATCTCCTGCTCCTGGACTCCAATGTCGACTACGGCGGCCAATCAGGCAAAAAAAATGGTGAAATAAAGCAAGGGTGAGTATCTAGCATACCCGCGAGTTTTACGTCTAGCTACTAAGCATTTATGCATTTGTATCAATGGAAATGGGAGGCTATATATAGTGGATTGAGTTGCAGAAATTCAGAATAAGAAATAGAAGCTAGGCCTAATGAAGACTAGCATCTTCCGACGGGTCTTGCAGCATGTGAAGAGAATAGCCAACAGTTCAATGAAAGCATAAAGTAACAATACAGCAGAAGTTGATGCAGCATTGTATAATAGTAAGTTGTATTAGATAACAATTAACAATGCCTCCGAGAATCCTCCCTTAACTTCCCTGCGAGGAAGAAAACCCGGAACCAATTTGTTTAGTAGTAGTATTTTGTAGTAGTAGAATTTGGTTTCAGCATAAAGCGTCCTGGTACCATGGACATGGCTATCCGAATAGATTTTCATCCCTGTAGGGCCTGCACTACTGTTACCCTAGACGCTCGGATCTCCAGGGTGGCTTACACCTTGTTAGGGAATGCCCCTCTGAGCCTATCTGATACGCCGAAGTCCATCCTTCAAGCTCAACAGAGAGGCCATCCTCCGGTCTAAATCCTAAGCACAAAGGGACTTTAGACCCCTTCCCTTTGTACTCTTGCACGGTACGCGACTGGCCGGTGAAGCAGACCCACCTTCCACTACCGCAGTAGGCGGTCCAAGCCCTGCAATCAGCCCAAGGTAAAGCTGACGTCTGAAGAGCAATCAAATGAGGCTACAACGCAGAGGGCCCACACCGTAATCCCACGTGGAGGTAGTGCGTATAGGGCACGTCGACCCACTCAAGTCATCCACCTGACCCATTAAGCATTTTAATTATTATCTGTCGGGACAAACATTATCGTTGCCCCTATACGGGTGAGTCACGGACAACGACAGCAGCCAGGTCCACCCCCATAACCAGAGCCGGTGGCCGCCTGCCCTGTCGTCCCACCAACTTGTGCGGTTACCAACAAGGTGAACCGTCTCCTTACATTGTCTCGTGTTTGCTCTTTGAAGAGATCTACTTTCGTACAAAAGGTTATCTCACGGCCAACGATCAAGGACCAGGCCCATGATGGTATCCTCCTGTCCTGCCGTCCCGATACAATCCCTGCGTAGGCACCGTTGGGTCACCCGACTCCTTACCATTAAGGACACCAGTTGATTCGACTTCCTACCATCAAGTGAAACCGGGAGGAATCACCCTCGATGGTACACTTGAAGTGGTTCGACAGAGACATCAGCGGAATGAACTAAAGAGTAATATCCTCGTATCATCCCGGTGGTGCTATGCTACCGAGCCGGCAACGAGAGTGAAATACGAGTCCATCCACTTGTAAGTCAAACTTGAAGCGACTCGGAGAGTCTCGCCGTTGTAGGTTCCCTTGGGCGCCTGCTGAAAGGATTGATACGGTCAACTAGAGGGGGGGTGAATAGGTGACTAACAAATTTAAGCTTTATTACCAAATTTTAGGGTTAGGCGGATTAAAACAATTCTCTAGATGTGAACTAGATGAAATAACACTAGGTGGCAAGCAAGCTTAAATCAAATATGCTAGGCAACAAATACGATAGCAAGCCAACAAGCATACAAGGTTAGAACAAGTAAAGGGCGGAAAGGATAAACCACAAGTGAAGAGGAGACGCGGTGATTTGTTTGACCGAAGTTCACACTCTTTTGAGGGAGTGCTAATCTCCGTTGGAGCGGTGCTCAAGATTGAGAACGCTACAACAACGTAGCTCACCGTATTCTCCCCTTTCGAGTCACCCCCAACGGATGAGCCTCGAATCCACTCGGGGTTGGTCTTGAAGGCGACCACCACACCTTTACAGACTTCCCGGAGCACACCACAAGCAAGGAAGCTTCCGGGACGGACACCTAGCCGCCTAGGAGCCAAAGCTCCAAGAGTAACAAGTCAACGGTGAAGAAATCTTGCGGGGAACACAAATCGGTTTGGTGGAAGTGTAGATCGGGCCTTGCTCTCCCAACTCCCAAAGTATCAACAAGTTTGGTTGGAGGAGATGGGAGTATTGAGCAAAATGGAGTTCATGGAGTGGAGGCTCAAGCAAGGGAAAAAGGATTAGGGCTGGAGGAAGAAGAAGGGGCGCTTATATAGTGGAGAGAGCTGTGAGGGGGCATCTAGCCGTTGGAGGCCCGTGCGCACGGGCTAAGTGAGCCCCGTGCGCACGGGCTACTCAAAGCCGGATGCTCTACCCCGTGCGCATGGGGGTCTGGGGCCCCGTGCGCACGGGCTACTCAGAGAGGCTCGGGGTACCCCGTGCGCACGGGGGTTAGAGACCCCGTGCGCACGGGCTACTGAGTGAGCCTCTGGGTACCCCGTGCGCACGGGGGTCAGAGACCCCGTGCACACGAGGTGACCAGAGACAAACTGGTCCACCTCACAATGATCCCATGCAATCGCACACTTTTCGGCACTTCTTCCAGATGGGTTTGGGATGAAATATTTGGAAATGGAAAATGTGTTCCCACACATACTCAATCTCGTTGACCCCTCTTTATAGTGCGGTGATCCTACGACTCAAATCAAACCGAAACAATCCTTCGAGTCATCAGGTGAACACCACGCCTTTTATCTTTTTGAATCGGGGCCAATCATCCTCCAAAATTAATAACCTACCACGGGACCTATGACCTGAGATAAATCTTTAACACCCGTCATTAGTCCCACTAACCACATTGTCATTACACCAAAACACCATTTAGGAGTAAATGCACTTTCAATCTCCCCCTTTTTGGTGAATTGATGACAATATGGTTAGAGCATGGCATTAAGATACTCAAGATAAACAATGCCATGAACAACTATAAACATAGAAGGCTCCCCTAGATGTATGCATATATTTATGTTTTGCGTTTGAATGCAATACGCATACAACAACGTCTCCCCCTATGTAAATAGTCAAGTGCAATGATATGAGAGAAGCATATGAACTGAAATAATCATTGCACAAGAACCTTATGTGATCTCTTAGAGATAATATAAGATAGGCATAGATCACATGAGGAAAATGTGAATGTGAGCTAAATAGATATGCAAGACTATGAATGATAATGTCATCACATAAAAAACATGCAAGGCATATGAAACATCATGACAAGATATAGCAAACTCACATAGTCTCACACATAAACGATAAGGTGGCTCACATCCACACGAGTACTGGAAAGGAAATAAAGTTAAAGTACCAGCAAGCCAACATAAACACACGAACAAGGTCTCAACGGCTTGCAACCTAACCAGACAATCGATATCCTAGATAGAACTCTTCTCCCCCTTTGGCATCAAGACGCCAAAAAGGGAAAAGGCGATGCTAACGTCACTAAACAACCGGCGGGTGGCTCGAGGCATCATCCTTATCATCAAAGCGCCAGTTCTGCATAGGGAAGGAGTATTCAAAGAGCTGACTATCCTTGTCCTCTGGACCTGGCTGAGCTGGAATGCCTGACTGCTGGGCCTCCTTTGCCTTGTAGGCCCGCTGCTCCGCCTTGATGCGGTTACTGTCTCTGAGCTGCTTCTTCTGGATAGACTGACACATCTTGAACATGTTGCTGATAGTCTTGAAGAGTGTCTTCTTCTCACGAATTGTGAAGGCAGCAGGAGCATCGGGACCAACAGGAGGACCCCTCTGACGAGGAACCCTAGCAGAGGAGGAGGCACCGGGAGTGTAGGTAGCACAGTCATCGGGCCTTGGGTTGCGCCCAAGCTTGGGAGCAACATACGGAGCCGGAGCAGGAGGCCTCCAGTTGAGGTCACGCTTCAGAACACTGACAGGGTACACATGCTGAGCAATGTGGCGAGCAGGGCACACAGACTCAATCAGAGCCTGAATGAAGGGAGCATAAATCAGGGACTTCCTCAGACGGATACACTCACGAATCTCCAGGAACATAGTATCCAGAACATCCACCTTCCTGCGGTCCTTAACCATCAGAAAAATATCAAGCATCGAGGCACGCAGGTTATGAGTGTCACCTGCCTTCGGTGTGAGAGTGTACCGAAGGATGTAACGCAGTGTATCATAGGTGGGAAGCAGATCCTTGATAGAGCCAGTGACAAAGGACTTCTCCTTCTTATAAGCAAATGCAATCTCGTCCTTATTGCGGCCAAACTCAGACACCCTCTCAAAGTCAGGATGAGGCTCAGTGTAGAACTGGTATGGAATGATCTCAGCAAACTTGGCAAACGGGGCAGAGCAGACCGTAGTTCCAGACATCCAGCGCATAGTACGAGCATCATCATTATAGAAGTAGACAGTGGCATAGAACTGCATGACAAGATCCTCATTGTACTTGTACGAGAACTGACAGAACGGTATAAGGCCAAGCCTCCCAAGAGCATCATACACACCGGGATAAATATGAGCATTGTCCCTCAAGTGCTCCACATCGACCTGCTTGTGGGGAGCAAACTTCTTCTGCTTAGCCATCATCAACTCATTGAAAATTCGGGCCTGAAACACATTGCGGAATCTTGGATCTGCTCCGAGTGCAGTGGCAGCAACATAGGGATTCTGGTCACGAAAATCCCAATACTCTGGCTGAGACCACTCACTGACCGGTATGTTAGACACATCCCGGCCACCTGGAAGGGGACGCTCACCAGGACTCAAGCTCTCCTCATCATCATCTTCATCTTCCTCAACGAACCCAGTTTCCTGAGATGCCTCAGCGGTCTCATGAGCAGTAGGCTGATATGCACCCTCAGAATCAGACTCCTCATCGCTGGAATCAGTCTCAACGGGTGCTCTGGCAGTGGCGAGGCGGCGGGGACGGCCACCACCACGAGAACCCTCCTCCTGGCCCTGACCAGCTGGCGGCAGAAACTCATCATCTCGTGCCTTTTGACGCTTGCGACGAACGAACACCTGCCGGTTCGGGGACTCTACAGACGAAAGGCAAGAAGTTGTGCAAATGCTCAGTGAAAATGAAACGAGGACAATGAATCAGATGCATATCAAGGTTGTCTCTGCCTGAAAGGCCCGTGCGCACGGGGTGCAGGGCCCGTGCGCACGGGGGTCCCGTGCGCACGGTACACCACGGGGGCACGGGGGCCCGTGTGCACGGGGTCTTGATCTCGTGGGCACGGGGTCCTCCCAGCCGCCGCTCAAACCTCGCGAGGAGGCGAGGGGCGGGCTGGGGAGGTTCCCCCTAGGCCGAAACTACCCTAGATCTGCATCTACTCCACACACAATCGGATCCCATCAACATAGAGCACGAAGAGCACCTCTCCTAGGGTTTTGAGGACCAAAACGAAGGAGGAGAGGAAGAGTGACCAACCTGGGTCATCCATGGTGTCCAATGAAGGGGGGAATCCGTGCCTTTGGCCGGGAGATGGCCGGAGGAGGCAAGATGGCGACGGCGGCGGCGACCCTAAAGAAGACAGAGGCGTGGGGGGATAATGAGGAGGGGTAACTCCCTCTCCACCCCGCGCCCTAGTCATATGGGTGCCAACCGCATAACCCCGTGCGCACGGGGGTCATGGCCCGTGCGCACGGGGTCCCCGTGCGCACGGTACACCCCATGCACACGGGGTCCTCAGAAGGTTTCGTCAGTTTTGACAAGGAGGGGAGGGGCTGGGGGTGACCCCTTACCTCGTCCCTAAATGTCAAGCTGAACCAACACAAAATTGAGGAACATCGCACTAGAACGTCTATGCTATGGAGGTGCGAGTGGAGAGCATTTGCACGGAAATGATAACAGAGAATGTCTTATGAGATAAGAGTGGAATAGGATAGGGCAACTAAAGTCAAGGGAAACTATTCCTATCCGGGGGAAGACACCAAGAGTCTAAACGACTCGAAAAACAAACAACGCTGTAACGCGGAAAAAGGCGGTGACCCGAGAGTCACCACGTTTGAGCAATTGTGGTACGGAACCGCGAAGATTTTAACCTTGGGCCCGTCTCCACTACTCATCTTTGAAGCACAAGTGCCATCTATAAATGGCGGATGTGAAAGATTTTGATCAATTTATGCACAAGTAGGGTTATGTCGGAATCATTGAGAGAATTCTACTCCCCCTACTTATGTGCCTACATCTAGGCAAGATATAGAAAAGTTAATGTGTGTATGCAAGATCATCAACCCATGTTACTAAGATCCACGATATTTAGCTCATGCCTTAACTCACGGAACCTTGCTTCATCAAGTGGCTTCGTGAAAATATCCGCAAGTTGCTTCTCGGTGCCCACATGAAAGAGCTCAATGTCTTCTCGTGCCACATGATCCCTAAGAAAATGATGACGAATATCAATATGCTTGGTTCGGTTATGTTGCACGGGATTATCCGCAATCTTGATTGCACTTTCATTGTCACATAATAGAGGCACTTTGTCAAATTTGACACCATAATCCATCAAAGTTTGCCTCATCCATAATAATTGGGAACAACAACTTCCCGCGGCAATGTACTCGGCTTCGGCGGTTGATAGAGAAACACAATTTTTCTTCTTGGAGGACCAACTCACTAAGGACCTCTCGAGGAATTGACATGAGCCGTATGTGGACTTACGATCCACCTTGTCACCGGCCCAATCTGAATCCGAATATCCCACTAGCTTGAAGGAAGATCCTTTGGGATACCAAAGTCCCAAGTTTGGGGTATGAACCAAATATCGAAGGATCCGTTTCACTGCCATATAGTGGCTTTCTTTGGGGGCGGATTGAAATCTTGCACACATACACACACTTAACATAATATCCGTCCTAGATGCACAAAGGTAAAGCAAAGAACCGATCATAGAGCGGTATACCTTTTGATCCACATCTTTACCATTGGGATCTATATCGAGTTGGCCATTGGTTGGCATTGGAGTCTTCATCGGCTTGGCATCCACCATATCGAAACGCTTAAGTATGTCTTGAATATATTTTGCTTGGTTAATGAAAGTCCCTCCCCTTAATTGCTTGACTTGAAATCCGAGGAAGAACTTCAACTCACCCATCATAGACATGGCAAACTCCTTGGTCATGAGATTTTGAAACTCAACATTGCAAGCATGATTAGTAGACCCAAAGATAATGTCATCAACATATATTTGGCATACAAAAAAATCTCCTTTTAATCTCTTGGTAAAGAGAGTGGTATCTATCAACCCCATCTCGAACCCTTTCTCGTTTAAAAACGTCGTAAGGTGATCATACCAAGCACGAGGTGCTTGCTTAAGACCATACAAAGCCTTATGAAGTTGATAAACGTGATTGGGGCGTTCGGGGTCTTCAAAACCGGGAGGTTGCTTAACATACACCAATTCACTTAAAGGACCATTTAGAAACGCACTCTTAACATCCATTTGATATAATTTAAAGTCATGATGAGCAGCATAAGCAAGTAAGATACGAATGGACTCAAGACGGGCAACGGGGGCAAAGGTTTCACCAAAATCCAAACCTTCGATTTGGGTGAACCCTTGTGCCACTAACCTTGCCTTGTTACGAGTGACTTGTCCATGCTCATCTTGCTTGTTCTTGAAAACCCATTTGGTCCCAATGACATTATAATTTTCCTTGGGCCTTGCAACAAGTGACCACACCTTGTTGCGGGAGAAATTGTTGAGTTCCTCATGCATAGCTTCTACCCAATCCGGATCATCAAGCGCTTCTTCTACCTTAAGGGGCTCAATACAAGAGACAAATGAGTGATGTTCACAAAAGTTTGCCAAACGTTTACGAGTAGTTACCCCTTTTGAGATGCTTCCAAGGATGTTGTCGGTGGAGTGTTGAAGCATTTGAAGTCTCAAAGCCGCTTTTTGTCTCTTCTTTTCAAGTTCTTCTTCACTTGGTTGAATTCTTCGTGGAGAAACCCGAACTTGCTTTTTCTTAGCTTGTGGAGAGACAACTTCTTGAACTTGATCTTGATCACTTGTATGAGCTTGATCTTGGGCCTCAATTATAGGTTTATCATCATTTGATTGAGCTTGCCCTTGATCTTGCTCGGTAGCTTGAGGGACCTCTTCTTGCTCTTGGATAGGTGCTTGTGCTCCCGAAACGTCTTGCTCTTGTGGTGGAGGTGATGACTTCCCTTGGGGAGAAACCTCAAGTGGGGCTCTTACCCCTTCTTCGATTACATGGACTTGGGGTGTTTCTTGTGGAAGAATGTGGCCTATCCCCATGGTCCTTATAACTTGAGAAGGAGCCTCATCACCTACAACACTTGGAACAATAGGTTTGGCTTGGGAGCCGTTATCCTCATCAAACTCCACATTCAATGTCTCCTCAATACATCCGGTGGATTTATTGAGAACACGATACGCATGGGAGTTTGAGGCATATCCAACAAATATTCCATCATATGTTTTTGCTTCGAATTCAGCTAATCGGGTTTTCTTGTTGAGAATGAAACACTTACAACCGAAAACACGGAAGTACTTGACATTTGGCTTCTTCCCGATTAGGAGTTCATAAGGTGTCTTGTTCTTGAGCTTGCGGAGATATAGCCTATTAGAGGCATGACACGCGGTGTTGATGGCTTCGGCCCAAAGCTTGTATGGAGACTTTTACTCATCAAGCATTGTCCTTGCCATCTCAATAAGAGTCCTATTCTTCCTCTCCGCAACACCATTTTGTTGAGGAGTATAGGCCGCGGAATATTGATGTTTGATCCCCTCATGACTCAAAAACTCATCCATTGTATAATTCTTGAACTCGGTACCATTGTCACTTCGAATAGCCATAATCTTACATTGGTGTTGACGTTGAGCTTCTTTGGCAAATGATATAAAGGTCTCTTGAGTCTCATCTTTGGTCTTGAGAAAGAAAATCCATGTATATCTTGTATAGTCGTCGACAATGACAAGGCAATACCTCCTCCCACCCAAACTATCATAGGATGGAGGCCCAAAGAGATCCAAATGAAGGAGCTCAAGAGGCCTCGTCGATGTGATGATAGTCTTTATCTTGTGTTGCTTCTCATGTTGCTTTCCAGCAATGCAAGCACTACAAACACGATCTTTGGCAAAGGAAACATCACTTAGTCCAACAATGTGCTCCCCCTTTATAAGGGATTATAGATTTCTCATACCGACGTGGGCTAGTCTACGGTGCGATAACCACCCCACGTCGGCCTTGGCCATTAGGCATGTTTTTAGGTGAGTGCTCTCTTCCGAGAAATCAACCACGTAAAGGTTGCCTTCAACATGCCCAACAAAGACCACTTTGAGAGTATCCCTTTTAAAGACGGTCACATGAAATTCACTAAACAGCGAGTCATATCCGGCACGAGCCAATTGGATAGTGGAAAGTAGATTGTAGTGATGGGATTCGACAAGCATGACATTCTTGAGTGAAGAATCACTCGAGATGACAAACTTCCCTAATCCCAATACCTTGCCCTTGCTATTGTCGCCAAAGGAGATGTCCGAGGATGACTTGAGCGAATCAACGAAATCCACAAGCATATCCTTGCCTCCGGTCATATGATTGGTGCAACCACTATCAATCACCCATTGTGTCCCACCGGAGGCATAGTCCTGCAACAATCAAGCTTTGTTTTTAGGTCCCCATTTTTCAATGGGTCCTAGAGAGTTAGCAACAAGGGTCTTCGGAACCCAAATAGTCCATGCATAATCATCATAATTAGTGCCGACAAATTTAGCAAAAGTATATCCATCATTCCTTCTCATAAGGACATAAGATGGGTTGTTCATGCCGGCATAATTAGAAGAGGGAGCCACTTCTTTTGAAATGACTTCCTCTCCAACCTTCTCCTTCCCTTTCTCCTTCTCCTTGTTCCCTTCTTGCACAAATGTGATTTGTTGTTGAGGAGGAGTTGCTTGGTGCTTCTTCTTCTTGTTCTTCTTCTTCTTGTGCTTGTTCTTCTTCTTTTGAGAGGGATCAAAACCGATTCCCTCTTTGGCCACACATTCCTTTTGATTGCTCAAAAGTTCATTCAAGTTCTTTTCGCCTTGGATACAAGACACAAGACCTTTCTCAAGTTGCTCTTTCAACTTTTTGTTCTCAACAAGTAGTGATGCATAATCAATGGAGTTAGAAGCACATGCATCATTAGGAGAGAAAGTAGCAAGAGTTTTAAGATTGGAAGCCTTAAGTTGGTTGTAAGACTCGGTGAGAGTTATAAGCTCCCCTTTTATGAGCTTGTGGCTCTTTTCAAGGAGTTTATACTCCTCACCGAGTTCACCATGATCAACTTTAAGCTTAGCAATTTTATCCATGAGATCATGCTTAATTTCAAGAGAGAGTTCTAGAGCATCATTGACTTTAACAAAATCTATCTCATTTGAAGTGATGGTTTCCTCAAGTGAGGCTTTCATGTTTTCTACTTCAAGGAGATTTTTCTCAAGGAGATCATTTCTCTCCTTTTCCTCCATTAAGAGGGTTTCCACATTTCCGATGTAGTCATCACGTTCGGTGAGTGACCTCATCATGTTGAGGAAACGAGCAAGGGATTCTCCCTTAAGTGTCTTCATGAAAGCCAATGAGGCTTCCTCACTATAAACGACACCATCATCATCACACTCGTTATCCGACTCTTCTTGCAAAGAGTTGGTAGTGTTTGATGATGGCGTAGAGTTGATAGACTTTGATATTACCTCTTTTGCCATGAGGCATCGGTGGACGATGGTCTTGTTCTCGTTGGGGGAGTCGAAGAGGCTTGATGAGGTGGAGGAGGACTTGGAGTGCATGGCAATAGCGGCCATGCCCTTGTGCTCATCTTCATCACCGTCTTCTTCATCCTCGGAGATGTACTCTTCATGAACAAGAGCCTTGTCGCCACGCCTCTTGGCAAACTTGTTGAATATCTTCTTCTTGAGAATAAGCTTCTCGGATTTCTCTTCTCTTCTTTCATATGGACAGTCCGCAACAAAATGCTTTGGACTATCGCAATTGTAGCACTTTCTTCTTCCAAAGGTTTTGCCCTTGAGATGATTACTTCCTTTGTTTCCCGGAGTCCCCATGGTGCCCACATATTTTCGGACAAGGAGGGCCACATCTTCTTCAAAGTCTTCGGCCGGGCACGAGGGACCATCTTCTTCTTCACAATATTCTTCCACTTCTTCCACCTCCACCATCTTGGAAGGGGAAGCCACCTTCTTGGCCTTCAAGGCGAGGTTGTTGGAGCTATTGATCCCATAGACAAGGTCATGGGTTTGCTTGGACTTGGTCTTCAACAAAGACTTGGTGGTGAAGGATGACACAATTTGATTTGGTGTCAATTGGTCAAAATACATGCGTTGGTAAATCATGGTGACCATGGTTTCATCCTTGAGAATCATGGCGCACAAGAATCTGTCCTTGATGAAATTGTCATCGGCCCATGTGCAACCATAGTTCCTTAGATCCAACACAATGGATTTGAGCCTACGGAAAGCTTGATCCGCAGTCTCACCTTCCTTCCTCACGAACATGTTAACCTCTGTCTTGAGAAGGGCCAGACGAGATCTCTGCACACTTGCGTCTCCTTCAAAGATTTCCCCAAGGGTATTCCAAATTTCCTTGGCCGACTTCAATAGAGCAATGGAGTCTCGGTAGTCAACCCGCACGGCCTTCCGGAGCATGTGACAGGCAGTGTCGTTGAGTTGTTCATCAACCTCTTCTATTGGAGATAAGCTTGACGGATCCTCGGGACGATAGCCTCTCAAGATGATCCACCACAATTGAGTGGAGGCACTCCGGACATGGGACTCCATAGCTAGCTTCCATTTACCAAACGAGTCAGGATTGAAGAGGGGGGGTCCCCAGTATGATTAATATGCGGCATAGGAATATGAGGACGAGCATATGAAGGAGCAGCAGCATTGTATGACGGTGCAATAGGACGTGGTGGTGGTGGTGTCTCCCTCACTCCATCAACATCCAAAGTGGTGTTTGGACAAAATGTTGATGAGGTAAAGGGAGCTTGTGAGATAGAAGCAAGCTTCTTATCGACCTCTTCACGAACCAAGGCCTTCATCGAATTTTCCATGGAGCTTTTGAAAGACTCCATGAAAGAGGCGAATTCGGTCATGGTTAGTGAGGTGGCGGAGCTAGGTCCACCACCCTCTTGGTGTGTTGTTTGTGGGACGGGTGGGTTAGTAATGGGGGCACCATGTGCACTCGGTACTCCCCCATCCGTGGGAAGGGTATCACCTTGATCCCCTAGATTGACCATATTCTCTTAGGCAGTTAAGCCCTTAATAAGAGACCAATGCTCTGATACCAATTGAAAGGATCGATACGGTCAACTAGAGGGGGGGTGAATAGGTGACTAACAAATTTAAGCTTTATTACCAAATTTTAGGGTTAGGCGGATTAAAACAATTCTCTAGATGTGAACTAGATGAAATAACACTAGGTGGCAAGAAAGCTTAAATCAAATATGCTAGGCAACAAATACGATAGCAAGCCAACAAGCATACAAGGTTAGAACAAGTAAAGAGCAGAAAGGATAAACCACAAGTGAAGAGGAGACGCGGTGATTTGTTTGACCGAAGTTCACACTCTTTTGAGGGAGTGCTAATCTCCGTTGGAGCGGTGCTCAAGATTGAAAACGCTACAACAACGTAGCTCACCGTATTCTCCCCTTTCGAGTCACCCCCAACGGATGAGCCTCGAATCCACTCGGGGTTGGTCTTGAAGGCGACCACCACACCTTTACAGACTTCCCGGAGCACACCACAATCAAGGAAGCTTCCGGGACGGACACCTAGCCGCCTAGGAGCCAAAGCTCCAAGTGTAACAAGTCAACGGTGAAGAAATCTTGCGGGGAACACAAATCGGTTTGGTGGAAGTGTAGATCGGGCCTTGCTCTCCCAACTCCAAAAGTATCAACAAGTTTGGTTGGAGGAGATGGGAGTATTGAGCAAAATGGAGTTCATGGAGTGGAGGCTCAAGCAAGGGAAAAAGGATTAGGGCTGGAGGAAGAAGAAGGGGGGCTTATATAGTGGAGAGAGCTGTGAGGGGGCATCTAGCCGTTGGAGGCCCGTGCGCACGGGCTAAGTGAGCCCCGTGCGCACGGGCTACTCAGAGCCGGATGCTCTACCCCGTGCGCACGGGGGTCTGGGACCCTGTGCGCACGGGCTACTCAGAGAGGCTCGGGGTACCCCGTGCGCACGGGGGTTAGAGACCCCGTGCGCACGGGCTACTCAGTGAGCCTCTGGGTACCCCGTGCGCACGGGGGTCAGAGACCCCGTGCACACGGGGTGACCAGAGACAAACTGGTCCACCTCACAATGAGCCCATGCAATCGCACACTTTTCGGCACCACTTCCAGATGGGTTTGGGATGAAATATTTGGACATGGAAAATGTGTTCCCACACATACTCAATCTCGTTGACCCCTCTTTATAGTGCGGTGATCCTACGACTCAAATCAAACCGAAACAATCCTTCGAGTCATCAGGTGAACACCACGCCTTTTATCTTTTTGAATCGGGGCCAATCATCCTCAAAAATTAATAACCCACCACGGGACCTATGACCTGAGATAAATCTTTAACACCCGTCATTAGTCCCACTAACCACATTGTCATTACACCAAAACAACATTTAGGAGTAAATGCACTTTCACCTGCTCTATATCGTACCTGTCGCAGTTATATATATCGTTTCCGCGATCACTCCCAGAGTGATCACGGCCCGCTATCTAATCCTAGTAACTAACAATGCGCAGGGCTAACTGCTGAACATAATATATATTTAATAGGCAGCATAGGATAAAGGAAGGTACATCAAGCGGCGACAAAAATAAGCTATGCAATTGAATAGGATTGTAACGTATCGGCAGCAGCAATGCCTAGTGCAAGAAATTTACGGAAAAGATAGGCAATATATGGGGAAGGAAAATGGCTCTGCTTGCCTGCAAGCTCGACAGTAGGGGTACGGTCGTCGACGTAGTATTCATACTCGACAATGGTGTAGTCGGCGGCAGCAACAGGGTCTATCGGAGAATAAAGGGGGGAGAAACAATAAATACATAGCAATAATAGCAATACAAATACAAGACATGGAAAACGCGGTGTTGGCGTTGTTCTAACGCAGTGTTAAGTATTTTAGGCGGAGCGGGAATTTATCCGGGGATGAACTACCAACTCCGGGTGATTACCGGACAGATGATCCAGAGGGGAAGGTTCCATGTCTGCAATTTTGGAGACATATGACCGACATGTGGATAGTGTATCCTTGATTGTTGATCCATTCTAAACAACTTTCATGTTTAGAACAATTTCAACGGGAAAGTTTTAGCGGCTTCGGGAAATTATCGGATAGTGCAACCGGAGGGGGAATGTCTCATGTGCGGTATGTTAGAGTGGTGTGGTGGGGGTATGGGTAGTGTATTCTTACCCGTTATATTTTGCTGAGCTATTTTCATGTATAGAGTTTTTCCATCGGATATACGGTTTAAAAGATATGAATTTTCTAAGTTTTAAAACATTTAAAAGCATTTTTAGAATTCTTTAATTGTTTTATTAACATTATCCAGAATAAGAACTTTGACTGGGTCAACTGACCAGTGGGACCTATCAGTCATAGACACAGTTCTAATAATATTCATTTTATTTATTCAAATATTAGAGGGGACCCACATGTCATAAGTATGTTATTTAAGTTAAACTAAAACATATATTATCCAGAGCTGGCCCCACATGTCATGCACTGTTTATCTATTAGTTTATTCTAATTGGTGTAATTAGGGTGGGGGTCCCACATGTCGTATGTACTAGAGGGGTTAATCTGTTTTGATTTAAGTTAACAGTTTTGTTAAGGGGGGTCGGGCCTAGGGGTCACTGGGTGTTAGGGGGGTTAGTTTAGAGGGGCCATTAGCCCACAGCGTGCTCGTCAGCGGCTAGGAGCCCGACGACGCGGGACTGTTCCGGCGCGGGCACATCGCGGAGGGGAGCGGCGCGTGCGCGGGGCAAGGCCACACGTGGGCTTGGCCGGCGACGATGGTGTAGAAGCGGCGGGCTCGCGGGCGTGGGCACGTGCGCACGATGCGGTCAGACGGCGGGCGCCGGAGACAAGGACGAGTGGGGCGAGCGGCTATGTATATGTGTACTAACCTCCCTAATCAGATTATGTCCTATACAATTATGGAACTTTCGTATGTTCTGAGTTTTTTTATTTGAGTTGCAGAAGTATCCCTAAAAAATTCTTTTCTACCTGCTGGTATGTTTTTCACAGATTCTGTCCTGTTTTGCCTTTTCTTCATTTTGCAAACCTTAAGCTTGCTTTTTCTTTGCAAAAACTTTTTGGCATTCTTGAGAAACAGTAGCTCTTCAAGAATATCCTTACTTCAAGTAAGGGAAAAATTATTTTATTATGGGTACTAACCTCGCTAATCAGATTATGATGAGTTATGTATGAAGGCAGTTTTCAAGTGTGCGAGGGAAGATGATGAAAGAAGATTCAGGAGTGTCAAACGTTCAAGCTTGGGGATGCCCCCATGCATCCCCAAGAAATATTCAAGGAGACTCAAGCGTCTAAGCTTGGGGACGCCCCCGTGCATCCCTTCTTCATCAACAATTATCAGTTCGTCTCTCGTCTCACTATATTTTTATCACTTCATGCGTTATGTGCTATGCTTGGAGCGTCTCGCTCTAAGGTTCTTTTTTTAGTTTTATTTATCTTTGCTGTTCATAACAAGTTAGAACCCAGATTTCTTTGTGCGGGAGAGAAACACGCTCCACTTCCAAAATCTAAAACACAACATAGGACTTTTCATGCTTATCTTTGTTGTGTTTGTTCTTTATCTTTTTCGTATCTACTGTCATGTTTTGCTCTTAGTTTTCATGCTTATCTTTTTAAAGAGCTTTTGTTTAGTTTGTTGCTAGAACTCTCTTGCTAAAACACAACATAGGACTTTTCATGCTTATCTTGTGCACTGAGTTTTGTGTCTGGACTTGAAGTAGGTACTTGAGGTTGCTATTCTTTTGTAGTAGTAACTTGCAATAGTTTTGAGGTATTGTTTTGAGTAATGTTTGTACTTTTGGTGTCAAGAGATTTAGCCTATTAGTGATATATGTCGTATTTTAGGCAATCCGTGTTTATTTTCAAAGCTTACAAAATTAGTTGAGAACTTTAGCTACTAGATGGATCACTACTCTTTTGAGGGGTCGAATATTAGAGTACACTCACGTACCATGAGTCGAGGATGTGCAAGGATAACCAAACCCCCATACACTCCTCCTCGGTGTACTTGTCTCTTTGTGAAACCTCCTTATTAGATTGAGAGTTACCGATAATAAGTGCATGAGTTCTTCGGACTAATGTGGGTATTCGAAAGTTGACACTTCCACCTTCCCATATTTTTCGAGCCTCTCCAGTGCCGTGCATTGCTTTCTTCTCACTCCGAGAGTTGGCGTCCACTTTCGCCGGTCCATCCAAACCCTTGGCATGATATGCTCTGTCATCATAAACCTCCTTACATCCTTCCTCAAAACAGCCACCATACCTACCTAGCAAGGCATTTCCATAGCCTTTCCGAGATATATTGCCATGCAACATCCATCTTCTCATGACTTGATCTTCATGTCATACATGCTACTTGCTTGATCGATGAGCCGCATGCTAGTTGGGCCTTGCCCTAATCATTGCTACATGACGCGCTAGTATCATTGCATATCCTGCTACACTGGCAGAGGCATACATTTGCATACATCATGATAGTTACATCTTCTTTATGATTTGAGTACTTTTGTAAAGTGTGAAAGATCTTCTATACATTTTGTAATATATAGATTGTTGCCCCTAAAGTGAGGAAAAGATCCAAAAGTGGACAAATCAAAAGATCCCAAAGTGGACAAAATTAAAAGATCCCAAAGAGGTCAAATGAGAGAAACAGAAAGAGCCATTGAGGCCACCAATAAAATACAAAAAATAGAAAAAAGAGAAAAAAAAATAAAAAGAGAGAAGGGGGCACACTACTATTCCTTTTGAGAGATCCACACTTGTAATCCCTCTTATATCTTGTACTCCATAGAGATTATCATTCATGCATATAGCTATGTGGGGACCTTCACACTATAGAAATTGGCTTGTATATTCCAATGATGAGCCTCCTCAAATGAGCTCTAGGTCTTCTTGAGCAAGCAGGTTGGATGCACCCCCACTAGTTCCATTGGAGAGCTTACCTTAGCTCATATGTGCATCAGTTGCATGGCAATCCCTACTCCTCACATCATATCTATCATTTGGCTTTCTCTCGCATATGATTGTCCTCATTGATGTGAGCCATTCACACCTTTTTGTCTTCCTCCTCCACCATATTCTCTCTTTTCCATCCTAAGTGTCAACTTTCTTGCTTACGCTCATCCATTGCATGAGTGCTCAAAATGTCGAAAAGGAGTGGATCATTTTGACTTGTACCTGGCTAGTGGTCTGGGGATGAGTCAAGATAAGATTCCAAAGAAGACCAAGTGTGAAACTTTAGTAGATTGAGTTCTCAACAAAAAAATACTTTTTCTCGTATATACCTATCCCCTTTCTTGCACGCAAACACCATTTGGAGACATTCGAGTCACGGACAGCGAGAGCTCTTGCACCTTTATGTTATTATGTTGCTTGTTTCAATACTAAATATAGACTCTTGCTTGTTATGACTTGAATTGAATTACATGCCTTGATTGCTTTACTTAAAAGTTCTTATATGGTTGTTAGCATGTCACCACAGAAATTATGTTTTTATCATTTACCTACTCGAGGACGAGCAGGAATTAAGCTTGGGGATGTTGATATGTCCAAAACGTATCTATAATTTCTGCTTGCTCCATGCCTCTTTTGTGTGATATTGCTATGATATTGATGAACTTCCATACACTTTTGATCATATTTTTACTAACCTATTAACTCAGTGCACCCCAGTGACAGTTCCTGTTTTCTGCTATTTTTCTATTTTAGGTTTCCCCCATTTAAAAAGTGCTCCAAAAATTCGGGAAAAATCCAATAAAAATTCAGCGTAGAAGAAGCTTTGGGAATCACCGAGGGGGGGGCCAGAGGGGACCCACCAGGGCCCCAGGAGCCCTCCCGGCGCGCCACAGGGTGGGGCTGCTCCAGGGGGCCGCCTGGACCCCTGGTGGCCCCCCTGTCTGCCCCCCTTCGCCTATATATTCCTCGTGACGAGAAACCCCGTGATGGGAACCCTTTCTCACGATCTCTCCTCTGTTCCACCGCCGCCACGCTTCCAAGATCAGGAGCACCAAAAGACCTCTTCCCGTCACCCTGCCGGAGGGAGGAACCACCTCCGGGAGCTTCTCCACCACCATGGATGCTTCCCGAATGAACCGTGAGTAGTCCACCTTGGACCATGGGTCTATGATCAGTAGCTATGTGATGTTCTCCTCCCCTCTTTGTTCTCCATGGATTAGACCTCGTGAGCTTCCCTACATGATCGAGGCACTTATGTAATATTTCTTCTGTTGCTATGCTGAGTTTGCTGGGATCCGATGGATTATGAGATTATGTTCAGATTGTGTTTGAGTAATATATTTGATTCTCCTCTTTTTTATTTATGTTCTTGAGTAATTCTTGCATGTTCTCCGTTGCTGTTTATTGCTTTGGCCAAGTAGTAGGTAGTGACTCCAAGAGGGAGCGTTATGCATGATTGTGGGTTCATGCCCCCCGATGACTAGCTTGAGTGACAGAAACATGAGTCTAGTGGATGTGTTGTTGCCACAAGGGGGAAAACAATGGTGCTTGTACTTGCGGGTGCAAAGATTGTTTACTTTATGCAAAGTTCTTTAATGCAGTTGTCCGTTGCTTTGAGTTTACAATTTGGGTGGGATTCGCAACTTAATACCAGCGAGATGTTCTGGATAGATATCTCAAGGTGGATGATTAGTAGGTAGATGCAGATGGATTTCGGTCTACTTGTCTTGGCATACCGCCCATGCTTTTGAGCCTCTTCCTTTCTTTATAGCATAATTAGCATTGGTTTGCGCATATAATCCTGTCAATTGCCCAGCTATAATTTGTTTACCTCGCATGGCTATTTTATCGTCTTTTGGGAGAGAGACATCACTAGTGAACATCATAGGACCCCGATCCATATTTCCAACACAGTTTACACTATCAATTTACTTTCAGTATTTACTTTTCCGTTGCTATCACTATCATTATTATCCCGTGCGTTTTATCCTTTGTAAACAACAAGGCCGGAGGAATTGACAACTCCTCTATACTCGTTGGGGAGAAAAGTTATTTGCTGTGTGTGCGGGTCCAGGTGAAGTAAGAAACCTTAGGTTGTGAACGGCGCCATTGTTCACTTCACCACCTTCTTGTATCTGTTGGAGTCCTACTGGTTCGATACTCAACCTTAGCATCTTTGCTAAGGGAAATTGCCGCTACGCTACATCTCAACCTTCCACTTTTGGTAACAACGAGGGGGCGTTAATTTGTACCATCACCACTCAGTACGTTATTACAACTCAAGCAGTTCAACTCAACAAAGGTACTGAAAGGGTAAAAAACAGATACACGGGATCACTTCCTCCCGGCCATCATGATGCTGATCTTCTCGGCATGCTTGCGGCATGTTTCTTCTGCGCGCTTCCGCTCCTCCAAGTATGGAATGCTTGCATACATTGTGCTCAGGTCCAGGCCCGGGTTATGAAATTGCAGCCTCGCCAATGCCCACCTGCAGATCTCCGAGCACACGCTTTGACTATTCGGGCCGCCCGATCACTGCATCCCCTCAGGTATGTGTCCAATACTTCTGCTGCACTAAGGTAGAAAGCCATGAGACCTCTGACCCCGTGGTCCTTCAGGTCATCGGGCACCCCCACATGGGCCAGATGCATCTCGGATAGTACCGCTGCAAGTCTGTTCGCCACACGCCGGAGAGACGCCAATCTCTTCTTGCTCGACGCCAAGTGCTTCATATATTCATCCTTCATGGTGTCATATGCTTTGTCGGCGGAGTCCCGCCCTTGGTGTGCCTGAATTGCTTCCTCCTACGCATTCGACACCTCCTCGTCCTTCCTGGAAATAATGGCCTCTAGTTTCCGAATAGAGGCCTCCTTTTCTGCTAACCCCTGCTTCAGGCCGTCGCACTCTTCCCGCATCAGGCGTGTGGCTTCCGTGTGAGCACTCCGCGCAGCCTCCATCTCCTTCTTGTGTAGCTCCACCAAGTAGCGGCGCGTCTCGGCAACCGTCGCATTCAGGGCCTCTTCTCGGTGATTGAGGGATTTGTTTTCGGCTTCAAGGTCCTTTGCCTGTTGCGCCTGGGCCCGCCTCACCTCCTCAAGATCCGTCAAGACACGTGCCTTGTCTGCTTCTTGCCTCGCTAGAGCTGCAAGAGACTCCTCCAGCTTTGCGGGCCATGTGCTCAGCGCTCTCCTGTTGTGGGCGATCATCTTGGTCATGGCTGCCTCCCGGGAGGCCATCCATTGGGCCCAGTCGGTCGCCTTCTTCTCCCGAGCGAAGTGCTTGTTCCGGAGCTCTTCATACTCCCTTTGGCTGTTGATCCAGAACTCTACTCCGATCGGAGCTATGATGTCGTCTAGATCAAAAGTTGATTGGGGCACTTTCTCAGAGAGCCTCCTCTAGAGCCAGCACACTGGCCCGACATTCCTTCCCCTTGTCCATCACAGAAATAGACGTTGCAATATTAGCCTGCGAACGAAAACGACGCGGTCAGAACCAGGCCTAAAAACTGTTTCCTGGAATCAGGACAGTAACCGGGAATCCCCGGAACATGTGTACACTTACAGTAACGTACCTGGATAGCGCTTGAACTAGCATCCGGCACCCTTGCCGGGGAGGAGCCCTATTCTCCTGTGGATCCTCTCCCTTGTGGTGGATTGGGACCAATTGGGGTCGTTCTCTTCGACCCAGGGGTCGTCCTGTTGAAGGACGTCCTTCACTCCCCGTCTGCATGACTGGTGGGGTCCTCAATGGTACGTCAGAGGAAACCTCTCCTACAAAAAGCAACTCAGCACTGGAAACAACTGCAACTTCAGGAGCTTAGTGTCCCGAGAGGACACGCCTACCTTGTATGTGCGGCGAGGTCCCTTCCGTAACCGGGACCCCCTCCGGCACATGCTCCGCTCCTGCCTCCTGCTCGTCCCTTGTCGCCTGCTGAGATTCCTGCCCCGCCTCGGTCGGCTACCCCGATATGAGAGCCATTTTTTCCGGACCTCGTCCCTGTAACACAGAATTGCGGGTTACCATTTGCATAGAGAGGTATATGGAAAAAATTTGTAGACTTGACTTGCTCGTCGTTCTGCAGAGGACATAGCGTCAAATCCGGGAGGAGAAGCCTCCATCCATCCCCCGGTGAGACCGGAGCATCCGAGACCTCCTCCCGCGTCCGAGAAATTCCACCCATCGACTTCCGAGAAGTCGGCCTCTTGTGCGTGGATGAAGACACACCCCCTTGCGACACTACGCTTCCGACGACAATGGGTGTTTTTCTCCTCGAATCCTCGCCAGGGTCCGCCACCCGTGCATCCCCGCTGGCTATGAGAGAATGGACCGACGTTGGTGGCTCCTCCTCCTCATCCTCCTCGCTACCTCTGGCCTGGGGGACATCAGTTGATCCCTCACTTTCCGTGGTAAGCCCCGACCACGTCTCTCCCGAGGAGCTCTCCTCCACGCCTTCCTCCTCCTCTTCTTCCGGGACCTGCTCCAGGCTCTCCTCCACCATCGGTGATGGGGATCAAGCCCGTCAAATCCCATGGTCAGGGACCCTGGGTTAGTCATAGAGATAGACATAGGTTGGACGATACTCGTCGGCTAACAGGAGAAGCACTTCCTTCTCGAAATTATTGCTTGAGGGAGAGATTACAATGGAGGCCAAGGCGATTTCTCACAAGGCTAGATGAGTAGATGCGTATTGAGTTGTCCTGGACGTCTCCCCTCTCGGCCTTTATATACTAGGCTAGGTCACAGGGAGTCCGTACTAGGTTACAGAGATGGTTTCCTAGTTCTAGTCTTTGCCTTGTACGCCAAGTTGCACCTTCCATGTTAGTCACGGATTCCTACGTCGGTGCTTGTCGTAGATTCCCAGCGGGCCTTCTTTCTTCATACGCACCAGGTAGCCTTTCATGCAGGAGTCGTGGGATCACCCCCTCGTCAGTAGCCCCCGAGTTCCTGGGGGACTCGAAGAGTCGCGCAGGGACTCGAATTCATCTGCGCTTTATTGTTTGCAAGTGTGGCATCGCCACGGGTCGCTGGCAGTTTTGAGCCATGACAATATCCGTTTTGAGGGATTGCTAAGCTGAAAGGGCCCAAGGAGTCGACTGGTCGAGCCTTGGTGAATTGTGCTAGTGAAAAATATCAAAGTAACCCAATCAAGCTCACGTCCCTCGACATGAACTTGGAACGACCGGTGTCAAGCAAAGTCATGCCGCTGCAGGTCTTATAGGATCAATTGCTGCCAGTCTAAGCACATATCCTGAGTGCGTCCGCTCGGCTCTTTCTATCATGCGAGCGCATGGAAAAGGTCGGGAGTGAAATCGCTCTGCGGCAAGTCTCGGCCCGGCCGTTCTGCGCAGCGGGGTCTTAACTACACGCTAAGCTTGCGTGGCATCTGTGTACAGTGTGTCGTAGCCCAGGCAAAGTTATTTTTGTAGAGGCACGGAGCCTGGTTAGCGATGCACCCACTTGGAATAAACAATCAAGTGAGCTGTTTTAGCAGTCACTCGCGGAGTGTTGTAATGAACTCAGGCGAGGAAAATAAGAAAGCACCCACTCGTAATGTCGTCGAGTGCGCGAGTAAGTCATGTTTGTTGAATTTTTGAATCTCTTTTGCGAGTACTCACTCGAATGCTTTACTCCTTTCGGGGTGAGGGAGCACCCGAACTCTGAGAGTATGTATTTTCTGCTGGTGCAAGTGGTCACTCGAGCACATTTTTCCTTCTGGGTGAGGGATCACCCGAACTCGAATAAATGTACTCCCAATGGGAGTAAAAGATTTTTGAAATATCATGAAAAAGTTTGTAAAGAGCTGGATGCTGACCGAAGATGTGCTTGAGACGCGTTGCTGAGGTGTGACGTTTGCTGGTTCGCCTGACAGGTTGGGTCGCTATGTTAAGTGAAAATGAAGTGACTTGACATCTGTTGCCCAAAAATTTCACACTTTGTGATGATGGCCCTCGTTTTTCGCGCGCGGTGGGCGGTATGGTTAGTGCGCCTGTTGAGTTTTCCATGTTTGTCGGCTATCGTGGGATCGTGCCACGTCTGCTGGATTCCACAACGAGTGGTGACGATTTGCTTTCTCCGGCTATTGGTTAAATACCGGGGGTGTCTGGTGTGTTTAGGTTTTTACCCAGCCATTGCTTTCTCCTTCCTCTCTTTCTTATTCCTTCATTGTTCTTTGCTTTTCGCCTGCCTTTTTGTGCGGCTTGCTAGTTTAAGATCCATGTCCAAACGTCCCCGTAGTGCAGCGCAAGAGTCGGCGAGGATGACCGACAGATGGGAGCGCTCTTCTTTTGGAGCTGCAGATCTGGATGAGCTGGTGGCCGATGGCGTGGTGGCGCGTGATGCCGCCTGAATTCCTGGGGATGAGGAGGTTCCTGCGCCCCATCCATATGAGCGGGTATGCTTTCAGAGTTTCTTCCCCCGTGGTTTTGCACTTCCCATTCATCCTTTCCTCCGGGGGTTGCTTTGCACCTATCAGCTTCAACTGCATGACTTGACCCCCAATGGGATTCTGCACATTGCCTGTTTCATTATGCTCTGTGAGGGTTTTTTCTGGATCTATCCCCATTGGGGCCTCTGGAAACGTCTCTTCAATGTGAAGAGGACAAATTCTGAATATGCCATTGGGGGCGTGGGTATTTCCATTAAGGAGAAATCTGCCTATTTTGATCTGGAGAAGCTGGACTCCGTCTTTTCGTGGCGGAGGAGCTGGTTTTATCTGAAGGACCGATGCGTTGAGGGCCAGCGACTTGGTCTGCCTCCTTTCGATTCTGTTGCGCGGGCGGTTAAGCGATCTTCATGGGTGCATCCTTTGTCTGCTCGCGAGTCGTCTCTCGTGGAACCGTATGTGCAGAGGATTACTGCTTTGAAGGATGAATTGACTGGTGGCCAGCTTATCTCCGTGTTTTTCAAGAGACGTGTGCAGCCGCTTCAGCATCGGGTGCGTGCCATGTGGCAATACACTGGGCCTGATGACTCGACCAGGTGTTCACCCGAGGAGTTTTCCGATGACAACCTTTTGGCCTGGGTTCAGCAAGTCACAAAGTGCATGAGCATTTGGGAGAAGAGTCTTGTTCGTCCTTACTCTGCTGACTTGCCGCTTCGAAAGGTACTAGTCTTTGATTTATTTTTTCGATTGATGACTCGTTTCTGTTGACTACTGATGTTGGTTTGGTCTGTAGGGTCACATCCCTTTGTTGAACAATCCGCCGCAACCTGAAGATGCGGATATACTCGATGAACCTGGTGAGGTTGATGCTGATCCTGTGCCTGCGGGTGGTGGGGGTGGTTCTAGCGCTTCGGGTGTTGTTGCTGTCGAGTCCGCGGGTGCCCCACCGTCAGTTGCTGATGACTCTGGGGATTGAAGTCCTCTTTGTTTCAAGCGCACTCGCCCTGCGAGTGGTCGTGATGCGGCGGGTGACGGTGATGACTTGCCAGCGGTTGTGCAGCCTACTGTGCCGTGTCCTCCTCCCGCTGCCTCGAAGAAACGCAGGTTCGGGATATTGCTGCGTCCAGGCGCTGCGCCTGCTGGGTTAGTATACATTTCCACTTTGTCATCTCTGATTTTCATTGCTTTGGCTGGTGTTCTGAAGATAAACTGTCTTGTAGTACTGCTCCTGTTCCGGCTGCTTCCTCTGCGAGTGATGGTGCTGTCGCTGTTCCTTTGACCTATTCTGGTGCTGCGTCTGATCGGCTGGCTGGTTCCGCCACTCCTGCGGCTTCGGGTGCTGGGACGACTCCTGTGACTGCAGGTGCGGAGGGAACTTCTGCGACTGCTTCGTCCGGGGGGTCCACCACGGCTGTTGCGGCTCCTGAAGGGGACTTTCCTCAGGACGTTAAGCCTGTGATCCCTGAGGAGCACTTCTTGACGAGGCGGGATCTTTCTGCCGAGGATAAAGCGAAGTTCTTTGATCGTATGGAGGAGCAGGCATGTGATTTTTTTCCCTTCTGTTCTTTGCTATAGTATCCCCCGAGGCTACAAGCAGTCACTTGTGAGTGGTTGTGGTCTGCGATTTTGCTCTTCGCTTATACATATTGGGAGCATGGTAGTGCTTCTAATGGGAGTAGCCCCCGAGGCTGCAAGCAATCATTTGTGATTGGTTTTAGTATTTGATTTTTCTTCTTTCTTTTACTCTTGTCTTGATGTATTTGCTTGGGTGCAACCTTTGTTCCGGATGTGCGAACGTGTGTTGTCTGAAATTGATCGGTGGCGACGTGCTCACGACTCGGTCCAGGGTAGCTTGACTGCTATGAGACGTGAGATCCTGATTCTTGGTCTTTGTTTCTTTCGTTCATTGATTTTGCCTGACTGATGTTTTGTTCCGTAGCCCGTAAGAAGGGAGCTGACAAGCGGGCGGAGGCTGCAAAGAAGGAGCTTGCCGAGCTTCAGGCTGCTCTGGAATCCAAGGAAAAGGAGCTGCAGGCACGGCATGGCGAACTCGAGCGGTTGCGGCGGGTGGAGCAGCACTTTCTCCTGGTCGAGAAGGCTGAGTGCGAGCGCCTGCAGGATTTGGCAGGCTCTCTGACTGGTGAGTGGGCTCTTCCTGTCGTACGTTTATTGGGGTTTGTTTGTCTCTGAGGTTGTTGGAATTTTAAACTTTTTCCTTTTTCTAGGTTCTGCGGGTATTGGAGCGGTGGAGGTTGCTGCTGCAGGTTCGGGTGTTCTCGGTGGCTCTGTAGATGTTGTCTCGGGCGCTGTTGTGGCTGTTGGGGATGTCTGTGCTCGGGCTTCAACTCTCCTGAAGCATCTCCATGGGCAAATGTTCCGTGATGCGGTGGAGCGTCCTGAGGGTCTTGATTCTCTGGTAGCTGCCTTTGGTCCGGATGGTGATCAGCTGGAGGGCTTGGTTCATGAGAACGTGGTGAGTGGGCTTGCCACGTCTATTGTTGTTCTTCTGGGCCATGGTCTCTCTATTGAGGATTCCATGGTGGATACTTTGCCTGATTATACGGACGAGCAGAGTTCTCGGGCTACTCGGCTGGCCCGCCAGCTGCAACTGGTCGTAGAGGCGAACAATTCTGCAGCCGAGGAGTAGGGTGACCCTGTTTTTGTTTTGAAAACTTTCAGTTGTAATGTGCCTCCTGCGGAACGGGGGATCTAATTCATGGACCTGCTTTACTTTCTTGTGCTGCTTGTTGCCTTGTTTCTTTTGACTTGTTTATCTTTCCTCTAGGCCATCCCAGGCGTTTCCCGGGCTTGGAATTTGCTGAAGGAGGATGCTCGCGAAGGCGCTTACAAGTCCGTTTTTTTGCCGCGGAGTTTTTGGCAGGATTTTTGCTGAGTTTTACCCTTTGGATCATGTCCCTTCATCTCTTGAGAAGCTTTGTCGGATGTTCTCCCAGCCTGCGGATCTTCAGCGCGTAGTTAATCACCAGATTTATGCAGGTGCTCGCTGTGCTTTTTCCTTTGTCCATAGTCATTGGTCGGTGGTTGATATTATGTTGGCAGCTCGAGGTCCTCCTGGTGGTCGAGCTCAGCCGATGGACGACCATTACGCCGTGGCGGATGAGCCTGCAAATGAAGTTGTGAAGTGGGTGGTCGAGGATAATGACCGTCGGTTGGGTGCTCTGTGTAAAGTAAATTCAGAGCCTGGGGATTATCCTTTGCTTGGCGTTTGTTCCTTTGCTGAGAAATGTTTTGTTGATGTTCTATTTTTCTTTACTTTGTTCGTCTGCTGCAAATCAAACTAGGGTGGTATAGGTTTGTCTTGTCGGCTGCTGATTTTTTGGGCAAGGGGTCCCTTCTCACCGATTTTTAGAGTCGTGTATGCGAAGAACGCCTCGGGGAGTGGCTGCTTCGGCGAGCCCCCGAGTGCCAATTTTTTAGAGTCGCATTTGCGAAGAACTCCTCAGGGGGTGGCTTCTTCGGCGAGCCCCCGAGTGCCAATTTTTTAGAGTCGCGTTTGCGAAGAACGCCTCGGGGGTTGGCTGCTTCGGCGAGCCCCCGAGTGCCAATTTTTTAGAGTCGCTTTTGCGAGGAACGCCTCGGGGGGTGGCTGCTTCGGCGAGCCCCCGAGTGCCAATTTTTTAGAGTCGCGTCTGCGAAGAACGCCTCGGGGGGTGGCTGCTTCGGCAAGCCCCCGAGTGCCAATTTTTTAGAGTCACGTTTGCGAAGAACGCCTCGGGGGGTGGCTGCTTCGGCGAGCCCCCGAGTGCCAATTTTTTAGAGTCGCGTTTGCGAAGAACGCCTCGGGGGGTGGCTGCTTCGGCGAGCCCCCGAATGCCAATTTTTTAGAGTCGCGTTTGCGAAGAACGCCTCGCGGGGTGGCTGCTTCGGCGAGCCCCCGAGTGCCGATGAAAAGAACTTTTGGAAAAATACTTTCAATATTTCTCCTTTGTTTCTTACACGAGGGGGGGGGGCTGTTGCTTGAAGACAACCCCTTTATTTGGATTGATGGCTTAGTAGCCCTATGGACAGTAGATTGTTGTGGCTCCCTTTTGCTTCTATGGTAGGGCCTCTTCCTCTGATGTTGTGGCTCCGCTAGCTTGGTGTGCTCCGAAGGTTTCTGATATTTTGTGGAATTCTTTGTCGCAGCGGTCGGATTTGACGAAGCTTCCACTGAATGTGATCACTCCTCGCGGGCCTGGCATTTTCATCTTGAGGTAGGTGTAGTGTGGCACTGCCATGAAACGCGCGAAGGCTGCTCGTCCTAGGATGGCGTCGTATTGTGATTTCCAATTGACCACTTCGAAGTCCAATGTCTCTTTGCGGAAGTTCCTCGTGCTGCCAAAAACCACCTCAAGACTTATTTTTCCGAGGGGGTATACTGTTTTCCCTAGCATGATTCCATGAAACGTTGTTCCTGAAGGTTTCAGTGCTGAGTTTTGGATAAGCATTTCTTCCAGGGTTCTGGTGAATATGATGTTGATTCCGCTGCCTCCATCCATGAAGACACGTGACATGTCGTAGTTTTCGATTCTTGCTTCGAGTACTAGTGTGGCGTGTCCTGGGCGCGGGATGGCTGGTGGGTGGTCTTCTCGGGAGAAGGTGATTTTAGTCTCGGACCCGCGCAGGTATTCTGGGACAGCAGGGTGCGAGGAGTCTGCGAGGAAAACTTGTCTGGTGACCTGCTTCTGCTGCCTATTTGATGGTCTTCCTTCTTGTATCATGTAGATCCGGCCGTGCGCTTCTGGGTATTTTTCTTCCTCGGGTGTCGTGCTCCATTCTTTGATTACTGCTACTTGCCTTGTTGGTATTGAAGGAGCTGGTGGTGCGTTGTGGGCGATGGTTCCGACTTCTACCCTTGCGAGAGGCTGTGTTGCTGTTGTAGATCGGCTTTTTTCTTCTAAGAGCTTGATGAATCGCCTGCAGTTCCTGAGGGTGTGCCCTGATCTGAGCTCTCCACGCTTGTTTCTGAACCCGTGTATTGTGCACGGTCCGTCAAGCTGCTCTTTAGCCGAACGATATGGTCGGGTGTCGTCTCGTGGCTGCCTTGTTCTCCAGTCCCGTTTTTGAATTTGGGGTGCTTCTTCTTGGTTGCCCCTGTGCTGTATTCTCCTGTCGTCGCGATGTCTCCCTTCTCTGTCATCTGGGAAACCGGCCGCGACCATATCGGGTCCTCTGTCGTCGTAGAAGTTGCGCCTCGGTCGTTTTCTTCTTCTGCCGAATCCTTTGTCGCTGGTGTGGTAGTTGTAGTCGCGTTCTGAGCGCGCTGTCTGGATCTCCGATACGTTCCGTACGGAGTCTTCTCCATCTGCCCAGTTGTTGGCTTGCTCGAGCAGTCGTGCGAGTGTTCGGAATTTCATCTGCCCGAGCTTCTCCTTGAAGTCGATGCGATGCAAGCCCCTCCTGAATGCGTCGATTGCGCTTTCGTCTGATATGTCCTCGGCTGAGTTTTTGAGTATGGTCCATCGCTGGATGTATGCTCGCAGGGATTCTCTGGATCCTTGTTTTCAGGCCCTCAGCTCCTCGAGTGATTTCGGTCGTTTGTAAGTGGACTTGAAATTCTCGATGAAGGCACTTCGGAACTGCCTCCAGGAGTCGATTGATCCTCGTTGTAGGTTCTTCAGCTAGTGTCGTGCTGAGCTATCGAGCATGAGTTGTATGTACTGCATTGCTGTGATATTGGTTCCGCGCTGGAATTTGACGGCCGTTAGGTAGTCGTCGAGCCATGCTTCTGGTTCTTCCATCCCGTCGTACTTGTGCGTTGTGGAGTTTAGCTTGAAACCTTTCGGCATCCTTGTTTTCCGTATGGACCGTGTGAAGCATAGTGCTCCGCATGGTTCTACGTTCTTGTCGGAAGCTTGCTCGTCCGAGTACTCTTCGCGGGCTGCTCGCCTTTGTCTTCCATGGTTGACTTTGCTTTGTGTTATGTCGTCGCGTGCGTCTCGCCGATTGTGGTTGCGTCTACTTCTGTTGTCGTCACTTTCGTGGTTTTTGTTTTTGTTTGGGCGCTTGCGCCAGTCGTCGTTGTTGTCGTCGTCGGGTGAACTGGGGTCCCTGTCCGCGGTCTGCTCGCGGGGAGCCCGTCTTGCGGCTGCTCTTTTGGGGGCTGAGATGGCGTCTTTCATTATTTTGAGTGCCATCGTCGTGTTGTGATCTAAGCTGCCTTTATTGCCTTTCTGAGCGCGAGATAGGTACTCTTGGGTGGTGAAAATGGCTTCGGCTGGCGTGAGTTGTTCTTCCTCGTCGTCCTCCTCTTCTAGCTTGAAGTCGTCATCTAGCTTGAGGGCCACCTTCTTCTTGTCCATGTGTTTCAGATTGCTGAACCTGGATCTGGCTCGGATGGAAGTGTCGTAGTTGGAGGAGTCGCTTCTGGGAGATGGCATGCGGTTGTTCCTTGGGTCGATGGAAGCCTTTCCTTCCTTCTCCAGTTCTAAGCGTTGCTGTCTTGCTCCCTTGGTGGCATCACTCGCCAGCTTGTTGTATGCTTTGAGCTCGTCTCGTGTTGCGTTCTCCGGGAGTAGTTTTCCGCGTTTGACTGTGTCCCTTATTCTTGCGAGTGCTTCCTTGGAGAGGTAGATCTTTTCTACGTGATTGTCCTCTTCTGCCATGCCTAGGGTCTGATGTTTGCTGCTTTCTGGATCGTCGCTCCAGTGATTGCTATGCTCCGCTCCTTTGTATATTTTCTTTGGTATGGTTCCTGGTTCTCCAAGTGTGACGGTGACCTGGCCGGTGTTGTCTGGATCGCTATTTTTGCTATTCGAGCGAGTGTGTTGGCAATTGCTCGGGTCGTCGTCTTGGTTTTTGTCATCTGCGGTTGGCTCGTGGACGTCTGCCATGCACACTTGGGATGGTGCCTTGGCTGTCGTCTTGCTTGCGCGCATGTTGCGCTTCTTCCATGGACCACTCGAGTAGTCGGGCTGGGAGTCGTGGTTGACTCACGGAGTCGTCACGCGGGCGGGTGAGACTTTGATTGCTGATGTAGGATCTACCGTTGCAGGTGCTCGAGCACGATCCATGAGATGGAGGACTCCCCAGTGGTTGATGTAGATTTGGTATGCTCCGAAGATCAGGTTGATGCCGGTGTGCAAGTCGGCGAAGGCCGGTCGAAAGGCCGGGAGGTGAGCCATAAAACCGAGAGATCCGAATAGATCGGAGTCTGCCCGGATCGTAGAGTCGCTGAGTGCTGATGGAGTCGCTGTCCTGAGGAGTGCCAATGATGAGGCCGCCGAGATCACGATTCCAACCTGCGAAGTCCCCACGGACGGCGCCAATTGACGGGAATCAACCCCGGCAAATCCCATGGTCAGGGACCCTTTGTTAGTCATAGAGATAGACACAGGTTGGACGATACTCGTCGGATAACAGGAGAAGCACTTCCTGCTTGATATTATTGCTTGAGGGGGCAATTACAATGGAGGCCAAGGAGAGTTCTCGCAAGGCTAGATGAGTAGATGCATATTGAGTTGTTCTGGACGTCTCCCCTCCCAGCCTTTATATACTAGGCTAGGTCGCAGGGAGTCCATACTAGGTTACAGAGATGGTTTCCTAGTTCTAGTCTTTGCCTTGTATGCCAAGTTGCACCTTCCATGTTAGTCGCGGACTCCTACGTCGGTGCTTGGTTGGGCCAATCGTGGTCTTGTCATAGCTTCCCAGCAGGCCTTCTGTCTTCATACACACCAAGTAGCCTTTCATGCAGGAGTGGTGGGGTCACCCCCTCGTCAATCGGCCTCTTGCCCCGAGAAGCCGTCGCGTTCCGGCCTGATCTCCATGGGGACTGGGGGCCTGTGAGGTCCACGACGTCCAGCGCCGCCAGGGGCGCCCTCGTGTCGGCCCCTGACAAGGGGGTGACCCCACGACTCCTACAGATAAGCCTACCTGGTGTCCCTGAAGACAGAAGGCCCATGAAGATATAGCCTCGGCCCGCTAATTGGCACTGACGTAGGATTCCGCGACTCACAAAAAAGGTGCGAGAACCTGCCGTACGGAGCAAGCTAGGGTTAGGAAAGCTTACCTGTAAACGTAGATAAACTCCCCGAGACCTAGCCCAGTATATAAGGGCTAGGAGGGGCGACGAAAAGGACAACCAATATCATCAGTAACCCTAGCCTTGAGCGCTCCAGCCTTGGCGTCCCCTGTAATCGCATCTCCCCCATCAATAATATCGAGAAGGAGCGTGCCTTCCTGTTTGCCGATGAGCTATCGTCCAACCTGTGCCTCTCATGACTAACCCAGGGTCCCTGACCATGGGATTTTCCGGGGTTGATCCCCGTCAATTGGCGCCGTCTGTGGGAACTACATAGGTTGGGATCACGATCTCGGCGGTCCCGTCTTCAGCATGCCACAACTCAAGGGCAAGGACCAGATCTAGCCCACTCGAAGGATTCAAGATCACGGCAAACATCTTTGCCACCCCATCAAGACCGCTCGGGCTACAGGTGTGCCAGGACCGACACTACGGTAACGGCCAAGTGAAGCGCCAACAGCGAAGGAATCGACGACCCAGAAGAACGGCGAGAGGCCTCTACGAAGGAATTCCACTCGACGAACCGCGACGCGCAGCAGAGGACTCGCAAATCTTTCGACAACCCACCGCCGCCCGGGCACCCGCCGCACATCAAGACGACAACCACGAGATCGAAACCAGCGATCAGTAGGACCATCACCAAGAAAGACACCGGTGAGCGAGTACTATGACCCAGATCGAAGGCCGGATGAATTCGCCAACCTCATCAAGAACCAAGACATGAGTCGAGGAATGGAAACCGACCCCCGCTTCCACGAACACCCGGAGGATCACGAGAAAATCTTCAGAATCTCAAGAAGGAAGAGGCACGCCGGATCTAGCAAACTCACGGCTAAAGAGCAGCTGGCAGGACCCTGCACGATCCACAGCTTCGAGGATGACTGGGGACGCGTCAGGTCAGGTCACACTTTGAGAGACTGACGCCTGTTCAACGAGCTAGCCGACGACCTCAAGAAGGAGAAGCGGAAAGAAGACAGGTGCAACCAGCGACCCGAACAATTGCCACCCTCAAGCCCGGAAGGACATCACAGCCCGCTGCAAGAACAGGTGCTCATGATCCAAGAGGGAAGGGTGCCGCAAGCACGAAGCGAAGCCTACACCCTGCAAGCTAGAGCAGCCGAGAGCATAAACATAGTCGAAGTCTACCAGCTACATGATACGGAGACCAGCATCACGTTCTCACAGGACGACCATCCACCCGCAGTCCCAAGACCGGGGCACGCGCCCCTGGTGCTCGATGCACAAATCGGAGGGTACGACATGGATAGGGTCTTCATGGACGGAGGCAGCAGCATGAACATCATCTTCGCCAGCACCCTGCAAAAGATGCTGATCCCACGATCAGTATGGAGAAAATCGAGCACCGAGTTACACGGGGTAGTCCCAGGAGAAGCAGCCACATCCCTCGGAGTCATCGAACTCGAAGTTGTCTTCGGCAACCGACGCAACTTCGCAAATCACGTCCTCGAGTTCGAGGTACTCGACTAGCAATCGCAGTACCATGCCATATTGGGACGGGCAGCATTCGCGAAGTTCATGGCGGTCCCACACTACGCCTACCTCCAGCTCAAGATGCCAGGATCAGCAGGAGTCCTCACGATCAACGAAAGCTTCATCAAATCAGACCAATGCGAGCGTGACTTCCATAGAATCTCCGACACATTTGGAGCCGAACAAGAACTCAGAGAAATAGCCATGGTGGCGGACAAGAGTACCTTCCCATTGGTGAACCGAAGCGAATCCAAGGAGTACGGACGCGACTTCAGCATCGACAGTGACACAGTCACTCACCAAGTGCACCCGACGGACCCAGACAAAACAGTCTGCATGTACGCCCACCTACCAGAGGAGCAGGCGACGGCTCTCGTCGCTTTCCTTCGAGACGAGTGGGAAATATTCGCCTGGTGCCCAACCGACATGCCGGGGATACCACGCGAATTCGCGGAACACGCCCTACGCATCAAGGAAAACACTAAGCCAGTGAAGCAAGCGCTGAGATGATTCTCGGAGCCCAAGCGCAGAGCAATCGGAGAGGAAGTCAACCGGTTACTCGACGCCCAGTTCATCCGAGAAACGAAGAAAGCCACCATGATAGCCAACCCAGTGCCGGTGCCCAAGAAAGACACGAACGTGTTCCGCATGTGTGTCGACTACGGACCAGTCAACAAGCATTGCCAGAAGGACGACTTCCCCCCTGCCTAGAATCAATCAGATAATCAACTCGACAGTAGGGTGCGATCTACTTTCCTTTCTTGACGCTTACTCAGGATACAACCAGATCAGGATGAAGGAAGAAGACGAAGAGCACACATCGTTCATCACCCCCTATGGCGTATTGTGCTACAGGACCATGCCCTTCGGGCTCAAAAACGCAGGCGCCACTTACCAGCGAATGATGCAGGTCTGCCTGAACGATCAAATCGGAAGAAACATGCAAGTCTATGTGGACGACATCGTCATCAAGACCTACAAAGCAGCCACACTACTCGACGACCTACGCGAAACCTTCGCGGCGCTCAACAAATACAGAATTAGACTCAACCCAAAGAAGTGCGCATTCGGCGTACCGGCGGGGAAGCTGCTTGGCTATATGGTCTCTGCCCGAGGAATCGAGGCAAACCCTGAGAAAGTCCAAGCCATCACCCGAATGCAAGAACCAACCGACGTCAAAGGAGTACAGCAGCTCACTGGAAAACTCGAAGCCCTAAGCCGCTTCATCAGCAGGCTGGGAGATCGCACGCTTCCCTTCTACCAGCTGCTCAGGAAAGGAGAGAAATTCAAGTGGACGGAGGAAGCCCGCCAAGCATTCGCAGACCTGAAAAAGACACTCTCGACCCCACCAATCCTGGCGGTACCCAAGGAACGAGAGAAGCTATACCTCTACGTGGCAGCACGTAACAGTGTAGTAAGCACAGCCTCGTTGTCGAACGCGCAGAAGAAGGCAAGGTCCAGAGCATCCAGAGACCAATCTACTCCCTCAGCATGCTCCTGACCAAATCCCAGCAGCGGTACCCGCACTATCAGAAGCTACTACTGGCCATCGTCATGACCTCAAGAAAGGTGTCCCACTACTTCGACGAGCACCCTATCACAATCGTGAGCAGCGCACCACTCGCTGACATACTCAACAACCCGGGAGCGACTGGACGAGTCGCCGAGTGGAACATTGAGCTCAGCCCACGGGACCTGCAGTTCAAGCACCCAACAGCCATCAAAGCCCAAGTACTCCCAGATTTCCTGGTCGAGCCGACAACATGGCGGCCTACCAGAAGCTCTACAACGAACTCGAAGGAAGTTTCGACGGTTGCGAGCTCAACTACATCACCAGGGCCAACAACACAGAAGCTAACGAGCTCGCGAACATCGGTTCGACCCGGGGACCTGTACCACCCGGCGTTTTTTCTCGAAAGCATCAGCCAGAGATCCATCAAAATACAGGCAACAACACCTGAAGTAGTCATGGACAGCGAAGACACAACAGAACCGGCGCAGGTGGCAGCAGCAACCCATCAGAAGGCACAAGCACCAACACATCCGACAGCACAGCTCCGACAGAGCTCGAAGGACATGTATGGACAAAACCGTTCCTTCGATTCCTAATCGAAGGTACGCTACCGCAAGACGTGGCCGAAGCATGACGCATCAGCCGACGGTCCAAGGAGTTCACGGTGATCAACAAACAACTATACAAGCGCAGCATCACCCAGATACTCCAAAGGTCCATCGACGAAGAGGACGGCAAAGCCCTACTGCTCGAAATCCATGAAGGCACCTGCGGGCACCATGCGAGTAGTCGAGTACTCGTGTCCAAAGCATTCCGATCCGGGTTCTATTGGCCCACAGCCATGAAAACCGCAGAGGAAATCGTGCGACGTTGTGTCGCCTGCCAGAAATTCGCAAACAGGCCACACGCTCCCGCATCAGATCTCAAGACCATACCACTATCCTGGCCGTTCGCCACCTGGGGACTCGACATGGTGGGCCCACTCAAGAAATCATCAAAGGGCGGAAGGACACACCTGCTCATCGCAGTCGACAAGTTCACTAAATGGATCGAAGCAGTGCCCATTACCAGCTCCACAGCCCTCACGGTTGTCAACTTCATCAAATCGATCATCTTCAGGTTCGGAGTGCCCCACAACATCATCACGGACAACGGCACGAACTTCACAGCCACAGAGTTCCAGAACCTCTGCGAAGAACTGGGCATCAAAATCAATTATGCATCAGCCGCGCACCCACAGTCCAACGGCCAGGTGGAAAAAGCAAACGGCCTTGTATGCGGGGGAATCAAGAAATGGCTCCTCGCACCACTCGAGCAAGACGCCGGCAACTGGGTAGAAGAACTCCCCGCGGTCCTATGGAGCCTACGAACTACACCAAACAGCGCGACCCAGTACACACCCTTCTTCATGGTGTACGGGGCAGAGGCAGTCCTACCACACGACCTCAAGTTCGGAGCACCTCGGGTCACCGGATACGAAGAAGAAGAAGCAGAAGAAGCACTACATGACGACAAAGATACGGCTGACGAAGCAAGAGACACATCCCTGGCAAAATCAGAGGGGTACCAGGACAAGCTAAGCACCTACCAAAGCAGTCGCTTACGCACTAGAACCTTCAACAAAGGCGACCTAGTCCTTCGGCTGATACAAGAGAAGGTCCATAAACTTGCCCCCCAATGGGAAGGACCATTTATAGTCTCAGAAGTCATTGGAGGTGGCGCCTACAGGCTGAAGAACCCGAAGACAGACGAGGACGTGGGTAACCCATGGAACGTAGCAAACTTGCGACTGTTCTATCCATAATCCCCATCGGTCAGACATGACTGGCAACTCATGTAGATGCTCGACCACAATAAAGAAAATGTTGCCCAAATACTGCCATCTCAAAGCACTCGGGGGCTTAAAGATAAAATCCCCCCCGAGAGACGCTATCGCCTACGCAATCTTAACCAAAGCACTTGGGGGCTTAAGAATAAAATCCCCCCGAGAGACGCTATCGCCTACGCGATCTTAACCAAAGCACACGGGGGCTTAAGAATAAAATCCCCTTGAGAGACGCTATGGCCTACGCGATCTTAACCAAAGCACTCGGGGGCTTAAGAATAAAATCCCCCCGAGAGACGCTATCGCCTACGCGATCTTAACCAAAGCACTCGGGAGCTTAAGAATAAAATCCCCCCGAGAGACGCTATCGCCTACGCGATCTTAACCAAAGCACTCGGGGGCTTAAAGATAAAATCCCCCCGAGAGGCGCCACTCAAGAAATTCTAATCACAAACACTCGGGGACTCGAGCAAAAAAACTCTCGCCGAGAGACGTTATCGTGGCTCTCGCAATATCTACATCAAAGCACTCGGAGGATCCAGCACCGCCTCCTCCCACGAACCACTCGCGCAGTCTGAATCTTAGAAAGCCCAAGCGAAAATACCCGGCCAGCCCCACCCGCTGAGAACAAGGCTCAAAGACATGGCCACAATCAGATGAAGCACCAAGTACTCTGAAGAAATTCTGAAGGAAGCACAGGACACAGACTCCTTTAGTCTTCACCCGATCGCCAACGATCACCTAAAGACTCGAGGGCTACTCCCATCGGGAGCGCTGACGCGCACCCGATAAAAGACAAAAATTAACGGAAGAATGACAAGGGAAAAAAATCTAAAGCCTACGTTTGACTCTACAACTCAACGTAGCCTCGGGGGCTACTCCCATCGGGAGTGCTGCTGCGCACCCGACATAACTCACTAGAAAGATAAAGTCAACGCATCGCGGAGGAGTCGAAGACATTCCACGCCATCAGAAGAAGTCGAAGACATTTAGAGCTATCATATGGAGTCGAAGACGTTCTGCACCATCAGAAGGATTCGAAGACAGTGCATCTCAGGAGTCGAAAATATTGCAAGATCTCAACCACAGCTTGAATTCAACCATAAAGGTATAAAAGGACTCAACTACATTTGGATAGAAGGCAGCTCCTGTTACAAGAGGGAATTACCCAAGGAATTAAGACTTCTACATGTGTGCCCATGAGGGGTAATCGACCCTAGTACAAGGGCATCACCATAGACAAAGGAAGCTAGCTGAGGATGTCAATGACATAACAAAAGGGTGAAGCTCGACTTATTTGTCGATGCTCCACCAGCTTCTTCTCCAGCTGCAGTTGCACGCCTTCTTCTCCGAACGTACAGCCTTTTCTCCGAGTTGCCAGCAAAGATGAGGCCGCCTCCAGTTCTACAAGGTCGCCTGGCGCACCCGCTTGATCGACGGCTTGACGTCGACGTCTTCTTCGGAGCTGATGGAGACGGCACCATCACCTGAGGAGTCGCCAGAAGACGAAGCTGTAGAAGATGCAGGCGTAGAACTCCTCGACCTTGTGGAGCTGTCGCTGCTCGACTCCTGCCAGTGCGGATCCATGCTGTTGCCGCTCGGGTCGAACGCGCGGACAGTGACGGTGCTTTCTCCGTCAAAACGACAGCTGAGCATATCGCCATCCCGCAACTTCAACCACCGAGAAAACACACTCCAACTAGAGCCAAGAAAAATCAAGCGGGAGCTATCAACCTCCAAATCAACATAAGAAGGAGATTGACAGCTCCCTTGAAGATGCAGAAGCAAGCCATCTATGCCACCTTCAGAGACAATGGCGGAAAAAGCAGAGGGAAGAAGAACGCGGCTGGCGCTCTGGCCACGAACATGCAAAAGAAAATCATAGCGCCAGAAACCCTCCTCCAAGGGAGAGGAGGAAGGCACTGGCGCCGCACTAGGGAAACCACCAGGGCATGAGCGTGGTGCACGGCCACCACGGCCACGACAAACACGGCCACGACCAGCACCCCGCATAGGAACCATGAGAAGAAGAAGGGAAGAAGGAAGAGGCAAAGAAGCAAGCTGGATAGAGGCGAAACATTGTGGAAGCAAAAGGCCTATTTATAGAACAAAAACCTCCCAGCACAGAGAAGCGAACACGGCAGCAGCAATTAATTCAAAGACCAAACATCGCAGACGTCTCAAATTCCAAGACCAAGATGCTTTCCCACGGGACGCACTGTGCGCGAGACGCGTCAAGTCACACGCGTTTCCAACGCGCGTATCGGAAACCCAACCAGCGCCTGCCGCACGCCACAACGGCCATCATTACGACCGGTCATGAAGACGTGACGGTTCACTGGCGGAGCATCCCTGACAGCCATCAAACAGAGGCATCGTTATCCTGACAAGTGGTGAAGAAAACAAACAGACATCAAAACCCAGAGATTCCATCTTTCAGATCCTTTTCCTGATGAAGAAAAACATCTTACTCCCATCGGGAGAGCGCATCATGAGAGTCCCAGATGCTCCCTCACACAAAGGTCAGTAATGTGGTCGAGTGACCACTCGCACTCTCGAGAGTCTCGGGTGCTTCCTCAACCCGACGCAAGACAAACATGCATTCGCCAAGATCATACGGCGCTAAGAGTCTCAGGTGCTCCCTCACCTCAAGAACCGAAATGACATTCGAGTGACTACTCGCGAAACCCCCCCCCCCCCCGTCTGAGCACTCGAAACAAGCTCCACGGGTGAATGAGTGAACAGCTCGCTTGATGTTTTGTTCCAAGCGGGTGCAATGCTATAAAGGCTCCACGCCTCAAAAACACACATTCCTGGAACACGATACACTGTGCCTAGATGCCACGCAAGATTAGCGTGTAGGTAAGACCCCGCTGCGAAGTTCGGCCGGGCTGGGACTTGCCGAAGAGCGATTTCACTCCCAACATTTTCCATGCGCTGCGCATGATAGAAAAAGCCGGGCAGACGCGCCTTAGGCTATGTACATTACTGGCGGCAAATGAAGACCGTAAGACCTGAAGCGACAGGACTTTTGCTCGACACCAGTGTTCCAAGCTCACGTCGAGGGACGTGGGTTTGATTGGGCTGCTGCGGTATTTACCCTAGTGCAATTCACCAAGGTTCCACCAGTCGACTCCTTGGGCCCTTTCAGCTTAGCATCCCACGAAACAGGTTTTGTCATGGCCACCAGACTGCTAGCGACCCGTGGTTGCACCGCGCATACAAATAACTGACAAATGGATGTACTCGAGTCCCTGTGCGACTCTTTGATTCCCCCAGGCACTCGGGGGCTACTGACGAGGGGGTGACCCCACGACTCCTACGGATAAGCCTACCTGGTGTCCCTGAAGACAGAAGGCCCATGAAGATATAGCCTCGGCCCGCTAATTGGCACCGACGTAGGAGTCCGCGACTCACAAGGAAGGTGCGAGAACCTGCCGTACGGACCAAGCTAAGGTTAGGAAAGCTTACCTGTAAACGTAGATAAACTCCCCAAGACCTAGCCCAGTATCTAAGAACTAGGAGGGGCGACGAAAAGGACAACCAATATCATCTGTAACCCTAGCCTTGAGCTCTCCAGCCTTGGCATCCCCTGTAATCGCATCTCCCCCATCAATAATATCGAGCAGGAGCGTGCCTTCCTGTTTGCCGACGAGCTATCGTCCAACCTGTGCCTCTCATGAATACCCCAGGGTCACTGACCATGGGATTTGCCGGGGTTGATTCCCGTCAGCCCCTCGCCTAGGCCTTGAGCCCAATCCCTTCGCCTGTCCCCTGGGGGCCGGTTCCTCCATCCTTCGGTCGTTGGTTTGGGTCTGGCCGTACTCAAAGTAAAGTTGCTACCGCTTCTGCATCATCTTCAATTCCTCCAGACTCATGAGGGCCATCCTGTTCTCGTTAGGATCCCGGGGCAGCTCATCGATCGACTCCAGCAGGTCCCCGATTGGAGCTTCCATCAAGTCCTGCCAATCTGGATCTTTTATCCCCTCTGCGTTGCAGGGAGACATGGCCCCCACCAAGGCATCCTTTGCCTGATTATTATGCTGAGGAATCACCGCCTCCACCAGAACCAACTACCACCCTCCGGTAAATATCTCCTTAAACGTGTGATAGAATTTGTACACACTTAGGTCATGTTGAGGCCCTGGGTGGAGCCGCATCTTATCTGCCGAACCCTTATAATCCCATGCCATACGGGAGCGGTGCTGCAAGGGGGTAATCCGGCGACAGAGGTAGTCAAGGACCACCATGTCAAGCGTCAGCCCCGCGGCCTTGATCCTAGCCAGCACCAGGTGAAATTGTTCGCCCAGGTCAAGCTGAGCATGCCACGCTCTGGTTCGCTCTTCAGTCAGCTGCAACACGTCATCCGGCACCTCATAAGCCGGAACAATTGGGTATATCTTAACGAACACCCAGTAGCCTCTCCATTCGTCCCTCTTGGTGATCACATGCGATTCTAGGTATTCGTTAGACATCTCCTCCCGGATCTTGAAGGAAAACCCCCCGCGATCACATCATGCTTCACCCTGAGGGTGTAGAAGTGCCGGAACAGGGCGACTGACGACGCCACCCCCACAAAGTTCTCGCACAGATACGCGAAAGCTGCCAGGGCGGTCACCCCATTCGGATGCAAGTGCATCATATGGATCTTGTATGTATCCATGATGGCTAGGTAGAAAGGAGAAAAGGGAGGGACCTGACCTGCTTCAAGGAAGGCGATGTAAATCGGCACCATATCCTCGTTGAGCACCGCGTCCCTCCCATTCGGCGCTGCTGCGACGGACCGGTGATACGCGAGAGATGATAGTTGCTTCTCGTCCTTCGTTGGTTACCCCAAGTGGAAGGTGAGATGCAGCGTAGCAGCAAGTTTCCCTTGGTGAAGATACCAAGGTTAAGAGTGTCGACCAGTAGGACTCCGATAGTGATAAGTAGGTGGTGAAGTGAACAATGGCGCCGTTCACAACTCTGAGTTTCTTAATTCACCTGGACCTTCACAAAGACACAAATAACTTTGCTCCCAACGAAGTTCAGAGAGGTTGTCAATCTCGCCAGTCTTGTTATTTACAAAGGATCAAAAGCAAGGTATAATGATAATGATAGCAACTGAAAGTAAAAGAAGGAAAGTAAATGAGTGTGTCCACAATGATGAGAATATGGACCGGGGTCCCGTGATGTTCACTAGTGATGTCGCTCTCCCAAAAGACGATAAATCTGCTATGCGAGCTAAACAAATTGCAGCTGGGCAATTGACATGATTATAAACGCACCGCAATGCTAACTATGCTACAAAGAAAGGAAGAGGCTGAAAATCATGGGCAGTACGCCAAAATAAGTAGACTGAAATCCAACTGCATCTACTACTAATCATCCACCTTGAGATATCTATCCAGAACATCTCCTTGGTATTAAATTGTGAGCCCCACCCAAAGTGTAAACCCAAAGCAACAGACAACTGCATTAAAAAGCACTTTGCATAAAGTAAACAATCCTTGCAACCGCAGTTACAAGCACCGTTGTTTCCCCCTTGTGGCAACGACACATCCCCTAGACTCATGTTTTTGTCACTCAAGCGTGTCATCGGGGGGCATGAACCCACAATCGAGCATAACGTTCCCTCTTGGAGTCACTACCTACTACTTGGCCAAAGCAATAAACAGCAACGGAGAACATGCAAGAATTACTTAGGAACAAAAATATAAAAGATAAGAACCAAATATATTACTCTATCACAATCTGAACATAATCTCATAATCCATCAGCTCCCATCAAACTCAGCATAGCAACAGCAGAAAGATTACATATGTGCCTCGACCATGTAGGGAAGCTCACGAAGTCTAAACCATGAAGAACAAAGAGGGGAGGAGAACATCACATAGCTACTGATCACGGACCCATGGTCCAAAGGAAACTACTCACGGCACATCCGGGAAGCGTCCATGGTGGAGGGGAAGCTCCCGGAGGTCGATCCTCCCTCCGGCAGGGTGCCGGGAAGAGGTCTGCTGGCGCTACCGATCTTGGAAGCGCGGCGGCGTCGAAACAGAGGCGAGATCGTGGAAAAGGGTTCTCTCCCTGGAAATTTCACGTCACGGGAAATAACTAGGCGAAGGGGTATCCAGGGGGCCACCAGGGGTTCAGGCGCCCCCTAGCGCAGCCAAGCCCTAGGCCGCGCCAGGTGGCCGCCTGGGGCCCTGGTGGGTCCCACCTGGTCCTCCTTCGGGACTCCGGAATTTTCCTTCACGCTGATTTTTTTATCTGATTTTTCCCGAATTTTTGGAGAACTTTTAATATGGGGGAAAACTGGAATAGAAAAACAGCAGAAAACATAAACTAGCACTGGGGTGCACTGAGTTAGTAGGTTAGTCCAAATATGATCAAAAGTGTATGAAAGTGTATCTAGATTATAGCAATATCACACAAAACATGCATGGAGCAAGCAGAAATTATAGATACGTTTGGGACGTATCAACATCTCCAAGCTTAATTCATGCTCGTCCTCGAGTAGGTAAATTATAACAAGCAGAATTTCTGTGGTGACATGCTAGCAACCATATAAGAACTTTGAAAAGTAAAGCAATCAAGGTACGTGATTCAATTCAAGTCATAACATGCAAGAGTCTATATTAGCATTGAAACAAGCAACGAAAGAACATTAGGTGCAAGAGCTCTCGTTGTCCATGACTCGAATGTCTCCAAATGGTGTTTTTGTGCAAGAAGGGGGATAGGGAATACGAGAAAAAAGTATTTTTGTTGAGATCTCAATCTACTAAAGTTTCACACTTGGTCTTCTTTGGAATCTTATCTTGACTCGTCCCCAGACCACTAGCCAGGTACAAGTCAATTTGATCCACTCCTTTTCGATATTTTGAGCACTCATGCAATGGATGAGCGTAAGCACGAGAGTTGACACTTAGGATGGCAAAGAGAGAAATATGGTGGAGGAGGAAGACAAAAAGGATGAGAAAGGCTCACATCAATGAGGACAATCATAGGCGAGAAGGCCAAATGATAGATATGATGTGAGGAGTAGGGATTGCCATGCAACGGATGCACATATGAGCTAAGAAAGCTCTCCAATGGAACTGGTGGGGATGCATCTAACTTGCTCGCTCATGAAGACCTAGAGCTCTTTTGAGGAGGCTCATCCTTGGAATATGCAAGCCAAGTTCTATAGTGTGAAGGTCCCCACATAGCTATATGCATGAATGATCATCTCTATGGAGTACAAGGATAAGAGGGAGTACTAGTGTGATCTTTCAAAAGGATAGTAGTGTTGCCCCTTCTCTCTTTTTATTTTCTTTTTCTCTTTTTTCTATTTTTTTGGTGGCCTCAATGACTCTTTCTATTTAACTATCATTTGTCCTCTTTTGGATCTTTTATTTTGTCCCGTTTGGGATCTTTTCCTCACTTAAGGGCAACACTCTAATTTACAAGAGGGTACAGAAGATCTTTCACACTTTACAAGGTACTCAAAACATATTGAAGATGTAGATATCATGATGTATGCAATGTATGCCTCTGCCAATGTAGCAGGAACATATATGACATGAAGATCAAGTCATGAATAGGTGGATGTTGCATGGAAATATATCTCGGAAAGGCTATGGAAATGCCTTGATAGGTAGGTATGGTGTCTATTTTGAGGAAAGATATGAGGAGGTTTATGATGACAGAGCGTATCATGCCAAGGGTTTGTATGTACCAGCGAAGGTGGACGCCAAATCTCGGAGCGAGAAGAAGGCAATGCACAGTACAGGAGAGGCTAGAAAATATGAGGAGTTGAAGTGTCAACTTTCAATGCTTACATTAGTCCGAAGAACTCATGCACTTATTATCGGTAACTCTCAATATAATAAGGAGGTTCACAAAGAGACAAGTACCCCGAGGAGGAGTGTATGTGGGTTTCGTTATCCTTGCGCATCCTCGACTCATGGTACGTGAGTGTACTCTAATATCCGATCCCTCAGAAGATTAGCGATCCATCTAGTAGCTAGAGGTCTCAACTTGTTTTTGTAGGTTTTCGAAAATAATCACGGATTTCCCAAAATACGAGACCTATCACTAATAGGCTAGAGCTCTTGACACCAAAAGTTCAAACATTACTCACAAAAATACCTCAAAACTATTGCAAGTTAGTACTAAAATTAAATAACAACCTCAATTCTAGTTGTGTTATAAATGTCTTTCCCCACAAAATACGAGTTGTGTTTGATTAAGTATTCGATGCTTGAACTTACTACTTATAGAGTGTCTTGGAAGGGAAGAGGTGACAATGTGTGCCGATGGTAATCAAGATAGTTGATGGTCGGCAACACTCTCCCTCTACATCCATCATTCACTACTGGAATTCACCTATTTGCCGTCTGCCTCGGCGGACGGCAAACACCTATATGGCGGACGGCAAAGGACTTTGCCGTCTGCCCACTCACGGCAAAGAACCCGTCAGCTATTTCTTCGGCAAAGGGGTGCTTTGCCGTCTGCCGGAAATCGACGAACGGAAAATTACCTTTGCCGTGCGCTTTTGTGCAAGCAGACGACAGAGCGGGCGTGACGGCGAACCTTTGTCAGCCGGCTCCGTCAGGCCGTTAACGGCAGGATTTGGCGTCTACAGACAGACGGCAAACCTCCCAACTTTGCCATCTGCCTTGCCGGAGGCAGACGGTATCATGACCGTCCGGCCGGCTCCGTCAGGTCGTTAATGTCGTCTACTAACAGACGGCAAACCAGCTTTGCCGTCTGCTTTGCCGGAGGCAGACGGCATAATGACCAAATGGTCACCCAGCTGTTGCTAGATTGCACAGATGGGCGCCACGTGTCCTCTTTGCCAACTACAAGCAGACAGCAAACATCTTTGCCGACTGCCTGCGGACGGCAAAGAGCCTATATTGTCTCTGTCTTTTCTGTTTTTCTTTTAATCCCTGCATTTGACAAAAAATCAATATATATATATATAGCAGCAGAATCAGAAGCACATTTTAACATCACATCACATCATATCAAACAACATATGAATCTCCAACAAGGATAACACATTGTTTCCAAACAAGGATAACAACAATATATACATAGTTCATTACACAAAGTCTCCAAACAGTTCATAACAACAATAAACTGTTTCTAAGCTATATTGAAAGTGAAAATACAGCAACTCCATCGATGCACGACCCTCATAAAGCAAATCTGCAAAATCAAAATAAGAAAGTTAGCGGAAGAAGGAGGACAAGAAGAATAAGTAATAAGAGAAGGAGAAGGACAAGAAGAAGAAGAAAAGAGAAGAAGAACAAGGAGGAGAGAAGAAGAACAGAGAAGAGTTCTTTTCTATCTTCTCCTTGTTTTTCTTCTCTCCTCTCCTTGTTCTTCTTCTTCTTCTGTTTTCTTTAGCATTTGTGAGCAATTAAGCTAACCTTGAGCATTTGTGAGCATATTTTGAGAAATTAAGCTAACCTTTAGCATTTGTGAGCAATTAAGCAAACATTAGCATATTTTGATCCAATGAAACTAACTTTAGCATATTGTGAGCAATTTAAGAAACTTTAGTGTGTTTTGAGGAATTAAGCTGACTTTAGCATATTGTAAGCCAATTAAGCTAGCTTTAGCATTTTGTGAGCCACTTTAGCTAACTTTAGAATTTTTTAAGTGAATCAAGCTAACTTTAGCATTTTGTGAGCGATTCAAGCTAACTTTAGCATCTTGTGAGCAAATCAAGCTAACTTTACCATTTTGTGAGCAAATTAAGCTAACTTTGGCAACTTTGAAAAAATGAAGCTAACTTAAGCATTTTTTGAGCCAATTAAGGTAACTTTATCATTTTGTGAGCAAATCAAGCTAACTTCATCATATTGTGAGAAAATCTGGCTAATCATGCTATTATTAGGCTAACTTAGCTATATTTAAGAATTTCATAATATTTCAGAAGCTAAATATGCATTTTCAAACTAACTAAGCATTTATAAAGCAAAATATACAACACAACTTACCGGAGTGTAGCCCTCAAGGCTGAGGTGGCTGAGAAGCATCCGTCGGGTTGGCCGATGTTGACGGTGGAGAAGGGTCATGGGACGCAGCCCGAGAGTTATGCTGCACGAAAAGATCAACTAGAGGTTAGCACGACGCCACTCAATATGGTATTGATGATCATCAAAAGATACTCACCGTCCCCACAGGAGAAATGATCGGCATCGGTGGAGCGGCCTGACCAGTCTTCTCGCACATAGTCTGCACATTTGTTTTTCATGAGTCAATCATATTAGTTAGTAATATAAACAAAAATAATAACATGCATTCTTTGGGTGAATATGAACAAGTGACTTACCACGAAGAGCTCATACAAGGCCCGGTTCGATGCATCGTGTCGTGCCGCGGCCTCCTCGAGAGCCTTCGCCGTCCTCTCCTCCGCCAGCCGCTCTCTCTCCGCTGCCTTCTCCTCTGCCAACCGCTCCTTCTCCTCCAGTAGCCGCTGGGTGTTCTGTCGCTCTTTCTCAAGAGCTTCCTGCAACCCCACTCCTCTAGTTAGCATTGTAATATTCGATGAGAGAAAACAAGAATGCAAGAGTCCTTATGGATAACCTGGATAGCGAGGTCAACTGGCCACGGACGAGTCCTTATAGCAGGAGAAGAACTCGTTTGGCGCGCCTTGATCTCAGGAAGAGTCTTACCACACCTAATCAACTTATCTCCAATGGCCATGGCGCCATGGCGCCTTCCGCCACCAGAGATCATCACCAGCTCCGGGTCAATAGGCTTCCCAATCGGGGTGTAAGCCCCCCCGTGCTTCTCCTTCGCCACCTCAGTATAAGCCTTGAGCTTACTATAGGCGGCAATGTTGGTGAAAGTCGAAGGAGTGGCGAGATCCGACTCTGAGAGTGCCTTGGCCTTCTTGTACGACGCTGTATGGGACATGCCATACATGTCGAACACCTGAGGCACCTCCGTTTTATTATGCTCCGCCTAAAAGACAAAGAAAAGCATGATATTAGTAAGTGGGTGCCTAAAAGACAAAGCAAAGAAGAATTTGCACATACCCATTTATGCCCGTAACCAGCTAAGTTACGGCTTCCTTGATGGTGTGGCACACCAACCATTTGGGCGCGTCGGTCCTTGGCATTGTTGTGGACGGCCAACCAAGCATCTGAGCACCAGTGGTCCACAATGACCTCCCAACAATCCATCTTGTCCGCACACCATCTCGGCGGCGCCTAAGTTAGTAAACAAGGAAACTAATAAGTAGCCTAGATAGGAATCAAATCAAGAAAACTATTCAAGACTTAAGAAGGGTTACCGTCATGTACTGGGCCCTGGTCAGAAACTTCTTGCGGCAGTCCTTCTTGCTACGCTTGCGCCCTTGCTTGGCGTAGTAGTCACGGACCGCCTGCACTCGCATCTCGTGCCTTGTGTTCTGCAAGAGGCGCGTGGCCTCTGCAACTATCACGTCCTCCGCCTCCTGCTCCTTGGACTCATCGACCTTGTAGTAGACCTGCAATAGCACGAGACAACACTGATGAGTGCACCAACTAGCTATTGTCAAGATTTTATTGTGTGAAACAGAAATTACCCAAAAGCCGTTGATCACCATGTCGGCTCTGGTGTGGCATTCGACCCCGTTGATGGTCGTATCCGGCGGGGCCGGGGCAGCACAATAGTGCTCCCATTTGAGTCCAGGCTGCGAAACCTCATCAGGTCCGGGCAATTGAACCAGCCCCGGGAAGTTCTCCCTGACGAGCACACCAAGGATGGAGTTGGGATTGCGGACATCATTGCCGTATATCCAACCCCTGCAGTATAAAAAGACAAAGCCATCAGATAGACATAAGTATAGAAGGTACCGAAAGAAAGTATAAGTGCACTTATGTCTCTCCATCAGACGTAATCAACCACTTATGGGCGGGAATCACCGGCACAGACGGGAGCCGTGTACCCCCACACTGGTACACGGTGGTACCCTCAGCCACCTCCTACTCATCCGTAGTGTCCAGCTCGGCACCAGCCTCCCCCTCAGGCGTGTGCTGCTCCGGTTGGTCCGGCCAGGGACTCCAGGTCGTGCGGGTGGACGTAGCCTCCTCCTCCACCTCAGGCTGGTGGATCGGATTGTCCGAGGAGGGATCCACCCTGAAGTGCTCTGGTGAATCAGCCGGAGGTGGCGGCGAGGAAGCAGCAGCAGGTGTCCGTCTCCCTTTCCCGCGACCACCACCTGCTTTGCCTCTCCCGGTCTTCTTCCGACCTCTCCCCCTGGGCACCTCATCAGTAGAAGGAGGAGGCGATGAAATACTCTCGAGCAAAGACCTCCGTAGAGCCAGAGGTGGGAGCGCATGACCCCTCCCTCGCGAGCCTGAGGTCTCGCCCTCCATATCTGTCACAAACCTGCCAAGAATTAAAATAAAATAATTAGTACAATGAGAAAAATAATTAATAATACAAAAGTAATTACTGCAATAATGAGAATATATATATAATTAAAGTTGAGATGCATACAACTAACAATAGTCGGGATCATCGGTATCTTCTCCGCGTTCAATTGAAGGATCGTCATCACTATCACGCGTGTCGTCGATAATGACGGCCTCATCAGGTTCAACAACACCAACATTTGGAAGGCCTTTATGTAAATGGATAGGTCATCTGGAGCAGTAACCTCTTCTTCTTCAGGCTCTTCAACATCGTCGTTAGCGGGTTCACTCTCATTGTCTTCTTCCATGTTCTGGGGTTGCGTAGAGCGGTTTCGGAAACGTTTTTTTATCACGCGTGTTTCTTGGAAGAATTCTCCTTCATATGTCTCTGGGTCAATGTGGGGTACATAATCCTCTTCATTTGGGGGAGGTGGTCTAATATGAGGTGGCACATCATAAACGACATCCCAACCTTTCAGGTTTTCAACCGTTTGGCAGGGGTAGGATAGATAGAAAACCTGGGTGGCCTGTTGAGCCGTAATATAGACATCGGGGACATTAAAATGGGTGTCTTGTCGAATTTCGACTAGACCTACATGTTCATGAGTTCGTCTAGTCCTCGACGGGAGAAACCAATGACATTTGAAGACAACGACGTTGGGAGGATTTTCACCATAGAATAGAAGTTCGTATATTGCTTCAACTCTTCCATAATACTCAATACCTCCGTCGCCGACAGCAGAGACACCCGAATTTGTACTTTTTTGATCGGCCATTTTTCGCTCTTTATCAACGGTATGAAAGCGATACCCGTTGATGTCGTATTTCTCAAATACACGGACCTTACTGTCAAAACCATTAGCGACTTGTCTCAATTCGGCGTCCATAGGCTCCTCATTTGCCTATAAGTTTTATAGGAAAGGATTGTTATATTAGTGAAAAATAGGTCGAACCAACAAATGAAACCCTATATATGAATGATAGTTACCGTTCGTTTGAACCAAGAGATGAAACCAGGATTGCCGTCTCCTTGATTGGCAAGAAGCTCATACTCTGCGATGGAATCACTTTCAATAACCACTCCATTCGAGAATTTGGCGACGTATCGACTGTATGAATTTAGGGGAATTAATAAGAAACAAGAATTATTAGAAGTTGCGAAACAATGTACGTAACGAGCACTTACTCGATGTACGGTCGCACTTCTGTTAGGTTGGTGAAGATATACAGTGTAAGAGTCCGCCATTCTTTGATATCCAAAATCTTATTTCTCGAAGCACCAACAGGTCCGAGCTTCCCTTTGAATAGGCTGAGGTTGGATTGACGCCGTTGGGGGTCGCCAGTATTGTATCGAGGCTTTGGATTATGCAAATGGCGATTTTTGGCTTCATAATGTGCTGTCACAAAGTTTGCCGCCTCCTCGGTAATGAAAGCCTCGGCCATCGATGCTTCAATTCTACGTTTATTTTTAAATTTTGCTCGAAGCGTCTTCTGCATTCTCTCCGTTGAATAGCACCAACGATTTTGCACAGGGCCCCCTAATCTTGCCTCGGTCGGGAGATGCAATATCAAATGCTGCATCGGATTAAAAAAACCCGGTGGAAAGATCTTCTCTAACTTGCAGAGCAACTCTGGCGCCATATCTTCCATGTCTTCTGGCACGCCATCGGATAGTTCTTTAGCACAAAGAACACGAAAGAAATAGCTCAGTTCTGCCAGTACTAGCCACTCTTCCTCAGGGATATAGCCGCGCAACATCACCGGCATTACCCGCTCAAGCCATATGTGCCAATCATGACTCTTCAGCCCAAATATTTTATGTTTTTCAGGACTCGCTCCCCTCCTCAGATTCGCTGCATACCCATCAGGGAACATCAAACTGTTTTGCACCCACAAGAGAATTTCCATGATATGCCCCCTTTCAAGATTGAACCAGGCCCTTGGCTTGGACCAATTCTTCTTTCCTTTCGGCTGTCGCATGTTCTGTGAGGGTCTATCACATAGAGTCTCCTGGTCGACTCTAGCTTTAGGATTATCCTTTGACTTCCCATCTATGCTGAAAAATGTACCAAACAGGGCCTCGCCGATATTTTTTTCAGTGTGCATCACGTCAATATTGTGTGGAAGTTCGAGGTCTTGGAAGTAGGGGAGATCCCAGAAGCATGTCTTGTGAGTCCAGGCGTGTTCCGAATTATATCCCTTAAAATACCCGGGACGTTCTGGATCAGGCTCGAGAGAGTTCAACTGTGCCAAGACATGTTCGCCCGTCATCGTAGGTGCTGCCAGGTTTTTGACAACTTTTCTTTTGATGAAGTTCTTCTTGTCTTTTCTAAAAGGATGCTTAGGAGGCAGAAACTGTCTATGCAAGTCGAAGCAGGAATACTTGCCACCCGCCTTCAGCCAATGAAACTGAAGAGCAGCCTTGCATGTTGGGCACCCGAACTTTCCATGAACACAGAAGCCAGCGAAAAGCGCATACGCCGGCAAGTCAGGCATCGAGTACTGGTACCAAACATGCATTTTGAAGGTCTTTTTGCTAGCTGCATCGTATGTCTTGAACCCTTCATCCCAAGCTTGTTGCAATTCCTCCTTAAGCGGTTGCATGTACACATCCATATTCTTCCCCGGATATTTGGGCCCTGGTATTATCAACGTCAGGAAAATGTTCTTCCTTTTCATAATCTCTGAGGGGGGGAGATTGAGTGGCATGACAAATATAGGCCAACAACTGTATGAGGCTGCCATCAGACCGAAAGGATTGAACCCATCTGTGCCGACGGCGATTCGGCAATGCCTTGGCTCCTTAGCTTTTTCCGAATGTTTTTCATCAAAGTGCTTCCATGCTGAACCATCCGATGGGTGAGTCAACATCGGCTTCCCATCTGCATCAAATTCTGTTCTCTTCCCATGTTTGTGCCATGTCATCTGTCTGGCTGTCTCTTCCATCATGTAAAGGCGTTGAATTCTTGGTATCACTGGAAGATACCGAAGAACATTTACGGGTATTTTGGTCTGCGTCTTCTCACCTTGACCATTGTCTACCACAACATACCTGGATGACTTGCATTTGGGACAATAGTCTTCGTCCGCATACTCTTTCCTAAATAAAGCACATCCATTTTCACAAGCATGTATCTGCTCATAGGGCATCTTAAGTACCTTGAAGATTTTATCCGATTGGTACAGGTTTATAGGCATAACATGATCTTTTGGTAGAAACCACCCAATTAGGGTAGTGATCGCATTGTAGCGATCTGTGCCCAAGTTGAATTGTGCCTTCAAAGCCATCAACTGTGCGATGGCATCGAGCTGAAAAAGCTCAATGTGAGCGTGCAGCGGACGTTTCGAAGACTCCAACATCTCATAGAAGGCCTTCGCAGATTCCTCCATCTCATCGTCCTCATCCCGCGCATCGTCAAAGTCCTGCACCATGTCTTCGATCCCGGTTCCGTACTCATCCGTGCGCTGACGGACCACCTCCTCTCTCCGTCGTCCGCTAGACTCGCCATGGAAGCTCCACACCGTATAACTAGGCTTATAACCCCACTTCTGCAAGTGTTTACCCATATCCACCTCTTTCGCCTGTTTATAATTGTCGCACCTAACACAGAGGCACCAGGTTTTTCTCTGCCCATTTGCAAACGCCGCTCTCAGAAACTCCTTGGTTTTCATTGCCCATTCATTGCTGATCTCTTTATGATTAGGGCGACCAGTGTACATCCACGCACGATCATCGCTCATCTTGTCGCTACTAAACAACAAATATACCAGTTTGTCAATTTTATTACGTCCACTTTTTATTGCTTTTATCATACATAACTACGGCATATGCAATTAACCTACACACTAATAGGTAAAGATAGGTCCTAATCCCACCCGAGTATGTGTAGATTGGGTCGGTTTCCCATGCTTTGGTCCCGATCCGACGCGGTATTTCGGCAGCACCTCCCCGCTGTTCTCCTAATACACGTCTCGACAACAAGCCGAGAGGTTGTGTATCCGGAGAACAACAGGGAGGCGTTGACGAAATACCGCATCGGATCGGGACCAAAGCATGGGAAACCGACTCAATCTACACATACTCAGGCTGTCCATGGATAACGTTGGACAATTCAAAAGAATCACTATTATAAATATGCAAATGAATGCATATTTATAACTGTAACCCTTTCGAACGGGAGACACATACTGGTTACGCGACTGCATATTGAAACTATATTGCTAGCTAGTGTCATCGGCACAAAGGCCGGAACAGAGCAAAGGAAGGGGGTCAGGAGGATAAGACGTGTTTTGCATAGCCTCGAGTGCAGGGGAGATCGTCGAACACAGGGAGAGGTCGTCGAACACCAGACTTGCGACGGCTCGAGGTGAAGGGGGAACAACTGCACATTAAAAACCAATAAGCTATTCTGCGGTGTGCTAGAGATATTTTTTGGTTTCAGGTTATGCTAGAGATGCTCTTCGGTCAAGATTCATTTGTACTCCTCCTTCTTCTACTTTCTACTCTTCTCCTCCTCCAGACTCATCCTTCTCCATTTCTCATCCTCCTTCTTCTACTTTCTACTCTTCTCCTCCTCTGACCTCCACCTTTTCTCCTCCTGGCCTCCACCTCCGGCCTCCACCTTCTCTCCTCCCAGCCTCCTCCTCCAGCCTCCACCTTCTCTTCTCCCGGCCTCCTCCTCCGGCCTCCACCTTCTCTCCTCCTCTTTCTTCTTATTTTACATATTATTTGTTTTTTCCCTTACACTTCTTCTTTTATTTACATTTACTCTTTATTATCATTTAAATTTTTTGAATATTGTAATTATGCATCTTATCATTTAAATTTTCTGCATATTGCAATTAACAGAAAAAATAAAAATAAATCGTACTAAAAATCTAGAACCTAAACCCTAATATCTACAATTACTAACTAAATCCTAACACTAACTAATTACTAACTAAAATCCTAACACTAACTAATCACTAAATAAAATCCTAAAACTATAGAAATTACAGAGAAAAAATAAAAAAATAGAGGAGGAGCGGGCTCACCGGAGTAGGGGGCCAGAGGAGGAGGCCGGGAGGTGGGCGGCTGCGCAACGGTGAGTGGCGGAGGAGGGCAGCGGCGTCGGCGTCGGGATCCGGCGAGATGCGGCCGCAGGCAGCAGAGGGCGGGGCGGAGGAGGGTGGGGCGGGTGCGGGATCCCGCGGGCGGCGGAGGGCGGGGAGGTGGAGGACGGTGAGAGATCCGGCAGGGGCGGGACGGAGAGGCGGCGGCGATGTTTGGGGCTCGGCGGCGGCGTGGGGAGAGAGCACGGTTGCGAGGAGGAGTGGGAGTGGGAGTGGGAGAGGGACCGTGCGGGGGGTTAACGGCTCACCGCTTTGCCGTCTGCCGACAGACGGCAACGGCACGTATGCCGTCCGTAGGCAGACGGCAAAGCGGTGGGCCGTTAGCCAGGCCGCGTGCCTCGCTTGGGTGGTCCCAGCTGGAGGTTTGCCGTCTGTCAACGGACGACATAGGTCTCTTTGCCGTCTGCCTGCGTCCACGCAGACGGCAAAGATGTGGTTTGACGTATGTCTACGTGTTACCGTCTGTACTTAGGGCAGCGGACGGCATACCGCTGCTTTGCCGTCCGCCCCGACGAAATGCAGACGGCAAAGCCACTGGCCCATGGCAAACTGGTGAATTCCAGTAGTGATTTGATTAATATATGAATAAAATTATGATCGTTTGAATGTGAACTTTATTAGTGTTTCTTGCATCAAGCAAAGAAAATTATTCATATTAGTGAGAAACAAGTCAGTTGTTCTCCTTTTATGAATGATATATTTTATGGTCACATTACGGTTATGGATGAGTTGTTCTTATATTGATGATAGTAGTTTGATCATTTATAATAAATATTGTAATGCCAAGAATTATCCAAACTTAGTAATGACACTACCGTTTAAGTCATGAATGGTATGATGAAGTTTTGAGATGCTTGATCTCTTGAAACATAAAAACCATGCCTCTTTAGGTGAGATGACTAAAACCTCGCATTCTGGTAAAACAAAGTTTGCGATGATTGTTGTATATCATACATTGTGATGTATCATATTTCAACATGTAGTGAATTTCATTATTTCGTGAACTTCATTAGTGGACTTAGATGAATATGTGTATTCACTAATGAAATGTGAGTCTGAAATAATTTGGTGCGATCAAAGGATTTCAGAATAAAGACAAACATGAATTTGAAATAATTAGATGTGATCAAAGGGATTTCAGAATAAAGATGGATATTAAATTAACAAGAAACACAAGTCTCTACGTTTTGATCAAAGTGGCAAATGTTTTGAGTTAGTCTTGGGCATTAAAATGTGTGAAAGTTGTTCCACAAATTGTGATGTTTTAAGACACTTCAATATTGTTGATGTCCCTAAACATTATAATCATACTCCATTTTATAGTGTATGGTCCGAGTTTTCTCTTACCGAGTTACGTTATTATTGTTTAGAGTTATTAATTTAATATGCAAACAATCACTTCAGTATAGGCATCCATATGAGTTCATGGAAACCAACACTATATATGTTGCGGTGCGACATGGATTTATATGACAAATTATCTTTGTAGTGTATCCATAGACAACTATGGATGCATCTTCCGCAACTAGAACCAAAAGAGTAAAACTTGTTGCTATGTGTTTTGGTATTTGTCAAGAAATGTTCTTGATGAATGTGTTGATGGAAGAAAAGTGAAAGGTCAACTAAGGTAATTGACCTTTCCTCCGGATGTCAGAGTAGCGCAAGGGAATTTTTTCCGGAAGCAAAGCTCTACAATTAGAGGAGAAACTAATGTTAATGATCATGATGTTTTGGTTACAGCTTTTACCGAACAAAGTAGGATTCAAGAATACATATTTTCCCTTGTGCAAACTGATATTCATGATTCACTTGTCAAGTTAATAGAACAAGACATGCCTACGAACTACGAAGAAGTGATGGTGGACCTAAGTATGAGATATGACTATGAGTCATGAAATCCTATATTGTGTTACATTTAAGATTTCTTGAATCTTATCGAGTAAAGAAGTTACTTGATAATCCCAATAACTTCATGGTTATAAGGAATAAATGTGAACATCAAAGAAGACATCAAGATCGATTTGTCACAAAGAATGTTTCTGAAAAATTAAAAAAGTTGACTACAATGTGTAGCGATGCTTGAGTCAATGGGATATTCACTACGATTGATCCAAAATGTTATCAATATCGTGAATTCCTCAAATCCTACATTTGAAGAAGTGCTTTAATTGGTACAATAAGAATGTTTTGGAAAACGTATGGATACTAGTGTCTCGTAACCTGAATTCTCGTTTTGATGGAGGTTCAAAGGGTTTTAGACTTATCCAAAATATCGAGGAAACATGTATTTGCATGAAACTGAATGGCAGCTGGATAGGAGCCATGTTGTTATTGAGTGGGAGATATGGGAGTATCATCCTAGTCTTATATGTAACTGACATATTTGAGTAGGAGCCATGTGGTTATTGTCCTGAAATTAATATGTGCCTGACATATCTAAGTGGGAGCTATGTGGATGTTATCCTTACCTTATATGTAACTGACATATTTGAGTGGGAACTATGTGAGTGTTATCCTGAACTTAATATGTGCATGACATATTTGAGTGGGAGCATGAAAACATTCTCATATATGGATAACATATTATGAATGGTGTAGTTGGTATTAATGATTATTTGAATCTTTCATAAATAAGATGAATAAGTATTAAGCATTAAAATCTATCAAGATAGATTAATGTGTTTGATAACATTGATTCAGAATACTTTCCTGGATAAGATTCTGAAGGAGTTCAGAATGGGACAAGTCAACAAGGTAGTTCTTACTTGTATATCCAAGAGAAGTATCGAGTTAATCTCAGTACAAGAACAATGGTTAAATAAATAAATAAATAAATAAATAAATGGATGTGCTACATCCTCTATGCATCTGTCATATGTTCTTTCATATAAAACCAGAGTTATGTACTCTATGTAATATGACCCAAGTTCTTAGTAAGAAGAACATGTTGTGATATGATTTCTGAGTAAATCATTGAACAAAGAGTTAACTTTATCCTTTAGTGTCTGGGGAGAACTGAGGATACATCTATGATTTGTAAAGGATAGTGAACTTGACCAGAAATTTTATGTTGGTTCAAGTTCTGACACTAACCTAGAAAATTGAGATATCATACTAATAAATTCCTAAGTTGAAAGAAACATGGTTAGACATCAAAGTTGCATAGAATGCACTAAGATTAAATCTACATTGATAAGGTTGCTCTAGAAGTAGAAAAGTGTTATAATTTGGATTAAGAAGTTCAACTTCTGACTGAGTGAGTTTTCAATGTGCATGACTAAGTGAAGGTCCGCGTGATCCAACGGACGTCATTGCTGAAAAACAACGAACGCAGTCTCACTCTACCACCAAATGTATATACCTCATCATTATAATGGATAATGAAGTAATGTAAAACTAGGTGACATTAACGATTTGTAAAAGACATACAGATCTGAATGGTCCAGACCGTTGATACAACGTTTTCCACAGGCAAGCATGATCAACAACCATATACATGATATGGAGTTCTGATCAACAAAAAATGCAACTAGATTATTTGTACTCTAGTGAAAGTGGGAGACTGTTGGGAATGTGCCCTAGAGGCAAATAAAATATGTTTATTAGCATATTGCATTAGTTCATAATAAGTTTTATACTGTGTTATAATTGTATTAAGTGGAAACCTTAATACATGTGTGGTATACAAACAACCAGGTCCCTAGTTAACTCTAGTATACTAGCTCATTGGGCAATCGATGATCAAGGTTTTCTGATCATCAGGTACAAACCGCCTATTGACAATGAGGTTGTATCATTGGGAGAATGATATGATGGACACACACACACTGAAGTGTTGCAATGTGATCGAGCCACATAAGTTCAACATTGCGATTACTATAACGTAGTGACTAGATACTTAGACAGTAATGATCATACGTAATTACTATCTATTAGGATGCTTTAATTTACATCCACCGCCTGACTGAAATATGTTGGCCATAAAGGTGTATTTTACGTATTCGGAAATAGATATGTTAATGAGTATGCAAATAGATCGTCCATATGAGTGACGGATAGATACTCTGGGCCCACTCGGTGATATTGCATCATAAAGTTTGCAAACGTGTGACTAGGTCACGAGGTTGTAATATCACGAGAACGAGTAAATATGTTTGTCGGTAACGAGGATGAACTAGGTATATTGGATATCGACGATCAAACCTTGGAGAAACAAAGTACCGTAGGACAAAGGGAACATGCTCGACGTTAACGGATCCAACAGCGATGAAATTCATTCGATGGAAGCGCAGGGGCTATCAAGGATTCTACCCAGGTCCAATTGATTAGTCATTGGTCATAGGGTGTCTGATCATATCTTCTATTTCCCGGACCGTAGTTGTCACACTTAAGGGGTATTTGACCCATTAACGATAGATTCGGGATCACCGGAAAAATAAGAGAGAACACCGAAATTGTTCCAGTGGAGGCCAGAAATGGTTCTCGGTATTTTTAAAGGTTAAAATATTATTCAATATTGGGGGAAGAGGGAGCCTCCCCCATTGGGCCATGCGCCAAGGGAGGGCCCCACTCCCCCTTGGCCGGCGCACCAAACCCCCTTGGGGGTTTAGTCCCACCCTGGGGAGGGAGGGAGGTGTGCACCCCTCCTTGCCCTATATAAGGAGGGGTAGGGATGCCCTTTTCTTCGTAAGATTTAATCTCTCTCTCTCCTTTCTCCTTCCTCGAGTGGACTCCCCTTGTTTGGAGTCTGCACTTGGTTGTGGATTCTCCACCATACGAACTTCGCTGTGTTGCTAGAATCGGGATCTAAATCCATCTTCTTTCCCCTGCTCTTCTGGTTCGGAGCCCGGAGGGAACATCGGGTACACCGTATGTGTGTAATCCCGTTAGGCGCTACACTTGTGGTGCTCCTTCATTGTCGTGGTAGTATCGCGACGTCTTCACCAACAACGTTCTGACGGGGACGCAATCCCGTCATCAGTCTACAAGGACCGGGTGGCCTTTGGAGTCATTGTGGATCTGCGCGGCATCGGGGATTGCCGGTACGACTACATCAACCATGTTCACGCGGGAACGTTTCCCGCTTAACGGACTACATACTGGTATGTGATCTATTTCCATCTGTTACTTGCATTAGCATAGCATAGGTCTTGGGTTTGGGTCTCCTAGGTTATGAAAAATTATTGTTTCCTGCCTCGAACCACAACAATTTCAACCTCAGCACTTTTCAGCATGGCGAACAACTCAGAAGGGATCTTAGTCATACCCTGCATGTTGTAGTTCAACACAAATCTTTTGTAGCTACGGGCAGTGATTGCAGCACCCTACCAACAATAAGTTCATACGGAATCTGGCAATCCAGAGCATTCAGGCGTTGAACGTAGCCAGACATTTTGACAACGTGCTCACTAACACCGTTGTGCTCATCCATCTTTTTCGAGAAGAAGGCTTCAGAAGCCTCGTATCATTTAGCCCTGGCTTGAGGTGAAAGTACAGCCTTCAGGTCGGTGATTATCTCATAAGCACCCATCCTTTCAAAGCGTTTCTGCAGGTCAGCCTCCATGGAATAGAGCATGTCACTCTGGACAAGGTTGTAATCATCCGTCTTGGAGAGGTAGACATTCTTCTCATCTTGACTAGCGTGTGCTGGTGATTTTTCACCTAACGCGGCCTCTAGTACGTATGCCATTTTAAGGGGAACGAGGAGAATCCTCGGAGTGCGGAACTAGTTGGTGAAGTTTGACCCATCAGTTTTTAGTTTTTCTTTCTCTAGGAATGACCCTAAGTTGAATGAGGGATGTGGTGCTTCCATCTACAATGGTGATTCACAAAGATACATATTTAGACTTTTGTTCATAATGTGGAGTTAAATTTTAACTTAAATTCTAAAAAACTCCCACTTAGAAAAACACCTCTCAATTGTAACAGCCCAGTTTTTGCAAAAATTAAAAATTTTATTTTCGGTGAGAATTGTCTGATTGTCTGATTTGTTTGCGGTGTTTGCATCCCCGATTTATCGATCGGCGATTATTTTCCCCCTCTTATCTCGTATCGGACGGAAACCGACCCTTGCCACCCTAACACTCGACCTTTGCGACACCGGGTTTCACCCGATCACCGTCGCGAAAATCGCACGAGACCAGCCGCAGCCAACGGAACGAAAAACCCCGTTTAATAATTAAACGGGTTATTTTTATAGCGCGCCGGAAAGTGTTCTCGGAACAGTTCCAGCGCAAGGTGAACGCCTCCGTCTCGACGCACCGATCGCGCAGTTCGAAGTTTTACCCGAATCGGAGGTACTGCGGACCCCTGACGGTTAGAAACGAGAGCACCGCGCGCGCGAGAGAAAAACCGGGGATGTTTTTGCAAACTGCCATCCACCCGGGCTATAAAAGACCACCCCACCACTTAGGGTTTTCCCTAAGCACCTAGGCAGCCCCTATCCTCCCAGATCTGGAAAATCCCCCTTCACAATAGCCCAATTTTCGCATTTTGCCCAATTTTCCAACAAACCCTAGTTTTTCTCAGATCTGGACCGTCCGATCTGGGATCCGACGGCCCAGATCGTCCCAACCTCCACCTCCTCTTTCTCTCTCCTCCCACCCTCTCTCTCCAGCCGCCTCCACTGCCCGTGGGCAGCCGCCGCCGCCGGCCCCAACTCCGGCCGCCGGAGCAGCCCACCGCCGGCCACCCAGGTCCTCCTCGCCGCGCGCTCCTCTCTCCTCTCCTCCTCTCACCCTCTTTTCTCTTCCCGCAGGCCCGCAGCGCACCGCAGAGCGCCATGGCAAGTGGTCGGCCGAGCTCGAGCTTGCCAGAGCCAGCCCACGACCACCTCGCGTCGCCGGCCCTGGACATCGCCCCGCGCCACCCCTACGCCGGATCCGGCCGCCCCTCCTTCCTCGCGCCGGGTCCGCCTCGCCCCCTCGCCGGAAGACAGCCGGCGCGCCACCGGCCAGCCGCCGTCTTCGTCGCTCGGGAGGAGCCCGACGGGAGCCCCGCTCCAACCGCCGTGGCCGAGCTGGGTCGGCATGGCAGCCCAGCAAACCCCCAGCCCAAGCAGGCCAGATCCACCTCTCCCAGGCCGAGATGGGCCCCGAGGCCCATGGTGAGATTTTGGGCCCGACCCCTTTTTTTTCTCTCTGAGCCTGTGTAGTTTTTTTGCTAAGTCTGAAACTTTTTGCTGCCGATTCGATTTTGCACCGTTAATAACGCTTAAACCGTAGCTCCGATGAACGTGCCCCCAAAACAAAAGTTGCTCAGTTTTGCGTGCTCTAGCATTCGTATGTAGAAAGTTTTTTCATTTGAGCTCATCTTGATTGTGTAATTGTGTGCTAAACAGGTCATCAGCTCGTTAATTGCAAACTGTTGATTAACTGCTGCTGAAACTGTTATTTTATTGCAACTTCGGGAGACGATTGCTTCGCAACCGTACGTCGGAATGGAGTGATTCCTTTTGCATCCTGTTAAGCATTCTTTCTACTTAAGTTTCATGCATTCACATGCCATATTTGCTTGCTGCATGTTGATTATATCTTGCTCCAAATTATCTATCCTGATGTTAATGTGCTGCTGCGCTGAAAACTGTTATTTTGTTGCAACTTCGGTCGACGAGTGTGTCGCGACCGTTTATCATAATTGAGTGATTCCAATTGCATATTGTTAAGGATCATGTCTACTTTCATACCATTTATTGCATTGTCATGATATGCTTGCTGGTCATATAGTTATTGAGCTGCAAAGTTGTTATGCCGCTGTTGTTGACAGCCACCTTTGTTTTTCACTAAGTCTGTTACTTTGCGATGCCATGTTGTTTGCTTAATATCTTTTGATCTATGATGCCTTTTTGCATGATTCTTTTTGCCATGCCTTCTTTTTCATGTCTACTTTAGTTCCATATCATTTTTGAGCATGTTTGCATTGGTTATGCATTTTCTCTAAAGTGTGCTTCGTGATGTTGGCAGTTTGTGCCCGTAACTTGTTTTGCTTATATCTTTTTAACCGTAACTCCGTTTGTAGTGTGCCTTATATGTAATTTGATTAGTTTTTCGTGTACTTTGTGTTTATGCTATTGTTTTCTGTTGTTAACCAAGCTAAAATATGCTTTAGGACAGAACAGTACCAAATCTTTTAATCATCGTGCGGCACTTAGTGTTATGCCATGATTAGGTTGTGCCTCACTTAAATTGACTAGCATAGATAGTTTACTTTGTGCTTCACCTCTTGACGTGTTTGTGTTCTATGCCATGCTTTCTTGAGTTGCCATGTTAACAACCGTTGGTTGATCACCTGTAGCTAAGCAACTTGAACCACCATAAACGTGCGGTATTCGTCGTGTGTGACGAGTACTCCACTTAACATGTTAGTAACCGCTCTGGGCGGTAGGTGCGATGCCTCGTGTTTCCTTCTTGTTGATGCTTTCTCGTGTTTGCCTCGTAGTAATAGAGTGCTTGCTCGTTGATTGCTTTCCAGTGTTTATCGTCTTGTGTGCTTCCGCGGGTACCTTCGGAGACGTTGCGAGCGTGCGATCAACTACACCTTCGGAACCCGACTTATCAACAGGCAAGGACTATACATTACTTATGATCCATTCTATTTCAACCAGCGGTTTGCATGCTAGTCTAGGTTAGGTTCGATGTTTGATCCTACCACATGTTTACAGCCTCCTTCAAACCGATACAGCAATGTCCCTTCCAAGCAAGCCATGTACTGCTATGTTACTATTGCTCGTTGCTCAGCCCCTGCTTAGTATGCATGCTTAGGATGCTACGATGTTACCCTGTTACTCCTTGGTTTGGGATATCACATTATTATTATATTGTTGTTGATGATATGATTATTATAATGTTGACTATATATTCGACGAAGGATGGAAGGTCTAGGCTATCCCGCCCCGACGCTTTGTTCCATTCGAGTCACTTAGGATCCGAGTTCTGGGTATTGGTTTTAAGACTGAGCGTGCCTAATCGCGTGTGGGATTTTATGGGGTCCCCTCTTCTTACCTACCTAGCTTCAAACATTTCTAGAGGTGGCCCAAGCTGATTCACCATTTGAAACCGTGTGTGTGTTGGTCAGCTGCCAGTAGTTTTCAAACAACTCGGGCCAGCGGAGACTTAGTTCCTCTGTTGGTCCACACTTGGTGAGCTAGGGAAGTCCCCTGTTATATAGGTGAGACTAAACCCGACCTTGGCCATACGGAAGAGTCCGATCCGAGAGCGTGGCCAGCTTTTGGATTGGGTGTCGACTCCCCAGGGGCCACCCGGATTTGTGCGTTGTTAGTTAGAGGGACCTGTCGTTTTGAATCTCCTGGAACTAAATCATAAAATGGTTGCCTATAATGGGTAGCAACTGAAATAGATGGGCGAGCATGCGACGCCTCGTAATGGGCAGTTGGTACACCCCTGCAGGGTTAAATCTTTTCGAGAAGTCGTGTCCACGGTTATGGACGACTTGAGACCTACTCCTTGTTCATAGAAAACAACAGCTGAGATAATTTTAATATAACTTGATCAAAGTGTGTGTGTGCCTTGACTGCTTCTTCTTCGTCGAGATGTGAAGAGGAGGACAAGGATAGGATAGGTGTTATGTTTGCGTAAGTAGTTGATAGCAAGACTTGTTGGAGGCGATTCCTCATCGAATGCTTGGCTTCTTACCTTATTCTCTAGATCGTTAGCCACTTCATAAATGCTAGTGCGGCAGCAACCTCGCCACTTACCCCTTCCTTACCGTAAACTACTAGTTGTCCTAGAATGACAAGTGATGAAGTCCTTGCTGGGTCAGATGACCACTACAGTTGGATGCTGAGTACTTATGTACTCATGATACTACCCCCAAACTCTTTTCAGGGTTCTTGATCGACAACAGGTATGGTGATCGACGTTTCACGTGGAGACTCGACGACGACTAGTTAGGCGGATCCCGGCGGAGGGCCTGGACCCGTGTGGTTATGGGGATAGATGTTTTTCTCTTTGCTAGTAGACATTTTCTTGTAGTCTGTACTCAGACATGTACCTTCCGTTGTTGTATTGTATTTGAGGTAGTTGTATGTCGATTCTATGAGATGTTGTATCCTTGTATCTGTAATGTTGTGATATCATGTTGGAAATCCGGGGCATATGACTTCGTCATATGTCGCGGTGGGACCGATATGTGCTTCGTCCCCGGATCTGGATGGAAACATCTAGATCTGGAACAGTACCGCATATCGGGCCTTACATCAATTTTACTAAGTGATTACACAATCCTATAATGCCATACCTCCACCGATCATCACAGCCATCGGTATGTGTTTAAGGTAGGCCATCATGCCAATCACATCAGTTATGTGGCTCGTGCTCGATCTTTCGATCTACTGTGTTCCAGGCCCGCATCTACAAACGTCAAGCCTGCCAATCTGACCTTAATGTTAGCCGCTAGCAAGGCCATATCTGCATATGTTAGGCTTGCCAAACCTAACCTCATGCGAACACTGTTTATTATGTGAGACACCCGATGTACGGTATGTCAGCCATAAGAAAGATCCTTCCAGCCGGTGCCCATTAAGGGAGACCACAATGTTGGTATTGCGAGAGATGGTCCTATTATGCTACCATTATTATATCCAGCATATTAGAAAAACAGGAAGTAAAACTGTAAATCATACGTGCTATGATCCCCCTTCATGAAAATGAAAGTTAAACACTTTCTACTTTATCTTTTGCAAGTTTTACGTGGCTGCTAGAGGTTTAGAGAGAGAACACTTTCTATCCTGCGAAAAAACATGCCACAACACCAATTCCGTGATTGTCTCTATCACACCCCTGTCGGCGCCCCCCATTACAAACATCTTCACATCGCTAATGTTATAGAAACATACACCCCCTGCGCCACTTATATGGTACAAGCCATATGTCAAGCGTGGAACCAGTCTCGCGTAAACGCGTAAGGTCGGTCGGGGCCACTTCATCAGGACATTGCCGCAGCGCTAAATGAGTACACGTGGGAGGGTAACAAATGGAGAATGGAGAATAGATGTGTTCTACCCGCACAATACGTCTACGCATATATAGCTAGCTCATGATACCACTGTTGGGGAACGGGGTAGAAAATAATAAAATTTTCCTACCCACAAAACCCGAATCGAAGATCTATGCTATGGTGATGTAATGTAATGAAAGAAATCAGTGTTCATACCTTTGAAGACTGAAAGAAGCAAACGTTCTACGAATGTGGCTGGCGTAGACTCTGAACCTATGACCTCCCTATCATGTAGAAGACCACCGGTGACCTCCGGCGATGAAGGTGCACCACAGGTGTAGTGCCTCAAGGACATTCCACATGTAGGGTGCAACCGATATTCCCTCCGGGCCCCGAACGAGGCGAGCAGCGGAAAGAAGACGTATTCAGATCCCGACTCCGGCAGAGCGACGACGTGCTTTTGAGGAGAACTCCCAACCAGGTGCAAACTCCAAACCAAGGGTGCCCCCTTGAGGTAGGAGAAAGAGAGAGAATAGCAAGACTTGATGATTGGAAAAAGGGGGGTGTACCCCTCCTTATATAAGCCAAGGGGGGTGCCATCCTCCTCCCCTCCCCCATGTGGGACTAAACAACCAAGGGGGGAGGTGTGTCGGCCATAGGGGGGATGGGCCCCACCCTTGGCGCATGGCCCAAGGGGGGAACCCCCTCCCTTCCCTAATGGGCCCCATGTGGCCCATTTTCCCTTTTCCATTTTATTAATTAATTTAAATATATTTTAATATTTAATTAAGTTAATTAAATAATTAAACATTGTTAAATATGATTAAACTTTATTTGGAACCTTTCAAAATATCCGGAACAATTCTGGTGCTCTCTCCTATTTCACCGATGATTCTGAATCTATCCTAATGCCTCGATTACCCTTAAGTGTGACACCCTACGGTCCGAGAAACAGCAGACATGATCAAGACACTCTCTTGATCAATGACTAATCATTTGGACATGGTTACAATCCTTGATAGCACATGCGCTACCATCGAATGAACTTCATCGCTGTTGGAAACCGTTAACGATAAGACTTGATCCCTTTGTCCTGTGGTACTTTGTTTGTCCTTTGTTTTATCGTCGGTATCCTTATACCTAGTTCATACCTCGTTACCAACAAACAAGTTTACTCGCCTGTGCCTATTACATCTTTTGTGACCTAGTCACTTGCTTGCAAGATGTTGATGCAATATCACCGAGTGGGCCTAGAGAACCTGTCCGACACATGGACTGACAAATCCCGTTTTGATCTATTTGCATACTCATTAATGTGTCCACTTCGGAATACCTAAGATACACCTTTATGGCTACCGTATTTCAGTGAGGCGGTGGATGCAAGTTAAAGTATCCTGGTAGACAGTAATTACGTATGATCATCGCGGTCTAAGGACTAAGTCTTATGTTACAAAGTCATCGCAATGCTGAACTATGTGACTTGATCACATCGTAATGCTTTAGGTGGGTGTGTGTCCATCACATCATTCTCCTAATCAGATGACCTCATTGTCAATAGGTGGTTCATACCTCATGATCAGTAAACCTTGATCATCGATTGACCAATGAGCTAGTGTACCTGAGTTTAACTAGGGATTGGGTGTTTATATACTACACGTGTATTATTGTTTCTGAGTAATACAGTTCTAGCATAGTATAAAACGTATTATGAACAAAATGAATATGTGACAAATATCTTTATTAATTTGCCTCTTGGGCACATATCCAACACTCTCCACTCCTGGAGAGGGTTGAACATTTCATTCAAATCATTCAGGAGAACACAAGTGCTCCCTCTCCTCGTCTCCTAGACTCAATCCTATATCCCGGAGAGATTTTTGAGAGTTCTTGGCGGATCTTCCACCCGGTTTTTTGTCTCTTAACCATCTTCCGATAGATGACCCACAAGTGTAGGAGATATATCGTATCCCTTTTCGATAAGTAGGAGTGTCGATCCCAACGAGGAGAAGAAGGTAAAGACAAGCGACTTTGAGCAAGGAATAACTGCAAGCACTGAAAGGTAATTATTTATGGGTTTTCGTATAAACTGATGGGTCAATAAAAAAGCAAGCAAGGCAAGATATAAATATGTGCAGCAAGTGGCCCAATCCTTTTGAACAAATGATAAGCTGAAATGTTCTACTTATAAATACTAAGAGCACCTGAGGACAGACGAGAGAGATAGTCAAGTTGCTTTCGCCATATTCCTCATAGTAGTATCTATTGGTTTTTGATGATTGTTGTGCGGGTGAACCTATGCTAACACACCGCCTAGACTAAGACAAGTGCACTCTTACAGTTAAACCTCTTGCAAGCATCCACAAATACAAGAGAGAAATTAAGGTAAACCTAACTGTAGCCATAAACACTGAGATCCAACACTCACTTGTGTAAAAGTGTGAAAACTGGGGTTCGGGTTTCTTTCATTCCGGCAACCCACCAAAAGCATCATTTATACACAATGCCTTCCTCTAGGCCCTTTAAAAGGTGAAGAGTTATGTAGTCGATGTGCACATAGCACCACTAGAAGAATGACGCCAAAATTAAACATCAAGTCAACACATATTACTTCAACATCATATGACTACTAACAACAAGACTTCTCCCATGTCCTCTGTAACAACCCAGATTTCACAAAAATTAAAAATTTTGTTTTCGGTGTGAATTGTTTGATTGTCTGATTTGTTTGCGGTGTTTGCATCCCCGATTTGTCGATCGGCGATTATATTTCCCCCCTTTTATCTCGTATCAGGAGACCGACCCTTGCCACCCTGACACTCGACCTTTGCGACACCGGGTTTCACCCGATCACCGTCGCAAAAACCCGCACCAGACCAGCCGTAGCCAACAGAACGAAAAGCCCGTTTAATAAGTAAACGGGATATTTTTATAGCGCGCCGGAAAGTTTTCTCATAACGGTTCCAGCGCGAGGTGAACGCCGCCAGCTCGACGCGCTGGTCGCGCATTTCGAAGTTTCACCCGAATCGAAGGTCTTGCGGATCCCCGGCGGCCAAAAACGTAAACACCACGCGCGCGCTAGAAAAAACGGGGATGTTTTTGCAAACTGCCAGCCACCTGGGCTATATAAAGACCACCACTCTTCCACCCCTTTCTAGGGTTTACCTAGCCTAAAAATTACAGCAAGCCCCTCCAAATTGCCCCAGAATTGCCCCCACAGCCCCAGATCTGCGAAACCCTATTTCCCAATCGATTCTAGTCGTCCGATCGCAAGATCAGTGGCCCAAAAGGCGCCACGTCATTGCCCCGAAGCTCCAGCCAGCAGCCACCGTGCCCCGGGCCGCCCGGGCCCGCAACCACCGCCGTCGGGCCCGATCTGGGCCGGCTAGCCCGCGCTCCTTTGCGGCTCCGCCGTCGTCGCCCTTCACCGGCGAGCCACCACGGTCGGAGCGCCCTTCGGCGAGCCGCGCGCCGCCCCGACTTCCTCGCCTCCTCCCGTGCCTGTTCTCCCCCTCTCACCATCGTCTCTCGCCTGCAGGACGCCGCCAACGTCGGAAGATCGGCGCCGCTGCGTCATGGGTGCGGCCCCGGCCTCGGGCTCAGCCGTCGCCCGCCATGCACGCCGGCGAGCGCCGTCGGGCCACCCACAGGCCTCTATCGCACTCGTCCAGCCACCCTCCTCGCCCTCCGCCGTGCCCGCTCACCGCCGCCGGCGACCGGGGCCAGCTGCGCCGTCTCCCTCGATCCAATCGGGATCGGGACGGTTGCCAGCCACCGCCGCCATTGCCTGCTAGGCCGGCCTCGCCAAGGCCCCCCAGGGCGCGCGGCCCAGCGCCCCAACCTCTGCCTCCTCTACCTCCTTGGGCTGGCCCACGGTGAGCAGTGCGGTCTAAGTCCTGTTATTTTATTTTTATTTTTTTCCCTCTGCTAATTTTGCTAGGTATGTAAAAATGGTGCTGATGATTACGTTTTGCGAGTTAATTTGCGAGTAAACTGTAACTCGGATCGCATTGCGCCCAAAAGGAAAATTGGTTAGAATTGTGTGTACTTCAGTTCATCTTTTGTGAGCATTTTGATTTGAGGCCATCTTGATGTTGTTAAACACTGTTGAAGTGCGCATCAGGCTGTTTAACTGCTACTAATTTCTATCATGTGCTACTGTTGTTATTTTATTGCAAGTTTGATTGATGATTGTAGACATCCATGAGGCCTATGATGTTGATTCTTTTTGTGTGTTTTAAGCTTCATGTCAACTTCAATCCTATGCAATCACTTGTCATTTTTTCCTGCTGTAGCTATATTAATTTTTGCTCCAAAGTAGCTACCCTGTTGTTAGTGTGCTGTTGTTTATATAAAGTTTCTACTTTGCTGCATTATATCTTTTTAACCGTGCATCCTTTTGAGCATTGCAATATGTCAATTTGATCTATGACATGTCTACTTCCATTATATGTATGGCATTGTCATGTTTACATTTCTGGTCATAGATACGTTTAGCTCCAAAGTTCTTATGCCACTGTTTCTGACAGCCACCTCTGTTTTTCTCTAAGTTTGTAACTTTCCGATGCCATGTTGCACGCTTAATATCTTTTGATCTGTGATGCATATGACCATGATTCTTGTTTGTACCTGATCACCATCATGTCTACTCCATGCTCATATATTGCTATGTCATGTTGCTGCACTTTTGCATATATTTTTGCTCCTGTTTATACAGCATGAAAATAACAGTATCTGCCATGTTTTCCTGATTTCCACTAAGTCCTAGACCAGTAATGTTTTATTGCATTTTGCTTGGGCTATAATTAATTGTTCATGATGCCTATTTTCATGATTCTTTTTGCCATGCCTTCATTGCCATGTCTACTATAATTCCATGTCCTTTTGATGCATGTTTGCAATCTGTAGCTAATTGTTTCATTCGTCTAAAGTGTGCTCCCTGATGTTAACAGCATGTGTGCATAACTTGTTTTGCTTGTATCTTTTTAACCGTAACTCCGTTTGGGGTGTTCTTTATATGTAACTTGATTAGTTTTTCGTGTAATTTGTGTTTATGCTAATGTTTGCTGTTGTTAACCAACCTAAAATATGGTTTAGGGCAGAACAGTACCAATTACTTAAATTGTCATGGGGTACTTAGTGGAATGTCATGTTTAGGTTGTGCCTCACTTAAATTGACTAGCATAGATAGTTTATCTTATTCTTCACCTCTTGCCATGTTTGTGTGCTATTCCATTCTTGAGTGAGATGCCATGTTAACAACCTTTACTCATGTTGTCTAGCTAAACAACTTGAACCATTCTAAATGTGCGGTATCGTCGTGTGTGACGAGTACTCCACTTAACCTGTTAGTAACCGCTCTCGACGGTAGGTGCGATGTCTCGTGTTGCCTTCTTGTTGATGCTTGCTCGTGATTGCTTCGTAGTAATAGATGCTTGCTCGTGATTGCTTCGTAGTAATAGATGCTTGCTTGTCGATTGCCTTTTCCAGTGTTTCCTTCTTGTGTGCTTCCACGGGTACGTCTCAGAGACGATGAGAGTTGCGGTCGACTACACCTTCGGTTTCGTCTTCACATCAGGAAAGGGGGAGCATATATCATGCTTATAACTTTCATCTCACTCGCGCCTAGGTGTAGGATAGAAAGATTGCTTGATCCTACCACTTTATATTCATGCCTCTCAAATAAACCCAAACAGTCATGTCCTCCACATCCCAGAAAACCTTGTTCGGCTATGTTACTATTGCTCGCTGCTCAGCCACTGCTTAGTATGCATGTTAGGATGTTATCAACTGTTACCTCCTGTTACTCCTTGGATTGGGCTATCACATTATTATATTGTTGTGGATGATATGATTATTATAATGTTGATTATATTCGACGAAGGATGGAAGGTCTAGGCTATCCCACCCCGACGCTTTGTTCCATTCGAGTCACCTAGGACACGATTTCTGGGTATTGTGTCTCTTGACGAGCGTGCCTAACCGTGTGTGGGATGCTAGGGGGTCCCCTCTTCTTACCTACTTAGCTCCAAACATTTCTAGTGGTTTCCCAAGCGGATTTACCATTTGCCAACTTGTGTGTGTGACTGGTCCGCGGCCATCAGATTTTTAAACAACTCGGGCCAGCAGAGACAGAGTTCCTTTGTTGGTCCACGCTGGTGAGCTAGGGAAGCCCCTGAGTTCATGTGAGGCTAACCCCGACCTTAGCCATACGGAAGAGTCCGATCCGAGAGCGCGACCGGCTTTTGGATTGGGCGTCGACTCCCCGGGGGCCACCCGGATTTGTGCGTTGTTAGTTGGAGGGACCTGTCGTTTTGGATCTCTCGGGACTAAATCATAAAATGGCTGCCTGTGATGGGTAGAAAATGAGAGAGATGGGCGTGCGTGCGGAGCCTTGTAATGGGCAGTTGGTACACCCCTGCAGGGTTAAATCTTTTCGAGAAGCCGTGTCCACGGTTATGGACGACTTGAGACCTACTCCTTTTTCATAGACAACAACAATTGAGATAATCTTAATAAACTTGATCAAACGTGTGTGTGCCTTGACTGCTTCTTCTTCGTCGGGGTGTGAAGAGGAGGACAAGGATAGGATAGGTGTTATGCTTGCGCAAGTAGTTGATAGCAAGACTTGTTGGAGGCGATTCCTCGTCGAATGCTTGGTTCTCATCTTACTCTAAATAGACCGTTAGCCACTCATATATTTCTAGTGCGTCTACAACCTCACCACTACCCCTACCTTACCCGTGAGAAATTAGTTACAAGACTTTGATATATTCTCACCCCTTTCTTTTCATTTCCCTTTTATGTTTTACCTGATCCGCCGCTGCAGTTGATTACTACCTCGACTCTTCTTCTGGACGCTTTCGTGGAGACTCGACGACGACTAGTTAGGCGGATCCTGGCGGAGGGCCTGGACCCGTGTGGTTATGGGGATCGATGATTTTCGCTTGGCCAATAGGCATTTGATTGTAGTCTGTACCCAGACATGTTCTTCCGCTGATGTATTGTATTTAAGGCAGTTATATGCCGATTTTATGAGATAGTGTACCCTTGTATCTGTAATGTTGTGATATCATGTTGGAAATCCGGGGCATATGGCAGTGTCATATGTCGCGGTGGGACCGATATGTGCTTCGTCCCCGGATCTGGATGGAAACATCTAGATCTGGAACAGTACCATGTATCGGGCCTTACATCCTCAAGAACTAAAGTAACTAGTCACAAGCCATAAAAGATATCATGATCAGAGATGATAAATATATGATAAACAATCTGATCATAACAATAATCCTCCAACAAAACTTAATAGATCCAACCACAAAGTAGTAATCAACAACGGTAAAATAGAGGTCATGAATTGTGAAAGGTACAACACAAATTGCAATGGTAAAGTTGGATGAGACGGAGATGGAGATGGTGCTGATGTTGGGGAAGATGGTGATGATGTTTTCAATGATGCTCGTGACGATGGTGATGGCGATGATGACGATCTCCTCCTCCGGGAGGAGTTCTCCCAGTCGGAATCTGCCCGTAGGAAAGGTATTTTCTTCTCTGGTGGTTTCTTCCTCGCAGCGGCGGAGAAACTTATGATCTGACCCATACCCCCAGGTTTTTAGGTTTCGGAGAGTATATACGCAGAAGGGGGTGTCGGGATGCAGGGCCCATCACCCAAGCGGCCAGGGCGCGCCACCAAGGCGCCTGGGCACCTGGTGGCCCCCCTCCGGGGCTCCTTCTGCATGTCTTCATGATTTCTTCCAAAAACTATTCTATGAAATTTTCAGGTCAATTGGAGTTGTGTAGATATGGCATCTCTTTGTGCTCTTTTCCAGTTGTTTCCTGGTTCTACTGTCTTGGCACCGAAAAGTTTCAAACTGTGTAAAACAATCTAGAAAACCATGAGATATGCATCATAATGTGAAATATATCAATGAATAGTGGTGACTTATGATACAAAATAGTTGTGCATTTTGTACGTATCAACTCCCCCAAGCTTAGACCTCACTTGTCCCCAAGAAAAAACTGAGCTCGGTAAAAATGACCACGAGTTTAGAGAGTGAAGTGTCGATAAAGAAGAATACGGACAAGAAGCATCACATTCTTTCCACTAAACCAAAGCATCCTCAACAACAACTTTCTCTCATAAGGCTCCTCGTGAAAGAGTAATATCAATTATAATCAAAAGTAAGGCTAACGAAAACTCATTAAATCATGGCTAACTTTTAAACTTTGTTCTCCCAATAGAATTTATAGCGAGATCAAGATTGAAGCTTTGAAAGGACATATTCTTAGTCAAGAGGTGAAGATGCTAAGACTAAGTAAGATGTGTTATTCAGCAAAGCTTAGCAAACAACTTGTTTACCATGATTAATAATGTCAACAATGATGCGATATATCAAATCTCAATGCAACAATATATATGAATGCATCCTTGTCAACATGAAGTGTCTGTTGTTAAAGATAGAAGGAATTAGGATTTACTGACTCAACATGAAAGTAAAGGTTGGGCCCTACGCAGAGGGAAGTAGGGAATCCCATGTGCTAGAGCTTTTGGTTTTGAAAACAATAAGGGTGTAAACATAAGATTTTGGGAAGTGCATGATTTTTCAACGAATGCTAGCAGGTAATTCAATTACTTCTCATATTGGGAAAGCTTTGAGTAACGACTCCCAAGTAGGGACGATCACATCCCTTTAATCTCCTTTGTTTATCACTACAAAAGTTTTCTGATTTCTCATGAAAAAAGCATGAAGGAGGTTTTGTTTGTTGCTATTATCTTTTACTAGCTGGGCGCACTCATGCAATTCCTCCTCATATTAAAGTTTCAAAATTAGACATGCAAAACCAAGATAAAGCTTGTGCAACATGAGAAGATCATTAATTATCTCCTACTTCCTCATGAGCTTAAAACAGAGGCGCAAAACAAGGGGTAATACTAATTCGAAGGTTGAAAGATAGCAAATGAGTAATATACTTTAGGAGTGGCGGTGAAATACCACATAGGAAAGGTATGGTGGACTCTGATGGATGGTTAAGGTTTCAAGGTATGGGTGCACAAGCAACAATCCCTCTTAGTACAAGGTTTGGCTAGCAAAGGCTTTGAAAGCAGACAAATGATGTTCACTTAGATGCAGAACAATATAAAGTCTAAACATTAAGAATTGGCATAAACATCAAGTTGTATCACTTGTCAACATAACACTTCAAGCATAATAACATAGAGGTTTGAAAATGGGCTAGGTGAAATAAAACTCATGCTTGTTGTTATGAACAATGCTATGTTTTCCAAGATCAAATAAAGTTTTCAAAGCCATACCTGATATAAGATCAATACTCCCATAAGAATCAGCATATAAGGTCGATTGCGTGGAGAGAATACCGAGTGTAGAAAAGAAAACTTGATAAACTTCTCATTAATATTTCATCATAGACAACTACACGCTCACGGATACAAAATTCATTCATGAAGGAGTGAAAGACCTCAATGCAAACAACTACCTCATAAGATAACTTCCCTAGACATGATATGACACTTGACTAGACCAAAAAGATAAAAGATAAAGATAACGATACCGGGAAACTCCCCCAAGCTTGGAACGCGCTAAGGGAGTGCCATTACGCAATGAAGATTTCAATTTTGGTCCTTTGGTGGTGAGTTGATGTGTGCCTTCGCGGACAGCTTCCATGGCATGGGTCTTCCATCCATGCAAGAATCCTTTGTCTCCGTATCCTGCAGCTAGCAGTCGCGCTCATGCGCATAAACTGTAGTTCATACTCACATTTTTTTATTATGCAAATCATAGATCTACTCTTGGAGCTCGAACATGTTCTCTTCCATATCTGAAAGAGTCTTCCATACTTCTTTCATCTCCTTCTCATGTTGTGCTTTGAGCTCAGCGGTGATGTCAATGTTGGCCTCAACACCGCGCTCAATCATATTCTTGTACTTGAAAACTTCCTTTTCCACTTCTTCCAATCTTGCTTTGGTGCTCCCCTCCTTAACGAGTCCTTTTAGATCTTCTTTGTGGAGAACACCGTCTTCCTCCCAAAGGGTTTCAGGATGTCTCCTCACCTCCGCAAGATGAGGGTTGATGACGTTGCGAGGAACATGTCCTTGGGAGAACTTGGGCAAGACATGGCACCTAGGCTTTGCTGAAATTTTTCTAGCAAGAACAGATCGAAAATATAAAACCACGGAATCGGAAGATACAGAGCCTAAACGATCCGAGAAAATATATAGCAAAACTTTACGCAACCAAAGGAAGGTAATGCACCAAAGTAGAGTCAGAGCGGGACTCATGGTGCTCCAGGAAGCCAGAGGGCACAGCCAGGGGGTAGGCCGCGCCACCAGGGCGCTTGGCCCACCGGGAGATCGTCTCCGGCTCCGCTTCGGTTATGAATTTTTCTTATTTCCCAAAAACTTATAATACGGAACTTTTCTTACCTTTTATGAAGTTTTCTTGCCATAATCTGCACCTATTCCTTTTCTGGTTCTGTTGACGTCTAATACATTGCTTCAATATGTTCTTCGTGAGTCACAACTTATATCACGTCCACTTCCAAATTGATGGGATCACCTGCTATGTAATGCTTGAGTCTTTCCCCATTAACAATATGTGGTTGGATGCCTTCAAAATTGTTAATCTTGATTGCACCGGAGCGGTAAACTTCTTCAACGAGGTACGGTCCTTCCCATTTGGAAAATAATTTTCCTGGAGAAAACCTGAAATGAGACTTATACAACAAAACTTTGTCACCAACTTTAAATTCACATTTCAAAATTCTTTTGTCGTGCCACTTCTTTACTTTCTATTTGAAAAATTTAGCGCTCTCTTAAGCTTTACTTCTCCACTTATCTAGAGAAATCAAGTTCATGAGACGCTTCTCGCCAGCAATATTTGCGGCAGCATTAAGCTCTCTAACATCCCAGAAAGCTTTGTGCTCTCGCTCTAGAGGTGAATGACAGGCTTTGCCATAGACAATCTTATAAGGAGACATGCCCATGGGGTTTTTGTAAGAAGTTTTGTACGCCCACAAGGAATATTATATATTTTTGGACCAATTATTTCTAGAGCTATTTACTGTCTTTTCCAAGATCAACTTGATCTCTCTATTGCTGAGCTCGACTTGCCCAGTTGTTTGAGAGTGATAGGGTGAAGAGATCCTATGGTTGGCATCATACTTGGCTAAAGCTTTTCTAAAAGCTCCATGTGAAAAGTGTGATCCTCCGTCAGTCATGAGATACCTAGGTACACCAAACCTAGGGAATACCACATCTTTAAGCATTTTAAATATGTCTTATGATCAGCACTTTGAGTTGGGATTGCTTCCACCCACTTAGTTACATAATCAACGTCTACCAGAATACGAGTGGACTTGTGTGGAGGAAAAGAACCCATAAAATCAAATCGCTAGCAGTCAAAAGGTTCAATGACTATAGAGTAATTCATAGGCATTTCATTTCTCCTACTAATATTACCAACTCTTTGACACTTATCACAAGATAAAACAAAAATTCTAGCATCTTTAAAAAGAGTTGGCCCATAAAACCTGACTTAAGTACCTTATGCGCGATTATATCACCGGCATGATGTCCTCCATAAGGGTTGTCATGACATTTACTCAAGACATCCTTCTGCTCATGTTCGGGTATGCATCTTCTTAGTATTACATCTGCACCTTCTTTATAAATATGTGGGTCATCCCGAAAGTAATGCCTCAGGTCGTGGAAGAATTTATTCCTTTGCTGAAATGTGAAACCTGGAGGCAAAAACTTTGCAACAATAAAGTTAGCATAATCTGCATACCAAGGGTCGGAAGGAGATTGTACCCTTAAAACAGCTAGCTGCTCATCAAGGAAACTACCATTGACTGGAATACGGTCATGTGGTATATTGTCAATCCTGGAGAGGTTGTCTGCCACAGGATTGTCTGCCCCTTTTCTATCAACAATCTGCAAGTCAAATTCTTAAAGAAGAAGTACCATCTGAGAAGCCTTGGTTTGGCATCCTTCTTATCCATGAGATACTTAATAGCAGCATGGTTAGAGTGAATAATAACTTTGGAATCAACAATATACTTTCTAAAATTATCATAAGCAAATACTACTGTTAAAAAATCCTTCTTTGTTGTAACATAATTCTTTTGAGAACTATCAAGAGTCTTGCTAGCATAATAAATAACATTGAACTTCCTATCAACTCTTTGTCCTAAAACAGCTCCAACAGCAAAATCACTAGCATCACACATGATTTCAAAAGGTAGACTCCAATTAGGAGGTTGGACTATACACTACAAAATCGGTGATATTTTTGGCAAAAACCCTCGTGACATAGAGACAAATGTCACTGAAGTATGTTTTCCTTTGACGGATACCGTCACCAGTTAATCACCCTCCCATCCCAGCTCCCGGGCCAATTTCGGTGATAGTCCCGCCTCATATTAGAGGATGTATTTTGCTGTCACCGAGCCTTCTTATTTTTTGCGACAATTGTACGTGTCACAAAACATGGTTTAACTCGTCAACACGATTGTATTTCAATTCTCAGCAAATAAAAAAATAAAAATGTCTTAGCGTTCCAAAATAAGTATGTTTTTCGGGTTGAAGATAGGAAAATTAAATAAGAAATAGTATAAAAATAACAGTCTTCGAGATTCGAACCCTGGAACCTCACGCTTTCATACGCATTCGCCTCGGTGATTTACTAGTAGGCTACTGTTCGACTTGTGAAACTTTTAAGTAGGAAGGTTATTTTCTAGTGTATGTAACAATCGTTTTCGTATGATTTAGCCCAATAGCTCCATCAATTAAAAAACAATACATGCTCACATATTAGTACATTACCACCATGCATTTGTACATCAACACAACACTTTGTTTTTTCATACAACAATTAAATACAAACACTTATTGTTCTACACGATTTAGTAGTACAATACATACAACATGAATGATCTAGTACGATCCTAGTAATAACATAAGACGGCTCAATCTAGAAATTCACCACCATTAGATGTTCCCCTTCTAGCTCTCCCAGCCACTCGAAGTTCCCTCGTCTATCTTCTCACGGGGGCGGAGCCGTTGGCACAATTCTGATGGTTCGAGAAGGTGACGTAAACCATGCTTATTGATTAGGATCCTACGGTACAACTCGTAGCTCACGTACCCGTCTTTTGGTGCGTACTCGAGGTGCAGCGGGGATAGCGACTTCCACTCCCATTAGTCGTGCTTCTCCTTTGGAAATGATGTCTTCTTGATCTTGTAAGAAGGTTCAATGATGGCTTCTGCAAGGTCCACCATGGAGTCCCTTTTACCGTTACCTTTGATATGGAAATTCCTTTGGATGTCGACGTAGCTCTCGTCTAGAATTAGGATCCATTCATTGCCGAGAACGGTCTTGTCTACCCTGGTGTCCACGCTAGCAAACGTTATCCCTTTGCGTTGCAGGAAATGATCCAACGCGTGGCACCGCTCCGACCTGCAGAAGTGGTACACGAGGACGTGATTGCGCATGGCGAGTTGCAAGACGGTGACTCGTTGTGGTTTGTACTGTGTACGCGATGTCGAAGCCCATGAACTTGTACTTCTCCTTCTTGAGCCATTGCTCATACATGGCGACGATTCGCTCCACGGTCTCCAGCATGGCTGTGTACACCACCTCCAGCACGGTGGTACCATGGGCAGTGATTGTGTGTGTCTCCGTTGTTAGTTTCTTGTCGTCCATGGCTTGCAATGAGGGAACGGGCCCGATGAAAAGGAAAGAGCGAGGAAGAGAGAAATGGGTGTCCAAGAATGCGATCGATATTTTGCGCTGCACAATATGGAAACCGTGATGAAATGCAATTACCAGGAACGTCTCGCGGTTCCAGGAATAAGGCGCATGTATGTTTTTTTGGCTGTTCCAGAAATCACGCTTATGTTTTTCTTTTTGGTGGTTCCACGAATCAGGCGCTTGATTATTTTTGTTTTTAATTATAGTTTCCTCAGTGTTGAATGAAAAAAAATGTGGTAACTGAGTATCGAACGATAGACGTCGAGATGCAGTACATATTGCATTGCCAGTGCGGTACAGTTATATCTTTTGTCTATTTGTTTGCAGCTTTTGTTTATTGTTGGTGTAACAAGGTCATCAGACTTATCTTCTCTGCACGAGTGGTTCATTCGTTGCCTGTCAATGTAATGAGGGAACGCCATGTTTCAACGGTGCAGAGTTTCATTAAATGTGGACATGCCGCTAGCGAACTTCCCACGGCCATTAACTCCCCCAAGACCACCACCCTTTCCTATAAGGTTGCCGTTGCCATGAACAAATAGCTCATCTCATATCCTACATCCCACTCCACATTGCCATGGTGCAATAGTTCAGCCCTTTCCCCCACATCCACCACATCTCTCACCATTGCCTTGGACAGGGCCAAATAGCTCCCTTCATCTTTTCCACCTTATAAGCGGCCGGACTGGGCGCCGATCTCAGAGGAGATGTCCGCGAAGGAGGATCATGTCACCTTCTTGCAGCATCTTTAGGATAGAGCTCTCCCACGCAGCTTGTGGTCAACACCACCAGCTTGCCTGTTGCACTGCGTAATGGAGACAAATGAGGTGGACACAACGTGTCATTTGGCTCCATTACGCGAAGCAAAAGACATCTTTGGTGCAATACAAGGATGATATGCCTTTTTGCGGTCAAACCGGCATGGTTACATGAGGTCGCGATTCATCACCTATGCATGTCCATAAGTGCAGCATTCAGCATCAAGGCGGTGAAGTGCGTACAACTACTATGGTCACCTCTTGCGGCTTGTGGAGAACAAGTAGTGCAGCCGCCTCTTTGAGGGGGTGAACAACCGCTCGATGTATGTTCCAATAGTGCTAAAAAGAAAGTCTTGAAGTGCTTGTCATATGTATCAATGAATGCAGATTTTTCTAGAAAGTGCTCAAAAGATACATAAATTAAATTGCAACACACATGTGTAAATAAAAATGTTGTTTCTGATATTATATGCATTCCGTATGTTGTACCGACTTCGAAGAAAATGTTGATTGGATCATCATCTTTTTCCCGAGTGAATCAAAATACAATTGGAGAGAAAGTTGTAGTACGTAGAACATAACAGTGAAGCGCCTAAAAGGAAGGCCGAGTAATTTACACATATTAAATCCTCTACTACCTCTAGATGTACAGTTCAAAACTATATCAACAATTGAAACTTCACTCTTAATAATCTGCTTATTAGATTTACCTATCACAAGACAAACTACCGTCCTATGTGGATCCCCAAACTATGCAAATCTACCTCTCCTACTTCAATAGCAGTCAATAAGTACATCAGATTAACACCACTTAGAAACTTGGAATGAGTTACAAAGATAATTATATATGCTTGTGATCCCCAAAACGCTTTCCCAAAGCCAAGTCTTTTATTTGTGTATAAGGGTACCCTTCTCTAGCAAAGACCCCTCTCCGCCACACCTGAGAGATACTGTATGGGCTTCACTTGTTCTTTCTAGTTATTTGATGGAGGCTCAATAATCATGTATTGCAGCACTGGTCGCCATGCTGCCAGCGATCGGTCAAATTTGCATGAAAGGTCCTCGCAAAAGAAGAATACCATTATGCACAGATCGATCTTGGCTTGAAACCATTTTGAGGGCGCATGTTTCTGGAAGGTGTCAACCTGATGTATTTATTCATAGTTGTGGAAGGAGGAAACATATATTTGCATAGGTTGGGATCCATATGAGGACCGTAGTTTCTATTCATATAGCCAAATCTAATAAGTTAAATTATAAGATCGGTGCTGCAATTTTCTAGATATAGAGTGTAATTTTCCATCGTTGATATTTTTTTGAAACAACATCTAAATAAAATTGAAGATTTAAGATGGGTAAATTTTTCTGGGGCATCTTTATATATCTTGCACTAATATGTTCTATTTTTATTTTTCTCTCCAATTGTATTACGAATATCTCAGGCTACCTTGTATATCTTCCACTCTTGCTGGCTCACTGCAACAGACTAGAGGAACTTTGTCATAAATACGTTGCTAGATCTGTTAACAGATAAGACATTGGGTAATGGAAGGTTCAGTACATAGCAAGGTAAGCTCACCATGATCTGGTCGGCGGTGGAGGAGGAAAAGGTCCGGAGGGTGAGGAAGGGCCATCAACATCTGCGGCAGCCCGGACGATTTGATTGGGGCGGCGGTTGATGTCGTCCATGGTGTCGTCAGGGAAGGATGAGATGCTCTAGGACGGGGCGGCGTTGAGGGCAGAGTCGATGCCAACGTCGACAACGACGCATGATGTCCCAATCTACGGCGGCGAGGGTGGCGGCGAGGGGGAGGGGGTGAGGTGAGGTTCACGTATAAGACTGTTCCATCCTCCGGCCCTCCAAAAACCTAGATCGGTTGGGCGAACAACACACAAGTTGTCCATCCTGCATCAAAGGGCCATGAATGAAAACAATTGTTCAAGAACTATGGATATGGAAATATTAACATGTTCCTGTTCAAGAACTATGGATATGGAAATATTAACATGTTCTTTACAAATTGCACCTATTTTTGAACTATATTTGTGTTGGATTCATTCTCTTTAATGAAAGATATAAAGAAAACCCAAATGGTGACATTGTAATAGTACTCTCAAGAACTGTTTAAGATATCTTCCGATATTCACATAAATTGTCTGGTTTATCCCTTCTCGGTGTCTTACCCGATAAGATAAATCGGCCGATAAATCGTCGATATGCCGATAAATAGCCCGATTTACCCCTTACCTCTGGTCCACCGATCAGCTCCCCATAAGATATATCCCCAACATTGCTCTCAAGAGAGCTTAGAAAAGATCTCATACATATATATACATATCAGTTGTTCGAAGATTGAATATACCACATTGAAGAAGTAGTGATAGTTTAAAATGGAAGTGATAATTTCGTACACATTGAAGTAGTGTGCATGACATTGGGGTGCTATTCTCTCATCAATGTCGGGGATATCGCTTGAAGGACTTATCAGTTGACCCAAGATAATGGGTGTAAACCAGATGGTTAATTTACCTACGTATTGGCAATCTACCGATCGATTTATCGATCGGGGTGAGACACCGAAGAGATGATAAATCGACTGCTGATTTGTTCAAATGGAAGAATATATCTTAAATAGTGACTCTCATAAAGTGTTGTTAATAATTGAGGTAATTGGGATGTAAACACATCTGCAGTTTTACGAAACGGATATAATATGTGTTTCCTACACAATAGATAACTAGGGTGTACATGACAGTGTAATGCTTCTCACATGGTGACAATGTTGAGATAAATGAGATGTAACCACACTAGAGAACTAGGGTGTACATGTCGGTGTAATGCTTCTTACATGGTGAAAAGGTTGAGCTAAATGACCACATTGGAGAACTAGGGTGTACATGTCAGTGGAATGCTTCTCACAAGGTGACAAGGTTGAGCTAAATGAGATGTACACACATTGGAGAATTAGGGTGTACATGTTAGTGGAATTCTTCACAAGGGTGACAAGGTTGAGCTAAATTAAATGAGATCGATGTAAACACATTGGAGAACTAGTGGAATGCTATAATTCAAAATGCGACTCTTGGTTGGCTATAATTAATTAATTGTGTTACGTAACAATGGAGAACTACTATACATCGAAACACATGATAGATTCTTAAAAGGTGATTATAGACATGTGAAACTATTGAAATGACATTGCAATGATATATTCTTATTAGAAGGTGGCTATATATTGAGACTAGGAGTGAGGTAATGTGAACACATGAGCAAGCACATGTGTGCAAAATAATTGTAATTAATGTGTTCTATACCCATTAGAAAACCAGTGTACATTATGAATGATTTTTTTATAGAAAATGTGACTCTAGATTGAGCAGAAATGAGTTTTGAACACTTGAGTTGGTGTGTCAAACGGTTATTAATTGACATATTGCCTATACACATCGATCGGATAAAAGTGGTGCAAATGAAGTTGGGAATAAGAATGATATTCTAACAAGGTGACTATATACATTGAGGAACTACATAGATCGATGTAAACACACTAGCACGTGTGCAAAAAATCTATAATCAATTTATGTGTTGTGTATACATCGGAGACAAGTGTACATTCTAATGACATTCTTAATCAGAATGTGACTCTAGATTGAGCCAAAATGAGATGTGACCACATGAGTTGGTGTGCAAAACGTGTATATATAATATGTGTTGCCTACACATTGAAGGACTATTGCGCATGACAGCGTGGAATCTTGCGTCCCATCATGGAGAATCAAAACCTTTTCAAAATTAATCAACAATAAAACCTCAAGTCGACTTTCGACAACACCGTAGATCCAGCAAGTTGATCATATAGATCGTTGATCCGAGGAAGCGGATACTTGTTCTGTATTGTTGCCTGGTTGATAGGTCGGTAATCTTGGACCAAACGGTTTGTTCCATCGCTCTTCTTGACAATGATTGAAGGTGCTCCCCAAGCAGAGGAACTTGGACGGATGAAGCCTTTGTGGAGTGCCATGTCGATCTCCTTCTTCAGTTCAAGGAGGTGGTGAGGCGGCATCTTATACAGGCGCTTAGCAATAGGGACGGTGCCGGGCTTCAAGTCGATGATGAATTCGACTTATCTGATCAGGGGTATTCCCGACTGTTCTTCTGGAAAGACGTCTGTAAAATCATGAACGACTGGAACGTTCTCGATCCCTTCAAGAGGTGAGGCATTCAATGCATTCAGAGCATATATCTGGCTTTTGACATGTTGAGTTGTTCGAACCGAGTACAGAATCTTCTTGCTAGAAGGGTGCGTGAGCTGAACTGTCTTAGTGGCACAGCCGATATGGGCATCATGTGCCGCCAACTAATCCATACCGAGGATGAAATCAATGTTGGATGACTTAGGGACAATAAGAGGAGCACGGAAAAACAAACCCACAATTGCAATGGTGGTATCGGGGATTATCATGGTGGCACGGCTCTGAGATCCAACAACATTTACCGCTAAAGGAGTGGACAAGGGTTTCATAGCTATTCCATGCAACTGAGCAAACGATTGGGACATAAATGAATGCAATGCCCCGGAATCAAAAAGAATACAAGTTGTCGCTGAATTGACGTGTAAGGTGCCCATCACTATTTTTGGGGACTCGCGAGCTTCTTCCATCTTGACATGGGTGACCTGAGCACAACTCATAGTAGACGGTTTGGTGTTGCGGTTTCTGGAATGACGGCTTCGACAACTTATTTTTCTGCCAACAGGAGGACAAGGTGCGCGGTGACCTGTTTGTCCACACTGGCGGCATAAGCCATCGTTCTAGGGAGGAGCCATAATATTGGGTTGTTCAGTCGGTACCATTAGCTGTCTTGGAGGTGGAGGCAGACAAGGTGAAGCATAAGACAGCCTTGGTGTTGGAGCGGGCCGGTGAAAAACATTGTTCGGGAGCCAGACTCTAAGTTTCTGAACAGGCCGACCCGAAGATGGGCCATCATCTTGAGCACGCTTGAGTGATTCCTGGTGCTTGGTCAGAGCAGTTTCCACTTGGAAGGCCTTGCTGACAAGGGTCGCAAAGTCCGCACAATCATGAAGGACAAGTGCGAGCTCTATTTCAGGATGTAGTCCTTCTCCGAATTTCTCCTGTTTGCGAGCGTCGGTGGCGACGTCTCTCTTAGTATATCGGGACAACTCAAGGAATTTCCTATGATATTCATCAACGGTTGCCTGGCCCTGATGGAGTTTGCGGAACTCCTCCTTCTTTTGGTCCATCAGACCTTGAGGAAAGTGCCATGCACGGAAGGCTGACTGAAATTATTGCCAAGTGGTTACAGTTCCATCTGGCAGCGCAAGCTTGTGGCTTTTCCACCATTGAGCAGCTGGACCCCTAGGATGATACGTCGCATAGGTGACATAAGTGTCAGGGGAAACAACAGTTGACTCCATCTGAAAGGCGATATCACTGAGCCAATCATCAGCATCCATAGGATTTGAGGATTCGCGGAAGGTGGACGGGTTGAGGCGCACAAACTCTTGCACTGTGATTGGGGCATTCTCGTTTGGAAACTGGGCCATTACTCCGGCCATGAACTGACGGTTCAGATCAAACTGCTCATGGTTTAGCTCAAACTGTTGCATCAGGGCAGAAAAATACGGTGGGGGTGGGAGATCGTCAGCCATCCTGTCTAAACAACAGGGGTTAGTTCAGTCAAAGCATTTGCAAGGATAAGAAGGCATATATGATGCAGTACGAGCAATGAACGAGAAGTGCAGTAGATACACAATAGTAGTCATAAAGACATACAAATCTTTGCACATAGTCGGTCAAAATCGAACAGCGTAACATCGTAGAAATTAAGGAAAAAGGACACACTAGGCGGCGCGCAGACCGCGGTAAGGAATACACGACATGACATAGCTAAGGCTATGTCAATCACGCCGCAAGAAAACTGTTGGCCACAGGAATTTGTGCCAGATAACGCGCGGCCTACCCCGAATGAGAAAGCGGATCCGCAGTCCGGGACCTGGGTCAGAACTTCTGCTACACGACTCAATAGAGAGGTAAGAAGCAGAACGCCGGGTGGAATCAATAAGCTCGTGATCCTAATGTTAGAGTTAGTAAAACTTACCAGCAAGGATAAGAGAGCAGAGTCCCAGAGCATAGGTACAGAAAAAAAACGGATCCTAATACCATGGATATCACGACGGGGTGATATCGATGTGGGTCCGTAAGCCAAATATTAAGTTAGCAAAATAGTTTTCAAAGACTAGACTCAACTTCGACCAAGGAGTGGGTGGGTGGCTTCCTATAGGCAGTCGTCTCTGATACCAACTTGTGACGCCCTCGATTTATAATCGTGTACAGTAATCATACACGCAAGGTACATGATCGAGATCAAGGTGCCACGGTGAGAATATCACAGCACAACACTAAACACAAAAGGATAAACCAATATATTACAAGGAAGGGGGTCGCACGAACCCGAATACATAAGTCATACAACATAATATCTGAGTACATACATAGTTAGTCAAGTTTTGCCTTAAGAAGGCTAGCACAAATAACATGAGAGATACAGATCGAAAAGGCGAGGCCTCCTGCCTGGGATCCACCGAACTACTCCTGGTCGACGGGGCACTCGACGTCGTAGTAGGCTCCTCCTGGAATCTTCTGCTCCTGGGCTCCAACGTCGATTGCAGCGGACGATCAGGAAAAACGTAAAGGGGGAAATAAAGCAAGGGTGAGTATCTAGCATACCCGCGAGTCTTACGTCCGCTACTAAGCATTTATGCATTTGTATCAAATGGAAAGGGGGGCTGTATATAGTGGACTGCAAGCTAGAAATCAGAATAAGGGTGAGAATCTAGGCCTATCGAAGACTAGCATCTTCCGATGAGTCTTGCAGCACAAGAAGAGAATAGCCAACTATTCATATAAAGCATAAAGTGACAATGTAGCAGAAGTTGTTGCAGCATTGTATAATAGTAAATTGTAATTATTAATAATTATAAATGCCTCCGAGTTCCCTTCCTCGACTCCCTGTGAGGAAGAGAAACCGGAACCAATAGTTTAATAGTAATAGTTTGTAGTACTAGGCTCTGGCTTCAGCATTAAGTGTCATGTTACCGTGGATAGGGATATTCAAATAGATCATCTTCCCTGCAGGGGTGCACTACTGTTCATTCTGCACGCTCGGATCTCCAGGGTGGCGTACACCTTGTTAGGGAACACTCCATCGAGGCTATCCGACACGCCGAGTCCCATCCTATGGCTCATTAGAGAGGTCCCCTCCGGTCTACATTCCTAAGGGCAAGGGGGTCTTGGGTCGTCTCCCCTCGCTCTCCGTGTCGGTGCGAGGAGGGTGAATTCCAACGCCGCAGCGCGATCCGTCCTTGCCCCAATGCTGAACTGGACGTCTTTCAGAGCTTTCGAACGAGACCACAATGCAGAGGGCCCACACCGTAATCCCACCTGAAGGTAGTGTGTACAGTCCTTTGCGGCCTCTCAAGTCATCCACCTGAACCATTAAGCATTTTATTATTATCTCGCAGACAACCGTTGTCGTTGCCTGACTAAAAACACAACGGACAACGAACAGCAGCCAGGACAACCAGTGCGTCGGTGCCTGCCCTGTCGTCCCGTCAAAGCTCCGCGGTTACCGACAAGGTGAAACGACTCCTTACCTTGTCTCGCGTGTGCTCCTGGAGGAGCTCGACTTTCGTGGTTTGGTAACTCTCGTGGACAACTGTCAGAACCCCAGAGTAGGTTTGTGTTTAACCTAGCTTGCATTTTTGCATCTTGAAAAAAATTGCAAAAGAAAAGGAAATGGGGAAAAGAAAAGCCCTAAATGAATTATATAAAAAGGCCAGAAATAAATCTTTTTCCAAAATTCTTTTGGATGTATTGAAAAATCCTAAAAATGAGTCTGATCATTTTAAAAGTGATTTGGGATTAATCCCATGCTCATAGATTTTTCAATAATTCAAATAGTGGCTTGGAAATTAAATCATTTGTCTATTTGAATTGAAATTCAAATAAATTGAATTTCAAAAATTCCCAAAACTTGGGATTGGCTTCTATATAGTCACCTAAGTTTTATAAAAATGTTTGGGGATTTTTATAAATGCCCTAGCTATTTTATTTTATTGGGCAAACAGACAACATAAAAGAAAATAAGAAAAGAAAGACAAAAACCTTACCTTGCGCCCACGGGCGAAGGCCCACCTGGCCCAGCCCGGCCCCCTCCCTGTCGTCTTCCTCCTCGCCAGAAGGAGCGCAGCCCGCGCCGTGCGCTGCGTGGCGTGCAAGCCTCCCCCTCCTCGCCACCTCCTGCTTCCCCCTCCTCTCCTCCTTCGCGCAGGAGACGACTGGGAAGCTCCCAGTTCCTTTCCCCCCCTTGCGCTGGCCTTCTTCTCTCTCTCCCTCGGCGAATCTCGCGAGACCCGAGCCCCAGCCGGAGCACGCCGACGTGGTCCGCGCGGCCACCGTGCCCCATTCGCCGCGCAACCGTGTCCAGACGCACCGCGGCCATCGTATTCTTCGTTCCCCGCCGTCAATTCAAGCCCGGAGGCCCCAAGGACGTCGCCCCCTTCTCCAGTTCGCCGCCGGCCACCGTGGACGTCGTCGACGAATTCGCCGCGTCCAGTCCCTCTCCGACCCCCCCGAGCTCGTCGTCGTATTCCACGTGAGCTCCCGCTCGTTTTCCCCCTCCTAGCTCTCTCCCCCGTGTTCTGCAGCGCAAGTTCGCCGGAGGCAGTGGCCAGCCGCCGCTTCCCGTCGTCGTAGCCATGGCTCCAGGCCTCCCCGAGGTCCCCGGCGTGCTCCACTCGAAGCGCATGAGCGCGAGGCATGCTCCCGTGCCTCCATCTCCCTCTCCCGTGGCCGGATCCGCCCTCCCGTGGAGCGCCGTCGTGCCGGGATGCCACCGGCGTTTAGCCGCCGGTCGTTTAAGCTAAACCGACCCCTGATCCCCCCCTCCTCTCGCTGACCAGTGGACCTAAGCCCCCCTAATGAACCTGCTTAACCTAATCTAAACCGGGTTTAACCCCAGAGACACTGACAGGTGGGGCCGCCCTGTCAGTTGACTGGTCAACCCTGGCGTCAGCATGACCTAGTGATGACGCAGTAAACAGAGAAATCTTTTAAAAGAAGTAAAGAAATTCAGTTAATTCCAGAAAATGGCTGAAACTTTGAAAAATCATAGAAAATTCATTTTAACTCCAAATTCAACATATAATATATGAAAAATGATCAGGAGAAAATCCTCTATCCAAATTTCCAACTTTCAGCTATGTTGGAGTTGATCTTAAAAAGGGATCATTAGCTTTTGCTATTTGATTTAATTGGAATTATTTCAAATTCAAATCAATTACTATTCCATTTTCAAACATTGAAATGCACCACACATCACTTGTACTTCAGAAGCATTTCACACTTGTAATCATTTGGTTTCAAATGAACAAATAATAGCAAATGCAAGTTGACCAAATTTGAATAACATTTGGAGTTTGAATTTGAATTTACTTTTCAAATCAACTTCAATTAAAATGTGGAAATTCAAACATAGGTCACATCAGCACCTTGCCATGCTTTGTTTTGCATATTGAATGTGCATTGTATTATATTGATTGTGCTTTACTTCCAGTGCTTCGGTGATTGCATCTTCTCGGTAGAGTTGATCTCGGAGACGAGTTCAACCTCACGTCAGAAGTGTGATACCTCGTGATCGTCAGCAAGGCAAGCAGCCCCCCCCCCTTTGATCATGTCTATAAAATCCCAGTTCCCTCTCATTCTCGCAAATGCATGTTTAGGATGTCACCATGATACGTTCTACCGCTAGTTGAACCCATTCCTTTGCATGACCTATCATTTTGTCACAGTAGTAAGCAAACCACAATCCTAGCAGATGTAGGAGTTGGTTGATAACATGTGGCCCATGCAACTGTTACAGCTTATTGCATGCTTAGAGTTGTTACCTGAGGCTACTTTGATGTGAGTCGGGATGGTAGTGATCATGTGAATGATGGTGGTAACGTGTTGGTGAATCTACCCTAAACAAAGGTGAACGATGAGAGGCTGTGTAGGAGTACACAGTGGGTTGTCTCATTGAACACTGCCTTTGGCCCGAGTTCTTGTGTTGTTATCCAAGACAAAGAGTACGACCACACATTGGGCTCACTGACCCCTCTCGGCCTAGTACCTCACCCCGGACCAGTCCAGGAGTCGCAAATAGTTCGCCCTTTAACGATCTCAAGCAGGTGGAACCAAGGTAAGTGGTTGGCGTAGGTTGTGCGCACGTTGAATCAAGTGATCATGATCGAGTTGATCTTGATGGCGGTCACACAACGTTTGAGTCCGCATCGGAACAATCGGCCGGATTCCGACTGTGGTCCCAACTCAAATAGGCGACTCCCTAGGACTAGAGATGGTGCCGTGAGTGAAGTGTCGTGGCAGCATCCTCGCCGGTACTCACTTGAAGGGTCCATCCCCAGACGGTAACTGATGATGCGTGTGTGTAGCAGTACACCCCTGCAGGGTTAATGAACTATTCGAATAGTCGTGTCCGCGGTTATGGACTACTTGGAAACCTTTACTTGATCATAGATAACTTGAACCGGATACTTCTAAAACACACCAAGATAAGTGTGAGTGCTATGGCGTGCTTCCTCGTGGGGGAGTCGAGGAAGGCACCATAGTGGAGTATTGATTGGAGACTGTTACTTGGACTCGTGTACGTTCTTACCTCTCTCTGGTACTCGTAGTTCAGGATTAGCCAAGTCAAAGCTGGCATTTCTGCAAGTGAAACCCCACCTCCCTTTGCCTTGATACCTGTGCATGAGTAGTATAGTTCCTATGTAAGTCTTGCTGAGTACGACTTTGTACTCACGTTTGCTTATTCTATGTTTTAGAGACGAGACCACTGACCCTGATGGTGGCCTCTACCTCGAGCTCGACGTGGACCAATGTCGTATAGTTCCAGGCAGCAGCCTGTGCCCTTTGGAGGGTCGTTGTATTTTCTTTCAGGCTTCTTAAGCCATTTGTTAAACTTGTCTTTACTAAGACATAATTTGCTTCTGTTGATGCTTGATGTAATGTTGGATCACATCCGTGTGATCTCTGCTTGTAATACAACTATTATGTCTGCTCTGTTTAGCAGAAGTTTTAAAGACTATGAGTTTGTAGAGTTCATGTTGTGATTACCTGCTGTTTACACTGGACATGTGTGATGCGTGTATGATTATAACATGCATGTCTTAGTGTGGGGTTCGATAGCTTAGTTGTGTTCTTGCCGGCGGTCTTTTATACACCAAGTGGCCCTTAGATGTGCGCAGCTTGGGGCATCGCGATGCGATTGCTCGTGACTCTGTCACGTGGCACACTTTGTTGTATGATCGAGCCCGCCCGAGATCCCGACTAAGTGATCGGGCTGGAGTAAGTCTATGTAAGGGTTATGATTCAATCGATAACATGGTTGAGGCGACTTGCCTGTGAATATGGGATTCACCACCCATATCATTAGACTTGTGTGCGGACGATGAGGACCCATCTCAGTTGATCATCCGGCCTGAATGGGATGCCCCTCACGTTCGATGCTTACCGAGAACGTTCTGTGCTTGGCCTTGTCTGCTTAGACAAGTGGGTACGGTTCTCGGCTCTCCATGTGATTGTATTATGACCGGAATTACATACGCTAACCCCGGGTCCCGACAACAACGATCAGGGTCCAAGTCTGCCAGTACGGCAGTCGTAACCTCCCTGTTGTTCCATCGCAATACCTCTCGCGGGCACCGTTGGGTCGCCCGACTCTTACCTTTAAGGAAAACCGTTGTTCAGGACCCTAGGGAGGCTATACAGAGTCAGCAACGAGTGGAGTACAATGATTACCCCCTCGATAGCTCACACTTGATGTGGCTAGGCAGAGCCGAGGTAGGGTATTTGACGGTGTCTGCATTGTATCGTACCTATGCAGTTATAATAAGTTGTACCCATGTCACTCCCCAGTGTGATCACAGCCCGCTATCTAATCCTAGTTGACTAGCAATGCGCAGGGTTCACTGCTGAATATAATATGTATATATAGGCAGCATAGGATAAAGGAAGGTACATCAAGGGGCGAAAAAGACAGGCTATGCAATTGAATAGGACTGTAAAGTAATAGCAGCAGCAATGCCTGGTGCAAGAAAAGTATGGAAAATATAGGCGATATCTGGGGAAGGAAAATGGCTCTGCTTGCCTGGAAGCTCGACGGTAGAGGTACGGTCGTCCCTGAAGTAGTCGATCACAGGTGCATCGGCAGCGAACGTCGAGACTACCGAACAATAAGAGAGGGGGAAGAAACAGTAAATACACATTAATAATAACAATACAAATACAAGAAATGAAAAACATTAAGCTAGAGGTGAACTAACGCGGTGCTACACGTTGCAGACAAAATGGGAGTTCAACCGGCAATTTTACCGGCTCCGGGTAATTACCGGACAGTGCAACCAGAGGGGGAATGTCTCTTGTTCGGTATGTTAGAGGGGTGTGGTGGGGGTATGGGTAGCGTATTCTTGTTCTTTGCATTTTTCTGATCAATTTTCATGTATAAAGTTTTTTATCTGAGCTACGGATTAAAAGATATTGATTTTCTAAGTTTTAATCATTTTATAGAATTTCTGGATTTTCTGTATTATTAAAATGCAACATTATCCACAACAGTGCATTTTACTGGTCAAACCTGACCAGTGGGTCCCACTGGTCAGCCTCACAGTGTTAATAATTCTTTTTATTGAAATTAAATAGCCACTGGGCCCACATGTCATGGATAGAGCATTTTATAAATCATTATAATTAAACAATTAACTGTGGGACCCATATGTCATTCACTGGGTATTATAATTGGTTTTATTTAGTTATCTAACCAGGGTGGCCCACTTGTCACACACACATATTACTAACAGGGTTTTTACTATCTCTAATCGATTTTAATTAGGGGGGGCTCCACATGTAAGTTTCTGGGTGGGGTTATTAACAGGGGGTTAATTCCTAAACCGTTTTAACAGGGGGTTAGCCCGTGGCTATCCCGTACGGACTCGTCGGCTGCGAACCATTCCGGCCAAGGGGGGGAGGATAGGAGAAGTGTGTGTCCACGCGCGCGCGTGCACGCGCAACACAGGGGGGGCGCGGCCGGGGCGTGGCCAGAGCAAGGCATGGCGCGGGAGGCCAGCCATGGCGAGCACGGCGGCGGAGCGTGGCTGGTGAGGAGCCACGGCAGAGCCATTCGACGGGGGAAGAGGGGAATGGACTCGTGGCTCACAGGGGGGGCTGGTGGCGAGCTCGGCGATGCCGAGGGTGACCGAGGTGCGTGAATTCGAGCGGCGGAGCTCAGGGGCTGGAGGTAGAAGATGACCCCGATCTGGCACAGCAGGGGCTCCGAGCTTGGTTTTGTGGGCGAGGAAGAAGTAGCAGTCGACGACGACGCTCCCTGGCTTGGCCACCCGGCGTGGGCACCATAGTGGAGTATTGATTGGAGACTGTTACTTGGACTCGTGTACGTTCTTACCTCTCTCTGGTACTCGTAGTTCAGGATTAGCCAAGTCAAAGCTGGCATTTCTGCAAGTGAAACCCCACCTCCCTTTGCCTTGATACCTGTGCATGAGTAGTATAGTTCCTATGTAAGTCTTGCTGAGTATGACTTTGTACTCACGTTTGCTTATTCTATGTTTTAGAGACGAGACCACTGACCCTGATGGTGGCCTTTACCTCGAGCCCGACGTGGACCAATGTCGTATAGTTCCAGGCAGCAGCCTGTGCCCTTTGGAGGGTCGTTGTATTTTCTTTCAGGCTTCTTAAGCCATTTGTTAAACTTGTCTTTACTAAGACATAATTTGCTTCCGTTGATGCTTGATGTAATGTTGGATCACATCCGTGTGATCTCTTCTTGTAATACAACTATTATGTCTGCTCTGTTTAGCAGAAGTTTTAAAGACTATGAGTTTGTAGAGTTCATGTTGTGATTACCTGCTTTTTACACTGGACATGTATGCTGCGTGTATGATTCTAACATGCATGTCTTAGTGTGGGGTTCGATAGCTTAGTTGTGTTCTTGCCGGCGGTCTTTTATACACCAAGTGGCCCTTAGATGTGCGCAGCTTGGGGCATCGCGATGCGATTTCTCGTGACTCTGTCACGTGGCACACTTTGTTGTATGATCGAGCCCGCCCGAGATCCCGACTAAGTGATCGGGCTGGAGTAAGTCTATGTAAGGGTTATGATTCAATCGATAACATGGTTGAGGCGACTTGTCTGTGAATATGGGATTCACCACCCATATCATTAGACTTGTGTGCGGACGATGAGGACCCATCTCAGTTGATCATCCGGCCTGAATGGGATGCCCCTCACGTTCGATGCTTACCGAGAACGTTCTGTGCTTGGCCTTGTCTGCTTAGACAAGTGGGTACGGTTCTCGGTTCTCCATGTGATTGTATTATGACCGGAATTACATACGCTAACCCCGAGTCCCGATAGACTTGGTATCAGAGCAGGACTACCTGTAGGATTATCAAACCATTGGACGATGTCGAGTCTAGCATTCTATAGTTATATAGTTACTATGGGTATAAGGGAACAACGTAAGACTTCTTTTTTCTCCTTATCCTCATCGATCTAAGTTCTGAGTCAACCTCATCTTATTCTATGGGAAGATAGGACTAGGCTCATCTATGTCTTACTAGGACATCTCGTTGTTTGCTTCTTTTTAGCTGTAGGAGTGTTGTGGTCTTTCTGAGCCATCATTCCATAGTGTTTCTGTGGAAGTGATGTCCGTTATCCTGTAGGTTGTATCAATTTCCATCCCGGTACAGCCGTTATGCTGTCCGTTTGTGGCTTTGATGCTATTGCGTTATAGTCTTCTATCTTAGCATAGAATTGTGTCCTAAATCCTATTCTGATTGTTGATTCTTATCACACAGAATGTCAGGAGAAAATCAAGGTGTTGATCCCAGTTCTGGTAACATAGACGGTGAAGAACCTCCACCACCAACCTCAACGGCAGAAATCATGTTGGAGGCTGAACAGAATCGTCGTGATCAGACACGTCTTCTCGAGCGTATTGAGCAGAACACTTCTCGTCGGCATCTTAGTGTTGTCCCCATCCAGGACTTCATTCTCCTCAACCCGCCAGTATTCCGATGTCCTTCCGAGCCCCTTGATGCCGATGATTGGCTTCGTTCCCTCGAGCGTAAGCTTGAGACAGCCCGTGTTGCTCCAGGTGATCGTGTGCTATTCGCGGCATACTTTCTGGAAGGTGCTGCTCTTCAGTGGTGGGAGAACTTCGTGGCAATGCAACCAGTTGGTCACATGGTGACTTGGAAAAAGTTCTGTGATGAATTCCGAGGATATCATATTCCGGATCAACTGATGGAGCGCAAGAGAGAAGAATTTTGCAATCTGAAACAAGGAAAGATAACTGTTCATGAGTATAGGACTGAGTTCACTCGTCTAGCACGTTATGCCCAAGAAGAAGTATCCACCGACGCCAAGAAACAAGAAAGGTTCCGCAAGGGACTTAGCCCCGTCCTTCGTCATGACCTGAATCTTCACGAGTTCGTCGACTTCAGGGACTTGGTCGACAAATCCTTCAAGGCCGAGTATGGAAATGAGTTGTATGAAGAGTCTCGCAAGCGTGATCGTGAGTTTGCCCAATCTTCTGGCCCAGTTTCTCAAAAACGCCGTGTTTGGATTCCCTTCAGTGACGTCAGTCGTGCTGTAAGTGCTTCTAGACCCCCAACCACCATATATCGTCCACCTCAAACCAATCTTCCTCCTTGGAATTTTGTTGGACAATCAAGTGCTCAAGTTCCTTTCATTCCACGTGGTGTTTGTTTCCAATGTGGACAATCAGGCCACAATGTTCGAGAGTGTCCCCAAAATCATGTAGCCACCACACCTAAAACAAAGCAAGCCTTTCATCGTGGCAAGCCACCACCCAAGACTTCCAAGGTCAAGCCTCCTGTTTATGAACATGGTTATGTGAATCCTGTATCCATTCTAGATTCCCACAAGTCAAACAATGTTGTACTAGGAACCCTTCCTGTCAATTCCACCCCAGCTTCGGTTCTTTTTGACCCAGGAGCATCTCACTCATTCATATCCCAGGGCTTTGCACTGTCACATGACATCTGTTTTTCGATGTTATCCACCCCCTTAGTTGTGCAAGCTCCTGGATCCAGATGGCACACCACCATGGTGAGTCATGAGAATGAAATTGCAATTGAGGGTTTAGTATTCCTTGCCTCACTTATAGCCCTCAAGTCTTCAGACATTGATGTGATCTTAGGTATGGATTGGTTATCAAGACAGAATGCTGTCCTTGATTGTAAAGCCAAGTCAGTGAAACTAACCCATCCATCAGGCCAGACAGTCAAGTACACCTCACCAAGCTCTAAAACCCAGGTGCATTCTTTAAATGTGCTTCCTCTTCCAGACCTTGAAGATATTCCGGTGGTTCGTGACTTCCCGGATGTCTTTCCAGAAGAGCTGCCAGGAATACCACCTGACAGATCTGTAGAGTTTGTGGTAGATCTTATCCCAGGAACCGCACCAATATCCAGACGCCCATATAGAATGGCCCCACGTGAGTTAGCTGAGCTAAAAATCCAACTTGAAGCTTCGTTGGCAAAAGGCTTCATCCGCCCTAGCTCATCGCCATGGGGTTGCCCCGTTCTGTTCGTAACGAAGAAAGATGGAACAGAAAGGATGTGCGTAGACTATCGCCCGCTAAATCTAGCGACGATAAAGAACAAGTACCCACTGCCCAGGATCAATGATCTTTATGATCAACTTGCAGGATCCTCTGTCTTCTCCAAGATGGATTTGAGATTAGGTTATCATCAAATCAAAATCAGAAACGAGGACATCCCCAAAACGGCTTTTACTACTCGTTATGGTCTTTATGAGTACACCGTTATGTCCTTTGGTTTAACCAATGCCCCCGCCACATTCTCGCGCTTGATGAATTCAATCTTCATGGAGTACGTAGATAAATTTGTTGTAGTTTATCTTGATGACATTCTCATCTACTCGAAGAACGAAGAAGATCACGCAGAACATCTTAGGCTGGTATTGATGAAACTTAGAGAGCATCGCCTTTATGCTAAATTCTCCAAGTGTGAATTCTGGCTACCAGAAGTGACCTACTTAGGCCACGTGATTTCTGCAAAAGGCATTGCTGTCAATCCCGAGAGAGTTCAGGCCGTCCTTGACTGGACTCCACCTAAATCGGTTAAGCAAGTTAGGAGTTTTCCTGGCTTAGCAAGCTATTGTCGCCGCTTCGTCGAGAACTTTTCTAAAGTTGCAAAGCCTCTAACTGAACTCCTCAAGAAAGAGAAGAAATTCGAATGGACTCCCAAGTGCGAGGAAAGCTTTCAAGAGCTAAAAAGAAGATTGACTTCTGCACCCGTACTTGCGCCTCCAGACACCAAAAAGGATTTCGAGATCTATTGTGATGCTTCACGGCAAGGGTTAGGATGCATACTTTTGCAAGATCGACATGTGGTAGCTTATGCTTCACGCCAGTTGCGGCCACATGAAGAAAACTATCCTACCCATGATCTTGAACTCGCTGCCGTAGTTCATGCCCTAACAACTTGGCTACATTACCTCCTTGGTAATCGTTGTGAGATCTATTCCGACCACCAAAGCCTCAAATACATTTTCACCCAGCCAGATCTTAATCTCAGGCAAAGACGCTGGATAGAGTTGATAAAAGATTATGACTTAGGAATTTCTTACACCCCAGGCAAAGCCAATGTCATGGCTGATGCACTAAGTCGTAAGTCGTATTGTAACAACCTCATGTTACAACAGTATCAACCACTTCTTCATGAGGAATTTCGAAAGCTCAACCTCGAGATTGTTCCTCGTGGATCTCTTTTCAACTTGGTGGCGAAACCAACCCTTGAGGATCAAATCATAGTTTCCCAAAGGCGTGCACGAGGTGTTCGCCGGATCAAGGAGAACATTGCTAGCGGAGTTGCTAAATGTTTCTCCACAGATAGTAAAGGAACGGTATTCTTTGAAAATCGTTTGGTAGTACCTAAGAATAGGGAACTAAGGCAACTCATCCTCAAAGAATCCCATGATACACCCCTCTCCAGTCATCCCGGTAGCACAAAAATGTACCGAGATCTACGCCAGAGATTTTGGTGGACTAGGATGAAGAGAGAAATTGCTCAGTTCATTGCTGAATGTGATGTTTGTCGTCGCATTAAGGAAGAACATCAAAGACCTGCTGGTACTCTTAGACCTTTGCCTATCCCCGAGTGGAAATGGGATAAAGTTAGTATGGACTTCATCACTGGCTTTCCAAAAACCCAGAAAGGAAATGATGCCATCTTCGTTGTCATTGATCGACTTTCAAAAGTTGCTCACTTCCTTCCAGTTCGAGAGTCTATAACTGCTAGCCAGTTAGCGGACTTGTATGTCTCCCGAATCGTGTCACTTCACGGTGTTCCTTTGGAAATCAATTCAGACCGTGGTAGTCTTTTCACTTCTCGATTTTGGGAAAGTTTTCAGAATGCTATGGGAACCCACCTCTCCTTTAGCACCGCTTATCACCCGCAGTCCAGTGGTCAAGTAGAAAGGGTCAATCAAATTCTCGAAGACATGCTCAGAGCTTGTGTTATCTCTTTCGGAAAGAAATGGGAGAATTCTCTTCCTTTTGCCGAATTTGCGTATAACAATAGTTTTCAATCTAGTTTGGGCATGGCTCCTTTTGAATTTCTCTATGGACGGAAATGTCGAACACCCCTAAACTGGTCAGAAACCGGTGAAAGACAATTCTTTGGACCGGATTTGATTCAGGATGCAGAAGATCAAGTTCGCATTGTTCGTGAGAAATTGAAAACAGCCCAGTCTCGTCAGAAAAGCTATTATGATCGTCATCATAGGGAAGAAAGCTATAATCTGGATGAGAAGGCTTACCTTCGGGTTACTCCTCTGAAGGGTACCCATCGCTTCGGTATCAAAGGCAAGTTGGCCCCACGTTATATCGGTCCCTTTCACATTCTCGCCAAACGTGGAGAAGTTGCCTACCAATTGGAACTACCCCCTCACCTCTCACAGGTTCATGATGTCTTCCACGTCTCTCAACTCAGGCGTTGCTTCAAGGACCCCATCCGCGAAGTAGACCATGAAACGCTTGATCTCCAAGATAACCTTTCGTACTGATAGTACCCTGTTCGTATTCTCGATGAAGCCGAGCGTAGCACCAGACGTCAGAAGATCAGATTCCTCAAAGTGCAGTGGTCTCATCATTCAGAGCAAGAAGCCACCTGGGAACGAGACGATCGTCTACGAGCTGAGTACCCCACCTTCCTCCCGACGACTTCTGAATCTCGGGACGAGATTCTTTTGAGTGGGGGCGAGTTGTCAGAACCCCAGAGTAGGTTTGTGTTTAACCTAGCTTGCATTTTTGCATCTTGAAAAAAATTGCAAAAGAAAAGGAAATGGGGAAAAGAAAAGCCCTAAATGAATTAAATAAAAAGGCCAGAAAAAAATCTTTTTCCAAAATTCTTTTGGATGTATTGAAAAATCCTAAAAATGAGTCTGATCATTTTAAAAGTGATTTAGGATTAATCCCATGCTCATAGATTTTTCAATAATTCAAATAGTGGCTTGGAAATTAAATCATTTGTCTATTTGAATTGAAATTCAAATAAATTGAATTTCAAAAATTCCCAAAACTTGGGATTGGCTTCTATATAGTCACCTAAGTTTTATAAAAATGTTTGGGGATTTTTATAAATGCCCTAGCTATTTTATTTTATTGGGCAAACAGACAACATAAAAGAAAATAAGAAAAGAAAGACAGAAACCTTACCTTGCGCCCACGGGCGAAGGCCCACCTGGCCCAGCCCGGCCCCCTCCCTGTCGTCTTCCTCCTCGCCAGAAGGAGCGCAGCCCGCGCCGTGGGCTGCGTGGCGTGCATGCCTCCCCCTCCTCGCCACCTCCTGCTTCCCCCTCCTCTCCTCCTTCGCGCTGGAGACGCCTGGGAAGCTCCCAGTTCCTTTCCCCCCTTGCGCTGGCCTTCTTCTCTCTCTCCCTCGGCGAATCTCGCGAGACCCGAGCCCCAGCCGGAGCACGCCGACGTGGTCCGCGCGGCCACCGTGCCCCATTCGCCGCGCAACCGTGTCCAAACGCACCGCGGCCATCGTCTTCTTCGTTCCCCGCCGTCAATTCAAGCCTGGAGACCCCAAGGACGTCGCCCCCTTCTCCAGTTCGCCGCCGGCCACCGTGGACGTCGTCGACGAATTCGCCGCGTCCAGTCCCTCTCCGACCCCCCCCCCGAGCTCGTCGTCGTATTCCACGTGAGCTCCCGCTGGTTTTCCCCCTCCTAGCTCTCTCCCCCGTGTTCTGCAGCGCAAGTTCGCCGGAGCCAGTGGCCAGCCGCCGCTTCCCGTCGTCGTAGCCATGGCTCCAGACCTCCCCGAGGTCCCCGGTGTGCTCCACTCGAAGCGCATGAGCGCGAGGCACGCCCCCATGCCTCCATCTCCCTCTCCCGTGGCCAGAGCCGGAGCCGCCCTCCCGTGGAGCGCCTTCGTGCCGGGACGCCACCGGCGTTTAGCCGCCGGTCGGTTAAGGTAAACCGACCCCTAATCCCCCCTCCTCTCGCTGACCAGTGGACCTAAGCCCCCCTAATGACCCTGCTTAACCTAATCTAAACCGGGTTTAACCCCAGAGACACTGACCGGTGGGGCCGCCCTGTCAGTTAACTGGTCAACCCTGGCGTCAGCATGACCTAGTGATGACGCAGTAAATAGAGAAATCTTTTAAAAGAAGTAAAGAAATTCAGTTAATTCCAGAAAATGGCTGAAACTTTGAAAAATCATAGAAAATTCATTTTAACTCCAAATTCAACATATAATATATGAAAAATGATCAGGAGAAAATCCTCTATCCAAATTTCCAACTTTCAGCTATGTTGGAGTTGATCTTAAAAAGGGATCAGTAGCTTTTGCTATTTTATTTAATTGGAATTATTTCAAATTCAAATCAATTACTATTCCATTTTCAAACATTGAAATGCACCACACATCACTTGTACTTCAGAAGCATTTCACACTTGTAATCATTTGGTTTCAAATGAACAAATAATAGCAAATGCAAGTTGACCAAATTTGAATAACATTTGGAGTTTGAATTTGAATTTACTTTTCAAATCAACTTCAATTAAAATGTGGAAATTCAAACATAGGTCACATCAGCACCTTGCCATGCTTTGTTTTGCATATTGAATGTGCATTGTATTATATTGATTGTGCTTTACTTCCAGTGCTTCGGTGATTGCATCTTCTCGGTAGAGTTGATCTCGGAGACGAGTTCAACCTCACGTCAGAAGAGTGATACCTCGTGATCGTCAGCAAGGCAAGCAGCCCCCCCCCTTTGATCATGTCTATAAAATCCCAGTTCCCTCTCATTCTCGCAAATGCATGTTTAGGGTGTCACCATGATACGTTCTACTGCTAGTTGAACCCATTCCTTTGCATGACCTATCATTTTGTCACAGTAGTAAGCAAACCACAATCCTAGCAGATGTAGGAGTTGGTTGATAACATGTGGCCCCTGCAACTGTTACAGCTTATTGCATGCTTAGAGTTGTTACCTGAGGCTACTTTGATGTGAGTCGGGATGGTAGTGATCATGTGAATGATGGTGGTAACGTGTTGGTGAATCTACCCTAAACAAAGGTGAACGATGAGAGGCTGTGTAGGAGTACACAGTGGGTTGTCTCGTTGAACACTGCCTTTGGCCCGAGTTCTTGTGTTGTTATCCAAGACAAAGAGTACGACCACACATTGGGCTCACTGACCCCTCTCGGCCTAGTACCTCACCCCGGACCAGTCCAGGAGTCGCAAGTAGTTCGCCCTTTAACGATCTCAAGCAGGTGGAACCAAGGTAAGTGGTTGGCGTAGGTTGTGCGCACGTTGAATCAAGTGATCATGATCGAGTTGATCTTGATGGCGGTCACACAACGTTTGAGTCCGCATCGGAACAATCGGCCGGATTCCGACTGTGGTCCCAACTCAAATAGGCGACTCCCTAGGACTAGAGATGGTGCCGTGAGTGAAGTGTCGTGGCAGCATCCTCGCCGGTACTCACTTGAAGGGTCCATCCCCAGACGGTAACTGATGATGCGTGTGTGTAGCAGTACACCCCTGCAGGGTTAATGAACTATTCGAATAGCCGTGTCCGCGGTTATGGACTACTTGGAGACCTTTACTTGATCATAGATAACTTGAACCGGATACTTCTAAAACACACCAAGATAAGTGTGAGTGCTATGGCGTGCTTCCTCGTGGGGGAGTCGAGGAAGGCACCATAGTGGAGTATTGATTGGAGACTGTTACTTGGACTCGTGTACGTTCTTACCTCTCTCTGGTACTCGTAGTTCAGGATTAGCCAAGTCAAAGCTGGCATTTCTGCAAGTGAAACCCCACCTCCCTTTGCCTTGATACCTGTGCATGAGTAGTATAGTTCCTATGTAAGTCTTGCTGAGTACGACTTTGTACTCACGTTTGCTTATTCTATGTTTTAGAGACGAGACCACTGACCCTGATGGTGGCCTCTACCTCGAGCTCGACGTGGACCAATGTCGTATAGTTCCAGGCAGCAGCCTGTGCCCTTTGGAGGGTCGTTGTATTTTCTTTCAGGCTTCTTAAGCCATTTGTTAAACTTGTCTTTACTAAGACATAATTTGCTTCTGTTGATGCTTGATGTAATGTTGGATCACATCCGTGTGATCTCTGCTTGTAATACAACTATTATGTCTGCTCTGTTTAGCAGAAGTTTTAAAGACTATGAGTTTGTAGAGTTCATGTTGTGATTACCTGCTGTTTACACTGGACATGTATGCTGCGTGTATGATTATAACATGCATGTCTTAGTGTGGGGTTCGATAGCTTAGTTGTGTTCTTGCCGGCGGTCTTTTATACACCAAGTGGCCCTTAGATGTGCGCAGCTTGGGGCATCGCGATGCGATTGCTCGTGACTCTGTCACGTGGCACACTTTGTTGTATGATCGAGCCCGCCCGAGATCCCGACTAAGTGATCGGGCTGGAGTAAGTCTATGTAAGGGTTATGATTCAATCGATAACATGGTTGAGGCGACTTGCCTGTGAATATGGGATTCACCACCCATATCATTAGACTTGTGTGCGGACGATGAGGACCCATCTCAGTTGATCATCCGGCCTGAATGGGATGCCCCTCACGTTCGATGCTTACCGAGAACGTTCTGTGCTTGGCCTTGTCTGCTTAGACAAGTGGGTACGGTTCTCGGCTCTCCATGTGATTGTATTCTGACCGGAATTACATACACTAACCCCGGGTCCCGACAACAACGATCAGGGTCCAAGTCTGCCAGTAAGGCAGTCGTAACCTCCCTGTTGTTCCATCGCAATACCTCTCGCGGGCACCGTTGGGTCGCCCGACTCTTACCTTTAAGGAAAACCGTTGTTCAGGACCCTAGGGAGGCTATACAGAGTCAGCAACGAGTGGAGTACAATGATTACCCCCTCGATAGCTCACACTTGATGTGGCTAGGCAGAGCCGAGGTAGGGTATTTGACGGTGTCTGCATTGTATCGTACCTATGCAGTTATAATAAGTTGTACCCATGTCACTCCCCAGTGTGATCACAGCCCGCTATCTAATCCTAGTTGACTAGCAATGCGCAGGGTTCACTGCTGAATATAATATGTATATATAGGCAGCATAGGATAAAGGAAGGTACATCAAGGGGCGAAAAAGACAGGCTATGCAATTGAATAGGACTGTAAAGTAATAGCAGCAGCAATGCCTGGTGCAAGAAAAGTATGGAAAATATAGGCGATATCTGGGGAAGGAAAATGGCTCTGCTTGCCTGGAAGCTCGACGGTAGAGGTACGGTCGTCCCTGAAGTAGTCGATCACAGGTGCATCGGCAGCGAACGTCGAGACTACCGAACAATAAGAGAGGGGGAAGAAACAGTAAATACACATCAATAATAACAATACAAATACAAGACATGAAAAACATTAAGCTAGAGGTGAACTAACGCGGTGCTACACGTTGCAGACAAAATGGGAATTCAACCGGCAATTTTACCGGCTCCGGGTAATTACCGGACAGTGCAACCAGAGGGGGAATGTCTCTTGTTCGGTATGTTAGAGGGGTGTGGTGGGGGTATGGGTAGCGTATTCTTGTTATTTGCATTTTTCTGATCAATTTTCATGTATAAAGTTTTTTATCTGAGCTACGGATTAAAAGATATTGATTTTCTAAGTTTTAATCATTTTATAGAATTTCTGGATTTTCTGTATTATTAAAATGCAACATTATCCACAACAGTGCATTTTACTGGTCAAACCTGACCAGTGGGTCCCACTGGTCAGCCTCACAGTGTTAATAATTCTTTTTATTGAAATTAAATAGCCACTGGGCCCACATGTCATGGATAGAGCATTTTATAAATCATTATAATTAAACAATTAACTGTGGGACCCATATGTCATTCACTGGGTATTATAATTGGTTTTATTTAGTTATCTAACCAGGGTGGCCCACTTGTCACACACACATATTACTAACAGGGTTTTTACTATCTCTAATCGATTTTAATTAGGGGGGGCTCCACATGTAAGTTTCTGGGTGGGGTTATTAACAGGGGGTTAATTCCTAAACCGTTTTAACAGGGGGTTAGCCCGTGGCTATCCCGTACGGACTCGTCGGCTGCGAACCATTCCGGCCAAGGGGGGGAGGATAGGAGAAGTGTGTGTCCACGCGCGCGCGTGCACGCGCAACACAGGGGGGGCGCGGCCGGGGCGTGGCCAGAGCAAGGCATGGCGCGGGAGGCCAGCCATGGCGAGCACGGCGGCGGAGCGTGGCTGGTGAGGAGCCACGGCAGAGCCATTCGACGGGGGAAGAGGGGAATGGACTCGTCGCTCACAGGGGGGGCTGGTGGCGAGCTCGGCGATGCCGAGGGTGACCGAGGTGCGTGAATTCGAGCGGCGGAGCTCAGGGGCTGGAGGTAGAAGATGACCCCGATCTGGCACAGCAGGGGCTCCGAGCTTGGTTTTGTGGGCGAGGAAGAAGTAGCAGTCGACGACGACGCTCCCTGCCTTGGCCACCCGGCGTGGGGACGATAGTGGCCACGACTACGGTGCGGACATGTCTATGGTGGCGACATCAATGGCGGGAGGAGTAACAGGGAAGAGGGAGAGAGACGATGGGGGTGGCAGCTAGGGTTTGCGGGAGGTGGTGCGGGGCTTGAGGGGCTTTTATGCTCGTCGTCGACCGTGGATGGCCGCCACGTCGACGGCCGCTGCCGTGGCCGGTGTGGATGGCGTCCACGGCGCCCCTGTGTACAGGGGAAGGAGATGGGGGAAGGTGGGAGTGGGCCGAGGGGGTTGGACCCTGGTTGGACCTTGCCCCTGAGCGGTAGATAGTTTCCCTTTTTTCTTTTCTTTTCTTTTCTTTTCTTTTTTTCTGTTTATAATTTATTTAACTAGTATTTGAGTTTTGCAAAATATGAAAGTTGCTCCAATATTAGTGTTACATTTTGTGCTAGTGCTACAAAAAGTTTGGGCTCTAAATAAAATCATTTAGTATTTTATTTAAAAATTAAATTGTTAAATTGGACTTTTTAGGCTACTGTTTAATTGTTTATTATCATTAATCATTGCAATAAATGTCCAATTTTAGTTTAACATGGCCCACTGATTTTTAGACATTTAACAAAATTGGTTCCATAATTATTGGATAAAGTTTTATTTATCACTTTGTTTTTAATATCAACCAAAGGCAATTTGAATTTGTTCTGATGCAAAGATGATCAAGGCAATACCAGGAACAGTAATTTTTCATTAGCAAAAGGATTACTGTTACAAGATACAGAGGGTGTTACATCATAATGCAGCAGAAATGAAGACTAACAGATGAACAGATATGCATCAGATACATAGTATTAGGAAACAGATCAGAGGGATCTTAGAGAGAGAGAGAGGCATCAGGATAAGTCATTAGTGCAAATGCTGAAACGAGAGAGTTGAAGAAATAGCACCAGGGAACAGATGGCACCAATTTGATAGACCAATTGAAGTAGCTGTGAGAACTCTACAGCTGCTTGGAGAGGCTGAGATTTAACTCAGAATACATAGTCTTCACCTTGTTCTCCTTGAACTAAAGTCCTCAGACTTCGTCCAATCACTCACGTGAGTCTTCAAGGTAGACTCCTGAAAGCTTCACGGACTTCATTTACTCGGGGAAGTCACAATTGCAACTTGACTTCCTCAGAACGATGACTCATACATCGGCTGGACGATCACATTCTTCAAGAGTAAAAAGCTTAGAATCACTCGAACCGAATTCCTCATAAATGCTCAACTACTCAGGTTAGTGGTTTTCCTCACTTAGGTTCTTAAGGTTCCTCAGAGGTGGGTTGCTCTTAGATGACAGGTGTCAGTTTCTCTTGCGGAGCAGCCAACCCACCAATGGGGCAGGGGACGGCTATTTATAGCCACTGAGCAACCCCAGGTGAAAGTAATTAAATGATCATGCACGAAATGACCATCGTGCCCACCCTTCGGACCGTTGCTAAACAGGTAGCTTCTCACCACACGACACGTGGCACGGTCGGAAAGTATTCTCTCTCTTCCTTTCTTCAGGATAACTGCACTGGCAGTTTCCTAACTCCTCAACCAAAGACAGATTCCTCAGTGTCCGGAAGAACAACGTCTCAGACACCCGAGGAGCTGAACTTCTACTGCAGGATATTTCTCAGGGTTTTTCTTCAGGTTATCTATTTGAGCAATTCCTCAAAACTTCGGAACTCATTTTCCTCAACCCCTCCAACAATGCGGTGTTTTCCTATGACTCAAGAAATATAAAAGCTTAACGAAGGCTACACTTCAACTATTTCTTCAACTTGAGTTGCCTCAGGATGGCGCGCGACTTCCTCAGGATAAACCGGATGCCTCAGGATCCAGATTCCTCAGGATTTCGCGCCTTGACATTCTTCAAGAAAAGCACCGGTTTCTTCAATGTTACTCGACATTTTGGGGTCGACAACGGTGGTTAAATAATTCTTCAGGGACGGTTTTCCTATGTACACTCGCAAACACATCAGTCCCTTAACCGTTTTGTCATCAATACTCCAAAACCTCAAAGGGGGCACTAGATGCACTTACAATCTCCCCCTTTTTGGTGATGACAATCAGGTTAAAGCTTCAACGGGATGAAATATGTAATTTTGAGGAATTGAGCTTGATAAAAAACATTTCATACTACCTGGATATAGAGATGCTCCCCCTGAGGGTATGCATATATTTTGAAGAAATTATTTTTAGTTAAACATTTTGAGGGACAAGAGGAGCTCCCCCTATATCCAGGATTATCTAAAATAGTGCATCAAGTAGAATGTTGGAGGAATTAACATAGCACTGAGTAACGAGGTTGCAAAATATAAGCATCATGCATATAAGTTAGCTTGAGGAATAGGCATGAGGTAAGTCGAAAGTATGAAGCAACCATAGAAGTTAAATTTTACAACTCGTTACAAGAATCAAATGAAGAACAAGAGTTGTAACTTGAAGAACCCCAAATAAGAACACGCTTGAAGACTAACTCAAATTTCTCCCCCTTCGTCATTAAATGAACAAAAAGTAGAGGAACTGAGACTAACGCCCGACCCAAAAGCTTCAAGGATGAGGAGAGTCATGCTTGATGCCAGTCGTTGCAGTGTGGGGGCAGGCTGCAGTGTCTTCAGATTCTTCAGGCGTGATGACTTGATTGGAAGAATATGAATCCATTGCCAGTGTGGGAGTAGGGCAGCAAAGAAATTGTCGAGGAGGTCGAATCTCATTGAGTTGCGGTGACCTGAGGCCAATATGTTCTATTTCCTTGGGCGTGATGACGGCTTCAAGAATAGCATCAACTCGCTGATAGGTATGATGAGCATACTGATGTGCCTTCTTCTGAGATGTGTGCATCTAAGCCATGTATGTTAAGATCTCATTGATCTGAGGCTTCGTCCAGTCGTGATTGTGATCGACTTGTTGATGCAGGATGATGAGGAATTCGTAGTGAGTCATCATCTAAGGCTGAGTTATTTCCTCAGTTGAGGCATTGGTTCCAGCTTCCTAAGTGGTGCAAGACTGAGGATGACGAATATTGAAGGCAAGGGACTTGGTGGGATGGAATGGCTCATTGTAGAGTCATTTCCCCTTGTCTGAAGCATGCAATGAGGAAATGGTGCAAGGCAAAACTTCAACTGGGGGCAAATATAACGATGATTTTCTTGATCAGCCTCATAGGGGACATTGGTCTTGATGCATATGAGCTTCAAAAACCATGGGGCATAAGGATTCAAGATGTGAGGATTCTGAGCTGCATCAACCATGCTCCTGAAGAAGAAGAAAGAAACGTTGATGGGAGCTTACATGCACAAGTTGAACAGAATATTCTTCATGCAGCCAACAACGTCTCAAAACCCTCGTGGGCCCTGGCTTGTATTAAACAGCTTGTATTATTTTTATTTGTAGAGTTGTGTTGTGATATCTCACTGTGAGTCCCTGATCTCGATCGTGTACCTTGCGTGTATGATTACTGTACACGGCTCGATTTTGGGGGCGTCACAAGTTGGTATCAGAGTCGACTGCATGTAGGACACCCCCTTCCAACTCTTTGGTCGAAGTCGAGTCTAGTCTTTGCAAAACTACTTTACTAATAGTGTCGTGTGGCTTATCGGTCCACGTCGCAAACTTGGTGGTATTAGGATATTTTACTCTGTACCTTTACTCTGGGACTCTGCTCTCTCTTCCTTTCGGGTTAAAGATTTTGCTAACTCTGACATTATGATCTCGTGGTCGCATCTACCCGGAGAACCCTTCACCAAAGATGATCGCTTACTCACCTGAAGATTCCGAAGATACTCTCTGATAAATTCCCGAGAACCTACGTGTTCATCGACTTTGCAATCCCCTACCTCCGACAAGTCTGTGTGGCTAATTACATCCACCTTCCGATCTGGAAATCATAATTCCCTTGTACTTAAGCATCGAATTATTCCGATACTTCTATCACCCGTGCCTTTGCATTCTTTCTCCTTCTGGTTGAGTGCCGATACTCACATCAAATTCTTTGCAAACCACCCGATCTTTGATGGATTATTATCCGACTAATCTTACATGGATTCTTCCATGTGTCAATTGGATTCATCGTGTGAAATACCATCCCTGTCCCTCGATGATTTGTCTTATCATCGACAACCTCCCTTGACTCTCTGTCAATACAAACTTGGTCATGTATGTCTTGCTCTGCTTTCCTTGGGAAAGATATACACCTGACACTTGTGTATGATCACTTTTTCCTATCCATTGGTCTGTTTAATCTTTCTCCTGATGTAACTCATCTGAGCAGTGATAATTCCCTGCTTCTGTAAACACCTCGGTGTACAAACTTGTCAGTAAAACCTTGTTACCGAAATGTCATCAACAATGGTGGTAACCACCGGGACGAGAACTTTGCCAATTGGTCCGCCTCGTATTAACGAGCAGGAAATGGTTCTCAATGTCCACTGCCCCTCGTACTGATGTTATTGTCGACATAGCTCATGAGCTGTTATCTAAACATCCTTGCATTGTGATCGCGTAATATGCCACCACTCTAAGCCACAGTTCCACGGGATCGAAACCTGACTCTCCTTTACCTTCGTGTTCCCGAGGATATTCTTCTTGCTTGACCTCGTATGCAATTCAGGAGTCACCTACCTTATGATATTCAGTCCGATATCAGACTCTGTACTTATGTCTGATGCTATGGACCCCTTTTCATAATCCCTTATCGACATCGCATGCATGCCTATCCATTTGAAAGTTCTCATACCTTCTTTTGTTTCTCTCGATGTATTCCCTGAGTTTAAAATCGAGAGATACTTTGTACCCCATTCCCTCGGACAGCCTCGGTTGATCAACCTCGTATCAATCCGGCCTCCCTTAAATTTTCCTCCTACCCCATCCGTAAGTACAATGAAGCCCCAAAGGAAGGATAACGACACGTCGAGATGCACCGATGCAGGCAAATGAAGACATCAACGCGAAGGATTAACTTCTTCAAGAAGGGCAGCAAGAACTAGAAGACTCGTTAGGATGCGAAACCAGAACTCTATCCCTAGCACTACCTTGTAATTCTCGGGACGAGAATTCTTGTTACTGGGGGAGATTTGTAATACCCTCACTGTCAGTGAACAGTAATAATCTTGTTAATCAAAGGTTACTGTTCCAAAATACTTACTTTGATCAACCATGATAATCTTGGACCACTATAAAGTCAAATTTCCCTTTTTGATGAATATTAAAAATATGTGGCAACTAAAACTTTGCCCAAAAATGGTGAAACCAATTTTTTAAAATGCACAATAATCACTTGATCATGTCCTTGTGGTTTGGGGAATTTAATAAGCCATATATTAATTCAAACAAATTAAAGAGTTGGTGGAAAACCCCCTTTTAACCATTAATATTTAAATGAAATATAAAATGATTTTATAATAACCCCAAACTTCTTGTGGGCCTCTGGTAATATTTGTTACTAATTATGGAACACATATTAGGTTTTTCAAAAATTTCTAAGTAACTAAAACAAATACAATTGAAAATTTAACAAAAAAAAGAAATGAAAAAAAAAGAAAAAGGAAAAAACCAAATCTACTGCCCCCTGGCCCATCTCGCCCTCTCCCACTGGGCCAAGCCCAGCCCAACTCCCACCTCCTCCCTCCTCCCACTGGTGACCATGGCACCGTGGAGGCCATCCACGCCGCCCACGTCATGCCGTGCCGCCGTGACGGCCATCGACGGCTTGCCGGCGGGGGATAAGACCCCGAGGTGCCCCCGAACCCCCTGCCCATCCCTCGAACCCTAGTTCCGCCCCCCCTTTTCCCCACCCTCGCCCCTGCCCCTCCTGCCGCTCGGCCGTGTGTAGCCGTCGCCGTCGCACGCGCGCCACCGCGGCCAGCGGCGACAAGGAGGCGCGCCACCATGTCCAGCATCGACGCCACGGTCGACTCCGTCGCCTCGGGCTCCCCATCGTCGTCGAAACGCCCCTGCTCCAACCGAATCGGTCGTCTTCCTCCTCCCGACCCGCAGCCCGTCGACGTCCAAATTCGTCGCCAGCTGCACTCCTCCGCGCCCGCTGCCATCCCTGTCGTGCTCCTGGTGAGAAGTCGCGCCCGTTCCCCCTCTCCCCCCTCCCCATCGATCCGCCGCTGAATCCCCTCCCACGTCGACGCCGCGAGCACCGCGCTTGCTGTGGACACCATGGTCATAGCTCGCGGGTCCGTGCCTTTGGCCACGCCTGCGTGCACCCCGCGCCGGGCTCATGCACGCGAACTCCCTCCAGGACTCGCTCCCCCTGCTGGTCTGCCGCGCCTCGTCGCTGTGCCCCCCGCCCGGTCGCCGCCGTGCCCGCCATGGGCGCTGGTTGTGCACCCCTGCTGGTCGTCGCGCCTTCCATGGCCTGGCCGCCGTGAAGAGTCGGCCACCCTCCGGCTGCGCCCCACCCCTATGCCCACTCGCCCGTGCGGCCATGCCCCCACGCCACGTCGTGCTCCCCCTCCCCAGCTCCGGCTCGCCGCCTTGACGGCTCTTCTCGTCGGCGAGCACGCCTAACTCGGCCCGGTGAAACTAACCCCCCCCCCCCCTAATTGTTTTTAATTAAGTTGACTAAGCCCTCTAACCCCACTGCCACGTGGGCCCCCATGCCTCTAATTAAACTGCTAATAAAATTGTACCAGAGAAACCCTACTGCCTATGACAAGTGGGCTATGCCCCTGGTTAAATTAAGTAAATTAAATTTATTGTACTAAGCCTATGACATGTGGGACCCCTGTTAATTAATCAAATAATTGGATATTCTAGCCTATGACATATGGGACCCACTGGTGAGTTGACCAGTCAAAGGCTCCAGCCTATGACATGTGGGTCCTCTCTGTTAGGTTTGACCCAGTCAAACATACTGTTCTGGATAATGTTTGAATTAAATAATAAAAGAAATTCTAGAAAATGTTTTGAAACTTTGAAATTCAATATCTTTTAAACCGTAACTCCGATGAAAATAATTTATATATCAAAGTTGATCAGAAAAATATTACGAATCCGAATACGCTAACCATATCCCCACCACACCCCTCTAACATACCGCACGCGAGACATTCCCTCTCCGATTGCACTGTCCGGTAATCACCCGGAGCCGGTAAAAATGTCCGGATAAAAATGTTCTGAACATGAAAGTTTTTCAGAATGGATCAACGAGCACGAATACACTATCCACATGTCTGTCAGGTGTCTCTAACACTGCAGACATGGAACCTTACCCTCCGGATCATCTGTCCGGTAATCCACCGGTACTGATGAGTCATCCCCGGATAAATTCCCGCTCCGCCTAAAAATACTTAACACTGCGTTAGAACATCGTGTACAACGTATTGCCATGTCTTGAATTTGTATTGCTATTATTGTTGTGTATTTATTGTTTCTTCCCCCCTTATTCTTCGATAGACCTCGTTGCTCCCACCGATGACACCACCGACTACGACTACTTCGTCGACGACCGTACCGCTACTACCGAGCTTCTAAGCAAGCAGAGCCATTCTCTTCCCCAGATATCGCCTATCTTTCCGTATATTTCTTGCACTAGGCATTGCTGCTACTGCTACGTTACAATCCTATTCAACTGCATAGCTTATCATTGTCGCCCCATGATTACTTTTCCTCTATCCGATGATGTCCTATATATATACGTCTTATAATCAACAGTTAGCCATGCGCCTTGTTAGTCAATAGGATTAGATAGCGGGCCGTGATCACTCTGCGAGTGATCGTGGAAACGATACATTATAAACTGCTATAGGTACGGTTCAGAGCAGACACCGATACAGGCCCCTACCCCGGCTCTACGGAGCCACCTCAAGTGTGAGCTATCGAGGAGTAATCCTTGTACTCCACTCGAGGCTGACTTTGTATAGCCGGCATAGGGTACCGATCCACCGGTGTCCTTAAAGGTAAGGAGTCGGGTGACCCAAAGGTTCCCGCGCAGGGTATCGTATCGGACCGACAGGACAGGTGTATTCCACCGGTGTACGGCGGGCCTGGTACTTGCTCGATGGCCGAGATATACTCTGTTGTACGAAAGTCGAGCTCTTCCAAGAGCAAACGCGAGACAAGGTAAGGAGACGGTTCACCTTGTTGGTAGTCGCACGAGTTGGTGGGACGACAGGGCAGGCGGCCACTGGCTCTGGTAATGGGGGTGGACCTGAATGTTGTCGTTTTCCACGACTTAACAGAATAGGGGCAACGATAACGGTTGTTCCGACAGAAAATTAATAAAATGCTTAATGGGTTCGGTGGATGACTTGAGTGGCTATATGCCTATAGGCACTGCCTCCACGTGGGATTACAGTGTGGGCCCTCTGCGTTGTAGCCTCGTTCGAGGGCTCTTCAGACGTCAGCTTTACCTCGGGCTGATTGCCGGGCTTGGACCGCTTACTCCGGTAGTGGGAAGTGGGTCTGCTTCATTGTCCAGGCACGTACTGTGCAGGCGTACAAAGGACAGGGGTCCAAAGTTCCTTTGTACTTAGGATTTAGACCGGCGGATGGCCTTTCTGTTGAGCTCGAAGGATGGACTTCGGCCTATCGGATAGCCTCCGTGGGGCATTCCCTAACAAGGTGTACGCCACCCTGGAGATCCGAGCATGTAGGGTAACAGTAGTGCTGGCCCTGCAGGGATGATAATCTATTCGGATAGCCGTGTCCACGGTAACAGGACGTTTTATGCTGAAGCCAGATCCTACTACTACAAACTATTACTATTAAATTGTTGGTTCCGGGTTTTCTTCCTCGCAGGGAAGTCGAGGAGTGATTCTCGGAGGCATTGATAATTATTAATTATTACAACTTATTATTATACAATGCTGCAGCAACTTCTGCTGCATTGTTACTTTATGCTTTCCTTGAATTGTTGGCTATTCTATTCTCATGCTGCAAGACTCGCCGGAAGATGCTAGTTTTCGATAAGCCTAGCTTCTCATCCTTATTCTGACTTTCTACCTTGCATTCCACTATATACATCCTCCCCATTCCATTTGATACCAATGCATAAATGCTTAGTAGAGGACGTAAGACTCGCGGGTATGCTAGATACTCACCTTTGCTTTATTTCCCCTTTTTGTTTTTCCTGATCGGCCGCTGCAGTCGACGTGGGATCCTTGGAGTCTAGGAGCAGGAGATCCCCGATGCCGACCACCGCAACATGAAGATCCCCGATGCCTTCTACGACGTCGAGTTCCCCATTGACCAGGAGTAGTTTGGAGGTTCCCAGGCAGGAGGCCTCGCCTTTTTGATCGTGCTGTGTTTGTGCTAGCCTTCTTAAGGCAATCTTGTATCCTTGTGTCTGTACTCAGATACTATTTCTTCCGCTGACTTTGTGCTCTTGAGATGTTGTATTCGAGCCCTCATGGCCCCTGGCTTGTATTAAATAGCTTGTATTATTTTTATTTGTAGAGTTGTGTTGTGATATCTCACCGTGAGTCCCTTATCTCGATCGTGTACCTTGCGTGTATGATTACTGTACACGGCTTGATTTTGGGGGCGTCACAAGTTGGTATCAGAGCCGACTGCCTATAGGACACCCCCTTCCAACTCTTTGGTCAAAGTCGAGTCTAGTCTTTGCAAAACTACTTTACTAATAGTGTCGTGTGGCTTATCGGTCCACGTCGCAAACTTGGTGGTATTATGATCTTTTACTCCGTACCTTTACTCTGGGACTCTGCTCTCTCTTCCTTTCGGGTTAAAGATTTTGCTAACTCTGACATTATGATGTCGTGGTCGCATCTACCCAGAGAACCCTTTACCCAAGATGTACGCTTACTCACCTGAAGATTCCGAAGATACTCTCCGATAAATTCCAGAGAACCTACGTGTTCATCGTCTTTGCAATCCCCTGCCACCGACAAATCTGTGTGGATAATTACATCCACCTCCCGATCTGGAAGTCATAATTCCCTTGTACTTAAGAATCAAATTATTCTGATGCTTCTATCACCCGATGCCTTTGCAGTCTTTCTCCTTCTAGTTGAGTGCCGATACTCACATCAGATTCTTTGCGAACCACCCGATCTTTTATGGATTATTATCCGACTAATCTTACATGGCTTCTTCCATGTGTCAATTGGATTCATCATGTGAAATACCATCCCTGTCCCTCGATGATTTGTGTTATCATCGACAACCTCCCTTGACTCTCTGCCAATACAAACTTGGTCATGTATGTCTTGCTCTGCTTTCCTTGGGAAAGATATACACCTGACACGTGTGTATGATCACTTTTTCCTTTCCATTGGCCTGTTTAATCTTTCTCCAGATGTAACTCATCTGAGCAGTGATAATTCCCTGCTTCTGTAAACACCTCGGTGTACGACCTTGTCAGTAAAACCTTGTTACCGAAATGTCATCAACAATGGTGGTAACCACCGGGACGAGAACTTTGTCAATTGGTCCGCCTCGTATTAATGAGCAGGAAATGGTTCTCAATGTCCACTGCCCCTGGTACCGATGTTGTTGCCGACATAGCTCATGAGCTGTTATCTAAACATCCTTGCATTGTGATCACGTAATATGCCACCACTCTAAGCCACAGTTCCAAAGGATCGAAACCTAACTCTCCTTTACCTTCGTATTCCCGAGGTTATTCTTCTTGCTTGACCTCGTATGCAATTCACGAGTCACCAACCTTGTGATATTCAGTCCGATATCAGACTCTGTACTTATGTCTGATGCTATGGACCCCTTTTCATAATCCGTTATCGACATCACATGCATGCCTATCCATTTGAAAGTTCTCATACCTTCCTTTGTTTCTCTCAATGTATTCCCTGAGTTTAAACTCGAGAGATACTTTGTACCCCATTCCCTTGGACAGCCTCGGTTGATCAACCTCGTATCAATTCGGTCTCCCTTAAATTTTCCTCCTACCCCATCCGTAAGTACAATGAAGCCCCGAAGGAAGGATGAAGACTCGTCGAGATGCACCAAAGCAGTCAAATGAAGACATCAACGCGAAGGATTAACTTCTTCAAGAAGGGCAGCAAGAACTAGAAGACTCGTTAGGATACGAAACCAGAACTCTATCCCTAGCACTACCTTGTAATTCTCGGGACGAGAATTCTTGTTAGTAGGGGAGATTTGCAACACCATCACTTTCCGTGAACAGTAATCATCTTGTTAATCAAAGGTTACTGTTCCAAAATTCTTGCTTTGATCAACCATGATAATCAAAGTCAAATTTCCCTTTTTGATGAATATTAAAATTATGTGGCAATTAATACTTTGCCCAAAAATGGTGAAACCAATTTTGTAAAATGCACAATAATCACTTGATCATGTCCTTGTGGTTTGGGGAATTTAATAAGCCATATATTAATTCAAACAAATTAAAGAGTTGGTGGAAAACCCCCCTTTTACCATTTAATATTTAAATGAAATATAAAATGATTTTATAATAACCCCAAACTTCTTGTGGGCCTCTGGTAATGTTAGTTACTAATTATGGAAAACATATTAGGTTTTTCAAAAATTTCTAAGTAACTAAATCAAATACAAAAGAAAATTTAACAAAAAAAGAAATGAAACTGTCGGGACCTGGGGTTAGCGTATGCAAGACTCGCTACAACACAATCATATGGAGAGCCGAGAACCGTACCCACTTTTCTAAGCAGACAAGGCCAAGCACAGAACGTTCTCGGAAAGCATCGAACGTGAGGGGCATCCCATCCGGGCCGGATGATCAACTGAGATGGGTCCTCATCGTCCGGACACAAGTCTAAATGATATGGGTGGTGAACTCCCATACTCATACACAAGTTGCCTCAACCATACTATCGATTGTATTATAACCCTTACATAGACTTACTCCAGCCCGATGACTTAGTCGGGGTCTAGGGCGGGCTCGATCATACATCAAAGTGTGCACGTGACAGAGTCACGAGCAATCGCATCGCGATACCCCAAGTTGCGCACATCTAAGGGCCACTTGGTGTATAAAAGACCGCCGGCAAGAACACAACTAAGCTATCGAAGCCCACACTAAGACATGCACGTTATAATCATACACGCAGCATACATGTCCAGTGTAAACAGCAGGTAATCACAACATGAACTCTACAAACTCAGTCTTTATAACTTCTGCTAAACAAAGTAGACATAGTAGTTGTATTACAAGCAGAGATCACATGGTTGTGATCCAACATTACATCAAACATCAACGGAAGCAAATTATGTCTTAGTAAAGACAAGTTTAAAAAATGGCTTAAGAAGCCTGAAATAAAATACAACGACCCTCCAAAGGGCACAGGTTGCTGTCTGGAACTATACGACCTGGTCCACGTCGAGCTCGAGGTAGAGGCCACCATCAGGGTCAGTAGTCTCGTCTCTAAAACATAGAATAAGAAAACGTGAGTACAAAGACGTACTCAGCAAAACTTACATAGGAACTATACTACTCATGCACAAGTATCAAGGCAAAGGGAGGTGGGGTTTCATTGCAGAAGTGCCAGCTTTGACTTGGCTAGTCCTGTACTACGAATACCAGAAAGAGGTAAGAAGCGTACACGAGTCCAAGTAACAAGTCTCCAACCAAATACACCACTATGGTTACTTCCTCGACTTCCCCAAGAGGAAGAACGCCATAGCACTCATACTTATCTTGGCAATTTTAGAGTAACCATTCAAGTTGTCTATGATCAAGTAAAGGTCTCCAAGTAGTCCATAACCGCGGACACGGCTATTCGAATAGTTCATTAACACTGCAGGGGTGTAATGCTACACACACGCCTCATTAGTTACCGCCTGGGAATGGACCCTTCAAGTGAGTACCGGCAAGGATGCTGCCACGACACTTCACTCACGGCACCGTATCTAGTCCTAGGGAGTCGCCTATTTGAGTTGGGACCACGATCGGAATCCGGTCGATTTTTCTGATGCGGACTCAAACGTTGTGTGACCGCCATCAAGCTCAACTCGATCATGATCACTTGATTCAACGTGCCCACAACCTACGCCAACCACTTACCTTGGTTCCACCTGCTTGAGATCGTTAAAGGGTGAACTACTTGCGACTCCTAGACTGATCTGGGGTGAGGTACTAGGCCGAGAGGGGTCAGTGAGCCCAATGTGTGGTCGTACTCTTAGTCTTGGATAACAACATAAGAACTCGGGCTTAAGGTAGTGTTCAACGAGACAACCCACTGTGTACTCCTACACAGCCTCTCATCGTTCACCTTGTTTAGGTCAAATTCACCAACACGTTACCACCATCATTCACTTGATCACTACCATCCCGACTCACAACAAAGTAGCCTCAGGTAACAACTCTAAGCATGCAATAAGATATAGCAGTTGCAGGGGACACAAGATAACAGTCAACTCCTATATCTGCTAGGATTGTGGTTTGCTTACTACTGTGACAGAATGATAGGTCATGCAAAGGAATAGGTTGAACTAGCGGTAGAACGTATCATGGTGACATCCTAAACATGCATTTGCGGGAATGAGAGGGAACTGGGATTTTATCGACATGATCAAAGGGGGGTTGCTTGCCTTGCTGACAATCACGAGGTACTGTACTTCTGACGTGAGGTTGAACTCGTCTCCGAGATCAACTCTACCGAGAAGAAGCAATCACCGAAGCACTGGGAGTAAAGCACAATCAAGATAATACAATGCACATTCAATATGCAAAACATAGCATGGCAAGGTGCTGAGGTGACCTATGTTTAAATTGCAACATGTTAATTGAAGTTGATTTGAAAAGTAAATTCAAATTCAAACTCCAAATGTATTCAAATTGGTCCAAGTTGCATTTGCTAAAGTTTTTTCATTGTAAACCATGTGACCATGTATGTGAAATGCTTCTGAAGTGTAGGTGATCATATTAGCATTGCTTTGGTTGAAGTGGGTAAAGCATTTGAATTCAATTAGAAATAATTCCAATTAAACCAAATAGCAAAAGCTACTGGTCCTATTTTAAGATCAATTCCAACATAGCTGAAAGTTTGAAATTTGGAAAGAGGATTTTCTCCTGATCATTTTTCATATATTACACTTTGAATTTAGACTTATAGATTAAAAGATATTGATATTTGAAGTTTGGAGTATTTTCTTTAATTTACTGATTAAATAAATTAATTTCCTTTTATTGCGTCATGGTGGCGTCAGCATGACGTGTGGCCAGCCCTGACAGGGGGGCCCCACTGGTCAGTGGCTAGGGGGTTATTTAGCTTCTGTTTAAATTAAACTATGTTTAATTAGGGCTAGGGGGGGCACTGTCAGCCTCTGTAGGGGGGGTTAAGCTGGGTGGTTAGGCCTAACAGGCAGGCGGCTTGACGCCGGTGGCTTGGGCCACGGCGGCGCTCGCCGGAATCGGCTAGGGGCCACGGGGAGGGGAACGGAGGGCACGGGTGTGTGCCTCGCGCTCGTGCGCATCTCCCAATGCACACGGGGGGCTCAGGGGAGGTCCGAGGCGACCATGGCGACGAGCCCGGCGGCGGCCGGAGCTGTCCACGGCGGGAAGGAGAGGCACGACGAGAGAAGGAGAGCGGGGTGGGGGGGAAAGGAGAGGGGCTCACAGCGGTGACGATGGTGAGCTCGGGGAGGCCGGAGAGAGAGAGACGGCGGCGAATTCGACATGGAGGTCGTCGGCGGTGGGCGGCAAATCGAAGGCACGGGCGACGCCTGGGGAGCTCCTCGGGTTCGATTCGTCTTGCAGCTTGAAGGAGTCGAGGGCGCTGGACCTTCTGGACAAGGTGGCGGGGCAGGAGAAGGACGGTGGCCACGTCGGAGCACGGCGGCCGCTCCGGCTAGGGCTCAGTATGCCGCGGAATTCGGTGAGGGAGAGGAGAGAGCGGACCAGAGAGAGGGGGAGAAGAACCTGGGCGTCTCCAGGCGTCCACGGCGACAAGATGAGGACGGGGGAGGCAGGAAGGGAGGTGGCGTGGCGACGGCGTCGGGCACGCAGCTGCCTGGCTGCCTGAGGTAGAAGACAAGGCAGTGGCGGCTCGGCTGGGCTGGGCCAGAAGGTAAGTGGGCCTCGCCCTAGGCGCCAGGTAAGCTCTCCTTTTTATTTTCTTTTTTTATTCTTTCTGTTCTTTTTGTTTTGCCCTAAAAATAAATAATAGGGCATTTTATAAAAACTCCCATTTAATTTTATAAAACCTAGGTGACCTTATAATAGTCAACCCCAATTTTTGGAAGTTTTTGAAATTCAAATTATTTGAATTCCAATTCAAATAGGCAATTGATTTAATTTCCAAGCCACTTTTTGGATTTTTGAAAAATCTATGAGCATGGGATTAATCCCAAATCACTTTTAAAATGATCGGACACATTTTTAGGACTTTTCAACATATCCAAAAGAATTTTGGAAAAAGATTTATTTCTGGCCTTTTTATTTAATTCATTTAGGGCTTTTCTTTTCCCCATTTCTTTTTCTTTTGCAATTTTTTTCAAGATGCAAAAATGCAAGTTAGGTTAAACACAAACCTAAATTAGGGTTCTGACAGAAACAAAAAAATGGAAAAAACCAAATCTACTGCCCCCGTCCCATCTCCCCCTCTCCCACTGGGCCAAGCCCAGCCCAACTCCCACCTCCTCCCTCCTCCCACTGGTCACCATGGCACCGTGGAGGCCATCCACGCCACCCACGCCATGCCGTGCCGCCGTGGTGGCCATCGACGGCTTGCCGGCGGGGGATAAGACCCCTAGGCGGCCCCGAACCCCCTGCCCATCCCTCAAACCCTAGTTCCCCCCCCTTTCCCCACCCTCGCCCCTGCCCCTCCTGCCGCTCGGGCGTGTGTAGTCGTCGCCACCGCACGCACGCCACCGCGGCCAGCGGCGAAAAGGAGGCGCGCCGCCATGTCCAGCAGCCTCGCCACGGTCGACTCCGTCGCCTCGGGCTCCCCATCATCGTTGAAACTCGCCTGCTCCAACCGAATCGGTCGTCTTCCTCCTCCCGACCCGCAGCCCGTCAGCGTCCAAATTCTTCGCCGGCTGCACTCCTCCGCCCCCGCTGCCATCCCCGTCGTGCTCCTGGTGAGCAGTCGCGCTCGTTCCCCCTCTCCCCCCCCCCATCGATCCGCCGCTGAATCCCCTCCCACGTCGACTCCGCGAGCACCGGGCTCACCGTGGCCACCGACTGTGGCCCACGTGACTGCCACCAAAGAAGCTCCGGGTCGACGACAGGACCCGGAATCCTCACCAAGTGGCGCGCCCCAGAAACCACCTCCCAGTGCCAACCCGGGGGAGCCCAGTCCCGGACATTGCGCATCCCATTAAGCAGGTGCTCTCCGCCACCGCGACGAGGATGCGGGCCAGGCATCGTTGCTGAGAACTTATTTAATATACAAAGTTTTATTAAAATGAATGAGTGAAAAAATTATATTAACTCACAAATTAACAAAATAAGACAAAAGTACTTTTAAATAATGCCTCATACTTAGATTGGACACATAAGTGATTCCCGGGAAAGTTTGTCCGCAAACCCAAACAGGATGCACAAGTTCCGTACTTTTACACATCACAAGGGTTTGCGTCACACTTTCCTCGATGTCACATAGTGTCACAATATATTTGAATCATCGACATTCTAAAAAATGAGAAATAGTGCCTCATATTTAGATTGGACACATAAGCGAATCAGGGGGGAGCGTGGCAGCTACCCAAGTAGGATGCACAAGTTTCGTACCTGTACATATCTGAAGGGTAGCTGCACGCTCTCCCCTGATGTCACATAATGTCACAATATATTTAAATCATCGGCATTCTAAAAAAATAGCAAAAGTGATGATAAAAAGTAATTTGATTCCGAAACAACATTTAACTCCCGTTTCGACAAATTTCGTGCACTCGATATGTCCTACTTTTCTAGCACAAGTCATGCCGAAATCCACGGAAATTTTCGGCATGACATTTGCTAAAAAAATGGACATATCGAGCGCCAGAAATTTGCCGGAACGGAAATTAATCAACATTCTGGCAAAACATTGGTCACTCATAACCCTGCAAACAATTTCAACATTCCATATTTTTTGTAAATGCACATATAAATAGTGAAAAATAGAAAAGCTTTTTTGTCTCCTTTTCTTTTTCTTCTCTTCTTCTTTATAACTACAACTAACTATCTATACCACAAAATCATCTAATTTAGAATCTAAAGTATACAACTAATTATCTATGCCACTAACTAACTTAAATACCTACCATAAACATTAGGTAATAAACAATCTAACTAAAACAGTAGCCTAAGTAACAAGTAATTAAAAACTAACAAAAAATAAAAAAAATAACCATGTGAGGAGAAAACTCACTGGTGGGCGGTGGTGGGTGTGGGAGGGGGAGCAGCGGGGCGCCGGCAAGGAGGAGCAACGTCACGGCCGGAGACGATGGAAGAGTGTGGCGGCCAACGATGATGGAGGAGCGGGGCAGCGTGTGGCGGCCGACGGCGGTGGAGGAGCGGGGCGGCGGCATGGAGGAGAGGGGCACCGGCATGGAGGAGAGGGGCGCCGGCGTGGGAGTATCACAGTGGCGGCGTCGAGTGGAGAGGGAGAGAGTGGTGGAGGAGAGGGATTTGCGTGGGGGGGCTGGTTTTAGGTATACAATCTGCAGCGCGGGTTTTCCAAACCACGCTGTAGATGACAAGGGCATCTACAGAGCATGCTCACAGGGGCGCGCCGCTGAGATGTGGGCCCAAAAAAACCCAGTCCTTGCTAAAATTTAGCAGCGCGTGTTTAAGGGACCGCGTTGCAGATGTCATATACATCTGCAGCGCGGGCCTTTAAACATGCACCACTAAAGTGGCTTTCCACGGGAACACAAATTGAGAACCCCTATTAGCAGCGCGGGTTACTAAGGGTCGCGCTGGTAATGTTCAATCACCTGAAGCGTGCCCTTCTTGCCTGCGCTGCTAAAGTATACCTTCAGCGCGGCCCTTCTAGCACGCGTTGTTAATACCCATTCTTGTATGGCCACAATCCTAGTAGTGCCAGCTTCATCTTCAAACTCATCGTCTTCATCAGATAGAAGAACAGCAGGGATAGAGCCAAGCATAGTCGTTCTCTTGGTGGAGGGCCTGATGCCTCTATGTACAACAGTCTTGGTTTTGAGCTGAGGCTGAGGCACAGGTGTTGATGCTTCAGGAGCACTACCAGATTCATCAGTGCGAATTCTGGAGGCAGGTGCAGGCCCAGACGTCCGCTGACATGAGGAGCTTGGGGCAGAGGGAGCAGAAGTTGATGCAACTGGGACAGACTTCTTAATGACAGACTTCTGTTTCGAAGACTTGGCAGCTGGCTGAGGCAGAATATCCACTGAGGCAGGGGATCACGATCCAAGGATTTTTTTCCAGATGTGCAGTTCTCTTGAGGTAGCGCTGATATGCCTTAGGAAAATCCTGTTTGGTCTTCAGGCTTGAGGGATGTGGAACCACACCGGGAGCAGGAGGAGGGCGAGACTTGATGCTCAGAGTCTTCAATGGAGGGTTCACAGCAAACATTTCCTCATGTTGAGGATTCAGCCATTCGTAATTGTACTGACGCCTAGCCCAAGCCCTTGTGATTTTCTGAATACGAATTTATTGTTCGCCAGCAGTCTCATGTGGCGGAGTCTTCAAATCTTCCTATAATTCTTGAGGCAAATCACGAGTTGTGCCAATGCGACGATGAGAACCCATCCTCTTCAGCTGAGGGGACTGAGGAATTGTAAGTTCTAGTTGAGCTGCAAATGAAGTGAGACTATGAGAACCATAGGATTCCTCAGCATGTGACATAATTAAGTTGCGAGGGAAGTGGGGTATGGTTATATGCGTTCATGAGGAATTTGTTGAGGAAGCCAAAGTAATTTTTATATAAGTCTCAGTGAGGATAAAATACTGCTGGGGAGATGATGTTTCAGGAAGTGGCAGCAGTATAGAAGCAATGAAGAGTTGAGACAATGATAATAGAAAAAATGAGTCGAGCGAACTAAGGCAGCACACGACAATCGTTTCTGGCGACGTGAGCTCAGGCGACGGCGGCGCGAGATCGGAGAGAGAGCTCAGGAGCGGCAGCGCGAGAGAAGAATGAGGCAAGAAGGGAAATGACCGCGGGGGTGGCTATTTATAGAGGGGTAAAAACCTAACGGAGCGAATTTTGTGGACGAGATCACCCCTGGCGGTTCAGATTTCTATGCGGTGCGGTGGTTTGAGACGATCGGATAAGCACAGCGAGCGGTAAAATCAGAATGGAAGAGTGGATAAGGCTTTAACCAATGCCTCAGTTTGTGGAAGTTGATGTGTATCAATGGTTGCCTCGGCTTGAGGAAACTGAGGGATAGCAAATGAATGCATACAATAGAAGGATGGATTGGATAAGTGAGAATAGAGGAGATGGGTTCGATCACATTCACCTGGTTGAAGAAACAAATCTTAAAGACCAGAAACTATAGGTGAATGATGTTCAGGACTAAAGTAAGTATCATGATGAAGACACAAATGAGGCAACTGAAGACAATTAATTCTTGAGGACTTTGGGCGATGGCGCTACCCACCTTATAGGGAATGAGACACTTGATACCATACAATTTTCTTATGGATCATGAGTCAATTCCACGTTAATTTCTTCACACTTAGCAAGGTAGTTCCTCACGATTTGAGGAGTACGACGCATCGTGTGTTGTACATCAGGATTCTTCAATAGTGTTTAAGCGTTAGGATGTGTGTCCACTCACTTGAAATTTGAGGAATCTAAGATATTTAGCTCACATCTCAGGGCGCTAAATCGCTTCTCATCCAAAGGCTTAGTAAATATATCTGCAAGTTGATCTTCAATCTTCACATGGCTGGTGATGATATCTTCCTTCAACACATGATCCCGAAGAAAGTGATACCGTATCTCGATGTGCTTCGTCCTCAAGTGTACCGGGTTCTGGGAGATCTTGATGGCACTCTCGTTGTCACGTAGCAGAGGTACTTTCTTCAGGTTGATGTCGTAGTCCTTGAGAGTTTGCTTTATCCAGAGGAGTTGTGTGCAACTTGCACCAGCGGTGATGTATTTAGCTTCAGCAGCGGAGAGTGGGACACAATTTTTCTTCTTCGATGACCAGCAAACCAGTGAGCGTCCGAGGAAGTGACATGTTCCTGAGGTAGACTTCCTATCCACATGACCTCTAGCATAATCTGAGTCTGAGTACCCAAAAAGATCCAGCTTTGTGCCTTTTGGATACCATAAGCCTAGCGTAGGGGTGTGAGCCAAATATCAGAGAATTCGTTTCACCGCTTGGTGATGCGATTCCTTTGGTGCCGCTTGGAATCGGGCACACATGCAAACACTCAACATTATATCAGGACTAGATGCACATAAATATAGCAGAGAACCAATCATGGAGCGGTATACCTTCTGATCATAGTCCTTGCCATTTTTATCAGGGCCGAGTTGTCCATTTGTAGGCATCGGTGTATTGATGCCTTTGCAATCTTGCATCCCGAATTTTCTCACGCACTCCTTGAGGTATTTCTCTTAAGAAATGAAGGTTGCGTTGCGTTTCTGACGAATTTGAAGCCCTAAGAAGAACTTAAGTTCACCCATCATGGACATCTGATACTATTCACTCATCAACAAAGTAAATTCTTCACTGTATTTCTTGTTAGTGCATCCAAATATGATATCATCGACATAAATTTGACATATGAATAGTGCATCATCATGGTATTTGGTGAAGAGAGTTGGATTGAGGGAACCAGATTTCAAGCCCTTACTGATGAGGAAGTCTCTCAGTGTATCATACCAATCTCGAAGGGCTTGCTTCAGTCCGTAGAGAGCTTTCTTCAGTATGTACACCATATCAGGATTCTTCGAGTCTTCAAATCCTGGAGGTTGAGCAACATATACTTCTTCCTCGATATTACCATTGAGGAATGCACTTTTCACATCCAGTTGATATAGCTTGATATTATGATGGTTAGCAAAAGCAAGCATTATGCGAATGGACTCAAGTCTAGCAATAGGAGCAAAGGTTTCACCGAAATCAATACACTCAACTTGAGTGTATCCTTGTGCCACAAGTCGAGCTTTGTTCCTGATGACTTGCCCATCTTCATCGAGTTTGTTGCGGCAGATCCACTTTGTACCGATGACATTGTGAATTCTAGGATCAGGTCTCTTGACCAATTTCTAGACATCGTTCAGTTTGAACTGAAGAAGTTCATCTTGCATTGCCTAAATCCATTCCGTTTCTTGGAATGCCTCAGCTACTTTGGTGGGCTCTGAAATGGATACAAACCAAAAATTCCCATAAAAGTTAGCTATTCGATTTGCTCTGGCATGAGTGAGTGGACCTGGTATGTTGGCGTCGATGAGGATTTGGTCGATTTGAACTTCATTCTCCACACGAGGAAGACGAGGTCGATGATCTTGAGGTGAATCATCATCACTTTCATCGGACTCATTAGCATCAGCTTCAGGTGCATCAGGAGTGTCAGGAGCATCAGGATCAAGGTCATCATCAGGATCATTTGCTTCAGGATTTGGGTGTTCTTCAGGAGCAGGAGGTATGTGTGTTTCTTCAGGATGGTCCACGGGCATGATCTCACCGGCACCCATCTTCTTGATCATTTCATCAGGTGATGCTTCGTCTAGCACAGGTGGAAAGTTCTCTCTTTGCGGGCCATCAGATTCATCAAACCGCACATCTACAGTTTCAAACACTTTGTGATGATTGAGGTTGAAGTCTCTGTAGGTGTGCGACTCGAGACCATAACCGAGCATGAAACCCTCACATGCTTTTGGTGCAAATTTAGATTGGTGATGAGGATCACGAATCCAACATGGTGCACCAAAGACTTTGAAGTAACTCACATTGGGTTTCTTACCGACCATCCGCTCGCATGAGGTTTTCTTGAAGAACTTATGAAGATACACCCGGTTGACGATGTGGCAAGCAGTGTTGACTGCTTCAGCCCACCATTTGAGTGGAGTGTTGTACTCAGCAAGCATTGTTCGAGCCATCTCGATGAGGGTTCTGTTGTTTCTTTGAACAACACCATTTTATTGAGGAGTGTAAGGTGCAAAGAACTCATGAGTTATTCCCATCTCATCGAGGAATTTCTCTACGCCGATGTTCTTGAACTCGGTGCCGTTGTCGCTTCGAATGTGCTCGATTTTCAGGTTGTAGTTGTTCATGAAATGTTGAGCGAAGCGCTTGAAGATAGCTGGAGTCTCTGACTTATAGAGAAGAAAATTCACCCAAGTGTATCGTGAGAAGTCATCAACAATAACAAGACCATACATATCTCCTCCAAAGCTTGAGTACTTTGGAGGACCAAATAAGTCCATATGAAATAGTTCCAGAGGTCTTGTCGTCGTCTTGATGGTCTTGGCATGATGCTTGGCCTTGGTGACCTTTCCATCTTCACAGGCACCATAGAGTCGGTCCTTGGTGAATCTGATTTCCTCAATCCCGAGGGCATGTTTCTTCAGCACCAGTTTTTGGAGATTCCTCATCCCAGCGTGCCCGAGCCTTCGATGCCATAGCCAGCACTCTGTGGCTCGAGCCATGAGGCAAGTAGCAACATGAGGACCTTCAGAAAAATCTACAATATATAGATGACCTTTCCTAACTCCTAGAAAGACGATGGAGTAATCACTAACCATTTGAACAACACATCCATATTTTCCGAAGAGAATAATGAGGTAAAGACCACATAGCATGGACACAGACATCGTTGTATCCTAGAGATTCAACCAGCATGACTTTGTCAATGTGTTGGTCTCGAGAGATAGCAACTCCACCGAGACCCAATACCTTACATTTACCTTTATCAGCGAAGGTAATGGTTTTCTTTGATGAGGGACTCAGAGAAGATTCCATTAGAAGGCTTCTATCACCAGTCATATGATTTGTGCATCCACTATCCATTACCCATTCAGTCTTGCAAAGTGATTTTTCCTGCAGAAGAATTAGTATCTCATACAACAGGTCATGAGCCAGTATCAGTTTGAAGAATTTATATTCTTCAGAATTAATTCCTCAAGATTGATTCCTCAGAATCAAAGAAGTTTAATTTTCTTCAACCGGCTCAACCGATATCGTCCTGGGCATAAAATCTGCAGAAAGTTATGGTTGTCTTAGGACGCGTTCCTGCAAAGAGGATTAGTTCTTCTTCACCACCCACATTCGAAGGGGTGGCTTTGAAGCATATGAGTAACGGCGAGAGAAATAGTGTCTACTGGGATGATTGTTAGAAATATCAAGATACAAAAATGAATAGGCGTTCTTGTGTGGCGCTTCCCTGTGAACAAAGTGATTAGATGAAACATAGTCATATTCATTTCCTTTTGAGGTATCGTCCTCAGATGATACCCTCAATTTTTTTGCATCAGCATTCATAGGAAGATTAGTAATGAGTTCCTTTCGAACCCAAATCTGCTTTACTGGAGCACTATTCCTGCAGTTAGTCCCGATGTATCTGGCGAATACTTCACCATTTACATATTTGAACAGTTTATAGTTTGAGTCAAAAGACTCAACCATAACATCTGAAGAAGCATTATCATATCCATATAAAGTATAGGGATCAGGAGGAGGAATTTTTGCCATAACCCAAGTGGTCTTTGGGTATTGTTCTGGTTTCCAGTGAGAGCCATCAGCAATGAGGTTTCGGGTGAAACCGACGCCTTCTTTCCTCGGATTCCTGTTGAGGATCAGTTTCTTGAGGATGTCACAGTGAATCTGATGCCCTTTCAGACTCTTGAACATTACAGTTTCCAAGAGACTCTTCAACCTAGCATTTTCTTCAGCAATGTCTATGGTATAGTCAGATGAGGGGTTAGATACCACAGATGAAGTTGATATAACATATTCTGAAGATATTGAAGATCTAAGTAATGAAGTGATATGATCATGTTCAATGCACTTTAAGCAAGGAGGAACAAACCATTCTTGAGGCATGATGATCTGTTGGGAGAGAAGTGAGTCATTTTCTTTCCTCGGATCATCATGAGACAACCTCACCCGTTCAAGTTATTTCTTTCTCATGAGGAACTCATGAGCTAGCTTCTCATGATCGGTGAGGAGTGCCTCATGATGACTGATCAAATCATCAAACTTTAACTAAAGAGTTTTAGATTCATCAGTCAACTTCTGGTATTTCTCCATTTCCTCAATGTGACGCCCCCAAAATCAATCCGTGTACAGTAATCATACACGCAGGATACACGGCTGAGATTAGGGTGCCACGGTGAGAATATCACAGCACAACACTAAACACAAAAGAATAAACAAATATGTTACAATACCAGGGATCACGAGGATCCGAATACATAAGTCATACAAGCCATAATATCTGAGTACAGACATAGTTAGTCAAGTTTTTCCTTAAGAAGGCTAGCACAAATGACATCAGAGATACAGATCGAAAAGGCAAGGCCTCCTGCCTGGGATCCACCGAACTACTCCTGGTCGACGGGGAACTCGACGTCGTAGTAGTCGCCTCCGGGGTACTCCCGCTCCTGGGCTCCAACGTCGGCTGCAGCGGCCGATCAGGCAAAGCGAAAAAAGGGGAAATAAAGCAAAGGTGAGTATCTAGCATACTCGTGAGTCTTACGTCCGCTACTAAGAAATTATGCATTGTATCAAATGGAAAGGGGAGGCTATATATAGTGGACTGCAAGGTAGAAATCAAAAATAAGGGTAAGAAGCTAGGCCTAACGAAGACTAGCACCTTCTGACGAGTCTTGCAGCATGAGGAGAAAATAGCCAACAGTTTATATAAAGCATAAAGTAACAATGCAGCAGAAGTTGCTGCAGCATTGTATAATAGTAAGTTGTAATAATTAGCAATGCCTCCGAGTTCACCTCCTCGACATCCCAGCGAGGAAGAAAACCCGGAACCATACAGTTTAATAATAATAGTTTGTAGTGGTAAGATCCAGCTTCAGCATAAAGCGTCCTGTTACCGTGGACACGGCTATTCGAATAGATCAATCTTCCCTGCAGGGGTGCACTTCTGTTACACTACAACGCACAGATCTCCAGGGTGGTGTACACCTTGTTAGGGAATGCCCCACCGAGGCTATCTGAAACTCCACAGCCCATCTTTCAAACTCAACAGAGAGGCCATCCGCCGGTCTAAATCCTAAGTACGCCCTTGGACCCCAACCCTGACGTACTCCTGCACGGTGCGTGGGCGGCCTGGAAGCCGTAACAAAAACAACACAGCTCGAGCCAAAGAAGACACCGCACTTCCCGGCAACCAGCCCGCGGTACTGCTGACGTCTGAAGAGTCCTCGGACGACACCATGAAGCAGAGGAGCCCATAACTCATTATCCCACGTGTAGGCAGCGTGTACAAGCCAAAAGGCTACTCAAATCATCCGCCGAACCATTTAGTGTTTTATTAATTTGCAGGACAAACGTTATCGTTGCCTCGACTTAACCGACCCGCGGACAACGACAGCAGCCAGGACCACCAGTACATCGGTGCCTGCCCTGTCGTCCCACCAAGTCTCTGCGGTTACCAACAAGGTGAACCGTCTCCTTACCTTGTCTCACGTGTGCTCCTGGAGGAGCTCGACTTTCGTGGTTTGGTAACTCTCGCGGACAATGATCAGGGGCCAAGCACACCGGTACAATGGTCGTACCCTCCCTGTCATCCCGCCGCAATACCAATCGCGGGCACCGTTGGGTCACCCGACTTCTTACCTGAAGGACAACCGTTTCTCAGGTACCTCGAGCGGCTATACAGAGTCAGCAACGAGTGGAGTACAAGGATTACTCCTTGATAGCTCACACTTGATGGTGGCTCGGAAGAGCCGAGCTAGGGGGCCTTAGGCGGTGTCTGCATTGTACCGTACCTATGAAGTTGTAATAAGTTGTATCCGCGTCACTCCCTAGAGTGATCACGCCCCGCTATCTAATCCTAGCTAACAATGCGCAGGGCTCACTGCTGAATATAATATATAGATATAGCAGGCAGCATAGGATAAGGAAGGTACAACAAGGGGCGACAAAAACAGGCTATGCAATTGAATAGGATTGCAACGTAGCAGCAGCAGTAAAAATGCCTAGTGCAAGAAAAGTACGGAAAGGTAGGGGATATCTTGGGAAGAGAATGGCTCTGCTTGCCTGGAAGCTCGACGGTAGGGGTACGGTCATCGACAAAGTAGTCGTACCCAGCAGCGGTGTAGTCGGCGGTAGCAGCGGGGTCTACCGAAGAATAAAGGGGGGAAGAAACAGTAAATACAAATCAATCATAGCAAACATAAGCATGACATGACAAATGAATTGCTATCGGTGTACTAACGCAGTAAGATGTATTATGCTCGGAGCGGGAATTCATCCGGGGATGAACTGCCAACTTCAGGTATTTATCGGTCAGGGTGTCCGGAGGGGGGGAGGTATCATGCCGGAGGTGTCGTGGACACCCTACAAACATAAGGGGGTGTATCCGGGTTAGTTGATCTATTTCGAACAACTTTCGTCTTCGAAATAAATTCATCCGAGTACTTTTAACAATACCGGACAAATCATCGGACAAACGGTCCAGAGGGGGACGGTTCGATGTCGGTATGTTAGAGGGGGGTGGTAGACCAACGGATAGCGTATCCGTATTCGTTGTATTTTTCTGATCAATTTTCATGTATAAAGTTTTTGAATCTGACTTGCGGTTTAAAAAGATATTGAATTTTAAAGTTTAAATCATTTTAAATCATTTACTGGATTTATTTTATTTTTTAAATAAACATTATCCACAGAGGGGTTGACTGGTCAGCCTCACAAAGATAATAAAAACATTTAATCAATTTAAATAGGGCCAGGGCCCACATGTCATACACTGATATTATTATAAATTCCTTTTCTTTAAATACTTACAAGTGGGACCCAACTGTCATCCTAACAGAGACTAACTAATAGTTACTTCACTTAAATAAAAGCTAGGGCCCATGTGTCATAGAAAGTGGGGCTTAATCTAATTGTTTCTTATTTGATTTAATCCTTAGGTTAATTAACAGGGGGTTGCCCCACTGTCAGTGGCACATCAGGGCCTAATTAGGTCCCTAACAGTGGTGGCCCACCTGTCGGGGACACAAGCCATTGCCGGCGAGGAAGGGCTCGCCGGAGCTCGGCCGTGCGCTGCGTACAGGCGCCCGTTTCTAACGCCGATTGATTCTACACGTTAAGGGTGACAAGCCGCGCCCATTCCTACCATTTTCGTGGGCTAGGGAGGACCATGGCGACGGCGGAGTGCACCGCGGCGGCGGCCGGAGCAACGCTGCGCAGCAAAGACGACTGCCGTGGCCAAAACGAAGGGGGGAAAGGGGCAAATGGCGTGGAGGCTCACTGTGGTGCGGTAGGGAGGGGTAGTGGGCTCGGGGGGGCTTCGGGGCGGCCGGAATCGCGAGGTGGAGGGCGGCGGTCGTCGACGGAGAAGAAGGGGCGGGCGGCATGCTCGGGCCCCCTAGCGTCGATTCCGCGTGCAGAGAGATGAGGGAGCCCTCGGCGGCTCGCCTGGACACGCCGGTGAGGGACGGCGGGCTCGGTGGCCGCGTGCTTCACAAGGGGCGGCCATGGCGGGCTCGGCTTGAGGTTGAAGACGACGGGGCGAGGGGTAGCGGGAGGGGAAAAGGAGGGAGGCGGCTAGGGTTGCGCGCAGGGGGTGGGGCGGCCTCTTATCCCCATGGCGAGCCGGCGGATGAGGGGCATGGCGACGACCGTAGCCGTGGCACCGGCGGATGGGTGCCACGCCATGGCGGCCGTACGGGAGGAAAGGGATGAGTGGGGTTGGTGGGATGGGTGGGCTTGTGGCCCAGGGGGAGGGAAATGGGCTTCGCCCACGGGTTAGGTTAACTAGGTTGTTTTTGTTTTTGTTTTTCCTTTTTGTTTTCTGTATTTTATCTTTTGGATCTATTTTAATTACTTAGGTATTTTTGTAAAATGTGGAAGGTGTCCCTTAATTATTGGTACACCACAAGGCAGTGCCACAAAAAGTTTGGGTGACAATAAAAGTCATTTAATATTTTAATTAAATATGAAATGGGTTATATGGAGTTTTTAGCTACTGTTTAGAATTGTTTTAATTAATCTATAGCTCCAAATAATTCCCAAGATGGTGTGACATGCTCCACTGAATATTTGTGATTTTATAAAAGTAGTTTCACAATTTTTGGAGAAAGTTTATTTTGCATCTTGGTTTTAATATTCCACCAAAGGAAATGTGATCATTTGATTTTGTTTTCAATGCAAAGGGTTGCACTTGTTTTTGTTCTTGATGATCAAGGCCAATGGCCACATTGATTTCAATATCAACACATGGGAATTTGAAAATAGCTTTGAATTGTTTTGATTCATGATGACCCAGGTTCATGATCACATTGCATTCAACAACATCAAAGGAAATATGAATTTGAGCTTAACCAAATTTGTCAAACAAAATTTTGAACAGTAGTGATGAACAGTAATGGTGATTACTGTTCACTGACAGTGAGAGTGTTACAAATATCCCCCACTACAAGAATTCTCGTCCCGAGAATTTAAGTGGTAGCACTACTGGAAAAACCTAATTTGTCGTCAGCTTCTGGCTTTGCCGTCAGCAAATTCACGGGGCTGACGGCATAGGGTCTTTGCTCTCAGCCAGAAATAAAGCTGACGGCAGAGATTGGGCTGACGACATAGAGCAGCTTTGCCATCAGCTACCTCACTGCCGTCGGCTGGCTGACGGCTTAGGTCATACAGCCTGACGGCAATGAACGGCTGACGGCATAGAGGGGATCCTAGCCCCACGTCTGAGCCCGCCTAACGGAAAGCCGTCTATGCCGTCAGCTGGCTGACGGCAAAGACTAACGGATTTCTTTGCCGTCAGCTAGCTGACGGCTTAGCCGGGGGTTATCCCCCACGCATGGCCAGGACCCCACCCCTCACACGCACATCTGGATCTCGCCCAGGCCGGTCCTCCCACCCCGTCGCCGCCGCCGTCCTCCCGCCCTTCTCGCCGTCCCCGCCCACCACTGTCCTCCCACCCCGTAGCCGCCGCCGTCCTCCCACCCTTCTCGCCGTCGCAGCCGTCCCCGCCCGCCCGCCGCCTTCCTCCCCACAAGCTCGTCGTCGCCGCCCCTGTCTCCGCCGCTGGTGAGCTGCGCCACCTCCTCCTCTCATCTCCGCCCTCCTCTTCGCCTAATCTCCTCCCCTCTCCTGCAGGTGCCCCGTCGCCACCGCCACCCCAGCCCGCCGTCTCCGCCACACGGACGGCACTACCCTCCCCCTCTGGCCACCACTCTCCTCCAGGTGAGAGCTCTCTTTCTTTTTTCATTTTTTGTTAGCAATTAGTAGTGAGCATTTTCTTGCATTTCCATTTCCATTTAGACAGTAAGAATTTAGTTAGTAATTTAGTTAAAATTTAATAAGTAATTTGAAATTAGTTAGTGCCCTTAAGTTGGTAGGTTGAGCATGAGGTTTAGGGCTCCGTTTGATTCATAGGATGATATCCTATAGGAAAAATTCCAATTGGAATCTTGTAGTGCAAACTTCATAGGAAAATTCCTATAGGAACAATTCCTATGAATCAACAATGGGAGTCGATGAGAAAGGAGGAGTAGGGATGGACGAAAAGCTCGTTACTCGCGAGCATAATGATCGCTCGGAAAATCGGCTCGTTAAGGCTCGTGTTCGTTAGTTAACGAGCCAAGCTGAACAACACTTTTTGCTCGTTAATATTGCTCTGTTTTGGCCTTCGTGCCGATGACACTATCTAGATAGGTAGTTTTAGTATTGAAATGCAAAGTCTTCGCGTAACCAATATGCGTCTCCCGTTCGAAAGGGTTACGGTTATAACTATGCATGCATTTGCATATTTATAACGGTGATTCTTTCGAATTGTCCAACGTTATCCATGGACAGCCCGGGTATGTGTAGATTGGGTCATTTTCCCATGCTTTGTTCCGGATCCGATGCAGAGTTTCGACAGCGCCTCCTTGTTGTTCTCCGAGTACACATGCTCTCGGTTAGTTTCCGAGACGTGTATTAGGAGAACAGCGGGGAGGTGCTACCGAAATTTTGCGTTGGATCGGGAGCAGAGCATGGGAAAATGACCCAATCTACACATACTCGGGTGGGATTAGGACCCATCTTTACCTAGTAGCTGGTAGGTGTGCATGCCGTGCATCCCAATGTTTTAACCATGATTAAAAAATGACCATAATTAATTTGACATACTTGATGAACTGATAATTTATATTGTTCATATGTGGATACTATATAGCTAGCTTGACAGAATGACTGATCGTGAATGGATGTACTCCGGTCACCCTAGTCAGAAAGACATGACCGATGAATGGTTGAGCAAAACCTATGAATTCCTGCAAACGGCATTTTCTAAAGGCCAGCCAAAAACATGGTGCCCCTGCACTAAGTGCAAGAATTATTCGCGACAGACAAAGGATGTAATGGGTAAACACTTGCAGATGCGTGGTTTTACTCCCGGCTATACCTTGTGGACATTTCATGGTGAGTCGGCCCAACGTAATAGAGACGAAGTTTTGCGTCGGCGCACCGACGATTATGGTACAGGGATTGAAGACATGGTCAATGATTTTGATGATGCTCGGAACAAGGACGAAGAGATGGAGGAATCCGCAAAGGCCTTCTATGCCATGTTGGAGTCTTCAAAACGTCCTCTTCACGAGCACACTAAGATTTCTCAGCTAGATGCCATCGCACAAGTAATTTCTCTGAAAGCCCAATTCAACATTGGAAGAGACCTGTTTGACTCAATGATGACCCTATTTGGGCGGTTTCTACCCGAAGGTCATATTATGCCTTCAAACCTATATGAGTCAGACAAAATCCTTAGTGCACTCAAGATGCCGTATGAGCAGATACATGCTTGTGAGAAAGGATGTGCCTTATTTAGGAAAGAGTATGCGGACGAAACATATTGTCCATTTTGCATGTCCTCCAGATATGTTGAGGTAGAAAACGGTGAAGGTGAGAAGAAGCAGAGCAAAATCCCTGTGAGTGTTCTACGGTATCTGCCGATCCTACCAAGACTTCAACGACTTTACATGCTCGAAGAAACAGCAAAACAGATGACATGGCACAAACATGGAATTAGGAAAGAATTAGATGAAAACGGAGATCCGATGTTGGTACACCCTTCGGATGGTGACACATGGAAGGCATTTGATGCTAAACATACGGAAAAAGCTAAAGAGCCAAGGAATTGTCGAGTCGCCATCGGTCTCGATGGGTTCAATCCTTTTGGTATGACGGCTACCCAATATAGTTGCTGGCCTGTGTTTGTTATTCCGCTCAATCTTCCACCATCGTCCATTATGCAAAAAAAGCACATATTTCTGACGTTGATAGTTCCAGGGCCAAACTATCCGGGGAAGAATATGAGTGTGTACATGCAACCGCTGATGGATGACTTGAAAGAAGCTTGGGTGAATGGGGTCAACACATACGACGCAGCTAAGAAAGAGAACTTTCAAATGTATGTTTGGTACCAATACTCGTTGCATGATCTGCCGGCATTTGCGTTTTTCGTTGCCTGGTGTGTGCATGGAAGGTTCCCATGCCCACAATGCAAAGCAGCTCTTAAGTTTCATTGGTTGCCGGCGGGTGGAAAGTATTCCTGCTTTGACTTGCATAGACAGTTCTTGCCTATGGACCATCCATTCAGAAAAGACAAGAAGAATTTCATGAAAGGTAAAGTTGTCAAACACTCGGCAACACCTGCGTTGACGGGCACACAAATTCATGAACAGTTAAAATCTATGGAGCCTGATCCAAACCGTCCAGGGTATTTCTTGGGTTATAATGAGGAACACGCCTGGACCCACAAGCCATGCATCTGGGATCTCCCCTACTTCGAAGACCTCTTACTACCACACAACATTGACATGATGCACACTGAAAAGAATATTGCCGAGGCCCTTCTTGGCACATTTTTCGGCACTGATAAGGGCAAAGATAATACAAAGGCTAGAGTTGACCAGGAGACTCTTTGTGATAGGCCATCACTAAACATGCGACAACCTAAAGGAAGAAAAAATTGGTCCAAGCCACCTGCCTGGTACAATCTCGAGAAGGGAGCAATAAGGGAAATCCTCTTGTGGGTGCAACAAAAGTTGTTGTTCCCTGATGGGTATGCTGCGAATCTAGCGAGGGGAGCGAGCATTGAAAAAATGAAAATTTTTGGGCTCAAGAGTCATGATTGGCACATATGGCTTGAGCGGATAATGCCAGTGATGTTGCGCGGCTATATCCCAGAGTCTGAATGGCTAGTATTGGCAGAGTTAAGTTATTTCTTCCGTGTTCTTTGTGCTAAAGAGTTGTCGCGTGCCGTGATAGATGACATGGAAGAGTTGGCGCCTGAGTTGCTCTGCAAGTTAGAGAAGATTTTTCCACCGGGCTTCTTTAATCCGATGCAACACATGATTTTGCATCTCCCGACCGAGGAAAGATTGGGTGGCCCTGTGCAAAATCGTTGGTGCTATGCAACTGAAAGAATGCAGAAGACACTTAGAGAAAAATGTAAAAATAAACGTAGAATTGAAGCATCGATGGCCGAGGCGTTCATTACCGAGGAGGTGGCAAACTTCGTAACAGCACACTATGATGCCACTTTGCACAGCTTGCATAATCCAAAGCCTCGGTACAATGTGGGCGACCCCAAACGACGTGAATCCAAACTCAGCCTCTTCAAAGGGAAGCTCGCTCCTTTTGGTGTGGGAAAATCAAAGTTGCTGGGCGTCGAGGAGTGGCGCACACTAACGATGTATATATTGAACAACTTAACAGAAGTTCGGCCGTACATCGAGTAAGTCCTCGATACATTGTTTCGCAACTTTTTAACAAGTTTTGTGTCTAACAACTGTTATTAATTGATACAGTCGATACGTCGAACAGTTCTCGAATGGTGTTGCAATCGAAAAAGAATCCATTCTCGAGTATGAACTTCTTGAAAAGACAGGAGGCGGCTATCCCGGTTTCATCTCTTGGTTCAAAAAAATAGCTAATGCAGATGAGCAAGTCGACGATGAAGTGAGACAAATAGCAAATGGTTTTGACTTTAAGGTCCGGACATTTCAGAAGTACGACATCAACGGGTATCGCTTTCGTACTGCTAGCAAAGAGCTTTCAATGCCCGGTCGAAAAACAACCAATTCTGGTGTCTCTGCTATAGGCGAGGGAGGTGTCGAGTATTATGGAAGACTTGAAGAAGTTTACGAACTTCATTATTATGGTGAAAATCCTCCAAATGTTGTTGTGTTCAAATGTCATTGGTTCGATCCTACTAAGACAAGACGGGCTCATGAACATGTTGGGTTAGTCGAAATCCGACAAGACAGGAAGTTAAGCGGTGATGATGTCTTTATTGTGGCTCAACAAGCCACCCAAGTTTTCTATCTGCCATACAGTAGTCAAAGTGTTAAGAACCTGGAAGGTTGGTAAGTCGTGTACGATGTGCCGCCCCATCTTAGACCACCTCCACCAAACGAAGAGGATTATGAACCTCAAATTGACCCAATAACATATGATGGAGAATTCTTCCAAGAATCACGTGGTGTGAGACGTCGTCTCCGGAACTGCTCTACGTCCACCCTGAACACGGAGGAATAAGAATCACGTGATGATGAGGAAGAAGTGGAAGTAGAAGAGGTTACCAATCCGGATGAGCTAACAATGCTTGATCGGTTACAAAAAGGCCTTCCACATGATGTCCCTGAACCCGATGATGATGTCATTCATGACGACACGTATGATACTGATGATGATTATGCTTCAGTTGACCTCGGAGAAGAGACAGATGATCCCGACTATTAGTACTTTGTATGCATCCAAACATTGTTGTTTAATTATTTAATTAATTGTTTAATTATTCATGTATTTATTATTGTTCATTTAATTATTGTCTTTGAATTTGTACTAAGTATTTAACTATGTATTGTTGCAGGTGGTGAGACACGGCAGGCGGGGATAAGTTGAGGATAGCACCTGGCCAGCTACGGAGACAGTTGTTGCAGAGCTTTGCCGAGGAGCCCCGTGGGAGAGGCGGAGGAAAGAAGAGAGGCAGAGGACGTGGTCGCGGGAAAGGGAGGCTGCCTAATAGGAGCCAGTCGCCACCACCCTCAGCTACTTCAGTCTCAGCCACTTCACCCCTGCAGACAAGGGTGTCACCGGTGCGGGATCCTCCCGTCCAGGAGCGGACACCGATGCAGGATCCTCCCTTCCAGGAGCCCACACCCTCACACGAGGAGTGGGGGAGTTGGGGGCGGGACGGTGAGGGGGCTGGGGCGGATGCGGAGGCTGAGGTTGAGGTGGAGGATGAGGGGGCTGAGGCGGAGGATGAGAGGGCTGAGGCGGAGGATGAGGGCCCGTCTGCCAGCAAGTCGGTCTACCAACGTGGTATGACACAAGTTCCAGACCGATTAGAGTTGCAGCACAGGGCGCTGATTTCGCCAGATGGCGAGAAGTAAGTTGATGTCTATTGTGTACCTTATATCATTATTTTTCACCAAGTAGCTAATGTCTTTGCCTTCTCATTATGCAGGGGGTGGAATTACCCGGAGAATACCCGGAATCCAAACTGCCTCCTTGGTGCTTTGCTTAGGGAGCACTTTCCCGGGCTAGTGCAGTTGCCCGGGGAGGGTATGGTTCCCGAGCCAGGACTCAAGTGGGAGCACTACCAAGCCGCGCTGCTCCCGGAAAACACTCACGTGAACGGTGTTCTTTGCGCGAGCGTGGCCGACAAGGTGTTGGCTGATTTTTGGGTAACTATTATTTTACCCAATAATAAGTATACAATATCCAATGTTATATCTTGTTATTTCCTATTCATCTGTGCATATATATGGCATAATTGCAGAGTTACCATAGGGTCGAGGAGGGGACGGAGGAGGCGGCCAAGAAGAATATCGAGAAAGAGTGCAAGAGATTATTGAATAACACGAGGCATGAGATGCGTGTTCAGGCCGTTCGAGATTGGTACGCCAAGCAAAACGAGCCGAAGACGAAGGCTGAATGTCGAAACCTTTTCCCTGATAAGACCGAGTACATGGAGGTACGTAGATTCCTTAGTTACATTCTTTATTAGTTTTGTTAGGGCTAGTTACAATACTTAGTTTCATTCATAGGTGCCCCCGAGATGGTTGGCCGATAAGATGGATTGTTGGGAGATGATAGTGGACAAGTGGTGCACAGAGGCTTGGTTGACCACCCACAATGTGGCCAAGGAGCGTCGTGCCCAATTGGTTGGTGTGGCACACCACCAAGTAAATGCCAACATCAAGCAATACGCCAAAAAATGGGTATGTGTGCCTTGTTTTCTTTCATCATTAATTCATTTGTGCATGATTTTTGTTGTACTAACTCTTTGCCTTTTCTTGTAGGCCAAACACCATAACCAGCCTGAGCCTCAGGGATACGCCGCGTTTGGCATGGCCCATAAGGGCTCGTACAAGACGGCGACACCATATTCTGAGGGAGACGGGCCATCGGCATACACAAGCCTGTCCGCCTACAACAAGATGACGTCTTATTCTCAGGTTGTCAAACAACTGCGCGGCCCTGACTTCGACCCGAGCCTGAATCCTATGGATGCGGAGGCGTTGATGATCTCTGGTGGCGGTAAGAGTCATGGCACGGTGGCCATGTGTGATGGCTTCGTCCCTATCACTGAGTCTCTATCTCAGATCAAGGCGAGGCAAACTAGCTCGGCTCCTGTAATACGGCAGCGCGCGAGGCCAGTTGATCTTGCCATCGAGGTTAGTTTTCCTTCATTATTTCTTTAGTCCATTTGACCCTGGATGGATGATGACGAGAAGTGGTTGCAGGCCGCACTTGAGAAGGAGAGGGAGGCCACCAGACTCTTGTTGGAGGAGAGGGACCGGAATACACAGAGGCTGCTGGAGGAGGAGAGGGCACGCAATAATGCCCATGCGAAGGCTATGCACGACTTCGTTGCGGTAAGTCAGTTGTGTGAGAAGCAAGACTATGTGTGAGAAGCAACAAGACTATTTCTTTGACTTCTCGTCAACTAATTTGCAGGCTATGTGTGAGAAGCAAGGTTTGCCCCCCCCCCCTCCGCCGATGCCTTCTCCGGTGGGAACGGTGAGTTCCCTTTCAATGACCAACCTTGCACGGTCTTATATCATTGTATGTTGCCATGCTAACCACATATTTCAACTCTTGCCTTGTTGCAGCACCATTCCAGAGTCGCATCCCACAATCCCTATCCCGGTGAGAGCCCAACCAACCCGGCGACCAAACGAGATGGTGCTTCTCCTCCGTGACTTGGCTTATTTGGTAAAAATATGACATAATTACTTGATAACACCAAAAATAGCATAATTAGTTGATATTAGAGCTCAAAAATGACATGCTTAGCTCAACTTAGACTATGCCATGCTGTAGTTAGCTTAGTAAATTCTAGTTAGGCAAAAATAGCATAATTAGTTGATATTAGAGCTAAAAAATGACATAATTACTTTAGAAATTTTCAAAAGAAACCATAAGAGAAGAACAAAACAGAAGAGAAGAACAAAGAAGAGATGAAGAAATAAGAGAAGAAGAAAGAGGAGAAAAAGATAGATTAAGAAGAAACAAATCTTCTTATTCTTCCTTTTTCTCTTCTTTCTTTTTCTCCATCTTTTTCTTCTTCTTCTTCTTCTTCTTGTTGTTCTTGTGTCCTTCTTCTTCTTCTTCTTCTTGTTCTTGTCTTCTTCTTCTTCTTGTTCTTCTTCATCTTCTAATTACTTAGCGCTAAATTCTTTCTTCTTCTCATTATGCAGATTTCGATAAAGCAGCATGGCACATGGATGGATGCTCCAGGGACTCTAGCTAGTTGTAGTCTTAGATGCTTTGTAATGCACTTGGGATTCTTTGCGATACTTTGTGATGCCATCTTTGTTGTTTGCACTTTGTGTTATTTATATCGTGATGTTTTGTGATGCTTTGCGATGCTTTGTGATGCACTTGTGGTGCTGTTTAGGGCCTGGCAGAATATTAATTGTGTTATATATATTGTTGTTTGAAAATGCAGGGAATTAACAGAAACTAAATTTAAAAAAAACAGGGAAAGTCTTTGCCGTCAGCTTCCTGACGGCAAAGCCTTTGCCGTCGGTGGGCTGACGGCAAAGGAGGACACGTGGCAGCTAACTGTTAAATCTGGCAACTCTGGGACGACCAAATGTCCCAGGTTGCCAGCTTTGCCGTCAGCTGGTCTCTGGCTGACGGCAAAGGCAAGGACCCCACGTGGCACTGATCACAACTCCCCTGACAAGCATGGCCCACAAGCAGCAGCTTTGCCGTCAGCTGGTCTCCAGCTGACGGCAAAGCCTGCCGTTAACCCCCCTAACGGGGCTGGGCTTAAATCGTTGCCTTCAACGTTCTATGCCGTCAGCCTCGGCTCCCTAGCTGACGGCAAAGCCTTTGCCGTTGGTCGATTTCCAGCTGACGGCAACGAAGCTGTTTACCGATAAAATCGTGGCCAGTCTCTTTGCCGTCAGCAAGCTGACGGCAAAGCCTTTGCCGTCGGTTAAAGTGTCCTTTGCCGTCAGCTATGGCTGACGGCAAACTAGCAGATTCCAGTAGTGTAGCGAGGAAAATATCGGGGTAATCATCGTGAAGACGATCTTCGCGTTCCCAGGCGGCTTCATCCTCAGAATGATTCGACCACTGAACTTTTAGGAACTTGGTTGTCTTGTTGCGGGTTCGACGTTCAGACTGATAAAGAATGCGGATCGGATGTTCTTGATAAGTCAAGTCCTGTTGCAGCTCAATCATATCATGCTCCACTTCGCGGATGGGGTCCTTGAAGCAGCGTCGGAGTTGCGACACGTGGAAAAAACATCGTGGACTTGTGAGAGGTTCGGCGGCAATTCCAACCGGTATGCCACGGGTCCACTCCTGGAAAGGATACGGAACGGGCCAATGTAGCGAGGAGCTAACTTGCCTTTGATTCCGAAACGATGAGTGCCTCTCATGGGAGTGACACGGAGGTACGCGTATTCACCAGGTTGATAGACCATTTCCTTGTGCTTGCGGTCATAGTTGCTCTTCTGGCGGGACTGACCAGCTTTCAGATGTTCACGGATAACGCGAACCTAATCTTCAGCGTGTTGGATAATGTCCGGACCAACGAGAGTTCATTCCCCAGTTTCTGACCAATTCAAAGGGGTTCGACACTTACGTCCATAGAGAACTGCAAAGGGTGCCATCTTTAGACTAGCTTGGTAGCTATTGTTGTACGAGAATTCAGCAAACGGAAGAGATTCCTCCCATTTCTTGTCGAAGGAGATGACACAAGCCCGGAGCATATCTTCAAGCACTTGATTGACTCGTTCAACTTGGCCTTGCGACTGGGGGTGATAAGCGGTGCTGAAATTCAGGTGAGTTCCCATAGCTTCTAGGAAACTATCCCAAAATCTTGAGGTGAAAATGTTGCCATTGTCTGAACTAATCTCCAACGGAATGCCATGCATGGACACAATTCTGGAAACATACAAGTCTGCTAACTGACTAGAAGAGATCGTCTCCTTGACTGGCAGAAAGTGGGCAACCTTGGAGAAGCGGTCGATGACGACAAAGATAGCATCGTGGCCTTTCTGCAATCTAGGAAAACCAGTGACGAAGTCCATCTCGATCTTGTCCCACTTCCATTTAGGAATAGAAAGTGGTTGCAAAGTTCGAGCAGGTCTTTGATGTTCTGCTTTCACGCGACGGCAAACGTCACACTCATCAACATATCGAGCGATGTCTTGCTTCATGTTAGACCACCAGTACCGCTGACGAAGGTCTTGGTACATCTTGGTACTACCAGGGTGAATCGACAAAGGAGTATCATGAGCTTCTTTCATGACGCGTGGGGTCAAGTTTAGATTGGGATTACTCCTAGGGACCACTAAACGATTCCTGAAATACAACGTACCATCATCAGCAACAGTGAAGCATGGTGGCTTTCCTCTAGCGATATACTTCTTGATCTTCTCAACATCAGAGTCACATGTTTGTATCCACTTGATGGTGTTGTCGAGGTCCGGCTCAACAACAAGGTTATTCACATATCCCTGTGGAACAATCTCAAGATTCAGCTTGCGTAGCTCTTCATACAGAAGTGGTTGATGTACTTCAACTTCAAGTTCGCTACAGTAGGCTTTGCGACTCAAGGCATCGGCCATCACATTAGCTTTGCCAGGGGTGTAATGAATATCCATGTTGAAATCGGCTATTGTCTCGAGCCATCTTTGTTGGCGGAGATTCAGATCTGGCTGAGTAAACAGGTACTTCAGGCTTTGGTGGTCAGTGTAGATCTCGCAATGATTACCGACGAGGTAATGTCGCCACAGCTTCAATGCATAAATTACCGCTGCCAACTCGAGATCATGTGTTGGATAGTTTTCTTCATGAGAACGCAACTGACGAGAACCATAAGCAATCACCTTGCGCTCTTGCATTAGGACACAGCCTAATCCTTGACGAGGCGCGTCGCAATATATCACGAAGTCCTTCCGGGTATCAGGGGGAGCAAGCACTGGGGGAGCAGTGAGCTTGTCCTTGAGAGCTTGGAAACTTTCCTGACATTTATCAGTCCACTCAAACTTGACACCTTTGTGAAGCAGATTGGTCGGAGGCTTGGCAATCTTGGAGAAGTTCTCGACAAAACGGCGGCAATAGCTGGCGAGTCGGAGGAAACTTCTGACTTGCTTGACAGTCTTGGGGGGAGTCCAATCCAGGATAGCCTGAATACGTTCTGGGTTGACGGCAATGCCATCCTTGGAAATCACGTGACCAAGGTAGGTTACTTCGGGAAGCCAGAACTCACACTTAGAATACTTAGCGTAGAGTTTGTGTTCTCGAAGCTTTTACAGTATAAGGCGGAGGTGTTCATCATGCTCCTCTTTATTCTTGGAGTATATTAAGATATCATCCAGATAAACCACGACAAACTTGTCGAGGTATTCCATGAATATATAGTTCATCAACCGGGAGAAAGTGGCTGGGGCATTGGTTAGGCCAAAGGACATGACAGTGTACTCATATGAACCATAGCGAGTTATGAAGGCGGTCTTCGGAATGTCCTCTTCACGGACCCGGATCTGATGGTAACCCAAACTCAAGTCGAGTTTCGAGAACACCGTAAATTCAGCAAGTTGATCATACAGATCGTTGATCCGAGGAAGTGGGTACTTGTTCTGTATTGTTGCCTGGTTGATAGGTCGGTAATCTTGGACTAAACGGTTCGTGCCATCACTCTTCTTGAAAAAGAGCGAAGGTGCTCCCCAAGAAGAGGAACTGGGGCGAATGAATCCTTTCTGAAGTTCCTTGTCGATTTCCTCCTTAAGTTCAAGGAGTTCATGTGGAGGCATCTTGTAAGGATGCTTGGCAATAGGAACAGTGCATGGCTTCAAGTCGATGACGAATTCCACCTCTCTGGTTGGGGGTATTCCCGGCAGTTCCTCTAGAAATACGTCGGGAAAACCACGAATGACCGGAACGTTCTCAATCCCTTCCAGAGGTGATACATTCAAGGAATTCATCATAAAAATATGCGTTTCAGCATCACGGGTAATTCGGGTGGTGTGGTTAACAATCTTGCCGGAGGGGTGTAAAATTCGGACAGAACTGGTGCCACAATACAGTGCGGCATCGTGAACTTTCAACCAATCCATTCCCAGAATGAGGTCTATGGTGGAGGTTTTCAGGATGATGGGGGACACAAGGAATATAATCCCTTCGACGTCAATGGTGACATCATGCACCATCATGGAGGTTTGGCAACGGCCTCCAGGGGTGCGAACAATCATCGGTGGGTTCATCTTCTCAAACGTAATGTTACGCGATAATGCAAATGCTTCCGACATGAATGAATGCGATGCTCCTGAATCAAATAAAACAGTAGCACGTGCGGAATTAACGAGAAGGGTACCCATCACGGTAGCGGGTTGTTCCTGAGCTTCTTCAACATTAATGTTGTAAGCATGTCCACGAGCATGAGCAGCAGACCCAGTGTTATAGTTGGGGGTCTTGTTGTTGCCACGACCATTTCCGCGGCCAGTAGGGTGAACTACCAGTTGCTTCTGTTTCTGGGGGTACTCTCTAGAAAAATGACCAGTCTGGCGGCACGTGAAGCATAATCCATCCTGAGGATGAAGGGGTGTAGCATTGGTTGGTGGAGGCAGAGCTCTTGGCATCTGCGGTGGCGGAGGCAGACGGGGTGCAGCATAAGACGGCCTTGGAGCAGGGGCAGGTGAATGGGTCACACTGTGAGGGAGCCAGATGCGACGCTTCTGTGTTGCGACCGAAGATGAGCCAACGTCACGATAGCGTTTCTGCATGTCCTTGGACGCCATCTGGGCAGTCTCGACGGTGATAGCCTTGTTCACCATGGTGGCGAAATTGTTAAAATCATGAGCGGCAAGAGCGAGCCTGAGGTCTGCATTGAGTCCACGACGGAACTTCTGCTGTCTGCGAGCATCAGAGGTGAACTCTTCTTCCGCATAGCGAGAGAGGTTGAGGAACTCACGCTGATAGGCTTCAACAGTCATGTTTCCCTGAGTGAGGTTGCGGAATTCTTCCTGCTTACGGTCCATGATCCCCTGAGGAATGTAACGGGCGCGGAAGGCAGACTGAAATTCATCCCAAGTGATGACTTCTCCAACTGGCAGTGAACGCTTGTGGGTGCTCCACCACTGAGCAGCGGCGCCTTTCAGATAATAAGACGCAAAGTTCCCATAGTCGGCTGGATAGACATTAGCAGACTCCAGCTCGTGAGTGATGTCGCGAAGCCAGTCATCAGCGTCCAACGGCTGAACAATGTTGCGGCACATAGTGGGGTTGAGGCGGGTGAAGTCGTGCACAGTCACGGTGGCATGCTGATGGTGGTGCCCATTCTGATTCGGCTGGGGGAACTGAGCCATGACATTCTGCATGAACTGACGGTTCAGCTCGAACTGCTGCATCATCGCGGCCATGTAATCCGGCGGCGGAGGTGGGTCGTTGGCACCACGACCACGACCACGTCCACGACCACGACCACCACGACCAGCCATCCTGCTAGAATTTAACAGGGGTATTTCAGCGATGGAAATTTTAACGAGATACCGGAATCAAGACTGAAGTAAAGCGACAACGAAGAGGAGGCGCGGATATATAGGAGTAGTCATATAAGACATACACATTCACACACACAGAGTCATTCGAAAATTGGGCAGCGTAACGTCATAGAAATTAAGGAAAAAGGACTCACTAGGCGGCGCGCAGACCGCGGTAAGGATTACACCACGCGACATAGATTCCACTATGTCAATCACGTCGCAAGAAAACTGTTGGCCATAGGAGTTAATGCCAGAGGACGCGCGGCCTGCCCAGAATGAGAATGGGATCCGAGGTCCGGGACCTGGGGTAGAACTCCTGCGACACGACTCAATCAATGGGGAAGCACCAAAACGCCAGGTGGAATCAATAGAACGTGATCCTAATGTCAGAGTTTGTAAAACTTACCAGCAAGGATAAGATTGCAGAGTCCCAGAGCATAGATAAGGAGAAAAGGATCCTAATACCATAGATATCACACGTAGTTACATCAATGTGGGCCCATAAGCCAAATATTAAGTTAGCAAAATAGTTTTTCAAAGTCTAGACTCAACTTCGACCAAGTAGTGGTGGGGTGGCTTCCTACAGGAAGTCATCTCTGATACCAACTTGTGACGCCCCCAAAATCAATCCGTGTACAGTAACCATACACGCAGGATACACGGCTGAGATTAGGGTGCCACGGTGAGAATATCACAGCACAACACTAAACACAAAAGGATACAAAAATATGTTACAATACCAGGGATCACGAGGATCCGAATACATAAGTCATACAAGCCATAATATCTGAGTATAGACATAGTTAGTCAAGTTTTTCCTTAAGAAGGCTAGCACAAATGACATCAGAGATACAGATCGAAAAGGCGAGGCCTCCTGCCTGGGACCCACCGAACTACTCCTGGTCGACGGGGAACTCGACGTCGCAGTAGTCTCCTCCGGGGTACTCCCGCTCCTGGGCTCCAACGTCGACTGCAGCGGCCGATCAGGAAAAGCGAAAAAGGGGAAATAAAACAAAGGTGAGTATCTAGCATACCCGCGAGTCTTACGTCCGCTACTAAGCAATTATGCATTGTATCAAATGGAAAGGGGAGGCTATATATAGTGGACTACAAGGTAAAAATTAGAATAAGGGTAAGAAGCTAGGCCTAACTAAGACTAGCACCTTCTGACGAGTCTTGCAGCATGAGGAGAGAATAGCCAACAGTTTATATAAAGCATAAAGTAACAATGCAGCAGAAGTTGCTGCAGCATTGTATAATAGTAAGTTGTAATAATTAGCAATGCCTCCGAGTTCACCTCCTCGACATCCCAGCGAGGAAGAAAACCCGGAACCATACAGTTTAATAATAATAGTTTGTAGTGGTAAGATCCAGCTTCAGCATAAAGCGTCCTGTTACCGTGGACACGGCTATTCGAATAGATCAATCTTCCCTGCAGGGGTGCACTTATGTTACACTACAACGCACGGATCTTCAGGGTGGCGTACACCTTGTGAGGGAATGCCCCACCGAGGCTATCCGACACTCCACAACCCATCTTTCAAACTCAACAGAGAGGCCATCCGCCGGTCTAAATCCTAAGTACGCAGGGCCTTGGACCCCAACCCTGACGTACTCCTGCACAGTGCGTGGGTGGCCGGGAAGCCGTAACAAAAACAACACAGCTCGAGCCAAAGAAGACACCGCACTTCCCGGCAATCAGCCCGCGGTACTGCTGACGTCTGAAGAGTCCTCGGACGACACCATGAAGCAGAGGAGCCCATAACTCATTATCCCACGTGTAGGCAGCGCATACAAGCCAAAAGGCTACTCAAGTCATCCGCAGAACCATTTAGTATTTTATTAATTTGTAGGACAACCGTTATCGTTGCCTCGACTTAACCGACCCGCGGACAACGACAGCAGCCAGGACCACCAGTACATCGGTGCCTGCCATGTCGTCCCACCAAGTCTCTGCGGTTACCAACAAGGTGAACCTTCTCCTCACCTTGTCTCGCGTGTGCTCCTGGAGAAGCTCGACTTTCGTGGTTTGGTAACTCTCGCGGACAATGATCAGGGGACAAGCACACCGGTACACTAGTCGTACCCTCCCTGTCATCCCGTCGCAATACCACTCGCGGGCACTGTTTGGTCACCCGACTTCTTACCTGAAGGACAACCGTTTCTCAGGTAGCTCGAGCGGTTATACAGAGTCAGCAACGAGTGGAGTACAAGGATTACTCCTTGATAGCTCACACTTGATGGTGGCTCGGCAGAGCCGAGCTAGGGGGCCTTAGGCGGTGTCTGCATTGTACCGTACCTATGCAGTTGTAATAACTTGTATCCGCGTCACTCCCCAGAGTGATCACGGCCCGCTATCTAATCATAGCTAACAATGCGCAGGGCTCACTGCTGAATATAATATGTAGATATAGCAGGCAGCATAGGATAAGGAAGGTACAACAAGGGGCGACAAAAACAGGTTATGCAATTGAATAGGATTGTAACGTAGTAGCAGCAGTAACAATGCCTAGTGCAAGAAAAGTACGGAAAGGTAGGCGATATCTGGGGAAGAGAATGGCTCTGCTTGCCTGGAAGCTCGACGGTAGGGGTAGGGTTGTCGACGGAGTAGTCGTACCCAGCAGCGGTGTAGTCGGCGGTAGCAGCGGGGTCTACCGAAGAATAAAGGTGGGAGGAAACAGTAAATACAAAGCAATCATAGCAAACATAAGCATGACATGAAAAATGAATTGCTATCGGTGTACTAACGCAGTACGATGTATTATGCTCGGAGCGGGAATTCATCCGGGGATGAACTGCCAACTCCGGATATTTATCGGTCAGGGTGTCCGGAGGGGGGGAGGTATCATGTCGGAGGTGTCGTGGACACCCGACAAACATAAGGGGGGGGTGTCCGGGTTAGTTGATCTATTCCGAACAACTTTCGTGTTCGAAATAAATTCATCCGGGTACTTTTAACAGTACCGGACAAATCATCGGACAGACGGTCCGGAGGGGGATGGTTCGATGTTCGGTATGTTAGAGGGGGTGGTAGACCAAAGGATAGCGTATCTGTATTCGTTGTATTTTTCTGATCAGTTTTCATGTATAAAGTTTTTGAATCTGACTTGCGGTTTAAAAAGATATTGAATTTTAAAGTTTAAATCATTTTAAATCATTTACTAGATTTATTTTATTTTTTAAATAAACATTATCCACAGAGGGGTTGACTGGTCAAACCTGACAAGTGGGTCCCACTGGTCCGCCTCACAAAGATAATAGAAACATTTAATCAATTTAAATAGGGCCAGGGCCCACATGTCATAAACTGATATTATTATAAATTCATTTTCTTTAAATACTTACAAGCGGGACCCAACTGTCATCCTAACAGAGACTAACTAATAATTATTTCGCTCAAATAAAAGCTAGGGCCCACGTGTCATAGAAAGTGGGGCTTAATCTAATTGTTTCTTATTTGATTTAATCCTCAGGTTAATTAACAGGGGGTTACCCCACTGTCAGTGGCACATCAGGGCCTAATTAGGTCCCTGACAGTGGTGGCCCACCTGGTGGGGACACAAGCCATTGCCGGCGAGGCAGAGCTCGCCGGAGCTCGGCCGTGGGCTGCGTAAAGGCGCCCGTTTCCAACGACGGTTGATGCTACGCGTTCAGGGCGACAAGACGCGCCCATTCCTACCATTTTCGTGGGCTGGGGCGGACCATGGCGACGGTGGAGTGCACCGCGGCGGCGGCCGGAGCAAGGTTGCGCAGCAAAGACGCCCCCGTGGCCAAAACTAAGGGGGGAAAGAGGCAAATGGCGTGGCGGCTCACTGTGGTGCGGTAGGGAGGGGCAGTGGGCTCGGGGGGGCTTCGGGGCGGCCGGAATCGCGAGGTGGAGGGTGGCGGCCGTCGACGGAGTAGAAGGGGCGGGCGACGTGCTCGGGCCCCCTGGCATCGATTCCACGCGCAGGGAGATGAGGGCGCCCTCGGAGGCTCGCCTAGACACGCCGGTGAGGGACGGGGTGCTCGGTGGCCGCGTGCTTCACAAGGGGGCGGCCATGGCGGGCTCGGCTTGAGGTTGAAGACGGCGGGGCGAGGGGTAGCGGGAGGGGAAAAGGAGGGAGGCGGCTAGGGTTGCGCGCAGGGGGTGGGGCGGCCTCTTATCCCCATGGCGAGCCGGCGGATGAGGGGCACGGCGACGACCGTGGCCGTGGCACCGGCGGATGGGTGCCACGCCATGGCGGCCGTACGGGAGGAGAGGGATGAGTGGGGTTGGTGGACTGGGTGGGCTTGTGGCCCAGGGGGAGGGAAATGGGCTTCGCCCACGGGTTAGGTTAACTAGGTTGTTTTTGTTTTTATTTTTCCTTTTTGTTTTCTGTATTTTATCTTTTGGATCTATTTTAATTACTTAGGTATTTTAGTAAAATGTGGAAGGTGACCCTTAATTATTGGTACACCACAAGGCAGTGCCACAAAAAGTTTGGGTGTCAATAAAAGTCATTTAATATTTTAATTAAATATTAAATGGGTTATATGGAGTTTTTGGTTAGTGTTTAGAATTGTTGTAATTAATCTATAGCTCCAAATAATACCCAAGATGGTGTGACATGCTCCACTGAATATTTGTGATTTTATAAAAGTAGTTTCACAATTTTTGGAGAAAGTTTCTTTTGCATCTTGGTTTTAATATTCCACTAAAGGCAATTTGATCATTTGATTTTGTTTTCAATGAAAAGGATTGCACTTGTTTTGGTTCTTGATGATCAAGGCCAATGGCCACATTGATTTCAATATCAACACATGGGCATTTGAAAATAGCTTGGAATTGATTTGATTCATGATGACCCAGGTTCATGATCACATTGCATTCCACAACATCAAAGGCAATATGAATTTGAGCTGAACCAAATTGGTCAAACAAAATTTTGAACAGTAGTGATGAACAGTAATGGTGATTACTGTTCACTGACCGTGAGAGTGTTACACTCAACCAATAGATCATCACTTTTATTTAGTGACTTCTGAATTTTCTCAAGTGCATGTTGTTGATTTGATGCAAGTTTAGCATAGTTTTCATCAGGTTCTTCATCAGTAGCATCACCACAGGAAGAGTGAGAAGATACCTCTGAGCTCTTAGTCATGAAGCAGAAGGCGGGAGTGGTTTCTTCAGCCTCATCATGAACGATGTGAGTGACTAATTCCTCAGTGCTGAAAATTTACTTGCTAACTAAAGCTGTGGCAAGGGCCAGACCAGCAACGCCTTCTTATTCTTCAGATTCTTCTTCCTCGGCTTCAGGATCAGAGTCTGATTCTTCAGAATCCAATTCCTTTCCGAGATAAGCAAGGGACTTGTGTGAGCTGTTGTTCTTGTATCCACTAGATTTCGAGGATCGTGAGGATTTCTTATTCGATCTTTCATCAGAACTGTCATCTTTGCTCTTTTTCTTCTTCTTCAGCTTAGCTTCCTTTTCCCAGAGAGGACATTCGGCGATGTAATGGTCTGGTTTCTTAAATTTGTGACACACTCTTTTTCTTGAGTCAATAGAGTCATCATCTCTACTTCTTCTTGAAGCCGATCTTGAAGAATTCCCAAAACAGTTCTTCTTCATGAACTTTTGGAACTTTCTGGTGAGGAGTGCCAGTTCCCGACTGATAGTTTCAGGATCATCAGATTCAGCTTCAGATTCTTCATCAAATGACACTTTTTGTGCCTTAGCTATTAGCGCGCAGACTTTTGGAGTGGATCCATACAAGTCTCGTTTCTCAGACAGCTTCGGTTCATGAGCATCGAGGCGCTCGAGGATATCAGCAGGCTCGAGGTTCTTGAAGTCAGGCTGCTCTTGAATCATCAGCGATAGTATCTCAAATAAGTCATCCAGAGATCTCAGTAGTTTCTTCATGACTTCATGATCGCTGATATCAGTGGCACCCAGTGCTTGAAGCTCATTTGTTATATCAGTGAGCATGTCAAAGGTTTGTTGCACATGTTCATTTTCCAGCCTTTTGAAACTGTTGAAGGGACTACGAAGAGTACCAACTCGAGAGTCTCGTTGTGTGGAAACTCCCTCATTGACTTTTGACAGTCTCATCCATATATTCTTTGTAGTATCCAGACCGATGATACGATTGAACTGAGCTTTGTTGAGGTGACCACCAATGATGCTTCGAGCTTTCGCGTCAAGTTGCCAGTTCCTCTTGACAACATCTGGAGGGGTCATCAGGGTAACTTCAGGAATGGAGCATCTGCATCAGTTCCACCAGTCTAAGAGGCCACTTCTGCTACTCAAAATTGACTTTGAAAAGGCTTTTGATTCCATTGAGCACTCTGCTATCCTTGAGATTCTCAAATATAAAGGGTTTCCCCTGAAATGGAGGATTTGGGTGCAGCAACTATTGGAGAGTGGGTCCTCATCTGTCCTGCTTAATGGAATTCCTGGGAGACAGTTTAAATGCAGAAGGGGAGTTAGGCAGGGTGATCCTCTATCACCCCTTCTTTTTGTCCTTGCTGTTGATTTGTTGCAATCAGTGATCAATGACCTTCTCCAAAAGGGACTCCTCAGCCTACCCATTCCTTGCCATGACACTGATTTTCCTGTAGTGCAATATGCTGATGATACCATCTTGGTGCTGCCTGCTGATGACAAACAAATTTTGGTGTTGAAAAAGGCTCTACAGAACTTTTCTGAGACCACTGGCCTTGAGATCAACTACAACAAATCATCAATGATCCCCATTAACATTGATGAGGTTACTCTCTCCCAATTGGCTGCTGCTTTTGGGTGTCAAGTGTGGAAGTTGCCCTTCACTTATCTGGGCCTACCAGTTGGAACCACCAGACCTAAAATGGTGGATCTTCTGCCTCTGGTTTACTGCATGGAGAGGAGGCTTACTGCTAGTTCTTGCTTTCTTTCTCAGGGAGGAAAATTACAGTTATTAAACTCAGTCATCTCATCTTTTCCCATATATTTCCTTTGCTCTCTGCATATACCCATTGGTATAATTAAACAACTTGAAAGGATACAAAGGCAGTGATTGTGGAGGAAATATGGTCAGGACTCTGGTAAATCTCTGGCTGCTTGGGATCTGGTTTGCAGACCCAAAAATAAAGGGGGACTGGGTATCTTAAACTTGCAGTTGCAGAATCAGGCCCTACTTATGAAGCATCTGAAGAAATTTTATAAAAAAGAGGAGGTGCCCTGGGTGACTCTCATCTGGAACTCATACTACCATCAAATAGTACCCCATGCAACTGAGCTCTGTGGTTCTTTCTGGTGGAGGGATGTAGCCAAATACATGGATAGTTTTGTGGCTGTCTCCAAGATTCATATTGGCCCTGGGGATTCTGTTTTGTTATGGCTGGATCAATGGATTGAACAGATAAATAGATCACTAGCTAACAAATTTGCTAGATTGTTTTCCTATGCTAAAGATCCTCTGATTTCTGTTCAGGAGGTTTTGGGTACAACTGAGCTCACTGAACTGTTCAATTTACCACTTTCTGCTCAGGCATATGAGGAGCTCATGGAGCTTACCTTGATACTTCAAAATCACACTTCACATTTGATTTCAGATTACTGGACCTGGAGGCATAGTTCTAAGGATACATACACTGCAAAGAAATTTTATACCATGGTTCATGCTCCTATTCAATCCAACCCTTTGCTCCATTGGATATGGAAATCTTGTTGCATCCTCAAAACTAAGGTTTTTGCATGGCTAGTAATTATGGATCGTCTGAACACCAAGGACATGATAATCAGAAGACACTGGCATATTGAGGATGGGCCAGAATGTGTGTTATGCCCCACTCAACACCTGGAGACCCGAGATCATTTGTTCTTCCATTGTAACTTCAATGCTAGGATATGGACATATCTTCAAATTGATTGGTCTTTGGGGACTGATATGGTGCAGGTAGCCATACAAGCTAGAGAGGATTTTCAGAAACCTTTCTTTGCTGAGGTTGTTTTCACTGCCTGGTGGAATATATGGATGGTCAGGAATGCCAAATGCTTCAAACATGAGAGGCCATCCTTTGCAAAGTGGAAAATGGGCTTCATCCATGACCTCACCTTGCTTAGTTACAGGATCAAATCTAGGTTTAAAGAGGAGCTACTTAGAGGGATTGACTTTTTGCCCCCCTGAGGGCTCTTTTTTTGAAGCTTTGTTGTAAATTCTGTAAATATTGTGTGGCATTAATAAAATGCTGGGGGTGCTTTACACTTCAGTTTTAAAGCTACAAAAAACAATATACCAGAGGTATTTTTAAATAGCTTCAAGATGCATCTTCATCTTGTTCTTCCAGTACGGGTAATCCGTACCGTAGAAGCTGCGGAAGTTAGAAGCAACATTCATTGTACCTGAGGTCAACATAACTAAAACTCCAGGTGGTTAAACCGAATCACACATAACAATGGAGTACCTTGCTCTGATACCAATTGAACGCACAATATATCGACCAGAGGGGTGGTGAATGGGAGATTTTTAAATTTTCCGAGGAATTTCAATTTCCTCAGGCCTGAGGCAATTCGAAATTGAGGAAACTCACAAAATGAAAAAACGCAGAAACATTATCGAATGTAAACATGAATGCAAGACATCATAATGCAGCAGAAATGAAGACTAACATATGAACAGATATGCACCAGATACATAGTATGAGGAAACATATCAGAGGGAGCTCAGAGAGAGAGGCATCAGGATAATTCATCAGTGCAAATGTTGAAACAAGAGGGTTGAAGAAATAGCACCAGGGCACAGATGACACCGATTTGATAGACCAGTTCAAGTTGTTGTGGCAACTCTACATCTGGTTGGAGAGGCTGAGATTTAAATCAGAAGACATAGTCTTCACCTTGTTCTCCTTGAACTAAAGTCCTCAGACTCCGTCCAATCACTCAGGTGAGTCTTCAAGCTATACTCCTGAAACCTTCAAAGACTTCATTCACTCAGGGAAGTCACAATTGCATCTTGACTTCCTCAGAATGATGACTCCTACATCGGTTGGAAGACCATAGTCTTCAAGAGTAAAAAGCTTCGGATCACTCGAACCGAATTCCTAAGAAATGCTCAACTACTCAGGCTGGTGGTTTTCCTCACTTAGGTTCTTCAGGTTCCTCAGAGGTGGGTTGCTCTCAGATGACTAGTGTCAGTTTCTCTCGCGGAGCAGCCAACCCACCAATGGGGCTGGGGGCGGCTATTTATAGCCACGGAGCAACCCCAGGTGAAAGGACATAAATGCCCATGCATGAAATGACCATCGTTCCCACCCTTCGGACCGTTGCTAGATAGGTTCTATCTTCTCACCACGCGACACTTAGCACGGTCGGAAAGTATTATCTATCTTCTTTTCTTCAAGATAACTGCACTGGCAGTTTCCTCACTCCTCAACCGAAGACAGATTCCTCAGTGTCCTGAACAACAAAGTCTTAGACACCCGAGGAGCTGAACTTCTACTGCAGGGGATTTCTCAGGGTTTTCATTCAGATTTTCTATTTGAGCAATTCCTCATAACTTCGGAACTCATTTTCCTCAACACCTCCAATAGTGCGGTGTTTTCCTATGACTCAAGAAATATAAAAAGCTTAACGAAGGCTGCTCTTCAACTTTTGCTTCAACTTGAGTTGCCTCAGGATGGCGCGCAACTTCCTCAGGATCAACCGGGTACCTCAGGATCCAGAGTCCTCAGGATTTCGCGCCTCGGCATTCTTCAGGAAAAGCACCGGTTTCTTCAATGTTCCTCAACAGTTTGGGGGGTCGACAATGGTGGTTAAACACTTCTTTAGGGACTTTTTCCTGTGTACACTCGCAAACACATCAGTCCCTTAACCGTTTTGTCATCAATACTCCAAAACCTCAAAGGGGGCACTAGATGCACTTACAACAATTCTTGTCCAGAAGCAAGAAATGATGATCTTTGCTGAGATCTTTGCCACTAATTCACCAAATGAATCTTGTTTCACTTCTTACAAATATAATTCTTACAACAATTCGCCATGAAGTGGCACTTCTTCCAATTGATCACTAAGTTGGTTTCTTCACACAGCAGAAAAACCTTATTAAGATTATGGAGACAGTTGTCAAAGGAGGTTCCATAGACGGAAAATTCGTCCATGAAGACCTCACCAATCTCCTCACAAAAACCATGAAAGATAACAGACATACATCTCTGAATAGTAGTAGGGGTATTGCATAAACCAAAAGGCATACGCATATAAGCATAAGTACCATAAGGACAAGTGAAAGTAGTCTTCTCTTGATCAGCAGTGTTAACATGAATTTGAGAGAACCTAGTCTAACCATTAAGATAACAAAAGTGAGTGTTCTTAGATAACCTCTCAAGCATTTGATCGATGAACGGCAGTGGGTAGTGATCCTTCCTGGTCGCCTTGTTCAGCTTCCTGTAATCAATACACATTCTATATCCAATAATATTCCTCTGAGGGATTAGTTCATTCTTATCATTATGAACTACAGTCATTCCCCCTTTCTTAGGAACACAATGAACATGACTTACCCACCCACTATCAGCTACGGGATAGATGATACCTGCTGCAAGTAGCTTTGAAACTTCAGTTCTAACCACATCTTTCATCTTAGGATTCAGTCGTCGTTGATGATCAACAAGCGGCTTAGAATCGGGCTCAAGATTGATAGTGTGTTGACAAATTGTCTGACTAATCCCTTTAAGATCATCAAGGGTGTACCCAAGGGCACCACGGTGTTTGCGAAGGGTTACCAATAATATATCTTCCTCATATCCAGAAAGACTAGCATTGATAATAAGAGGATATATTTTCTTTTCATCTAAATAGGCGTACTTGAGTATATCGGTAAGAGGCTTTAGATAAAACACCGGATCCTCTTTTGGTTGTGATATAATTCCCAATGGTTCCACCGGTAAATTACGCTTCAAGATAGCAGGTTGTCTCAAAAAGATATCATCCAATTCATTCCTTTCCTGCATATGAATATCATTCTCATGGTACTCCATAAATTGCTGCAAAAGATTGTTAGAAGGAATAGCAATGGAAGCAATTTCTTCAATAATTATATCATTACTAGGTTAATATGTACCACGAGGTTGCTTTGAAAATTTAGAGAAGTTGAACGCATATGGCTCACCATTGAATACAACGGAAACATTTCATTTCCTGCAATATATAATAGCTCCACAAGTTTTGAGAAAAGTCTACCAAAGATAATAGGACAGAAATCATCTTGCACTGACCCAAGTATTAAAAAGTCGGTAGGATATTTTACCTTTCCACATAATACTTCAACATATCGCACAATTCCAATAGGGGTGATAGTTTCCTTATTCGCAAGATAGATAATGACTTCAACGTCTTCAATTTCATAGGGTGGAATTTCATTCATGATATCTTGATAAAGTGAAAAATGAATAACACTAGTGTCGGATTCTAAATCACATAGCCCATAATAATTATGATCACCTATCTTAACAGATACAACTGGAGTACCTAAAATTGGGCCTTTATTCTTGGCTGTAACAAGGTTAGTAGAAACAGCACAAAAATTTATAATGGAATCCTCAACATTATTACTAACAAGATCCTTGACTAGCGCAACCTGAAAGTCAACTTTAATTTGACCCTCATGATCGCCAGCCATTCTTTCACTCTTATTGCCCACTTTTGTGACAAAAGAATGCTCCCTCATCCTTACAGTAAAAGGAGGCTTCTCATAAATAGCAGCAGGCAAAATGAGATTAGCAATATTAACATTAACAGGCACTTCTTTAAATAGCTCATTGTGCTAATCATTCTGCTCTTCGGAAACACTAACATGAGAGACAAAGTCTTTGCAAAAATAAACTAGAAGTTGGGAATCAAGACCAGTCTTAGCACAAAAGGTATTAAAGTAAGCAGTTTTCACATAAGACTCAACGCAATCATGCTCATAGTTTATAGCGGGTTCATTACCTTTATCAATCTCCCAATCTCCATTGTTTCTCTGGGTTCTTTCGATTAAGTCCCATATCTCTTCAATGCTTTTGTCTGGAAATACTCCACTGTAGGAAGCATCAAGCATATCTTTATCTTGGCGAGAAAGTCTTGCATAAAAATTCGTAAGAATAATATCCTTGGGGAGCTCATGATTGGGACATTTGAGCATTAGGGATTACAATCTCCTCCAAGCTTTGGCAATACTTTCTCCATCAAGAGGCCAAAAATTATAAATATAATTCCTGTCTTGATGTATTTCATGAAGAAGATAAAACTTTGCATAAAAGAGGTGCATAAGCTCTTGAAAGTTTAATAAAAGAGAGTTATGGAAAGCCTATACCAATCCCGAGCCTTATCCTTCAATGATAGAGAGAATAATTTAATCATGACAAATAACTGGATACACCTGCAAGCTTAAATAAGGCACATAATTATGCGAGATAAAGCAAGTGCATATTGGGATGTTCGTCTCCTGCATAACGATTAGCCATGACAAGGTCAATAATACCAGTTGGTATTTTGAAAGGAACAATTTCAGTAGGTGGAGGAGCCTTCTCCATCACAAGTGTGGTGGAGAGACCACCCACAAGCAAGGAGCCAAGTGCACAGTTATCCATGAGGAGGAAAACTTGCAACAACAAAATAAAAACAGCACACACGGTGTAAAGTTTCCTTACCAATAGCGCTACACTCCCCGGCAACAGCGCCAGAAAATGGTCTTGATGACCCAGCAGTGTAGGGGATCTATCGTAGCCCTTTTCGATAAGTAGGAGTGTCGATCCCTACGAGGAGCAGAAGGTAAAGACAAGTTACTTTGAGAAAGGAATAACTACAAGCACTGAAAGGTAACTATTTATGGGTTTTCGTCGAAGCTGACGGGTAAATAAAAAGCAAGCAAGAATGGAAAAAGATAAATAGGTGCAGCAAGTGTCCCAATCCTTTTGAACAAAGGATAAGCCAAAAAGTTTTACTTATAAAGACTAAAGCGCTCCTAAGGATAGACGGGAGAGATAGTCAAGTTGCTTTCGCCATATTACGCCTAGTAGTGTCTATTGATTTTTTACGAGTGTTGTGTGGGTGAACCTATGCTGGCACACCGCCTAGACTAAGACAAGTGCACTCTTACAGTTAAACCTCTTGCAAGCATCCTCAAATACAATAGAGAAATTAAGGTAAAACTAATTGTAGCCATAAACTCTGAGATCCTACACTCTCTTGCGTAAAAGTGTGAAACCTGGGGTTCAGGTTTCTGTCACTCCGAAAACCCACCATAAGCATCCTTTATTCACAATGCCTTCCCCTAGGCCCTTTAAAATGTGGAATGCTATGTAGTTGACGTTCACAATGCTGGGGAGTGGGGCAGAAAACAAAAAAAATCCTACCTACGAAGCCCGAACCTAAGACCTATGCTACACTGATGTATGTAGAGGAGGGAATCGGTGTTCATACCGTTGAAGACCGAAAGAGGGAAACGTTCTAGGAACGAGGTTTGTGTAGACTGTGATCCTAGAACCTCCCTGTCGTCTAGAAGACCTTTGGCGATGAAGTAGCACCACTAGTGTAGTGCCTCACGGGATTACACATGTATGGTCCAACCGATGTTCCCTCCGGGCTCCGAACCAGGCGAGCAGCGAAAAGAAGACGGATTCGGATCCCGATTCCGGCAGCGTGCCGGCTGCGTATGGTGGAGAAACCCCCAACCAAGTGCAAACTCCAAACAAGGGGAGTCCGCTCAAGGTAGGAGAAAGAGAGAGGAGAAGAACTCAATTGGATGAGAAAAAGGGGGACCCTACCCCTCCTTATATAGGCTAAGGGGGTGCGCCCTCCTCCCCTCCCCCATGTGGGACTAAACCCCTAGGGAGGGGGTGCGCGCCGTCCAAGGCGGTGGGGCCCTCCCTTGGCGCATGGCCCAAGGGGGAAAACCCGTCCTTCCCCTAATGGGCCTCAAATAGGCCCACATGCCTTTTTCCTCATTTTTATTTATTTTAGTTATATTTTGATATTAAGTTCTGCTAATTAAATAATAAAACAATATTATACATTATTTAGAACCTTTCAAAATATCCAGAACAACTTCTGGCACCTCCCGGAACAATTTTTATGTTCTCTCTTATTTCACCGATGATCCCGAATCTATCCTTAATGCATTGATTACCCTTAAATGTGACACCCTATGGTTCAGGACAACAACAAACATGATCGAGACATTTTCTGACCAATGACCATCATGCGGGATCTGGTTACAATCCTTGATGGCCCCTGTGCTTCCATCGAATTAACTTCATTGCAGTTGAACTATTAACGATAAGACATGATCCCTTTGTTCTATAGTACTTTGTTTGTCCGAGGTTTGATCGTCGATCCTATACCTAGTTCATCCTCGTCTCTGACAAACATATTTACTCGTCTATGCCTATTGCATCTCTGTGACCTAGTCACTTGCTTGAAAGTTTTTGACGCAACATCATCGAGTGGGCCCAGAGTACCTATCCGTCACTCGAATGGACAAATCCCGTTCTGATCTATTTCATACTCCTCAACATATCTACATCGGAATACCCAAGGTGCACCTTTATGGTTACCCTATTCGGTGTAATGGTTGATACACTCAAAGCATCCCAATAGATAGCAATTATGTATGATCATCACGGTCTAAGGATTAAGTCACTATGTTATTAAGTTACCGCAATGCTGAACTATGTGACTGGATCACATTGGAATGCTTTAGGTGGGTCTGTGCCCATCACATCATTCTCGTAATGATATGACTTCAGTGTCAAACGACGTATGTGTCTTCATGATCAAGAAACCTTGATCATCAATTACCCAATGAACTAGTATGCCTGAGTTAACTAGGGACATGGTTGTTTATATACTACACGTGTATTAATGTTTTCACTTAATATAGATCTAGCATAGTATAAAACGTATTATGAACAAATATATATGTGACAAATATCTTTATTAATTTGCCTCTAGGGCACATATCCAATAGTCTCCCGCTTGCACTAGAGTACAAATTACACTAGTTTACATCAGGTATGTATCTAACACAAGTAGTCTCTCGGTGTTGCTCAAACTTTCTTTGTGGAAGAGGTTTAGTAAATGGGTCTGCATCGTTCAGATCCGTATGTATTTTGAAAATCCTTCTATGACCATCCTTGACGTAGTCCCGCGTCACATGGAAACGTCGGAGAATATGCTTGGCTGTAGAGTGAGTCCTTTGTTCCCTTGCGTTAGCAATGGCAACCGTATTATCGCATAGAATGCTAACAGGGTCAGTGCAAATAGGGAAGACACCAAGTTCAAACACGGACTTCTTCAGCCAATGCGCTTCATTTGACGCTTAGCAAGCAGCAATATACTCCTAGTCCATTGAAGATTGGGCTATGATGACGAGAGAGTTAACGGGTGAAGGATTGTCGCTCTTGTGGGTTACCCCAAGTGGAAGGTTGAGATGTAGATAGCAGCAAATTTCCCTCGATGAAGATACCAAGGTTTATTGAACCAGTAGGACTCCGAATTCTGCAAGCAGGTGGCAACGGCGCCAGAAATTACTTCTAGCTAAGGAGTTGTCGTGGACCTGCACACAGAAACAAATAACTTTTCTCCCAACGAGTATAGAGAGGTTGTCAATCTCTCCGGTCTTGTTGTTTACAAAGGATCAACCGCAAGGGTGGAAATAGTGGTGAAAATATGGATCGGGGTCCCATGATGTTCACTATTGATGTCTCTCTCCCAAAAGACGATAAAATAGCTAAGTTGTGTGAACAAATTACAGTTGGACAATTGACAGAATTATAAACGCACCGCAATGCTAATTATGCTGGAAAGAAAGTTAGAGGCTCAAAAGTATGGGCAGTACGCTAAGACAAGTATACCGAAATCCAACTGCATCTACTCACTAATCATCCACCTTGAGATGTCTATCCAGAACATCTCGCTGGTATTAACTTGCGAGCCCCACCCAAAGTGTAAACCCAAAGAAACAGACAACTGCATTAACAAACTTTGCGTACGGTAAACAATCCTTGCAACCGCGGTTACAATCACCGTTGTTTTCTCCCTGGTGGCTACAACACATCCCCTAGTCTCATGTTTCTATCACTCAAGCTAGACATCAGGGGGCATGAACCCAAAATCAAGCATAACGCTCCCTCTTGGAGTTACTATCTACTACTTGGCCAAAGAAATAAAAATCAACGGATAACATGCAAGAATTACTCAAGAACAAAATATAAAAGGAGAACAAAATATATAACTCATCACAATCTGAACATAATCTCATAATCCATCGGATCCCAGCAAACTCTGCATTGCAACAGCAGGAAAAATTACATAGATTCCTTGATCATGTAGGGAATCTCACAAGGGCTAAGAATTGAAGCACAAGATTGGAGAGAAGACATCACATAGCTAATGTTCATGGACCCATGGTCCAAGGGGGACTACTCACGGCACATCCGGGAAGCGCTCATGGTGGTGGAGAAGATCCCAGAGGTTAATCCTCCCTCCGGCAGGGTGCCGGGAAGAGGTCTTCTGGTGCTCCCGGTCTTGGAAGCGCGGCAGCGGCGGAACAGAGGTGAAAATCACGATGCGGGGCTCCTCCCGAGGGTTTTCGGAGCGAGGAGTAAATATAGGCCAAAGGGGGGCACCAGGGGATGGCCCCTCCCCCCAAGAGCCCTTGTGGCGTGACCAGGAGGGGGGCCGCGCCAGGTGACTGTCTGGGTGGGCCCTGGCTCCAATCCGGATCTCCTTCGGTGATTCCCTAAGCTTTTGTCGCGCTGATTTTTTTTATATATTTTCGTTGGAATTTTGGAGCTCTGTAAATATGGGTAAAAACTGCAATTCACAGACATCAATAGACAGAAACTGACACTGGATGCACTGAGTTAGTAGGTTAGTCCAAATATGTGTAAAAAAGTATGAAAGTGTAGCAAAACACATAGCAATGTCACCTAAAAGAGCTTGGAACAAGCAGAAAATATAGATACGTTTGGGACGTATCAGGCGACGACTGACTGTTTGCCGCTCCTCCATCATAATGCGCCTCCATTCAACATATACATGTATCCCGTATGAGATTTCGAGTCATCGGGATCGGTACCAAGACTAGCATCGACGTAGCCCATTACGTCGAGCTCTTCTTCACATCCTCCATAGACGCGAAGCAGATCCAATGATCGATTCCATGATTACTTTGGAAATGATTATTTAGAATAATCGCCAGGCCCACATATGGTCGAGTACTCAGCATAGCATACATTATAGAATCTATGACTGAAGCATATAGTCGAGTACTCAGCATAGCATAGCATCCTCCCTTTCTTTTGCTGTTGCTAGGTATTGAGTCACACTCAATTTACTTCCTTTTATAACTGGCAAGAGCCCTCTCTTGGACTTATCCATATTGAACTTCTTCAATATCTTCTCAAGGTAAGTTCTCTGACTCAGTGCAAATAGGCGCTTTGATCTATATCTATATATTGTAATGCCTAATATATATGCAACTTCACCTAGGTCCTTCATGGAGAATTGCCTATTCAAGTATTCCTTTACGGTCTCTAGAAATTGCACATCATTCCCTATTAATAATATGTCATCCACATATAGTACTTGGAATGCTACAGAGCTCCCACTCAGTTTCTTGTAAACGCTGAACTCTTCGACATTTTGGACAAATCAAAATGCTTTGATCACCTCATCAAATCGAAGTTTCCAGCCCTGAGATGGTTGCTTCAACCCATAAATGGACCGTTGAAGTTTTCATACTTTACCAGCGTCCTTAGGATCAACAAAACCTTCCAGTTGTACCATGTATAACTCTTCCTCAATGTTTCCATTAAGGAACGCGGTTTTCACATTCATCTGCCATATTTCATAATCATGACAAGTATAAATTGCTAGTAATATCCGGATAGACTTCAGCATCGCTACGGGAAAGAAAGTCTCTTTGTAGTCAACTCCTTGAACTTGTCAAAAACCTTTTAAGACAAGCCGAGCCTTATAGACATATACGTTTCCGTCTGCGTCAGTCTGTTTCTTGAATATCCATTTATTCTTGACGGCCTTTCGGACCTTGGGAATATCCACCAAAGTCCATACTTGGATGGCATACATGGAGTCTATCTCGGATTTCATGGCTTCTAGCCATTTCTCGGACTCGGGTTCTTCCACTGCTTCTTTGTAGTTCCCAGGTTCGTCAAGTTCATTTAACATGACTGCGTTAACAAGTTGTCCGTAAAACTGGGTAGCATAACAGACTCTTTACGACCTGCAAGGTACAATAGGATCCTCTTCATGTTCATCATGATCATCGTGTATGTCGTGATCGTTATGAATATCATGTTGACCGTTCTCTTCAGCTCCCACTACGGAAGATGGTTCCGGAACGATTTATGTTGCCGTGTCTTCTATTTGGAGCGATTGGTCAATCATCTCATTAAGGTCTATTTTCCTCCCAATCAATTCTTTTGAAAGAAACTCTTTCTCAAGAAAGTGTCCAGTCTTGGCGACAAACGTTTTGCCCTCAGCCTGGTTGTAGAAGGTGTATCCAACAGTTTCCCTTGGATATCCCACAAAGATGCACTTATCTGCCTTTGATTCGAGTTTTTCAGGCTGAAGTTTCCTAACATAAGCCTCACAACCCCAAATTTTCAGGTGAGACAACTTTGGTTTCTTGCCATACCATTCCTCAAATGGAGTTGTCTTTACAGATTTGGATGGTACCCTATTAAGAACATAAGCGGCAGTTTCTAAAGAATACCTCCAGAATGACACAGGTAAGTCGGTATGAGACATCATCGATCATACGCTATCCAATAGTGTTTGATTACGTCGTTTAGACACACCGTTTCGTTGAGGTTTTCCTATCGGCGTAAGTTGTGGTATGATGCCACAAGTCTTAAGATGATCGCTAAACTCGTGACTCAAATACTCGCCACCTCGATCGGATCGAAGGTGCTTGATTTTCTTCCCGAGTTTATTTTCGACCTCACTCTGAAATTCCTTGAACTTTTCAAAGTTTTCAGACTTATGTTTCATTAAGTAGATATACCTGTATCTACTTAAGTCATCAGTGAAGGTCACGAAGTAACGAAGACCATTGCGTGTGGAGATGTTCATTGGTCCACATACATCTGTATGTATGATCCCTAATAAGTCTACCGCATGCTCCATTATTCCATTGAATGTAGTCCTTGTCATTTTTCCCATGAGGCATGGTTCACATGTGTCAAGGTATCCAAAATCCAGTGACTCCATAAGTCCATCATAATGAAGCTTATTCATGCATCTTACACCAATATGACAAAGATGACAATGTCACATCATCATGTGTTCTTCGCCACTAGGCTTTAATATTTTGGACTATATGTTATTTATATGAGATACATCACAATCGAGATTAAGTATGAATAATCCATTGCATTTCGGTGCATGAACATAAAACACATCATCCTTATAAATTGCACAACCAATTGTATCAGACTTAAAAGAATAGTGATCTTGCTTCAAGCAAGAACCACTAATGATGTTCACACTCAATGCGGGTACATAGTAGCACTTATTCAAAACAAGAATTAATCTCAAAGGGATACTAAGATGCTTCGTGCCGACTGCCACCACTTCAACTTGACAGTTGTTGCCACGCACATCGTCACTTCATATCTTGACAAGCGTCGCCTATTCGGTAGCCCCTGAATGGAGTTAGAAATGTGAGCAACACATCCTGTATCAAATATCCACGATGTTCTCCCAATTCTTGTTAAGAAAATATCAATAAACATGTATATCAAATATACCTTTGTCTCTTCTAGCAATCTTGCCAGCCTTCTTATCCTCTAGGTACTTGGGGCAGTTGCGTTTCCAGTGACCATCACCCTTGCAGTAGAAGCACTCAACGTCAGGCTTGGGTCCAGGTTTGGGTGCCTTATGATGAGTGACAATTGGCTTGCCACCCTTCTTCGGGGTACCCTTCTTGGCCTTCTCCCTTTTGCCAGACTTCTTGAATTCATCGGGTTTTTTGACCATGAACACAGCGTGCTCCTTGTTGATCTCAACCTCAGCAGTTTTCAGCATGGAAAACAACTCAGATGGGGTCTTAGTAATCCCCTACATGTTGTAGTTGAACACGAAGACTTTGTAGCTAGGGGCGGCGACTGCAGCACCCTATCAGCAGCAAGTTCATCTAGAATCTGACATTCCAAAGCATTCAAGCGTTGAATGTAGCCAGACATATTGAACACGTGATCACAAACACTGCTATGCTCATCCATCTTTGCCAAGAAGAAGGCTTCTGAAGCCTCATATCGTTCAGCCCTGGCTTGCGGTGCAAAAACGGCCTTGAGGTCGGTGATTATCTCATAAGCATCCATCCTCTCAAAACGCTTCTGCAGCTCAGCCTCCATGGAGTAAAGCATGCCACTCTGGACAAGGTTGTAATCATCTAGCTTGGAGAGATAGACATTCCTCTCATCCTGACTAGCATCTGCTGGTGGTGTGTCACCTATCGCGGTCTCTAGTACGTGTGCCATCTTGAGGGGAACGAGGAGAATCCTGAGAGTGTGGAACCAGTTGGCGAAGTTTGACCCCATCGGTTTTCACTTTGTCTTTCTCTAGGAATGACCCTAAGTTGAATGAGGGGCGCGAAGGTGCCGACATCTACAATGGTTATTCGCAAAACACATATTTAGACTTTGTTCATAATTTGAAGTTCAATTTTAAGACACTTCTAGAACTCTCACTTAGTTAAATATCCCTCAAAATTTACTAAGTGATTACCCAATCCTAGGTTGAATGATCGTCCTCGAATATCACAACGTCCAACGATTCATCACCCAAGGTAGGCCATGATGCCAATCACATCCGTTATGTGACTAAGGCTTAACCTTTCGGTCATCCGTGTTCCAAGCCCATATCTGCATATGTCAAGCCTTCCAATCTGACCTTAGTGTATTAGCCGCTTAGCAAGGCCATATCTACATATGCCAGGCTTGACAAACCCAGCCTCATGCGAACTCTTACGTATGTATGCTCGATCGTCACGGTGTGCCTATCATAAAGATATCCTTCCAGGTGATGCTCACTAAGGGAGAACACAATGTTGGTATTGTGAGAGATTATCCTATCATGCTACCGTCGTATATCTAGCATATTAGCAAAACATGATGTAAAACTGTAAATCATACAGGCTATGATCCCCCCTTTTGCAAATTAAAGTTGATAGCTTCTACTTTATCTTTTGCAAGTTTTATGTGGCTGCTAGGGGTTTCGAGAGAGAACCGCTTTCTATTCTGCGAAAAACATGCCACAACACCAACCCCGCAATTGTCCCTATTAAATCCCTATCGGGGCCCTCCATTGCAAACGTCTTCGTGCCGCTAATGTTAGAGAGACAGACACCCCCAAGCCACATGTATGGTACAAGCCATATGTCAAGCGTGAAACCAGTCTCGCATAAACGCGTAATGTCGGCCGAGGCCGCTTCATTAGGACATTTCCACAATGCTAAACGAGTACACGTGGGAGGGTAACAATTGAAGATTGATGCCCACATCCTAGATGTGTTCTACCCGTACAATACATCTGCGCATATCCTTGCTCTGATACCACTGTCGGGGAATGGGGCAGAAAACAAAAAAATCCTACCTATGAAGCCTGAACCCAAGACCTATGATATGCTGATGTATGTAACGGAGGGAATCGGTGTTCATACCTTTGAAGACCGAAAGAGGGAAACGTTCTACGAATGTGGTTGGCATAGACTCTGATCCTACGACCTCCCTATCGTGTAGAAGACCTCCAGCGATGAAGTAGCACCACAAGTGTAGTGCTTCGCGGGATTACACACGTACGGTCCAACCGATGTTCCCTCCAGGATCCGAACCAGGCGAGCAGCGGAAAGAAGATGGATTCGGATCCCGATTCCGGCAACACGACGACGTGCGTATGGTGGAGAAACCCCCAACCAAGTGCAAACTCCAAACAAGGGGAGTCCGCTCAAGGTAGGAGAAAGAGAGAGGAGAAGAACTCAATTAGATGATGGAAAAGGGGGACACTACCCCTGCATATATTGGCTAAGGGGGTGGCACGCTCCCCCCTCCCCCATGTGGGACGAAACCCCTAGGGAGGGGGGTGCACCTGCCAAGGGGGTGGGGGGCTCCCTTGGCGCATGGTCCAAGGGGGAACCCCTCCTTCCCCTAATGGGCCTCAAATAGGCCCATATGCCTTTTTCCTCATTTTTTTATTTTTAATTGTATTTTAATATTTAATTCTTCTAATTAAATAATAAAACACTATTAAACATTATTTTGAACCTTTCAAATATCCAGAACAACTTCTGGCACCTCCCGAAACAGTTCTGGTGTTCTTTCTTATTTCACTGATGATCCGGATCTATCCTTAATGCATCGATTACCCTGAAGTGTGACACCCTACGGTTCAGGACAACAACAGACATGATCGAGGCATTCTCTGACCAATGGCCATCATTCGGGATCCGGTTACAATCCTTGATGGACCTTGTGCTTCTATCGAATTAACTTTATCGCACTTGAACCGTAAACGATAAGACATGATCCCTTTGTTCTGAAGTACATTGTTTGTCCGAGGTTTGATCGTCGGTATGCTATACCTAGTACATCATCATCTCTGACAAACATATTTACTCGTATGTGCCTATTGCATCTCTATGACCTAGTCACTTGCTTGCAAGTTGTTGATGCAACATCACCGAGTGGGCCCAAAGTACCTATCCGTCACTCGGATGGACAATTCTCGTTCTGATCTATTTCATATTCCTAAACATATCTACTTCGGTGTAATGGTTGATACACTCAAAGCATTCTAATAGATAGCAATTATGTATGATCATCATGGTCTAAGGATTAAGTCACTATGTTATTAAGTTATTGCAATGCTAAACTATGTGACTGGATCACATTGCAATGCTTTAGGTGGGTGGGTGTCCATCACATCATTCTCCTAATGATATGACTTCATTGTCAACAGAAGTATGTGTCTCCATGATCAGGAAACCTTGATCATCAATTGCCCAATGAACTACTCCCTCTGATCCATAATAAGTGGCTTTCATTTAGTACAAAGTTTATACTAGCTTAGTACAAAATGAGCGACACTTATTATGGATCAGAGGGAGTAGTATGCATGATTTAACTAGGGACATGGTTGTTTATATACTACATATGTATTAATGTTTCCGCTTAATACAGTTCTAGCTTAGTATAAAACATATTATGAACAAATAGATATGTGACAAATATCTTTATTAATTTCCCTCTAGGGCACATATCCAGCAGTCTTCCACTTGCACTAGAGTACAAATTACACTAGTTTACATCAGGTATGTGTCTAACACCAATTGTCTCTCGGTGTTGCATACCGTATGATTTTTTAAGGGGCGCCTAAGCGTGAGGGAGAATTGTCTTCCTTCGTCCAACACATGATTGTCACATCGACCTAAGTCATCGTCACAATCGTTGCACTCAGAGATCTTATGGTCGTCAGACATTTTTTGTGTTCATAATTCAAAAGATTAGTTAATCGACGACCAAAACTAGAAATTCAACACACATATCATGAAAAGTACAACAAAAATCATGAAAAGTAATTTGATGTGTGCCTCATACTTACATTGGACATACACAAGAAACTATAGGGATGGAGCGAGTGAGGCAAGTAAGATGCACAGGTTCCGTACTTGTGCATATCACAAGGATCACTCGACCAACCCTTCTGTTACATGGTGCCACAATGGTTTTAATCATCGGCATTCTAAAAAAAGTAATCATGAAAAGTAATTTTACATAGTGCCACATACTTAAATTGGAAACACATAAGCAACCGCCGAGGTGAGTCGGGTCACCCAAGTAGGATGCACAAGATTCGTATTTATGCATATCACAAGGGTGACACGACCATTACGGCAGTCATATAGTGCCACAATCTGTTTTAATCATTGGAATTCTAAAATAGGACAAAAGTAATCATACAAAATAATTTATGTGTGCCTCAATGCCTCATACTTACTTTGGACGCACACACAAGCAACTACAGGGACGGCGCTAGTGAGCCAAGTAGGGTGCACAAGATTTGTATTTGTGCATATCATAATTCTCACTAGGCCATCCCTGCTGTCACATGGTGCCACAACGGTTTTAATCATCGAGATTCTAAATAGGAGAAAATTAATCATGAAAAGTAATTCGTATTTGTGCCCCATACTTCGATTATTGGGCACACACAATCACCGCCGAGATGGGTCGTGTGAGTTAAGTAGGATGCACAAGTTTCACATTTGTGCGTATCACAACGCACACGACCATCTCGGCGGTCACATAGTGCCACAATCTGTTTTAATCATCGGTACTCTAAAAAAGAACAAAATTATCATGAAAATTTTGGCATGACCATTACTAAAATTTGGACATATCGAGCGCCTGAAATTTGCCGAAATGAAAATGAATCAACATTCCGGCAAAACATAGGTCACTCGTGGTGGTTCCCTACAAACAATAAACTAACACTATTTTCTACTTTTCTTAAATTTTTAGTAAAATTAAAATTAAAATTTCCTTTTTCGTATTACATCTACTTCCACTTCTACTTTCTTCTTCTCCTATTCTTTTTCTCTTCTTCTCTTCTTCTCCTCCTACTACTTATTCTTCACCTCCTCCTTCTGTCTCTACTTCCTTTTCTTCTTACATCTACTTCCACTTCTACTTTCATTTTTATTTTATTTTATTTTATTTCCTAATAATCTAATTACAAACTACAAAATTAACCTAACAATCAAATAATAGATAACAATTAACTAATAATCTAATACTAATAGATAGTAATTACCAGAATAAATATAAAAAATTACCTGGTGAGGTGACACGATGGCAGGGAGGGGTGAGGGGGAGGGGAAGGGGGTGGGGAGGGGTGGTGGCACACTGGCGGTGAGGGGTAAAGGCACCAAGATAGGGAGGGGCGAGAGGGGAGGGGTGGGGAGGGGCGGTGGCACACCGGCGGTGAGGAGTGGTGGCACCACGGCTTGGAGGGGCAAAGGGGAGGGGAAGGGGTGGGGAGGGCGGTGGCACAGATGGCGGCGATGGCCGGCGGTGAGGGTGGCGGCGCGAGGTGTGGTTGGAGAGAGAGCGGAGGTGGGAGAGAGAGAGAGCGGTGAGGTGGGAGAGAGAGAGAGAGGGTGAGACCGATACCTAAGTCATAAGTAGCAACAACGCGCCTACATAGGCGCTAGTGCTATAACTTTAGCGGTTGCACGTGGGACGACACGTGCTAGTGTTATAACTTTAGCAGTAGCAGGCGGACTGGACGGCGCTGCTACTATACCTAGTCTACTGGGTTCAGTGGGGACCACAGTAGCAGCAGCGCGTTTTTAAGACACGCCCTGCTACAAATGTCATAGCAGTAGCGCCCTTTATGGAGCGGGGTTGTTGTTATTTAGCAGTAGCGCATGTTGTAGGAACGCGCTACTGTTAAGCCTCCACATATAAACTTTTTTCTATTAGTGTAGATCGAGCATTTGAGCAACAATATCATCATCACAACACTACTCCCTTTTATAGTATTTCCATGGTTCTATGATTCAATATGATATCAATCACTAAAATAAAAATGAAGAATCTTTCAAAGTGGAGTCAGCTTATCCTATATTGAACTATTCTGAGATATACTTTGAATATAAATTAATTTAATAAATTATATGTTATTGTTAATTACGAAAAACCATCCTAGAAGATTAGATGCACTTTCATTGGATCATTAACACTGAGTGCGGCGTTGCAGCATGGCGCTCGCTCTGCCGAGATGGCACGGCGGCGACACTCAGCGGGGCACGACACGGCGCTCCATGCAGAGTCCAAGCGCTCCATGAAGAGAGAGAGAGAGAGAGAGACGCTAGTGCTATAACTTTGGCGGTGGCACGTGGGACGACACGCGCTAGTGTTATAACTTTGACAGTAGCGGGCGCAGTGGACGAGTGCTGCTACTATACCTAGTCTATTGGGTTCAGTGGGGACCACAGTAGCAGCAGCGCATTTTTAAGACACGCCCTGCTACAAATGTCATAGCAGGAGCGCCCTTTATGGAGCGGGGTTATTGTTATTTAGCAGTAGTGCATGTTGTAGGGACGCGCTACTGTTAAGCCTCCACATATAAACTTTTTTCTATTAGTGTAGATCGAGCATTTGAGCAACAATATCATCATCACAACACTACTCCCTTTTATAGTATTTCCATGGTTCTATGATTCAATATGATATCAATCACTAAAATAAAAATGAAGAATCTTTCAAAGTGGAGTCAGCTTATCCTATATTGAACTATTCTGAGATATACTTTGAATATAAATTAATTTAATAAATTATATGTTATTGTTAATTACGAAAAACCATCCTAGAAGATTAGATGCACTTTCATTGGATCATTAACACTGAGTGCGGCATTGCAGCATGGCGCTCGCTCTGCCAAGATGGCACGGCGGCGACACTCAGCGGGGCACGACACGGCGCTCCATGAAGAGAGAGAGAGAGAGGCGCTAGTGCTATAACTTTAGCGGTGGCACGTGGGACGACACGCGCTAGTGTTATAACTTTGACAGTAGCAGGCGGAGTGGACAAGTGCTGCTACTATACCTAGTCTACTGGGTTCAGTGCGGACCACAGTAGCAGCAGCGCATTTTTAAGACACGCCCTGCTACAAATGTCATAGCAGTAGCACCCTTTATGGAGCAGGGTTGTTGTTATTTAGCAGTAGTGCATGTTGTAGGGACGCGCTACTGTTAACCCTCCACATATAAACTTTTTTCTATTAGTGTAGATCGAGCATTTGAGCAACAATATCATCATCACAACACTAATCCCTTTTATAGTATTTCCATAGTTCTATGATTCGATATGATATCAATCACTAAAATAAAAATGAAGAATCTTTCAAAGTGGAGTCAGCTTATCCTATATTGAACTATTCTGAGATATACTTTGAATATAGATTAATTTAATAAGTTACATGTTATTGTTAATTACGAAAAAACATCCTAGAAGATTGGATGCACTTTCATTGCACAGGAAACAGTACTGGATAGCCTTGTAGTGCCCAAATGGAGACACACCCAGCGCACGAGAGCCACAAAATAAACCCAGCACGCTGCAGGCGCGTATGACACACACACACACATGTAAGTATTTGTGCACCATAAAATCAGTAAAGCAGTGTTCCAGCTTATATGCGAACACTTTCACAGCAGTTGAGAGCCCCATCACGGCAATGCCACCCGAGAGGCCTTGCAGTTCTCCACGATGGCCTTAGATTTGGTGTACAGGGACCTCAGCTGAACCTGCCTCAGAGAGAAGGCCTGGCTGAAGAGCCTGACATCCTGCTTGAGCTCCTCCATCTTGCACCTCTCGGTCTCCAGCTCCTTGAGCAGCTCCTCTTTCTCGGATATGAGATGATCTGTGCCATGCTTCGACTCCGAGAGCTCTTGTCGCAAGTATGAGTTTTCCTCCTTGAGCAGCTCAAGCTCCTTCTCGAGCTTTGTACATCTTGCTTTCGAATCTCCGAGTTGTTGTCCATCGGAGCTGCACAAAGTTTCTAGCTTCACGTCAATAGGCTCCTCTAATTGCACAACCTGTGGGGAGGAGAAGACAAGTGTTAGCATCAAGAAGTGTTACTCCGATGACCAAATTTAGCAGCGAGAAGTGTTACTCCGATGACCAAATTTAGCAGCGAGAATGACAAATTTCATGACCAACCCAGCAATGGAGTTCATCAGGCTTCAGTTTTGACACTAAGAAAACCTGACAGTCAATTTGATACTTGAAGATGATTTTAACACAATTTTTTTGTGTTTGGAGAATTCACAATATACCACCTGCTACATAGAAAAGTCACATCTTCTACAAATCAGGCATCTGTACTAGTACAACGAAATCTAAATGGCACCACCTAGTAACTTGCTCTGGAGTCGAACTTCAAAAGGCAGACTTTGGCTGTGTGAGTGCTACACAGTTGAGTAAGAAATTCTTACTTGTCATTATTTAAACATCAAACAGCTTATCCAGTCAAATGTGTGCCAATAGTTCCCTCAAAAGAAGTGTGTCAATAGTTCTAACCCTTTTTTTCGCTTTGTCAATAGTTCTAACTTATTCTACTATTGTTTCCCTTTTTACTGCTTTTCTGCAACAACAAAATTCACAACATGTCTTTGTTAAGGAGTATTAGTATTAGTCTATAATTATTTTATTGTACCTCAAGTTTTGTGTAATATATATATATGCCCTTTGGGCTATACAATAGAATAGATCACCTCCACTTTCGTCCCTCCACCAATTGACCAATCAAATAAATTATTACCCCTTCCGAATCGAAGCCCAGCCACCATCATCTCGCTCCAATCATGACTCCTATTCTGCATCGGGCCTCCGCTCGAACTCCACTCCCATATATCATTGGGCATCCACACACATGCTGCTGGGCAGGCACACGACACCTTCCCTGCTCGAGGCGAAGTATAGCTTGGTGTTGAGCGTGTTGTTGTTGTGATGCCTCAGTTGCTTGTTCCTGAAGCAATTTTGATCTTTTTGCTTTTCCAGCGATATGTACATATCGAGTTGAAACGAATTGGTCGAACTTCTTGCGATCAGCGCGCCATTCGTCGTCGGCAATTTGGAAGTCGGTGTGAGGCCCTGTAGGGTAGAGACCACACCATCATGGTCCTCATGTTGTCGGGCGATGAGTTCCTTGAGAATTTGGGGTGGGGTGGTGGTGGCGGTGTTGTGCCCGAAGGCGGAGCCATGGGTGCCACCGGCATCATAGATAAATCTGATACCATGTTGTCATGTACTTGGGAATCCGAGGTTTCAGACGTAGAGCGCAACAGGTAGTCGTGGGATACCGGAGGCCAAGAATGGAAATCCCGGTGACCCGTGGCGGCAGCAAGGGTGAGAGAGGAGCAGGGCGTAGAAGCACGGAATGAGGAGATAGATTAACTTTTCTGCTTGTCTATTGATCACGTGAGGGGTGGCTATAAATAGCCAATTACACTTAGGGCTACAACTCAAATTCTAATTGGAAACAGACTTGGACTCTAAATAAAACTGGATTTAGTCGGTGGGGAAAACCTTCTTCGGGATGAAACCCTTTCCGACTTAGAACCCAACTCCTACTCTAATTCTAAACTCTAGACTTCCTCTTGTATGCGCGGTCCCACATGACAGTAGGTTACAGTTTGACTTCGAATCATATGTTGCGTAGACAGATATGGGGTGGTGTTTGAGTAGGACACTTGTATCCCAGGCCTCCTACATTATGTGAGAATTGACACATGATGTAACTTACACCAACATAATAGCACATGCGCAAGGAGAGCTGGTGGCATGTGCAGACACCCGAGTGGCCGATGTGTCACTGTAGCGGTATCAAGGGAAAGGAGCGACCATAGTCATATCCCAAGGATTAGCCAATGTTCAATGAACCTCATTAACAAATCTCAATGTCGTTACTTCAAACAAACAAAAAATCTCAATGTCATGCCTCGTGTTATTGCTTGGTCCTTGGTGAATCGACTATGCACCTTGTATCACTACCCCTATAAAAGATCCACTGTAGCAGATCCAAAACATAATTTCTACCCTTTGATTAACATCTAATGACTATAATTAAGGGTAACGATGTTGAGCGCCTCCGTCGCTACTCGACCCTCTCACCTCTCGCCTCCCTCCCCCACGTCCCCTACCTCCCCCACTGCCGCCTGCCACCCCCCTCACGCAGACGAAAGTGAACACCTGCCTCTCACCCCACCCCCCCACCCCACCACTCTCACCCCGCCCGCCGCTCCACAAACCTTCAGCGGCGCCCGCTCGCCGCCGCCCGCCGCCCCCGACACCTCCAGCGGCGACGGGCGCCTCTCGGTTGTTGATCCGTAGCCCGGCCTGACCACGGCCCCGACCACCACGACCATGGAGATTGCGCCGTGCCTGCCCCAGCTACCACCGACCCCGGAGCCTGTGCGCGCTTGCGCCCCCGTCCCCGGCCGCCACCCCCGGCCCGGTCGCCACAGTTGCACCCCCCCCCCTCCCCTCCAATTCCACCATAGCGGCCGTATGAAAGAGTTGCCCAAGCGCGCCCCCGAGCGGAGAGGGCTGCGTTGTTGGTTGGATGGATCGAGGAGGTGGAAGGCAATGAAGAGCGCGTGAAGGAAGGTCAGGACGGCGCTGGCCCAATGCCTCTGCGTCCTCGCCCTCGCGGAGGCCGACAGCGGCGAGCGGGGGGGCGTGTCGGTCCCGGCGAGCGGCGGGTGTTGGGGCGAGTCGGCCGTGACGGTGGGGTCGGTGCCCGACGAGCCGGCGGCGGCGGACGACGGCGAGCTCCGGAGGTCCAAGTCTGGGAGTAGGTCCTCCTCCAAGGTGAGCCCGTGGTTTCTGCGAACGTTTCCTGAATAATCACTTGCGTTCTGAATTCAAAACGGAATGAAATTTGTGCTGATATTCTGGTTTGATTGAGAATTGGCACCTCTGCATGCATTTAGTGATTCAGATTTTATTTTATTCGTTGTTTTGAATTTGATGTAGTCTTAGTTCTATTTCCCTGTTTTTAATGAGCGAAAATCTGATGAAAAATAAATGTATGCCTATATGTATTTAGATGCTAAAAGTGGGTTATAATTTGCCATTGAAGTCGATGCAAATAACGGAGGGATTCAAATACTGATACTAAGAAGTTTAACCAAGTTGGAATTCTTCAAATATATTGTAATCTGAATATTTTTCTTGTGACCACATCTTTTCTACTTACATTGACACAGATGGTTGGTGTGTTCGACTACATTACTTTGAAGTTTATAGTCTAGAGCGGCCACCATGGAATGCGAACTTTTTTTGTTGCTTTACCAATTTTTGCCTTTTCAAGCGATTGTTAATATGCAAATGTCAAATCACATACTGCCCCGTTTACGGACCTAATGAACCCAGTGATAATCAGATCATTCTACAATCCATGCCATGTTTACAGACCTAACGAACACTGGTGATAATAAGTGTCGTCCCAGGCAAAACCAACAAAGTGGTCAAGGGTGCTATGCCTGAATGTTTGTCGATTGAAAGGCAGAGTATCTAGAGATGTGTCGTTTAGCCCGCCAACCAAAAGAGGCTTGGACACCATACAGGAGGTTTTGCAACTAGCAAGGTACTTTGTTTACGAGCTGGTTTTCAATTTCTTAAGAAGATACTCCCTCCGTTTCTTTTTACTTCGCATATAAGGTTTGGTCAAAGTTAATCTTCATAAAGTTTGACCAACTATATAGAAAAATCTATCAACATCCACAACATAAAACAATTACCATTAGATTTACCATGAAATTAATTTTCATATTATATAACTTTGATATTGTAAATGTTGATACTTTTTAATATAAACTTAGTCAAACTTTATGAAGATTGACTTTGACCAAACCTTATATGCGGAGTAAAAAGAAACGGAGGGAGTACGAGTATTGTATCCTATCAGATAATATAAAACTTTTGTCATGATATTTCCTTCTGCATTTCCAAGGTCACTTGGAGGGCGATAACTCTCATGTTTATGGCCTATTTGTTGTTGGGTATCGTTGCCTTCCTTCCTGGTAAGTGATATGTTAATGTATATTGCTTCAGTTCCTGTACTGAGACTGATATGGAACTTTCTGATCTTCCATTGTGAATATTGTCTTTTTTTTTTAAATTACATGAACATTCCTTTAAAACCAGTGGCCACACTTGCATCACCGGACTAAATTATGTAAGAATAGTGCAATTTTCTCTTCTCATTACATACACTTGATGTAAAAAACTTTAGCCACTTGCATTACTGGAGTAAGTTATGTAAGGCAAGCTGGGCCTTGCTCTTCTCTCTGTTGACTAACTAAACAAGAACATCACATTATGGATCTTATATTGGAATATTATATCTATTTAAGTTTTAAATTCTTCTGCAGTCTCTCACAAGAATCAAGTGTGGTTGACTAATGATTGAAAAGGACAATCATTAGACATCTTCTGGTTTGAGCTTTCTTATCCATCTTTTTTAGAGTTTGTACATTTGTATTTTGTGACAGCCAAATAATTCTCCGACGAATTTAAGCATGAACAAAAGTCAATTGATAGGTCAATATACGTGAGTTGTAAGGCGTCTACTGCAGCCGAGGGGTTCCGTTGAGGCAGTGAATGCTGCCAAAATCCACAGCCGCCAATGCCTTCATGTCACCAGCATCAACCCAATCCCTTCATCGTGTCACTGGTCTCGCACACCAGGGCTTGCTGTGGCTCAACACGTCCTAAGGTCGCTGGCCCATTCATAACTTTGATGTCTCCATCCCGTGGGGTTTAATACAGATTTGATTCGTTCTTTTTGTCTCTCCAGATACTTCAAATGAAACAGTGTGTTATGCTCCTCTTGTGCAAACTGGTCACCAACCCCTAGGTGGTGATTCATTTTTAGGGATTATGATGTTGTTAATAGTCGATAGGCCAGAAGTACTTCATGCTTCTGCTATCTTACTTTACATTTGTAATCGTATTATATGTCTGTAGCCCCAGTATGCTGTTAGTGCACTTCCACTTCCTTCTATTTGAAATATTTTGGGTTCCAAGGCTTTGTTATTGCCTGTTGTGATTCAGGGCCAAATATCTGTAAAATCTGAAATCAAAATTACTATATAATTCAAATAATTATTCTCTACAGATTGTCCATTGAAGTTGGTGCATATACTGTATTTGCATTGCTTTTGCATAGTTGCACTCATCTTTCTTGGCTGAAGTGCAAAGACATCGAAACTGAATGCTACTTTGATTTTTTTTACAGATTGTATCTGTTCTGATTTAATATGTAACAATCTCTCGATATTACTACTTATGATGTTTTTTTAGCAGATTAATTGTATGGTCTTTTTTTTGCGTATTTATGTCTTTCATTTTCACATGATGTGCTGCTAGGCTTCGGAATTCACATATCTTCTCAGTTTTATTTCGTTTTTGTATGTGTCCAAGCTGAAGGATCTAAGGGAATCACGTGTTGTACGATATGATGCATTCTCACTCCTGGTGAATGTGGACTGGTTATTTGCTCCATTTATCGATGCCTAGATGATTTTTGATTCTCCACTAAAGCTGCACAACATTGCTAAATATTGCGCCATTGAAATGATATATGAAAATAGGAGGTCGAGAAAGATATTGATGTTTACTTGGTGCTTCACCAATAATGAACTTCTAATTTTTTTATTAAATGTATATTAGTCGAAACGAATATTGCACGTGCAATATTACTATTTTTTGATCACTAACCGATGATAGTTTAGACGTGCATTGCACGTGCACGCTTACTATTACTGCTATTGATGCTAATATTTTCAATATGGCTGTTCGAGTAAATCCTACAGGCGACATTCAATTTGCTAAGGACACTATGCATCACTATATGGACCTCAGACTTTGTGTAAGTTATTACAATCTCATAACAATTATTTCTCAACTTGACAATCATATACCATCGCAACCATAAATGCATAGAATGCTAATAATGCTTCATATCCCACTCAGATGATACTGAATGACAAAACACAAGATCCTAAACTTCGTTTATCATTTGATGTCCAACATTATATGATTGTAAAATTATTTCATAGTTGGCCCGACATGGGCCTCGACGTCTCAGCTTGCCAATCGGTAATGATGCTTCCCATGTTTCTTTATACATATGAAAATAAACTGCATTTCTAAAGCCTACTTCATGCAGATTTTAATACCTTATTGTGCAATCGACCACTTCATCCTCTTTATCTTCGATCTACTGGAAAAAACAATCACTATACTTGATCCTCTTCCACTACCGTATGTGTGGAGAAATAATCATTTACAAAAGGACATACGTGAAATTCTATGTATTTCGTTCCACCTAAATATAGCTTTACAAGCTGCAATTCCTGGCTGGAATGAAGATGTTTCGAGATGGCGTCGCATCATACCAGTCGGAGTTCCAAAGTATTTTAAAAGGTTACACCTTTAAAGATCACAATTATTTGAGTAATCATTTCGTTTATCACAACCCTAATAATATTTTCCTCTACACAGGAGTATGTCTTGGTTTTTTGTTTTAAAATTTATGCGCATGTGGTATGGTCCTAAATATGGACTACCAGTTATCCCGGTAAGTACTATGCATTCTTCATTCATGGTTTATCTTTAGATTTGAGCTCATCATGAAAGCGATACATAATGCATGTGCAGAGCGATCATGACCTAAGGAATCAGGTGTTGGTACATTTTCTGACGTACAAGGATAATGAATGCGTACATGACATTCCACAAGTCGCACGGGATTTGGTCAAGAGCATTGGGACAAACTTTTTTTTTAGTCAAAGAATCATCTGTACTTGCTGACGTACAAAGACAATTAATATGCAGCCAACATTTTACAAATCGTGCAAGATTTGGTTAAGAGAATTGGGGTAGATTTTAAATGTCTCTCAAACATAATAGGTCCATTCATGATTGATGAATATGCTCAATGATTTTAACCTGAATAACATCTTTTGTAGTACAACAATATTAAAATATCTATTGTGTGCCTTATATTAGTACACTATTATAGTTTTATTTATTTTATTGATATTTCTTTCTAGGAGAAATGATGAGGATTTTTTCACACGATAATACGTGTGTTACACGTGCACGCTTACTAGTTATTCTAAAGGTCGGACGCTAGATTCGATTCCGGTTCAAGTTGCCGCCGCCTTGGGTCCTCAACACCGGCAGCCGTTCCCCACCCGCCACCTCTTCCCAGCAGCAGTCTACGACTGTGGCTGCGTGCTTGCAGGCCTGCTCCTCGTGGTAGCTTGTGCGGCTTGCTTCTCCCCTTGCATGCTGCCCCCGCTCTGCTCCTGCCTGCAGCATCCAGCTGCCGCTTAGTGGTCAACGTTATCGCTGATGTGTCTCTGCTCTACCTAGGTCTTGGTGTTGTGTGGGTGCTCCTGGTCATTGTGGGCTAAAACCCGATACCCAAAGCCCGAAACCGTATAGCACTTTTTCGGGTAGCAAATTCAGAAATCCAAAATTTATTTGCAAAAATTGGGTTTGAACTCCCGGTACCCGAACAACCCGAAGAAAAATAAAGCCCATTCCAGAAATCTTGACCTAGCCCAAAATCTCCTGAGCCTCGCAAAACCTAGCCGCCGGATGTTCGTCCCCCACTCCCCCGCTCCCATCCAGCGACAGACACACAACCCCGCACCAGCCGCCGCCAACCCACCACAGCACATGATGCCCTCCGCCTGCGACCTGGCCGCCGTCGTTGCCTGTGTCCTGCGATGCGGTCACCCCCTTCCCCGCATCCCATCGCCCTCGCTTGAGCGGAAAGGAGCAGCGTCGCGACGCCATGAGGCCCACTCGGCCACGGCCACGAAGCCTTCCCACGACCACGACCAGCGGCGCCTCCTCCTTCCCTCTCATCCCGTGGTCCTCACCTGAGAGGACAAGGAGCGACGCCGTTCTGGCAATGTCAGCTCCATCTTCTCCCAAGTCCGCATCAAAGGAAAGAAAAATCGAGGCGCTGCTCCTGTTCGGGCATATCGGGGAAACCCGAACCCGGAAATTTGGGTACCCGAAATGTCGGGTTTTGATTTTTTCCAGGGAAATTTCAGGTGTGAGATCTGAAAACCCGACCCGAAATTTCGGGTTAACCCGAACGCCCAGGCTGAGCTCCTGATTACTCCCAACATGGTGTGTAATGAATCTCTGCAAGCGTGTTGCTTGCCTCCTGCTGCTTCTAGTGTGCTGCTTTTCAGGGTTCCTTCCTCTGGGGTTCCTTTCTCTGGTTGCTGATGTTAGCCAGACGGGTCATCAGCACCCATGCCCTGTTCCGTGCACCCTCTATCTGTGTCTCACTGACTGCCCGTGTGTTCAGTTTAGCGAGAGAGAAAATTTAAAAATACAATGTCATTTGGCATCGTTTCTCGCATTCTCCTTCGTTGATTTCCGATGGTGTTCCCTCCTCAGACTCAGTCTCCGCACATGCATTTTCCATCGGTGTTGCAGGCTCAACTGCTAGTTGCCACTCCTCGTTGCTCCTCGCTGGCATCCACCTGCACGGTCTCCTCTGTGCTTATCATGCATACACAATGGGCTCTTTCATCTTCGTCTTGCGTGTGCTTCCTAGCTTCTAGCTCTATATTTTCCGTTGCATCCACACCAAATCCGTTGCTCGTTCATGTTTCTCATGCCATTGGTCATGGTCCTTTCTATACAACTTTTGTGGCTTTTCGATCCGTGTTGTTTCTCTATACGATTTTCATGACTTCCTTTTGCATTTTGTTGATCTACACCCATTCTTTTGCCGCCGAGCTTATTTCACTGTTTGTTTCTTGGGCTATGACTTTTTGCAGAATCTTTCATTCTCTTGATGTGTCATCTTCTTTTGACAACTTATCTTCTCTTGATACTTATCTTGTATCTTCTATTGATGCGGTGTTCTTCTTTGATGAGTCATCTTCTTGTTATCCCCTTTGGCTTGACTCAACAGATTTTGAAGATTCTCCATGCTACGATGACGCTCTCAAGACATGAATTTCAGATTATCATATTTTTCTCTAGTGTTACACTTCTTCAAATGCAATGTCATTGCATGCGCTTTGCATTTTAGGGGTGTTATGGAGTATTAATATTGATCTAGGAGTCTGTATTAGTCTAGGGGGCTATGCAATTCCTCACATCCTAATCTATAAACACGTAGCTTGCAGAATCATCAAAGAAAAATGCTTGAAACTGTACTTACTGCCGTTGTATCTTCTGGGGACAGAAGACATTCAAAATCAGATGTCATATCAAGCATATCAAGATCAGTAATGCATCCCTTATTCAATTGCATCCAGAGATCCTCATCAGCCACAGAACCTAAGTTTTCAGGTATTGGGCTGAACTCCACATTCTTCAAATTACGTGAGCGGCTAGCAACGAATCCAGCTGGTGTCCGATTAGAATCTGGAGTTTTCAATGTGTGTAGCTGCAAAAGGTCAACCAATAGTTGTGAATTTCACCAACATCTGGGGCTCTGGGCTTGAGCATTAACAAGCAGGTTGAAAGGAAGAATGTGATGTGATTCCCGATGGAACAGGACCAAGATGTGCAGAAGTGGAAAATATGCAGCTTGAATTGACTACACGTTGAACTACCAAAAGTGTTACCATGCTCCCTTTCCAAGCATACCTGGCTAGAATCAGCCAATTGCTCTGCTGATATGTCAGCATTGTTGTGGTTTTGTGACATCTTTTGCTCGGCCAACCGGTGCTCCAAAGTCTTCCTTAACCTCCTTTCCTCTTCAAGTTCCATTGCTAGCCGATCATGCTCGAGTTGAGACTACAAGAGATAATCGGCATAACTTTATTGTTAAAAAACAGTTCAACGGTTGTACAATGCATCCATAAGAGGGTGTTCATAATGAATCGAAAATACATGTCTACTGGAATGTTAGTCTTTACATACCTTATGCATGTCATTTTGTTGCTTTAGGATAAGCTGCTCCAGGACTTCAGAATGGGAACCCTGAAATTAAATAAAAAAAAACCTCAAGTAACAGTAACGCAATCACATTCGGAGAGCAACATCAAACAAACAGGCCAAACCTGCAGCTTTTTGCGAAGTTCCTCTATTTCCAGTTTTTGCCTCTTCAGCAGAGCAGCATCTGTTAGAATCTGATATACCAAAATTCGTTATTATATTCTCGGATTATCACTACTTATAGACAAAACTGAGCTCAAATAAATGATCGTTATGCTGAAGATGCAAGTATATTTATAAACACCAGACCATTGTCAAATATATAACGTAATAACAGAAAGTGAATGTTGTTGTAGTAAAACAACGTTTCATTAGGGAATGTCGCTAGTAACGGGCTTACCGCCGGGAGGGGGGGGGGGATTTTTTTTTAATAGGTCCAGTCATATGTTAGGAAGGCATCAAGGGAGGCTTGGTCATAGGCCCGAGTCGATCATAGGAACCCTCTCTGAACTTCTCCTCGGACTCAAATTCAGAGCTCCCAGGTAGTGCCCTTCGCTTGAGTTTATTCGTGAGGGGTCCTTGACAAATGACCAAGGTAACCCATGGTCAAGGGCGAATCGCGGGAGCACGGGGCTGATGAACTTTATGGATGTGTAATTTCAATCCCCCCCTCCCCCAACCCGCTGGGTTGTTGTCTGCAACAGACAACTATGGGCCTAGCTCAGTCAAGGAAGAACAACGATCTCCGCTGATCATCACTTATTCATATCATTACGCAGTCACATCGACTCAAGTAACAGACAGCCGCAAAAAGTTCGATCACCTGTCTAAAAAATTGGCAGATCGATCTGTCATCGATCGCTTCCTCCGCTCACCTTCGACTCGTCCGGCGCTTGCGGACGTGGAACTGGGACATACACATCTACCCGTTGTTGGCCGACCTAGGGTAGGGCAAGCGGTTTCCTTTAGCATTGGAGTTTCAACCGGTGCACACACAGTTATGGTTAGATTTGACTGCCATCTTCATCTTTTGAACTTTTGAAAAAATGAATTTGTGCCTACAAACTATTAAAAAAATGGAAGTACAATTATAAGAATTTAATCAATCTTTGATTTTCCAACTATGCAATTTTTTTAAGCAGCCGGCAGGAGCTCTGCCTTTTCATTAAGAAGAGAATTGACCGGTTTATAAGGAAAACTAGCCGAAAACCAATACTTTTCCAATCATACAAATGTAGAAATGAAGAGGAATGGATTAATTGAGAACTTTTTCAAACCAATTAGAAGTAGTAGCCAAGTTTATTTTAAAACAAATTATCAACATATTTGATCATGATGGTAGGAGAGCCGAATTGAAAATAATTGATGGTGTTATAGATCAAGGGTGCCTCACGCTACTGAACATCGGCCCATCAGGCCGACACGTGGCCCCAAAGACGATACACACCATGGGCCATCATCTCAGCCTATGGACCCTCTAGAAGGAAGGAGATGGAGTACTTGGAGCCCAAGACATGGAGGCCGACATCTAGGAGGACTGCGCCTCCTTATATCGGCTAGCACTTTTGTGAACCCTAGGCTGCCTGCACCTTCATAAGTCGTGGAAAGGCTAGTCGATAGGGCAACCAATCTCATACCCCTCAATTCACCATCGTATTCTATCCACCCATATACATCAATCTACACAAGCAGGAGTAGGGTTTTACCTCCATCCTGAGGGCCCAAACCTGGGTAATCTCATGTTTCCCCTTTGCTCTATACGATGAGTCGCATTACTCCATCTAGGGGTCTATCGGATTCTACTCTGTCAATGGCGCGCCAGGCACAGGTTGCACTGGCCAAAACCAAGAACTAGATGGGATCCTCTAGCAATTTCGGTGTCTACGCACGGGTCAGGTCTTTGCTTTCGGTTCAATCACTTTTGTTGCTAACCCAGCGGGCCACCTTGAGCCTGTTGAGACCTTCGCCACAGGCCGGGTCTTCTTCAACAACCTGGAGATCATCACCACTCGTTCGGCGAGCTCGTCCTACAAAGCACTGCTCCTTGCTGGGCACATGAGCAAGGAGCGGTGCTCTACAATACAACCACCTCCCACTTCATCACCAACGTGGAATCAATACACGACGAACTTGCGGACGAGTTGGAGGACGGGACAACATCTAGCTACAACGACGATGCCCCGTGAGCAACTCATCTTCGATCGTGGTAGGTAACAGCCTGCTCCAACATCCACTTTAACGCCCATGTCAGCGACAAGATGGAGAAAGATGGGGCAACATCTAGCTGCCCCAACGCGATCCCGATCGCGGCTCTTCCCCAGCCAAAGAGTACTACGACTTGCTACATGATCAACAACCTCACCAACCTGGAAAATAAGGTCAAGGCCAACACTCGGCCGAACTCAACGAGGCTGCCGTCATCGCCCCCACTGCGTCGGTCGCAGGCATCAATGAACCCAGAAAGAAGCTCAAAGCAAACCGCAAGCACAATCTGCAGATCTACCGCCACCAGCAACGGGAACGCAATCGCCTGCTCCAGCAGAAAGCCAAGATGTTGGCATCGAGGGAGCCAGTCTAAGACCGAGCTCGGTATCGCTTACCAGCGGATGCAGCAAACGAACTGGCCATACTAGGTCGGTCTACCTGCGACAACATCTGAAAGTACATGTAGTCCCCATGTGTGGTTTTGGTAATTAATGACAATCCTTATGGACTAATGTTTGCATTGAGATATATATATTTGAAGGAAAGTTACATAGGCAATGCATGAAGAACATTGTTCATCAACACAAATGTATCCATTGTGGCTTGGTAATGAATGATGATTCCAATAAAGCAACAATGGCATCATGGATCTATGGATATTTGTCCCATGGATAATGATAAGAAGAATGGATGATGTTGCAATGAATACAATCTATTGAAGGTCGGGTTTTGGGTCTCACGTGTTGTATACAACCTCGGACTAAAATGATTCAAAAGCAAAGCCATTTTCCTCAACAAGACTAGAATATTCATGTTGAACACTTGTCCATTTGAGGTCATCATAAGGACTCAATAATTCGCGCAATATATCTGTCATGTGTCTTTTGGACTGGACACCACTTGATCATGGAGTAAAGGTGAATGTTCACCAAGATAAAGATGAAAGATTGAATTCTTGATGGTCAACACTCTAGTACTACTTATGTATCACATGGGATCTTGTGGCATGGTAAGAAATTGTCAATTGTGCTTAACCCATACGATGTATTTCTATATCTTTGAGGGATAGGTGATTCTCATGGGAATGCATCAAGAGAAAGATCACAAGTGTCCATGAGATGATGACATCAAGTGTAATGGTCATCAAATTATACAAGGTCAAGTTCAAGATATGCATCTCAGAGGATTACATGCTTGAAGCTTGCGGATGATCACGTGGTGGCACATGTGAAGATGACATATAATGCAAAGCTTTCCTCATGACTTACGAGGATACTAATGAAGTCTTCACCGAGTTATGTGACCAATATTGCATGTACATCTTGAGCCAAGCATGACCCCATCATCAAGCTCAAGTGGAAGGCTCGAGTCAAAGGTATTGTGTCGTGGATCATTGACCATCGAAAAGGATATATGCTCAAGAATGGATTTCCGGAAGCTATAGTATAGTTCTTTTATTATTCTTGAGTTATAGGGATCCCGCACTATTAAGAGGGGATCAAAGGGGTTTAGTAATGGACTTGCTCAAGTCAACAATTACTAACTCAATTCCACTCCTATCCTTTATACAAAAAAAGGGTAATCCAAAGCCAACTCATTTCTCAAATACTATGGCATATCCTTTACATACTTTGCACCTTCAATTTTGGCTTATCTTGGGTGGTTCTCTATGTGAGGATCTTGAGCTTTTCAATAGCTTTAAAATAAGCCCCAAGATCATCAAAATCGGAGTTCGTATGTAAAAGTTATGCATGTTTCAGTTTTGGGTTCCTGCTGACTTTCCTATGGTCGGACGGTCCGGACTCGATGTCGGACGGTCCGGGCATTGCTCGGACGGTCCGGGTTCGAAGTTGGATGGTCCGAACATGGGCACCCGAGTCCAGTGGGTTTTATGCCCTTGTCGGACGGTCCGGGTTGCATGTTGGACGGTCCGAGCTATGCCCGGACAGTCCGGGATGAACCCCGGACGGTCCGACCGGGTCGTCGCCCATGGCCTTATTCACTGGCTTACTACCCGTTGACCTTCTCGGACGTCCGGGATCTATGTCGGACCGTCCGGGCTTGTCCCAGACCGTCCGACTTGGTCCTCGGACCGTCCGGGATGCTCCAGATCTGCACCAAACGGCTTGTTCTCGTGTGTACTATAAATACCCCTCACCCACTCCGGGTGAGGGTTGAGCACTTCATTCCAAACACACAAGAACCCTAAAAGGCTCCCTCTCCTTTCTCCTACACCAAATCCTAGATCCCGAAGAGATTTGTGAGAGTTCTTGAGAGAGATTTCACCCATTGATAGATCCACTCCCTCTCCCTCTTTTGACCAAAGGAATTCGCGATTTGAGCAAGTCTTGAGCATTTCCCCCTTGATCTTGTTACTCTTGGAGGTTGGAGACTCCTAGGCGGTAGGAGTGCTCCGGTGAGGAATCAACTTGTGATTTGCCCCCCAGAAAGTTTGTGAAGGTTTGGAGGCCGCCTCAAGGTCTACCACTAGTGGTTGGGAATCGCCTTCGTGGTGATATCTCAAGGGGAATAGGGTGAGCCTTCGTGGCGTTGGTGTGCCTTCGTGGTAACACCCATTCTCTCCAAACGGTGAGTAGCTTCCCTCCAAGGAAGTGAACATCGGGATACATCCTCGTCTCCGAGTCTACGGTTATCTCTAACCCTAGCTCACTACTTGTGGTTTACTTTGGTCACTTGACCTTGCATTCACTATATCTTGTTGTCCTCATTATTTTGTGTTGGTTATCATATTGTAGTGAACATTTTAGGCCAACACATTATACTCCGCTATTCACACGTACTACTATTGTTTCATATTGTTCCTTGTGTGAATTGGTATATTGTATCTCACATATCCACATCGTGTAATATATATCTTGTGTAAGTTTGTGTAACTTACTTGTGCCTACTAGTGTCATTATCATGTTCATATTGTTTAGAATAAAGTTGTTGTTGCCCTAGTTGAGCCTAGTATATTAAGGATTTGTGCTTGTTAAGTATCCGCTTAGTTTATTTCCGCATCCGGATATTAACAAATCCATAAAAGGTTTAAAACACCTATTCACCCCCCCCCCTCTAGGCGACATCGTGATCCTTTCAACATCCAGGGCGATACAGCCCCCAATACAGCGACGTTTCGCACCCCAGCAAAGAAAACGCTGAAGCAATAGCAGCATTAAGGTACGACTGCATAGACAAGCTGCTCACACGCGAGTTCGATGCCACCATCGAAACAATGCACAGCCTCGTGACCATCGCCAATGAGCACACCTCCGATGAAGAGGCATGGATCGCCAAAATAGGCAACCTAGTCGACGTCCACAACCATTGTGAGCCCAGAACCTCAAATGCAACAAGCGCAAGAACTCCAACCCCAATACCCAGCTTAACCACGACAACATCGAGTTCAAAGGCCATCACCAAGGCAGCAGAGGCCAAGGCCAAAAGAACGCCAATGGCAAGGAAGGGCAAGCCACGACACGCAGGCCCGAGCTACGATAAAATCATGAACCAGCCTACGACTGCAACTCCTCCATGAACCCAAACGGCCCCAAAGCTAGCCACACCAACAGGTAGTGCCTCATGCACAGAGAAGATCCGGAGAGATGACCAAGAGCGGAGAGGATGGCGATGACAACCACAACCCACAACACGGCGGCCGAGGTGGCGGTGGCCAAGGCAGCGCAAGCGAAGGAGCAACTGTTCCTGGTAACAATAACGGCAAGTCAAAATCCTTCCTCAGGTCTATCAAGAATGTGAACGCCATTTTTCGCAACGACGAGTCCAAGAGGGCTCAGAAGGTCGCCTGCATGGAAGTATACGCCACGGCACTGGTCTCATGTTTCCTCTCTGCTCTTTCGGCTAGTCGCAATATTCCATGGATTGCCATGCTTGTATTGTCATGATGCTCATTTTGTTTAGCATAGTGAAGATCACCACCTCACTTAGCGGATGATCATTCCATGATCATCATAAAACCCTAGCCAAAAACCCCACATAGTGATCATGTCATGCTTAAGTAGTTTATACTTTGCTTCATCTAATCACGTTGCTTAAAATATATGAGGATAATCGCCCCTGATATATTTTTTTCATTATTAAATTATATTAATAATTATGATAACCCTTATATAGTGATTAAAAATAAAACAATGGTAAATAAAATTCCACAAAATCATAACAAAGCTGAAATGTACTATTACAAAAACTATTATTAGACATTCATATCAAAATATGAATTATTTTATGTTATTATTTAAGTCTGGATTTAAAAATTAAATTTAAATAAAACCTACACTAATCCTAACCCTAAGCCCGCCTAAACCCTAACCCATAGGCCATCTTGGCCTAAGATCCCTTGGATCTTGAGGTGGCCGAGCCCCTCTCTCTCTCTCTCTCTCCCTGGACCCACACGATAGAGGATGCCAACCAGCCTGGTTGCATTGACGCAAGCATGCAACAGCAGCGCATGCCGCTCCGACTCCTGCTTCCTTCGTTGATGGCGCTCGCCACGGGATGATGCGACGCCAGCGCCCTCGACGCCCCATGCAGGTGTGCTCCTCTCGCCCAACCCCCACGCAAGCCGCGATCCCCCTGCCCTCTCGCCCCCGATACTCCCGCGTGCCATCATGCTCTGTCCCCCCCCCTCGCAACCAGCCCAAATGGATAAAGAAGTCGCGGCCCCCAGGCACTCCCACCTCGCACCACCCTCACTCCCTCCCCCTTCTAGTAGGTAGCACAGCCCAGGGCGGAGCCCTGCCAAGCAAGAAGGAGCTCGAGGTCAACCATGAGCTTACCCGAAGCCGAGGAGGAGGAGGAGCACCGCCGCTTTTATCCCTACACCCGACGATGACCCCGACGCCACCCCAAGCCGCCACCGACGACCCCGACATCGCCCTCGCCTCCTGAGCCGGTGAGCCCTCTCCCATCGCTTCGCTGCAACCGCTAGGGCTAGTCGTTGAATCCGATGGTCGCTTAGCGCTTCGGGTAAGTGTGCCGATGACAAGCAGACCCTCTTGTTAGATTCATTTTTTCAGCCTGCCGCCGCACAACCCAAAAATGGGTCGAAACCCTCTCAGCTCACACCAATCCTACGCCATTGAGCGTCCCTTTATGTTAGGCTGGACTGTTCGAGCCGATGGAAAAGTGCTCTTTCTGTTTATTTATTCTGGAATAAATTGGAAATTTTATTATTATATAAATTTAAACCCAAATAATATGGTTCAAAATTCTAGATGCATCTAAAATAAATACTCACCTAGTTCTATACTTCAAATAATTTTGTGATAATATTTTTGTGTTAGCAATATTAAATTCTTAATAAAAGTGTCAACTTAGAAAAATGATTATTTATATTCTGCTAATACAAATTAATTAAATTAAGATGCTACTGGAAGCTACTGAAATGACATAAATTTAATCTGCCAAAAATACCAAATAAATAGCATTCCTTTACTAAATGAATTGTTTAAGATTAACTATAAATCTAATTGAAGTAATTCCACTTGCTACTGTTCACTAATGTTGTTCTTAACTATATTCCTTAGTATAATAAAAAAAATACTTGTGTATTTAAATTCAAAAACAGCCACTTAGGACACTATATAAATCATGTAAAATAATGTATAAACCCAAATAACCTCAAACCGATTGCTCAGTTATCATGTTGAAATTCCCTATTTGCTTGTGTTGCTATTTTGTTTGTGTGTTGTGGTGTTTTGCCTTGTGAATGTATGGTGATTGTATGCCTATTTACTTTTCCACAAACGAGTAGATGAAAATGTTGAAGGAGCGGATGTCCGAAGACTTCCAAGAGCGAGAGGACATTGACCAGGGACACCTTGCCGAGCCAGGCAAGCCATCTTTCAAACTCAACCCTTTGTCCTATGTTTTAAAATTTCCCTTATGCACCTGTTGTTTAGTTCTTCATTCTTGTCACCTGTATCATGCTATTGTAGATAAGCCAACTATATGGTTTCATGTGGGATGGTTATGATAGTAGTTATGTTAGAGAATCAACCTCGTACAACTCAGCTCACCTATGGATCATGGTAGAAGTAGTACCCCGATGATCTTGATGTATTATCAAGGTTATCAAATAGCCATGCCAGGATAACAAGTGTAACAACTTCAGATGGTTAATCTGATCCCCCTTAATGATAGTGGCATGCATCTGAATGATGGGATGGCCTAAGATAATGTTGATGGAGTCGTTCAACATACTCAAAGTCTCGAAGGACTATCTAAGTGCCGCTGATATCTAGCACCCCGTGCAACCTACCTCACAACTAATATGAGGGATGCGTCCCTTGAAACCAGATTCTACCTAAGATGGGAGGACCAAACCAAGGGAATTGCGATTCCCTGGGGCCCTGGAAGACAGAGTGAGTCCCTTCACTCCAATGGAGGCAATATCCCAAGAGGATCATGTGTCGTCCAAGGCTATGGAATAACTCATTGGGTAGGAGCTCATATTGGGGTAGACTTGTGAAAGGTTTTGTTTGATTATCCGAGAACCGCATACCGAGCTATGACGAACCGTGGTTGATCACGGTGGATGTATTGAATCTTGTGGGTAAAGTGTACCCCTCTACAGAGTGTAAATCTATTCGAATAGCCGGAATCCACGGTCATGGATAGCTAGTGAGGCCACACTCGTTGGTAGATGGGAACTTGAGTACTGAGATTATGGTTCAGGATGAAAATGTAAGGAATAACATGGATGGTGATGATTTAACCCAACTTAACATAAGGTTGAACTTGCTTAAGTCAATCGTACTTAAAAATGTAATAACATGTGATAGATAGGCTTTTCTCCTCAAAATGAACCCCAAAGCCTTCCTATTAAGTTCTATTATGCAAAACTTGTCTTTTTTTAAGATGGTTTACGAGTACATCAAAAGTACTCACATAGTATGTCCCTGGCTATCAACTTGGCCAGACTTGGAAGAGCAGGTAATGGATGACGGTTACCCCGACGACTACACAAACTAGGATGTGCTACAAGTAGAGTGTTTGTTGGTTATGGCCTGCTTAGGTGTCAAGATCATTTTGCTTATCCGCTGGTATTGAGCCCGATGAGGCTATGTAAGACTTGGCCATAAGGTCGTATTGTTGTAAGACTTGTGTATCGGTACTTTGTTGGATGTGACTTTGTTTACCGCTGTCGAATTATGCGTCACGACACAACTAATCATGGGATTGTGACTGTATGCATAATTGGCCGCTTTAGACAGCTAGTCCGGGGTGCCCACAATGTAGTACTAGATGGGACCTCTAGGTATGATTATTTATTCCCACAAGGCCACAGCAGCAAATACAACAGACTAAGATTAAAAGACGGAGTTTTAAATATACTAGTATTCCATATTTCTGCTTCCAGAATTAATGTGTTGAGGTACTAACATTTGAAATTAAAACTCATCTGTTGCAATAAAAAAAGTTTCAACACTCACCTCATTTACTTGAGCACAATTTCTGACACATTTTGCCCTACTTGCAAATTGAAGAGTTCCTCTAGTCTCCTCAATATGAATCTGTAGTTAACTTTTTAGAAGATGCAATAGAATTGAAGGTAGGGTAACTTCATGAGGATTAGACACTATATGATTTACTTGGACGTATCAAATGTAACCATAAGCACACCTCTTCAGGTGCAGCCGTGCAAATGATTGATGTCTTTGCATTGCCTCCAAGTGCAGACTGGAGGATGCGAGTCAACTTACTATCACGATAAGGGATGTGTCCTCTGCATCAAAATAATTAGTCACTTAAGGCATCAATCAATCTTGTCACTTCGGAAAATTTTCACATAATTCAATAAGTAGGCGCGAGTAGTTAGCAATATATTTTTCTTCACTTGCATAAGGTAACTTCTTTATTAGGGATATAAGCCCATGATTTTATAGGTTAAAAAACTACAACATCTGCGGTGCCATAATCAGCGGGTCTATCATCTGCGGTGCCATAATCAGCGGGGCTATCAAATTAGCCAAATAGACAATAGCAGGGTGCAACAACAAAGCCTGTTAGTCCCAAACAAGTTGGGGTAGTGTCGTCGATATGTAACGTCAGATGCCATGGGATGGCTAAAGTGAGGGGAAGACACGAGGGAGAGAATGTCGATGGTGCCGGAATCGGGTTGGGCACAAACACGGTGGAGGACACCACGATGTACCCAGGTTCGGGGCTCTCCGGAGAGATAACACCCTTACTCCTGCTTGTCTCTTATATATCAATGCTCTGGCTACAATAACTGCTTCTCTATCTTCTCAGGGGAGGGTGAGCGCCGCCGCCGTGGGCAAGGCTCTCTCCTGCGTCCCTGAGGAGTAACTACAAGCAGTGAACGAACTAAGGGGAAAGTGAGTAATGGTCGTCTAGGATGAGTCGTCCCTCACGCAGGAGGGGTACCCTGGCTCTTATAGTGTGAGCCCAGGGTACTTCGGTAACTTCATTGCCGAATGGGCCCAGATGTCATCCTCTAATCGGCCTGGGCCCACCGACTGCTCCTCTCCGGGTGACCCGGATCCTACGAGCGGCGGCCCATGTTGTAGACCCATAGGGCCTAGGGATGAACAGTGGAGCTAGGAGGTGAGGTCTTGTCGCCCTGTCCGCGGAATCGGCGGAGAGGTCGACACCGTATCTCCGCCAGATCCGCGACATGACTTGGCCTTCCTGCCACCCAGATATCTCGGGATATGGCATTTATGACCTCGTAATCATACCCCCGACTGGTGTCGGGGTCAACTTCCTCCAAGGGCAATAGGTTGTTCCGATTGCGCCTGGGCCGACTGTTAGTTCTTGGTAAGGTTGATTGCTCTGGGCAATCGGCCTTCCAAGTGCCTGTCTCGGCCCAGCTGCGGACCAACCGGATGATTATCTTGGTGAAGGAGGGGTGGACCGATTGCGCCTGGGCCGACTGCTGGCATTCGGTACGGCCGATTGTCTTGGGGCAATCGGCCGTACGTCCGCCCAGCTCGGCCCAGCTGCAGCCCTAATCGGTCCATCCTTGTCTTGAAAGGTTGCTTCCGCTTGGGTTAGCCTACCCGGGTACCAATCCCCCGACAGGTAGGCTAGAGTTGAAACCCATAAGATATCAAAACCAAGTCATGGTTCTGGCACATGGATAGCTAACTTCCACACGCCCCTGTCTAGAGCTAGATCTTTGGTGATAACCCAGTCCTTCAGATCTCTCTTCGGGGACTCCTCCCAAGTCATGTTTGGTCTCCCCCGACCTCTCTTGACATTGTCAGCACGCCTATGCACTGCCGCTTCAGGAGGCCTATGCTGAATATGCCCAAACCATCTCAAACGATGTTGAACAAGCTTCTCTTCAATTGGTATATCACATATATCATCATTCCGAACCTGATCCTTCCTTGTGTGGCCACATGTCCTTCTCAATATGTGCGTCTCTACCACACCTAGTTGTTGGACAATTCCACGATTGAATAAAATAAAATAATTTGGTTGTGCACTCGGATATTTCTTTCGCTCTGATAAGTGTCTTTCTTTTCAATTTGGCGCGTTATCATGACTTCGAACACTTAAAAGGATGGAAAAGAAAGCCTCAATAACTTTTAGGTGCCAAATTCTTGGATAATAGATTGGTCAGTATAACCTAGTAATAGGATAAATGATGATAAAGTACAAATAAAACCCATGTTTAATTTTCCCAAATTTTCCATTTGTTATCCATGTTGTAAACTATATGAATAGTGTCGCAGGCTGTTTATGGTTGCTGGAAACTTGGGATAACTACTGTATAATAATCAGAGCTATGGCATGTGCCTATACTTCTGTTGGATTACTCATCTCACGCTATATGTCAAAGCTTGGTACAGTTTTGTTAGAGAAAGTAACAGATTATTAAGTCAGGGTAATGATAGAAATACCTTTGCTTTCCGTTCTCACTTAACTTATTGATGACATTACCAAGAATCATCAAACTCTTATTAATATGCTTCCCTTCCTTCAACCGCACACCATCAGCTCCTGTCTTGGCGATTCTTTCTGACCCAGCTAAATCAACCAAGTTCTACATGTAGAAAAGCAGTGTGAATCAAAGCATTATTTTTTTTGACACATTTATTTTATTTTGCAAGCGGGAGTCAAAAGAAGATACCAAAATAGACACACGGATTGCATCTCCAGAGTTCATCTGGTCCTTAGCACTGCTTTCAATTACCTGAAACCAGCAGAACAACACAATTTGAGTATTTTTGTTATCATGCCCATTCTATGTAAATGGACTGAAAACGGCTACAATAACTTGTGGCTTTCAGTGTACCATCCGAAAAATTGTATGAGATCGGCTGCTCCGGACATTCATGTTTGTTTCTCCGAAATGTCTATTTGCTGAGAAAAATGAAAGCTTACGAATTGGTGAAAATGGAAATAAACATTGAACAAGTACGACAATAAATAGACAGAAATGTAACCTTCTCCAAGCTCAAGGAGTTGTAGCACTTGCTCAGCATTGTTAACAATTTCTTCCCGCAGACCGGACACATACACACCGCGCTGTAGCCACAAAACAAATCCTTACACAGAGTGACAGCAAGTAGAAGAAAGTTATAACAATTCCTAGCATTTACCTCAAGGCTCTCGTGAATTGGCAGCTTCTCGCTCCCAAGTGTCAGGAGGTCATTGATCTCCTCATTGTAAATCTCCATGTACGAGACCCTAATCAGGAACTTCCGGTCTGCGGCCTATCCCAAAACAAGAATCAAACTGAGGACTCAACCAAATAAAAATATTGTGCCCAACTAGCTTGCCTAGGAAGTCAGGACACCTGATAAAGTACAGTCACATTTGTGCAAAAATTCTACTAAAGCCTCTTCCCACCTCATGTAGTACTTCGACATGTGCTTGTAGCACAACCGGTCTTGATGTTTGAGTTTTTTTTTCCATGATGGTAACATAGTAAGGTGGGAAATTCCCACAACTGGCGCTCAAAAAGGAAATTGATCTAGTCGAGTAAGCAATTACCTCGGCCGTAGTGTCAAAAATGTCGCGAACAGCGAGCGGGATAATCCCAGGGTCGCCACCTGAGCCGTTCATGGTGAAGGTTTTGCCACTGCTGGTCTGGCCGTAGGCGAAGACGGTCCCGTTGAAGCCATTTACGGCAGCACGGATGAGGGAGTGGACGAGAATACCGTAGATCCGCGCATTGGTCACCGTCTGGGTGAACACGTGGTCTTCGAGTGGGCAGGGAACCGACCAGCAAAAAAGGAGAGCGCCCGCGAGTTAGAAATGAAGGGAGATGGAGAAGGTGGGAGAAGAGTGAGATAGAGGGAGGATTCTGGTACCGAAGGCGAAGGAAGTGCCGGGGACAGGGACAGCGCGGTGGAGGAGGGAGATTCGGGAGTCGCCGACGCACCACTCACGGTTCCCACCAGAGCCGCCGCCCCAGAAGGAGGAGGAGTCGGCGTCGGGGTCGGCCGAAGACTTGGGCGGACGGAAGCGGACGGCAACGGAGATCTTCTCCATGGGCGGCGGCGGGGGGTGGACGGCGTGTCGGCCACTGCTAATGGTTCGGGCGAAGAAGAACGAAAGAAGTCCACATACCCCCTGAGGTTGCATAAACCGGACACTTCACCCCTGAAGTCCAAAACTGGTTACTTAGCCCCCTGACCTTTCCAATACCATTTAAATGACCCCCTAAACCTGATTAGAACGGTATTAGCAGGCTGTTTTGCTCATCTTAAGATGAAGATCAGCAGAGAATCTTTCTGAGATGGCTTCTACATTCAGAAGAGAAAGTTGGATACTTTGCTTTGTAGTTTGTATTAGCGTTCTAGTTCCCCGGACGTTGGTTGTAAATTTTCACTATGGATTCTCTACCATATAACATGGAAAAAAAGTAGACACTTCAATCTCCGAGTATAATCGCATCCAAAAAAATATTTTAACATAACCATATTTAAAGGAAAACATTATGATTATCGGTTATGCAGAAAGATGACAATATAAATTTGTACGAAGTATAAATCAGAGAATGTTTTCAAGTGCATCACAAATCAGTTTCAAGTTTCAACACAAGTTTAATCTTGTAACAGTCATCAAAACTGACAACCGTGTGCTCGAGTGGTCTGGACTGAGCCATCCCATGCCTAGCCAAAATAAACATCATGAAGCTGCACCTGTCTACTGTAAATCTTCCATGTGCCTAGCAAGAGGCCTAGTCTAGAAACAAAGAATATTCAGACTAAACTTTGGAACGAGCTTGAGCTGCTCGGAGGCACGATGACAGCAGCGGTCCTGGGTGTTGAACTGGAATACCGCGACGAGTTTCTCAGCGAGCGCCATGGCAGCGGCACTTCTGGGCACCTCCAGGTGGACTGAGAATTCGTGAGAGGCGAGGCAGCTGCTGCGCGTGAAAGGGGGGAAGTTCCAGCGCTTTGCAACATCCACGTAGCTAACCTGACAGCCCTCCCATGCCACGCAGGTAAAACAGCCTGCTAAAACCACTCTAATCAGGTTTAGGGGGTCGTTTAGATGGTATTGGAAAGATCAGGGGGTTAAGTAACTGGTTTTGGACTTCAGGGGGTGGAGGGGCCGGTTTGTGCAACCTCAGGGGGTTATATGGACTTCTTTCGAAGAAGAACGGAGGGAAAGAGAAATTTCGGCCCCGGAGTTTGGGTGGGGTGCCGGGCAGAGTATCTCTATTAGGGCACTCCCAATGCTTGTATCTTAGCACGTAATCATAGACATTTTGCTTATGTGGCATACTATTTAATGAAGAAAGAGAGTGAAGTTGTATCTTAGCTAAGATACAACCCTTGCACGTGGCCATATACAAAAAACATGATTAGACCAATCACACTTATGCATGTAGATAAAATCATTAAATAAGATACAACGTCTAAGAAACAATGCATTGTGTGAGGTGTATCTTAAGTTTTTATTGCTCCTATGATATTGTGCTAAGAAACAATGCATTGGGAGAGCCCTTAGGGCATCTCCAATAGGTTGTACTATAGTATTTAAATTGTGTTGGTAAAATGTTCATGTCATTTACCAACAAACTATAGTGGGAGTAACATAGGTAGTAACATAGATGTCACATAAACAAAAGAGATTATGTGGCAAGCAATTAAAGAAAAGAGAGATAAATAGAATAACATAATATGTTACCATCACATAACGGTTTTCAATGCAAAATGAGTCTACAAAGCAATAAATGAACATATCTACGTTATTACTCCCTCTGCTCCGATGCATAGGGCTCATTTTCAAAATCTATTTGTTCCATTTTATCTTTAGATTAAGGCCTATAAGCATTAAATGATATTTAATTAGCACACAATACGGCATGGCCTCTCCTCTTCTCTCCACTAGTTTTTGCATGCAGCTAGTAGTATTCTTGAAAATTGGTTCATATTTGACTCGAATCAAACTCTTATTGGTGGAAAGGAATAAATTACTTAGCCAATGAGTGTTCACCTTGGTCGCGATGCAATTCATAAGGAGCCTAACACACCGGAACGGAGGGAGTACTCATATAACACTACCCACATAAGAGTAGTAACATAGACTAGTAACATGTGTATGTTACTAGTCTAAGTTACTTCCAACTATGAGCAGCCTCATACAACTACTACAATGGGTTGTATGTAAGCCATCCAATAAAATAAAATAAATAATTGTGGTTGTTTTCTATTCTATCTTGAAGCTTGTGCAAGTGATGTTGGTTAATCTACATACAACTTTACTCTCTCATCTCATTAATTACATGCCACGTCATCTAAATGTCCTGGGTGGCAAATTTACAACACCTATTTTACAACCATTGAAGATGCTTTTAGGGGAACTGCGGAACTGTTCGTCGTCGTCATTGTGGTGATGGTGCGACCACCTATCAACTCCATCGCTCTTACGGTCGCTCCCGTACAACCCATCCCACGTACGCACGAAAAAATTTAGCCCACGTACGCACGTTCCACCTCTCGTTCCCCTCCCCCTCCCCCAAATCTCTCGTTCCCAATCCCATCTTCTCCGCAAGGTTGAGACAGATTCACAACTGCTAGTGGAGGCGATGGATCTCAGCAAGGTTGATTTCTCTGCTTACGCTCCGATCATCGAAGATATGAAGTTCCATTTGAAGATGTGGTTCTCATCTCATAGAATCAATCTCTGTAGGCGTAGTGCTAATAAAATTGCGCATGAGTTGGCTAACATTGGCCGCCTGTACCAAGCTAACCACTTTCAAGAGTGGGGACCGGATGTTCCAGCCACTGTGGCTGTTTGTGTTCGAGGCGATCTGCCTGGGCACCGTTGATTTATAGAGTTATGTTTTACCTCAAAAAAATCCCATCTTCTCCATACCGGAGTCGCCGCCGCCAACCTCCTCCCGCGGTCCAGCCTTCAGCGACCTCGAGTGGCAATAGCCAAAAGATTGGAGCGACGGATCCGCCCCTTGCCATCTCATCTCTTCTTCATTGAGTCCAGGAGGAGCTCGATGTGGGTTTTGGGCGGGGGTCGGCGGGGGAGGAGGAGAGGCGCTTGTCCGAGGAGGACGAGCTGCTGTTCCAGGACATTGTCAGGGAGGTGGGGCGGCTCGGCATCCGTGAGTGCTCCGAGGGGCGCCGCCAGGAGGACGCGCCGGCGAATGGCCTCCTCCCTCATCCGGCGGCTCTTGCGCGTCGTAACCAGCAAGGGGGGTTGTACCGGTCACCCTTAGCCTTGATGGTGCTTCTGACGTCGACGCTCATGGTGCAAGAGGTCAGCTCCGCGGCGGCGCAGTTGTCGAGGACACCGTCATGTGTCTCGCCAAGAGCGAGTAAACGGTGCTCGACACGCTCTTCTGGGGACCTCCCCAGGACGCCGACGTCGTGGCCCAGCTAAAAGTCAAGCACGTTGTCCCTCTCATCGAGAGCAGTCAAGGGACTCACCTGCTCATCCTCATCCTCAGGAGCTGCAACCATATGCTTCAGGAATTGATCATCGCTAGAATCACGCTAGACCACAAGAGGTTTTTCAGGATTTGTGCTACGAGGCAAGTGCATATAACATTCGTGTTTCTCCCTGTTGGGGTTCGGGACAGAAAACACAAATTTTTCATAACCTACGAGACCCATACCCAAGACCTATGCTATGCTGATGCAAGTAACGGACAGAAATAGATCACATACCAGTATGTAGTCCGTTAAGCGGGAAACGTTCCCGCATGAACGTGGTTGGTGTAGTCGTACCGGCAATCCCCGATGCCGCGCAGATCCACGATGACTCCTGTAGCCACCCGATCCTTGTGGACCGATGACGGGATTACGTCCCCGTCGGAACGTTGCTGATGAAGACCTCGCGATACGGCCACGACGATGAAGTAGCACCACAAGTGTAGTGCCTCGCGGGATTATACACATACAGTATACCCGATGTCCCTCCGGGCTCCGAACCAGTAGAGCAGCGGAAAGAAGATGGATTCGGATCCCGATTCCAGCAGCACGACGGTGTGCGTATAGTGGAGAAATCCCCAACCAAGTGTAGACTCCAAACAAGGGGAGTCCACTCGAGGAAGGAGAAAGGAGGGAGAGAGAGATGAGAACTTATCTCAAAATATGATGAATAAAAGGGCACCGCTACCCCTCCTTATATAGGCCAAGGAGGGGTGCCAACCCCCCTCCACTTCCGGGGTGGGACTAATCCCAAGGGAGGGGGTGCGCGCACCTATTAAGGGGGGTGGGCCCCCTCATGGCGCCATGGCCCATGGGGGAGGACTCCCTCTCCCCTAATGGGCCCTATGAGGCCCATATGCCTTTTAATTCATTTTTAAATATATTTTAATATTTAATTCAGATAATTAAATAATAAAACATATATTAAACATTATTAAATATATTTTGAACCTTTCAAAATACCCGGAACAACTTCCGGCCTTCATCGGAACAATTCCGGTGTTCTCTCCAATTTCTCCGGTGATCCCGAATCAATCCTTACTGCGTCGAGTACCCTTAAGTGTAACACCCTACGGTCCGGGAAACAGCAAACATGATCGAGACAATTCTCATTGATCAATGACTAATCAATTGGACCTGGTTACAATCCTTGATAGCCCCTGCGTTTCCATCGAATGAACTTCAATCGCTGTTGGATCCGTTAACCGTGTGCCTGTTCCCTTTGTCCTATGGTACTTTGCTTGTCCGAGGTTTGATCATCGGTATCAAATATACCTAGTTCGTCCTCGTTCTGAACAAACAATATTACTCGTTCCCGTGATATTACAACTCCCCACGGTACTACCGTGGTGCGGTACTACCGCACCCAGAGCGGTACTACCGCCCCACGGTACTACCGAAGCCCAGTGCCGTGCCCACTACCGCAAAGTCCAGTGGACTTACGGTAGTGAGTGCGGTACTTGCTCGCGGTACTACCGTGACACGGTACTACCGCACTGGGAGCGGTACTACCGCACTGGGAGCGGTACTACCGCCCCACGGTACTACCGAAGCCCAGTGCCGTGCCCACTACCGCAAAGTCCAGTGGACTTACGGTAGTGAGTGCGGTACTTGCCTGCGGTACTACCGTGACACGGTACTACCGCACTAGGAGCGGTACTACCGCCCCACGGTACTACCGGGGGCCAGTACCGTGTCCACTACCGCAAAGTCCAGTGGACTTACGGTAGTGAGTGCGGTACTCGCCCACGGTACTACCGTGGCGCGGTACTACCGCTCCAAGAGCGGTACTACCGCCCTGGCAGAACCAAGGAGCCCAGGCCACACAACAGATGAACTCCAAATAAAACAGGCAAACCCTGAACTGCCACAACTTCTGCAAATGAACTCCGATTAAGGCAAACTCAAGCTTGATGGAAAGCTAACGAACAGAGCTGCCTAATCACGACTGGAAATATTTAGAAGTGGCAGAGGAGAAATGTCAAACAAATAGAGGCGTGAAACCTCTCACCGAGACGACCCGACAAATCTCCCACATCGAAAAACATACAAGAAGACGCATATGAAATCTGTTTTCGATGAACAAGAGCTTGTCATGAAGAAGACCACAAGCTCCAAAACCCACAAAGAGAAAAGCCAAACAAGAACCAATAAAGATGATGCCAAGGATGCAAAAGGTTTGATCTCTCCACGAACGACTCGGCCTAGCCTATAACACAGTCTCCTAACTACTACCAAGAGACCGGTAAACTAGACACCTATCTAGTCAAACCTTTGTCTTGCGCATAATCCACTTGAGCTTGATGATGACGATCATGCCCGCCTCAAGTTGGAACATCTTCCTTGATTCCGCGGGCTTGGTGAAGACTTGTAGATAGCTCCCCCATACTCCATTATGGGTGAGCCTCTTTTAGGCACATCTTCACACGACCATTATCACCAAATGGTCGGCAAGCTCCAAGCATACGATATCTTCGTGATGCTCCTCTTGGCCTTGCACATATCTACGTGACCAATCTTTGGATAGCTCCATGAAGAACACCTTGGTCAACACGTAATCTTCATCTTACAACCTTGAAGTCACCATATGATCTTCAAGCGTTGCCTATGGACACACCTTAAAGTATAACTCAAGGAAACCATTAGTCCATAAAGATTGTCATCAATTACCAAAACCAAACATAAGGGCACATGCCCTTTCAATCATCATACCATTCATGACTTAAACTGTAGTGTCATTATTAAGCCTGGATATTTCTTGGCATTACAATATTTCTTATAAATGATCAAACAACTATCATCAATATAAGAATAACTCATTCATAATCGTAATGTGACCATAAGAGATATCATTCATAAAAGGATAACAACTGACTTGTTTCTCACTAATATGAATAATTGTCTTCGCGAGATGCAAGACACACTAATAAAGTCCTCATTCAAACGATCATAAAATTTATTCATATATTAATCAATTGATAGATGTAGAGGGAGAGTGTTGTCGACCATCAACTATCTTGATTGCCGTCAGCACACATTGTCACCTCATCCCTTCCAAGCCACTCTCAAGCAGTAAGTTCAAGCATCGAATACTTAATCAACCGCAATTAGTATTTCATGGGAAAGACATTTATAACTCGTATATCAAATATACCTTCTCCGTCAATGACCATTCCTGCATTGGTTCTACTCTTAAAGTTCTTAACTTTAACCATGACCTCATGACAGGTGAACGATTCTCCTTCATGACATAGTCCAGACATGGTCTTTGTAACTGGGAAGAAGCAGATGCAACTCCCCAGTTATCGCAAAGTAACCAGTCATGCAGTAGTCCAAGTTATACACAAGGTGTTCCATGTATCTTATACATTTTCCAAGGGACTTTCTCAGCAGGTTGTTCCTTCCACCATAGTTGAAAGAAACCCCGTCCATATACTCATATTCCATTACTCTGATTTGTGACCAAGTTTTTCAAGTTCACCTAGCACGTCATAGTGTTGGTTAACATGCATTCACAATTCAGATTCCATAGAATGAATTATGGTGTATTGGACAGTCATTCATAAGTGACGGTGAGTGCGATACTCATCATCATCTTCCTTGATTACGGAGTTGTCAGGTGTATCTCCTAGCAGTTCTTCGTATTATGTTTAGCAAGTCATTACTAATGAGTATGTCTCTAATGGTGTTGGTACACATCAATGAAGTAAGACCCGTTTACCTTAAGTTCTATCATACTAAAAGAGCCATAGTTCTAAACATTGGTATGACGTTATCTACAATGATATTTGCTAAGACATGAAGATTAAGTTCATAATATGGAGTTCATGTTTCAAAAACAATTCTGGAACTCCCACTCAGACAAACATCCCTCATAGTTTGTTCTAAGTGATTACACGATCCTTGAAGAACATACCTCCCCCGTGTGACACGACCATCATTATGTTGTTCAAGGTAGGCCATCATGCCAATCACATCATCCATGTGACTCATGCTCGACCTTTCGGTCTCTTGTGTCCCGAGGCCATGTCTGCACATGCCAGTCTCGCCACAATAACCTTAGTGAGTATATGCCGCGTATGCAAGGCCATGTTTCTGGACATGTTAGGCTTGCTCCACCCATCTCTTGTGAACGTAAAAATGTTTGACACCCGTGTGACACGTGATGCCTCCATAATGAAGAACTTTCCAGATGGTGCTTCACTAAGGAAGGACATTTTGTTGGATTAGTGAGGGATCATCCTATTATGCTACCGTCGTATATTTATCATATTAGCAAAACAGGATGCAATAGTATAAATCATACATGCTATGATTCCTCCGACATGCAAATTAAAGTTGAAAACGTCTTTCTACTTTATCTTTTGCAAGTTTTACGTGGCTGCTAGGGGTTTCGAGAAAAGAACCGTTTCTATTCTACGAAAAGAAGCCACAACACCAATCCACAATTGTCTCTATTACACCCCTGTCGGGGCCCTCCGTTGCAAACATCTTCGCATCGCTAATGCAGAGAGACAGACACCCCCAACCACTTTATATGGTACAAGCCATATGTCAAGCGTGGAACCAGTCTCGCGTAAACGCATAAGGTTGGTCGGGGGCCGCTTCATCAAACATTGCCGCAATGCTAAATGAGTACACGTGAGAGGGTAACAATTGGAGAATTGATGCCCACATACTAGATGTGTTATATCCGTACAATACATCTACGCATAGCCTTGCTCTGATACCACTGTTGGGGTTCGGGGCAGAAAACACAAATTTTTCATAACCTACGAGACCCATACCCAAGACCTATGCTATGCTGATGCAAGTAACGGACAGAAATAGATCACATACCAGTATGTAGTCCGTTAGGCGGGAAACGTTCCCGCATGAACGTGGTTGGTGTAGTCGTACCGGCAATCCCCGATGCCGCGCAGATCCACGATGACTCCTGTAGCCACCCGATCCTTGTGGACCGATGATGGGATTACGTCCCCGTCGGAACGTTGCTGATGAAGACCTCGCGATACGGCCACGACGATGAAGTAGCACCACAAGTGTAGTGCCTCGCGGGATTATACACATACAGTATACCCGACGTCCCTCCGGGCTCCGAACCAGTAGAGCAGCGGAAAGAAGATGGATTCGGATCCCGATTCCAGCAGCACGACGGTGTGCGTATAGTGGAGAAATCCCCAACCAAGTGTAGAATCCAAACAAGGGGAGTCCACTCGAGGAAGGAGAAAGGAGGGAGAGAGAGATGAGAACTTATCTCAAAATATGATGAATAAAAGGGCACCGCTACCCCTCCTTATATAGGCCAAGGAGGGGTGCCAACCCCCCTCCACTTCCGGGGTGGGACTAATCCCAAGGGAGGGGGTGCGCGCACCTATTAAGGGGGGTGGGCCCCCTCATGGCGCCATGGCCCATGGGGGAGGACTCCCTCTCCCCTAATGGGCCCTATGAGGCCCATATGCCTTTTAATTCATTTTTAAATATATTTTAATATTTAATTCAGATAATTAAATAATAAAACATATATTAAACATTATTAAATATATTTTGAACCTTTCAAAATACCCGGAACAACTTCCGGCCTTCATCGGAACAATTCCGGTGTTCTCTCCAATTTCTCCGGTGATCCCGAATCAATCCTTACTGCGTCGAGTACCCTTAAGTGTAACACCCTATGGTCCTGGAAACAGCAGACATGATCGAGACAATTCTCATTGATCAATGACTAATCAATTGGACCTGGTTACAATCCTTGATAGCCCCTGCGCTTCCATCGAATGAACTTCAATCGCTGTTGGATCCGTTAACCGTGTGCCTGTTCCCTTTGTCCTATGGTACTTTGCTTGTCCGAGTTTGATCATCGGTATCCAATATACCTAGTTCGTCCTCGTTCTCAACAAACAAGATTACTCGTTCCCGTGATATTACAACTCCGTGACCTAGTCACACGTTTGCAAACTGTATGATGTAACATCACCGAGTGGGCCCAGAGTACCTATCCGTCACACGGATGGACAAATCCCGCTTTGATCTATTTGCATACTCATCAACCATCTATTTCGGAATACCCAAAGTGCACTGTTATGGCCAGCATATTTCAGTCAGGCGGTGGGATACAAATCAAAGTCTCCTCATAGATGACAATTACGTATGATCATTATGGTCTAAGGATCTGGTCACTACGTTATAGTTATCGCAATGTCGAACTATGTGACTTGATCACATCGCAACACTTCTGGTGGGTGTATGTCCATCATATCATTATCCAATGATAGACTCCATTGTCAACAGACGCCATTGTCTCATGATCAGGAAACCTTGATCATCAATCGCCCAATGGACTAGTATACTAGGGTTTACTAGGGACCTGGTTGTTTGTATACCACACCTGTATTAATGTTTCCGCTTAATACAGTTATAGCATAGTATCAAACGTATTATGAACTAATGGAATATGCTCGATAAAACATATTTTATTTGCCTCTAGGGCACATTCCCAACACTCCCTTACTTCGTTGTCTCTTTTCTTCTCGATTCACCAGGTTAGTACTCTGTTTTATTTGACAGATGAATACACATCCCACACATAAGATTTACCACATGGTACTGGAGGTGAATATTTTGTCCATTATATGGTTGATGTTGTAGAATCGTTCCTTCAAGAATCGATCCCAATGGAGGGTGTAATTAACTTAATTCATGTTTTCTTTTATGGTGGTCGAATACTATGTTGTATAAATTCATTGGATAGTACGTCGTGCTATATTTGGCTTCCTTATTTATTTTGTCTCTTAATATGGATCTTAACTTGGTCTGTACAAGGTCAAGTAAGCCAGAAAATATCTTCTAGATGGAAATAAGATTCTATAAAAATCGGGCCAATACATATGGTTGTAGCACCCTGTTTTTTATGATTAAACGTATTCTATTTAGCAACATAGATGTCCATTTGTAGATAATTTACATGCACCCAATTTTTTTTGCGTCAAAGCTTCTTACCAAAAGAGTTGGTAAAGTTAATTATAAATATCTTGCTTCTTAAAGATTTTCGCATTTACTGAAGATGTCGTGACTTGAATTGCTGCTAAACCAATTAGAGTATGAAGAAACACATTATGCTAGACACTTTAGCGTCTTAGTCCCCCAGTACTATGATACTGTAAAGAAACATATTTAATACTGTAAAGAAGCATTTTAGCATTGTAATGTTTATCCACTATACATTATTTAATGCTTCGGGAAATACACATGCAAACGAGCTTGCGACACGCGAAAGGATGAGGAGAACGAGGTTTTTCACGTGAAAGGATGAGATGAACGAGAAAAGAGCGAAAGCGGGTGCACGAAGGACGACAAATACACACTAGAAGATGGCTCAATGGAAGCAAATGCCAATAGCGAAGGCTAACGTGGACTCATTTTGGAGTCTCTGGGTAGACATGTCAAAATTTAAATTTTGGAGATTAAGTAAGGGTAGTTTTGACTTTTTATCCCTTTGATTTTTATCATTAGTCTTTTGGTCAAAATTTATTGATTACAATGGATTATGGAGCATTTTGGCCGAGTTAAAGGAAAAGTTGTAATGGTATCAATTAGTCCATATAAGAGTGACACATTTGAGTGAGGCTTTAAATAGTGTAAATTGCTAAAACAAATTGGTAAAGATGAAATACTCAACAACTGCGATATTTTCTATTCGTAATATTTATATAAATTTATTGGTTCTCTATAGTGACTGAGCTTTTCTCCTCCCACCTTTTCAGGGCTATTATACAGACAGCAAGGAGAATCTTGGAAAATGCAAACAGGTAATTGTTTTTCTCTGCAACTTTATTTTTCCTTTGGTGATGAATTCTGTTTGGTACCACGATGTGTTCATGTTGCTATGTTGTTGTGCTACCTCCACCGATTCCACTGAAAAAAAGTGTTGTGTGTAGTTCCAGTCTTTCACTTGCACTGGAAAAAGTGTAGCATATGTTACCTCTCATCGAAAATAAGTGACATGGTTTTAGTTCAAATTTGAACTAAAACCACATCACTATTTCCTAATGGAGGGAGTACATGCCTAGCTGCAGCTCTGCTACTTGGTTGTCAAACATCAATGTTGATGCACATCGACTAACCATGGAAGTGCACTTCTATAGTTGTTGGTTACGTGTTGATGCGTGGGTGGTTTACTTCGGAGATTGGGAGCGAGAGGGCGTGGGGATGAGGCGTGCGTGAATAGCGGTTTGTTCTTTGCGTGGAGCCTACGAGGGAGGGATGGTCGAACCATCACGTGTGTGAAGAATGGTAACATTTTTTGTTGTAGTAATACTATGTGCTCAGTTTTTGTGCTTGATTAATATTTTTTATCTATTTAAAACAATGTCGTGACTATCTTTGTTTCATAAGGCGCAACAGATGGTGAACGATCGGTTGGTGGCAAGGAACAGCAGGAGGCGGTGACCATGGGAGGATCAGTTAGACGGAGGAGGTCACCGTTGGAAATCTAGCTAGCAAGCGGCGGCGACATATACATGGTTTATGGTTTGATGCTTGCTTTTTTATCTACATCAATGCTTATAGAACTAAATTGTTGAATGTTGTCTTGATGTTTTAATTAATTCATTGCATTTAGTTTGGGGAGCATGGTGTAACTTGATTTCGTTCATCCCAGGATACTGAAAGCCTACTGAATTTTTACATAGACGGAGGAGGTCACCGGTGGAAATCTAGCTAGCAAGCGGCGGCGACATATACATGGCTTATGGTTTGATGATTTCTTTTTTATCTACATCAATGCTTATTGTAAGTGCATCTAGTACCCCTTTGAGGTTTTGAAGTATTTGATGACAAAACGGTGAAGGACGGATGTGTTTGTGAGCATACACAGGAGAATAGTCCCTGAAGAAGAGGTTAACCACCGTTGTCGACCCCCCAAAATGTTGAGGAACATTGAAGTAATCGGTGTGTTTCCTGAAGACTGAGGAGGCGCGAAATCCTGAGGAAACAGGATCCTGAAGCATTCTGCTGAAGCTGAAGAAGCTGTTCACGATCCTGAGGCACCTCGCGCTGAAGTCGAAGTTGAAGCGTAGTATGCGTTAAGACTTTTGTATTTCTTGAGTCGTAGGAAAACACCGCACTGTTGGAGGGGTTGAGGAAAATGAGTTCTGTATTTCTGAGGAAGTGCTCAAATAGAAATCCTGAAGAAAACCCCAAAAATCTCCTGCAGTAGAAGTTCAGTTCCTCGGGTGTCGACGTTGTTCTTCAGGACACTGAGGAATTTTTCTTCGGTTGAGGAGTCAGGAAACTGCCAGTGCAGTTCGCCTTAAGAAAGAGGGAGTTCGTTCCGACCGTGCCACGTGTCGCGTGGTGAGTGCTGGTACCAATCCAGCAAACGGTCCGAAGGGTGGGCATGAAAGTAATTTCGTGCATGTGCATTTATGTCCTTTCACCTAGGGTTGCTCCCCGACTATAAATAGCCGCCCCCAGCCCCATTTGTGGGTTGGCTGCTCCAAGAGAAAAACTGACACTTGTCATTTGAAAGCAACCCACCTCTGAGGAAACTGAAGAACCTAAGTGGGGAAACCACCAGCCTGAGTAGTTGAGCATTTTTGAGGAAGTCGGTTCGAGTGATCCAAAGCTTTTTACTCTTGAAGACTGTGATTTTCCAGCCAGTGTAGAGGTCATCGTTCTGAGGAAGTCAAGATGCAATTGTGACTTCCCTGAGTGAACGGAGTCTGGGAAGGTTTCGGGAGTCTACCTTGAAGACTCACCTGAGTAATTGGACGGAGTCTGGGGACTTTAGTTCAAGGAGAATAAGGTGAAGACTATGTCTTCTGAGTTCAATCTCAGCCTCTCCAACCAGATGTAGAGTTGTCACAGCAACTTGAACTAGTCGATCAAATACGTGTCTTCAGTGCCCTGGTGCTATTTCTTCAAACTTCACTCTTAAGTTTATGCACTGATGACTTGTCCTGATGCCTTCCCTTCTGAGTTTCCTCAGCCCTGATACCTCATACATTGCATCTGTTACACTTTAGTTCTCATGTTTGGAGTTGTTTATCTTGCAATATGATGCTTTACTGTCATGCCTTCATTCCGTGATGTTTTTGAAACCCCTTGTTAGTTTTGTTTCCTCAATTTCGAATTGCCTCAGTCCTGAGGAAATTGAAATTCCTCAGGAAATTTGAAAATCTCCCATTCACCCCCCCCTCTGGTCGATATACTGCACTTTCAATTAGTATCAGAGCAAGGTACTCCCTTGTTTTGTGTGATTCGGTTTAACCACCTGGAGTTTTAACTATGTCGACCTCAGGTACAATAAGTGTTACTTCAAACTGCCCCACCTTCGATGGTACTGACTACCCGTACTGGAAGAACAAGATGAGGATGCATCTTGAAGCCATTGACAAGGAGATGTGGGATATTGTTGATCAAGGTATTCCTGTACACACTTTGATGACGTCTCCTGAAGTCGTCAAGAGAAACTGGCAGCTTGATGCAAAAGCCCAAAGCATTATTGGTGGCCACCTCAACAAAGCACAGTTCAACCGTATCAGCGGTCTGGATACAGGAAAGAAGATATGGACAAGACTGTCAAAAGTCAATGAAGGAGTTTCTGCACAACGAGACTCTCGAGTTGATATGCTTCACAGTCTCTTCAATAGGTTCAAGAGGCTAGACAATGAACATGTGCAACAAACTTTTGACAGGCTCACTGACATATCAAATGAACTTCAAGCACTGGGTGCCACTGACATCACAGACCATGAGGTGGTGAAGAAACTACTGAGGTCTTTGGACGACTCATTTGAGTTCCTATCACCGATGATTCAAGAACGGTCTGATTTCAAGACTCTCGATCCTACAGACATTCTTGAGCGTCTTAATGCTCATGAACTGAAGCTCTCTGAGAAACGAGACTTATATGGTTCCACCCCAAAAGTCCGAGCGCTAAAAGCAAAGGCACGAAAGGTTTGCTATGATGAAGAGTGAGTCTGAGGCTGATTCTGATGATCCTGAAACAGTCAGTCGGGAACTGGACCTTCTCACCAGAAAGTTTCAAAGGTTCACCAAGAAGAATCGCTTCGGAAAATCCTCAAGATCTTTCTCAAAAAGAAACAAAGATGATGACTCCGTTGAGACAAGAAAAAGAGTCTGCCACAAATGCAAGAAACCTGGGCATACCTCGGCACAAAGCTGAAGAAGAAAGGGAAAGATGACAGTTCTGATGAAAGATCAAAGAAGAAGTCCTCAAGATCCTCAAAGTATGATGGGTACAAGAACAGCAGCTCCCAAAAGGCTCGCGCATACCTCGGCAAAGAATTGGATTCTGAAGAATCTGATTCCAATCTTGAAGCTGAGGAAGAAGGATCTGAAGAATCTGAGGGTTTGGCCGGTCTCTCTCTTGTCACATCACTTGTCAGCAAGTCAATCTTCAACACTAAGGAATCTGACCCACTCCACGTTGAAGATACCACTCCTGCCTTATGCTTCATGACCAAATCCTCCAAGGTATCTACTTACTCTTCATGTGATGATCCATCGGATTAAGAACCTGATGAAAACTATGCTAAACTTGCTAAACTTTCTTCTAAGAAACAACATGCACTTGAAAAATTCCAGAACTCACTAAACAAGAGTGATGATATGTTGGTTGAGGAAATGACAAAGACTCGAAAATTGACTGATGAATAAAAAATTCTCCAGTCAAAGTTTGATGACTTAATCAATCGTCATGAGGCACTCCTCACCGATCATGAGAAGCTAGCTCATGATTTCCTCATGAGAAATCAATAACTTGAGCGCGTAAGGATGTCTCATGATGATCTGAGGAAAGAAAACGACTCACTCCTCTCCCAACAGATCATCATGTCTCAAGAAGGATTTAATCCTCCTTGTTTAAAGTGCATTGAACATGACTGTATCACTTATGTACCTAGCTCTTCAATATCTTCAGACTATGTTATTTAAATTGTCTCTGTGGTATCTAACCCCTCATCTGAGGATACCATAGACATTGCTGAAGAAAATGCTACGTTGAAGAGTCTTCTGGAAACCGATATGCTCAAGAGTCTGAAAGGGCATCAGATTCTTTATGACGTCCTCAAGAAACAGATCCTCAACAGGAATCCGAGGAAAGAAGGTGTCGGCTTCACCCGAAACCTCAATGATGATGGGTCTTACTGGAAACCTGAGCAATACCCAAAGACCACTTGGGTTCTGGCAAAAATGCCTCCTCCTGACCCCTATACTTTATCTGGTTATGACATTGCTTCGTCAGATGTGGTGATTGAGTCCTTTGACTCAAACTATAAAATGTTTAAAGATGTTAATGATGAGGTATTCGCCAGATACATCGGGACTAACTGTAGGAATGACCCTCCATTAAAGCAGATTTGGGTTCAAAAGGACCTCATCACTAACCTTCCTGTGAATGCAGATGCAAATGAGCTGAGGGTATCATCTGAGGACGATACCTCAAAGGGAAAGGACTATAATTATGTTTCAGCTAACCATTTTGTTCACAGGGAAGCTCCTCATAAGAATGCTTATTCGTTTGTTTATCCTGATACCACCATTTCACGTCCCATTATGTCTCATCATTCTCATCAGTCCTCATGCTTCAAGGCCACCCATTAGGATGTGGGTGGTGAAGAATAACTAATCTTTGCAGGAACGCGTCCTGGGGCAATCATAAAGTTTGTAGATCAAATGCCCAGGACGATATTACTTGAGTTAGTTGAAGAAGATTTATACATTTTGGTTTCGTGGAATCAATCCTGAGGAACATCCCGAGGAATTAATTCTGAGGAATCATAAATTCTTCAAACTGATACTGGCTCATAATCTGTTGTATGAGATACTAATTCCTTTGCACGGGAAGACAAAATGGGTGATGGATAGTGGATGCACTAATCACATGACAGGTGATAGAAGCCTTCTCATGGAATCATCTCTGAGTCCTTCTTCGAAGAAAACCATCACCTTCGCTGATAAAGGTAAAAGTAAGGTATTGGGTCTCGGCAGAGTTGCTATCTCTCAAAACCAACATATTGACAAAGTCATGCTTGTTGAATCCCTTGGATACAACCTGATGCCTGTGTCTATGCTATGTGATCTTGACCTCGTTGTTCTTTTCGAAAAATATGGTTGTGTAGTCTATATGGTTAGTGATAACTCCATCGTCTTTCGAGGAGTTAGGAAAGGTGACCTCTATATTGTAGATTTTTCTGAAGGTCCTCAGGTCGCTACTTGCCTCATGGCTCGAGCCTCAGAGTGTTGGCTATGGCATCGAAGACTCGGACACGCTGGTGAGGAACCTCCAGAAACTGGTTCTGAAGAAAAATGTCCTCGGGATTGAGGAAATTAGATTCTCCAAGGACCGACTATGTGGCGCGTGTGAAGCTGGAAAGATGACCAAGGCCAAGCATCCTGGGAAGACCATCATGACGATTACAAGACCTCTGGAACTACTTCACATGGATCTATTCGGTCCTCCAAAGTATTCAAGCTTTGGAGGCAGTATGTATGGTCTTGTTATTGTTGATGACTTCTCACGATACACTTGGGTGCATTTTCTTCTTTATAAGTTAGAAACCCCAGCAATCTTCAAGCGCTTCGCCCAGCGAGTCATGAACAAATACAACCTGAAGATCAAGCACTTTCGAGCCTGGAGGGAATATCGGTTGCACCGTACGTGTGTAATCTCCTCGAGGCACTACACCTGTGGTGCTACTTCATCGCCGGAGGTTCACCGGGAGTCTCCATCCCCGGTGGTTTTCTACACGACAGGGAGGTCGTAGTTCCGAGTCTACGCCAACCACGTTCGTATGAACGTTTCCCTCTTTCGGTCTTCAAAGGTATGAACTCTCCCTCCGTTACATTACATCGCCATAGCATAGATCTTGGGTTCGGGTATCGTTGGTTGGAAAAAATTGTGTTTTCTGCCCCGTATCCCAACAGTGGTATCAGAGCTAGCTATGCGTAGATGTATTGTACGGATAGAACACATCAAGGATGTGGGAATCGAATCTTCATTCGTTACCCTCCCATGTGTACTCATTTAGCGTTGCGGCAATGTCCGATGAAGCGGCCCCCAACCGACCTTACGCGTTTACGTGAGACTGGTTCCACGCTTGACATATGCCTTGTACCATATAAGTGATTGAGGGGGGTGTATGTCTCTCTACATTAGCAATGCGAAGATGTTTGCAACGGAGGGCCCCGACAGGGGTGTAATAGAGACGATTGGGGAATCGGTGTTGTGGCATGTTTTCGCAGGATAGAGACGGTTCTCTCTCGAAACCCCTAGCAGCCACGTAAAACTTGCATAAGCTAAAGTAGAAAGGCGTTTAACTTTGCTTTGCATGAAGGGGGATCATAGCTTGTTTGATTTAAAGTTTTACATCCTGTTTTGCTATTATACCAGATATAACGACGGTAGCATTATAGGATGATCTCTCACTAAAACCAACATAGTGTCCTTACCCTAGTGAGCACCACCTGGAAAGTTCTACATTATGGAGGCACCAGGTGTCACACGGGTGTCAAACATTTTTTAGTTCACAAGAGGTGTGTGTTGCAAGCCTAGCATGCTCAGAAGCATGGCCTTGTATGACACAGCAACAAATCACATAGGGTGTGGTGGAGAGCCTGGCATGTGCATACATGGCCTCGGGACACAAGAGACCGAAAGGTCGAGCATGAGTCACATGGATGATGTGATTGGCATGATGGCCTACCTTGAGAATATACTGATGGTCGTGTCACACGGGGGAGGTATAGTTCTCAAGGATCGTGTAATAACTTAGCAAAATTGAGAGATGTTTTCCTAAGTGGGAGCTTTAGAATTAATTGTAATTGAACTCCACATTATGAACAAAAGTCTAAATATGTATCTTTGTGAACCACCATTGTAGATGATAGCACCACGTCCCTCATTCAACTTAGGGTCATTCCTAGAGAAAGATAAACTGAAAACTAATGGGTCAAACTTCACCTCCTGGTTCTGTACTCTGAGGATTCTCCTCATTCCCCTCAAAATGTCTTATGTACTTGAGACTGCATTAGCAAATGCACCAGCAACTACCGCTACTCCGGCTGAGAAGAATGTCTACCTCATTAAGTCGGATGATTCCTCCCTTGTCACGAAGGGTATGCTCTATGCCATGGAGGCTGAACTGCAGAAAAGGTTCGAGAGCCTCATTGCTTATGAGATAATCACTGACCTCAAGACTGTCTTTGCACCTCAAGCCAGGGTCAAGAGAAATGAAGTTTTTGAAGCTTTCTTCTCGGCAAAGATGGGAGAGCACAACAGCATGACCGAGCACGTAGTCAAAATGTCTGACTACGTTCAACGCCTAAATGATCTAGAATTTAAGATTCTAGATGAAGTGGCGATTGATAGGGTGTTGCGTTCGCTACCCCCTAGATACGAGAGTTTTGTGTTGAAATACAACATGCAAGGAACGGTTAAGACCCTTTCTAAATTGTTCACAATACTCAAAATTGCTGAGATGGAAATCAAGAAGGAGCACAGCTGCACCAAGTACTTAGAAGATAAGAAGGCCGGCCAGGTTGCCGGAAGAGACATGGATATATGTGATATACATGTTATTGATGTTTTCCTGACAAGTTCTCAGAGCAACGTCTGGATATTTGATATCGGATCAGTTGCTCACATCTGCAACTCCCAGGAGGGGATGCAGAATAAACGACTCTTGAGGAAGGATGAAGTGATGATGCGCGTTGGCAACGGTGCCAAGGTTGATGTAATGTGCATTGGCACGCTCCGTCTTAGTCTCCCTTCGGGATTGATTCTGGTGTTGAATAACTGCTATTATGTACCCGCTTTGAGTATGAACATTGTGAGTGGGTCTTGCTTAATGCAAGACCATTATTCTTTTAAATCTGAGACAACTGGTTGTTCGATTTATAAGAATAATGTCTTCTATGTTCATGCACCTGTACGTAATGGTTTGTTCTTAATGGATCTCGAATATCATGACTCCCACATCAATAACATAGAGGCCAAAATATTAAAGCCTAGTAACAAAGAACACATGACAATGTGGCATTGTCGTCTTGGTCATATTAGTATAAAACACATGGAGAAGCTTCATAAAGATGGACTTCTGGAGTCATTAGATTTTGGATCTCTTGACACATGCGAGCCATGCCTGATGGGAAAAATGACAAAGACTCCATTCAATGGAATAATGGAGCGTGCGATAGACTTATTAGGGATCATACATACTGATGTATGTGGACCAATGAATGTCACCACACGCAATGGATTTCGTTACTTCGTGACCTTCACGGATGACTTAAGTAGATACGGGTATATCTACTTAATGAAACACAAGTCTGAAACCTTTGAAAAGTTCAAGGAATTTCAGAGTGAGGTAGAGAATCAACCCGGGAAGAAAATCAAGCACATTCGATCCGATCGAGGAGGCGAATATTTAAGTCACGAGTTTGGCACTCATCTAAAGACTTGTGGTATTGTACCACAACTTACGCCAGCTGGAACGCCTCAGCGAAATGGTGTGTTCGAGCGACGTAATCGAAAACTATTGGATAGTGTATGGTCAATGCTGTCTCATACCGACTAACCTACATCATTCTGGGGGTATGCATTAGAAACTGCCGCTTACGTTCTTAATAGGGTACCGTCCAAATCCGTGAAGACAACACCTTTTGAAGAATGGTTTGGCAAGAAACCGATGTTGTCTTACCTGAATATTTGGGGTTGTGAGGCTTATGTTAGGAAACTTCAGCCCGAGAAACTCGAATCTAAGGCGGATAAATGCATCTTTGTAGGGTATACAAAGGAAATTGTTGGGTACACCTTCTACAACCAGTCTGAGGGCAAAACGTTTGTCGCCAAGACTGGACACTTTCTTGAGAAAGAGTTTCTCTCGAAAGAATTGAGTGGGAGGAAATTAGACCTCGACGAAGTGACT